>OZ007497.1:50870102-53270102 GCA_963931805.1 Microdon myrmicae | reverse complement strand
AAACGATGAGAACGAACCTGAAACGACGAAAAGAACATAGGGTGTATCCATGAGATGTGAGTTCGGTAAAGCAAACAAACCGAATCTCCTTGGATGCTAATGGTTTTTGTTTGCTCATGCCGCTGCTGATGAGAAGCAGATACCGAAATATGAGAAGACAAAGGGAACGCTTAGGTCTAAGGTGTGCATTGCGGCTAAATAAATAGGCGGGAATGCAATGTGGAAATGCGCTTATTGGTTTTAGCTTGATTACCGGGAAATGGTGTTTATGGCATCGCTGGTAAAAGGGTAGGTATTCAATTCCTATTTGCATTTGCCAGTGCTGTCGGATTTAACTGATGCCTTAAGACGCGAGATGCGTACATTTATTTTGGTCCCTTGGGTGTAGGTCGCCAGCCAATGTGGATGTATGATAATTTATGATACACTTGGTGAGGACGGGAAATAGGCGACGCAATGTTTATGATCCCTGTTATGATGGTTATATTGTATGTAAACCAAATCATTTTGTTTTCAGGAATTCGCCAAGGGGAATTTGCCTGGCACATTGGTTTTGTAATTCCTGTAAATTAGGTAAGAATTCTTACAGGGAATTTGTATGCGAAGAGATGCATGGAAGATAAGGATTCTTTTACAGGGACCCTTAGATTACAAATTTGATCCATTTGGTGCGTGACGCATTTACAGGCGCCTAATGCGATTGCATTAGCAAAAACCTATGCAGACTGGGATGAAGTTATGGGGGTTTTTCAGGTAAGTGGGTCGTGGGGTTTGGCCGAACCGCCGCACGCCTGTCACGGGACCGGCTAAGTGGAGGAAAACACTGCCACGTATTGTTGGAGGCGCATAATCTACTCAATCCGCGGTAGTTCGCATTATAACAGCCACATGTATGGAAGGAGAAGTATCTCCCACGGGCCTGGTGGGTGATTACACCATATCTACTACCATGTATATCGGAAGAGGGTGTAATACCATAAAAGGGTATCAACATTATTATGTTGGAGGAGGAAGTAGAACTCGCGCCCATGCCGGTGCCATGACATCCTCCCCACAATTACACTGTTATTATTTTATTATTTTATTTTCAGTAACAGGCCCGCTGTACCGTTGCGAGGTTGCAACCTGTTACTCTTCGTCTACGACTGCCCGTGTACCTCTAACAGACCCCGGATTTTACACTCGTACCCATGATCGCATCGTTCGCCTACAGACAGTTACCCGCAACGTTGCAATATTGTCGCCATTCACCCTGAGATGGCAACCTTACACTCACTCTGGCTTTACTCCAAGGCTATGGGAAAATTTCAGGCAACGGATCCAGGCGTCAACCGATTCACGGCGATATGAAGGCATGCGCTAAGATGGAACGTGGGAATTACAGAATTGCAATTTTAGTTGTTACTTGATAGAATGCGGGAATTGCAGAATTGCAATTTTAGTTGTGGGAATGGAAAATTTACGTGTAGTCATAGCATATGCTATTACATGGTGGGATTTTGCCTTTAGCAAAAGGTAGACGTGTGATAGGGTTTCATGGCTACACTGAAAGAACTCTATTGGTTGTAACAGGGAATTAGTATTGATGCTACACCGAAAGAATTGCTTTGGTGGGAAGTTATAAAAACTTTAATGTATGATATCTTTTGTTTGAAAGTTCAATGTATGACCATTAATGTCATATATGCATGCAACGAGAGGAATCCGCATACATCAGTGCCACCAAGGAAGATGCAACTGTGCCTTTGTATCACCAGGAACAATTGCCAAGCCGTATCATCAAAGGGCAGCGAACCCATGCTGAGAAAGGCGCACGATTCGTTACCTCTACTCCTGAGCTAAGAAAAACGTCACACATAATTGAGGCGTATTCAACTCGATCGTCATAAGAAGGGCTGAGGTCAAGGCAAATTTCATGATCGCCAGGCAAGAATTGGCGCAGCGAAGGCCAGAGTAGCACGAGCAGAACTCCAATTATTGAAATCGAGTTCAGAAACAAGAGACGAGGTCACCAAAGGAGATTGCGATCTTGTATCAATCAGTCGAGGATGATTAAGGACAGGGACATTCAGGAGTTAGCCCAAGCCATGGTAAAGCTTTTTTAAAGGGCAGGGTGACCTATTTCAAGACATGTGATTAACTTACTATACTTCAAAGGTGCCAGTCAGCGAAGAATGGCTGGCTTTCCGAAGAACGTTTGGTTATAGGACGTCCGGCTTCACAAACCCACAGAACATGGCATGTTCGGTAGAGCACCCGAGGGAAAAGCAAATTAAGCCGTGGAAGTCTGCTAATCATAGCCCAGGTTCCAAAGGAGCTGATGAAAGCACTACACGCTCATTTTGGAAGACCGGCGGCATTGACATGGGCAGAATTAAAAAAATTGAAGAATCTGCTGTGACTCCCACAAGATCCAGTTGGTGATTGCACATTCGCTAATCACATGAGGATCTCAGTAGGTACCATCAGAGCACTAGGAAAGGCACAATACTTGAAGTTATCCAAAGCCCAGTCAGTGAGGCCATGAACTTTCGGGTTCCTACAGACCAATAAATAGTGGTAGTGATATCCAAAGCAGTGAAGGAATTGATCAACAAGATGCCGTTGATCATGAAATATAGGTGGTTCACGTACTAGCACAGTCATAAATGGGAAGGAGCTATCAGAAAACGTACGGTTTTCGACGACTTTATGTAGATACAAGCAGACATGTGTGGCGGGTTTGCCTCATCAGATGTATCCTGGGAGGGAATAAAGTAAATGCCCCACTTCCAACAAACGTTCAGTATACCGTGAAGAACACGAACTCTAAAAATGTTCCAGAGTCAAGGATGCCGAAGTTACCGAAAAATGTGCTACCCAAGATAGCAAAGCTATAGTCTAGATGGCTCCTGTACCAATACAGAAGATCAAGCTGCAACTCCTATGCCTGCAAGAATGTACAATAGACCACCACACCCTATTCCACTCCAAGGAACCTCCATTAATAAGGGAACAGAAAAAAAAACAAGACATCACCGCCGCACATCAAATAGTGAACCTGACGAGGAACCCAAGAAGCCGATAGGCGAGTCGTTGCTTTGGTGCGGATCATCAGCAACGGGAAGGTGTATTTGAAAATGTGCCAGTGGATCTTTACGAACTGAAAGGATCAACCCGAGTGTTGGCTCTCCTTGGTGATGGGTCCACCATCTCCCTGCTAGACTAGAAGCCCTGGTGACAGCCGGCAGAAGACAACACTGCCACATAACCGATCAAGCCCTGAACTGGGTGGAGTCAAAAGAACCGAGAAGGTTTATTACCTCTGGGCGCACCATCACAGCGGGGAAGTGTATTTAAAAATGGTGCCAATAGACCTTTACAGTCGACCTGAGTGCTGGATTTCCTTGACGATGGGTCCACCATCTCGCTGCTAGATTCATTAATCGCCAAGAAGATTGGTATGAAAGAACCGTATACCAAGCGATAAATAAAAATAATTCACGCCAGTGGAATATACTCGAGTTTGGAAATCAA
The DNA here is from genome assembly GCA_963931805.1 of Microdon myrmicae. Taxonomy (NCBI): domain Eukaryota; kingdom Metazoa; phylum Arthropoda; class Insecta; order Diptera; family Syrphidae; genus Microdon; species Microdon myrmicae. Next base: position 53,266,586 of record OZ007497.1, on the reverse strand, counting down.
ATTCTAAACACGGTTAGTAGCCTGGTGTGTAACGCTTAGGTAAAATTTTTTTCGTGATTCGAGCTGTCATAGCGTCAGTTCGAATCACACGATCTTCTTCACTATTGTTTCAAACGCTATAGGTGTATTTAAAAATGGTGCCAACGGACCTTTACGATCGACCTTTCCTTGATGATGGGTCCTCCATCTCCCAGTTAAATTCATTAATCGCCAAGAATATTGATATCAAAGTTAGAATAGGAGCGCTCACCCTGAAGGTAACCGGCGGGCAAAAACTAGGAAGGGTAACTCAGAGAGGGTTCAAGTGAAGATAAAAGCGACTCACAAAAAGGACAAACCGTCGACTGAAATAAGAATGCTCGACAACTTGAAACTCTCCAAACAAGAATTTAAAAAAAAAGCAGGTAGACTATGCGGACATCTGAGTAGCATCAAAGATCAGATAATCTATAACCAGGAGGAATCGAGATAACTGAGGCTTATAGTCATGAAAAGATGTTGAATTATTAGGCGACGCCACAGCTACAGTATGTTGAATTGTTTGGTAAGTTCTGCATGACGCCACAAACTACAGTATGTTGAATTCTTAGACGACGCAACAGCTACAGTGTGTTGAATTTTTTGTTAAGTTTTGGAAGGCGCCACAAACCACACCATGTTGAATTACTAGGCGACGCTACAGATACGGCGTGTTGAATTGTATGGTAGTTTCTGGAAGGCGCCACTAATCACAGCATGTTGAATTATTAGACGACGCCACAGCTACAGCTTGTTGAATTATGTGGTAGGTTCTGGAAGGCGCCACAAGCCACTCCGTGTTGAGTTGTTAGATGGCACCACAGCGTGTTGTTGTTTAAAAATTTCTGGAAAATGACGTCAGAACCACGGGTTTAGAAAACGAGGACGTGGTTGTATGGCGAGAGCAGTTCCTCTTTAATCATGTATACGTTTAATTCCTCCGTTATCAACAAGAGTTAAGTTCCTCCATTGTTGTGATTAAGTTTAGTTACTACTTTGGCATTGAAGTGAAGTCTTGGTTCAAATAAATGAAGTCAGTTCGAATCCAAGTCAAGTTAGTTAAGTAAAAGTTAAGTTCAGTTCTGTTCCGCTTGAGAACTTATTTGAAAGAGACTTGTTGAATTAAAATGTATGTAATAATTGTATTTTGAAATACATTGTGTTTGATCTGGCGAGAAATTGTTTGGACATCTAGCCCCGGAAAAGATAGACTGTCCACAATACGGAAAGGGGAAAGCGGATGTCACGTCGGAATTATTCAAGACACAGTCCGCTACGTCCATGATCGGTACTTCGAGCGGAGTCTATATAACAATTACTCCTTCGAGCCGGGTACCATTTATAGAAGGTAAGAATGCTGTTATTTTTAGCCAGGGATACAGGAGATGTGATAAAAGGACTAGCCTTTGGAAGACCGGAAATATTGGCATTGGTAGAATTGACAAAACTAAAAAATCTGTAGCGACTCATGGTTGAAGTACGCACATTCGTTAGCCATACGACATTTCTCTTGAATGTATCCGAAGCAGCGGACAAAATGATCAGCAAAATGTGGTACAAGTGTTTCATGTACCACCACAGTCATAAATGGGAAAAACAACCAAAATCGATGGTTTTCAATAATTTCATGAACTTGTGCGCCGAATTTCTCCCATCAGAGGTAACTTCGGAGTTGAGGAGGAACCACCGGGGTCGTGTTCTGCCTGGCGGGAAACGCAGCAGTCCAACAAAGGTATAACGGAGTGTCTAGTATGCCATGAAGGGCATTAATTCTTCAAATGCGCCTGTTTGGAGAAGCATTGTGTCAGAGAAAAAGGACAAGGCTTTGCTCTACATGGCTTTGCTACCACCATAGAAGGTCAAGTTTCAAGTCGGCGGCTTGCAAGAAGTCTCATAAAAGTCATTCCACTTGAATCCATTCCGAAAAAAATGTATAGTACAGGGAAAAGAAAGATGGCAACACCGCCACATACTTCAGTCAAGTAGCAAACCAGATATTACTTCACTGCGCAGTCTCACGGGGAGTCGTACTTAAAATTAGGACCGGAGGACCATTACGGCCTACCTGAGTGCCGGCTCTCCTTGATGATGAGTTCCCCATCTCTGTGGAAGGCATATCTGACTCACACATCCTGGAGGCAGTCGACGGACAAGGCATGGGGAAGGGTGAACCACAGCGTGTCCAAGTGACACTCAAAGGGTATAATAGGAAGGATAAACGGTTAGGAACGATCGACACTTTGACGCTTTCCAAATAGGAAGTAAAGAAAGAGGTGATCAGAAGATGCAGACAACTGCAGAGGATAGAAGACCAGATAATTTATATCCAGCAGGAGTTTAAAATTCTGGCGCAAGACTAATGACCTTGCCCGGAAAAACAACAAATCATTATGGAAAATTTAACAAGTCTCAGGACTTACTAAATAAGGCCAAGACTGGCTCCCGGTTGTAGTGCCGATGATGATGATGAGGAGTTTAAAATATAGAATGGGGCAAGACAATAGGTAGATTATAGGTACGAGATGATTGAATATAGGATCAAGCCTTCATTAAGGGTTCCACGTGAAGGACAAGAAGACAATTGAATTAAGAACGATCGATAAAATGAGTCTCGTCAAACAGTAAGTAGAGAAGGCGATGATCATAAGGCAAATGCGAAGCGTTGAAGACCAGCAAATTCATACTCACATCACCACCATCGGCACTACAACCGGGATCCGGTCTTGGCCTTATTTAACAAGTCTCTCCACCGGTATCCGGTACTTATCCGAGACTTGTTAAATTGTCCATAATAATTTGTTCTTCCGAAGTTATTAGCCTTGCGCCAAATTTATACTCAAATGGAGTTTAAAATACTGATAGGATAAGACAACTGGGGGATTATAGTTACAAGAAGATTAAGGAGAGAATAAAGCTACAAACCAATCGCCTTCCTTACATAATTAGGATAGGTACTCCTTGGGTGCGATGCAAACAGACGTTGCAGTGAAGTTCATCCACTGTAGTGGATCGACAAAAAAAAAAAGATGGTAAAGACGGTCGGAAACAGAAATCGAAGTCATTACAGTGCAGCCGCTCCGCCCGAAAAACGAGAATTAGAGGCATTGGTGAAGACCACAAGATAGCTGTCGAGTGGAAGACTGGAATTAAGGGTATTATGGAGGAATGAAGACAAAATACTGTCCAAAGACTACAATCAAGCGAATCAACACCTAGTTAATATTAAGAAGACATTAGACAAAGATGAGGATTTGAAGACGATATACGAAAAGGGAAAGGAGTTTTTTGGACAACACATGTGCAGAGGCGGCGTCTTGAAAGACAACCGCAGGAAGAATCTTTTAGCTCCTTTAGATTAAAATAAAATCACGAATACTGTTCGATGCAGAGTTCAAAGAGAAAAGCCTGAAGGACCTCTTATTGTCCGGACCGGATCTCCTCCAATCGCTCTTCGGATATACTATTTAGATTCAGAGAAAAATCAATCCTCATCGTTGCAGATATCAAAGAGATTTTCCCACAAATTCAGTTGCGGAGAGCTGACTGTGTTGGATTAAGATTTCTTGATATTTGGAGCCACATCATTACCACAAACCGCAATTTATGTGATGAATAAAAACCCTGATGAATTCGATAGAAATATCAGGCCACTACGCGAAGACTACTTGCAATAGGGTTCAGGGACAGCTTTAAACAGACGAGTTTGATTTGACAAAAGAAGAAAACACTCTTGGACTTAGATGTCTTATGATTGAAGATGCACTGTATTTCAACATAGGGTTTTGGGGCCCTTTCCTAGAAGTCCCCATCGGGAAGAAGACTGCTATCAAGGGCGAAGCCATCAGTACAATGTCTACATTCGACCCGCTAGGATTTGCCATTCGAGTGCTCATTCAACTCCCGAAATAGGTCTGATTGTCAATCACTTTAAGACCCCTGATGTACCTCTTCTGACTTAGCATCCTTATGTCCTTCCCATTTGAGTAACGTAACTTTTTATGTGGGCGAGATATCTTAACAATCGTTTCTACACTTAACCGACCGACTTGAGTCGGCTCCAGCTCTTTTCTCCGGAATCAAGTCATCTTACTAGACCTGGTTGTAAGAAGCTTGTGAGGCAGGCACGTGTCCTGACTATTGTGGGGGTTCGGAAACAAACTATTTATTCCTATAGTATTTTGGCACAACACGGATCGTGGGATCAATTTAGAGGGGTTTTCTTTCCGAACTGAATTCCAAGGAAGGACACAAAAGTCAACAACACTTTCTTTTTATTTCACTTACAACACTATGTTCAACAAGTCCGCTCACAAAACTTACACTAGAATAAATTATTGTCGCTGTATTTCAGTTGGTTGATTGGTCCATTCGATCTCTAGACCGTAGCATGCTCGCTATATCGTTTAGAAAACGCCTTAAGGGATGCCAATACCTCCCGCGCTGATTCCTCAAGTCGTTCGTTGAAGTGATCCTTTTCGGTGACGAATTTTCTGGCATCTATTGTCTCATCGATTGGCTCGTCCATCTTGAACAGGGCTCCCAGTTTTGGCAGGAAGAGCAATAAACAAATAATTGCTATGAACTTGACGATCTTCTTGAAGATTACTAATTTAAGAAGGATCTTGCCCAATGTGAACAGGTTTAACTTCAGCTTGATCTTATTCCACAACCACTCAGGCAATGAAGGTTCGTGGTGGTGGTGACCGATGGCTTGATATTTGGGATACTCGGGATAGAAAATAATTGGCTCTGGATGGTGGATAAATTCGGGTTGTGGGGGATATACTGGGTGTTCCGGATGTTCATAGTTATACCCGTTGACCGGTGGTGGTCCATAAACTTCTGCTGCCGGATGTTGAGAGTTCTGTAAAGCTTGCAGGTATGAATCTTCGTCAACAGGATCACAGTGAGTTAGCGTCACAGCAAATATTGCCACAAGTAATATTTTGAATGGCAGGGACATTGCGTATCTCGTGGTGGTTCGATTGATTGCACACGCGCTTAGAGCACCTCACCGATGGCTATCGACTGTTCAACTAAATTCCATTCAATTAACCTGTACCTGAATTTAAGCATTATCATGGGCCTCGGGTAATGGGACAATTGTGTCGAGTGGGCCTGTGCGTGGATTATGGGAAGTGAGCTTGAATCTTTTGATCAGTATTGATAAGGCGTCGAAAGCAGAGGCATTTGGATGAGCCAATTTAGCGGCATACTCAATTGAGGTGTGATTGGAATACAGAATGAGTGATTGAACATGTTCTCGTAATCACGTATAAAGCACTTTCTCCGATAAAGCTGATGGTGTGTGGTACTATTGTTTTCCAATGCGGATGACATCCGATCGGGATGAGGGGTTGCTACAATGAATATTTTTTTTGTGTTTTGTATATTAAGGTTACTATGCCAACCAAGGAAAGCAGACGGCTCGTTTGCAGTGGTATTTTAAAACGGTTGTTATGTCACAAACGAGGTGAATAACTATAGGAAGTAGAAGTAGGCTGACAGTAGTTCTGAAATTAAAATTCAGTCAATGTCGTCGTTGGTAGGGAGATTATTAAATGACGTCATTTAAGTTATTCAAAATCCACGTGGTGTGTATGGTTATCCACGAGATTCGCCTATTGGGTTAAGCGTTGGATCATAAAGACAAATTCCATTCGAAGGGAACTATTGGAACTCATTAGCGTTTTTCTTGTGGAGAGAGCAACAGCAGGAGAGCACGCCCCCGAGATGTCAAAAGTTATCCGTGCAGCCATTTCTTGTGGGTGTAATATATCATTAGAACTAATTTCAAAAAGAGGGCCCACGTGCCTTATAATTGGAACGCCATACAGCATAAGTCAAAGCAATGTCCAGGAACTTCTTGAGAAAAAAAGGAAACAAGTGAAATAAATGTTTCCTGGGTATGAGAGACCTAAGCACATTCATTAAGTCTCTTGGCAATAGAAACGTGACAACAGATTTAATGTAGTGTTTCTGGAGATGTAGGTAGACATCAACCGTTGATGGTTTCAATATCGTTGCCATTTATGTACGGTATGTATTGACCGTAAATAAGGTCCGACAAATGTTTTTTTAATTAAACTTTCCGCAGATAAGGCTGTTTGTTTATTGCGGGCACGTTCTTATGATTTGTTTATGACTTTTGTCATAGAGGTACATTTATCTGGCAAGAGGTGGGTGTAATTTCACTTTCACTGAGCTGGTTGCTGAAATTCCTGAATACATTCCATGGAATCTAGTGATATTATGCTGGGAATTTGCTATTTGGAAGATTCCTATGGGCGGGGCGAATTGATTTAGCTAATGTTCTAGGGAGAGGTAAGAAAACTTGTTTAAAATTTCTTTGGGTAATTTGGGTGCGAATTTTGTTCCTAATTTATCTTATTTGGAACTGATTCTCGTCAGTGTTGTTTCTTTATAATGACGAATTGTCAAGTTTCAATTGGGTAAAATATTATGGGGTAAAAAAAATCAAAAGGGAGGGAATGGTATTACTGCGAGGGTAGGCTGAAAAGTAACGCATGCATGCTTGTGGACCGCGAATAAAAACAAAATACCAAAATCGGCCGACAGGTATATCCAATTCTTAAGCTTGAAAATCATGTATTTATTTTTCACCATAGTCAATGTTGGGTCTAATACATTTCTCCTAACGTGTACGTTTTCTTATTCCCTCACTAAAAAGTTCCTCAGGCAACGAATCTAGGATTTGATAGGGGCTATCACCTCATCCTCCGAGGTGAGGTTTCTCTTGAGTAGAGGAAAAAAATTAAAAATGTAATGGCGGAGATCAGAGGAATAAATAGAGTGTGGAATCGGTTAAAACTTCGGCTTGGCTGAGTCTCTTCAGTTGCGCGAGTTAAGGGAGTTAATGGTAATTTAGGGTTAAAACCATTGTAATCACTTTAATCTATTATTATAATAAACATATTAAATAATCATGGCCAGCAAAACCAGCAATCATCATAAGTCAACATAATAAGACGAAAATAACCATTGTTATCAAACTAAGATAAAAAACCATTGCAATTACTTTAAGCTAATATTCATGTCAAGCAAAACCCAACAATCATCATAAGCCAACAAAGATACACACGACCCGAGTACCCAACAAGCATCATAAGTCAACACAACAAGACAAAGATGCACACGACCCGAGTACCCAACAAGCATCATAAGTCAACACAACAAGACAAAGATTCACACGACCTAAAGACCCAACAATCATCATATGAGCTAAGATGATAAGACGTCCGAAGCAAAGACTATAAATGCTACATGATGACCAGACGAAGGGGGGATTCTGATTTGGACACCAGCCGGCATAGCCGAGAACTAAGTAAAACTTGTAACAAAGATTAATAGCAATTAGAATTTGTAAATAAAATTAACATAAGTGAAATTCACAAATAAAGTTTTTAAAAAGTTAAATTCCGTGAATTGTGACTTAATTGGCGATCCTGCCAGGAGTGTTTTGGATTATAACTCCATCACAACCTGTGGACCATACCCGGACGAGACGAGGACCATATCTGGACCTAACTAGGACCATAGCTGTACCTGACAAGGACCATATCCAGACCTGACCAGGAACTCATCCGGACATTACTAGGCGAAAAACACACTGGAAACCACACTAAGAGTTGCATAGGAAAAACCGTGAGTAAAAATTAAATTTTCTTAAAGTGTCAGTGATTCCCTAGCAATAAAGGACAACATCCGCATAAGTACGGACACAACAAGTTTTGACTGCATAGCAGATAAAAAAGGAAAGTGAGAAAAAAACACACTCACGATAAAACCCCGGGATTAGACCCACATCTCCTTTATGAAAATTCCTAAAATACGGAATAAGTCGTCGAGACCATTCGAGAGACCATCCGCCCCAACCGAATCAGAAAGTGAAAGTGAAGAAATGGCCTCAGCAGCAGAACTACAAGCGCAGATCGCTCACCTAACAAGTACCCTATCGGCATTAATAACCGAGAATAAGGAAACCAGGGAAGCCGTCATACGGATACAACAGCAAGGATTAAACAAGGAAATAGTTACGATAGAAAAGCTAACCCCCGTAACTTGGAAGCTAGAAGATCCTAGCCAAATCGACACCAGTATATTTAAAAACATACCTGTTTTCAACGGCAAACCAGAGGAGTATAGAGCATGGCGGAGTCTGATCTGGAACCTAATGGAGGAAATAAAAAGATTCCAACAGACAAATGAATATTTTAAATGCCTACAAATCCTCAGAACAAAAATACAAGGCGACGCAGCGGACATATTGGTGAACCACAATACCATACTTAATTTCTACGCTATAATCAATAGGTTAGATTATACTTACGCCGACCAAAGGCCACTTTATGTGTTACAAGAAAACTTATTGAAAATTAAACAGGAAAAATTAGAAGTTACGGAGTATTTCAATAACATCAATAAAGCCTTAAATCTAGTACTAACTAAAATCGAGATGCAAGGTACGAATAAAAGTGAAGCCTCATACACCAACGCTATGGAATCAGGCGTTAGAGCCTTTGCTCAAGGATTAAATTGTGAATACACAAGAGGAGTACTTTTTTCCCAAAATCCGAAAACTCTGGAAGAAGCGTATGCAATCGCTAGAACTATCTTACACAACAAAGAAGCATACGGATTAAGCGAAAGGTATCACTATAGACCTCGGAACTCATATGATCAGAGACACCAGAAGAGATACGAAAAATACGAAAGGAAAGTCGAACCACCACAAGGCTACAAGGAGCAACGTTATTACAAACCCAACGTGCAAACATACGTGAAGCCGAAGCCTGAACCAATGGAAGTGGATGAATCTATCCGAGACAGGAGATCACACAATAACCAACAACAGAGACAGTGGAATAACCCCTTCAGAACAACTTCAACACAATACCATAGAAATGGGCCCCAAGAAATGAACAAAATACATCATAACGATAACATTTCTAACAGCCCACAGATAGGTAGCGAAGACAATGACCATGAAGCTAAGACGACTTTTTTAGCCGAATAAATGGTCTTCCGTGTTTGACCCTAAGAACCAAGGATAAAGGAAGACCCGAGCTCCGAGTGACTATTCTTATAGATACTGGAGCCACCAATAATTACGTTTCCTCAAACTACCCCTATGGAGCACCCATACCAATAGAACCCATTGAAGTTAATACAATGCATGGTACGACATTAACTCATGCAAAAAAACAAGTCAATATGTTTAATACGAATCTAATATTTTATGTCATACCTACTTTAAGAAATTTTACAATGATACTAGGAGAAGCAGGCTTAGTTCAATTAAATGCCAAGATAGACTTAGAAACTTATTCAATTACTTACAAAACCCCCAAAATGCAAATAAATTATTCTCTTGATGACGAATACTATTCTAAGGAGGTAGATGCAATTATGGAACAAAACAATAAATTCATTCCCACCCTCCCCTTCATTACCCAAGTAGAAGCCTCAATACGTACTAAACATGAAGATCCTATTTACTCGCGACAATACCCTTACCCCATGTCCGACAACAAGTTTGTAAATGAGGAAATCGCTCGACTACTGAAGGAAGGAATAATCCAAAAGAGTTTTAGCCCATACAACTCACCTGTATGGGTTGTACCGAAGAAAGGATACAACGAAGATGGAACCCCTAAGAGACGTATGGTAATAGACTACCAGAAACTCAATGCAGAAACAATTACGGATCGATACCCTATCCCTGACGTAAATTTAACAATACAAAATCTAGGGAAAGCCAATATATTTTCAACATTGGACTTAGAATCAGGTTTCCACCAAATAAAAATAAAAAAAGAGGATCAACAGAAAACTGCCTTCTCTATTAATGGAGCGAAATATGAATTCGCACGAATGCCGTTTGGACTCAGGAACGCGCCCAGTATATTCCAAAGAGCAGTTGACGATATACTTCGACCATACATCGGGAAATTCGCCTACGTCTATATCGACGACGTGTTAATATACTCTCATAGCAAAGAGGAACACTCAGAACACGTAAAAATAATTACAGATACATTAAGAAGAGCCAACATGAAAATTTCAAACGAAAAATCGCACTTCTTTAAGGAATCAATAAAATACCTGGGACATATAATAAAACACAACACAATTACCGTCGATCCGGAGAAGATTGAAACAATAAAAAATTACCCAGAACCGACTAACCTGAAAGAATTAAGGTCATTTTTAGGACTAGCTGGATACTACCGACGATTCATACAAAATTATGCGAACATCACAAAACCAATGTCCATATTCTTACAAACAGAAGAACAAGTGTCTAAGAATAAAAGTAAAAAGGTTGAAATCCAATTCGACGAACGAGCCAGAAAAGCATTTGAAATGATCAAAGAGGAACTACGAGCAAGGATAGAGCTATTCCAACCAGATTTCAGCAAACCCTTCGAACTTACGACCGATGCGAGTAACTTCGCCATAGGTGCGGTCTTAAGTCAAGGAAATAATCCAATAACCTTCGTATCACGAACACTTAGCAAAACAGAAGAAAACTACTCCACTAATGAGAAAGAACTGTTAGCGATAGTTTGGACGCTACAAAAACTAAGGAATCTGCTGTATGGTATAACAAACCTGATCATATATACGGATCATCAATCATTAACATTCGCCGTATCAGAAAGAAATCCTAATACCAAACTAAAACGATGGAAAAACTTCATAGAGGAATACGGAGCAGAAATCAGGTATAAACCCGGTAAAGATAATGTAGTCGCAGATGCATTGTCAAGACAACAGGTAAACACCTCCACTTGCTCTGAACATTCCGCAATAAGCTCTCCACGAACACAAATCTCACGAGTAAGCCAACCTCTCAATAATTATAAAAATCAAATAACGATTAACGAATCAAACAAAAACCAACCTATAAAAACAAAAAATGTTTTTAATAACTTCAGGCATGACGTATGCATCATAAATGAAGAAGATTTAAAGAAAAAACTAAAGAAAATACTTAACCCCAACGTCATTAATGCAATAAAAATACCAGAAGAACTATTACATAAACATGAAAGAACAATTAAAGAAACATTCAAACATTATAAACTAATTATAACTCAAACACTATTAAAAGATATAGAAGACAGAAATGAACAAATAAAAATAACAGAAGAAGTGCATAATAGGGCACACAGAGGATATCGAAATAATACCAAGGAAATCCTATTACAATACTACTGGCCGAAAATAGCTAACGCATGTAAAAATTACGCTACAAAGTGCAAAACATGCCTCAAAGCCAAATACGACAGGAAACCCAATAAGCACCCCATAGGAGAAACACCAGTACCAACCAAAATCGGACAATACCTACAAATGGATGTCTTCCACTTAAACGACCAAATGTACATCAGCACAATCGACCGTTACTCAAAGTACCTACACCTAAGGCACATACCAAACAAACTAAACATACCGACGGTTATAAACGAAATACTTTCGCAAATATTCAAGTACAACGATCAACAGTACGTAATGACTGACAATGAATCAATTTTTACAAGTCATCAGGCAGAATCAATGTTCAACCGACACAAAACAATACACGTAAAAACACCTATTGATCACTCAACATCTAACAGCCAGGTCGAAAGAGCACACTCGACCATTCTTGAAATAGTACGAGCTCTTGCAAAACAAAACAGCACAGATTGCGAAGAGGAAATTTTTGAAGCTGTGAAACAATATAACGCCACTATACACTCCGTCACTAATTTTAAACCCGAAGACATATTTTTTAATCGAGAACAAATACCACCACTCGAAAATGTTCTGAAACTCAACCAACAAAAAATATTAAACCACTTTAATAAAAATCGAGAAGCGAAAACATACAACCCTAATGACATAATATTTCACAGATCAAAGCGACGGAACAAGAATACAGACCGTTTCATTGAGACAAAAGTAAAAGAGGATAAAGGGAATTATATAATCACAACTCAAGGCAAGAAAATCCATAAAGACAACATTAGGAACACAAAATGTACATCATAATTGCTCTCCTACTAATACCTCAAGCGAAAACTCTTGAAATAAAAGACCTAACTGGCCAAAAATACATATCCATCGAAATCGCACCAGTTCACCTGTACAACGAGACCGAATACCTCCTTCATATTTTTAACTTAACGAAGATACTCGCACCCATACACATGGCAAAAGAAACAGCGGGACATGAAGAAACATCATTACAGATGAAAGCAATTCTCCATCGTATAGATTCGCTAATGGCGCAAATCACTCCGCATGAAGTCAGGCCAAGGAGACAAATAAACCTTTTAGGGTCAGTATTAAAACTGATAACGGGTACACCAGACCACAACGACATAGTCGAAATTGAAACCCGCTTGAATACACTAGTAAAAAACAACAACGAACAAAAAGCGATTAACTCGAGATTCGAGAAACTACTAGAGAAAGTAGATAATAAAGAGCACAGCTCAGAAACCATCCTACAAGAAGTTTATTACGAACTCGAAACAATTACAACCACCATAAATTTAGCAAAAAATGGGAACTTTTACTCCAAAGCTATTGATACGTATGACGTAGAAGAAATAATCAAACATGAAAATACTGGTATCCCTATCATACATGTTCTAGAGTACTCTAAACAATTTATCTGTTATTATAAAGATTCTATTGTAATTACATACAAATATCCAGTAATAATCAAACAATGTCATTTGTACAAACTATATTCCCTATCCAGTAGAATTGGCAAACTAAAATTAAAAGAAAAAATAAGTCTATGTAATCAAAATTATGTAAATGTTAATGATTGTAAAAATTATATTGGGGACTACATTTGTAAAATAGATTACAGCAAAGATAGTTGCACCATACCCCTACTAAAAAACGAACCAGTACATTGTAAGTCTATAAAGGAAAACAATAAAGATATAAAAGAGTTAGAAGATGGGTACATATTTTTTAATCAAGAACAAATAGTGAATAATGTAACAATGACAGGCCCGAAACTCATTCATTTTGAAAATACTGTAACAATAAATAATAAAACATATACGAACAGAAAAAGGTTGATGAAAAAATTAATTGTACAAAACCATAATAATGATGTAACAATACTAGAGTATATGACCTCCAACAAAGAAACTAAATTTACAAACTTACAAGAATTATCCACGATACTCATACCAATCGAAGAACATCCTATACTTACACTTTTTGTAACACTTATAATAATTGTAATAATTAGCATGAGCATATGTGTAATAAAAACCATTGTAAAAATTATTAATATTAAGAAAAAACACAAATACATAGTACAATACACCAATGCTCTGGAAAAACTCAAAAGCGAGGACGCTTTATCTTAACAGAGGGGGGAGTTAAGGGAGTTAATGGTAATTTAGGGTTAAAACCATTGTAATCACTTTAATCTATTATTATAATAAACATATTAAATAATCATGGCCAGCAAAACCAGCAATCATCATAAGTCAACATAATAAGACGAAAATAACCATTGTTATCAAACTAAGATAAAAAACCATTGCAATTACTTTAAGCTAATATTCATGTCAAGCAAAACCCAACAATCATCATAAGCCAACAAAGATACACACGACCCGAGTACCCAACAAGCATCATAAGTCAACACAACAAGACAAAGATGCACACGACCCGAGTACCCAACAAGCATCATAAGTCAACACAACAAGACAAAGATTCACACGACCTAAAGACCCAACAATCATCATATGAGCTAAGATGATAAGACGTCCGAAGCAAAGACTATAAATGCTACATGATGACCAGACGAAGGGGGGATTCTGATTTGGACACCAGCCGGCATAGCCGAGAACTAAGTAAAACTTGTAACAAAGATTAATAGCAATTAGAATTTGTAAATAAAATTAACATAAGTGAAATTCACAAATAAAGTTTTTAAAAAGTTAAATTCCGTGAATTGTGACTTAATTCGCGCGAGGTGAAATTGTGGTGTTATAAGTCTAATCAGGGCGCCGGCAAGGATGCAGGGTTCACTAAACTTCCCACTCTCTGCTGCACAAAACGATTGATGAGTGATTATCGAGCGAATTAATCACCGGGAGAACACAACATAAATAAAGAAAAACACACAGGTGTTATTTGTCGTATAACTTCTTTTTATTTTCACTGAATATGGATTACACTGTTGCTGGTTTGTCCTTTAAGTAACCACCACGATCTCTATCTCTCGTTCCACCTGGAGTTAACACACTTAGTTCTTGTTCGACTTTTCTTTACTGTTTTAATGTCACTTTCGGACAAGTTCCCGAAGGGAGAAAAAGGTGTTCTAAATCTTTTGATTACCGAGAACCGGAAATTATGTAATTCACTTATATGCACTTAAGAGGAAAAATACATTATCGCGCGGACTATATGACTTTGCTGGACCTTTTGAGGGACGGAGCTACTCACAACCTTACTCCACTGCGGATAAATTTTGACTCTTCGATGCAATCCACATTCCATCCGAGGCACTCGTGGTGGATCACACAGAGGTGGGAGGGGCGAATCGGGTCAACTCGGCGACGGCCAATGGGCGATCGAAAAGGAGTTAAATGGGAGGGTTTCCCATATGCCGTATAGGACATGTACGATGCCCCTTCGCCTGCAAAAGAGACAACGACCAGTCCTGCATCTGTTCAAACAAATGAACGAGCATATTGGGCTGCAGGAATTGTGGTCATAAATCGTCGATGCTGCACGCCTGAGAACAAAATATGTTTCTGTATCCTAAGTAAACCGAAACGCTATTTCGAGGTACGTGCACCAGATGCGCTTGTTTGATTTAGCCGTATGGCTCTGGTGCACTAGGAGGGAAGATAATTTGTTGACATTAAGTCAACAGAAGTCTCGTTGAGGCGACGGTGGCAAAGGGTCAGGCTGGATGGTTATCTATTTGGATTAATATGCTGGTACATGGATATGGTGGTGAGGATTTTGCCACCCAGGGGAACCACGGACTGGAGTTGGTAAGCAAAACAAACACAGTGAGGTACTGTGTTTGTTTTGGTTTACAGGCCGGAGCATCTTAAGGAAAATCATTTCTAACGTCTATCATATTCATGCCCAAACCCCATGATTGGTAGATAGCCGATAATAGGGAATTGGTCGCAACTGTTGGGAACCCAAGGGTATAGGAGCAATGGTTCAATTATGGACCGTAGGAAGAATATCGGCCGCAGATGTGTCCACAATACGCTGGCCAGTGTATGGTGTGTGTTTATCGTTTATTGGTGACGAGCTGAGCCGAGAGGAGATGTAAAATGGTTCATGTATTATGAAACAGAAAAATTCGATGATGTTAATAATGCCAGGTTTGCTTTCAGTGATGAGGATGAACATGTCATGCACATGTATGGGAAAATGCTTTTTAGCATTGCGCATTGACATGTTCATGGATAAATGCTGGTTACCTGATGAGGTAACCAAATTAGGTTTCGGGGGCTTGATGTGTTGGATGCAAGCCTGCCCCGAGGTGAAAGTTTGATGTCACAGCTAGATGATAGTCTTACTGTGGACTTATGTTTTCCTATGGGAGGTAATGCGGAGTAGCTTACGCTGCTCATGTGCAGGTAAGCAGCAGACAAGTAATTTACGGACATGGGTGGTTCTTCGGGAATACTTACAGAACCCCCACAAAATCGTTGACCGATTTTACGGTATCCGAATTGTTCAATAATAAAGCCAGCCGACGCATTCCATAGATATGCCAATATGGTATGGGATGTGGTTTTGAGTGACTCAACGGCCATTTTGAATCAAATCATTGACGAGTTTGCGATGACTATCGTCTGAGACAGTGGTCGAATGTCCATGAAATTTTATTGCCCATCGATTTACAGTAGATCTACCAACAGCATCGCCACCATAAACAGCATTTACACGACGATGAATTCCAGTACGTCACATTTTCAGTAGTTAAAAATTCTGTTGCAGGACGGTGTTGAAAACGCATTGTTATAATACTAGATCACATCACCATACTTCCCACTCCCGAAAGACGCTAGATGAGCACTCGACTTCGGGCATTACTACTATTCATTGGCCTGTAGGAACCCGAAAGTTCATGACCTCACCGACTCGACTCCGCCATTGTTCCCTGTCCCGTGCGCTCTCCTTCCACGTTCGACCATCCGATCGGGCATGCGCTTGCGAATTAAGGGGCAATGTTACTTCTATTTGACGCCAGGCGCACTTCTGAAAGTCATTTCATTCACGTTCTGCAAACACGTGTGTATTACTTTAAACCCTACTTGTTTGCTACTATTTGTTTGCGTCGAATTTCTAGTGATACCAGCAATAGGCGAAAATGCCCCAATAAACAAAAAGGTACTATTTGCCCTGTTCAGCTTCTAATATTTCAGGCAAGTCGTCTGAAAACTTGGGTAGAAGAGGAAACAATTTTCTTCAGTAGGGACCTGAATCTTTTTGATGTGACATATTTCATGCGCGAGTTTCGCGTTGTTCAGTGCAACATACATGGCGTAAGGTGGAATTTCTCCGCTGCGTCGACTTATGTAATCTAGCACAGACCCGCAGTTCTTTTACTACTTGAAACTTTGCTGATAACGCTTGAAATCTGTTTCAACGTCCTAAGTTGTTACCACATTGTTGGCGAGACATCATCATGGTGATGCGAATATCAAGCACAGTCATACTCGTGGCGACATAAGGAGACCTGAATTACTTTTGTGGTTTGGTTGCCGTGATAACACAATAACAACCGAAAGGTTAATGTCACGACCAAACGAGGACTGTAAAAGGCGAAACATCAGTGACGGCGTTTGGAGTTCTGCTTGGGGAGCTCCATCGATACGCCTCTTTGCTCTTAGGATCCTCACTTAGAAAGGAAATGCATTCTAGTTCTAGTTCCGATTCTTATGTATTCCAGAGGACTGAGGTTCACTAGCGCACTTCTTTTAATAATATCTAAAATGCGATTGACTTCAGCTTTCTCTCCATATGTTCGAGGAAATTTTGTTCTTATCCTGTGTTGCGTCCTACCTTATGCGCTCAGGTAGATTGATGATGCATCCCAAGCATACCGAGATGATCGTTGTCGTTTATGTGAACAAAGACACATCGAGGATACTGTTTGCTATTCTCACTTTGGTGGTAATTTCCTTTTAAGACCAAATTTCCGTTGTGTGAATTATAACCCAGGATGATGTGTCTCATACCATATCATCATCATCATCATCATCGGCACTACAACCGGGATCCGGCCTTAGCATTATTTAGCAAGTCTCGAGGCTTGTTAAACTTCCATAATAATGTATTCTGTATTCGCCTTGCGCCACCTCATAACATATGTACACCATTAAGTTACCCTAAAGGTGTTTAATAATGTTCCTACTGGGAAGATTTTTGTTTACCGAATCTTTCATTGGAAAGATCTATCGCGGATTATATACTCCATTATATTCGAGCGGGGTTAAGTTATCTCAAATGTGCTCGCAATGCTGTTTCGACTGAAAATATTGCCGAGAGGGAAAGCACAGTCGGCGCTGATTCAAAGAGGAACGTACATTTGCTTATGTTGGATGCCTTTTTAGTGGGGCTTTCGACTGGAGTTTTGATGCCTACCAGCATCTTCTACGGTTGACCAATTGTATTTGTATATATAGTTTCGGTTCTATGAACATGTGTGCTGAGATAGAGTGTAGGTGTGGGGCACATGTGGGGTTGGGCCCACGTGTAATGAAATACTCCCTTTCCGATGGGCGAATGATTCGGAATGAACAATTGTTTGAATGCTGGAGCAACAGGTCGAGTTCGAAGGAACATTTTGCTCATGGGAGGCTATCTGTGCAACAGTGTAGTATTTTTGCCTGCCTTTTTGGTTATGGAAGAATTTTGTCCAATGGGCGTGCGCATCATAGTCATAACAAACCCCGTCTTTCTTCTATATCTTTCGGTTCAATATGGACGGAATTTTTTTGGCTTAGTGGCATCCATGTGTTCAGAATCGATCAGTTGGGTGCTCTTTATTCCATGCGAACTTAAAGTCCTCATACCAAGTAAAATAATGATAACAAGCAATTCAATATTCCAACCAGTCCTAGCTTTATTTCATACTATTTCTTATTACATACTACTTCTTATGACAGACTGCTTTACATAGCCCTATATCACCGTGTTTTGTCATTGACTTTTACGCGCCATTTTTATTCTGACGTTGGCATTGATGAGCCCAAGTGCGAAGCAGTTTTAATTGTGCATTTATTGGGATGGGAGGCGAGAAATAGAACCAGCATGAGTAACAGTTCATATTAGACTATTTATGAAATTAGTTAAAACATTCAATTCTGTGAACAAGTGTTGTCCTTCTGGTATTATCTGCCCCGAGTAGTGAAGACATTAAACTCTCCCACAATAACGATTTTAGCGTGTGGATATATGACTAAGATTCTACCAATAAAATCGGTTAGAGCATCGAATTCATTTAAGAATGCATTTCTATCCAAATTTGTTCTTCTGTGTAGAGAGACGTTAAAAATGACGTGGTAAAGTTTTAGTCACTATTCTTTTTGAAATCTATTTCTTAGTCTGTAGGAACCCAAAAGTTCATTACCTCACACTTTCTACCACTTTCAAGGTGTCTCCTAATATTGTCTTCTCTCAGCATTTGTAATAACCTTGACTCAAACCTTAGAGCTTCTGAACTAAAATCTTGATTCCAGTTAATTAATAGAGTTTGTAGTGGCGCTTCGCACACTCCTCCTACATATTGCATTAGCTTCAATTGATTTCATACTTTCGCAATTTGTTGCCATGTAATTTGATAGTTACTTTTTATATTCAAACCCACGCACCAAATGCAGAAATATTCATTTGAAGCACTTGATCGCGTCGTCTCTATATTTAGTTTCTCCGTTTTCCTGAGCCTTGTGTCAATTGAAACCAAAATTCTAATACCTAAGATAATTAAGACATTTAGGATTTAAGCATTTTTGTTTAGCTAGTCATTTAAAATCTAAGAAGCAACAAAAAATAAATAATGTTGCAAAATGAAATGCCCGATCACACTAGGTGTAATGGCTTTAAAACAGATGATCTATTGATCTCTGTAGATTCAGTCCATTTTCTGACGGTAACGAATATAACTTCTTTCTCACACTATAGTGCCATTTATGTTAAAAATCATTCGAGATTTTTGTTGGTTAAGGACTATAATTAGGTAGCAAATTAAAACAGGATGAGTAATTTTGTTTGGGACTCGGTTGAATAATTTCCCCACATCCTGCTTGTGTTTGTCTACTTTGGATTCGACACAAAACTTATCACACGACAGATAAATGTTGCAGCCACAAAACCACCGACAAATACTGAGTAATGGTAGGGTTTTCGAGCCTGCCCACTCGCAACAAAATCCGCCGGTGTATTTGCAGGAAGTACCTAATGGGTATCCCCTTCGTGCGAATACACAATTAAACGTTTCGAAATACCCCAGCGGAAGGCCATTGCACACCACAATGTCTTTCGCAACCCGAAGTCAGTTTGCACAGGACACGCTTCACAGGCAATACCTGTCAGTGAATGAGGCGAGTCGTACTGCTGGGGATATATTTGGCAGGTCATTCGATGCTACCCAGACCTTAACAGGTCAACCCTAGTATGCTATGGGGTGCTACATACAACATCCCACCCTTCTTTCTCGAAGAAGGGTGGGATGTTGTATTCCAGAATAATACCCTTTATTAAATTTAACACTGAATCTCCTTACACATCCTTAAAAACTTCCCTTAACATATATTACATTCTCACTTAATACATACCATTCATAAACATTCACAATATTGCCAGTTACAGCACATTTAATAACTTGCCCCTTTTTATTTCAAAACAGAGCACTTTGATTTTCGTTCAAATTTTTTTCAATTTAAAAGTCACAGAAACTAAAGGAATACTTTGAGAAAATTTGTTTTTTTCATATTATAATTTACAGTAAATTAG
Organism: Microdon myrmicae; assembly: GCA_963931805.1. NCBI lineage: Eukaryota > Metazoa > Arthropoda > Insecta > Diptera > Syrphidae > Microdon > Microdon myrmicae. The sequence goes on along the minus strand of OZ007497.1, from coordinate 53,246,531 downwards.
AACACAATGTTCTATAAGTAGAGAAAAAATTCAATTGTAAAATCAGTTCAGTTCAGATTGAGTTTGGAGTTGAGTTCAGTTAGTTGGTTGCCAATGAAAGAGTTGAGGAAGTTGAGAAGTAGTTTGAGTTAAGTTGAGTTTGGAGAGCGAGAATAAATAAAAGACTTTGCAATCTTTAAACAAATAATAAAAGTACATATATACATAGAAAAAAATATATATTTAATAATAAATTATAATAGTGGTTCTCATTATAATAACAAGTGAATAAACATTTCTCATCGTGACTAAAATACTTAAATTAAAAGATTTTAAATTAGAATAATCCATATTCTAAAATATAATATCAAAATAAAATAAAACCTCCACGCTCTTCCCTCGATATACAGAGGAAGCACGGCGCCGGACGATAACACTGGTAGGGAGGACAGCTTGAAAAGGATGAGATTATGGGAGATTTTGTCAAAGGCCTTGCTGAAATCAGTGGTGATAACATCGACTTCGTTGCCATTCTCTAAGGCACGGAGAGTGTGGGATGAGAACACGATCAGATTGGTTGTGGTTGACTTACCCGAAAGGAAACCATGCTGGTTGGGTAAGATGATGGATTTACAACTGAAAGATAACGCATTGTAAAGAAGCCCCTCGAACAGTTTGGGGATATGAGATAGTTTGGCGATGGGTCGGTAGTTGCTGATATCATTTTTAGGTCCCTTTTTATGTATGGGGGTGACATAGGAGGATTTCCAGATACTGGGGAAGGTCCCTTGAGAGAGGGATAGGTTGAAAATCTTTGATAACGGAAGAGAAAGAGAAGTGGAACAGTGCTTTAAGAATACAGATGGAAGAATTTAATGGGTATCTTTGGCGGTAAATATGACGAGGAGGCAGGACAATGGAGGAAACCCCACAACCACGAATTGAAAGAGCTATACAGCAAACATAAAATAGTGAGAGTAATCAAGTCGTGAAGATTAAGATGGGCCGAATATGTAGCGCGAATGGGCAACGATAGGAGCGTGCGTAGAATTCTTGACGGCAGAACAACGGGAAAAAGACCGGTAGGACGGCCACGCCGGAGATGGGAGGACACTGTTAGGTTTAATCTTGAGGAAATTGGGTCGGCTAGTTAAGGGTGGAAGGAGAGTGCACAGGACGGGGAACGATGGCGGGGTCGAGTCGGTGAGTTTGTGGGGGTTCTTTAAGCATCTCCAAAGAACCACCCATTTCCCTTAATTCAACTCCCAATTCCCAACCTGCAATACATTACCAAACATTATCTTTTACCTGCATATGAGCAGTACAAAGCTCTCTTTCAACCATTTCCCACCTGAAAGATAACCCACGGCAAGATCTTCATCTTGCCATGGCAACAAGCAGCACAATTTCATTACCAATCATTTTCACTATCAGCATTTGGGCAGCATCAAACTCTCTGGTAAATATTCGGTTCACACCCTTTATGACCATTACGAAGCATTACGGAACCTAATCGGTTCCTCTTGCCGACAACCATGTCCATCATATACACAGTAATCTCCCTGTGTTTACTTTTTCCAACCATCCGTTGGTCCAAAGATAAGCCTGGCAAGTTGCTCTGCAAGTCAAATTTCCCATGATCGGTCGCCTAATCGATAAACGATCATCGAATTTGACACGACCCATAATTGTTATCCAAATAATCATATCAATGGTCATGTCCTATGATTCGTTTTCTAAACCAAACATGCACTCATCCATCCTAGCCCTTGCCATCGTAAACGAATTTTCTGTTGACTTAACATCAACAGAAAAATCTATTTCTGCCTCCGGCAATATCCTCTATTGTTTACAATGGCAACGCCTTAGCCTCTGTGCATGAACATTTGTTTGAACAGGCGCTGGTTGGTTTCTCTTCTTCCCAACCGACGCGTTTTTCGTTGTCCTCACTTGCAAGGTACGGACATCCAATCTATCTGAACGATATCCATGGGAACCTTTCCAATGAGACGCGAATCGGTTTCTCATTGCTCGCAGCGGCGAAAGAAAGATCGCATTCCCACACTAGTGTAAATCCACCTCACTCAAGGGGTTGGTTCTGCATCGAGCAGCTCTCGAGGAGTCAGATTTGAACCGCCGAACGAGATACACTTGTCGAGGTCGTTGCGTGTCAGAGTTTTGTGAATTCCATTTATAAATATTGTCGAGTGTGTGTTATAACCAACATTGAAATTGAACTACATGTTAAGATTCTAAATGTAAGAACATTGATATAGTTGCGTGGTGTAAACCGGTAATGTCCAGAGACAATAGTAAGGCATTATATTAATTTAATTTAAGCTTGGATTAAGCCTAATAAATGAGGGTTCTGCCCTCGCTAAACTAAACTATACTGCTGAAAGACTTCAGATACATCCGAACCACGGACACAGTGAGTACCCTTTACTTTATATATTTTATTGTGCAATCTATCGTGCAACATTGAATAGGTACAGGTTATAACACTCCCACAGGGAGCAAATGATTCTAAATAAATACAACAGTATTTAAATATAAACGTTTTTGCCGAAAACTGGTTCGGTCTCACGGGTTAGTATGAGTTGTAAAATATTGTAGCGAGCTTAGGGTTCGCTGGATTAATTATTTTGAATAAATGAGAGCCGTTGAATCGATTTTGAATTAATGTGACACTTTATTAGTCCGTTAATAACAACCGTTACTTTTTACCGTACACTTAACGATTTCTTAACTTATCGCTTCCGTACTTATCGCGTCTTTTACTTCTTCACCGCTTACTTCTCACTCGAGACTTATCGCTTGCTTCACTTTCTTCTTCTTACTCCACTCCATGATCTGTGTGCGACGTATTTATACCGTTCCGTTCATTCTGATTCGGTGTTTCGTTTCTGTCCGTTCCATAGTCTCGACTTTTCTATTCCAGTTTTCAAGTACTTTCTAAAATAATCTAGTACTTTGTTTCGGACTTTCTCGAAGACTCCAGTACTGATTGTCATATGCGTCACACTACCCTCCGCCTAGATTTCTTCTCAACCACATAATAAACGCTTCACATTTCCTAAAATGTTGGAAAACAGCGGTGATAGAGTCCGTATTAGTAAATCCGGTTCTTCCAACAACCCGGCTAACTTCCGTCCCATATCACAGCTAAATTCGCTTAGTAAGGTTTTGGAATGTAAGATATACAAAAATCTTCTCTCATTTGCTAGAGACAACTCCCTTATCCCGAATTCTCAATTTGGCTTTCGTCCACAACACTTAACTTGTCATGCTCTCCTAAAACTGACACATGATGTGACAATGAATCTCCAAAACCAATCCCCTACAATATGCGTCTCTCTCGACATAGCAAAAGCATTCGATTGCGTTTGGACTGCAGGACTGATCTATAAGCTACATTCAATGTTCGGATTAAACACCCACACCATAAAACTTCTCTCTTCCTACCTTTCTGATAGAAAGTTCATGGCGAAAATAAATTCAACTCTTTCGACATCATACAGTATAACCGCGGGTGTTCCTCAAGGTTCCATTCTCGGACCATTATTATACCTCCTTTATACTTCAGACAGCCCGCAGCCACTGTCACCTAATACAGTAATGCTGAATTATGCCGATGGCACTTTAATTTATTCAAGCAACAAGTTTGTCAAGGAGGCAAGAAACTGTATTAACAGCTATCTCCCGAATCTCTCTGCATATTTTACTAAGTGGAAAATCCGACTCAACCCGGCCAAAACTCAACTCATAGTGTTTAAAGGCAGAAATGCGAATTGTACTAACAACACCATACGCTGCCATAACAAAATCAGAATCAAGTTAAATAACAATATAATTAAACCCTCCAAAACCTTAAAGTACCTGGGAATAACCTTCACCAACAATCTGTCCTTCTCCGCCCACACCAGAAACTCGATTCGCAAAGCCGCAATTCAACTTAATCTCTGCAGAAAAGTGATGTACAAGCCGAATGTTCTCTCTCCCAAAGTTAAATCACTTATCTACAAACAGATAATCAGACCCACTCTCACATATACATGCCCGATATGGTACCATATCACACCCGCCCAAATGGAGAAGCTACGCATCTTCGAAAGGAAATGCTTCAGACTTATCACTGGCCTCAACCGACATCCCAACTCCCACAAATATTACAACAGTAGTTCGCTCTAGTATGCCGCTAATATTGAACGTATAGATCGACGCTTCCTCGAACTGTCCATCAAATTTATCGAAAATCTTCCCAATAATCCCAACCCGATAATAAATGCGCTCACATCGACTCCGTCAGATAACCGAACTGCCTACCCGAACTGTCTCCACATCAGAACGTTCTTCACCTCTGGCAGATTGGTTAATAACTCTAATGAGATTGTATACCACAATACAGAGCTTTCACCTCACCAATTTAAATATAGTAATATTCAACCCTTCTCCAATATTTTGCGTTTCAACGAACAAACGGAAAGTAGTTCCCCAACCCACATCCCTGACTGACAATACCCTCACTAGCCCATTGATCACTATGCTACCCCCTTCCACACCACACTAACTTATTTCAATAATAATTAGGTAACTAGAATAAGTTAAGATAAGTTAAGTTAAGTTAAGTAAATTAGCATAGGTTAAGTAAATAACTATATCCTGGTTTTCTGACCTTTTCCAGGAAGCTCTACTCACTAAAATCATAATCCATAACCAATATATAACTTTTATCATATTGTTTGAAAAATGTACTAGTAAGTATATGTAAACAATTATAGCTAAGGTATCATAAGTTATCTGTATTGCTTATTGTATAAATTATTTATGGTCAATAAATACAGAAATGTAAAAAAAAAAAAAATCCGCCTATATTAGTTCGTCCCGAACTAAGTTCACTGGTCTCCCGGGCCAACAAAAGCCGCCAGTCGGTCACGATGTACCAGGTTCATCTTGGCGTTCGGCGGTGGAAGTTCTTGACTTTCTTCCAAATTTTCGACTGGTCTCCTTTTCGCCTCCGCTCTGGCCTGCAGCCATTCTTCCTTTTCCTGACGACGGAATTCCTCTTGCATTTTAGGGATTTCATGCGAATAGTATAAGAGAAAATGCATGTGCACACCCTTAAGCTCTTCTGGAGTTTGCACATCACGTAAGCGATCTAGATCTTCATCCTTAATTACACGCATATCATCTGGTATTGGAGCCTCTGTCGATTTCATAACCGTATCCAACTGGTAGTTCCGCATATTTTCAAATAACTGGAGCGGTTTGTTCTTTGGAGCTGACAGTAAACACCAGCGTGCGTCGAAGTAATAGACTCTCCATAGATCGTCGCACGTTAATTCTGGTTTCACGTGTTCTTCTGTATAGAACGCAATGAACGGCACCTCTAGCTGTTGATTACCCCTACAATCTAGGGCTTGCTTGATTTTTCTCCCCGTATGTGTTGGCTTGGGGGGATGGGTGCGAACATACAGGGTAAAGTCTCTGATTGCCTTCAACCCGGCGAAGGCCAGGACGATCCTTGTCCCTGTTCAATCCAAGTTGACATGCAGTCTCCACGTGACACCCCTGGATAGCTACTTTGACACCCGCAGTAGTGAACCAATGCATGCAGCGACATCCTGAGAAAGGTTGGCGCAAGGCTAATAACCAGGCCCGTAAAAATGAATTATTATGGCAAATTTAACAAGACTCGGATATGGACCGGATACACGACGACGACCACGGAAACGAAAAGGGCTAAACGATTTAAGGATTTTTTCATGGAACATACGCTCACTATACGGAGCTCGAGCTGCACAGCAACTAGCCGATGCCCTGTCCGAATATAAGGCTGACATAACAGCATTACAAGAAATAAGATGGACGGGGAGTGGTGTTTTTCAAAGAAAAGAGTATGACATTTATTACAGCTGTCACGCAAAACACCATGTGCTCGGGGTAGGCTTTCTAGTCAGCCAAAAACTGAAGCCTGCCATCATCGGCTTTAATGCAATAAATGAAAGGCTATGCACTCTTCGCGTGCGAGGCAAATTTAAAAACATAAGCCTCATAAACGTTCACGGACCTACAGAGGAGTCCCCTGACGACGAGAAAGAAGAATACTATGAGAACGTCGAACGGGCCCTCAATGCCTGCCCAAGATACGATGTGAAAATCGTTCTTGGGGATTTGAATGCGAAAATAGGCCGGGAGCCGGTTTTCAGGCACTACGCAGGTTCCCATAGTTTGCATGAGAACACTAATGACAATGGACTACGAGTCATCGAACTGGCAGCATCGAAAAACTTGGTCGTTGCGAGTACCAGGTTTCCGCGTAAAGATATCCACAAAGCCACCTGGGTATCACCTGATGGAGCCACTCGCAACCAAATTGACCACGTGTTGATAGATCGCCGCCACTCTTCGAGCCTGATGACGGTACGAACGTACCGAGGTGCCAACGTCGACTCGGATCACTATCTTGTTGGTACAGTTTTCCGAGCGCGGATTGCCTTACGGAGACGTATTGCATCCACGGATCAGGTTCGAATCAACACGGCTGCCTTACGCAATGAGAACACCAGCAACACCTTTGGTCATGCGTTAAGACTCGCCCTCGAAGAGCTCGACGGAGGGAGAGTAAGTCCTGGGGCCAGAATGCCGGGCGTAGAAGAGAAATGGCCACGCCTTAAGAATACTGTCATTAGTACTGCCAACTCCATCTTAGGCAGTAGTCGTAGAGATCGGAACGACTGGTTTGATGATGAGTGCAAACTAGCGACTGAACGTAAGAATGCTGCATACCGGGCAATGCAGCAGTCTCATAGGACGCGGGTACGCGAGGAGAAATACAAAGAGCTCAGAAGAACTGAAAAAAGACTTCACAGACAAAAGAAAAGTGCCTGGGAAAAAAATCTTGTCTGTGAAATAGAGAAAAGTAGAGAGCGAGGTCCGCACCAGGCGCGGAAGTTCTACCAAATAATCCGCAGTATGACGCGGTACACACCACGCTGCACTTACTGCAAGGATAAAGAGGGTAATCTGATCACCGATCCTGAAGGCATTCTGGAGCGATGGGAAGTGCACTTTAATGAATTGCTAAATGGTCAGCTCACAGAAGAATTGGAGGCTCCACCAATGCAAGACCAGGACCAAATGCTGCCGCCACCAAGCATTGAGGAAACACTAAAAGCCATTAGACAGCTAAAATCAAATAAAGCCCCTGGAGCTGATGGCATACCAGCTGAGCTGATCAAACAAGGAGGGACAGCGTTACATCACGCAATTCACGAGATCGTGGTGCACGTATGGGAGCAAGAGGAGATGCCGGAAGATTGGCGTCGTGGTATAATTTGCCCCATACATAAGAAGGGAGATATCACACTGTGCAGCAACTATAGGGGTATAACATTGCTGAGTACCGCCTATAAGATACTCTCCACTATCCTACAAGACCGGATATCCCCATACGCTAAAGCCATCATTGGTCAATATCAATGTGGCTTCATCCCAGGCAAATCAGCAACTGATCAGATATTCCCCCTTAGGCAGGCGATGGAAAAATGTCTGGATTTAAGATTCCACTATATCATCTATTTATAGACTTCAAGGCCGCCTACGACAGCATAGCCAGGGTAGAACTATATAATGCCATGAGAGAATTCGGCATTCCAAATAAATTGATACGACTTTGTAGGTTGACCATGACCAACGTAACTAGTCAAGTAAAAGTAGCGGGATTGCTGTCCAAACCAATAAACATCTATAATGGACTCCGACAAGGGGACGGTCTGGCCTGCCTCCTCTTCAACCTGGCGTTGGAGAAAGCAATCCGTGACTCTGGCGTTACAACTAGAGGGACTATTGTCACCAAGTCCAGCCAGATACTTGCCTACGCAGATGACATCGACATCATCGGTAGAACCGAATCGGCGGTACAGGAATCCTTCACCCAGATCGAGCAGGCTGCACAAAAACTGGGACTGCGCATTAATGAGGGAAAAACCAAGTACATGGTGGCAACTTCTGCGAAGAGAAGACCTAACGTTGGTCAAACTATCAGGGTAGTGGAGCACGAATTTGAAGTAGTGCAATCCTTTAACTACCTTGGGTCAATAGTATCAGCCGATAACAATATGGAAGAAGAAATACGCGACCGGCTGATTAAATCCAACAAAGCCTACTATGGTTGTGGGGTTGCTATTAGTGGGGCGTCGACACGGACGCGGGTTTCACTAATATACCACTGATAGTTCTCCAAGGAAAAAAAAAACAGAAACCGCACAAGGTTATCCGAAAGTGAAAAATAAATAAAATTCACGAACGTATTGTTTTAAATAAAGTTTTCTTTATTGCAAAAATTCAGATTCACTCCTTTTAGATGTTTACGTATATTCACATGAAAATGTTTTTCCACTTATTTTCGATATTTTTCTTATTATACATCACCGGCTCACATTAGGCACTATTAAATGACGAAAACCACTGAAAACTGTTTTAATTGAGTGATCCCTTTAAAATTAACTTAAGCGATACTTGTGCAAGCTCGTACGCGACCTCACGACTCCTTTGACTCTACTCCTTGGTGGTAAAATCTGACTAATTGGAAATCATCCAAGAAAAGGGAACCTCAAAGAAACTGAAAAAGAGGCGGAGTCACACGATTAACTCGAGGTAGTTAATCGTGATTGGACCGGGTGAGATAGGCATACATTACGCATGTGTGTGTATGCCATGCATACGATCGTTCGTGGCTGTGGATGGAGGGTAACATCGCTAGTGCCTTTTCCAAGAATGCAAACGCTAGCATCTGGGGTGTGAAAGACCCAAACCGAAGATTTGGTCATCCTAATGGGAGGCCATAAATCATCATTTCGGTTGCCGATGATTAAACATTGCAACGAACATAGGGTGCAGCCATTGCCAGATGTTGAAAGTAAACATTTTCTGGCTGCATCTTGATCGTTGCTTGATTGCGGTCTCTGAACGTGGGGACCGATAATTGGAAGCCAGCGATTGCTGGTAATCAGGGAAATGTTTGGTTTGCGTCAGCAGAAACCTTGTCGGCGGTAGCAAACCAATAGGAGCAAATAGCCGCATGCGAGAAGTGCCATGGGCAAACAAATAAACGAGTCAACAAGGAACTCTTTGTTGATGTTGTTTCCATAGCATAAGGCTATGGAAACAAGCTGCCCTGGCAGAACGTATGCCTAAAGATAGGATTTCGAATGCCACGGCAATGTGATGATTTTGCCGTGGACTTATGCTTTTTATTTAGGAGATAATATACGCCTCGGGGGTGAATTTTCGATGCCACGGCAAGGTGATAAGCTTTGCCGTGGACTTAATGTTTTTTTAGGGAATAATGTACGCCTCGGGGGTGAATTTTCGATGCCACGGCAAGGTGATAAGCTTTGCCGTGGACTTACTGTTTTTTAGGAATTAATGCCTGCCCGAGGGTGAGTTTTCGATGCCACGGCAAGGTGATAAGCTTTGCCGTGGATTTAATGTTTTTCAGGGGTGGTGTTGGAGAAAAAAGGGGTTTGGAAGGAAAACCCCCACAGAATAGGTAAGCTGCCTAACAGAAATTCAAAACAGGTATCCGATTGGGTAACCGTAATAATTCCGGCGATTTGGCTGGGAGTAAATGCCGTAGCAAGGTTACGCAACCTTGCTGAATTTCGACCGAGAGGTAAGTCGTTCGCCTGGAATAGTGGGGATCGAGCGATGCGTGGCTCTTCGGGCCCTGAAAAGCCCCACATGGTCTATCAAGGCTCTTTAAATCCCGAAATTTATCCAGAACATCCAAGCTACTACTGTACAAGACCATGGTCTTACCAGTACTCATGTATGGATCCGAGACCTGGGTGCTTAATAAAAAGCACTCTGAACTCTTGGCCGCGTTCGAGAGAAAGGTCTTAAGGAGAATTGTTGGCCCCGTATGTGAGGGAGGACGATTCCGGAGACGCTACAACCATGAGTTGTACGCAATCTACCTTGAAGCTCATATTGTAAGAAAAATCAAGCTCGGTAGACTCCGGTGGGCGGGACACCTAGCTCGAATGAGCGAAGAGGACCCTGCCCGGAAAGTCCTTTGTGGCAGCATGTATGGAAGGAGACAGCGCGGCAGACCTTGTCTGCGATGGAGGGATGGCGTGGACCAGGACGCCCAGAGCCTGGGAGTGCTAAACTGGATGACATCGGCTCGAAATCGGGACCGGTGGAGAGATTTGTTAAATAAGGCCAAGACCGGATCCCGGTTGTAGTGCCGATGATGATGATGATGATGTGTTGGCTTACAATAGCGGTCTCGACCTCCAACATCCATTGATCTCTCATGTTCGGAAACAGTTGCTTTACAAAACGCCTGTTTGTAAATCCATTCAGCTTCATCTTGTAGCTCGTTGGGTCCCTCTGGAACAGGCGTAACCGGAACTTCACGTAATTGCATTCGCTCAGGCATATCCGTTTTACGGATTTCATTGTCCAAATCCGTAAAGTGACCCCTTTCCAATTCACTAGGTTCGTATTCGGATTCATATCCGTCCTCGTCACAATTAGTGAAATCCTCATAGTCGAAATCTACACCGAAACTGTCTTGCAATGACGCGTGAGTGACTAGAAGTCGTCTTTTCTTCTTCTCAGCAATTGGCCTTCCTTCGTCGTCTACAATCAAATCCTCAGCATCAGACTCCGATTCCTCATCATCATTGAAATGTTTTGTCGCCTCAGTTTCCCTGGGACTACGTTCAGAGCGGCGTTCAATATCGTCTTCCTCGTCGAATAGCTGTTCGGCTATATCCTCACGTCCTTAACCTTCATCGACGTGCTGTTCCTCTCCATCACTTTCTTCGTCCTGTGTACGACGCAGACGCTTGGGGCGCTTTCTGCGTTCGACTTTCAAACCAAGATTCTTTTCAATAAGGTCACAGTCGCCGTCTTCCAGTCGGTCGCCCAACTCGTCATCATCATTGTAAATCCGTTTCGGGGAACGGCCTGAAGCATCAGTGTCTTCACCATCACTGCCGTCCTCTTCAATCGGGTTATCATCGATGAGATCCTTCAGTTCGTCACATAACACATCATCGTCATCTTACTCCTCTTCCGCACTGCTGTCGGGCATAGCTTTGCTCTTCCTGAGTTTCTTCCTTTCATGTGGCTCCAATTTCTCCTCATCCTCAGATTCCTCCGCTTCCGAGTCCCAGAATTCTTTCATACACTGCCTTTGGGCATCAAATTTTGCCTTAAACTCTGCAGCTCGTGCGTCCAATTTTGCATTAACGTCTGTAGCTCGCGCATCCAATTTTGCAGCTCCTGCGTCCAATTTTGCATAAACTCGCTGTTTCTTCTCCATCCCGACAGTCTGGTCCACTTGTAAAAGCATCTGTGCCGACATCAACAACCTCTTCCTCTATTGCTGCTTGCAGACGCTGTCGAAGAATTGGCTTCTCTCCTCTGCTATCCATATTCCGGTCCTCCAAATGTCGACCTGACATCGTCGCAATACACTTCCACAGACTTATTTATTTCACCAATAATTAATCCCACTTCTGACACCAATTGTAGCGAGCTTAGGGTTCGCTGGATTAATTATTGTGAATAAATAAGAGCCGTTGAATCGATTTTGAATTAATGTGACACTTTATTAGTCCGTTAATAACAACCGTTACTTTTTACCGTACACTTAACGATTTCTTAACTTATCGCTTCCGTACTTATCGCGTCTTTTACTTCTTCACTGCTTACTTCTCACTCGAGACCTATCGCTTGCTTCACTTTCTTCTTCTTACTCCACTCCATGATCAGTGTGCGACGTATTTATACCGTTCCGTTCATTCTGATTCGGTGTTTCGTTTCTGTCCGTTCCATAGTCTCGACTTTTCTATTCCAGTTTTCAAGTACTTTCTAAAATAATCTAGTACTTTGTTTCGGACTTTCTCGAAGACTCCAATACTGATTGTCATATGCGTCACAATATGTTGCGAAAAAAAGACGAACTTCAACTCGTGTAGGGTCAAAAACATTTGAAATGAATTTCATACTCGACCCTTCTATCTGAATGAATAACAAAATGATTACCTAACAACTGTATTAGGAGCACGACGTGAGTGAAATCTATTAATGAACTGAAGCGCGAGCATATTGGCACTTGTGTATCAACATAGCATCAGAAAAGGTCAAATACAAAATTAGCATATAAAACCTTTTGAGTACAATATGTGGTTTCAACTTCTTTCCCTATTGCTGCAGTATACAAACAAATTAAAAAAATAAAATAAAAATTTTTTTTTTTTAAAAGTGATATCAGTTTCCGTATTGCACCTACATTAGCAGCCAACTACGTCCAGCCCTTATTTTTCAGTTTTCGTTAGCTTTCAGCTTCAAGTTATACATAATACCTTTGCATATTACAGAACGTCGTTCTTTAAACAAAAATTAATTAGAAAAAATCGCCTCACTACATTTACCATATTTGCCAGGTCTACTGAAGTTACTTATTGGTATAAATCTTCGAATAACTCTTAATATTTATTTACTATTGGCAAATTGCACTTAAGACCAAATGACTTTAGAACAAATGAAATTGAATAATACCACCAACGTTCACTAAATAATGTTTATAAGAAATGAGACTAATTTGAAATCAGTCGCAGTGTTGTAACACACAATATAGTCACATAAAAACACTGACAAGGTGCGGGGTCTACTCAAAACCAATCTCAGGGAGTTTCGGTCCTCCACTGGTCATAAAGCGGCTGAGGGAATTTAATACTGGATTTTGGAAGTAACTAATAAGCACGACAATAAATTAACTCCCTCCACGACGAATTAGGCCACCGTCGTCTAATTAACAATCCATGTTTGGCGAATTTTCATTTCGCTCCAAAGTTTGGTATTTATCTCATTGATTGACGCTGAGATAATTCTTCCCGGCCGATCTGCTCCAAAGGCCCATCTAATTTAAACTTTAAAGATATGAATTTTACGTTTGAGTCCACTATGTAATGCCTCAATGTGTTCAAGCAGCGACCGGACCAGACCTTACTCAAGGGGAAGCTACACAGCAACAGAGCTGGTTTTACGCGTCTTATGGTCTAAGGCCTCGTTACCGCGAATCAATCTTCGAATATTGCGTGGCTATGGTTGTCTGCTCACTCGCAATTATTCCCTCTGGTGGCGTACCGCACTGAATATTTAATTAACTTGTTCTCTGGCTGTAGACTAACGTCGCCAATGTTGACAGGTGCTCCATTTTACGAGGCACAACGAAATTATTCTATCCAAACCGATATCAGCGAATTTTCGGTCGACGAGGTTTGGGTAGAAATCTGCGTTGGTTTGCAGAACGCACGTTGCTTATGACGTACTTTCAACAACATCGTATTTCTACGAGTCTTGCTGTTATATCATATCGTCCCATTGGCCTGGTAGCATCTGAACACCGTGTGCGGCATATTGAATATCAAAGAAAGCTCTGTGGGGAAGATATAATTTGGTTTTGCAAAAAAACTGGTCAATCCTCATGAAATTGAAGCTCTCTGCTTGAAGACAACTACTCTTTAGGGTGTTAGTTGCAAAGATAAAATATAAGCTGGCCGTTTTTTTTTCTTAGTATCTATATGTTGTAAAATCGTTAACTTGATAAGAAAGTCTGAAAAATTACTTAAACGAAGTTTTCATCTTTTTTTGACCAAAGGCTTAATGAGCAAGGTATGGAGTCATATTCAGATATTATGATACAATATATTAGATTTCTTAAAATCATATTTTTATATTCAAAATTACATTCATTTTTATTAACACTTTTCTGGATCTAATTTAGAAACTGGTTATCGAAATCTTCTACTCAATAAGTAATAGTTTTCAAAATCTCTCTTGGAAGTTAAAAATTCAATACTTGTTGATAAACAAACAATTCATAGAGTGGTTGGCAACGCGTTAATCCTCCACTTTAAAACTCTATTCCTTGTGCTTTCCTACTTTAAAACTCGATTCCCTTTGCTTGCCCTGTGAGTAGGCCGTTAGAATATAGTTACAACTAGACCGGCTTGTCGTAAGAGGCGACTAAAGACCGAGTGGTAGATGGGGTCCCAACGCCCCGTCGCCCGGTAAAATACCACCCCATGAAGCTATAGGCTCCATGAATTGGTATGGAGTAATCCCTGACCATCTTTCGGAGCCTGGTTGATGTACCGGCTCGAGAAAAGTTTGGTTTAGATGGTAGTCGGTTCCAAGGTGAGATACCACCCCGTCACGCTGTACATTCCGCGATATCGTCGGGAGAAATCTTCGACTATGCTTCGGATGTTTTCTTCATCATTCATTCTGTCATTCTGAGATACAGTGGTGGAAAAAATAATAGAAACAAAGGTTTAGATAACGACCAACAATCAGTAACTGCGTACAATTTGGTTTTTCTTCGACACCAATTCTATACCCGAACCGTACCGAACAGTACTTTGATATGGTGCATAAATTTGCTCTTATCAGTTTTTTGTTTTTGCCGAGTAGTAAAAAATACGAAGGTTGCCTCTTATGTTTCGGGATTTGGCAACCCTAGTGTTGCAATACGGCAATTGACAGCTCTGTCGTAAAGTTGGACATTTTTGAGGTTATACGCACTCAGAATGTTTTGACATACGAGCGTTATTTGTGTTGTTTACAGTAACTTAAAAGATTCATCTCGGCCCAAAAATGGAATTAAATCGTCAACATTTTCGTGTGATTATTTTTTACAACTTTCGGCGTGGATTAACTCAGCAACAGTGCATGGGCGAACTTAATTCAATTTTTGGCGATGAAGCTCCATCAAGGACCAGTGTTTATCGATGGTATGGTGAATTCAATCGTGGTCGTAGTTCACTCCAAGATGAATTTCGTGAAGGTCGTCCAAAATCAGTTGTTGTTCCGAAAACCATTGATGCTGTGCGCGAACTGATATTGGAAGATCGTCATGTGACCTATGGTGAGATTGAGACAACCTTAGGCGTTAGTGGGACCAGCATACATTCAATATTGCATAAACATTTGACTGTCAAAAAAATTTGTTCACGTTGGATCCCACACAATTTGTCAATCGCTCAAAAAAAGGATCGTGTCAATTGGTCGAAAGAAATGCTCAAAAAATACGGTCGCGGTGCTTCGAAACACGTCTATAACATCGTGACAGGTGATGAATCGTGGATTTACGCGTATGAGCCCGAAAGTAAACAGCAGTCGACTGTCTGGGTCTTTCAAGATGAGCCAAATCCAACAAAAGTTGTTCGCGCACGAAGCACTTCCAAGCAAATGGTCGCCTGTTTTTTCGGAAAAACTGGACATGTCGCAACCGTACCACTAGAATAACGCAGAACAGTCAATTCTGAGTGGTACACAACCATTTGTTTGCCAGTTGTCTTCCAAGAAATCAGGAAAACCAACCGCCGAAGACGGATCACTCTTCACCACGACAATGCGAGCTCTCACACATCGGCTGCGACATCTGCATTTTTGAGCACCCAAAACATCGATTTGATGGGTCATCCGCCGTATAGTCCTGACTTGGCACCGAATGACTTCTTTTTATTTCCGTACGTAAAAAACAAACTGAGAGGTCAACGTTTTTCGACACCTGAAGAAGCGGTTGCTGCATTCAGAATGCATGTGTTGGAGATACCTCAATCAGAGTGGTAAAAGTGCTTCGACAATTGGTTCAAACGCATGCAAAAGTGTATAGATCTTCATGGGGAATATTTTGAAAAACAATAAAGTGATTTTCGATGATCAATATTTGTTTTTGTTCTCTAATCCCGAAATATAAAAGGCAACACAAAAGGCCTCGTACAACCGAAAGAGATATTTGCATGAAAAAAATAATAGAAACAAACCATCACCACAGTCTTCAATCGTGATTGTGAAGTAAACAACTGGATCGTCTTTATTGAAATCTTCATAAATTTATTAGACTTGTGTTTTAGTGTTTGTGGGGAAGTAGTATGTACCAGTTACGGGCACTAGATTCACTTCTTCCTCCATCATAAGTTAATCGTTTTGACGAGCACTAAACGATTCCGCCGAAGCAAAGGAAACACCAACAACGGAAGTAAGTGCACTGCGGATACCAGGAAAGCGTTTCAATGTATTCCGTAGTTCTGCAACTATCCAACACCAAGTAGAGGAAAATAAAACATTTGTTTTGATTTATTGATCAGCCGATTTTAATTTATTTTTGCTCGAGTTTGTTTCACATTCGCGATTTACAGTACGTTTAGTTGACTTTAAGTTACATTAGGGTATTTAACAAAACACTAGCCACGACTCGGGGGTATATTCGCGTCCACGGCGCCCGACGAGGAGCGGGAGCGGCAACGACCGTGACGGTCGGCGGATGGAATTAGACTCCACGATATTCATTCGTTGTCCAAGGGAAATTTGGGTGCATTCACTTTTACAGTGGTGATAACCGGATCTCATAGAGGAGATCGTCATGGTACACATGTGTACGTCGATTCTTTTCATGGATCGAAGCCATGATAACGAATCTGAAGCACCAAGAAGGGGCATAATGTGCATCCAGGAGATGTGTGTTCGTTGAAACAAACAAATCGAATCTCGTGGGATGCTAATGGGTTTGTGTTTAATTACGCATCGAGGTCATGAGGAATGGATTCAGGGCAATTGCAAGACAAAGGGAAAAACGACCTATGCATCGTTCGGTAATGAGGGTCAGCTGGATAAATAGCAGCTGCTCCTTAAATGAAAAATGCCTTTTGGATACCACGAACGATATGAATTGTTTATGCCTATGTCTATAAAGCCTATGGAGGAACAGCGTTCTATTGTTTGCATATGGTGCGAGTTAAGGAAATTGGCTTCAGCGTCGATTGCGTTAATTGAATGCAGCTGCCGGTATTTTATTGCTGGGAGAAAAAAGTCACCGGCTAATGTGTGCGTTAAAAGATTTATCATACACATGGCGTAGCTGAAAAATAGACAGCGCAATGTTTATGGTCCCTTGTGAAGGTTACATAGTATGTAATCCCAAATTATTTGTTATTAGGAATTAGTCTAGGGGAATCTGGCTGGCACTCATTGTGCCAAATTGGTTTGGAATTCCTGATAAGTTGAGCAAGAAATCTTACGGAGAATTGTATGCGAAGAGATGCATGAAAGGTAAGTTTTCTTTTACAGGGACTTTTAGGTTAAAGATTTAATCTATTTAATGCGTGAAGCATTTACGGTGCTAATGCGATTGCATTAGTGAAGTTATGAGATTGGGTGGAAGTTATGGGGATCTTTTAGGTAAGCGAACCGTAGGGTTTGGCGGAACCGCCGCTTGTTTGTTAGAATAAAAAAAACAATAAACATTTTATGAAAATGCAATAGTTCCTATCGTGAATTGATAAAAAAATTAAGAAATGACGGGAAAACAATGGATGAAATAGCTACGCTAAAGAAGTGTTCTAACAAAAAAATATTCACAACTCTTCATTCAGGTCCCAAATTGGAAACCAGATGCAGAAAAAGAAAAACAACCTCACGATTCGACAAACTGCTAATCCGACTATCCAAGAACAAGCCGTTTTTTTTCTTCAACGGAAGTAAAAAACGACTTAAACGCACCTTGTACAATTGGAAACAGACTAATAGAAGCATGTCTTCCTGGAAGAAGTCCCAGAAAAGTTCTATACTTGAGCAACAAAAATATAAAGCAGAGACTCGTTTTTGCCAAAAAAAAAAAAAAAACACCTCCACCGTGCGAATTGGAATAACATCTTATGGTCGGATGAAACCAAGATTAATTTGTGAGGTTCCGATGGAAAAATGTGCGTCAGACGACAATTGAACTCAGAATTCGATCCACAGTATACGAAAATAGGATTTGGTGGTGCTTTTCAGCATCTGATGTTGGTCCAATTTTTCTTATAAAGACAAAATGTGTGCTAAAGATTATACAGAAATCTTAAGCACCGTTATGCTACTGTGGGGGTTCTTCTAACCTACCACCCATCGTCCTAACCCAACTCCCCTTTCCCAACCTGCAATACCATTACCGATCATAGCTTCTTACCTGAAATATAAGCCCACGGCAAGATCATCATCTTGCCATGGCATCAAACAAATCATATCAACCAAACCATTGCGGTTCATCTTTCATGAATTATTTAGGAACCTGATCGGTTCCTCTGGGCGGCAACATGTCCATCAAACACACTCCAATCCTCCTGTGCTTACTTGTTCTAACAATCCGTTGGTCCAAAAGACAAGCCGGGCAACGCTTGCTTGCACATCTGCAGGCCAAATTTCCTACGATCGATCGCCTAAACCGATAACCGATAATCGAGTTGGACACGACCATAATTGTTGTCCAAACAATTATATTAACGCCCGTGTCCCACAATCCGTTTGTCTAAATCAAACAACACACAGTAATCTCACTGCGTTTATTTTTCCCTACCATCCGTTGGTCCATAGCCAAGCTGCGTAAGTTGTGTGCTTGCACATCTGCAAGTCAAATTCCCCATGATCTGCCGCCCAAGCGGTAAAGGATCATCGAGTTGCACACGACCCATAATTGTTTATCCAAACAATCATATCAATGGTCATGCCCTATGATTCGATCCCAAACCAAACATGCACCCATCCATCCTAGCCCTCGCCATCGTAAGGCGAAGTTTCTGTTGACAACATCAGCAGAAAAATCTGTCTTCTATCGTTTATGATGGCAATGCAGCCAGCCTCCCTCCATACACGATCATCTATTTGACCAGCTGCATGTTTGGATTCTCTTCTCAGCACCCTTCGCATTTTCGTTTATCCTGGCTTCCAGTGAATGGGCATCCAACCAGATCTGTACGGTCACAATGGAAATACTTCCAACAAAACCCAAATCGATTGTTCATTGGTCGTCACCAGAGAAAAATATCTGATTTGCTCCTCACAAATCGGTGGAAATCCACCCCCGTTGCGACTGGCGGCATGTTCCGTGCAACAGCCAGTGGAGTCAGATTTTAGCTACTGAGCCAGAGGCACGTATCGTGGACGTTGTGTGTAAAAGTCGTGTTTTATGCAGTCAATCCGAAGGGTCAAAATTCACAGTCGAGGAAGTCGGCGTAACAAATTAGTTGAATAACGTGTCGTGAAAAGTTAGTCTGTTGACTGTTTAAATTACCTCAAGTCAGTCTTACGGTGTCTATTCAAATTTAAATTCGTGTGGACAGAAAGACAAAAAGACAAATCCATAAATAAAATTTAAAGACCACATCTAAATCATTGACTTGTGGTGCATCGAAATTAATGTAAGAGTTACGTTGTTGTGTTTTCGTTTTATCAATTGGATTATTCGTATAAAGTTTTCAATAAAAATCAACTCTAAGCAACAAGAACCAGCGTGTTTTATTGTACTTTCCTTATCTCGGGTGAACAATTTCTTTTGTATTTGGTGGAACACCATCGCGGAGAGTATGTGAAACAGTGTCCGTGTTGACATCACAACATACGTTACCCAGACTACCATTTTCTGAAGGGGACATCCCTATTAAATGGGAGTTAATGCAGGATAATGACCCCAAGCACACCTCAAAATTAGCTAAAGAATGGTTTCTTCAAAACAAAGTCGATCTTATGGAGTGACCGCAGTTCCCTGATCTTAACCCAATAGAACACCTATGGGGCATTTTTAAGCGCAAGATCGGGGACTGCAAAGCCAAAAGTAAGGAAGAACTTTGGTCCAAAATAAAAAATGAATGGTATACTATACCACCCGCGACTTGTACCAAACTAGTCAAAATTCCATTGGACGAAGATGCCAACCAGTCATTAAAAACAAACGTGCAACAACTAAGTATAAAAAGGACATGAAACACTTTTACTGTAAATTAATTCTTCAAACACAAACAAAAAACTAATTTATTTCTATTATTTTTTTGAAGGCAAATCCAAGGAAAAGCGGAATCAATATTTTTTTTCACTATTTCTCGCTTTTTTAAATTAAACATTTTGTATTTCTTTTATGCATTACAGGACTCCTCGATTGTATAGTGGTTAGTATACCCGCCTGTCACGCGTTAGATACGGGTTCGGTTCCACATCGGGGAGCCTCTGGCGCAGGGCTAATGACCTTGCCCGGAAAAAGCAAAAAAATCATTATGGAAATTTTAACAAGCCTCAGGACATGCTAAATAAGGCCAAGACCGGTTTCCGGTTGTAGTGCCGATGATGATGATGATTGTTCAATCTGAGTTTCTAATCCTCGGTGGGGCATTGTAGCATTTCGAATGATATCTAGCGAATACACCTACTGTCGGTATATTTTCCTCACTACCCGCTGAATGTCCTGTGTATTTGGTTACGTATTTGCCAATAACAAAATATGGAATCTAAATTTTTCAATGTTGTACCGAATTGCGCTTGGTTGGCCAATTATGTAAATTATACGTTGGTTGCTCAATCACACGAAACACATTCTTCGTAAAATACGTCCTTCCCACAGTTCTCTTTCTCGTTGGTCTTCTATGAATGGTTCTGTCGTTGCCCATTCTCACTACATGTCTAATATTATGTAAAACAAATTCCGTTGGGCGACAAAATACTTTTTCGCATTCCACACGGAGGCAAAACATTTTTCCGACGCCCAACTATCTTTCTACTCGACCCGGGGATCATTTTAACATTCGTAGGCACCAATGGGATTTATCAAGTGTGAAGCTGAAAGAGAATTCCCACCAATATACTTTGTATCATCTAACTGCAAATTATAAAACAATTCAAAATATGTTCTAGCTGCTAGCAGCTGATATGGGTAGCATTACTATGTCCTTGCAGTTTTGTTGTAATAAATATTCACTGTGACTTCTGATGCAGTGCTGCGGAAAGTGGTGCAACTACGGGGAACGTTCAGTTATGGCTGATCCTACTAAAGTTTCAGGCGAATACTCCTAGCACCATTTTTTGACACGCCCTGAAAGAGCGAAGGATTTGCTGTAAACTTACCAAGTTTAGCGAGGATAGCCAAACCATCCCCAGCCGTCGAAATTGTCTTTCTTCGGAATTGAAGATACCATAATTCAACTGATAAACGACGGTGGAGGCCTTAAATTATACTGCCTATACATTTTATAGTTTTCTTTCTGAAGGATGTTACTTTACATGTTCCGTAACAAGCCGTCGTACTTCTATAGGTAAATTTCGACAGTGAGAAAAAGAAAAAGAGAATTCCAGAACTTACTAAAATAATTGCCGTCGGCGGCTTTTTCTTGCTGTTGCAACAGTGGGTCTTGGCCACTAATCAGCGTCTCTTTCGGTGGTTGCTGTTGATGCGTCACGTTTAATGTGGTTTCCTTTCTGTTCTTAACACAGAATAGTTTTCAACTCCAAGTATGGTGCTTGCTGCCAATCTACTGAACTGACATTTTAATACATACCCATTTCATTTTTCCTCATAATTGTAAATACGTTTTGCAATGAACTGATATCGTGTAGTTTATATATTTTGCATTTCTCATAATTTTAATAGTTTATAACGTCTTTATAAACTGATACTTTAAAATATTGGCTGTTTGTTTAATAAATTTCCAACGTTAGATAAAGAATAAAGAAAGATTTTGATTTCCTTATATGACTGGATATTTCAAGTGTTCAAAAGAAATTGGCGTCCGGCTCTGTTTTTAGTGTGCATTTGGCTTGCATTCTTTACTGCTTCATATAAGTGCGCATCACTTTATGTTGAAAGTAAACTTCATAGATCTGGATAAACGCAGACAATCGTTCTTCTGCTGAACCACACGAATGTGGTATGCTCTACCTGCTAAGTGCTTTCTCCTTACCGTATTATACAGATATCGAGACCTATAAACATTGATACTCATTTTTCTTAGTCTCTTAAGTCGTCGCATAAATACTGGCGGTCCTTTTTTTATATTTCTGTTGAGCGATGAAATGTAAACTGTACGCCAAAGACCCAGGAACTATATTTTGAAATGAACATTATCCGACGATCATTCTTTCTACAATATCTATCCCGCTTCTACTAAGGAATGTCTATTCATTGATCGGCTAGTTGACTATAGTCTCTGTCAAGTTAGCAACATGTTAAATTTCAGGGGCAGGCCCTCAGACCATATCTCACAACCAACCCCATCAATTCTACAGTTTCACTCAGTCCCCAGTCTCAAGTATTGACAACTACCATCCCCTATTCTCTTGTCACTGTTCCTTGACTCCTCTCCATCGTTTAAGCCCCATAAACAAATTTCCGGCTTATTAACCGTTCCAAGAAAGGGCCGTTTTTGGCATCCTTAAAGGGTACGGTCGTCCAACGTTTTAAAAAGTATCTAAAAGTGCTAACAAAAACTGAAGAAATTCATGTTGCTTCATTAACTATCCTTGTATAGGTACCAATCGTTATATTAATGATTTTTCAATTTATTTATACAATAGAAGTAAATAAGTTCTGCTCCCTAAGGAATGAATTAAATAACAACCCATGGGGCTGCGCCTACAGGATAGTCATGAAAAGACTCCAGAACAACAGTAGTCAAATGCAAAAAAAGTAAAACCGACGTGGCCGCAATCGTCGCTATTCTCCTCCCGCAGTGTGATGAGGATGATGAGAGTGCAAGAGGAGGGGAGTATCACTGAAGGAGAGATACCTCCCGTGACAACCGAAGAGGTGTTCTTGGCTGCAAGGGTTGTCAAAAAAATACAAGACCCCGGGACTGGATGGTAATCCTAACGCTGTAGTGAAGACTGCTTGAACAAAAAAGCCGGAATCCTCAGCAGTCTCTTCACAACGTGCCTTCACACAGGACACTTTCCCAAACGATGGAAAAAACAGTGACTTGTGCTTATTCCAAAAGGAGTCAAGAATCTAGAGGCGTCAACGTCTTATCGCCCGTTGTGCATTATGGACACGTCAGGAAAACTGCTCGAGCGAGTAATAGCCGCTCGCCTGAACAATTCACTGAGGGGACATTGGGGCTCTCTGAATCGCAGTATGGATTCCGGAAAGGTAGATCAACCGGTAAGGCACTATCTGCGGTGTGCGACATCGCTTGCAATGCGATAGCTGGAGCACGATCGCTAGGTGGTATAAAGAAATATTGCGCGGTGGTGACGTTAGATGTTAAAAATGCGTTTAACTCGGTGAATTGGAATCGGATTCTAGAAGCGTTGTGCGATCTACAAGTCTCACCCTACTTGGTGCGTATACTAGTAAACTATCTCTCGGATAGAAGACTGCTGTACGATACAGAGGAGGGACCACAGGAATAGAAAATAACAGCGGATGTACCTCAGGGATCTGTATTAGGTCCGCTGTTATGGAATATCATGTATGATGGTGTGCTCAGGGTCAATTTATGAGATGGGGTTAGAATTGTTGGGTACGCAGATGATTTGGCAATAGTGGCCGTAGCTAAACATCTAAATGACCTGGAGAATATTTGCTCCCAAACAATCCAGAGCAATAAATGCTGGCTAGATATGGCCGGAGTGAAATTAGCCGCGCATACGACGGAGGCAGTTTTAATAAGCAGCCACAAGAAAGTTGAACACTTTGATTTGGAAATAGGACAAATAATCAGAGCCGATCCCTATATTAAATATCTTGGTGTGATACTCGACAACAAGTTGACCTTCAAGGAACACCTGAGGAAAACGAGTGAAAAAACGGCACGAATATGCAAAGTTTTAGCGAGACTGCTACTCAATGTTGGAGGACCCTGGCCCCACGTAAGGAAACTCATAACCAGTATCAACACCTCCATTATAATGTATGCAGCTCAAATATGGGCAGAAGCTGCACAGTATAAGTCGTACATGAGGGGCGTGAACTCCGCACAAAGGCTGGCATCACTAAGAGTATATTGTGCATTTCGAACGGTATCCGAAGATGCTATAAATATTTTGGTCGGGAAGATGTGCGGGTTGTCTATATTACGCTGAGAACCAACCCACAATTACAACCACAGTTTCGCCCGCAGACCGCGCACAACGCCAACCCCAATCCCTTTCCTTGGCCTATGCCACCTGTAAAAGGTACCCCTCCAAAGGGCATAATAATATGTAAAGGATGCATAACCAGAATTCATCCTTCCATGCAGATAATGCATCACGGCATTCAGCTTTTCAAGCCATAAGGCAGCATTTCAAATTCTTGAAATCTAAAACCCGGTACATGCATTTACAGCATCGCTATAGGTCATCATCCAAATTCCCTGAAAACGAAATATCGTTCGCTCTTATGTTGCATCACCATATTTCCCTGGAAAGAATTACCACCATCCAACATACATCGGGAAACCAATCGGCGCCCCTTGTTAACTGGCTTACCCTGCCACACACGTGCGCAGCACATTTCCCCGACTTATTCAAAGTCACCCCAAGTTTTGTCCAACCGACGCATCTCGCGCCCAGTAGCCAAGAAACAAATTCTTCAGCATGTAAACATGCATACAAGAATCCCACATAGGCCACTAGCATCGATACGGCGCACAATCATCGTTGCGCGAGTATCCCATTTGCTGATGGCACAAGTCGCCCTAATGACGGACAGATAATTTGCGCAGCTGTAGGCACACAGTCATGATGCCCTTTTTCTCATTTCCTTTTTTTTGTTTTCGTTTGCCACGACCTGGGACACGAACTACCACGCATCCTCGCCGTGATCAACTCAGAGAGATCCCTCTCTGATTGAACTGCACGTTTCTCTCAAAAACGAAAACCACCCTTAACGGGTGGACAGACTGACTCTGCACGAGTCTTTTTAATTAGTCGTAATTCAACCACCACGGAACTCGCATCGCTCTTCAATCTCAAGGGAGTCGAGTAATAACCCCCAGAGGATGCAGCCGCGTTTCAAGCAAGTGTGCGCGTCCGTCTTTAGTTCGAGTCAGTAGTGTTTCGTTGGTGTCTGTCGCGTTCCAATAGTTTAGGATGTTAATTTGACTCTTTGTGTTGGTGTTTAAACAAAAGACCTGTGGTTTAGAAACTAATTTGATAGTGTACTAAATAGCTATCCCAAAAAATCCAATTCGATAAAACTCGCTGTAAAACAATAAAGACCTATAATAAACATAAAAGAACATTTATCACCAGAATAACATACCACCGTGTTTTGTTTTCCTTCCCCCTTTGCGAACGGCTTGCAGTGTTTTACCAGGTAAACAAGTAGTGGGGTAGTAGTGAACCAGAGGCCGTGCTGGTACACCCAACTACGTACCCCTAAGAGAATGGCAACGAAGGTGGGATTCTTCCACCAAAGGAAGATAGACCCACACCATGATACCTGATATAGAAACATGGGTGACAAGAAAACATGGCGAGCTGCATTACCACTTGACTCAGCTAATATCAGGACATGGATGCTTTAGGCAATACTTGCACAAGTATAAGCATGTGAATCACCCATACTGCTTGTATTGCGAAGGCAAAATAAAAAATGCGGAACACGTACTCACAGAGTGCGTAAGATTCGATACCGCGCCAACGATTTCGGAGAGACATATGAGACTCCGGGTGGAGTAATAGAATACATGCTTAGTTCAAAACAGGCATGATCCGTAACAAATGGTATTCTCTGTGAAATGATGCAGCAGTTGCGACGCGACGAGCTGAGTAACAGGTAAACTCCCTCCCGCTCCGCGATGGTATATCTAAAAGAAAGTTCCGCGGGGATCAACGGGAATATGAGCCTGGCAGGAGATGGTTTTAGTCGGCAAAAACCCGGCATGCCTCTGCTTTGGTCCAGAGGTATCTTTTGAAGATTTCCTCCTTCCTACCGAAACCAAAAATTAAAAAAAAAAAACACACTTTACCATAGTAAACAGAACTTTACGACTGCTAACACGACTTCCGCATGGAGCACCAACACACTCGCCTGCTCCGACGTTCTCTCGCTCGCTCGTTCCTCGCTCCGTCGTTCGCACACGAAGTTGATCGTAACAAAGTTACTGAGGAGGGAGTAGTGTGGCGTTTCTAACAGATACACACACAATATACAAGCATATAGTGCAGAACACCGGAAGGAAATTTGAATAAGCAAAGGATCAGAGCCGTATACCATAGCGATAACATAAAATTTCCACATCAGTTGAGGGTACTTGAGTTTAGAAATCAAATTCGTACACGCGGCAGTGGCCTGATATGTTGAGCATTGGTTATATTTTTAGTGATTCTAACTGTCATAGCGCTGTTCGAATCACACGTCCTTCACTATCATCGCAAACGCTATACCGCGACCTTGGTAGTTTACGCAATAAAGAACTTAATTTCCTTTCACATACTGACGAGCTGATTCTTAGTGCCAACTCAACCTCGCATTTATAAAACGGTGGTCTAAACAATTCTCCACTCGGTCGGTTTACATTTCATTTGTCAGCCCACTGCTCACAACATGCTAGTCGGGTATGGTCTTGTGGAGGGTTTTAACTTGTGCACCCGCACAGGCGCGGATTCAGAAAACACCCACTGATTGTGCACTGAAAATTGTTCGCCGAATACAAAGAATGAAAAGTAAAAAAAAAACAGGAGTTGTTGTTCCGTGTAATGTTCTCTTTATATTTGTTTATCTGGATTTGCTGCACGTACACATAGATCACCCAGCTGGGTAGTTCTTAATATATGAATTGTTTCACTTAGTCTCGCTCTTTCTCTAAATTGTTTATAGAATTAACTCACAACCTTTCTGGTCAAAATACAAAAGAAAGTCTCCGTACAAAATTAACACTTGGCGTGGGTTACTATTGAATTTACATTATTTAATTAACTTACAATGTTTCTGATCACCATACAATAGAAAGTCTCTATACAAAATTAACACTTGGCTGGTCGTATTCTCCCGACTCCTACAACGCAACGTCCCCGACACATGTGTCTGGTTGTAACGCTAAAATCGGACTCAACTGATTCGATCTCAGTTGTGGTGAGTTGGGCGGCGTGGTGAACAAGGCAAAGAAATTTTCCTTTTGGGAGTGTCCACTTGCGCGCGGATCACTTTGTTTGCTCGTGACTCAAGCTCATGGGTGTACGAACCGTGGGAACGAAAATTCACATGAAGGAGCATCTTTGGAAGAAATGTTTGCAGCTGTTTAAATATTGCGCTGGGGATTAGGATGCGTTTGGGATGATTACGCAATGATGGTGGTGTTTACATCCACGTCGAGTGTGTATTGCATCCATAGCAAGTCAAGGGTCGAATTCCAGTGTGAATATTTACACTGGGAAAGAATTCGGCTCTTGGCAGCTAGGCGCGAGTTGCGCTATGCTTTGTATTAGCGAACAATACATGGGACGTGACCATTGCTAAATTGTTTAGGGAAAACAAACTATGATCACGTCCAATTCGATGCCAGTTTATAGCGTATCCAACCGATCAGGGATAATCAGCTGCAGCTGTATAAGCAAGCGACTTGCAATGGCTTGTTTTTTGGACCAGCGGATTGTTGGAACAAGAACACTCGGAAGGATTGGCCTGTGTTTGATGGGCATGTGGTCGCCCATAGTAACCGATCAGTTCATGACAGATGAACCGAGATGGTTTAATTGATGCTATTTATTTGATGTCATGGCAAGACGGCAATCTTGCCGTGGACTTATGTTTCAGGTATGAAATTGCTTTGTACTGCACGTAAACAGGTAAGTTGCTTATGGTTGGTCCAGGTATTTGCAGGTTGGGGACGGGGAGTTGGATTAGGGCGATGGGTGGTTCTTCGGGAACGCTTATAGAACCCCCACAGTTCCCCTATTAGTGCACACATTGTCGGAATCAAAAATATTCAGCATCTCTTCATACGTTTCGCTCTGCGTGGATGAGGATGAAAAACCCCTCTGACACCCCCCCCCCCCCCCCCTCACACCAATCGTTTCAAATTAATTAATCTGAAAACACTAGAAGAACGCATATTCCTGCCCGATGGCCAACTTCTCTTGGGCTCCACCGGCTGTTCCAATTTTTTCAACTGAAATACTTTTAACATAAAGCCACACAACTTACATCACCCTCACTCTAAAACATCACCTCCCGAATGTCTCCCTCTAACTTCTTTTAAATTTTTGTCCTATCCCTCTGTCGCGTCAGGCGCGAACAAAGCAGTTCAAAGCACCACAGTTGTTTTTTGTTGTTATTATATTGTTAATTAGTGTGATTATATTCAGCATCTCTTCATACGTTTCGCTCTGCGTGGATGAGGATGAAAAACCCCTCTGACACCCCCCCCCCTCACACCAATCGTTTCAAATTAATTAATCTGAAAACACTAGAAGAACGCATATTCCTGCCCGATGGCCAACTTCTCTTGGGCTCCACCGGCTGTTCCAATTTTTTCAACTGAAATACTTTTAACATAAAGCCACACAACTTACATCACCCTCACTCTAAAACATCACCTCCCGAATGTCTCCCTCTAACTTCTTTTAAATTTTTGTCCTATCCCTCTGTCGCGTCAGGCGCGAACAAAGCAGTTCAAAGCACCACAGTTGTTTTTTGTTGTTATTATATTGTTAATTAGTGTGATTATATTTACTCATATTGTTAGTTATTTCTTGTTGTTATAATTTATAATTTAGTTATAATTAATTTGCATGTTTGGCAGCACTTGCCCTTTTTGTTATCGTTTGTTATTTAGTTTTGTGTTGTTATAGTTACTGTCATTGTTATTGTTGTCAGTTTTGCGTTATGCAAATTAGATTTTTTCGTATATTGAATCGTTTCGTAATCGTTTGTCGTTGATAATGAAAGTGTCATTTTGCATCGATTCATTCGTTTTTGCATTCGTATTGCACGGTAAACGCACCGTGCCGAACATGGTCCTTCGAGCCGGATCGACTTTAACTTAAATTCGTGCTCGTGAATCGGTCCCTAAACTTGATTGTCTGGTCGTCGTTAGAAAACGACAAAAACATTGAAAGGAGCACGGTTGCTCAATTAAAAACAGTGTTGTTGCGTTCCGTCGCAATAAAAACTTTTTTGAGAATGAATTTTATCCGATACATTGCCCTCGAGACAATAAAATCTTTTCTCAACAATCCGTCGCTATCGCTCTCGTCGTCGCCGCAGCTGTCGTTTTCGTTGCTGTCCATCATACAATCGTTGAATAACTAACTTCAAAAGGATTTTGAGACTGTCGTTTTATTACTTGGTAAATGTTGTCGGAAAAAATCACAGCAAAAGACGAACAATAGAAGAAAATTATACCAAAGCAAAGCAGTGACGCTCATCCAGCCCACACCCACTAGGAGGTTAGTGGTGATAACCAGCTCCAACCGGAGAGAGTGGTTAAGGACAGTAGCAGCCACAGCGGAGATACTGGTAACTGCAGGTGAGACTGCGGGTCGGAGGCCGGCTTGCTAACTCTTCCATATCGGAGGAACAACGTCATCCCATCTTATTGCCCGCTCATCATCATATAACAAATATAATCATACAGGCTGAGCTTATTAGACTGAAGCATGCCGGCATCCAAACCACGTTGTATTCGATACGCCAACAGTATTGGTCGCTAAATGGCCGCAGCATAACTCGCCTACCATTCACAGGTGCCTGCCTTGTTTTAGGCCAAACCGCTCCTGGCCGACTATCCGATGGGTGTTTTGCCCAAGCAAAGAACAACTTCCAATCGCCCTTTTCTGCGTGTAGGAGTAGATTATTGTGGACCCTTCTACATTAAAGAAAAGCGACATCGTAAAAGGGTCGCATGAAGGTTTATGTAGCAGTGTACGTTTGTCTGTGCACGAAAGCTGTTCATTTGGAGCTGGTTGGGGGATTGTCCACCGAGGATTTTATCGCGAGCCTAAAACGCTTCTATTCGGGAAGGGGAAAATCAGTCGAAATACATTCTGATAATGGATCAAACTTCGTAGGAGCCAAAAGCGAGATCCACAACCTTTACAATTTCCTCAATTCGAAAGAACATTAAAATACTGTGGTCAGCTTTTGTAGTGGTTAGAGCATTGATTGGCACTTTATACCACCAAGAGCTACTCACTTTGGAGGAATCTAGGAAGCGGCCGTCAAATCATTTAAGCACCACTTAAAAAGAACTGTAGGTGACGCATTGCTTACTTAACAGGTCAATTGAAAAGTCCACGGCCTGACACATAGATGGCGGCAGTAGAATTAAATCCATATGATTTTTAGTTAGCCCTACCCTTCATAAGACGCGTGTATAAATTTGACAGATGTTGGATCATTAGTTTGTGAATTATAGTATTTTGAGTAAAGCAACTTCTGTTATTGTGAAAAAAATGGATAAAAAGGAATTTCGCGTGTTGATAAAATATTGCTTTTTGAAGGGAAAAAATAAAGTTGAAGCAAAAACTTGGCTTGATGACGAGTTTCCAGACACCGCCCCAGGAAAATCAACCGTCAAGGATTGGTATGCTAAGTTTAGACGTGGTGAAATGAGCACCGAAGACGGTGAACGCAGGACGCCCAAAAGAGGTTGTTACCGACGAAAACATTAAAAATCCACAAAATGATTTTGAATGACCGTCAATTGAAATTGAATGAAATAGCAGGCACTCTAAAGATATCAACTGAACGTGTACATCATATCATTCACGAATATTTGGGTATGAGAAAGCTCTGTGCAAAGTGGGTGCCGCGCGAGCTCACTTTTGACCAAAAACAACGACGAGTTGATGATTCGGAGCAGTGTTTGGAGATGATCAAGCGTAATAAACCCGAGTTTTGGCGTCGATATGTGACAATGGATGGAACATGGCTCCATCATTTCACTCCGAAGTCCAATCGACAGTCATCCGAGTAGACTGCACACGATGAACCCGCCCCGAAGCGTGAAAAAACGCAACAGTCGGCTGGCAAGGTTATGGCGTCTGTATTTTGGGATGCGCGCGGAATAATTTTCATTGACTATCTTGAAAAAGGAAGGACCATCAACAGCGACTATTACACAGCGTTATTGGGCCGTTTGAAGGACGAAATCGCCGAAAAACGACCGCATTTGAAGAAAAAGAAAGTGCTGCTTCACCAAGACAATGCACCGTGTCACAAGTCTGTGAAAACGATGGCAAAAATCCATGAATTGGGCTTCGAATCGCTTCCGCATCCACCGTATTCTCCAGATCTGCCCCCCAGCGACTATTTCCTGTTCTCAGATCTCAAAAGAATGCTCGCTGGGAGGAAATTTTCGTGAATGAAGAGGTGATCGCCGAAACTGAGGCCTATTTTGAAGCAAAGGACAAATCGTACTACAAAAAAGTTGGAGGGTCGCTATAATCAGTGTATCACCCTCGAAGGGAATTATGTTGAATAAAAAAAACGAATTTTGCCAAAAAATGTGTTTTACTATGGGAGGCCGGGGACTTTTCAATTGACCTGTTATGAGCAGCTAGAGACGTATGTTATCGAAATAGAAGCCATCTTGAATTCCCGTCCCATTTCGCCCATGTCCTCTGATCCAAATGATCTTGAACCTTTGACTCCCGCCCATTTCCTCGTGGGTGGCACTTTGACTTCTTTCCCACAGGTCGATTTCACGGACACGCCCGTTAAACGGCTATCCGCCTGGCAGCACCCTCAGCAACTGAAGCAACACTTCTGGAAGCGTTGGCACAAGGAGTATTTGCAGCAGCTCATGCAATTTTCGCACGCGCGACGACCCGAGGTTCAATTGAAGGAAGGAGCATTGGTACTCGTGATGGATGAAAAGTTGCCGCCTTTAAGATGGGCCCTTGGCTGAGTTTTGACCATACATCCTGGCAAGGATGGAATCGTACGGGTAGTCACCCTCCGCACAAGGGGTGGTTGTCTCGACAGATGCGCTAAGTCACTGTGCCCTCTTCCCATTGAATATCCTGCCGAAGACAAGGCTACACGATCAACTTGAACCTGATGCTTCAAGGCGGGCTGTATGTCGCGTCAGGCGCGAACAAAGCAGTTCAAAACATCAATGTTGTTTTTTGTTGTTATTATATTGTTAATTAGTGTAATTATATTTATTCATATTGTTAGTTATTTCTTGTTGTTATAATTTATAATTTAGTTATAATTAATTTGCATGTTTGGCAGCACTTGCCCTTTTTGTTATCGTTTGTTATTTAGTTTTGTGTTGTTATAGTTACTATCATTGTTATTGTTGTCAGTTTTGCGTTATGCAAATTAGATTTTTTCGTATATTGAATCGTTTCGTAATCGTTTGTCGTTGATAATGAAAGTGTCATTTTGCATCGATTCATTCGTTTTTGCATTCGTATTGCACGGTTAACGCACCGTGCCGAACACCCTCATAATTGTAGATTAGTTATCAATTAGGTTAGTTCGTAAATTTACACTAGGCTAATAAATGTGGTATAGCCCAAATAATAATTTGCCTTTATGGCATTTGACTGGACATTTTGTAGACTAAATTCTGATGAAAGAAAATCCAGGTGGCATGGCAATCAGATTAAGGTCGCAATATTTGCATTTTCAAATGCATTCTAGTCGCTTAGATTTTCCCTAGGCCGCCGACATTTAGCTATCGTGCGTAGGGCTATCGCTCTTTGCTAACAGTGCTTATCGAGAATTTGGGTCAGTAAAAAAACCTAGTTTTAAGGAGCTTGTGTACTACGATAGCTGGGACGGTGTATGGCATGTTGGGTTATGGACCCTTTCCATGGCAGACGTTTTGACTATTTACCGAACGTGATATTTGTGGAGTCGGGATACGTCAAAATACCTTGTATAAACGATGTTTTGTGTAAATAAAAACTGAAACTACTCGAGTCTCTAAAATATATGGGTTGCAAAACATCCTCATTAGCAATGGAAATTATTATATAGCGTTTTGGAATTTGGGGATTTGTAGTCACCGTAATTCTCCTCAGACTTAATAGCTGCCTACCAAATTGAAAATTCAAATATATACAAGACCATTATAAATATCGGTATTTCGCATACTTTGTTGCGCAATTTAATGAAAGATGTGGTTGAAAAGTGTCACATTAAGATCACAGATCATTCTTAATACCAGGAACCCGCTTTGGCTTATTCCTGTGAACCTATTTTGACAATGTAAGCGGGTTATAATCCGCATTTTGCAGTAGTCAAACTGACAATTTATGTTGACCATGTTGTCAGAATTAAGGCCACTTTTACTTAGTCCCGCTATCAGACGATTTATTAGGCCCAGGTGTCTGTTAACTCAGTGAAGAAATTCCACAGCAGAAATTATTCGAGGTCGCTTGGAGTCGCTCTACATTTACAAAAACCACTAGTTTAAAAGTATTGACATTTACTCACAAGCCGTATCAAGTACGAATTTTGAGGGTAAATATGCTTTAATAATTTATTTCCAAAAAGAGCGCAAGCTCACTGACATTTGCCAACAGATGATGTCAGCCGTATTCAGAAATGTTTACTTTTGCCAACAGTTACCTTGTATACCTAGAATCAATATTTTGTAGCCAATTAAACTTTTGTTTGCAGGGCACACGTGGTTAATTCGTGACTGAACTTTCATGTGACTACAGGTAAATACGAATCATGACACTAGTGTGTACACCAAATGTCTGAGGTAAACTGCATCACCCAGGAAGTAAGTTTGGTCAAGTAAGTTGAGAAGATTTATTGCACAGGGTTTGACTGATGCAGATTTCATATCTATTTTGAAAATTAGTATGGTAAATGTTGACTGTTATGCTTTTAAATCGCCTTTTGTGGAATTAATTGATTATTGAATAGTATTAGCTCTTAACTAACTTGGTAAATGGTTCGGCGCAATGTCACGTTAAAAAAAAATTGCAGATAGGAACGATATTTCCTGAAATTAACTAGATAGATATTTCATAATATGTTATGACACAATATTATTTTTATACACAGTAAATTTATTGCGCAACTGTCCCAATATGTTCGTCTTGTGATTTAAACCTATATACGCATAAGTACGCCTATGTTGACGGTCACACAGCTGACATAAACTTATGAGATGTAAGATCTGCAAGGAGACGAACCCTGCAGTAACTAACCATCCGGCTGTTACTTAGAGCTGACCGATACTAAGGAAAGGATTAGATCAAATCCACGAAGACCTAAGATTTTCTGACACAAATGGCTAAACAGGAGAAAGGCGACGTGGTACTGATCAGCCAACCTTATAAAGTTTTCGATAGCAACATATGGATCAGTGACAAAACCAGACAACCAGCCGTATGGATATATGGAAGGCATAGTTGAACCATAAAGGAATACCAAACTATGCTAGATAACATTATATTAGATTCGAGAGGTAGAAAGTCCATTGTCATAGCTGGTGTCTTTAATGCAAGAGCGTCCAAGTGGGACAGCA
This sequence comes from Microdon myrmicae, assembly GCA_963931805.1. Taxonomy (NCBI): domain Eukaryota; kingdom Metazoa; phylum Arthropoda; class Insecta; order Diptera; family Syrphidae; genus Microdon; species Microdon myrmicae. The sequence goes on along the minus strand of OZ007497.1, from coordinate 53,212,302 downwards.
AATGTACCAACACTAGGTGACGCCGGCTGTTGGAAACATTTGCACTGTTGGAAGCGGACGTCGGGATTTGCTAAGAACATTTTGAGCAACGTATTTCTACAGAGTAAATCAAGCAAAAAATGACCATTGGACAACTGCAGCAGCAGCTCGGCCACTTGCATCAGAAGGGTTATGATAAGTTTCGTAACTTGTTTTTTAAAGATTTATGGTAATGGAAGAACAGAACGAACGATTCCCATTGAGAAATCACGCCAAATATCAGCTAACGTTCTATCAAAAACACCCAGTTGACTATCATCCTGCTGTACCTGCGCCGACTCCGCGTTCTTGATGGTAGTGTGGCGGTTCCGCCAAACCCCACGGTACACTTACCTAAAAAACCCCTCTTAACTCCCATTTAATCTACATCAGTTTCCGCTAATGCAAGAGCATTAGCACCTGTAAATGCCGCACGCATTAAGCTTACCGAATTTATTTATTTACAAGCTTCTGCAAAAGAATTCTTACCTGCATGCATATCTTCGCATTTAAAATCCCCTATAAGAGTTCTTTCTTATCTTATCCTAAATTCCCTGTAATGAAACTCATTGGTTCGTATATCATACGACCGCATATCAGAGAATTTTACCATGAGTTGGCTAATCCCAGCCTCAATATGTGTACAAAAACTATTTACACACACATCGGCTGGCGACCCCTTTAGCCAGCGATAAATAGTCCAACGCAGATACATGTAATTAGCACCATCCACGTTGAGACTAACGCCTTAGCAATGCACTAAGTGCAAACAAAGGAACGCCGCCCCTTGGCAGGCATCTGGCGATACGGCAAACTACAATTCCTACAATTCCTACAATTCCAGCATTTCCCTATTGACAAACAATCTTCAATTTTTGTTCGTCGCCACAAACCGAATTACCCGACACATACAAAGGCATGCAACGGATTCGTTCGGCCACCGACCCAAGATACGATATACAATTTCCATTTTATAAAGTATCGCATCCCATTAGCACCTTTTTTCCTAACGTCTATCATAGCGACGTCGCACAGCATAGACACAGATCCTGAATCTCCTTTGTTTTTGCCGCCTGCCTGTTTCGTTGTTCGACTGCCTTCGAACCCGTGTAAATAATATCAATCTGTTCGATCGCGCACATACACCACTGCACTGAAAGGGTGCATTTCTTTGGCGGCCACACCCTTAAGAGAAAAGTTTTTCTCTCTCTTCTTTTTTCTTAACCCTAACCTAGGATGGAATTCAGGTCAGAGTTCTATCCTCGGTGAGTCGTTTTCCATCCACTGACCGCCACGGTCACGCGATCTCCCGCTCACCGTTGCGCACGGTGACGCGAATAAAGTCGAGTGTGAGTCGAGCGAGCCGGCTGTCTGAACAAATTGTTAAAGGGCGCTTTAAAATGACTTACCATATTATAATAAAAATATTATCTAAGATCATCGGGATCTATTCAACTCCGTAAACATAAGAAACATTATAGTGAAATAAATTCTTAAGCAAGGACCAAAAATAAACAAGAAATCAATTACAACAAGTTCAATGTGTTTTCGTCATTGTTGTTCGCTCGGTGTTCGTGTTTTCGGTCTACGGCAGACACTCAGAACTGGTGGAGACGAGGTAGAACTCTCGCCCATGCTGGCGTCGCCACCTCGTACCCCACAGTAGTAGATAGAATCAATTCGAGAAAGTACACACGCTGTAACGTTCTGCGTCCCCGGAACGTATTCTATTTGGTTTTAGAACTGCCCAATTAAATTGTTCTTGGCGTGAAAGTGCCTTTCGAAAGGCGTAGACTTGTGGCTTGTAGTCTATTTTAAGTGTAAGGTTTTGTCGGAAGTACTAGATGGCGCAAAATTAATCACCCTATCGGAAGATGTTATAATTTTTGCAAATGGCGTCGTACGATAATCATATTTGATATTTGTGAACTAGACAGCTGCAGTATGCAAACAGAGAAGCAATGGAGCTCTATACTCCGCAAGAGCGTGGAATAATGGTGTCGATTTTTTTGAACAACGAAGAGGAAGATTTTGTGTCGAAAATCATCATGAGCAACAAGAAGCATTTCCACTTAAGCGGTTACGTCAATAAGCAAAATTTCCGTTTCAGGGGCACTCAAAATCCACGTGTGATGCACGAAGAACCATTACATCCACTCAAGGCCACCGTGTGGTGTGGGGTTCCGGCGGGAGGAGTGATTGGGCCGTGTTTTTTTAAGGACGCCATCGGCAATACGGTCACAGTTACTAGCGAACGCTAAAGTCCATAATAAACGACTTCTTACTGCCTGAATAGGATGAGCGAGGCTCATCTTCTTTCTTTGGGGCTACTTGAAGTCGGGGGTATATGCCAGCAAACCTCTGGCAATCGCAGCCCTTAAGGAGAATATTCGCCAGGAATGCGAACAGTTATCACCAGAAATCTTGCGGAATGTCATGAAAAATGCGATAAAACGGGTACAAATGTGTATGAAAACTGGCAGCAGCCACTTGACGGATATCATCTTTTCCACTTAACAGAAAAAATTGTAAAGGTCCAAATAAAGATTTCCATCACCCAAAACCGTTTTTTTAATTTAGTATAAAAGTAATTCAAAAACAAAATTGGATGATTAATTTTGCGCCACCCTGTACTTTACTGCACTATAAATAACGATGGAATGCCGCTGAGCTGAATTGAGCTTTTTTGAAAAGTATCCAAGTGGTTGCAATTTCTCATTATGTCCGTATTCTAGTACAGCATCTATTGCTGTGTCCAACGCATTGGATAAACAATTGAGCCCCTTAAATAGGATATCATAATAAAGTAGCACTAGCTTAGTTGTTCTCTCGAGAGGCGAAATGCCTTGTCAGCTGACTCTGTTCAAACGATAGCTCATCATTTTTTGGTTTCAATCAGATATTTGTTCAGAGGTTCCTATAAGTGCGCAGTATTTTGCATAGTCATCATCATCATCATCATCATCGGCACTACAACCCGGATCTGGTCTTGGCTTTATTTAGCAAGTCTCTCCACCGATAGCCGGTCCTTATCCGAGACTTATTAAATTGTCCATAATAATTTGTTTGTCCGGGCAAGGTTATTAGCCTTGCGCCAACCTTACTCAGGATATTTTGGCTAGTGGGGCGGTAAAAATTTAACATGACTAGATGACACCTAAGTTCACGCACATTGATGGCCCGAGAGAATTGCCAAACAGCTTGAACCTTGTCTGGTAATGGTCGAATACCTTGGGTGTCAATGAGGGAACTAAGGTACTTGGATCTACTCAATCAAAAAGAGGCGCTTGCTAGTGTTGATGACTAATCCAAACTTTCCGGGGCGTTCGAAAACCTGTCTAAAATGGACGATGTATATTTTTCGTTTTCGATGCTATGAGAAAATCGTGCATGCGAAATTAAGCAGAGTCTATATAGAGTACGTCTAGAAGGTCTGGGCTGCCGTCCATTAACCGAAAGATTCTTTTGATTTCAAAGTCACAACGCTGTAATGACAGATCTGTGGCGTTTCTAACAGATACACACACAATTCACAAGCAAAATAGTGAAGAGCACCGAACGAAAAATCGAATAAGAAAATACATCAGCCGTATACTTTAGCGATAACATAATTCACATCAGTGGAGTATAGTCGAGTTTAAAAATCAAATTCTAAACACGGCCAGTAGCCTGATGGGTAACGCTTAGGTACAATTTTTGGTGATTCAAACTATCATAGCGTCAGTTCGAATCACACGTTCTTCTTCACTATTATTTCAAACGCTATAGATCTTTTTGGAATATTTTCTGGGGCTACTGGAATTTAATCATAAGCCCTAGCGAGGTCTAACGTAATAAAAATAACCCTGCAATCTATTATAGTGACTAAATTCAGCAGCCACATGGTCGCCACTTTTCGTTGCTCTTTTTAATCAGATGAAGATCAGGAGACGCCACATTCCGTTGCTCTCTTTTAATCAGATGAAGATCAGAATATTATCCAATAGCAGTTCGAAAGCTGATAAATTCTATGTTCAAGCATGTATCTAAATTCCGCTCGAGCTTCACATAGTTTCTCTGGAGATAAACGATGCGGACACTGACTTATCTGAGAACCATGTGCATGAGTATGATTAAAAATGCAACTAAAGGTTTATTTACGTCTATGAATCCCTTCAAAATGTCAGCGAACGTACAATGAGTAGTAATGCTTGACAATGTACAAAGGTCTCCAGCTTCTGACTATACTGGCCTCGACTAACCTCAAGCCGGTTATAGTATTTTAATAAGTCGGGAAGGACGGAGATATCAGCACATGTGTCGATCGTGAAATCTGTGTGCGATTCAGCGTCTGAGATCGACAAGTCACTTAAATGTGAGTCCGCCCGTTTGCGCCTTAATGACGGTCGGCGATTCTAGTTTAGAGGATTCGACTGAGTGAAAGTTGACTGAGACAAATTACGCGGTTATTTGCATTTCTTAACGGAAACGTCTATGATAAAAACAAGTCGTAACAAAATTGTTTGTACCTGAAGTACGCGAAGAACTGTGCCATCGCTTTGGGGGAGTTACGGAACGGACTCCTCCAATAACGACGGTTTCTATTCGGAGACCTAGAATCGTGCATTCTAACTCTACTAATCTCCTAATGAAGTTCTTGGAGTTCCACTCATATCATGGAAATTTCCCCTATCAAAGGAACTGTTGGGGTTTGTTGCACTGAAGGTGTATTGACTGCCGTGATCTAGACTGGATAAATCTGCGTTTCACCAGCCCCGCCTTCACATCTGTTCGGGACACTAGAATATCACACATTCGTATCAGTAATTCTGTTAACACAGATTGGTATGAATGCATAGATTTCCGGAACCGTAGTTTTGATTTGCGATTCGTCGTGAGCCACCGTTTGACCTCATTCGGCTGTTCACCCTAATTTGGATGTTTTCTTGGGTGGTTTATACGAAGGCGCTTTTGGAATTCGTGATCAAATCGGTGCATCGGGATCTCTTTTCCAGTAGACCGATTTGTGGGGAAGGAAATCATGATGTCCTCCTCAGTGACGTAGTCGCGAAGGTACTGTAGATGATACTTTTGTGAACCATGTTAAGTGCACTAAGTTGGCCACCTCACCTAGGTGAGTTTTGGAGGCGCGAAGCCGACTTCTTTCTTTTTTTGCTAGGTGTCAGTGGGCTGGCTCATGGGTGTTGTTGGCGGTATTGATGGCTGCTGTGCCCTTGGGATGCTTGCACTATTTTCCTCTTCGCTTTCGTTGCGGGCTCTCTGTCCTGTCATTGGTCCTTGTAGGACTTCAGTTCCCTGAGCTGAGGTTGTTAAACAATAATTTCTTGGTTGGGCGATGCTTTTTGCCAGTTAAGAGATTAGGTGCGCTTGTAGTGTTCCAAGAAGCCCTGCCATTTTCCTCCCACATTTTTTTCTGAGACATCATAATGGATAGGAAATATGGAGTATAGATAGGTAGGAAATATGGAGTATAGATAGGTAGGAAACATGGAGTATAGATAGATAGGAAATATGGAGTATAGATAGGTAGGAAATATGGAGTATAGATAGGTAGGAAATATGGAGTATAGATAGGTAGGAAATATGGAGTATAGATAGGTACGAAATATGGAGTATAGATAGGTAGGAAATATGGAGTATAATCGAATTTCCATCCAACCAAAACGTTCAATTATCGAACACTGAATTCAATTCCAAATATCCAAACATCACAATCCATATTTTCACACGCATTGTATGTACAAATCAAACAGTGTCCAAACAAACGCATGTCCATGTGATCTGCCGACACACAATTCCGGCAATCTAAACATCACAATGCGTACGCATTGTAACCAGATGTTTTATGACATGCACAAATAGACCCAAATTCCCATCCATATTGTTGCACATTTTCCATGGACTCCGACTCCATTTAAAGTCCAATATAATATCTTGTTTGCATTAGCCAGACACGGCAATGGATAACAAAAAACCTCAAAAAAGGTCTGCGAAAAGGGGCGATGTGTCCGAGATTTCAAGGCAGAAAAAAGATTATAAAGATTATAAAGTGGTTAGTATGTAGCGCGAGTGGTGTAAAGACCCAAAAATAAAATGTGTTAAACTTCAAAAAAGAATCAGTCTGTTTTTTTCTACGGCTACGGCTGTGAGAGTTCCTTGGTAACTGCATTAGTTTCGGGCACTTCGAATTGATAGTTTTTAACAGTTTAAATCTCGATATACAACCGAATTAATACTGACCACGTCGAGGCACTAACAAGGCTCGGATGACTCCAGGTCCAACCCAAATTCGAAGGACCAGGACTCAACATACAACAAGCATCCATTCGCTTCTCTTCCTCGTTGATCGAGAAGCACGGAAGCGAACCGTGCTATACGCTGATAAGCTCCTTGTTATATGGTCTGTAAAGGCTTTCTTCTAATGTTTAGACAAAGCTTTGGGAACCTTTTGGTTTTATTTCCATCACTTGCTCAAGTTAAGACGGCTTCAACTTTTCAACGCTGACAATGACTAATTTTCCGTCGACATACCCTGAAAAAAACGTTTTCGCTGATTCTTTCGATTACTATGAAAGGACCTTCGAATGGGGTCTCGGGGCCTTTCCACCTTGTCCACCGTAGTGCAGATATCCATTACCAGGTGGATGTATAGATTCTAGACTCCGTGCCGAGCTGCTGGCATTGCCCTGACCTTACGCATGAGTTCGCTTAGGTGAATCATAGATTATAATTGGTCTCGTGGTGTTAATTGTTTCTGCAAAAATTCTCCTGGGAGACGTTGATTGGTTCCGTACGTGAGATTTGCTTTTGATGCTTGCTCGGAGCCCCAAAGGTACTGTGGGTGGATACCAAACCATTGGCTGTCCTCGTGGGACATAAGTGCGGCATTGAGTGAATGGTGCCATCGTTCGATTATCCCGTTGGATGCAGGGCGGTGGGCGGTTGTGCGGCTCCTATGTCAGCTGAGTACGTCAGTCAGTCCCTTAAAGTATTGCCTTGAACTGCGGTCCTCGATCTGCCCTGGGTGTCTCAAATGGATTAAAATGCCTTTGTGGCATTCTCTGCAGTTATCATTCGCAACGGTATTGCACCCGGACAAAACGTGCCCCAGAAAGCTTATATTGCGCCGGTTGCGACACATAGTGTCGACCTATTTTGCAGCATTATCATTGCATACAGTTATGGGCCAATTGTATACGATTTTTGACCGTGTAGGGTCATGAAAACTTTCAGCGAGCGGCAGCGGCGGTATGGCTTATGGTATGTCTCGAAAATACCCCCTCGGGAGTTCTTCCGGGAAATAAAGGCGAGCGATACTGTCGAAATATCGTCGTTTGAGCAGTTGAAAGAGAGTTTTTGCAAATCTAATGCTGTCTCCGCTTTTAATTCTGATAGGAGCTGACAGTCTTCTTGTTGCGCCCTTGCCTATTTGCCACTACCGATAACGGCATGCGTTTGAACCGTGCCAAGTCGTGAGGAAGTCTGGTGTTGTGTTTTCTGCACCTGACATGTATTCGATTTGTAGAACAAAACTTGTAGGCAGAACTGTCCGATTAAATCGATGTGCCGTTCTTCTCGAGGGGATGCATTTTCCGACTCCTTTCGCGATGTGAAAATTAGGGGTTTGTGTTGCGTCGTGATAGTCGATCATATGCCGGAAATATTTTATTGCGTTATATATAGCTAGTAGTTCCCGGCTGTAGGTCCTGTAACGCCGCTGGGCATAGTGTAACATTAAAGTGTAGCCCCTAATGTTAGCATTTAATATTTAGTTATCAGAGTTGGATTAGTTGAGTTATATTTATATATTCTTTTATTATTAAAATGTATGCTTATTCGGTTATGTACCTGCTCGGGCGCCAAAATGTTGTATATATATGTTTTTACAACATTTTATATTTTGTTATCGTGACATAAAGTCAGTTAAATCTCGGAGAATGCGCCTCCGAGATGATATTCACCTGTTGGTCCTAGCACGTTTCCAGTCAGGGGGAACTAGGTGCTCGTTCTCTGTCCTAGTTCCATCTGAGCAGCTTTCCTTTTGTAGTTCGTCCCCCTATGCGTAGCTTTTGAGGAATAACAATAAAAGGTTACCTGTTGGCTCTGGTAGGTTTCTTTGTGAGTAGGTTTCTCGCTTCGGCAGGATTCCTGGTAGGTGAGTTATTAGCTACTACATCTACTGTGGCAAGTAAGTTGATTTTCCATACGATGAAAAACTAGAACACTTTTTAATTTGAATACTTTTATTGGTTAACACACTACTAACCCACGGTTAACACACTGCTCACACTACTCTACTACTTCTAATCCAATCAAGACAAGAGGTCCGCTGTGCAGTTCCGGTGGCCGCAACCTCTTGTCCGATAGGTTAGATCACTATACAATGTTCTGCCCTAGCACACTGCGACTGCAACTCATTTTCAACCACTTTATATACCGTTTAAATCGGTTAAATGTGCAGATGGTACACTTTTCACACCGAACGTGTAACCTATTCCGAGGTTATTCGCCGGTCATTCGTTATTCGCAATTTTTAATGGCCACTTAATTGCCGTTACAAAAATGCAGCCGAATCAATTTAAATGTTTATTCGATTTGCAGTAGCAATGACAGAACTAATTTCAGTGCATTGCTCTACGTGCAAATCGTATCATACGTTTTATTTCACCTGTTGCTGCGTTCGACACTTTCGCTGCATTCAGCATTTCACCGACGTTCAACTACTTCGTAGTCGGTGATGTTTGATCATGCCGCTGGCGCTCACATATCATGTATCACACCTGTTAACATATGTACTTGTAACATGAGACCGTGCAGGTCTGCGCACAGGTGTTGGTTTTGCTTTTCGTAATGCGAAACGGAATGCGAGGTCAAGCGCACGACAGATATATCTTTGGATAATTATCGCAAGGTATGCTATATGATTTAATTTGGGGAAGTCTTTACTTCCGAATGAATGCGAATTTGTATTGTTTGCATTGTATGCAAAATACGAGTTTTAATGGCTGGAAAGGCGAGTATTGCGTTATACGCAGAATACTTTGATTAATGACTTGATGATCGGGTTTCTATTATTTGAGGATGGTTGTTTGAGAGGATATCTGAGATGGTGTGAGGATGGTTGTAGTGATAATTGCTTTGTTTAATAGGGGGTGTGTGGTGAGGTGTAACAATCGTTTCTTTGAATAGAAATTTAACGGTTCACGTTTACCGTTACACTGTTGCGCTGGTGTGGCTCCCATTGGAGTGTCTGAAGCGGCGCGCTATATGTAAAATGGGACCCCTTCCATAGCATACGGTAGGAAGGTAGCCCCAGCCTACTGTTCTTTAGATGTGGGAAAACTGTTATCAGCTGTGGCAGTCCCGACCAATGACGTTCGGTTCCTTTTGGGGCTAGTCAGGTGCTCTTTGGGAGGTGCTTAGCCATATGCGGCAGTCCGAATTAATGACCGGTAAAAGTTTAGCATGCCCAAGTAACGCTTGGGGTCGCGCACGTTGGTGGGGCGTGAAAACGACATTAACGCTTGTAGCCGCTCCATGAGCGTGCGGTCAAGATGTCACTACAATACAACAATTTTTGGCACCGTAATATTATAGAATAAAATTCCTGAACGGAGATACACATGAATTCTTGGTACTTTGAGAGTAGTCATGACTAAACTGCGAGAGCGAAACAAAACTGCAGCTGTTGCAGTTCCGCAACATGTATCACATGATACCATTCCGGAAAAAAACATACCACACGGAACGCCACCTATTGCCGAATAGACAAAAGCAAAATTGTCTATTCATGTGACGTTTTCCAGGTTACTGTTTACACACAGTGCTTGTTTACTGTTTTTCTAACACAGTTTTGTTTTGAAGTTTGCGGTTCGGTGCAATTTTGTATACGGTGTTTGCAGCACCTGTATGTTATTATTAACGTTAAAGAATTGAAATGATACAGTGCCTTCAGCACCTGTGCTTTAATGTATTACATTCGAGAAAAAGGTTTTTGGACGGTGCTTTCAGCACCTCTTGCCTGATATAGTCCATTTAATTTAATAATAAAAATAAAATTAAATTTTGTGTAATGTATGTGCAAAAATTGTGTTTAATTACTGCCCAATGCGGCAGTCATTCGCTGGCTTCCAACGCCAAATATAGTTTGCTGTCCCGTCGAGGAGGAACTCGACGCGGAAAACAACCTTTGCTGTTTCCCAGTTGGCGAACCATCGGCAACAACGGAGTTGCGTTCCCAACTGGCGAAACATTTTGGTCCTTCGAGCCGGATGGCTCGAAGCGTGCAGTGTTCCGGATTCATCCGCAAGAAGGCGCCAACCTATGGACAATGTTAAAGGAAGACGAAACCAACAAGGAAATATCGCCGAGATCAGGTAGGTGGCAATAATTTAATAATAATATATACAAATTAATCAGCGATCCGAATGGATCCTAACTTAAGGAGTGTTGTGCTGTGTCGTGCTTTGTGATTAAATCTACGTTTTGACATCACACTATTTCCACCACTTTGATGACGAAAATAAATCAGTACTTAAATCAAAAAAAGGACGGAAATTAAGGTTGAGCTAACCGCTTTCAATAAATGTTGCTGAATTTCCACTGAATGGAAATACGCAGAGAACAAACAAAGGCAAATGAATGCAATAATGATTTAAAAAGGAAAATTTCGGAATTAATAACATTAGATTGTGAAACGGGAAACAATCACCTTCTTATATCAAGAACAGGATCGTGCAGTGATTCGGGACTATTCTAGTTTCTAACATGAATTGAGTGTCGACATTGATGTGGAATCAATAGCGGCAATTACAAACAAGGCCGCAAAGTTAGATCTATGCGAAGTGCCAATCAATGTTATCGAACGCAATCAGCAATTCCTTGAAACAGCCGAATAGATTAAGAATGAAGGCAAGCGCCTGATGAAGGAATGCAAATATGAAGAAGTGGTACTTTAATCAACCGGGCCATTAGTTTCGATCCGAAAAATCCAACATTCTACTATAATCAAGCTGCAGCATATATCCGTGTCACAGAAAATGATCGTGCCATTAAAGACTGCAACTCTGCGTTGTTCGACAATCCAGATTACAGCAAGCATATGGCCGAATAGGAGATGTATATCTCAATGCAGGAAAGTACGATGAAGCCATAGACGCTTATACGAAGCTATTCAATTGGAACCTGATGACAACGATTGAAAATGAACCTGAACAAACGGTAGGAATTGATACGTGCCACAATAGCTGTTGTTCCTGAACAACGAAAGTTCGCCAAAAAACAAGTATCCCAAAGTCACAGAATTCTAGGAATTTCTTCAACTATTCTACAGGCTATGAAGAACAATGTTAAACTACCAGTTAGACGAGTTGGAGCTGTCTTCCTACGTTCATGTCAGGTGTTCTGGATGTTTCAATTGAGGTTTTCAACCAATGTCGTAACCGTTTGTGTGTCACCGCGAATCGTAACACATATTCTGGTATACCTAAAATGCTGTGCTTCATCTATTCCTAGAAGTTAATTAAACGTCACATGGTTGCAATATGGAAGATGTTATATTTCCAATAACTTCCTTCACAGAATCTGACCAAAACCCCTGGGAAAGCGACCACAGGAATGTATTCAGTCGGTTTCAACATTTAACATTTTTTGCAGATTTTAATTGTACAGGTTCTGCAGAACAAATATTTCAACGCAGAAAGAAATTTTACCGAAAACAATGGGAATCTGATGCAGGTATTACATCACCAAACGCTGAATGTATTCAAAGGATTGGAACTCTGGCAGATGTGATTCTGAAAAACGAATATACCGTGGTCAAGTGGAATATGCTTACCACATATCTATTTCCAGAGTTTCAAATCGGACTGACTTATACCAGCCATACTGGTCGGGTATTTCATTACGCTTGCAAAACAAACTAACACCTGCTTATGTATTTTAATAATTTTTCTTTTGCAATCGGCGAGAATAAAATAAAATAATATACATTTCCTGTTTTTTCCCATATTACAACCTCCAATATAACCAAATTACCCTTCAACGTTAACAAAGGTCGAACAATAACCGGAACAAGAATATTGATCTCATCATTAATAACCGAAAAGCTAGTAATTCTACCGAATATAATTTACAGTCCACAAACTACTATTATTAATCAAATACAAGGTACAGTCCACTGTTCGACATCCGAGGTTGTTTCATTTATTTAATTCTGCAGAAGTCACCGCAGGTAAATCAAGAAGATTTCAAATCGATCCCAGTACCAGGTTGAGGACATCATTCGGCTCCTCTTTTAATGAAGTTTCAGGCACGACCACGATACATAACTCAGAAACGCCCCGCGTACATTCAAGGAATCTCAAGAAAAGGACGATGACCCATCGGACAAAACAGTCAAGAGGACAATGCAATGAAATCGAAGCGGTCAGTACTAAGACAAAATTCGTCAACGAAGACACTTCCGGTCCTATACCTGCAAGTATCATCTCAAACATCGAACTTGGAGATGAACACCGGGAGTTGCGATTTACCATCTCATTTACATCCGTTCCTGGGGCACCGCTTCTCGAAACCTGGGCCCATCGTTTACGCATCCAGGATTTGTCGCTTCTCGCCACCCAGGCACATCGCTGTTAAGTGTCTGGAGTTCTTCGCTTTCGCCGCCTGGACGAAATGCTCTGGGGGCACCCTCTTAATACCGCCCATAGCACGTAGCTGCCACGGGGCACCACTCCAACGGAGTCGGTGTTTAAGATAAACTTTCGGTTACAAGACTAAGGGACAAGAAAACGAGGAACAAGGAAAGATGCCGGCACCCTTCGGAAAAGCATGTCATCAGAAAACTGTTGCGGATTTGGAGTTCACCGCTTCTCGTCGCAAGGATTCATCGTTCGAGCATCCTGATTTTGCCGCTCTCGCCACTCAGGCACATCGCTGTCACGTGTCTGGGGTTCTTCACCTTTCGCCGCCTGGACGAAATGCTCTGGGGGCATCCTCTTAACACCGCCCATTGCACGTAGCTGCCACGGGGGCACCACTCCAACGGAGTCGGTGTCTAAGATAGGCTTTCGGTGCCAAGATTAGGGAATATAGAAGGAGAAGAATAGGAAAGATGCCGGCACCCTTCGGGAAATCCAATCAACGGAACGCGAATAGTGAACACATGGTCCAGCCACCAGTCAAAGAAGAATGTACCTGGCTTTAGGACTATTCCATCCTGTGGCTCAATTGAACATAAGTCTAATAATGAGCAGATTAATCTTCTTAATAGCAACCCGGATGCGCAAGCTCTCTGGCTCAATCAAGTGCCAGTTATAAGTCAACAGAATATGCCGCAAGGTGTTCAACCACAACACTATCAGAACCTGAACAACTATGCTGTTCCAAAAGGGAATCATATGCGGTCACAGCACCCACAACAACAATTCCAGCAGCAGCATAGACATTATGATGACAATTATTATGAAGATGATGGTGGTTCACAGACAATGACTGCACCTTATGACCGGCTGACGGTAACTACAGTTAAAATGCCAGAGCATCCAACAATACCGGAAAATCAATTCCAGGAATTACCATCAAGGGAACAATACAATCCCTTCTAATATGATGGTATGTTCAGCGAAGTCTGGCAAAGCAAGCAGTATATCGTCTTCTTCAAGTCCTCAAGGCCAACAAGATTATTTCTATGGTGGCCATTATAACAATTACCTAAGCCATCATCATCAAACAATCACTCAACCAGTGGATCAAATACTCCACCAGGCAATGTGGCCAACGTCAATCTCAGCTCCCATCAAGAAATTCGCCCAACGCCGAGCATTGGTTTAGCGGCGTAGATGGGACACATCCCCAACTGCAACAGCATCAGCCACAGCAATCACCTTGGATTCAAGACGCAGATGATCATATGCAGTTGGCGGCAACTCTAATACTTCTAATATCGGCACAGGCTGGCCATATTCAGAAGATGATAGAAAACCAATATTGCACGGCCGACTTTAACGCAACTAATCGGTCTTTGGACTGAACTGACAGCTCCATCTAGTGCACCTAGATTTCAACTAAATCTAAATGGCCACATTTCCAACCAGGGACAAAACAAACAATTCAACATATTGACGATCACATCGCTCAATTATCATTCATGGATCCACGATCCAACATAGGACTACGTCCAAACTATTTAAACTTTACTTACGGATTCACGATCCGACATGGGACTACGTCCAACATATATAATTCTACGTACGGATTTACGATCCAACGAACATTTAACATTAAACACAAATCACATCGCTGCCGCAGCTGATGCGGCAAATCGCCTGCCAGGCACTTCTCCACAACATGTCGGAGACTATCAACAATAAACAACGACCCACACACACACACACACACACACTGATACTATAAATAATACTACGGCCCCATAACCAAGTATACTCTATAACTTAATCAACTAATAGAATACATATATAGTATAACAATATAATTAATTTTGCCACCCTACCGTTTTACCGTACCGGTGTATGAGCAATACGAGCATTAAGGTCTCTGAGCTCAACCACCATACCAACCGCTACTTCCCACGGCGCTGACACCAGGTGGTGACGCCAACTAAGGAGGACTACTGGGTCCATCGTCGCGGCCCGGGAAGATGTTGCAGTTCCGCAACATGTATCACATGATACCATTCCGGAAAAAAACATACCACACGGAACGCCACCTATTGCCGAATAGACAAAAGCAAAATTGTCTATTCATGTGACGTTTTCCAGGTTACTGTTTACACACAGTGCTTGTTTACTGTTTTTCTAACACAGTTTTGTTTTGAAGTTTGCGGTTCGGTGCAATTTTGTATACGGTGTTTGCAGCACCTGTATGTTATTATTAACGTTAAAGAATTGAAATGATACAGTGCCTTCAGCACCTGTGCTTTAATGTATTACATTCGAGAAAAAGGTTTTTGGACGGTGCTTTCAGCACCTCTTGCCTGATATAGTCCATTTAATTTAATAATAAAAATAAAATTAAATTTTGTGTAATGTATGTGCGAAAATTGTGTTTAATTACTGCCCAATGCGGCAGTCATTCGCTGGCTTCCAACGCCAAATATAGTTTGCTGTCCCGTCGAGGAGGAACTCGACGCGGAAAACAACCTTTGCTGTTTCCCAGTTGGCGAACCATCGGCAACAACGGAGTTGCGTTCCCAACTGGCGAAACAGCAGCAAAGTTACGTCAGTCACTTATGATCCTCTGGAAATTTCGATAGCATCGGTTTTTTTGTTTTTGTGGCTGTAAATTAATGGTGCTAACAATAAAAACAAGTAAAAAAAGTAATCTCCCATAGCTTTTTCGTTTCGTGTTGGTGGTACACCGTAAGTACTGCCTAAAATGCATGTGAATGAAATTAATTTATTTGCGCCTCATAAGGTAACCCGATGGATTTCATCGAAATCCGATTTGTTTTTCAACAGCTCGTACAGAACGGGAAAGTAAGGAACTCCCTTCCGCCGTGAGTGTTTATGGTACGTTCTTATTTGTAAAAAGGTTCAAGAACAACATGAACAGAAAACTAATACCGCACTGAGCTAGAGCTATGAGTGTCTTTCTTGTGGGAAGTGTTAAAAGAGCGGGGAATTCCCTTCCGCAATGATTATTTTCGGGGCATTGCAGTTTGTAAATGTTCAAAAACAACAATGAATATACGTCGAATAACATCTTAAGGCGCTGATCTAAAACTGTAAGCGGGAAGTGTTAAGAAACCGACGAAACAAAATACCAACCCGGAAAAATATTTTTATGTAGACATTTTTACTTGATCGAATTATAAATGATCGATGGCAGTGCAATAGGATCAAAAGAGAGAATAGAAGACGGCACATGTCTTGGTTCAACTTCTTATCATACGAATGGTAACGTCAAATGAATATGTCGATGAACAACGCGCCTGCGAAATCAACCGAAAAAAAAACTAAGTGGTTAGTGTATCGAATTCAAAGGAGAATTGTTTGGAAGTTCGCCTTTTATGATATGCTTCCGTAACGGGGGAAATATTCTATAATCTTATTGTAGCCTTCAATGATTTATGTATGTTTTGAATCTAGTATTAAGCTAAGCAAGTAAGAGCGTATGGATTGTCTTCTCAGTGAGGTCATCAACTTCGGAGTTCCAGTTCGCCCCTGATTGATTAATTAATAAACTATAAGCTTCTCTTTGTCCTATTTTAGGTGGAATGGGTTTACTGAATGTAATATATAATGGTATTATTCCAACATTATTGTATATGTCGCTAGAATCATTGTCAGATGGTTTAAAAAAAAATTGTCGTTATTTTCAGAGGGAGCGAAGCTACAATGCCCAGCCTTCTAGCTCACTTTAGCAAATATCTGAAAAAAAGGCTTAGTGAGCCCAAGAGAGGACAGTAAACTTTCGAATTTAAAACAAAGTTGTCATGCAAAAAAAGGGAAGGTATCGTATACAGATAAAAACATAATAAAGCCTTCAACTTCTTCCTTCCACTTAACACCTTTCTGCCTTCTTTGAATATCTTTGAATATTTTAGTCACTGCAGTAACAACAATTGTTGTTGGCTGTATCTTTCAAGGACTTCTTTTCTGTCAAACAAATAAACCCCACAATGACTTGTTGAATGAGACCTTGTAAAAGCCGCAAAGACACCGTGATGCCATTTACCGGGTTTGTCAAATCTACCTCGTCCTTCAAGATTGTCATTTCATTCTTCAGATTATGTTGTGTGAGTAGAAACATCGATTCGTATGGTATTAATGTCAATTGTAGCCAAATTCAAAACCATTCCGCGGTTGGCTTATATTCCAGCAACCACATTACGTCAACTATGCATTTAACCAATGTTTCAATAAACGTCCAACGCATTAAATAATTAATTTATCTTGGACCAAAACAAGACTCAAATAAAAACACCAAACTAAGAAATTGCATTACATTCGATGGCGGCACATTGGGAAACCAAGCTCCGTCAAAACAGGTTACGCCGTTGTAGCTCATAGCAGCCCCAACAGCAACACATGTTGGGGGGAAGGTATTGAGTGAGGCACTAAAAATTGTAACAACTACACGCGCATATGTTGGCGTTGGGTGAATATGATTAGAAAGAGGAAAATTGAAAACACAAACAGCAACAAAAACTAGAATGTCAACACGCAAAGGGCTGGAAAAAATACGAGTATTTAGTTGTCCCCACCTTGTGTGTCCGACGTTTCCCGGGACGCCTGTTGTTGGTGATGATGTAGTACTGCTTTCAAATTAGTAGCCGTCTTCCATGAATCCGTCTCAACAATAATTGTTTCCACCTGCGGCTGGTATCCAGTGGTAATGTGTGCCAAATTAAATTCTACCGGCGATTCTAGCGAACGCACAATTATTGACGAATCACCTCTTAGAACCGAATTCAAAGTGATACTGTCCGCGACTGGCTCTTCCGCGGATAGGTTATCATGTTGAGCCAGACATTTTCTACTACCACGAGTAACAGTAATACCACCACCAATAGACAGAGAATTGGGTGAGCCCACAGAAGACTGGCAAACATCTGTTGCTGGACTTGAAACCCTTCGAAGAGAAGATGGTTCCGCTTCGACAGAGATCCGAGTCACCAAAACAATGTTTGACAGAGATTCGGTTTCTGAGTTTTGACGCCGGCAAATCGCCGAGTTTCTGTCACCGGTAACACTGCTTACACTTATCTCCCTTTGTTGAATTGCATGTTGTTCCGAGCTAGCGCATCTAGACATTATAGGCGATGACAGGCTTTTCCTCTTCGACTTCTTGTGGGTCGACGACTTTTTGAGCTCCTCTTTGCTATCATCTTTCCGTCTTGGCGTAGATGCTGGTGTCGCAATTTTTAAGCTAAGCTTTTTGGCGTCTTTCTGATGGAGCTTTTGTTTTGCGACGTTTTTGTCTTTTTTCTTCGGTGATCTTTTGCTCCATAATTTTCCGCGTTCTTTGCCTGGAACGAGTAAGTAAAAGAAACGAACGCAAGCATCCAAGGTGTTGTTTTAGTTTGTTGATCATGATATAGAAACAAACAACAAACCATTGAAACATTATAACATAAAAACAAAACAAAAAAACCGTTGTGGCTTACTTGTCGCACATAATGTATGTGGTTCTCAGGGTAAATAATTATAGAAAATACACAATAAGTGGTCAAGGAAACCACAACGACATATCGAACAACATGCACACTACGGGTCACACTATATCTACTTTCCAATGTAAAAAACAAGCTTGTTGTAAAGTCAAAAACTGTGTTTTTGGCAAGAGGCGTTGTTGTGTAGAGAAGTTGAACTTACGAATATTTTGGACGATATAAATAGTTCTTGACGATTTCTTGGGATAGTTGATGAACTTCCTTATGGGAAAATTTGGAGCACTGGTTATTTGGACAATCAGTATGTTTTTCATCTCCTCAGCGATATTAGAAATTCCAGTACAATTCGAAAATGGTTCTCAACACATTCGGATCTTTTGACAATAAAATTACTGCCGTCTAAGAAGCAGGGCCAATAAGTTGGGGTCAAAATACGGAGCGAAAATTGTGTTTGAATGGTAAAAAACAAGTCACTAATAAAAAAAGCCGCGTATTGTTTATAAATTTCACTATTTTTATTTGGTACGCATTATTTTGGATGTTTTCTAATTTTGTTTACGGAAAGTGCCCTTTTAACTAGTCAACGATGTGGAAAAATAGTAGAGATTATTATCTGCCAACTACAACTATATGTACGCTCCCGGCCAACTGGGATTGTTTATTAATACTTTACACATTCTGACGTATTCAAGTGTTTTCCTTTTATTATTGTTTACAAGTAGTCGATTTTTTAAATTATTGCTTATGCAATGGTCATTCAGGTCGTTTCGGATTTACATGATATTGTTTAGTATCTTTATCGGCGGCCATCTATAGCCAACCGCGAATGAAATTGTCCACGTGAAAAATCGCCCATCGTTTTGTTTATCATTTTAAATGTCTCACATCTTTCACTACCAAAACTGGGGACTGTAAAGTATTATCATATTTAAAGAGTAAGCGTTGCCAATGTCCTCTTGATATTCAGCCCTTTTGCGTAGGTCTTTTAGTTTATCAATGTCGAAGTTTCTGCTCGTCTCCCGTGACTGCCTATGTGGCTTTGCTGCGGGCTGAGTTCTCATTTTGCCCATCACTAGAAGGTGATCGGCGTCGCAATCTGCTCCTCTATATGATCTTACGTCAAGGATATTCGAGTGGTCTTTTGTCTATAAGGAAATGGTCTATAGCGTTTGGAATGATAGTGAAGAACGTGTGATTCGAACTGACGCTTGAATTAAAGCGCAACCCATGAGGCTACTGGCTGTGTTTAGAATTCGATTTTTAAACTCAACTATATTCCACTGATGCGAATTGTTATGTTATCGGTATGGTATACGGCTCTGATGTATTTTCTTATTCGATTTTCGAATATGCTTCTGTATTGTGTGTGTATCTGTTAGAGACGCTACACTACTCCCTCCTCAGTAACTTCGTTACGACCAGCTTCGTGTGCGAACGAGAGCACGTCGGAGCAGGCGAGTGTGCCTGTTGCTCTATGCGGAAGTCATGATCATGTGTGAAGTTCTGTTTACTACGGGAAAGTTTGTGCTGTGTGTACAGATCACGCCGTAGTCACCAATTATGGCGTTCGGGATAATAGTGAAGAACGTTGCTATCGAACGCGAATCTCACACAACTCACAACTCACGTTGACTCGAATTTTGTTAGTTTCCCGAATCGCCGATACCTCCTCGATGGGGTTTTCTAACTGTCTCTTCTCTGGACGGATGCTCTAAGTAGACTCTCCGGTTCAACGGTATTGTCTAGACTAATTGTCTCTATCCTAAAAATCCCATTCTAATTACTTATCCCCGCATCTGCAAAAGGAAAATTTTCCATCCTGTCTGCTAACAGACTTTCCCATCGTATCTGTTAACAGCATAAAATTTCCCTTTGCATCCCAAAAGGAGAATTTGCCATAGGATTTGAAAAGGAGAAATTTTACCTCATCATCATCATCACCATTAGTTGCTGGTGGTCGGAATCTTGTTTCTTTTGTTTAAGGATCGGATGTCGCCGCTTATTCTCCGATCTTTCCGTGTTTTATTTGTACTACACATCTGGCATGCGGACAAAAGATCGCATGCACTTCGGATGGGTACACGGACTATGGTTTGTGTTTAGGTTAGCCGTCTGGCTTAAGCTAACAATGCTCTTGTGTGTTTCCAATGGGTTATAAAAGGAACCGTGGGATTGGTGTAGTTCCTTTGTTAGGATTTCCGTATCATAAACATCTAGCGAGCGACCTACGTTAAGATGTTTATGATTGCATGACTATTGGACGGCAGCGAAACGGTATGCCTTGTTTTCATAAGCGTGCCTTTTGCGTTAGGGTCATGCAAGGGATTTAAGTGCTAATTGCATTTAGCTACCACAGTATGCATCCGTTGTTCGGTTTATTTACAGACAATGGTATTTCTTTGGAAACATCGCGTTGATGTTTAGGATGGGAGATTGGTGACCTGTATGCGATGTTTGCTGCATTTGACGCATTGCTTAGATGCGATGCTTTAGCTGTCCTTTTGAATTAGGGCAGAATACCATGTATGGATGCGATGAACTCGATATTGGAAGCTTTTGAACGTTAAGTTCCTTGGTTTTTGATATCGGGTTCAACGTTGTTGCGATTTCATATAACCTTTGTTACAGGTATGGTAATGACTATTGGGCCACTTGTCTTTGGGCACGTGTGCTGCGAAAGGTGAGTAGAGTTCCTTCGGCGGAAAAGGTTACCTCAACCTGTAAGGAGTTGTATGGTTCGTAGAACCGCTACAGGTCTATTTGATTACTCGTTACGCCGTCGGGTGATATCCATGTCGCTTTATGGATTTTCTTGTGATGGAACATCGTGCTTTTCACTACCAGATCGTTTGACTCTGCGAACGTGATAATTTGAATTCCATTATCATTTGAAACGTGATGTAGGGCTTCTTTACCATAGTTGGTTGGAAGATGTCTTCCTTTCCAATTTTCGCATTGAGGTCCCCGAGGAGGATTTTAACATCGAATGATGAGATCCCATCAAATACTTCCTCTAGGGTCTCGTAGAACCTGTCCTCCGTTTCTTCGTCCGTAGATTCTGTTGGGGCGTGTACGTTTATAACTACATAATTGTACCATGGTCCCTTTCTTTTTAGCGCCAACATTCGGTCATTAATAAATTGCAAATGGAGCGTAATCTTCTTCCTTATGATGAAGCCAGTCCTGAGGTTATGTGTATCGGTACCTCCACACCCCAGTGCAAACTCGTTGGTTTCGATTACTTGATGTGGGAGTCGGTCTTCCTGAAGCGCGACGATGTCCATTTTATATTTTTTCGCATTTTATACGACCGTCTGTATCGCGCCTGGATTAAATAACGTTCGAACATTCCACGTGGCGACGCATATATCCCGTTTTTTCCTTTTTTCTCTACGTTTTCTCTTTGCCGAGTTGGTGTTTTCTTGATGATTTGTTCTCTTATGGTAGGGTCGGCTCATCACACCTACGCCTACCGGGTTTTTCGTGGGATTGTTTTGTGTATATTGATTATTCATTTTTGATCCCACGATTCTTGGGGTTTCAATCAAAGCCCCTCTTTGATATAGTAAGGTCTGCTTACTGCTCTGATTCGACCCGGTTTCAGAGAGGCGGGCGTTACAACATAGTTAATAAGACCTGCGCAAAAGGGCCGAATATCAAGACGAACTAACGAATAGATTTAGCATCCTAGAGAACGGGAGTAGTGAGGAAGAAGAAGCCAATAATCTGGGCACTAAATGGGCATCGATCAGAGACACAATCAAACAAACAGCCCAAAAGGTATTAGGACTTAAGAAAACAATTAAGTCCAACCCTTGGTCTGACGTTCAGTGCTGGGCAAAGACCGAACAACGTAAATGCCTCAGAGTGATCCACTTAGAAAGATATGATGAAGTCAACTCAGAAAGATGCGGATCGAAAAAATCCTAGAAAATGCCAGAGCAAAGAACATCAGAGATATGTATGCCGGCATAAATCCAATTTAAAATGGCTTCCGAGGGAGAGCCAAAATAATCTGAGACACAAACGGCTGTCTGGTGATAGAAACAAAAAAATATCGTGACAAGATGGAAGCAGTATTTTGAAAACCTGCTCAATCTGCTCAATGTGCGCACCCATCAACCACAAATAAACGCACCAGACGTACATACAGTCGAGTCTCAGATCCCAGAGCCCTCTTTCGACGAAGTTGTATACGCAATAAACCGATGGAAAAACAACATGGCTCCCGGAGTCGTCTGCATACCGACAGAGCTTGTCAAGTATGGAGGAGAGGCAACCGCTCGAAATATCCACCAACTGATTAAAATAATATGGCATAAGGAAGTCATTCCGGAAGAATGGAAAACCTCAATAGTCGTCCCCATTTTCAGAAAAGGTGACAGATCTGACTACGAAAACTACAGAGGAATATCATTGCTCCCAACCACATACAAAATACTAACAAATGTCATACTGGCGAGAATCACACCGTACGAAGAAATATTGGTAGACTACCAATGCGGATTCCGTAGGAACCGGTCAACGAGCGACCAAATGTTCACCATAAGGCACCGACTGGAAAAGAAGTGGGAATACGGAGAGACAGTTCACCAACTGTTTGTTGACTTCAAAAAAACCTACGACTCAGCTGAAAGGCAAAGACTGTACCATATTGTGGTTGAGCTGAGAATCCCGAAAAAATATGCCGCACTCATTCAAATTTGCATGAACGAAAACAAACGGCGAGTTAGTATAGAAACCCACCTCTCAGAATCATTTGAAATCCGGGACGGATTAAAACAGGAGGATGGCCTGTCACCATGTCTCTTTAACCTTGTCCTCGAGTATGTTGTCAGAAAGGTACAAGACGACAACATGGGCGGATCATCCCTGTACGGGGTCACACAACTGCTCGCGTATGCGGATGGCATCGCCGTTCTGGGCGATAATCTAGAAACTGTATGTAAAAACTGTGAAATCATCATGCAAGCAGCAGAAGAGATGGGCCTAGAAATAAATGAAGACAAAACAAAATACATGATTATGGCGAGAGCAGGTGGACCTCAGAGAACACACATAAACTTTAGGGGCAAGATATTTGAAAATGTCAAAGAATTTAAATATCTGGGAACAAGACCGACGGGCGGTAACGAAATGTCGAAGGAAATTAACAAAAGATTACACTCCGGCAACGCTAGTTCGTATGCAGTCAGTAAACTGCTGAAATCCAAACTGCTATCATGGAATATAAAGCTCCGTGTCTATAGAACCATAATCATGCCGATTCTTCTATACGGATGCGAAGCATGGGCTCTCACAAAACGGGAAGAGAACAAATTCCACGTATTCGAGAATAAAGTCCTAAGGGATATCTTTGCCGGTAAATATGGCGAGGAGGCAGGACAATGGAGGAAACTCCATAACCACGAATTGGAAGAACTATACCGCAAACCTACAATAGTGAGAGTAGTCAAGTCGCGAAGATGAAGATGGGCCGGACCCGTGGTGCGAATGGGCAACGATAGGACCGCGCATAGAATTCTTGACGTTAAACCAACGGGAAAGAGGCCAACAGAACGGACGCGACGGAGATGGGAGGACAATGTTAGGTTTGACCTCCAGGAGATCGGATCGGTTGGTCGAACGTGGAAGGAGAGCGCACAGGACAGGGAACAATGGCGGAGTCGAGGCGGTGAGGTCATGAACTTTCGGGTTCCTACAGGCCAATAAATCGAATAGTTGCCAATGTCCAACCAAATCAGCTTGCGTTGAATTTATTGATTTCGAGGTTTTGGAACCGAAGGGATTCGACCTTTACTTAAAAGGGCGACACCACTGTAACAACCTGAAACAGCGTTGTTGACAAGCGAAATATTCGAGCAAATTGTTGCACAGTGGTCAAGACTGGGCCCAAAATTCTACAATATCTATATGTATAATATTCACCATGCAATAATTACAATACGGTGCTTAACTCTTAACAATAAAGAGCAATTGCGGAATAAATGCTTAATACATATTTTTTGGAATTATAAGAAAGGAGAGGGGGGGAGGGGGCGAACATACAGGGCAGTCTCTGCCTTCAACCCGGCGAAGGCCAGTACGATACTTGCCCCTATTCAGTCCAAGTTGACATGCAGTCTCCACGTGACACCTCTGGATAGCTACTTTACTACCCGCCAAGTATGCATGCAGCGACATTCTGAGAAAGGTTGGCGTAAGGCTAATAACCTTGCCGGAAAAACAAATTATTATGGACAATTTATCAAGCCTCGGATATGGGCGGGATACACAACGACGACCACGGAAACGAGAATTGGTAAACGATTTGGAACCTTCGCCCACTATACACAGCTTGAGCTGCATTACAAGAAATAAGATGGACGGGGAGTGCTGTTATTCAAAGAAACGAGTATGATTTATTACAGCTGTCATGCAAAACACCATGTGCTCTGGGTAGGCTTTCTAGTCAGCCAAAAACTGAAGCCTCCCATCATCGGCTTTAATGCAATAAACGAAAGGCTATGCACTCTTCGTGTGCGAGGCAAGTTTAAGAACCTAAGACTCGTAAACGTTCGTAGACCTACAGAGGAGTCCCCTGACGACGAAAAAGAATAATTCTACGACAACGTTGAATGGGCCCTCAACGCTTGCCAAAGATACGATGTGAAAATCGTTCTTAGTGATTTGAATACAAAAATAGGTCGGGCGCCGGTTTTCAGGGACTACGCAGCTGCCCATAGTTCGGATGACAATACTAATGAAAATGGACTACGAATGGACTGGCAGCATCGAAAAACTTGGTGGTTGCGAGTACCAGGTTTTTGCGTAAAGACATCCACAAAGCCACCTGGGTATCACCTGATGGAGCCACTCGCAACCAAATTAACCACGTGTTGGTAGATCGCCGCCACTCCTTGAGCCCGATGACGGTACGAACGTACCGAGGTACCACCGTCGACTCAGATCACTATCTTGTTGGTAAAGTTTTCCGAGCGCGGATTGCCTTACGGAGACGTATTGGATCCGCGGATCAGGTTCGAATCAACACGGCTGCCTTACGCAATGAGAATTTCAGCAACACATTTGGTCATGCGTTAACACTCGCCTTCGAAGAACTCGATGGAGGGAGAGTAAGTCCTGGGACCAGAATGCCGGGCGTAGAAGAGGAATGGACACGCCTTAAGAACACTGTCATTAGTACAGTAGTCGTAGAGATCGGAGCGACTGGTTTGATGATGAGTGCAAACTATCAACTAAACGTAAGAATGCTGCATAGCGGGTAATGCAGCAGTCTCATAAGACGCGGATACGCAAGGAGAAATACAAAGAGCTCAGAAGATCTGAAAAAAGACTTCACAGACAAAAGAAAAGGGCCTGGAAAAAAACCTTGTCTGTAAAATGGAGAAAAGTAGAGAGCGAGGTCCGCACCAGGCGCTGAAGTTCTACCAAATAATCCGCAGTATGACGCGGTGCACACCACGCTGCGCTTACTGCAAGGATAAAGAGGGTAATCTGATCACCGATCCTGACGATATGCTGGAGCGATGGGAAGTGCACTTCAATGAATTGCTAACTGGTCAGCTCACAGAAGAAGGTGGAGGCTCCACCAATGCAAGATCAAGACCAAATGCTGCCGCCACTAAGCATTGAGGAAACATTAAAATCCATAAGAGAGCTCAAATCAAATAAAGCCCCCGGAGCTGATGGCGTACCATCTAGGCTGATCAAGGAAAGAGGGACGGCGTTACATCACACAATTCGTGAGATCGTGGTGCACGTATGGGCGCAAGAGGAGATGCCGCAAGATTGGCGTCGTGGTATAATTTGCCCCATACACAAGAAGGGAGATATCACACGGTGCAGTAACTGTAGGGATATAACATTGCCGAGTACCGCCTATAAGATACTCTCCTCTATCCTATAAGATCGGATAGCCCCATACCCTAAAGACATCATTGGTCAATATCAGTGTGGTTTCATTCGAAGCAATTCAGCGATTGATCAGATATTCACCCTTAGACAGGCGATGGAAAAATGTCTGGAATTTAAGATTACATTATATCACTTATTCATAGACTTAAAGGCCGCCTACGACAGCATAGCCAGGGTAGAACTATATAATGCCATGAGAGAGCTCGGCATTCCAAACATATTGATACCTCTTTGTAGGCTGACTATGACCAACGTAACTAGTGAAGTAAAAATAGTGAGATTGGTGTCCAAACCAATAAACATCTTTAATGGACTCGGACAAGGGGACGGTCTGGCGTGCATCCTCTTCAACCTGGCGTTGGAGAAAGCAATCCGTGACTCTAGCGTTACAACTAGAGGGACTATTGTCACCCAATCCAGCCAGATACTTGCCTCCGCAGAGGACATCAACATCATCCGTAATAGACTTCTAGGCTCATATAATATCATACTCGGCATTCATCCGACCAATGTTGGTGTATGGCTCACCTGTATGGTATAACATGTCTCCATTCTACATGGAGAAGTTTCGAGTGTTCGAGGGGCAATGTTTGCGCTCTTGCCTTGGGATGTATAGAACACTAGAGTCGCAAGATAAGAAGTTCTACCCCAATGAAATCCTGTACGATAAATCAGGACTACTGCGGATAGATAACTTCATAATTAAAATTATCCGTGGTCACACTGCAACGGCAATGTGCAGTGAAGATAATCTTATCTTGGGAGCATTCGATCTCAATGGTATGTATCAGAAGACTACTCTCCAAATGGGTTTATTCCCCCAGAAGCTCTTATTCAAAACAAGCATGGAGTCCCTATTATTTACCACGATTTCCGTGGTGCCAGAGATAGACGAATTTTCCATGATAGTGATATCTCTAATGATTCAGATCGCTTACGTTTCAGTATTGAAAGAGATAAATCTAAATGATACCAAGGTCATCACAGGTGGTGGTGGGTGTGTGACGAAGAAAGTACTTTATGCCCCCAACATAGTATGCGTCTCAGGCGCAATGCTTTCCTTCCCCATCCCCCATTCCGAATAATTTTTTGAAATCGTATTGGAAATAAATGTAGATTTAAAACCAAAAAGAGAGTTGACGATGAAAGATATATTTGCCTTTATTGTCAAAGTCGGACTTCCTACTACTATTTTTGGTTTCGTTTTTTTATGTAAGAATATAATGTATGCTTATCAGTACCTGGCTGACTTTCAAGCTGACAACTTGTCTCACAGTTTTGCTCGTGCTATTTATCTTAATCAACCGTTATTTTCACAACAATTTTCACAATTTAATTATCATTATCTTGTTTTCTTTGCCTCGTTTTCCACATACAAAAATTTGAACAAGTGTTTTAACCGTTAAGTTATGGCCCCTGGGCCACGTGTGTTAAATAAAATTAAGCGCAAACGGTTGCGTTACGACCCCGTTATTGGAGGCCAAACTCCTCCCGATAAACTTTTAAAAGTGAACAATGAAGTTCTAGAAAAATCTAAAATGTGTTCAAACACTAACTTTTTTCAACCACTTCAGAGTCTGATGGAAGACTCTCCTGAAATGGATCCGACCAATGACGAACAGTGCGCAGAACTTCCTAAAGAAACCGTTCCGCCAATTGTGGTATTAAAAACAACTAGTGCTAAAGTGCGTGATATTTTGAGCAACACTAAGATAGACAAACACTTAATTAAAAAATTTCGCTTGGGCAAAAAATATGTGCCCCAACAATGGACATATATAACAAATGTGACTTTTTCACCCACTCGCGTAAGGAAAATCGTCCATTAAAGGTAGTGTTATCCGGACTAGACTTAATTAGCAACGATACAGTGAAATATGAACTAATTGCACTCGGGATAAAGTGCCTAGATGTTAAAACCATCACATTAAACCCGTTAACAAAAGCCCTGTACAAACACTACTTGTACATCGTCTATATTCAACGCGGTACTGTTGAATTAAACGAACTAAAACGGAAGTACTCCACCTTGTTCAAAACCATCGTTCGCTGGGACTTTAAAAAACATAATCCAGGTAAGGTCACACAATGTCACAATTGCCAGCTTTACGGTCACGGCTCGATGCATTGTCATATAAATAACTTCTGTGCAATATGTTCGGGAAACCATAAAACATCCGACTGCAAAACGAATGAGGTCATCAAGTGTGCAAATTGTAGTGGGCCACATAAATCCACCGATCCAGAATGCATAAGCCGAAAGCAGTACATAGACATTCGCCGCAAATTATCCCCACGCGGACGTGGTACAGGAAATACAACCTTCCTACAGCCTCCGAGTGACAAACAGCAGCCAGTGCCCGACCGATTATCCATTGATAATTTTCCTTCACTACCCCGATCTGTGCGTCAACCTTCACTTCCTTCATCCACTTGGGCTTCTGGCCTGCATCAAACCCAGCAACCTTCCAACAGTGATACGACACACACGAAGAAAAATCCGTCAGAAACTTTAACTAATGATAACTTGTTCTCATTTAGCGAGATAAACTCTCTTCTTAATGAAGTTGTAACCAAGCTTAGTGCTTGTCAAACTAAAGCTGACCAATTTAACGTCATTACTTCATTAAGAAGGCTCACAACGACAGGGTGATCAATAAGCTCCTTCGGTGCCCAACAGGTTCGCGCTCCTTCTTGTCAATGGTAAAGGCTGTCAGCGGTAACTTTGCTTCCTCCTCTTTCCCTCCGTTGGTGACAGACAGCGGGACGTTAGTCACGAATCCAAAGGATAAAGCTAATGTGTTCGAATTTATTTTCCGCGAATTCAAACCTCGATCCCGGCCTTTTGCAGCCACCTTTGATCTCGCCGGTACAGTCTTCCATGCGGGATGTGCGGTTTCGTCCGCGCACTATTCAACGCATTCTACGTGAACTGGATTGTAGGAAGGCAACCGGCCCGGACGGAAAACCAGCAATAGTCCTTAAGAACTGTGCTCCAGAACTATCGCCGGTTCTTGGCAGACTCTTCCGCTTATCTTATGCACGGAGGACCTTTCCTGCCTGCTGGAAAATCGCTCGAGTTCAGCCAATCCCAAAGACGGGAAAAAAGTGTCTCCCACAAAATTACCGTCTGATAACATTACTATCTATTTTATCTAAGGTAATGGAAAAAGTCATCAATACAGAGTTGATTAAGTATTTGGAGTGCAACGGACTTCTGAATGATCGTCAATACGGATTCCGTGGCAGGCGGTCCACGGGAGACCTTTTGACAATTATAACCGATATATGGACATCTGCGATTGAACGGCATGGTGAGTCAAGGGCGGTCGCATTAGATATCTCCAAGGCTTTTGACCGCGTCTGGCACGGGGCATTGCTGAGCAAACTTCGTTCATATGGGCTTTCCCAACAGCTTTGCGACTGGGCGAGGAGCTTCCTCGAGAATTGATCGATTCGGGTTGTTGTGGACGGCGAGTGTTCGATTCTGTATCCTGTTAATTCGGGGGTGCCCCATGGTTCTATTTTGGCTCCAACCTTGTTCTTGCTTCACATAAATGATTTGTTGGAGACAACGGATAACAAAGTGTTCAGTTTTGCGGATGATAGTACGCTTGCTTCCTCCTTTTCGAGTGATCGGCCGATTGGTGCATCAACGTCGCACCAGCTGAGATGTAGACAGATTGACTCTCTGAACCAGGATCTAGATAAAGTCCTGCAGTGGGGAAAGGCCAGTCTTGTCGACTTCAACGCAACGAAGACCCAGTATACAACATTCTCAAAGAAAACCGGATCATCGGTTCCACAGCTGATGATGAGTGGCCGGGCCCTCGAGGCTGGGGAAAGTTTGAGATTGCTCGGCGTTACGGTCTGTGGGAATGTATCATGGCATAAACACGTATCGGGTATCGCCAGATCAGCCTCAGGAAAACTGAGTTATCTTTTTAGAGCCAAGAAATACTTTACTCCGGCCCAACTTCTTCTCCTATATAAATCTCAAATTAGACCCGCGCTCGAATATTGCTCTCATGTTTGGAGCTCGGCTCCTAAGCATACCCTCGACCTACTTGAGAGCGTACAAAGACGAGCGATCCGCCTGATCGGGGACTCGGCGCTGACGTCGGGACTAGAGTCGCTATCACATCGAAGGCGCGTGGCCGACCTCTGTCTGTTTTACAGATATTATCACGGGTGCTGTTCTTCGGAGATTCTTGGCATTGTTCCACGCAATTCGGTCTATATGCGCTCCACAAGACAATCCGACGGATCGCACCCGTTTGTGGTTCATCTCCCGACAGCGCGAACATCCCTGTATCAGAACTCGTTCCGTTGCAGAGCGGGGATGCTGTGGAACTCCCTTCCCACGCGAGTGTTCCCGGAGCGTTACAACCTGCAACTGTTCAAAAAGAACTGCAACAGTAATTTGATGGCATCTCGGGGCTCCCACTCGGCGCTATAGGTTCGCCTCTCACGAGAGAAGCCTAATAAAAAAAAAAAAACTATTAAGTACATATACTCGGAAAAAACATGTTAAGAAACTCTCTTAACATCATAACTTGGAATGCGAGAAGCATCAAACACAAAAAGCATGCATTTTTTAGTTTCTTGATAAATTTTAATATTGACATTGCACTTGTTTCAGAAACCTGGCTCAAACAAGACATTTCTTTCTCACATAAAAATTACATATGTTATCGCCTAGACAGGGTACATGCTAGTGGTGGAGTTGTCGCCATTGTTGTGAAAAAATATATGGAACATTCCTTGCGTCCTTCATTGCACCTTAAGTTAATTGAGGAAATTAGTATAGATGTAACATTAAGTGACAACTCCAAGGTGAGTCTTTTTTCGGTCTATTTGCCTGGAGGAAATAGAAACATTGAGAAATCTACTTACTTTAAGCGGGATCTGCAAAAAGTGTATAGAGTCAACACTCGAAACAAGGTTTCGTTCAAATTATTGGTGGTTCAAATTATTGGTGGTGATCTAAACTGCAGACATCAGTCGTGGAATTGTCTTAGGGTAAACAGCTGGGGTAACATTTTACTAGATGTTGCTGAATCCAGCCCAAGTTTTTCCATACTTTATCCATGTCTCCACACCTATATCCCAGCGAGTGGTAACAAGAACCCCTCAACTCTTGATCTATATATCACTATATTCCAAATTACTGCACAGTACTGTAGCGATTCTAACAGATACACACAATTCACAAGCAAAAATAGTGAAGAACACCGAACGAAAAAATCGAATAAGAAAAATACATCAGAACCGTATACCAAGCGATAAATAAAAATAATTCACACCAGTGGAATATACTCGAGTTTGGAAATCAAATTCTAAACACGGTCAGTAGCCTGGTGTGTAACGCTTAGGTAAAATTTTTTTCGTGATTCGAGCTGTCATAGCGTCAGTTCGAATCA
This sequence comes from Microdon myrmicae, assembly GCA_963931805.1. Lineage (NCBI taxonomy): Eukaryota > Metazoa > Arthropoda > Insecta > Diptera > Syrphidae > Microdon > Microdon myrmicae. Next base: position 53,180,808 of record OZ007497.1, on the reverse strand, counting down.
CACGATCTTCTTCACTATTATTTCAAACGCTATAGTGCCATTAACTCTAAATGCGTTAAGTTCAGACCACCTTCCTTCAGCCTCACAGTGAATCATGCAGTAGTTGTAAATCATACCAGTTTATACCACAACTATTCCGCCGCCAACTGGAATTGTTATAAATCATATATAAACACGAACTTGGTTCTAGGTGACACCAGCCTAAATTCTATAACCTGCAGCGAGCACATTGATATCCTATGCAACAATTTTCTTTCTGTTATCAATAGAGCGGCCGATCTTGCGATACCTAAATGTTCCACTGCTCCAGTTCATAAGGCACCGCTTCCTGAAAATATCTTACATCTGATTAGGCTACGAAACTCTGAAAGAAGAAAATGGCTGCGTTATAGAATCGATTGTTTTCTAGTTAATGTTAAAGTCTTAAATAATATCATTAAAAACGAAATCTCAACATATTGGAACAAGTGTTGGAATAAACACCTTTCCTCTCTTGACAAAGCGAGCAAACCGTTCTGGAAAATATCAAAAATTATGAAAAAGAGAGGGTCAAGTATTCCTCCGTTTAAAGTTCACGACAAGTTGTTTATTTCTGCAGTGGAGAAATCGACCCTACTTGCTAACACGTTTAGTAAGAACCACTCCATATCTATGCATCTAAGCGACGCGTATACTGAAGCTGAAGTTGCTAACACTATCCATGTACTTTCTCAAACACCAGCTGAAAGTACTTACGCAACTAATATCAGCAAAGTTAAAGAATTGATAAAAAAATTGAAATCTAAAAAGGCTGCGGGTCTCGATAATATTAACAACAAATTAATCAAAGCACTTCCACCTGCTGCAAGTAACTATTTAACGTTCATTTTCAACGCTTGTCTTAAGAATTGTTATTTTCCGGACTGTTGGAAAACAGCAAAAGTGATACCTATCCCGAAACCCGGCAAACCGAAGAACAGCCCCGAAAGTTACAGACCTATTAGTCTACTTAGCTGTCTAAGTAAGCTCTTAGAAAAACTCATTAAGGAAAAGATTGATCGTTTTGTGGAAGCCAATAACATCTTACCAAACTTTCAATTCGGTTTCCGTGGTGGTCACCAAGTCTTGCGCATTAAAAACCACATAGCTGGTAAATTCATCGACAAGGAGTCAACGGGACTGGTTCTTCTAGACATCGAAAAAGCCTTTGATACGGTATGGCACGATGCCTTGATTTATAAGCTACTAAAACGTAAGCTGCCAATACCGCTTATCAAAATTATTCAGAGCTTTCTTCGTTCGAGAAAATATGTTGTGAGTTTAGGAACCGACATATCCTCTACTCAGCAAATCCACTATGGTGTACCCCAAGGCTCGGTCTTTGGTCCCATATTATTCACATTGTTTGTCGCAGATTTACCATGTCTAGGTGAAAACATTCACGTAGCTATGTTCGCCGATGATACGGCCATTTTCTCTTCGGGTGCCTTATTCACTAATGTCTACAACTCTTTGCAAGCAGCTCTTGACAAGCTAGCAGTATATTACAGGAAATGGAAAATAAAAATAAATGGTAATAAAACACAAGCTGTCTGGTTTTCGAGATGTAGGAAACACTGCTACCCACCAAATGGCACTAAACTCAGTATGTGTGCAGTTGATATTGATTGATCCGAAGACTGTAGATATCTAGATATTATTCTAGATAAAAAACTTATCTTTCAAAAACACATCACTACCACAATTGACAAAATAAACAAAGTCGTAAGAGTTATGTATCCATTAGTGTGTAGAAAGTCAAAGCTTAGCATCGAAAATAAAATTATAATATTTAAAACCATTTTTCAAGCGATACTCCTGTACGGGGCCCCTGTATGGTGTAATTGTGCTCGCACACACAAAATAAAATTGCAAAGGTGTCAAAATAAAATATTGAAAATGTTGCCGAATTTGCCATGGCATTATTCGACACATGAACTACATGAAAACGCCAACGTTAAACCGGTAGAGTTCCTTATTGACAAAATCAATCGAAACTTCTTCGTCAATTGTTCTTTTTCTGACAATGTTCTCGTTTCCCGTCTTGCGTTATCCTAAATCACTACATATGTACTCTGTCTATGAAAATTATATCGAGGTCATTACTATATAAAATAACCGGAAGCTCGTGCAATATTAGTCTTAAGATTCAAATAAGGGTTTTTCTTGTAGTTTTCCCTTAATTTATTATTTGTTCTTCATTAAAATTGTGCTATTGTCGTTATATAGATTTAAGATTATAGTTGTAAAGGAATAGCTATCCTAAATCTCTTAAGTACTAGTTGTAAAATATACCATGTATGCTTATTAACCATCTCTATATATGTTGTTGGCATTTAATACGAGGGTTGCCTCTTATGTTTCGGGATTTGGCAACCCTAGCGTTGCAATCCGGCAATTGACAGCTCTGTCGTAAAGTTGGACATTTTTGAGGTTATAAGCACTCAGAACGTTTTGACATACGAGCGCTATTTGTGTTGTTTACAGTAACTTAAAAGATTCATCTCGGCCCAAAAATGGAATCAAATAGTCAACATTTTCGTGCGATTATTTTTTACAACTTTCGGCGTGGATTAACTCAGCAACAGTGCATGGATGAACTTAATTCAATTTTTGGCGATGAAGCTCCATCAAGGACCAGTGTTTATCGATGGTATGGTGAATTCAATCGTGGTCGTAGTTCACTCCAAGATGAATTTCGTGAAGGTCGTCCAAAATCAGTTGTTGTTCCGAAAACCATTGATGCTGTGCGCGAACTGATATTGGAAGATCGTCATGTGACCTATCGTGAGATTGAGACAACCTTAGGCGTTAGTGGGACCAGCATACATTCAATATTGCATAAACATTTGACTGTCAAAAAAATTTGTTCACGTTGGATCCCACACAATTTGTCAATCGCCCAAAAAAAGGCTCGTGTCAATTGGTCGAAAGATGTGCTCAAAAAATACGGTCGCGGTGCTTCGAAACACGTCTCTGACATCGTGACAGGTGATGAATCGTGGATTTACGCGTATGACCCCGAAAGTAAACAGCAGTCGACTGTCTGGGTGTTTCAAGATGAGCCAAATCCAACAAAAGTTGTTCGCGCACGAAGCACTTCCAAGCAAATGGTCGCCTGTTTCTTCGGAAAAACTGGACATGCCGCAACCGTACCACTAGAACAACGCAGAACAGTCAATTCTGAGTGGTACACAACCATTTGTTTGCCAGTTGTCTTCCAAGAAATCAGGAAAACCAACCGCCGAAGACGGATCACTCTTCACCACGACAATGCGAGCTCTCACACATCGGCTGCGACAAGTGCATTTTTGAGCACCCAAAACATCGATTTGATGGGTCATCCGCCGTATAGTCCTGACTTGGCACCGAATGACTTCTTTTTATTCCCGTACGTAAAAAACAAACTGAGAGCTCAACGTTTTTCGACACCTGAAGAAGCGGTTGCTGCATTCAGAATGCCTGTGTTGGAGATACCTCAACCAGAGAGGCAAAAGTGCTTCGACAATTGGTTCAAACGCATGCAAAAGTGTATAGATCTTCATGGGGAATATTTTGAAAAACAATAAAGTGACTTTCGATGATCAAATATTTGTTTTTGTTCTCTAATCCCGAAATATAAAAGGCAACCCACGTAGTAGTCCTTTTAAGTGAAAGGAAATTGGTCGAATTTCTTCGATGATTTTGCATACCGTCATCACCGTTTTCATTACTGTAGTCATCACCAGTATATTTTATAAGTCAAGTTCTCCAGTGCGCGGAAGTCGGTGTTCTTAACGACTCCAGGTTCATACTTCCAACAACTGAATTCAAATGGAATCTTTCGACTTTATCCTCGGAATTGTCGTTTGGTATTAATAAAACTACAAGTCTGAACATCTTAGAAAGAAGAATTATTAAAAGGAAGCACCTAAGTATGTCTTAGCAACTGTCTCTAACAACCCTTGCCCTATTCAAGACTTATGCCAAATTGAGTTACAGTAGTCCATTTGCATGCATCGCGACAGGAAGCATAAACTCCCAAGGCGATGTAGCAACTCACATTTCATTGAAATCCTTTCGTGTCTACCCAAAATGCCTGTCTACACTCGTATTCGCGTTGTAGATACTACTCAAGAGTCAACCTTCCGGAAAGGGGGTGAACGCCCATCATACAGCCAAAACAAGTTATGGCAAACTTATGGCAAATTTATGGTGGATAACACTGTTAGGCTTGTCATTTACTAGTTTCCTTTTCCCTGATACTCTTATTACTATTCCTTTTTCCTATTACCATGACACCGTCGAAGGAGTGCTTCTTTCGAAATATGGAAGCACGTCAAACCGAGAACGAACGCAAGAAACACTGGAAAAAAATGAAAAGAAACTCAATAGGACTCACGGCCAAAGTATGGAAATGAAAAACAACTGGAAACAGAATCGAATAGACGACATAAATTTTGTTTCGTTGTTCGTTTGAATTCATTTAATACAGTCTTAGTAAAGCATCCTTACACTATCATCAGGACCTGTATAAGGAGTTCCTACTCTAGATAGCATCTGAGACGACAGACTGCGACGAAAAACAGTCTTAACTACGAAGACGGTCGAAAAAGAAAAAAAAAAGACAAAATAACAACGAAGGATTGTGGAAAGTGGTTGTTATAAAAATGAACAGCACAAGGAAATATTCTAGATAGCAAAGTTGTCCTTTTTATTAGTAAAATATTAAGGACAGCTTCAGTGAGTTCTGTTGTCTCGTTTTTTGAAAAGAAAGCTTTCTATCGGAAGGAGTGAAAATCGAATTTGCTTTGAACTAAAATGCGGTGAGTAGCATGTGTTCCATTGATAAAACGAGCGAATCTCTATTTGAAATCGTTTGAGTGGCGAATGGCAGTTGTGGCCTTTATTAAACTAGTGGTGGCGTAAAGGCCGCGAACAGACAAGGTCAATAAAAACCCAATTACTCGGACTTAGTCGCGGTTCGCTCGCAATCATTGTTATAGCATTTTTTAAATTCTCGTAACTACGATGACGGTCGAAAAATGAAAAAACAAAAAAAAACAAAATAGAAATAAGGAATCGTGGAAAGTGGTCGTTATAAAAACGAACAACACAAGGCAGTATTCTAGATAGCTTATCATATAAATGTGGATTCAGATGGAATACTTGTCAGTATATTCGAATAATGTAGTTGTTCGGTAAACGGAGATTTCAAAAAACGGCTCTCATATCCTGTTTAAGTGTTTATAGACTAATCTTAAATCTAGTATTCAAGAATTCTTAGCCTAAGGTTGTGTCAAGGAGGTTGCATACTCAGAATAGTTGTGAAAATAGACAGATTATTGACCATTTATAGTGGTGGAAGTCGCATACTCTATTAAGTCGTAACATGGTTGGAAGGATTCTTTCGTTGAAACCGTAGGTTTAAGATGGAATTTATGGTTCCCAGGTGGACAGCATGTTTGCATTAATAACGGTTGCTTATTTTTAACTTTATAACCGACTGAATATAATTTTAATGTTTTTATATTGGTGTTCAAACTAGTCACATAGGGTGTATAGACTGGGACTTAATACACGAAACTAAATGCTGCCGAATGTTGCTAATATTGCTTATGAACTAGTACAAAAATAAAAAAAAATACGCCACGCAGGGGTGCAGACTCCGGTGCACACCCTACGGGGGATAATCATCATCATCATCGGCACTACAACCTAGAACCGGTCTTGGCCTTATTTAGCAAGTCCTGAGACTTGTTAAATTTTCCATAATGATTTGTTTTTTTCCGGGCAAGGTCATTAGTCTTGCTCCAGAGGCTCCCCGACGAGGAATCGAACCCCGGTCTCCCGCGTGACAGGCGGGTATACTAACCAGTATACTATTGAGGAGCTACGGGGGATAATAAGAATAATAAAAAAAAAATAAAAAAAAAAAAAAAACTAAATGTGCGCGCACTGAGGGATGAATGACGACTCAATCGGGGGTTGGAATCTGGCTCTTGATTCACCCCCGATTCGGTAGTGGTGTATATCCTCTCGGCTAAGGATATGTTTTACTTACCACAAGAGAAACGCAAAGTCTCTCTTTGAGGAATAAAAAAACAGATCTCGTAATGAAGACCATGGTGGTATGTATGTATGGGTGATCGTACAGATCACAGTGTTTATCGATGCATTTCAGCAAAGGATAAACGAAACCTGAAACGAGGGAAAAAGAACAAAGGGAGAAGCAACCTAAAGCATCGGTCTGTAATGAGGGTCAGCTAAATAAATAAGCTGCAACTCATTAGGTGTGAAATGCATTTGGGATACATCATACAATTTGTATATCGTATCTTTGGTCGTTGTAAGAAACGGATCCTTTATTTGCATTTGTTGATGCTTATGAATTCAATCCGGCGGCTATGTGCGAAGTTGATGATTGTTTGGAGATTCAAACAAAGGAGCATTTCCGGGTAAAGTGCTTACAGCTGTATCAAAAGTTGCAAGTCACTACGAAGCGATTTAGATGGTTACACAATGACGGTTTGTATAACATCTATGCCAATTGTATATTGCATCTAAGGCAACTCAAGGGTCGAATTCTAGTGTGAGTATTTACACTAAACGAGAATTCGGTTCTTGGTCGCTAATGTAGAGATACATTGATGCATGCATGAATGCCCTTGTGGGAGAAATTCTTTACAGGAATTCCTATATAATGCGTTGAAAGCATTAATTGCCCCTGAGAAGAGAAATATTTCAGGTATGCGAGGAGATTGGAGTGCAAATATGGAGCGGCTGGAATTTGCCTGGCAACCGAAGTTGTCGAATAGGTTTTAGATTTATGATCCTGTATGATGAAACGAATTCTTGTAGGGAATTTGGATGCGAATTGATGGGTGAGGGGTAAGAAGTATTTTACAGGAACTTCTGGGTTATGCGTTAGATAACCTTGATGCGTGAAGCTTTTGCAGGTGGCAATGCAATGAAATGATGGAGTTTGAGGAGCTTCAGCACAGGAAGCTTGGGGGTAATTGGGCAAGTAGACAGTGGAGTTTGGCGGAACCGCCACAAGATAAACTGGGGTGGCCTACCATATTGAATGGATAGTACTCATATGCCATTGTAGTGACTTAATAAAGTTAGACAATTTGGATAAGCATTAAATATAATTTAAGGGGGGAACCTCATGTAAAATGAAATTTTTTAGCCATTTTTTGTTTTTGCCTAAATTTATAGGAAATTTCCTCAACAATACGAGAAAAATTTAGAAAGTGATCCGAGACCTCCTTGTATTTTATTTTCAAAAGAAAGTAAACAGTCTAATTGGGTGGAGCACTCAAATAGTCGAGCGCTCTTCGGACACTCGGCCTTTCGGTTCAAACCAGAACAGTTTGCAGAGGAGGAAGGTCTACTCTATGGCCCTGGAATCGCAGATTAACAAAAAACTGCAGTAAGTTAGAACGAGTAACGAATTTTTTCACGATTTTTCTATTACTCAAACTTTAAACGAGTTTTTCTCGAAACGCAAAATTTCGCACGCCGTGCAACGTAGCTCAAAAACTAATCATTCGATCTTTATGAAGTTTGGTATAGATATTCTATAGATATTTGGCCTCAGCATGACGAGCTCCGATTTTTTATTTTTGTATTTAAAACATTGTTATTAACAATTGTTTATAAAAGAAAATCCTTTTTTTCAAAACTTCGCCATTTTTGCAAATTTGTCATGCTGAGCGTTTTTGCATAAACTAAAGAACGCATTTTGTATTTTTTGTTTTAGATCATTTTTGTGACCTGTATGCTGCACGGCGGCTCCTCGATAGTATAGTGGTTAGTATACCCGTCTGTCACCCAGGAGATTCTCCGTCGGGGAGCTTCTGGCGCAAGACTAAATGACCTTGCCCGGAAAAAAAACAAATCATTATGGAAAATTTAACAAGCCTCAGGACATGCTAAATAAGGCCAAGACCGGTTCCCGGTTGTAGTGCCGATGATGATGATGATGCTGCCCGGCGCATTTTCAAGCCGCTGTTTTCAAGCCGCCATTGCACCGTTTTATTGTTAGCTATTAGCCTTAAAAAAATATTTTCTTTAAGTATTATAACGTATATAAATTGTGCCTTAAATTGCAAATTGACCTACGCATTACATCGTTCAAAAAAAAAATTCCTGAAAAACAGGCTATTTACATGAGGTTCCCCCCTTAAGCTGTAGATCAAGTATAAGGAAATTTAACATTCAGTATTTATGTAGAAGATATAAATAAATTGGAATAACACAATACTATATAAAATTAAGAGGTGGTCTGATCCATTCGAAATTAATAAAAAAAAAACAAAAAAGTGGCAAAGAAATTTTATTTATTATTAAATAAATCCTTCCATTATGGAGAATAATCTTCTCAGGGCGAGTAAAATCTCTTTGCTGTCCCCGAAGAATTAAAAAACTCCTCCGAGCCCCAAAAATTCATCTTTTTGCAATATACTGAAGGTTCCAACTCTTCGGGCGACAAAATACCATGTCAATTCTGCCTTAAATTATATAAATTAAATAAAAGAGAAGAATAAATAAAAAAGATAAATAAATAAAAGAAACATTTTTTTTCCTTTTTGTGCTTGGTCCGGAGGTCAAAGGTAATATATTTCCACTCATCACAAGTGGAAAAGTGTGAAAATAACGAAGGATTCCTATAAATTCAAAACAAAATATTGTACAAGGTATTAGTGAATTGTATACCACGAATAAAATGCGAGGAGATAAATGCGACAGGTCTCAATTGAGCTTCCTGATAGCTTTTTATCGAGCTTTTGTCTTCGATACAGTCCCTTATCGAACCGGGTCCATTGGAAGACCGCGTCATGTGTAAGCGCCTGCGGCTGATATGGTGAAAAGCAATGGGTATGAAAGGTGGGCAACGCAATAGAATCGTCAGGGGATGATGAAGTATTCGGTAACTTAGTGTTGCATGACACGACGCACCGGATGCAAGCCAAAGAATGCGACGAAGCTGGCGTATTGGAAAAAGTCTTGGCAGATGAATTGATTGCCCAGGTCAAGAATAATATTTGGGTTATTGTCCCACGCCCACATCATCGCAAAGTTATTGTAAAGAGTATGATATATACTATTAAAACACCGTAAATTGTTTTAAAAACAAAGTGAAGGCAGTAACTTACTACGACCGGAGGAAATTTTGTAGGAAACTTATTCTGTGGTTGAGATTAACGTTCTTTAGAATCATCTCAGTGACTTCGATGGGGCTGGGGCTAGATATTTCTCAAATGGTTGTGGCTACTGCGTACGTGGAAGTACTGGAACTGTTAAGGTGTTAAACAAAATGCTAAAGACAGGAAAACTAGGATCATAAGGGGATAATACGGAGACGGAATTAGCGAGCACAAGTGGTGAAATTAAATTGGTGGAGAGGTAAGAGTTGGCACTCTGTAAGACTCGCGAGAAGAGTAGTTCGTTAGAGCCATAAGAGTAATGATGAGCAGGCATTTAGACGAGGCGAAGATTCCGTAAGTTACGGAGGATGGTATTAAACGGAGCTGGAGAATAGAAGGCTTACGTAGTCAACCGTACCTTTGAGAAGACAAGGAATGAAAAATACTTCAGGATGAATTCTATACTGTGGGGGTTCTCTATATCACATGGAGAACCAACCCACAATTCCAACCAATTTTGACCGCTGACAGCGCATCAGCTTAACCTAACTTCCCCATTCAAAACTTGCAAAGAATACACTTCCCAATCCACAACAGCACCCATCCTCAAATTTGCAATAGCATACATTCCCAAACTCGCAAGAATTCATCTCCCAATCTCCAATCGCCTACATTTCCCAATCTGTAATAGAATGCATTTTTAAAACTTACAACAGAATATACCCCAAATCCTGCAACAGATTACATTTTAAATCATCTCCCTCACCTACATCAAACCGCATGCATTTTTCCCAAAAACCACTTCGGTTAATTTCCTACTTAAACTATATTTCTCGCTCGCAACCAAGCAGCATTAATTTTCCCCGAAAACCATTCCGGCTCACTTTTTACTTAAACCATTTCCTCGCTTGCATCCAAGCAGCGTTTATTTTCCCCAAAAACCATTCCAGGTCCCATTCTACTTAAACCATTGAAACAATACCAATCCTCCTTTGCCGTTCCCGGGATTTCTGTCGGTTGCTGATAGTGAACCCGTGCCGTACGTCGGCATCCATACATTCATCCCCACAATACTATTTAAAGGTGTTTGAAGTCGGTGGAGAACCCACTTTGGTTGGGACATCCGAAACCCCTTCCGTTACATGAGTTTTCGGACACAAGCAATAAGGCGTATGGAGCGGCCCTCTTCGTCAGATTTGAGGAGGAAGGGGCTTAGCAGGTGCGTAACATCATGGCAAAGGCCGAGGTGGCGCCATTTAAGCAGATGTCCCTCCCAAAGCTCGAGTTATGTGGAGCCCAGCTCGGTTTTTTTTTGTTCGTGAAGAAGGCGCCTCCAGTTAGCTAGGTTGAATGCTTCGCATATAGCGATTCCACCATAATGCTGCAATGGCTATAGGATCGTCCCAGATGATGGACGAAATTCATCGCGAGTCGTATGTCGTACATTTTCGAAAGGTTGCCAAGAAGCCAGCAGTATGATGTACCGACTGCTTCAAATCCAGCGATTGTCTGTCAAGGGGGCTAACCGCAAGGGAGACCGGCGGTGCGGCCCTGTGGTGACGCGGAGCCGCGTTTCTTCGAGACAAAGAGCTGAGGTTGCCCCAGCCGCCCATTTACCAGGTCCGAGAAGCGAACACCGGAACGCCGGTAGATCTCGAGGAACGTAAGGATTCGTGTTTTGTGATCAGCAAGAGAATATATCCATAACAAGAAAATCTTCCAGCTTCACTCGAACGGTGCGAACAATGGATTGGCTGAAGCAGTTCTGCAAGGAGGACGACAGGTCAGATAGGCGGTCGGGTGTTCTCGATGTTGAGGAATTGAAGATCGCCACACGCATCATATTCCGAGTGACTCAGTCTGAATCGTTTGAGATGCACTTGACGGTCATTCGAACCAGGAGAAAATTGTTAAAACGAAGTGATGATGATATCCTCAGGGTGGGCGGAGGACTGGAGGCAGCAAAAATGGAATACGAACACCGACATCCACCAATCTTATATAAACAACATCATCTTGCAAATATCATCGTAAAGGACTTGCACTTGAAGACGATGCACGCTGGAAGCCGGTTGCCGCTCACCGCAGTGAAGTCTCGGTACTAGATCATAGGAAGTCGAGAGCTTGTCCGGGGTGAATGCACGGTTTGTGTTCGTCATGGGGCACGGGTACTATCTCAACAGGTGCCGGCATTGTCACCCAGTAAAATTAATACTGCACGGCTATATAGTAACACGGGCGTTGATTACGGAGGTCTTATCATTTTTCGGACATGGAAAGCACGCGGCACAAGGCGAGTCAAAGGTTAATTTGTCTAGCAAGAAAGGCAAATGTAAGAAAAAGAACAAAATAAAAATGTACGTAAAATGGAAAAAATGCTTGGCAACCAAGGCAATGCATCTCGAAGCAGGTAGCGAGCTGTCCATCGAGGCTTTTCTGGCAGTATTGAGGAGATTTCTCGCGCGTAGGGGTTTTTGTCACACCCTATGGAGTGATAATGGTACCAATTTCATTGGAGCATATCGATAACTACAAGAAGTTAATGAGCATATAAATCAGAGAACTATCCGACCGGATAATGATGTAGTTGGCCACCAACGGAACCGCTTGGACATTTATTCCCCTGGCAGCCCTCCATGTTGGTGGCTTGTGGGGGGCAGGAATCAAGTATTTGAAGCATCATCTTAAGCCAGTTATTGGAAATGGCTTGCTGATTTTCGAGGAGTTTACTACCGTATTGGCCCAAAACGAGGCTTGTGTGAATTCCCGACCACTGGTTGCCTGCAAACGGAACCTAGCGACTCCGAAGTGTTAACCCCCAGTCATTTCTTAGTTGGGGGGGGGGGGGGGGGGCAGCTGTGAACAATCCGGAAGCCGATCTGGGAGATATAACAGTCATTACATCGAGCATTTTGATCGCGGTGGTAGGACGAATGCCCCCATACGTTACATGGTTGCAATAAATGGTATCATCTGAGACTAAACCTAAGAATTCCGGTTGGGGTGTTTCTAAAGGATGAGCATCTATCTTCAACTGATTGGTTCATGGGAAATGTGTTACGTAGTAATTCCCCCACCACCTTTGTGCCCATCAGAGAACATTAAAACATAAACAAAAATACATAACATATAAAAGAATTAAACAATTTAAAAATTAATCACATACGTTACAAACAATTATCACAGATTCAATTTAAACTTAAATACAAAACACAATGTACATTTTCGTTAACACATAATACATAAAATATAAAAGTACATTACATTCATTTACAATTTCACATAATTAAACACATAAAACATAGAATTTAAATTGAAAACAAAAAATTATAGCTGGTGCTTAAACCCAGTTCTTTCCCCGACGATGATATCTTCGAATAGTTTCGAAATTGATCATACCCTAGATTCTTCGTTGGGACAACGGAAAAGATGAACAAAGAAAGAACAGAAAAACAAAAACAACTGTGGTGACAGTTGTGGAAAAAAGACAGTTGGTGTGTAGAATAGAAACGTTTTTGAAGGAGATGTTTTTGAAGAATTTGAAAAGAAAAAAAAGGAACAGACGGTGGCAAAGGAAGGTAAGAAACCGGAAAAGGGGTATTCGAGACTTAAGAATATTAAACAGAATGTATATAATAAAACATAGTCGAGTGTGTGAAAAAGCAGTATGTCTTAATTAATAAAGAAGAAGAACATTCAATTCGAGACTAAGAATATTAAACAGAAAACAGAAAATACAAGGAGATTAGATAAGTAGACTGGTGACCGCAGAGTGTTGGATAAGTAGACTGGTGACCAGACGAAAGCACCAATAGGGAAAGCAGTAAAGCGTGAATTAACAATTGAGACGGCTGGTGACAAGCGCAAACCACCAACACGTGAGTACCAAACTCCTTCTTTATATATTGTATTGTGAATTATTAAATTTAACAATGGAAACAATTTGACGCTGGAAGTCGAGCTATACTGGGCAAGACACAAACGCACTCCGTCCAGAAAAGAGTCCGGTTCTGGAGGTACAGAAACCCGACCAAAGGGAAAGAATGGTATAACAAAGGTTGTCGAGATTCATCCTAGCAGAGATGGCAAGGTTCGAATGGCAAACTGTGAAGATTTAGGGCGGCACACTTAAGTCATCCTACTTTCGGTTTTTTAGTTTAATTTTCATATTACAACTTATTGGTTCTATCTGTTGATTAATTACCTTCATTTTTAAATAAGTATTCCTATTATGTGTTATTTTTAATTGTACTAGGATTTGATTGATGCCGAGGTGATTGACGCACTTGTATTCATACCTTCAACGAGAAAAACGACTTATTCAACAGGAAATTTAACATTCTTACCGTAGCAGTTTCCCTACACTTAGAATCAATATCCATTGTATCGAGCGAGTTAACGTATGAATCACCCAACCACGATGCATCCTCATGTTCACCTTGAAATAAGAAATTCATCTAACAACAACTAGCGTCTGCATTTTTACAATCTTCCAGGAATGTGTTTCGTATTCATTCCTTAAAATATTTAACATTAAAATTGTGTCTAGACATCATTTACCTAGATCCAAAAAAACCCAAAATAAAATGCTAAGAAGCAAAACATATGTATCTATTACGTTGGGTCATTAAAAACACATTAGGAGATTCCTAGGCTAAGATAGAATTTAAGTATAAATAGCATAGAAAAACTGCAGAGAGTGTTCATAGTGAACTGTAATCATAGGATTTTCTCACCAGTTCCGGACCCGATCAAGCTGCGCAGATCATCGAGAGGAACAACGCCTAGAGAAGAAGGCGGTAAGCAATAATCTATTTTTTCAGAAAATCAGAAATAAAATAACACGTGTGTGAAATAAAGTAAAGTAATTAATATACTAAAGAAGAAAATATGTGCGTCGTCCGGATATTTGTTTGGCTTAAAGCAATTTCGTGTGAAAATCTTTGCTTATAAATGGTTTTGTGTTTCGCTGAGTAACTTACGGAGAGTTTCCTTAATAACTTTTGGGACATGAATTTGTTTTGCAAAAGTAAACTAAATTCAATTAAACAATAAAATAAACAAATAAATTAAATTCAGTGAACAAACAAACTAAATTCAATAAACAAATAAAATAAACAAATAAATTAAATTCAGTGAACAAATAAACTAAATTCAATAAACAAATAAACTAAACAAATAAATTAAATTCAGTGAACCAATAAACTAAATTCAATTAACAAATATATTAAACAAATAAATTAAAATCAGTGAACAAATAAGCAAACTAAATTCAACGAACAGATAAAAACCAGTGAATGAAAATAAAAAAACGAAAAACCAAATTAACGGAAGGACCATTCGACAAACCAACTGAGGACGAATCATGTGACCAAGAGGAAAAATCACAAAACACATCAAAAATGGCCACAGACAACGCCACAATCAGGGCAGACATAACACATTTGGCCCAACAAATACAAGCAATTGTGTCAGCGGTGAACCAACTACAATTAAAGGAAAACGAGGAACCTGAAATACGCCCCGTGAGACTAATCGAACACGAGGATATAACATTTAAATTCAACAAGCCCGAAGACATAGAGTTGGAGGCATTCAAAAACCTTCCAAAATTCAGCGGGAACCCAGAGGAATATGCATCTTGGAGAGACAACGTCTGCAGCATAATGAAAGCCTGTGAAGCCCATAGAGGACATGCCAGATATGCTACAGCACTATCTATAATAAAATATAAAATTATAGGAGAAGCAGCTAGGCTATTAACAAATTATCGGACGAAATTTTGTCTCGAAACTATACTGGACCGATTGGATGCAGCATATAGTGACAACAGGCCCCTCTATGTATTGAAAGAAGATATGTCACGCATTCGGCAAGGAAGAAACACGCTGGCTAAATATTACGATGAAGTCAACAAAGCCTTAAATCTAATCATATCGAAAATTCAGTTCGAAGCACGTCATCAAGAAGGGAAAAAGGCATTATGCGAAGAAGCCGAAAAAGAAGCAGCAAGAGTATTCCTAAACGCACTAAACAGCATACTGGCAAAACAAACCCTATACGCCCATAGGTGTGAATCATTAGCAGAAGCTTACGGCATAGCCCTAGCCGTACAACACGATACGAGACACACGGATATCGCACCAAACTTCCGGATGATTAAAAGAAACCACTCACAATACAGCCCGCCGAGATACTACCAACCGCAAAGAAATCAAACTCCCAGGAACTTCGACGGCAGAGAACAGCGAGTACCAAATATAGAAGTGGAACGATCCCAACAGCACTATAGAGGAAGAGATTCACGGCAATATTTCAGACCCGGATGGAAACAGCAACAGCTTTATAACAACAGCAGAAATCAACTGCAACCAGAACCCATGGACGTGGATAGGTCTACCATTAGAACAGCAAGGCAAAACAGTCCGTTCAGAAGACCCGAGCAATTCCAACAACAGGCCCACCAAACGGAGCTGGAAAAACAGCTGATCAACAACCTAACGCCAGCCTCAGGAGCAGACTCTATAGCAAATAATGTAAGTAAAAATTATATCATTAAAGAATCTTTTGTTATATTAAAAAATGGCTTGCCTAGTTTAAGTTTTAAAAACCCTGATACTCAAAAAGAGTATTCAATTTTAATAGATTCGGGTGCAACTCAAAATTATTGCAAAAATACTATAGATTTAAGCTTTTCAGTTCCAATAAAACAAACATATACAAAAACTCTCCATGGAAGAAGTATTATAGAGGCAAAAAGAAACATTCACATTTTAGGTAAAAGATTCGAATTTTTTGAGCTCAAAGATTTGAAGGAATTTGATTTAGTTATTGGACTAGAGGGATTAAAGAAATTAAAAGCAGAAATTGATTTTTACGCAATGATACTAAAGACCGAATATGACAATAGGAATAACGACAACCAGAAACTAAACTATACTATTGAGGATCAAGAACACAAAAGGGAGATAGACGCATTAATGAACAGAAACAAAAGGATCGATAAAAGTTTACCCTATACGACAAGCATCATCGCGACAATTAAAACAAAAGACGACGAACCAATCTGGTCTAAGCAATACCCGTATAAGATTGCCGACCAAGACTTCGTTAATAAAGAAATCGAAAGTTTACTACACCGTGGAATAATTAGACCTTCGAGAAGCCCGTACTGCTCACCTATTTGGATAGTTCCAAAGAAGGGACTAAACCCAGACGGCACACAAAAGAAAAGAATGGTGAATGATTATAGGAAATTAAATCTTCATACTATAAACGACAGGTACCCAATGCCAAACATTGTGCATACAATCCAAAACTTAGGGGAAGCAAAAGTCTTTTCCACATTGGACTTAGAGTCGGGATTTCACCAAATACTATTAGCCGAAAAAGACAAAGAGAAAACGGCATTTGCTGTAAATGGGGCATTATACGAATATAATAGGTTACCGTTTGGATTAAAAAGCGCCCCAGCGATATTTCAACGCTGTGTAGATGATATTTTGAGACCCTTTGTAACAAAATTCTGTTATGTATACATCGACGACATAATTGTCTTCTCGAAAACTCGAGATGAACATATAGAGCGTTAAGCAAGGATAGTGAAGAAGGTGAATTGAACACACGATGAAACGATTGAAAAGGGAAGCAGTGAAGCATCAGACTACTGACCGTGTTTAGAATTTCATTTCCAAACTGGATTATATTCCACTGGTGTGAATTATTTTTTTGTTATTTATCGCTTGGTATACGGTTCTGATGTATTTTTCTTATTCGATTTTTCGTTCGTGTTCTTCACTATTTCGCTTGTGAATCGTGTGTATCTGTTAGAATCGCTACAAACATATGAACCATCTCCGACAAATATTCGATGCTCTACATAAAGCTAACTTAACGATTTCAGAAGAGAAATCACATTTCTTTAAAGACTATGTGAAATTTTTAGGCTATATCATAAGCCACAAATCCATAAAAACAGACCGAGAAAAGATTGAGACCATCAGAAAATACCCAGAGCCAACAAACCTAAAGGAGCTGCGTGTCTTCCTTGGCCTAACTGGATTCTACCGTAAGTTCGTAAAAAACGTCGCCATAATAGCAAAGCCCCTAACGAACCTACTCAAAACCGATCCAATGGTCCCAAAGAAAGAAAGTACAAATTATAAAATAAAATTAAATCAAGAAGAAAGAAAATCATTTGAAGACCTGAAAGCACGTTTAGAAGAATGCATGGAGCTATCGCAACCAGACTATTCCAAACCATTCGAACTAACCACTGACGCATCAAACACAGCGATTGGCGCAGCATTATCTCAAGAAAAACGACCGATTACATTCGTCTCTAGAGCATTATCAAAGACAGAACAAAACTACGCAACAAATGAAAAAGGATTGCTAGCCATAATCTTTGCACTAGACAAACTAAGAATATACATACAGGGAGTATCAGACTTAACGATTTTCACAGACCACCAGTCTTTGACCTATCATCATCATCGGCACTACAACCGGGAACCGGTCTTGGCCTTATTTAGCAAGTCCTGAGGCTTGTTAAATTTTCCATAATGATTTATTTTGTCTGGGCAAGGTCATTAGTCTTGCGCCAGGGGCTCTCCGACGGGGAATCGAACCCCGGTCTCCCGGGTGACAGGCGGGTATACTAACCACTATACTATCGAGGATCCTTTGACCTATGCAGTGTCCGAAAAGAATACAAATACTAAGATAAAAAGGTGAAAAAATAGGATAGAGGAATATGGAGCAAAAATAGTATACAAGCCTGGCAAAGAAAATATAGTCACAGACGCATTAAGTAGACAACAGATAAATAATTCATCAACATCCTCGGTACATTCAGTGGATAGTTCACCAGTCTACAAAATAAAAAGCGTTGCAAAACCAGTAAATCAATTTAAAAGTCAGATATTCATAGAATTTGCGGAAGAAGACAAAGTAGAACACAAAACAACATTTACGGATTACAAAAGATTCCACTTAAAAATCAGTAATTTATCAGGAATCATTGGAGTGTTAAAAACGGTTATAAACTCGAACCACACCAACGCTATCCATTGCGATGAAGTGACACTTCACGAGATCCGAAACATAGTCGAAGAAAACCTAAACTGCGATAAAATCGTTCACGCACCAAATTCTGTAATAGATGTAATAAATGAGGACGAACAACTTAAAATTGTTCAAGAAACACACAAAAGAGCTCATCGAAACTATCGAAACAACATTTTAGGAATATCTGAAACATACTTCTGGCCCACATTCAAACAAATGTGCAAAGCCGAAACAAAAATCTGCGAAGTTTGTTCAACCTGTAAATATGAAAGACACCCGATTAAACAAGTAATAAAACCCACACCTATCCCAACAAAAGTAGGAAAAAGTCTACAGATGGACACATTCTACTTAGAGAAGAAAATATATATAACAACAATAGACACATACAGCAAATATCTGTATATCCGTAATATACCAAACGAAATTGGAACAACAGTTGTCATCGACGAGATAATCTCTCAAATATTTCCCTTCGCCGAATCAATCATGACTGATAACGCACTAATCCTCAAAGGAATAAAAACCGAATTTTTACTCAAACAAAGAGGAATAACACATATACTGGCCCCAGTGGCACATTCAACATCCAATTCAAATATCGAGAGAGTTCATTCAACGTTATTACAAATCAGTAGAAGTCTGGCAGTTGACAAATCCACATCAGCGTCAGAAGAAATATTCAACGCGGTTAAGCAATACAACTTAACAATTCATTCGACTACGGGAGTCAAACCAAGCGAATTATTTTTCGGTGTAGTAACAGTAGCCATACAAGATAAACTAAAGAACGCACAAGAGAAACAAAATCGATTCCAAAATAAAAAGAGAAAGGATAAAATATATTCACCCGGAGATATTATTTTTGTAAAAAAGAACAGACGAGGGAAAAACGAAACTCGTTACACAAAACATATTGTAGTGGAAGATCAAGGAACCACGATAATTGGAAATGGAGGTAAAAGAATTCACAAGGATCTTATTCGTGCTGGGAATAATTGAAACAATCACCGGAAATATGGAAACTATACCTTTAAAGGACAACAAATTTACCTCAACAAAAATCCCAGACGTATGTGTATATGAAAACTCAAGTATATTAATTCACCCATTTAATCTAACATAAATTATGAGCCCTTACAGAGAAATCACATCCCAGAACTTAAAGAAATAATAAAAGATGAAGCTTAAAATATTCCATTAATAAATATCCTACCCTACGCAGACATATTTGTTTATAGGAAGAAAGATAATCTTCCTCAAATACCCAATGATAATCTAGCCCTAGATACATTCCATGGATTAGTTCAAATCATGCCAGAAACCGTAGTATGTAATAAGACAATTTTTGGAACTAATGAATGTACAAAAAAAATATATATATATAAATGAAATTATAAGAATGGCAGACGATGCAATAGAAAGAATTAATGAAATTGTAATCCATAGCAATAAGATAGAAATAAAAATTAATAATATACTATACTCAAACTCAAGACTAAATGAGGAAGTTTGTAATACCAGTATTAAGCATTATAATTTGTATACTCCTTTTTAAAACTATAATATTGTAGCGAGCTTAGGGTTCGCTGGATTAATTATTTTGAATAAATAAGAGCCGTTAAATCGATTTTGAATTAATATAACACTTTATTAGTCCGTTAACCACAACCGTTACTTTTACCGTACACAACGATTTCTTGACTTATCGCTTCCGTACTTATCGCGTATTTTACTTCTTACTTATCGCTTGCTTCTCACTCGAGACTTATTACTTTCTACTTCATACCCATCACTATGCTCTGTGTGCGGCGTATTTATACTGTTTCAGCGTTTCGTTTCCGTCCGTTCCATTGCCTTGAATGTTCTACTGTTCCTAGTCTCCAGTTTTCCATTACTTTATAGAATATTCTAGTACTCTGTTTCGCACTCTCTAGAATATTCTAGTACTGATTGTGATATGCGTCACAATATTTCTTCGTAAATTTTTTTAACATACTATATAAGAGGTACAATGAATACAAAACTAAATAAGATAAATTAAAATCAAAAAAAAATCTTTAATAACAGATTACTAGAGTTACAACCCATAAACAAACAATGGGGACATTGTATTTTAACGGAGGGGGGAGTTAACGTATGAATCACCCAACCACGATGCATCCTCATGTTCACCTTGAAATAAGAAATTCATCTAACAACAACTAGCGTCTGCATTTTTACAATCTTCCAGGAATGTGTTTCCTATTCATTCCTTAAAATATTTAACATTAAAATTGTGTCTAGACATTATTTACCTAGATCCAAAACAACCCAAAATAAAATGCTAAGAAGCAAAACATATGTATCTATTACGTTGGGTCATTAAAAACACATTAGGAGATTCCTAGGCTAAGATAGAATTTAAGTACGAGGGTTGCCTTTTATATTTCGGGATTAGAGAACAAAAACAAATATTGATCATCGAAAGTCACTTTATTGTTTTCCAAAATATTCCCCATGAAGATCTATACACTTTTGCATGCGTTTGAACCATTTGTCGAAGCACTTTTGCCACTCTGATTGAGGTATCTCCAACACATGCATTCTGAATGCAGCAACCGCTTCTTCAGGTGTCGAAAAACGTTGACCTCTCAGTTTGTTTTCTACGTACGGGAATAAAAAGAAGTCATTCGGTGCCAAGTCAGGACTATATGGCGGATGACCCATCAAATCGATGTTTTGGGTGCTCAAAAATGCAGTTGTCGCAGCCGATGTGTGAGAGCTCGCATTGTCGTGGTGAAGAGTGATCCGTCTTCGGCGGTTGGTTTTCCTGATTTCTTGGAAGACAACCGGCAAACAAATGCTTGTGTACCACTCAGAATTGACTGTTCTGCGTTGTTCTAGTGGTACGGTTGCGACATGTCCAGTTTTTCCGAAAAAACAGGCGACCATTTGCTTGGAAGTGCTTCGTGCGCGAACAACTTTTGTTGGATTTGGCTCATCTTGAAACACCCAGACAGTCCACTGCTGTTTACGTTCGGGCTCATACGCGTAAATCCACGATTCATCACCTGTCACGATGTCATAGACGTGTTTCGAAGCACAGCGACCGTATTTTTTGAGCATTTCTTTCGACCAATTGACACGAGCCTTTTTTTGGGCGATTGACAAATTGTGTGGGATCCAACGTGAACAAATTTTTTTGACAGTCAAATGTTTATGCAATATTGAATGTATGCTGGTCCCACTAACGCCTAAGGTTGTCTCAATCTCACGATAGGTCACATGACGATCTTCCAATATCAGTTCGCGCACAGCATCAATGGTTTTCGGAACAACAACTGATTTTGGACGACCTTAACGAAATTCATCTTGGAGTGAACTACGACCACGATTGAATTCACCATAACATCGATAAACACTGGTCCTTGATGGAGCTTCATCGCCAAAAATTGAATTAAGTTCATACATGCACTGTTGCTGAGTTAATCCATGCCGAAAGTTGTAAAAAGTAATCACACGAAAATGTTGACGATTTAATTCCATATTTGGGCTGAGATGAATCTTTTAAGTTACTGTAAACAACACAAATAGCGCTCGTATGTCAAAACGTTCTGAGTGCGTATAACCTCAAAAATGTCCAACTTTACGACAGAGCTGTCAATTGCCGGATTGCAACGCTAGGGTTGCCAAATCCCGAAACATAAGAGGCAACCCTCGTATAAATAGCATAGAAAAACTGCAGAGAGTGTTCATAGCAACCTGTAATTTGATGAATAAACTAAAGAGGCATAGCCTCCAAAAAAATTTATATTTTTTCTTTATATAAAATATAACAGCAATAACTAGCGCTATGAATATCCATGTGCATATCTATTTGTTAGGTTAGCATGACTGTTGTGAACAGCGGGCAACAATTTTTCTAACAAGGTAAGTGTCATTAAATTTCGTCAGCTGTTCGTGTAATCTTTTTTATATACGGCCGTATGACGTTCTTTCGACAGACAGGTACTCTACGTATCGCAATGGAGATCATGTGATTCTGCCCTCTAAATCATGTACATCAAGCCAACTCTAAGGCTTAATTAAATTTAAAACATTTTGCACCAGAATTCAAAGTGAGCATTTTCGAAAATCAAATTCGACCGTTGTTTCCCCTACGCATTTTGTTCATCCTTGGACCCAGCAAATCCCACAGAGAGGACCTGCTAAAAATACATAATTTAATGAAAATAGAAGCACCTCACAAATTTAATATTTCGCGCCGTCGACGTTGCCAAAGGCATTTTATCAAAAGTATGGACGAGTCCGAGGCCTCACGTGTTATGAATGCAAAACGTGCCGTGTTCCGTCATTAATTATTCCGAGGCATTATGTTTGTGTTTTCGCGCAGTGAAAATATTGCCCTGTACCTGGGAATCGGATGCTGAGGGAAATTTTCAGTACGTTCACAAAGGATTATACACAGAGCACGCTCATCAGTATCTAGAGCAGCAGGATGCTTATAGAGATGACGTTTCTGGGTAGAGAGTATAGGTGTTATGCATACTATGGTCGGACGCCAAAAAGGGTTAGTGGGTTAAACCCTGTGACCAAAAGTGAAGTTGGGAATATTTTATAAGATTGAATAGAGGCATGTCGATGCTATTACTGTAGCTCTGCTAACGTTGGTTAGTGATGTGGAAAATGTCCACTAACATCTAACAAATTTAGTGTAAAATTATGCCCTAAATGTGAATGGGGCTCGTGGAAAATTGGATTAATCTCGTGAATGATGTGTTTAGGAATTGACGGGATAGAAAGGACTTTCGTTCGTTTCATAAAGATTCAGAAAACTGGGGCTTACAGTGAGGTTGATCTCCAAACGATAAATGGAAATTATAGTGCTTCGCCATGTGAAAGGTCGATAGCTTTTGAAAGGGGCTGTATGAAAAGTCAGGGCAAGCACTTGGATTTCAAATTCCAAAAGTTGTGATGCTATTAGCCTATATATGTGAAAGATTTCTTCGATTATACATTCTTGTTAGGTTCGCCTGCTCTGCAAATGCGGAGAAGAATATACGGTATATGAAAATATGCATATGGTGGAATTAGAGTGAGCATTAGCAATATCCACCTGGGGTTTGTTTAGTTTTAGTTTAGTTTAGTGAGGGCAGAACCCTCATATAATCAGCTTAGTACAAGCGATAAAACTTAACAACCATCTTAAAACTATTCTTATATATATAAACTATGATTAAAATGAAAAGAAAAAAAGAGGGGGGGGGGGGGTGACTTTGGCGAGTTGGTTACTAGGTTTATCCATCAATTATCACTCATTCATTCACCTCGCTTAGTACAGAGTGTAAGAGTGTAGCCGGAGAGTGGGCGTGGTCAGGAGGGGAAAGAGAGGAGATGAAGTTTGAGAGCAGTAGAGGTAAAGTTGAAATCGAAGGAGGTAGGGTAGGAGTTTGCCCGCCGCAGCATTCACGAAATGGGTTCATTAGAGCCGTAAGAAGTGTGGTGGCTGGGCTGATAGAAGAGATGAGGGTTTCGTAGGTTACGGGGGTTAGTGTGAAGTGAAATGATGGAGAGCAAACTTGGGCAATCGATTGTGCCTGAAAGGAGACAGTGGACGAAAAGGATATCGGAATGAGTTCTGCGCTCGTCAAGTGTGTTGAAGTGGATCAGATGGAGCCGGCTTGTGTATGGGGGGAGAATCCGAGGATTCGCCCGGTTCAGTCCGCGGAGGGCAAAACGCGGAAAACGACGTTGCACGCTTTCGATTCTGCGTACATGGGACGAGTAGGGTGCGGACCAGACCTGACTGGCGTATTCAAGAAGGGGGTGGACGAAGGCTATGTAGAGAGAACGGGAAATGTAAGGATTAGAGAATTCTTTAGACCGGCGTTTCACAAACCCAAGGACAGAGTTGGCCTTAAGAATAATATCATCAATATGCGGGATGAAGCTAAGCTCCCTGTCAAATAAGATCCCGAGGTTGCGTATCGAGGGTACAGATGATATCTGCTGGTTTGGCAGGAAGTAGGAGCGTGGAGGGCAGGGGGACGTTTGCGGGAGAAGGTGATGGAGTGACATTTGATAACGTTGAGTTCAAGGTAGTTATTACGGCACCAAGTTGAGAAGCTGTCGAGGTCCGTTTGGAGAAGTGAGGAGTCGGGAGAAGAGTTGATCGTTTTGTAGAGCTTGGCGTCGTCCGCATAGAGGGAGATGGATGAGTATTTAATAATGGAGTAAACATCATTGATGGTAAGGATAAATAGGAGGGGACCTAGATGGCTGCCTTGCGGAACCCCTGACGTGGGAAGAAAAGGATTGGACAGGGAGGATCTGAATTTGACACGGTAGGGTCGATCTTTTAGATGAGAAGATAACCATTTGATCAATAGGGGTGCAAAACCTAGGGAGGACAGCTTAAAAAGGATGAGATTATGGGAGATTTTGTCAAATGCCTTGCTGAAATCGGTGGTGATTACATTGACTTCGTTGCCATTCTCTAAGGCACGGATAGTATGGGATGAGAACTCGATCAGATTCGTTGTGGTCGACCTGCCGAAAACCATTTTGGTGGGATGAGATGATGGATTTACAACGGAAAGATAACGCGTTGTAAAGAATTCCTTCGAACAGTTTGGAGATATGAGACAGTTTGGCGATGGGACGGTAGTTGCTTATATCGGTTTTAGGCCCTTTTTTATGTATGGGGATGACATAGGAGGATGTCCAAATACTAGGGAAGATCCCTTGAGAAAGGGACAGATTGAATATCATTGATATCGCGGGGGGGGGGGACATTTCTTTAAAAATACAGCCGGGAGTCCATCAGGCCCAGTGCTGAACTCGTCTTTGAGTAAGTTTAATTTCTCCTCAACTACGCGACGCTGAATAATTTGAGGGGTGAAGGGGGAGAATTCGGCCAAGTCTTTGAAGTGAGACGGATTGGGTTCGAAGGAGATGTCTGTGAAGGATATATTGAAAAACGAAGCGAATAGATTGGCAATCGTTAGGGGGTCGGTTAAAGTAGTGCCGGCTCCACTATAGTATAGTGGTTAGTATACCCGCCTGTCACGCAGGAGACCGGGGTTCGATTTCCCGTCAAGGAGCCTCTGGCGCAAGACTAATGACCTTGCCCGGAAAAAATAAATCATTATGGAAAATTTAACATGCCACAGAACTTGGTAAATAAGGCCAAGACCGGTTCCCGGTTGTAGTACCGATGATGATGATGTCGTAGTCCCGCCATAAGAAAAGGAGTTAGTATAGGCGTCGGATTTACGTTTGTAGTATATGAAGTGGAAAAAAGATTTGGGGTCATTGATCAAATTCGATTGTGTTTTTGTGAGGTAGTTGGAGTAGAGGGAGTTGTAGAGCTCGGAAAATTTATAAAAGGAACCGAGATAGTTGAAGTAGTTTTGGAAGGAACGCGTTTTGAGAAAAATGTTCCACAAGTTATTTCTCTTGTTCCTAACAGCGCGGAGTGTGCGATTGTACCATGGCGGCGATGAAACCGATGACTTGTGACGAGAATAGGGGACATATAAGGCGACGGCAAAGTAGATCTCCTTATAGAGAGTGGCAGAGTTTGGTTAAATAAGTTGATTGTCTGGGCCTTAATATAATGTTTTCAAATATGATTTCTCTATTTTGTTAACAATTTTTGTGGAGTTATTGATCTTAGACTAATACAAGCATATAGTAGAACGATTTTATGACAATATGGAGATGGCTGTGAATGGTATTCTCTTGTCATTATACTTTTGTGGCGGTTCTTTAATACATTCCCAAAGAACCGCCCATCCTCTTAGATTAACCACCTTCCAAACCCATAGTACTTACCTGCAATTAGGCGCAGCGTAAACTCCCCTGCACCATCACACCTGAAAGTTAAACCTCATCAAGGCATGCATCACATTGAATTATTATATGAACCGTATCATATCTCCATCGGCTCGGCTTGTCAGCAATTATAATAGATAAATACTTGCTGGCCAGCGTAATTGTTGACACAGTCGTAGCCGATGGGTTATGCTACGGTTCATAACTATTTATTGGCCCAGTCCCGAGGTTCGCAATACTTGCGGCCAATTTCCTTTATCGGTTATCTACCGATCATGGGATTTGGGCATTAATATGATTCACCATAAGCAATCATACCCCAGCCATGCCTACGATCACTCACCTAAGATCTAAAGTAAACATATCGGTATCTCACTGTGCGTTTTGCTCACCGCCATATTAATCAAACATATAGCCATCCAGCCTGACCCTTTGCCGCCGTCGACGAAGTTTCTGCTGACTTATGTCAACAAATTAATTTGCCTCCTTGTGCACCGGAGCCATACGGCTAGACTGGATATTGCCTATATCGGTGTTTCGAAGGAATCTTGGGCAAATACCATGACCCCTTTTGTATCATAGGCACACCATATACATCATGTGTGCCACCATTTGATCTGTGAAATAGAGTTTTTGTTTACTTTGAAACAAAAATCTATTTCGATCTCTGGCATACATCACCAACGATGTATGGGTACATCGCCCGCGACGATCGTACTTCTGTTTCATCAGGTGTCCACCGATCATCGTCCTCATCGCAGGGCATTTTACTTATCCTATACGGACACATATACAATCCTCCCTTATCTATGCAATTCGCGGCCATCGAGCTGATGGATGCGAGTTGCATTTGAGTCAGATTTCTGTCGCCACAGCGGACAGTCGCGCCCGCTTAGCGTTACATTTTTTCCAGCCGCGTTACTAAGTAGCCAGTTCGGTCTTAATACGGTCAAGATACGCGATTCTAGAGTGCGAGTTGGAGTACAGTGTTTCTTTTTAGAAATCCGTTGTTTTTTTTAAGTGAACTTTCCGTTGTTCTTGTTAAAGTGAACTTTCTATTAACTTTCAACGATACTGAAGGAGTGTAGGCGTTCATCGTCATAGGATAAAGATTAAATAAAGAACACTTAATAACTAAATACCTGCGTGCATTTTTATTTTTCTGCATGCTTGAAGTTCGGTTTGTTTGTGGACAATTTACAGTGAAATAAACGGTAAGTGTTGGGGAGTTGATAGGATCTAGTGCCCATGTCTGGTACATATATCAACCCCTACATTTTCATCAATGATGTTTCATTGCCGAATCTAGTAAAAGGGCTAGCAAGGAGGAAAAGAGAAATGATTGAGCAGGTGTGGCGAGACGAAGAGATAGTCGAGATACGATGCACCGTTGAGGTGGGAAGACTAGTTCCAAATAGGCGGCAGCCAGGACGAGAACACGCTTTCGTCTGAATTTATTCAGGAGCCGCCTTACGCGACATACCTCACTTTTAGGTTGTCGTCTACGATAACCCGGCCAAATTGGAGTATTCAGTTGTGCAACTTATTAAAGTCTTTCCTTAGAGACAATGTGTTTGTCAATATACGAGAGTGGCCTGAAAAGTTTCATCATCTCATTTTTGTTTCGCGCGTATAATGGTGTATCCAAGTTTCATCATCATCATCGGCACTACAACCGAGATCCGGTCTTGGCCTTATTTAACAAATCTAAGTTTCATCCACAGTAATTAATCTGCGCCAAAATTAGGATTTATTGCGCCTAAACTGCGCCAGCAAAGCGTTGGAAATGTTCATCCGAACACGCTTTTGATCTAACGTAAGCAAACGCGCCACTCAACGCATGGACAGCCTTCTCATGCCTAAATCTTGATTTAATATGTGACAAACACGTTCTATGGGCATTTTCATAGCCTCTGCAATCTCTCTCATTTTAATTCGGCGGTCGTCTAGCGCCATTTGGTGAACTTTAGCAATGTTATCGTGGGTTGTTGCAGTTTTTGGACGTCTCGAACGTTCATCGTCTCCCAAGCTCTCACGGCCACGTTTAAATTCAGCTGCCCAAAATTTTACTGTGGTAAATGATCGTGCAGAGTCCCCATATACAGAGTCCAACTCATCTTTGATTTGTACACAAGTATTGCCTTTCAAAAACAAAAATTGAACATCAGTTCGATACTCAATTTTGTCCATTTTCACAAAAATACTCACATCGACACACTCCAAAGACTGTCAAATAAAATCTACGCGTCCAAAATGACAGACATTTTGGCGAGTAGCTGTCAAAAGATGCACAACTGCATTCACTAGCTTTTATTGATGAGTGGTGCTTTCTTCACGTTGAGGTCGGAAACTTTTCAGTACACTCATGTACCAGGTGTACCAGCATGAGTTTTTTTTTTAAATAAAAGACTGATTTTAAATGGGAAAGAAAAAACATTTTATTCGAAGTATTGGCCATTGCTTTCTACACATTTCGACCACCTTTCTGATACCACGCCAATAAAACCGGTCGTCTTTTGAGGCAAACCATTCGGAGACCCAATTTTCGACTTCTTCGTAGGAATTGAAATGCTGCTCAGCCAATGCGTGTCCCATTGATGAAAACAAATGGTAGTCGGAAGTAGGAAGGACAAAATTACCTTTCCGTGTCTTGTGGCCCATTCTGGTCGTTTTTCGATCAATACATAGTTCAAATTGATCATTTGTTGTCGGTAGCGTTGCGCATCAACAGTTTCGCCAGGTTTTAGAAGTTCATTTTACACCACCCCCTTCTGGCCCCACCAAACACAAAGCATTTTCTTTTTTTTTCGAACTGCAAAGCCGGATGCAGTCGATGTTGACGCTTCTCCTGGATGTACCTGTGGGGAGGTTGAGTATATTGTGCCAGATACGGGCACTCGGTTCACTCCTATCCCCATCCGTCTGTCACTAAAGTTCGAAAAATGTTCCGCCAAACGCTGAAGGAAAACTGTTCACCCGGACACACACTGAGCAACGTCTCTAAAAGGTTCACCGAGAAAAAAACCTTCGGACGATGGTACGAACACCCAGGAAACTGCGGCACAGGAGAATAAGATGAAACGCACGAATTGATAGGTGATCACCGACTTTTTATTTCTTTACTTAGTACTTATTATTTAATATTAAATCGATTTTTATAAATTCTATGCAAGATGAAACACTTCTTCCTCGACACGACTTCGATATTTCTACGCTTCTCCGCCGCGCGACGGAGAGCGGGAGGTAGCACGACCGTGGTGGTCGGCGGATGTATTTAGACTCACTCGAGGGTTGGAATCTGGATCTTGATTCACCCTCGATTCGGTGGTGGTGGATATCCTCTCCGTTAAGGATATGTTTTCTATCAGGGATATGAGGTTTGTTCTTTAAGGAATTCTTCTAGGAAAGTAAATGTGATGCATTGAATTATGAATACGTGAGAATCCTTCTATGAAATTTCCTGCCGATGCGTTCATGCATGGAGAATGCCCTTGTAGGAAAAATTCTTTGCAGGAATGTCCAGGTAATGTATTGAAAGCATTAATTATCCTTGGGAAGGAAATGTTGCGGGGAGATTGCGGGGCAGGTGTGGGAAGGTTGAAATTTGCCTGGCAACCGAAGGAACCGAATAGATTTTGTTTTATGCTCCCGTATAATGAACAGAATTCTTGTAGGGAACTTGTATGCGAAGAAACGCATGAAAGGTAAGAATTATTTTACAGGGACTTTTAGGTTATATAGATTTGATCTATTTGATCCGTGAAGCATTTAAGGTGCTAATGCGATTGCATTAGCGAAACTTATAAGGTTTGGTCGAAGTTATGGGGGTTCTGCAGGTAAGTAACAGTGGGGCTTGGCGGAACCCCCACAGTACTGCCCCCCAGTGACGTAGTCACGAAAAAAAGGTAGGTAGGACCGGGCATCCTACTAAATGATTGCCACCCGGGGTAGCTGGTAGATAGTAAGGAAGCGGTCTGGCAACCGGGGTCACCAATCTGGGGATAATAGTCGCGACGCCAGGATGGGCGAGAGTTCTACTATCAACCCACTCCTGCTAAATCAAAGTTCCATTGACACAATTTCACAACTGCTACAAGGTCCGCCGATGATAGTTCGCAACATACCCAAAGGGAGAGATAGACACAACCAGAATCCCATAGCACAGAAATTAAACACACTGGGTTAACGTTCGAATGATTTTTTATCGAAATTATAGTTTACTGAGGTTCTTTTTATTGAAAACTGATCTTACGATATTTAATTAGCTTATGGGGAAACTGATTCTACTTTCCCTGCCGATGACACGGATGCGCAAAAATATAAGACGGTGTACACTACTGGTGGTGATTATTTTTTATGCACAAGAAAGAATTACTTTGCTATTGATCGCGCGAGTTACGTAGAGCCTTCAGCTCGTAGCCTTTTTAAAAAATATAAAATAAATTTTCCTTTATTAACAACTTTATTTTCATCACCAAGAACTTTTATTCTCAATATTTCACAACTTTGATTTATCGGCTTTAAAACTTAGACTTTATTCTAATTAAAAGTTTCGATTTATGAAATAAGAACTTTTATTTTCGAGGTATCTCAACTTTGCACTTCCACGATTAGAAACGAACTGCTTCTAAGGCTGAAATCTAAAACTGAGAAATGCCGTTATCCATACTGACCCTGATACGGTGGGAGAACATTGCACCTCATGGCGTGTCAAGTTCAGTGCCTGGGAAAGGTGCATTTCACAGTTTCGCAAGGCTACGTTGCAGTTTCTTTTCTGGCCGGAAATTGCTTCTTAAAATTACGTCGGGGATCGTTGTGTTGGCGGTCGCTAACTCCGACATAACTCGCGCTCACTCGACTCGACTGGTATAAATTCGCGTCCCGTGCGCACCGGGGTAGAGGGAGTGACGCGACCTGCTCGGTCGGTGGATGGTAAAAGACTCAGCGATAAACGGCTCGTGCAGAGCCGACTCGCTCATGTGGTGAGTTTTCCCGAGAGAGAAAGTGTGTCTCTCGTGGTGAAAACGAGGAAGGAGGACTTGGTAATGTATGTGTATGTGTGAGTGAAGATCACATTGGTTTTTTCATACACAAGGCTATGGGAACGAATCTGAAAACCAGAAAAGGAATGATGTGGATCAATGAGATGTGAGTTCGGCTAAGTAAACGAGCCGAATCTCATTGGGTGCTAAATCGGGTTGCTGTTTGTTCAATCCCGCTAGTCATGAGAAACTGATCCAGAAATATGGGAAGGCAAAGAGATCGGGCAGATCATTGCTTAAGCTATACATTGCAGCTGTAACGATAGCCGCAATGCCCATGCACATGGTGCTAATTGATTCTAACTTATTTACAGGAAATTTGTTTTTATTGCATCGCCGCCAAGAGTAAGTATACCATACCTATTAGCATTTGCTTATGCTGTAGGATTTAATTGGTGCCAACAGCCGCGAGATGCGTATATTTGTTTTGGTCCCTTGGATGTAGGTCGCCAGCCAATGTGTTTGTATGGTGATTTATGATACACTTGGTGAGGACGAGAAATAGGCGACGCAATATTTATGATCCCTGTTATGGTGGTTACATTGTATGTAAACCAAATCATTTTGTTTTCAGGAATTCGTCTTTGGGAATTGGCTTGGCGCCGAATTGGTTTTGGGATTCCTGATTAGTTAGGGAAGAATTCTTACAGGGAATTTGTATGCGAAGGGATGCATGAAAGATAAGGATTCTTTACAGGGACTTTTAGACAAATAAATTTCATCTATTTGATGCGTGAAGCATTTCAGGTACTAATGTGATTGCATTAGCGAACTTAAGGAAGTTGGGTGGCAGTTATGGGTGTTTTTCAGGTAAGTGGGCCGTGGGGTTTGGCGAAACCGCCACATACCCATGATTTTTTGCGATTATGATTTTTAAAATAAATCCATTTTTCATCAGCAGTTATAAAACTAAAACACAATACTGACTTCCTTTCGTGTCGTAGAAGCAACGTTTCACATGTGGTGTTTGCTTTTCCATCTGCCTGTCTTTCAATTCATGTGGCACCCAGTTTCCACACTTTTGGATCTTTCCCATAGCTTTTAAACGGTCGGAAATTGTTTGTTGTGCAATATTTAACATTTGTGCCATTTGTTTTTGACTTAAAGTGTCATGTTGATCCAATATTGCTTGCAATTCGGCGTCTTCAAACTTTGTTGGTGGTCTTCCACGTTCTTCATTTCGCACATCAAAATCATTATCTTTGAGCCGCTTAAACCATCTGATGCATGTTGCTTCCGATAGAGCATGATCACCATAAGCCTCGACAAGCATTCGATGCAAATCAGCAGCACTTTTCTTCAAATGAAAACAAAAAATTAATGCTTTCCGCAAATCATCATTTTCTGGAACAAAATTCGACATTTTTAACAGGATTAAAAAAAAAAGATGTTGTTTGTACAATGACTTGATGCATAGCAAATATATTTGACAGATGTCATAGCAACCAAATAAAAAAAAATATAAGGGCTCGTTCACAACAAACGTTCCCTATCGATACATTTGTATCTTGACGCTCACTTCACACCGGTACACCTGGTATATGGCAATTCTTCCAACACCATTTTGGGAGAGTCGTGAGTCGCCTTCCTCATTTTATTGAAAATATTTGGAATTGACAGACTTTTTTGGAATACTTTAACACACAGTTCCTGATTATCGCTAGATCTACCCATTGGTGCTATTCGTCCAGTATAATTTTGTGGTAACAGATAATAAAACGATTAGGGGACCAAGATGGCTTCCTTGGGCAACCCCGGATTGAATCTATTTAATGTACGGCCACAGGGGAACCCATCGACGCAGGATGAAGCCACCGATTTCCACCCAGATCGCTTGTGCGGCTCATAATTCTCTTTTAGTGGCATCAGTGTGGTGAAATACTTTTCGTTTGTTTATTTAGTTGCCTTTTACTTGTCATGTTCAAGTTCATTTTGGTTTCATTTGTTTTTCATTGTTATCCCCAAGAAGAAACCCTTATGTTGCGTTCAACTGAAAAACTGTTTTTTTGTACATCGTACGTTTCGTGCAACCCGTGGTTGTTCCCATGGCGATCTGCTGACAGGTCGTCTGCACGGGCTATCTGGCGATCCCTGCGGTCGAGCTGGCATGATTTGCATGTCGTGTAGGGTTGCATCACAGATCTGTGTGTGTGTGAGTGGGGGGGGGGGGGGGGGGGGGGACAAAGTGTCCAACTTTGAGACTAGTTCTCTGTCTCGACCTGATCGTTGAGCTCAGTATAATTTCCGGTTCCACTAAGATATCACAGCGCAGTGTCTCGATTGTTTGCGTTCAGATTAATATCTCGCAGATTTTTAAATTTGTAATTATCATTCAAGAGTGATCTCGAATCGGTTCCTTTTGGAAATAGTTCACAAAATTCCAAGTGATTGATAGCATTGTAGTATTGTGTGATGTCAGTTTGAGTTATTTGACAAAGACAATATGCGATATAAGACTAACAACTGAGTGACGTCTTTTAAATATTAGGTGTACAACTTTGCTTCCGCCGTTTTGCAATAGATGGCTGTAGCCGTAAGTGGTAGTTGAAATAAATAGATCGTAGATGTCATACAATAACCTTAAGTATTTGTAAATGTTGGAGACGGAGCAGCACACGACGGCCGACTAGCAGCACACGACTGCCGACTGGCAGTTTTTTTTTTTTTTTTTTTAAAACGCTGTCTTTATTGACCATTAAAAGTTTAGTTACATAAGTTTACAGCTAACTTAACTAAGTTGTGACAAATTTACTTACAATGTCTAGAACATTTTTCCAAGTAATATTTAATTTGAGGTCTTACGTCTAAGGAGATCTATAAGATACAATTTATTAGTATGACTCCTGGAAAGGTCATGAAAACCAGGATGGATTGTCAATGTTTACAATAAATATTCTTAAAACTACTTATCTCTACTTACATCTAGCTTATATCTAAGGTAGTTAAATAAATTCACATATAGTCATTTAGAACAAATTAGCCTCGTCTTAAGCTTAAGTTGAGATTTCGTACTGTACATACCCTAAGGAGGGAAGGGAGCGGCAGAGGGAGGTCTCTCCACCGACTGCTCGTTAAAGCAAAGAACCCGAGAAAAGGGTTGAATGTTTGAGTATTTGAAGTGGTTAAGATCGGTTACCCTGTTATGGTAGATGATTTCGTTCGCATCATTTACTAATCTTCCTGCGTAGAAGAGAGCCTTTAAATGGAGTGCATGAAGATAGGGATTTGATGCATTGTGGCTGGGGAGGCTAAGGGAATTGATGAGAGGGTTTGGATTGGCTGACAGGTTTTCAATGAATCTTATCGACAATTCCAGGAACCTTCTATCCAATCTCTCCATGCCGACGGAGTGGTATAGCGTAAGGCTTCCGATATATTTGTGGGAGTCGCGCTGTCGACGTAGCCCTGTGATTAGTCTGAAACACTTCCTTTCGAAGATACGAAGTTTTTCCATTTGAGAGGGAGAGATATGGAACCAGATGGGACAAGCGTAAGTAAGTGTGGGCCTGATGATTTGTTTATAAAGTAGAAGTTTGACTTGTTGAGAGAGACCATCTGCCTTCCACATTACTTTCCGACAAAGGTTCAGCTGTATCCCCGCTTTGCGGATGACATTGTTTATGTGAGTCGTGAAAGAGAGATTATTTTCGAAAGTAATGCCCAAGTATTTTAGTGATTTAGATGGCTTTATGAGGGTGTTGCAGAGGTTGAGTTGGATTTTTGAATGGTTACGTACCGTGTTATTGGTACAGTGAACGTTTCTACCTTTAAATACAACCAGTTGAGTTTTGTTGGGGTTTAGGCGGATCTTCCATTTAAGGAAGTAGGAGGAAAGAATTTGGAGGAATTCATTTACGCGGTTTCTGGCAGATAATACGAGCCTACTGCTGGAGTAGACAAGGGTATCGTCTGCGTAGTTGAGGATTCGAGTATTCGGTGAGAGGGGTTGAGGAATATCAGATGTGTATAGTAAGTATAAGAGGGGGCCCAGAATGGATCCTTGGGGGACTCCTGCTGTTATTGAGTACGTCTGGGAAAGGGTGGAATTTATCTTGACCATGAATTTCCTATTTGATAGGTACGAGTAGAGAAACTTGGAAGTGTGATTGTTGAGACGATACGTGGAATGTAATTTGTACAGAAGACCCGCAGTCCACACGCAGTCGAAAGCCTTGGATATGTCAAGGGAGATACACACAGTGGGGCACTGGTCGTTAAGAGCCATAGTGATGTCGTGAGTAAACTTGAGGAGAGCGTGACATGTTGAGTGCTGTGCACGAAAACCGAATTGAAAATCAGGGAGTAATGAGTTAGTTTCCGCGAAGGAGAGTAGGTAATGGTGAATTTTTAATTCAAGTAATTTGCTTAAATTATTAAGTAGTGAGATGGGTCGAAAATTGGCCGCCATCAGGGATGCGCCTGATTTTTTAATGGGGATGACTATGGCAGTTTTCCAAGACTCCGGTATGTGACCAGCATTTATTATGTGGTTTAGCAGGGTCATGATGTATAGTCGATTTGAAGGGTTGAGGTTTTTGAAAAGCACATGTGGAATTTTGTCCAAGCCGGTTGAGTTTTTATTGCCACGAGAAGATATCATTTGGTTAAATTCCTGCGGTTGCAAAAAGAAGTTTGTATCGGTGGGTTGAGATGCTCTATTGTCATTATTAAATTCAGTTATGAATGGAGTGAATGAGGATATTAGTTCATGGGATGTATAACGGTTGACCACTTCCTCAAACTCGGAGTTGCCTAGGCTATCATTTTGCCTATGCACTTGGGAGAAGTGTTCCGCTAAATAGTTTGCTATTTCAGAATCAGAGTACAGAATATTATTTCTGGGACCAATTAGTCTGTCTATTGAGGTGTGTATTTTTCGTCCTGTAAGGCGATTGATGTTTTTGTAAAGATTACGGTCGGGTCTGATACTATTTAAAGTGGAGATGTAGTTCTGCTCTACGAAAGCATTTAACTGCTGGTTAATGAGGGTAGACAATAATTGAACCTGTACTTTCAGGAGGGGACAAAATCTTCGAAATAGTTTTCGGCGGAGCTTTTTTTTTAATGAGATGAGTTTGAGGGTGAGATATGGAAGTGGTTTACCTACGAAGGAGTGTGGCATCCTTGAAGGGGTATTAGAATACAGGGCTTGCTGTAAGATCCCTTCCATCTTACAAGCTGCTTCTTCAATTTCGTTAGGATCCAAGTTATTCGTATCAGTGATGGGAAGCGTTTGAAACATATCGCCAACGGATTTGTTGACCTTTCTCCAGTTCGTTCTGGAGAAATTATGGACTGGGTTGAGAGTTTGAATCGGATTTAAGGGGCCAAGGTCAATTACCGAGTGGATGGAGGCATGGTCAGAGGGGAAGAAGTGCGACACAGTAGGGGGAGATACAGAGCGTAGGATCGCAGATTTTAAGAAGAAGTCTATAGTTGATTGAGTAGAGCTGGAGCAATGAGTAGGTTCCGTAGGGGAGTCGATATAGACGTAGGGGTGGAGAGGTAGGAAAGCAAGCAATTGTTTGCCAAATTTATTGCAAGCGGTGTCGTTGAAGGCGGTATGACGGGCATTCCAGTCGCCTCCGATGATGAATGAGTGGGGGTGGGATTGACGGAATATTTCATCGAAGTCTGAAGATGGGAAGTTAGGGTACCTCTTGGGTTGTAAATAGATGGCTACTAGAACCAAGACTTTGTTGTTGTCACAAAGCAGTTTGACAGCAGTGTATTCGACACAGGAGATGTTTCTAAATTTTACTTCACTGAATTGGAATCTTTTATGAATAAGGATACCGGTACCTCCTCTTGCACCGTCAATTCGAGGAGTTGAAACAAATTGGTAATTTGGAATAGAAATGCGAGAGTTGGGTTTGAGCCAGGTTTCACAAAGAAGGAGGACGTCTGGAGAAAACTCCTTCACTAGCAGTCGGAGGTGATGCCTCCGTATGTTTGACGAAATGGAATCTACATTGAGGGCAACTACACTTAACTTAGACATTTTGTGATAATATATGTGAGGTTATAAGAGAAAGTATCTGACCTTTTTTTTCGAAGTTACTTAATCCATTTAGCGTCGGTAAGAGAGCTTGCAACTCTCGGATGTATCCCATGATGTCGAGTCCTAGGTTTGTTCCTGGTTGTGATGAGGGTGCGTTGTTTCCTCTGGTAATTTCCGCATAGGATTTCGATCTCGTTGTTGTAGTAACTGCTGCTGTTGGTTGCTTAAGTTGGCCAGTGTTGTTTTTGGTTGGAGGCACTCTCTGCTTCAGTAAACGGAGCTTGTGCGGGCATTTTGTGAAGTTTGCTGGATGCGGTCCACCACAATTGCAGCATTCAACTGACAATTCCTTTACAGAAATGGAGCCATCCGGATTTTCCGTGTGTATACGTTCTGGTTCCTCACCTGGTGGCTTGACTTTGCATTGGTTCGGTTCATGCTCCTGCGCACATTTTACGCATCTTCGTGGAAGATGACACGAAGATGAAAGATGACCTGACTGCTGACAGCGCTTGCAGTGGAGAAGCTCCTGCTTGTGAGGTACCTCTATGCCAATTTTATGAGTGAAGAGGTATTTAATTTTTTTCAGGTTATTAATGTCTTCGTCTGGTGCCAGTTGGATGATCCGTAGGTTGAAAATGTTGTTGGATCTCATGTGTGGGGTTTGATAATAGTCGACTTTGGACGTTTTCAGGTTGGGACTTAATCTGGACAATTCCGCGCTTAATTCTTCGTTAGTCCAAGCAGGGTCGATGTGGCGAATTATGAATGTTTTCGGCTTGAGATCTGACCTTAGGAAGGTGAAGAAGTCCAGCTTATTCAGAATAAGCACTTTTTCGGCAAGAGCGTGGTCTTTTAAGGAAGATAGTGATACGGAAACGTTGTCACCCTTAGATCTGGTGGTAAAATTCCGGTGCCCCAAAGCGTTCTCCAGAAGCTGGATAACTTTTTTGATGTTGTTAACCTTTTTTATGTTGATTGGCGGGGGCCTCTCTTTCTTCGGAGCTCCTCCTTTGACGGTGCCTTCATTCGTATGAGCTTTCGGCTCATGGGTTGTTTTGAAATTTGATATTGTTGGTGTTGCCTTGGCAGCTGGTGCTGGTAGCTGAGCAGGTTGGTCTTCCATGTCAGACTCATCTGATAAATCAGGAAGGTTTAAGTTGTTTTCCAGTTCGGCGATCTTTCTGGTTAGGTCGTTGATGATCTTCTCCTGGGCCTTGATGTGATCCAGGGCCTGCTGCAGTCTTTGATCCGGTGAAATTGACGCCATATTTTCGGGGATAGGGCTCAAGTGAATTGGGACGGTCGAATTTCTTTTAGGGGGGTTGCGAAGAAAGTCGATAGCCTTTCTTTTTCGCTTTATTAAATAGTTTTGGGCTGTTGCATTACTGCACAGCATATACGGCACCTTGAATTATGTTTCGAATTATATTTCGATTAACACTTTGAAATTTACTTTTAATTTTCACTTAGAATTACACTTTCACAACTGTGCTCAGATACAGATGATAGGACCAACTGTGCTCGGGTACAGATGCAGATACAATGTGCCGACTGGCAGACTGAGCATCGCACATATATACTCTGTCTCTCCTTGTTCCTGTGACAACATACGAACGAGAGAAAGGAGACAAAAAGGCGAATATAAGCAGCGGCAGTTGTGGAGTTGAGACCAGTACAAGTCAAGCAGTCAAACGCTGCACATCAACATTGTAAAGAGATCAACAGATTGCATTGTTTTATATTTAAAGGTTAAGAATAAATTTTCGAAAGTAATAAAACTAGTTTACAGTAAACATAACGCCATCGAAATGTTAGTCGATTTGTGTCTGCGTCAGAAAGTTATTCTCGATTAAACATGTCAGCTTACGAGCCAAATTCTCGTCATCTTCAGGTTTTAATTTTCTGCTTTAATATGAAGAAATTGATTCGTATGTTGCCCGAAAGATGGGAGAAAGTAGTGGCCAGCGAAGGGCAATACTTTGAATCATAAATGTATAACCAGTTTTTTAAAATATAGCCGCGAATTTCGGAAAAAAAAACGGCGGAAGCAAAGTTGTACACTTAATACAAACGGTATGACTACCGTTTTACATTAAGCCTCATTTAGGTATCCATGCGTCCACATCTTCTAGAGATATTTTCAAAATCTAAGAACTTTAAATTCAGATCTTGTGAGTCATCAGGATTTGAAAGTGAAATGTCGCTTGAGCTTGACGGATGCCCAGGATAGTATTTTCAATATTCAGTAATGAGAATATTCAAAAGTGCATAACTAGATTTTCTTTCTCCAGAAGATCCTGTTGCTATAAAATAATGATAACCTGCGTTGATGCCAGTACCCACATGTAATGTTCCAAGGTCGAGAGGGGCGACTACATAATTCGTCTGCAAATACGTCACGAGAGGAAAGAATTGTTGGAGAAAAAATCAAATTGCAAAAGCCCATCTCTTTGGATTTATATGATCATTACAACAAAGCTATTATAGCCGGGCGGAAATTTAGTAAGTGTATTGTTAGGTAAAACCCGAAAGTAGTGCATATATCTCCAATACCTCACGAGAAATTAGCGAAGACGTCGTTTCCATCTTGTTCATCATGGTTGAGTGGTGTGCTGACTTT
This sequence comes from Microdon myrmicae, assembly GCA_963931805.1. Classification (NCBI taxonomy): domain Eukaryota; kingdom Metazoa; phylum Arthropoda; class Insecta; order Diptera; family Syrphidae; genus Microdon; species Microdon myrmicae. The sequence goes on along the minus strand of OZ007497.1, from coordinate 53,141,103 downwards.
TACAAAAAATAAGGTTAACAGAAAAGCCCACAGTCTGATGTTCAGGTATTTCTTGAGTGATGGATTATCAACCTGAGTCACTAGCGGGAGCACAACTTCAGGGGTTCCCATTCACGAGCGGGTCCAGTCATCAAACGACAAACTTTAAACATACATAGTTGACCGAAGGAGCGGTGCAGCGTCATCGTTATATGTTTTCACTCCGCTACCGGCGTGATCTAAGGTAAGACAAATGATTAGACGATTATTGACGAAGTCATATGGCAGAATGGCCTCGGTCTTCTGCTAGATTTATTTGTGCCTAGTGCGTGCGTCTGTGGGGAGCGAAGTCGTGGCACCGGCATGGGTGCGAGTTCTACTCCGTCCCACTCGCCGTTTATTATAAAGTTCCGCCGATTAATAAACTGAAAATTGTCAAAGGGACAACGCAGGAGTCACCGAACATCCAAACAACGATCACCAGGGGAACAATAGAAAAATAAAAACACACTGGTACAGATTTAAATGGTCGAATGAAACACACGGCTTATTAATTAGTTTTTATTGTTTTCGATTACACTTCACGATCGGTTACATGTTGTACAGGTTTACGAGCTATCAAGTCTACCAGCACTTCAAAACGACTCATTAAAAACGCATCTCCGCGGACGGCGGAGAGCGGAAGTGGACCGACCGTCACGAACGGTGTTTGTAATAGGACTCCTCGAGGATAAAACTCTGGTTTGAATTCCATCCTCGGTTAGGGTTAAGGAACGGAAGAGAGAGAGAACATTTTTCTCTTAAGGGTGTGGCCACCAAGTAAACGCGATCATTTGATGCAGTGGTGTATATGTGAACGTACGCATCACCGTGCTTATCGATGCATTCCAGCAAGGATAAACAAAACCTACAGCTAGGGAAAAAGAACAAAGGAGAAGTGATCAAATGCATCGGTCTGTGATTATGGTCAGCTAAATAAATAAGCTGGAACTCATTAAATGAGAATTGTTTTTGGGATACCATAAGCGATGTGGCTTGTTTATGGTATCGCCAGAAAACCTTTGAAGGACAGCGTTCTTTTGTTTACAGATTGCGTGCTAGGGAAATTAGTTTCAGCGTCTATTGCGCTAATTATATGCAGCTGCTTGGGTTGTTTATTGATGGGAAAAACGGTCGCCAGCCAATGTGTATGAAAGGGATTTGTTGTACACATGAATGAGGCTGGGAATAGGCGACGCAATGATAATTATCCCTGGCTGGGATGGTTACACGATATGTGAACCGAGGTTTTCTTTTAAGGTAATTTATGATAAGGTAATAAAGAACTCTTACAGGAATTGTATGCGAAGAGATGCAAGAAAAGGTAAGAATTCTTTTACAGGGGCTTTTCAGATTATACCTTAGATAATCCAAGATACGTAAAGCATTTAAGGTGCTAATGCATTAGCGAAGTTAGGAAATTGGCTGAATGTGATATGGGTTTTACGGTAAGTAGACAGTGGGGTTTGGCGGAACCGCCACACATCTACCAAGCGGTCATCGGCTTTGCGTTCTCTTCTTCAGTACTTCCACTGGTCGCTGGGCTCTCTCCTCTAAATCTCTCGAACTTAAGTCGCTACTCTCGATCTGTGTTTTACTGCCGACTGACCCTATCAGGTAGCGAAATCGGTGATGACGACCTACGCCAACGGTCCTTCCTCCCGAGTGCCCTGTAAGGTTGCGAAGTCAGGTTCTCGACTGACCCTTCCAGGTCTTGAACTCGCTGAGATGACCTACGCCAATGGTACCTAGATCAGTAACTGGCCAGCACACAACTATTAACACACTCCCTTACAAATAGTTCGACGCAGCGACGTTGGGCTCTTCTACCCGTTCTCTTTTCAGTAACAGTCGTCGTGAATGGAAATGCCTTGATGGTTCTTTCGCCTTCCCTCAATTGTCAATTATAATTTTAATATCCGGACTAACCTGAAGTGTCATCAAATTTTATTCGTCGACGTCGAAGAGTTTGGAACAGGGGAAGCTCACATGCGCCATCTTTACATTTTGTCGACTCGCTACAGGTATGACCTCAGTCTTACCACTACTTCCCTCTTCTCAACTTCCTAGCGGCTGGGAAATCATCATCCGTCTGCGTGAGATCACTCGCGTTATTTAACAGACTCACAAGTTGAAAAGAAAACTAGGCACTGAATAGTTCTTGGTAACGACTTCGTAAACAGATAATGGAAACAGGAGATCAAGATGGCTTTCTCGGGTAATTTCCGCTTAACGTTTCGTCTCTTGTGATACACTCAAGAGAGCACATTTCCTTGAGATCATCCGACAACAAAATATAGCGGTCGAATGCATATGAGAAATGTACCCACTTTCCATTTCAAGTCGTAAGTCAATATATCAAAAAATGATCGTAAGTCAATCTGAGGTACCCTAAGGAAGGCATCGTTATCCCCCAATCTTCCTATTATCCATTAACACCGTCGTTCTCGGTATGAACATTTCAGACTTCTCTGTTTACCCGTACGATATAAAGACGGATGATAAAAAATCCGTTAATGTCATTTGATTACGGCCCCACCTATATAACTTTTTGATCAGCTATTAAAAGAACTTATTTATTTATTTATTTATTATCAACTACTAATGTAGAATTACATATCAATAACTTAACATAATGAGCCTAGCAGCGGGGAATATTGGCTTAAATAAAAGAACTTTTTGGAGATGAACAAGTGGGGTTTCGTTTTTATTTGCCTCTATTAGAGTCTTCCTTGGGATAATGAATAAAAACTCGCCTCTACAACTTCACTTAATTTATTCAATCAACATAAAAAAAGAATACACTCCGGAAATTATTTTTATATTACATTAAACTGAATTAAACAAAAACTACTTTATATTTGACTGCCCGCAAACTATATAACTTTCTGTTAATTCAGCAAAACACTCTCTAGATTTCCTAAACGAAATACTCCTCCACCGATTGGCTGTTTGATTCAGACTCCTCTATTGGTTTATTTAAGGTGGAGGCCCGACTTGCCTCCACGGAATCCGGAACGCGATTGAATCATTTCGAAAGACAATTTCCTCTTTTGCTTGTCGAAGCTAGGGGATGATTCTCCTGGCATCGGTTCCAACACAAGGACGCGAAACACACACACGATGGTCGCTTCTGCTGCTCATCGTGTGTGTCCACAAGTATGCGGACCGTGGATTAACCGAATCCACAAGGGGAACATTAGCTGGCATGGTTGCAGCTGGTGCTAATATCTCGATGAATGTTTTGTGTTTACACGATCAGCGACTGCGTAAAGAATTTATGTTGTCGTGCACATCTTAGTGGCATCTCCACTCAGTCGAATTCTCGATGGAAATTTTCCATTTAGACAACTCGACTTCCTTGGGCGGTCAGCCATATGCCTTCATCTCTTTGTCGGTCGGATGACCGATCGATGTAGTCATGTATGCAAAAGGAAAGATAAAACATCTGCCGCATGTGTGCGGCTGGCGCGTAAGGGTATATCTCATTGATATAGTTCGGGCAATGTTGGTTGCTAGGTGATGCAACCAAATTGCCTTTATGGAAGATGGGTGTTTCATGTGCTTCTTGCCGTTAATGATTATTGGCGGCGCCCTGCGGTGGTTAGTGTTATGTCGGTTTCTTATTGATGAAACCGAATTGCTTTAGGAAAATAATGGTGCCTTGCGATGCTACCGTAAGTGCATAAATAGATTTCTACTTCAGGTAGGTTTCGCAGAAGCATTGAATGCATATTGTAGGGGGGAAAACGTGTGAAGGGAGAACGCCTGCAGGCGGTTGCAGGGTGGTGAGGCATGCTTTATTTCAAGGTAAGTAATGGCGTTCGAATGGAACCGCCATGGTACTTGTTTCGATAGAATTTATGTGCTCTAAGGAGCACTTTCTTACCAATTGATGGAAAGGTAAAGAGTGGCGTTCAATGGAACCGCCACAAACACACTTAGATATCAGAATAATACACATGGACTTTCCCAACAGATTTGCGACTGGACGAGGAGCTTCCTCGAGAGTCGATCGATCCGGGTTGTTGTGGACGGCGAGTGTTCGGATCTGTATCCTGTTAATTCGGGGTGCCCCAAGGTTCTATTTTGGCACCAACCTTGTTCTTGCTTCACATAAATGACTTGTTGGAGACAACGGATAACAAAGTGTTCAGTTTTGCGGATGATAGTACGCTTGATTCCTCCTTTTCGAGTGTTCGACCGATTGGTGCATCTGCGTCGCATCAGCTGAGATGTAGACAGATTGACTCTCTAAATCAGGATCTAGATAGGGTCCTGCAGTGGGGAAGGGCGAATCTCGTCGACTTCAATGCAGCGAAGACACAATATACAACATTCACAAAGAAAAGTGGATCATCGGTTCCACAGCTGACGATGAATGGCGGGCCTTCGAGGCTGGGGAAAGTTTGAGATTGCTCGGCGTCACGGCCTGTGGGAATGTATCATGGCATAAACACGTGTCGAACATCGCCAAGTCAACCTCAGGAAAACTGTTATCTTTTTAGAGCGAAGAAATATTTTACTCCAGCCCAACTTCTTCTCTTATATAAATCCCAAATTAGACCCGCGCTTGAATATTACTCTCATGTTTGGAGCTCGACTCCTAAACATACCCTCGACCTACTTGAGAGCATACAGAGACGAGCGATCCGCCTGATCGGGGACTCGGCGCTGACGTCGGGACTACAGTCGCTCTCACATGGAAGGCGCGTAGCCGACCTCTGCCTGTTTTACAGATATTATCACGGGTGCTGTTCTTCGGAGATTCGTGGTATTGTTCCGCGCAATTCGGTTTATATGCGCTCCACAAGACAATCCGACGGATCGCACCTGTTTGTGGTTCATCTCCCGACGGCGCGAACATCCCTACATCAGAACTCGTTCCGCTACAGAGCGGGGAAGCTGTGGAACTCCCTTCCCACGCGAGTGTTCCCGGAACGTTACAACCTGCAACTGTTCAAAAAGAACTGCAACAGTTATTTGATGGCATCTCGGGGCGCCCACTCGCCGCTATAGGTTCGCCTCTCCCGAGAGAAGTCTGATAAAAAAAAAATAAAAAATATTCCCACAAAGCTTTCCGTTGAGTAAATAGTATTCAATGCTGGGTTTGATAACAGTTCGGTCTACTAATAAAATAATCGGTAATCATGGCGCGATAACGATGACTATTCACAGTAATGTGACGATCGTTATCGTCGACGAAAAAATATTGCCCAATGACGCAGCATGCAAACCGCACCAAACAGTTATTTTTTGTGGATGAAGTGGTGATTCATGAAACACATGTGGATTTTCACCCGACCAATAACGCATGTTTTGCTTATTGACGAACCCATTGAGCCAAAAGTGAACTTCGTCACTGAAGATGATTTTGCGATGAAATTCATCATCTTGGCGCATATTTTCCGCAGCCCAATCGGACAACGTACGTCGCTTCAAATGGTCCATTGGCTTCAATTCTTGAGTCAGCTTGATCTTGTATGGGTGTAAACCAAGATCCTTACGCAAAATTCGCCATAAAGTGATCTGGGCGATGCCAAATTCGTGAGAATGCCGTGGAATTGACTGAATTGGATCGTTTGCTACGGACGCCTGAACGGCAGCGACATTTTCGACACTTCGACCAACCCGTTGTCTCACTGGCACGGCAACATCACACAACGAATATGTAGACTCAAATGTCTGCACTAAACTTGTTATTGCCTGTCTACTAGGGCGAGAATTACGACCGAAAATTGGAGTTAACGCTCTTAAAGTTGCGGTCACCGACTCCAAATTTCGGTAGTAAATTTAGAGAATTTGCAGACGTTGTTCGTTCGTGCACTTAGTGTTGAGTTTACTGAATAAATTGACAGTGACAGTTCGATGATTACTGAAAGGGTGCGTTCTCAAATTAAATTCAAAGTTGTCAAGTCCCCACTTGGAAAACCATATATATATAAAAGCAATCTTTTGTGAATGCTTCCTCTGGTCGCCGAAGGGAACCTCCACGTAGACCCATAATTGAAGAACATTGCATACATTGAGGAGTCCACCGAAGTGCCAATTTTTGGCACTTAAATTTGCAGCTGCGATCAAATGTATGCAGTTTCTTAACAAATACGGTAATTGCGTCATCCCATCCAAAGCCCTAAAATTCGCTTCCTACATTTGGCGAGGCTTATGTAAAACAATGCTGTACGTATTCGATAGCATGCAAAAACGAGCAGCGATTCGCATTGAGAAGACGCGGGCTTTTCAATAAAACCATTGGAGAGTGGGTGCCACGTACCCTGGCTATTATTTTTCTGTTGGTATGGGACGGTCGTTACTATATTGAACTTAAAAATAAATTTGTATATAAAAGAAAAACGTCACAAATTTTTATCAAAAAACGGTAAATACTTACAAATTGACAAATTAAATTCAAAGTTGTTAAGCCCCTATTGGAAACCCTGATATTAGAGATAAGGAGCAATCAAAGGGTTTACGAATGTGAACGGACTCCATTCACACACTACACGAATGTGGAATGTTCAGACTGATTATATGTTTCGTCGTCATTGTAATATCCCGGCATTCAACACCATGCATCATCATCATCACCGGCACTACAACCGGGATCCGATCTTGGCTTTATTTAACAAATCTCTCCACCGGTCCCGATTTCGAGCTGATGTCATCCAGTGTGGCACTTCTTCGACTGCGTCAGTGCTCATAACTATACGGAGGTTGCGACTTTACGTGTAAAAATGTATATGCAAGTTCAACTGACGGATCGGGGTTCGGTAATAAATCTAATATTTATTTCTGCAAAAGGAAGGTAAGTTTTAGAATATGATATTAGTAACTGTCTTCAATCGAATCAACTGATTCCAAAACTTTTCAGCTGCCAAGTTTTTTATCCACCGTCACTTTCGTATGTGGAGAACATCTTCCCAGCTAATCATTTTGACATATTTGAGAAGATACATGAGTTGAAGGAAGTCATATTTGGATGTCTAAATGCGTTATCATAGTAATATTTTCGCATTTGTTCACCAAAATCATATTCACAACTCCGAGAATATTATTAATTAAATTCGCCTAAATTTCATTTCGACACGAGTAACTTGTTGTTCTCAAGTCGAACGGTACATTGTTTAAAACATAATAAGTACACAATGTTCTTTAGTCGAATGTCACAGCAACTTAAGACATAATTTCTAAGGGCACGAATTTTTACTAATAAGATGGAGATACATTCCAATTATATTCCTATTGAATGTTAAGACATACCTATTGAAGGTCTTTCTCAATTTATGCTTTTCGGTTTTTAGTGACGTAATAAAATAACGCATGAAAAAACTGAATAAACAAATGTGACTGGAACGATAGCAAAACACTACCTAAGCATCCAAAAATACGAACCAAGTAACAATACAAGCTAAAAAAGAATACTTAAATAAATGAATGGCTTCATTGTCGACTTACTATTTCCGCTAGCTGCATCATCTGATACTCGGAAGATATCACGTGCTGGAGTATCGTCACCGGCTGATGCTGTCGACAACAGCTGATCTTTAGACTTTCCCCTTCCAAATCGTGTAAGCACTTTTGAACGACTGTTTTTCAATTGGCTTGCACTTGAAAACGAAGTACTGCTTTCTTCACCCTTCGGAGGATTTGAACTCGATGATTTATTACTGTGAGTATTTCCCATTTTAATTTAAATGTAATCAACGTTGCCTTGAGTAAACAGTGGGTCGCTACTGTGGGCGTTACTGTGTAGCCTTCCCCATATTATGTGAATCGTATTCGATGATAATGTCAGAAACTGTTGCTATCGGCTGTTTGATACACATTCACGATTTTGTGGATAGATTAGTTCGTCATAGTTTACTTTTGTTACTTCGGACTCACTGTAGGTGTAAAATTTCCCCAGAAACGATTTTGAATTGACAAATTTAATGTTTTACTACAATGTTGTTCACCGAAACGTACACTTAATCACACATCATAACACAACGCCTTAATGGGGATTAACACGGTTGTCTTTCAGAAATCCCGGAAAGAGGTGTTTACCAAAGACATCGGCATTAATTTGGTTCCAGAAGTCGGGAGTACACTGATAAGATTAAAAATACTAAATAAACTATTGATTTGTAAAATACAAGATTGTCAAAGTGACATTGAGCTTCCAGGACTCGTGATGATGTAGGGAAAAATCGATAACGGGTCCTTTCAAAGTACGCGCAATCGCTTGCCGCATCGTAGATTCACTGCAACTACCACGAACATCTGGCAGCAGGGACCTACATCTGATTCTGTTTGTGTTTGTAGTATAAACGAATGTATATTGACTAGGTCATGAGTTTGCAGAAGTGTATAAAATCCCCTGTTGGATGCGATGAGTTGAAAAAGCACCAAAAATAAATGAATAACATCCGACCAGTTCAAATCCACCGACAGATTGGGGTTAACCCCCTCTGAACGTCATAATAGCTATTTGAATCTACCGAGTCCGTTGGAGACGACTCTAGTTTCGATACTGATTGCTAATTACGCGATTTATCTCGGGAGACTTTTAAATTTTCATATTCCAGTGGGGGTGCCCACTCCACATGCATACAAGCCCCAACATTAAGCGTGATGATGAGAGGACAAGGGTGCGTGAATTTTGAATATTCACACCAGTGGATTCTGTCAGGGTGGATTCTATGGAGTTATCTCTGAATGTGATTAGTGTTGTTGCTGAAATATAATAGAAGCAAACGACGAAGGAAATAGTTATGTGATACTAGACATTTCCTACTGTCGTCTAGAGCATGCAGAAAATAGATATTTATTAAAAAAACAAACAAAAATTACTGGACCTGAAGGCGACTAATTAGCACCCATCCAAGACAGCCAATGCGTCTAATTACTTGCTAAACAAGAGGAGCTTGTATAAGTTGACTGATTAGACACAGAAGTGTGAAATATTGCCCTACAACTTGGCAGTTGATGATGAATCATTTTTCAAATTTCGTAAGACTAACGAATTTATAGATGAGTCGGTTCAGCAGTTGTGTATGCTTCAGTTATTGTTCGTGTCGTAAACTTGAAGAAAAAACTCCACATTATCGTAAGTGAGGTGGTACTTACCTTTATGTGCTTTGTAATAAAACAGAATATATATGAGTATGGTGTATACTTTTAAGTTATTCGCTCACAATTCTTTTCTCAGTTATGCAATTGCCCGTAAAATGAAACACATCGATTCTATTACTGAAATAAAACCTTAGTACTACATATTTCCCTTTTTTAAACATATATTATATATAAAACGTCAAATTCTGTTTAGTTGATGTGCTTGCGGTCTTTTCATCGCTGTTTGATCAGAATGTGCTACGGCCGGGTCTTTCTTTTTTGTCCCGCAACATCTTGGGTGGAGGTACATCGGAGTGGAGGATGGCGTGGTGGCTTCTTGCGGATTGGTGCCCTGCGGCTTGACGTCCTGTGTTGATGGCGAAGGCATTTAAAGCAGTCTGGTTTTGTTCCCCATTCTACATTTTCTAATGGTGCTGACCTTGAATTTGAGACATTCAAGGCTCCAATGTTTCTCGGGCATACGGCGCATTATCATCATCATCGGCACTACAACCGGGACCCGGCCTTGGCCTTATTTAGCAAGTTCTGAGGCTTGTTAAATTTTTCCATAATGATTTGTTTTTTTTCCGGACAAGGTCATTAGTTAGTTGCGCCAGAGGCTTGTGGGGGGTTCCTCTATTCTACATGAGAAACAACCCACAATTCCAACCAACATTTCCACCTAATTTCGACCGCTTTCAGCGCGTCATACTTACCAATTTCCTTTATATGTATTCCCCTGTAAAACATTTCAAACGGACGTATAGCTAAACTCATCATCCTTTGCAGATAATGCATAATTGAGTTTAGCTACATAAATGTCATACGGCAACTCCATTCTTGCTAACCATGAGTTTCCCATCGGAAATCTCATAATATAGGTTAGCAACAACAAGTCTAAAAGAACGACGCTGTTGCAACATAGCAAAATAGCTGGGGTAATTTCAGCGTCATAGAGTCTGGTTCTCACGCGAATTATTTCCCAAACATCAGCGGCGTCCTATCGACTTTCCCTCAGATCACCCATTCGCTTGGGATCAACGATCTCTCTTTGCAGGAGAGTAACATCCGCTAGGGTTCTCTCTCATTCGTATTTCTTTCCACGGTTCAATGCGCTTTAACTACACCATAGCTGTACCACTGGGTCAGTAGGTCGTGTCAGTAGCTGCATCTGATACCAACACACACAACCAAAGCTACCCCGCGATCACAGCATATCATGTTTTCTGTTCTCTCATTCTTCGTGTCCGTCAATTACCCTATTAACAAAAGTTACTCATACTTTGACGGGCGTGAGGTTGAGAGAGTAGAGGCGTGGTCTCTTTTGGTTGTCCTGTGTGTAGAAAGAAATATGAATTTCAACCCTAATTCACACCAGTCGCTATTCAATCTTTACCGCGGTCGGTCACGCTGCACCGCGTCAGTAGTCAGATCTCAACCACCATTACAGGCAGTCGCTATTCTATTAACAGGACGAAAGGTCGCGTCGCGTCAAAAAGCATAGTGAATCGTTTTTTTTTCTTTGATAATTGATTACCAATTACAATGAACTTCCGCAAAAACATATTTTCAATCGGAGCGAATAAACACTGAACCGCGAATTGATAAAAGAATATTAAATAAAGAAAAAAAAATAATAGTGACATCTAACAAACAAATTCAGTTAAGTGTGTGTGAATATTTCAATTTGGGAGCAAATATATTGGATTTTATATTTAAGAGATAACTTCAAATTCTTTAATCGGACAGCTCGCCTTTATATATATGTATATAATATATTCTTTATATATATGTATACATTTCAAATAGTTAACTGCAAGAACTACTTTCTAATTGTCGGGGGTGGCAACATACATCTACCCCCACAGGCTCCCCGACGGGGAATCGAACCCCGGTCTCCCGCGTGACAGGCGGATATACTAACCACTATACTATTGAGGAGCCCGACCTTTATATATACACCATTTATATTTATTTTGATCAAGAAAGGCTTGCATTTGTTAGATTAAGCTAATAAAACTGCAAATGGCATATCAAGGGTGTTGGTTAACTACGTTGACGAACGTGCAGGCGTCGTATTTGCGGCAACGTGTTTAGAAGACTAAAAGAGACTTCCATATTTGTCTTTGCTTGGTTTTGTTTTGCAGTGATTGTTCGTGTGGGTATATGCATTGTTGTCGTGTAAAAACCAGAAACCATTACCCCGTGCAGATGTTTTGCCGTTGTGGGGGTTGTTCCTCAGGAAGCGCGTTTTCTTGTCCTGAAAAGGGCGTTGGATCTCTTTATTGATTGCTCCTGGAACAACACACTTCAGCAAGGGTTCGTTGGCGTGCTTCCTCTGACCCAGAGGGAAGAGCAACGTCCTGATTGTTCGTGGGACGTAACCTAGGGGATAGTGTCCTTATACCCTGCAACCTCAGTACTGGTTCCTGAACCGATTTCTTTGGAGTCGTCCTGGTATATATATATATATATATATATATATATATATATATATATATATATAAAGAATCATCCAACGTTGGGTGCCAGCACAAAATTTCCAAAGTAATGAAAAAAGTTTTATTTATTTTGGATTTAGCTTTATTGATTTAATTTGAAAATAACTGCTCTGTGGCAGGAGCATCTAGATACTGTGGCCTCGAGATCTTTTTTTTTTTTTATAAAACGCTGTCTTTATTGACCATTAAAAGTTTAGTTACATAAGTTTACAGCTAACTTAACTAAGTTGTGACAATTTTACTTACAATGTCTAGAACATTTTTCCAAGTAATATTTAATTTGAGGTCTTACGTCTAAGGAGATCTATTCCAGATACAATTTATTAGTAGGACTCCTGGAAAGGTCATGAAAACCAGGATGGATTGTCAATGTTTACAATAAATATTCTTAAAACTACTTATCTCTACTTAAATCTAGCTTATATCTAAGGTAGTTAAATAAATTCACATATAGTCATTTAGAACAAATTAGCCTAGTCTTAAGCTTAAGTTGGGATTTCATACTTTACATGCCCCAAGGAGGGAAGGGAGCGGCAGAGGGAGGTCTCTCCACCGACTGCTCGTTAAAGGAAAGAACCCGAGAAAAGGGTTGAATGTTTGAGTATTTGAAGTGGTTAAGATCGGTTACCCTGTTATGGTAGATGATTTCGTTCGCATCATTTACCAATCTTCCTGCGTAGAAGAGAGCCTTTAAATGGAGTGCATGAAGATAGGGATTTGATGCATTGTGGCTGGGGAGGCTAAGGGAATTGATGAGAGGGTTTGGATTGGGTGACAGGTTTTCAATGAATCTTATCGACAATTCCAGGAACCTTCTATCCAATCTCTCCAGGCCGACGGAGTGGTATAGCGTAAGGCTTCTGATATATTTGTGGGAGTCGCGCTGTCGACGTAGCCCTGTGATTAGTCTGAAACACTTCCTTTCGAAGATACGAAGTTTTTCCATTTGAGAGGGAGAGATATGGAACCAGATGGGACAAGCGTAAGTAAGTGTGGGCCTGATGATTTGTTTATAAAGTAGAAGTTTGACTTGTTGAGAGAGACCATCTGCCTTCCACATTACTTTCCGACAAAGGTTCAGCTGTATCCCCGCTTTGCGGATGACATTGTTTATGTGAGTCCTCGAGATCGTTTTGCTATCCCTTTATAAAGGAAAACACTTCGAAAATTGTATCCCAAAGATACACATTTTCGTACAACAATCTCGATTTTCGAGCGAGATGTTGTATTTACACAAGATAAGAATGAACTCTTACGAAACTATTACGCAGATGTGTGAATGTATCTGCTTTTGATTTTTGTTTGTTTTCCTGAATGGAAAATTTTCAGATAGAGATAACGATCTCTGAATTTTGAATTTTCATGATGCCGTGGAGCAAATTTGAACAATAAACGAATATTAGATTCGTTTATTGTGAATTTTAATTTTAATTCGGATTTTGGATTAAACTTCGTCGTGGGGGCAAATGTTATGCGATAAACGAATGTCTGATTCGTTTATTGCGAATTTTGGATTATGTTTGGGTTTTTGTCGGTTTTGATGGGTTTTTTGGTTTTAGCTTAAAATAGCTAGGATTTGTATGTAGGAATGGGGGAAAAGGGTAGTAGGGCTTTTTGGAGCACTACACAGAGGCTGGTAGATATTCTGGACCAAAGCATATCGGCAACAAATGCATTTTTCCTGTCCTTATATCCTAATTTTTCTAACCATGGTGACACTGAAAAAGGATACGCAACCTTCTTCTAAATAAAACAAAAACAGTTAGTGACCAAGGTGAGAACATCCACCTCCTACCCCACAATAGTATTGGACAGCGTCAATAGTTCTGGTGCTTGAATGGCATATAAAGACCTTGTGGGGGTTCTCTATACTACATGGAGAACCAACCCACTATTTCAGCCCTATTTCGACCGCTAACAGCGCGTCACCTCAACTTCAATTCCCCCTACAAGCTATTTCACCTAAAAATCATGTTTTCCAAAAGGACGCATAGCTGAATTCATTATTTTATGCAATAAGTGCATAATTGAACGCCACTACGAGTCATTTGTTCAACTTTTACGACTATCGGTCACGTCGCATAAAAGTCTAGTGTGTAGCCTTCTCGGTTGTTTTTTTTTTTTGTCGAGTTTCTCTAATGCGGCCGGATGTTAATATTGCGGTTTATGGATAATTTCGTGATTTATCAATTAAATTTAAGTGTACAGTACATCTAAACTAAACAATAAATGTAAATATAGTTTTTAGAGCGCTCTTGTAAGTGAATCCAGTTTCAACAAATATAAGTCAAATAGCGAATGCATTTCTGCTGGATAGTTTCGTGCAAAAAGAAAAACTTAGTATAAAATAAAGGAAAGAAGACATTTACACAACAAAAACCCCCGGTGCGTTTTATTTATCCATTCTTCTCGGGTGAACAATTTTCGGCGTTTCATCGTTGGGGATTTCAGTGAATCGGCGTCGTACGTCGGCATCCATACTTCTACCCCCACAACCTGGATACCAATGTCGGTATAGAATCACAGTATCATCAGCCAGCTTACATAAACTTAGCTTTTCTAGAATTAGGGTAGTATAAGATTTAAGTTAAGTTACGTTAAGTTCTTTTAAATAAAATTAAAAAATTATGTAGGTTAAATTTTAAGAAAAAAACAAAAAAAATTCGACACGAAGTTTTCAAATTTTTCTTTGTCTTTCAAATAATCATAAGAACTGCCACAAAGTTCTGTCACCGAAAGACAAATTATACAATTGTTATGTAATGTTTAACTTAGAGCGTCTGCGAAGGACCAGTAAGTTATAATATAAGCCAATTAAGTTAGAATTTAAACATTTTTTGTCTAGGATGTAATTTAGAAACTTAGAAGATAAAAAGAAAATAAAAAAATGTATTAAAAATGAAATGTAAATGGTCATTTATACCCCAAAAATTAATTTCATCAAACATGTGACTCACATTCTTCAAAGCGCCCTCAGTCGGTCTTAATAACTGCACAACAATTTGTAGTAGACCCGTGGCGGTTCTCCTGTACGCCACCATCCATCTTGCCATCATTCAGGTAAAAACCCCATCTAGGGCATGCGAAGGGCATAAAAAAACAAGTATTGTGGCAGTTCCATTGAACGCCACTGCTTACCAGACGGCTAGTTATGAAGAAATAGTTACCTGTAACACCTAAAAAGCATGTACTTACCTTCCACACCGTGCCTGTAACATTAGAAAAACCGGTGAAACATTAATTCTCGCTGATATGAAATTCCAGCGGCAACAAATCCAATATTCTCAAAGAAATTTGGTTTAACAACAAAGCACCAATATTGCCCGTTCAATATCTGTGCGATATTCCACACCTGCAGGAAATGTGTATCTTTCCTTAGCACAGCATGCCCACATCGATCGGTCACCCGACCGACCGATACACCAGGGCATTCGGCTGACGCCCAGGCAGTCGAGTTTGCAAATGGAAATTTACCATCAGAATTCGACTGCGAGGATATACTAGCGAAATATGCACGATCAGCAATAATGCTTTACGCAGTCGTTGATCGTGTAAACATTTCAACCCCTTTTTTAGTTGAGATACTCGTACCTGTTGCGAACATTTAGATGGGATATATGCTATGTCTGCATACTTGCGGACGGACACGATGAGCAGCAGAAGCAATCACCGTGTGTGTATTTCAACCCCTTTTGTGTTGAACAAAACGCAAAAGGGATATCTTACCATATATGGTCATCGAAGCGATGATTGAATATGTCGTATTCTATCGCTTCGATGAACTAATCGCATTCATGATTCCGTGGAGGGAAGTCGAAGCCTCCACGTTAAAATAGAAAAAGGGGTGTCGGTATGTAAAGATCTTTCCTTTAGTCGCGAATGATAAAAAGACAATATTATTTTTATTAATTAAATACGCAACATTCTATTTTATTATAGTTCTTACCTGTCAACCATTAAAACGCGAGTCGAGAGTGGTGTGGCGACGCGAGTGTTTGGCAGCGTTAACGTTTTTGACGAACATGGTTATTTTTTTCATATCTTTATTGTGAACTCATTAATAATTGTAAATAGTGAATCGGAAATAACATTAAATTGATATGTAATATTAAATGAAATGAAGGATATGTTTTGTTTTCATTCGACTGGTGTTGGAATTGACCCGATCGGAAAGTGCATTGCTCGCCGTTGAAATGCCTTATCGTTCATCCTTTTACTGCTTCTTCGCTCATTGATCCGCCTTTGTTAATCAGGTGCCGCTTCACTGCATTACGATAGTCGCGCGAATTAAGTCACAATTCACGGAATTTAACTTTTAAAAACTTTATTTGTGAATTTCACTTATATTAATTTTATTTACAAATTCTAATTGCTATTAATCTTTGTTACAAGTTTTACTTAGTTCTCGGCTATGCCGGCTGGTGTCCAAATCAGAATCCCCCCTTCGTCTGGTCATCATGTAGCATTTATAGTCTTTGCTTCGGACGTCTTATCATCTTAGCTCATATGATGATTGTTGGGTCTTTAGGTCGTGTGAATCTTTGTCTTGTTGTGTTGACTTATGATGCTTGTTGGGTACTCGGGTCGTGTGTATCTTTGTTGGCTTATGATGATTGTTGGGTTTTGCTTGACATGAATATTAGCTTAAAGTAATTGCAATGGTTTTTTATCTTAGTTTGATAACAATGGTTATTTTCGTCTTATTATGTTGACTTATGATGATTGCTGGTTTTGCTGGCCATGATTATTTAATATGTTTATTATAATAATAGATTAAAGTGATTACAATGGTTTTAACCCTAAATTACCATTAACTCCCTTAACTCCCCCCTCTGTTAAGATAAAGCGTCCTCGCTTTTGAGTTTTTCCAGAGCATTGGTGTATTGTACTATGTATTTGTGTTTTTTCTTAATATTAATAATTTTTACAATGGTTTTTATTACACATATGCTCATGCTAATTATTACAATTATTATAAGTGTTACAAAAAGTGTAAGTATAGGATGTTCTTCGATTGGTATGAGTATCGTGGATAATTCTTGTAAGTTTGTAAATTTAGTTTCTTTGTTGGAGGTCATATACTCTAGTATTGTTACATCATTATTATGGTTTTGTACAATTAATTTTTTCATCAACCTTTTTCTGTTCGTATATGTTTTATTATTTATTGTTACAGTATTTTCAAAATGAATGAGTTTCGGGCCTGTCATTGTTACATTATTCACTATTTGTTCTTGATTAAAAAATATGTACCCATCTTCTAACTCTTTTATATCTTTATTGTTTTCCTTTATAGACTTACAATGTACTGGTTCGTTTTTTAGTAGGGGTATGGTGCAACTATCTTTGCTGTAATCTATTTTACAAATGTAGTCCCCAATATAATTTTTACAATCATTAACATTTACATAATTTTGATTACATAGACTTATTTTTTCTTTTAATTTTAGTTTGCCAATTCTACTGGATAGGGAATATAGTTTGTACAAATGACATTGTTTGATTATTACTGGATATTTGTATGTAATTACAATAGAATCTTTATAATAACAGATAAATTGTTTAGAGTACTCTAGAACATGTATGATAGGGATACCAGTATTTTCATGTTTGATTATTTCTTCTACGTCATACGTATCAATAGCTTTGGAGTAAAAGTTCCCATTTTTTGCTAAATTTATGGTGGCTGTAATTGTTTCGAGTTCGTAATAAACTTCTTGTAGGATGGTTTCTGAGCTGTGCTCTTTATTATCTACTTTCTCTAGTAGTTTCTCGAATCTCGAGTTAATCGCTTTTTGTTCGTTGTTGTTTTTTACTAGTGTATTCAAGCGGGTTTCAATTTCGACTATGTCGTTGTGGTCTGGTGTACCCGTTATCAGTTTTAATACTGACCCTAAAAGGTTTATTTGTCTCCTTGGCCTGACTTCATGCGGAGTGATTTGCGCCATTAGCGAATCTATACGATGGAGAATTGCTTTCATCTGTAATGATGTTTCTTCATGTCCCGCTGTTTCTTTTGCCATGTGTATGGGTGCGAGTATCTTCGTTAAGTTAAAAATATGAAGGAGGTATTCGGTCTCGTTGTACAGGTGAACTGGTGCGATTTCGATGGATATGTATTTTTGGCCAGTTAGGTCTTTTATTTCAAGAGTTTTCGCTTGAGGTATTAGTAGGAGAGCAATTATGATGTACATTTTGTGTTCCTAATGTTGTCTTTATGGATTTTCTTGCCTTGAGTTGTGATTATATAATTCCCTTTATCCTCTTTTACTTTTGTCTCAATGAAACGGTCTGTATTCTTGTTCCGTCGCTTTGATCTGTGAAATATTATGTCATTAGGGTTGTATGTTTTCGCTTCTCGATTTTTATTAAAGTGGTTTAATATTTTTTGTTGGTTGAGTTTCAGAACATTTTCGAGTGGTGGTATTTGTTCTCGATTAAAAAATATGTCTTCGGGTTTAAAATTAGTGACGGAGTGTATAGTGGCGTTATATTGTTTCACAGCTTCAAAAATTTCCTCTTCGCAATCTGTGCTGTTTTGTTTTGCAAGAGCTCGTACTATTTCAAGAATGGTCGAGTGTGCTCTTTCGACCTGGCTGTTAGATGTTGAGTGATCAATAGGTGTTTTTACGTGTATTGTTTTGTGTCGGTTGAACATTGATTCTGCCTGATGACTTGTAAAAATTGATTCATTGTCAGTCATTACGTACTGTTGATCGTTGTACTTGAATATTTGCGAAAGTATTTCGTTTATAACCGTCGGTATGTTTAGTTTGTTTGGTATGTGCCTTAGGTGTAGGTACTTTGAGTAACGGTCGATTGTGCTGATGTACATTTGGTCGTTTAAGTGGAAGACATCCATTTGTAGGTATTGTCCGATTTTGGTTGGTACTGGTGTTTCTCCTATGGGGTGCTTATTGGGTTTCCTGTCGTATTTGGCTTTGAGGCATGTTTTGCACTTTGTAGCGTAATTTTTACATGCGTTAGCTATTTTCGGCCAGTAGTATTGTAATAGGATTTCCTTGGTATTATTTCGATATCCTCTGTGTGCCCTATTATGCACTTCTTCTGTTATTTTTATTTGTTCATTTCTGTCTTCTATATCTTTTAATAGTGTTTGAGTTATAATTAGTTTATAATGTTTGAATGTTTCTTTAATTGTTCTTTCATGTTTATGTAATAGTTCTTCTGGTATTTTTATTGCATTAATGACGTTGGGGTTAAGTATTTTCTTTAGTTTTTTCTTTAAATCTTCTTCATTTATGATGCATACGTCATGCCTGAAGTTATTAAAAACATTTTTTGTTTTTATAGGTTGGTTTTTGTTTGATTCGTTAATCGTTATTTGATTTTTATAATTATTGAGAGGTTGGCTTACTCGTGAGATTTGTGTTCGTGGAGAGCTTATTGCGGAATGTTCAGAGCAAGTGGAGGTGTTTACCTGTTGTCTTGACAATGCATCTGCGACTACATTATCTTTACCGGGTTTATACCTGATTTCTGCTCCGTATTCCTCTATGAAGTTTTTCCATCGTTTTAGTTTGGTATTAGGATTTCTTTCTGATACGGCGAATGTTAATGATTGATGATCCGTATATATGATCAGGTTTGTTATACCATACAGCAGATTCCTTAGTTTTTGTAGCGTCCAAACTATCGCTAACAGTTCTTTCTCATTAGTGGAGTAGTTTTCTTCTGTTTTGCTAAGTGTTCGTGATACGAAGGTTATTGGATTATTTCCTTGACTTAAGACCGCACCTATGGCGAAGTTACTCGCATCGGTCGTAAGTTCGAAGGGTTTGCTGAAATCTGGTTGGAATAGCTCTATCCTTGCTCGTAGTTCCTCTTTGATCATTTCAAATGCTTTTCTGGCTCGTTCGTCGAATTGGATTTCAACCTTTTTACTTTTATTCTTAGACACTTGTTCTTCTGTTTGTAAGAATATGGACATTGGTTTTGTGATGTTCGCATAATTTTGTATGAATCGTCGGTAGTATCCAGCTAGTCCTAAAAATGACCTTAATTCTTTCAGGTTAGTCGGTTCTGGGTAATTTTTTATTGTTTCAATCTTCTCCGGATCGACGGTAATTGTGTTGTGTTTTATTATATGTCCCAGGTATTTTATTGATTCCTTAAAGAAGTGCGATTTTTCGTTTGAAATTTTCATGTTGGCTCTTCTTAATGTATCTGTAATTATTTTTACGTGTTCTGAGTGTTCCTCTTTGCTATGAGAGTATATTAACACGTCGTCGATATAGACGTAGGCGAATTTCCCGATGTATGGTCGAAGTATATCGTCAACTGCTCTTTGGAATATACTGGGCGCGTTCCTGAGTCCAAACGGCATTCGTGCGAATTCATATTTCGCTCCATTAATAGAGAAGGCAGTTTTCTGTTGATCCTCTTTTTTTATTTTTATTTGGTGGAAACCTGATTCTAAGTCCAATGTTGAAAATATATTGGCTTTCCCTAGATTTTGTATTGTTAAATTTACGTCAGGGATAGGGTATCGATCCGTAATTGTTTCTGCATTGAGTTTCTGGTAGTCTATTACCATACGTCTCTTAGGGGTTCCATCTTCGTTGTATCCTTTCTTCGGTACAACCCATACAGGTGAGTTGTATGGGCTAAAACTCTTTTGGATTATTCCTTCCTTCAGTAGTCGAGCGATTTCCTCATTTACAAACTTGTTGTCGGACATGGGGTAAGGGTATTGTCGCGAGTAAATAGGATCTTCATGTTTAGTACGTATTGAGGCTTCTACTTGGGTAATGAAGGGGAGGGTGGGAATGAATTTATTGTTTTGTTCCATAATTGCATCTACCTCCTTAGAATAGTATTCGTCATCAAGAGAATAATTTATTTGCATTTTGGGGGTTTTGTAAGTAATTGAATAAGTTTCTAAGTCTATCTTGGCATTTAATTGAACTAAGCCTGCTTCTCCTAGTATCATTGTAAAATTTCTTAAAGTAGGTATGACATAAAATATTAGATTCGTATTAAACATATTGACTTGTTTTTTTGCATGAGTTAATGTCGTACCATGCATTGTATTAACTTCAATGGGTTCTATTGGTATGGGTGCTCCATAGGGGTAGTTTGAGGAAACGTAATTATTGGTGGCTCCAGTATCTATAAGAATAGTCACTCGGAGCTCGGGTCTTCCTTTATCCTTGGTTCTTAGGGTCAAACACGGAAGACCATTTATTCGGCTAAAAAAGTCGTCTTAGCTTCATGGTCATTGTCTTCGCTACCTATCTGTGGGCTGTTAGAAATGTTATCGTTATGATGTATTTTGTTCATTTCTTGGGGCCCATTTCTATGGTATTGTGTTGAAGTTGTTCTGAAGGGGTTATTCCACTGTCTCTGTTGTTGGTTATTGTGTGATCTCCTGTCTCGGATAGATTCATCCACTTCCATTGGTTCAGGCTTCGGCTTCACATATGTTTGTACGTTGGGTTTGTAATAACGTTGCTCCTTGTAGCCTTGTGGTGGTTCGACTTTCCTTTCGTATTTTTCGTATCTCTTCTGGTGTCTCTGATCATATGAGTTCCGAGGTCTATAGTGATACCTTTCGCTTAATCCGTATGCTTCTTTGTTGTGTAAGATAGTTCTAGCGATTGCATACGCTTCTTCCAGAGTTTTCGGATTTTGGGAAAAAAGTACTCCTCTTGTGTATTCACAATTTAATCCTTGAGCAAAGGCTCTAACGCCTGATTCCATAGCGTTGGTGTATGAGGCTTCACTTTTATTCGTACCTTGCATCTCGATTTTAGTTAGTACTAGATTTAAGGCTTTATTGATGTTATTGAAATACTCCGTAACTTCTAATTTTTCCTGTTTAATTTTCAATAAGTTTTCTTGTAACACATAAAGTGGCCTTTGGTCGGCGTAAGTATAATCTAACCTATTGATTATAGCGTAGAAATTAAGTATGGTATTGTGGTTCACCAATATGTCCGCTGCGTCGCCTTGTATTTTTGTTCTGAGGATTTGTAGGCATTTAAAATATTCATTTGTCTGTTGGAATCTTTTTATTTCCTCCATTAGGTTCCAGATCAGACTCCGCCATGCTCTATACTCCTCTGGTTTGCCGTTGAAAACAGGTATGTTTTTAAATATACTGGTGTCGATTTGGCTAGGATCTTCTAGCTTCCAAGTTACGGGGGTTAGCTTTTCTATCGTAACTATTTCCTTGTTTAATCCTTGCTGTTGTATCCGTATGACGGCTTCCCTGGTTTCCTTATTCTCGGTTATTAATGCCGATAGGGTACTTGTTAGGTGAGCGATCTGCGCTTGTAGTTCTGCTGCTGAGGCCATTTCTTCACTTTCACTTTCTGATTCGGTTGGGGCGGATGGTCTCTCGAATGGTCTCGACGACTTATTCCGTATTTTAGGAATTTTCATAAAGGAGATGTGGGTCTAATCCCGGGGTTTTATCGTGAGTGTGTTTTTTTCTCACTTTCCTTTTTTATCTGCTATGCAGTCAAAACTTGTTGTGTCCGTACTTATGCGGATGTTGTCCTTTATTGCTAGGGAATCACTGACACTTTAAGAAAATTTAATTTTTACTCACGGTTTTTCCTATGCAACTCTTAGTGTGGTTTCCAGTGTGTTTTTCGCCTAGTAATGTCCGGATGAGTTCCTGGTCAGGTCTGGATATGGTCCTTGTCAGGTACAGCTATGGTCCTAGTTAGGTCCAGATATGGTCCTCGTCTCGTCCGGGTATGGTCCACAGGTTGTGATGGAGTTATAATCCAAAACACTCCTGGCAGGATCGCCAATTAAGTCACAATTCACGGAATTTAACTTTTAAAAACTTTATTTGTGAATTTCACTTATATTAATTTTATTTACAAATTCTAATTGCTATTAATCTTTGTTACAAGTTTTACTTAGTTCTCGGCTATGCCGGCTGGTGTCCAAATCAGAATCCCCCCTTCGTCTGGTCATCATGTAGCATTTATAGTCTTTGCTTCGGACGTCTTATCATCTTAGCTCATATGATGATTGTTGGGTCTTTAGGTCGTGTGAATCTTTGTCTTGTTGTGTTGACTTATGATGCTTGTTGGGTACTCGGGTCGTGTGTATCTTTGTTGGCTTATGATGATTGTTGGGTTTTGCTTGACATGAATATTAGCTTAAAGTAATTGCAATGGTTTTTTATCTTAGTTTGATAACAATGGTTATTTTCGTCTTATTATGTTGACTTATGATGATTGCTGGTTTTGCTGGCCATGATTATTTAATATGTTTATTATAATAATAGATTAAAGTGATTACAATGGTTTTAACCCTAAATTACCATTAACTCCCTTAACTCGCGTATACTGATGCAGAAAAGACCCTCGACAAGACACCCAAATAAAATCAGTGTTAACAAAGCCCAAAACCGGAGCTCTTGCCCCACATTGATGACAACCCAATGGGGTAGCTTAATGGATGGGGAGTAGAACCAGTGCAGCGCATGCACAAAAGACATCCCCCCCCTAGGGCAACACCAAGTTAAGCTTCTCTGGCATAAGCAGTTAATCTGATCTGAAGTATTGTACGCCTTTCCCATAAGGTCCTGAATATCTTCGACCCAAATGGAAAGACTTCGAGTTTTCGAAATGAAACTCTTAAGAAGATGCATCAACCATTCTAGAAGGCGTGACGGACGGCAGTGAATTCAAGAACGAGGGCAAGGGAATCGACATAAAAGAAGCGAATATCACTCCGTAACATCACAATGATCCAACTGCGGTTCCAATTAAAAACTCATTGTTAAATTCAACTAATCCCAGGAACTACAAAGCAGTTTCTGTCCGACTAGGAACCAAGGAAGACGTCATCAACCCTAACAAAGAAAAGGACGATCAAACGTGAGTAAGATAATACCTTTATATTTCAATTTTTGTGTACAATAAAATTAGTGTGTCGTAACTTTGACTTTGGGACCTTCGTCCAGACAAGTCACAAAACTTCGTTTCTTTTAGCAAATTGAATGAGCCTCCAAAAATTAAATTAATAACATATATTTAAAAAGCCATTTTATAAACTCCTTCTAACTAACGCATGACACCGTCAAGACTCTTCGCAACTGTTCGAGTCAGTCCCTCTCTTATATGCATTCTTTCTTCGCATCAACGACCTACACCTAGCAGTCATGTTGTAGTCCGGACGCCGTGCTTCCTCGGTATGGGGGAAGAGCGTGGACTTATTATTTTTTTTTTTGACTGTTATGATTTTCCAAAAACAACTCACTTATAATTCACGTACAACTGGCTTTTAAGATTTCCCAATTGCGACTATTCTGTTTATTTACAAAGTCAATCAAGCCGAAATCTGCTTTAGCGATAATTATTATTTAAACAACAATAACAAACAATTATTTAAAGTTAATAATTAATAAACTTAATATGTTATTGCGACGCTAGCTGCTCCATAACAAATCATTCTCAACCTTTCTTTACGGCTGACAAATATCAACTGAACTTTTTCTATTCTATTTTTTTCTCCCTGACTTTTCACATTCAATTCGGACGAAAATCCAAGTTGCTATGTTTTCAATAAATAAAAAGGTGCAGGTTATTAAGTGTGCTGTAACTGGTAATATTGTGAATGTTTATGAATGGTATGTATTAAGTGAGAATGTAATATATGTTAAGTGAAGTTTTTAAGGATGTGTTAGGAGATTCAGTGTTAAATTTAATAAGGGTAGTATTCTGGAATACAACATCCCACCCTTCTTCGAGAAAGAAAATTATCCTTGAAGAGAATAATTTTCTAGTAACTATATGTTAGCTTAAGATTAATTAAAGACTTGGATTTTCGTTCAATTACATTACAATGGTTTTCAAAATTAATCTTTCATCAACGGTTACAATAATCAATAAGTTCTTAATACTAGAAAAATAGTCTATTTACATTATATATTAACTAAATTTTTACAATAATCAAAAAGGTCTTAACACTAGAAAAATAGTCCAAATAGTCTATTTACATTACATATTAACTAACTAAATTTAAATATTTCTCCTTGGAATCTTTTCTTTTCTTATCCAAAAGTTATTATATTAATTATATAATATTAATATTATTGTTTCAAAATTCTCATTTCCGTTCGAATATATATATTAATTCCAAAATTTCCAATACCTATATTACCTCTAAAATTTCCTTTCTTTCCTTTTCCGTTCGAATATATATTAATTCCAAAATTTCCAATATATATATTACCTCTAAAATTTTCTTTCTTTCGTCCCCCTCATTAACTTTTTTTTTTTTTTTTTTTTTTTTTTTTTTTTTTCATTTCCGTCATTTCCTACAATTGATAGATTATTTCATATATATTGAATAATAAAACAAAGGCCATTTGTTATGTGTTTATCTTTTCCTTAAATTTATGGAAAAGTTTCCAAAACCTTTCTGGGCCTATTACTATGATGATTGAATAAAGATGATTATTACCAAAAATCTTCTTGCAAAATGATCTTAAATAATTTAAATGACGGTGTAACCTTTTATTTTTTTGTATTTTGCATTGGAATAAATTTTTATTGTTGAAAAAAAAGACTTGTAATGTATTTATATAGTTACTCTTTACAATACCTATTTTAGTTAAATTATTATTTTCATTTTTTATTATTTCGTGTTTGTGTTTGTTTTCGTTGTTTAAAATATTTATTGTTTTCGGCTTAGTGTTGTCATTGTCCATAGCTTTAACTGCTGTCGGAACGTCTACCTTTTCAGTCTTACTCACTGCTGATGGATCGTTTAGTTTCTCAGTCTCATTTACTGATTCGTATAGTTCTTCAGGCTTATTAGCTGTTAGAACATCTTGGTCCCCAGTCTTATTTGCTGTTTGAACTATTTCTTCAGTTATATCTGCTGTAGAAACATTTAATCCGTCAGTCTTTGCTGCTGAAAAGATTTGTTCATCAGTATTAGCTGCTGAACTGACTTGGGTTTCGAATTTTATTGCAACTATTGGGTCTTCAGTCTTTAACACTGCTGAATTTTCAGTCTTTGTTGCTGAAGTGCCGTGGTTGTCTATTGGGATAGCCGGAATATTAGGGGTTTCTGTTTGTATATTTTCTGCAGGATCCGAATTTTCAGTCTTTAATACTGCTGAGTTTTCAGTCTTGGTTGCTGAAGTGTCTGCGTTGTCAATAGGGATATCTGAGATATTAGCGATTTCAGTCTTTAATACTGCTGAAAATTTCGGATTTTCAGTCTGTGTTGCTGAATTGTTTTCCAGAATGGGAGTATGAATCGGAGTCTTTATATTAGGGACAGGGTTATCTTCGTTTATATGGCTTGGTTTATAGGAGTATGTGGGCTCAGGGTAAATTTGGCTAGGAGCTTCATTAAAATGGTCGTTATCTATTTCCCAAGATCTAATGCTGTAAATAGAAAACTTTGGTCTGTCTTCCATAAATTTTGGTTGGCGTCAGGCCTCGTTTTCCGACTCTTGCACCCGAGAAAAGTGAACATTTTGTCTATCGTTTTGTCTATTGGTGGTCCTAGAATTTTCACCAAAACGATTTTCAGAGTTTGTAGGATTATTTCGGAATGGGTTACGCGTTGTTGTACCTTGTTGGTAATTTGTTGAAGCCGATCCATTCCTAGATATCTTGTATCTACACTCATTCTCTGTGTGATTATTCCGTCCACAGAAATTACATACAATGTTATATTCCCTTTTTATGGGTTGTCTATTCGGAAAAAAGTTGGATTGCATGTTCCGATAACATGTGTCCTGTGTATGCCCTGGCTTACCACAGGTTTGGCAGACTATACTATTGAATGTAGGTTTTTCGTTATATTGATATGACCTGGAAGAGTTGTCCATTCGAGCACCATGTGATACTACATGTGCAATCGACTGTTTTAAATTATTTCCCCCATGGACTTTAGCTAGTATCTTTAGCTGTTCGTTCATTAGTCCATCTTCAAATGTTTGTACGGCCAATTTTTTGTTTTCTTCCATTAAGAATTCCCTAACCAGCGCGTCTGCTGTTATTTCACACGTGGCAGAGTTTAGAGTCCTTAGAGCATTCGCGACTCTATCGCCGTATTCCCGGACGGTTTCTCTGTAGCGTTGTTTCAGAGAAATCAACTCATTGTGTGCCGTCGACCGAGATTGCTCCTCTTTATATTCCGATTCGAGTTTATCTTTTAAATCCTCCCACTTAGCGATTTGGCTATACCTAATCAGATCGTAAGCATGACCCTCTAGTCTATTTTTGACTAGCTCTAAAAACGTCTCGTATATATCCGGGTCTGCCTTCTTTATGGATCTAAATAAAACGTCTCCCCCGGAAATAAATTTACCTAAGTCGCAGGGTTTCCCGTCAAAGGTAGGGACGATTCTGAAAACATCAGAAATTCCGACAGAAAGAGCCATTTCAGGGGGTTTAATGTGTATCGGTTGATAGTGGATTTGTTCTTCCCCCTGCCTAGCCGCCTGTCTCGTGTAATATGGACTCGTAATAGTGAAAGTTTAAAATAATGTATGGCGAAAATTCAATTCTTAAAATATGGTTAACTTAAAAATATGGTTATGGAAAAATTGGCCTTTCTTTTGGTTATTCAATATATATATATATATATATATAGGAAAGAAAAATAAATTGGTCCCAAAACTGAAAAGAAAGAAAATTCGACGAGAAAGACAGAAAAAAAACGGAAATGTCTTCGAAATACTGAAATGAGAATTTGCAAATAATTTAGATAGAAATTTCTATCCAAAAAATATTCTATTGGGATAAGGAGAGCTTCCAAGTAGAAAATATTCCTAAAAAAAAGTAGAGAGAAAAGTCGCTAAAAAAAATTCTTACTCTACTAAATGTTGTCGTTGTACTGTTGATAGCAGTCTTGAGTGTTGCTGTTTTGTTTTTTTTTTCTTCAGTTTTCCTTGGTTGTTTCCTTTGTGTGGTTCTTTTTCTTTTTAGATTTTTTTTTTCTTTGACGCCAGGCAGACTTCACGTCCTAAAGTTGATTGCTCATCCTGGTCTTTGCTGCTTTCCTTTTTTTTTCTTTTTATTTCGTTGTTTTATGTCGGAGTTTTTTTTTTTCTTCTTATTTTGGTTTGGTTATTTCTCCTGTTTTTTTTTTCTCTCTTTTCTTCTTGAAAAATTTTTTTTCTTCTTCTTATTTGGTTATTTCTCTTGTGTTCACTTTTCTTCTTATAAGCAATTTTTTTTGTTGTTTTAAATTTTTGTTTACCTTGTTTTTCGTTGTTTTATGTTTACTTTTTTCTTCTTCTTATAAACATTTTTTTTTTGTTGTTTTAAATTTTGTTTTGTTTAAAAAAAATTTTTTTTTGTTGTTTTTTTTTCTTCTTATTTTCTTCTTTTTATTTGGGATCCTTTGGTTGTATCCCACCGCTGCCACCAGTGTTGTGGTCCGGACGCCGTGCTTCCTCGGTATGAGGGAAGAGCGTGGACTTATTATTTTTTTTTTTGACTGTTATGATTTTCCAAAAACAACTCACTTATAATTCACGTACAACTGGCTTTTAAGATTTCCCAATTGCGACTATTCTGTTTATTTACAAAGTCAATCAAGCCGAAATCTGCTTTAGCGATAATTATTATTTAAACAACAATAACAAACAATTATTTAAAGTTAATAATTAATAAACTTAATATGTTATTGCGACGCTAGCTGCTCCATAACAAATCATTCTCAACCTTTCTTTACGGCTGACAAATATCAACTGAACTTTTTCTATTCTATTTTTTTCTCCCTGACTTTTCACATTCAATTCGGACGAAAATCCAAGTTGCTATGTTTTTAATAAATAAAAAGGTGCAGGTTATTAAGTGTGCTGTAACTGGTAATATTGTGAATGTTTATGAATGGTATGTATTAAGTGAGAATGTAATATATGTTAAGTGAAGTTTTTAAGGATGTGTTAGGAGATTCAGTGTTAAATTTAATAAGGGTAGTATTCTGGAATACAACAGTCACAGCCCTTCTCCCTATTTTGTAGCGCAGAGGCAACATTTCTGCTACCCATTTTTTTTTTCAGTAGTCGTATTATTTCTTATATGGTTTGTACATTAAATTTTACAATACAATTGACAAATATTATCGAATATAATAAAATATAAGAAAACTAGAAGGCATTTAGTATTTGCATACGATTAAAGTAACTGTGGGGGTGATGGTTTGATGGGAACGTATGGCACGGGTTCACTACACTCCCACCGAACCGAGACTGCGAAACTCCCACCAAAACTGCTAAATGAAACACTGCTCGCCGCCGAGGGAAGGTTAAAAGCAGGAACAAATGATCGCCAAACGAGGGATAAGTAAGATGAGAAACACAGTTTTCGTAGCAAATCATTCTTCATTCAACTGGATTTTTGTCTAGTCTATCTTAATACTGGCACTTATTCAATAGCTTCCAGTGCGCAACCTTGTACAATCGTAAAATTAGCCGTAACTTTACAAAGACACTCGGCACATTGGTCCTTTAATTAAATCATACTTCACCTTAGCCTATTTTAGTTTTAGTCTATCCGGTGGTTGAAATCCTACAATTTTTGCAATCGTGAAATTAGACGTAAATTTACTAAGATTCAATGATTTTTTAATTAAATCGCACTTCAGTTTAGCCTATTTTAGTTTTAGTCTATCCGCTCGTTGAAATCGTACAATTTTTGCAATCGTGACGTTAGGCGTGAATTTACAAAGGACACTTGACGCCGTGCACAACTCTTATAAACAATTACACTACTGATACATCAACTGTTCGTCTCGGACTCTATTGTTTTAAAACGGTGAAAAGGGAACGGAGCAGCACGACCGTAGGACTCGACTCCTCCGGGGATAAAAAGAAAAGGCTCTCGTCGCGTAGGCTGTTGAAACTCGACTGACTAAAAAGGGGCAAGAATCTATTTATGGTGTAGTGGCAGTGGAGTCATCGCTAAGTAAACTCACTGTCACTTACTAGGAATGTGAAGAAGGGTTGCTATGTGTACATAGAGAATTGTTTCAGGGAATTTTCCGCCGTACAGGCTGAATTAGATTCCTCTGTTGCTGTGTACACGGAGAAATAGGTTTCGGGGGCATGACCAAGTATGGACATGAGCTGTCGGTTAAACAGAGGAATATGGGTATTGGTCATTGCGATGGTTGTTTCGTGGAAATGCAACGCATCGTGCTGGTGACTTACCATTAAGGAGAATTGGTATTATTTCAGATGGTTTAGGTAGGATGGGAGCCGAAATGGTTTTCGGGGAAACTAAATGTTGCGAGAAATATAGTTTAAGTAGGAGGTGAACTGGAATGGTTATCGGGAAAAATTAATGCGGTTTAGTGTAAATGAGGCAGATGAGGGTTTTTACAAATGTTGTAGGTTTTACAAATGCATTCTATTACAGATTGAGAAATAAATACATGCTATTGCAGATTTCGAAGATGGGTGCTGTTGCGGATTGGGAAGTGTATTCTTGCAAGTTGAATGGGGCGTTGGGCTAAGGCGACGGGCTGTTAGCGGTCGAAATTAGGTAGGAATTGTGGGTTGGTTCTCCGTGTGATATAGAGAACCCACACATAACGAAACAGAGTTGAATGCCTCTTTACTATGGTAATCAAGTAAAATATCGGTTTTTTAAAGTGGGGTGAGTATTACCGGTTTAGGAATAGTTGTGTAGTACATTCAAGAACCACAAAACTTGAACATTAATACAAAAAGATAAATCTAGGTACAATTTGTTAAGTCGGTTGAAGGCAAATGAAAGGGTACAAACAATTAAACCAGAATACCAGAAATACAAGAATCTAAAGCAGCATAGTCCAGGCTGAAGAGCCACATCTTCACTCCTTTTAGAAATGCACCAGGTCTTGCTAGAGCCTTGACTGATGTAGGTAACTCATTGAACAATCGAAGTGACAACACAGTAAACAACTCACGATATCCTGTAGTCGGGAATTTGGGAACAGTAACCATAAATAAATAATTACCCCTAAGGTTATATCGGGAGATTAAACGAAAATTAGGATTGCCAGACCTAAAGAAGAATATCTTGAACAGTTTAAAACAATACAAGTGTCTTACAGGAAGAACATTCAGCACCCTGAACAAAGAAAAGGACGGGTGCCTGGTAGGCTTTCTCCAAATTTTTCTAAAACCTAATTTCTGCTGGATTAACAGTGGTTCTATTTTATATTTACAACCACCACCCCAACATGCAATTCTATATTGTAGTTTGGAATGGAATAAACCATAATAAATTATCCTCAAAAGCTTAGTAGAACAGACATAACGTAAAAAAATAAAAATGGCGAAGAGTGCATCGGAAATATTTTCTCAGTGTATTTTCTTAGCGTAGCTCCTCAATAGTATACTGGTTAGTATACCTGCCTGTCACGCGAGAAACCGGGGTTCGATTCCCCGTCGGGGAGCCTCTGGCGCAAGACTAATGACCTTGCCCGGAAAAAACAGATCATTATGGAAAGTTTGACAAGCCTCAGGACTTGCTAAATAAGGCCAAGACCGGTTCCAGATTGTAGTGCCGATGATGATGATGATGATGATTTTCTTAGCGTGATATAAAAAGCTCATTCTAGAGTCGAGTCTAAGTCCTAGATATTTAAATTCATTTACATTCTCTATAGAAAACCATCTATCACTACAGGTTCGACTGTAAAAAAAGGGGGCGAAGAGAAACCGCTTAAACAGCTGAACAAAGAAAAGGACGGGTGCCTGGTAGGCTTTCTCCAAATTTTTCTAAAACCTAATTTCTGCTGGATTAACAGTGGTTCTATTTTATATTTACAACCACCACCCCAACATGCAATTCTATATTGTAGTTTGGAATGGAATAAACCATAATAAATTATCCTCAAAAGCTTAGTAGAACAGACATAACGTAAAAAAATAAAAATGGCGAAGAGTGCATCGGAAATATTTTCTCAGTGTATTTTCTTAGCGTAGCTCCTCAATAGTATACTGGTTAGTATACCTGCCTGTCACGCGAGAAACCGGGGTTCGATTCCCCGTCGGGGAGCCTCTGGCGCAAGACTAATGACCTTGCCCGGAAAAAACAGATCATTATGGAAAGTTTGACAAGCCTCAGGACTTGCTAAATAAGGCCAAGACCGGTTCCAGATTGTAGTGCCGATGATGATGATGATGATGATTTTCTTAGCGTGATATAAAAAGCTCATTCTAGAGTCGAGTCTAAGTCCTAGATATTTAAATTCATTTACATTCTCTATAGAAAACCATCTATCACTACAGGTTCGACTGTAAAAAAAGGGGGCGAAGAGAAACCGCTTAAACAGCAGAGTTTTTAAGATTAAGTCTACGACATTCCGGAGCATGGAAATGCAGAACGGCTTTTAGGTCGAGTGCAGAAGATAAGCTGACGGGCAGATCTGAATTTTACATGCTAGTAATTGTCGCGACAGATGGGAATCTCTTTTTTGAGTTCAGCACATAATAATTTATACGTTATCTTTAGTACATGGTTATCAGGATACTTTTTGCATATTTTCCAGAATTGGTTCTTAGCTGCAACCTTGTTTACTAAAGCACTCGATATCCAAGGTTTAAGTCTTTTTGGCAAATCTTTGGGTGATACTAATGAGTAACAGAAGGAAATATGCCTATCGAGAGTAGCGCTGAAGATTGCCTAAGCGTCAGCTGAGGAGCCACAAACATACACATCTGCCCAGGTTTCATTACATAATCTTCGCTTAAGCCCAACGAAGTCAATTCTCGGTCTATTTAGAGCAGTAGGAGAAGGTTCACAACTTCTAGCTAAATGGACGAGAGTCAAGAGCCTCGTAATGCAATGATCAGAGATTTGCAATGCAGTCGTTAATAGCAACATAAGAAAGGCGTCCATAAATATGATCAATACAGCTTCCTGACGCGGGCCTAGTAGGTTTGCGGGGGTACGAAGTCGTGGTGCCGGCGTACGGCACGGGGTTCTACTCCGTCCCCACGATGGAGTTCGCTGACGAAACACTGCACGTCGCCGAGGGAAGATTGAGAACCTAAACAAACGATCACCACAAGAGAAATCAAGAAAAAACATTAGACTTGTTTTCGTAATTTTATTTCTTAACTTTTATTGAATTTACTAAGGTTTTTTTTATTTTTATTCACAACAAATCTTACTACATTTAATTAGAGTACAGAAAACGGATTTTGATTACACTGACGACGAAACGGATGCACCAAAAAAATGTAAGACAGAGTACTCTACTTGAATGGCGTTATACTCGGGACACAAGAAAAATTACTTTTAAGTGCAAATATTGTATTTAATTAACACGACTCGATACGCGTTCACGTCCCCGCAGGGCTGCGGGGAGCGGGAGAAGAACCGACCGGCGCGGTCGATGGATGGAATGAGACTCTGCGATGTGGATTCGCTAGCAAGGGAAATTCGGCCGGTGGTGCATGCTCTCTTGATTAAGGGATGCGTTTCCTATTACAAGAGAAACGTGAAGTCTCTCTTTGGGGGTAGGTAGCCGGATCTCATAGAGAAGATCATGGTGGTATGCATGTATGTGTAAACATTGGTGATTTTCATGGGACAAGGCCATGAGAACGAAGCTGAAAAATCAAAAGGGAATAATGGGCATCAATAAGATGTGAGTTCGGATAAGTAAACAAGCTGTATCTCATTGGGTGCTAATTGATTTCTGTTTGCTCATGCCGCGAGATCATGAGTAACGGATTCGGAAAATATTGAAAGATATAAAGGAGTTTATGAGCTAAGACTTCAGCTAAATAAACAAGTTGCAACTCATTAGATGCTAGATGCATTTGGGATACTTCAAACTATTTGGATTGTTTATCGTATCGCCAGAATGCCTGCGAAAGAACAGAATTCTATTGTTTGCACTGGTGCGTGCTGACGAATTTGGTTGTAGCGTCTATTGCGCTAATTGTATGCAGCTGCGTCAATAAGCTGCTAGGAGTTGATTTGTCGTTGGGTGAAAAGGTCGCCAGCCGTATGTAGGGAAATTTATTGTATACATGGTGAGGCTGGGAATAGGCGACGCAATGCTCGTAACCGATATGTTTTCTTTCAGGGATATGATGTTTGTTCCGTAAAGAATTCTTTGTTGTGAAAATTTTGCCGATGCGTTGACGCATGGAAAAATGGCCTTGTTGGTAAAATTCTTTTTAGGAATTTAGGTAATGCGTTGTATGCATTAATGTCCTTGGTAAAGGAAATGTTTTCAGGTGCCAATGCGATTGCAGTGGGGGGAAACAATGGAAGTTGGGTTGTAATAATGCGGGGTTCTTCGGGCAAGCTTAAAAGAACCCCCACGGGTTCATTTACAAAGCATACATGACCGTGTGAGGCGAGTAACGACAGGTAGTTACTGATAGTTTCATCGTCGTCCAATATGTTGGCATTGAAATCTCCCACAACAATTAAATCTTTAGAGTTATCTCCTGACAGGAGAGCAAAAAACAAACTCTTGGATAAAACTGTATATATTTATCGTATGGAGTCTATAGGCACAAAGGAATACCAATCATCATCATCATCGGTACTACAACCTGGAACCGGTCATGGCCTTATTTAGCAAGTCCTGAGGCTTTCTCAAGGGTCAACGAGATCTACGTGCTACCAAAAGGCAACAACGTGAGTAGGGAGGGCCCAATAACGTGCCTGGGTAACTGAGAAAAGAGGAGATAGCTAAAAACTGCTACAAAATTGCTTTTTCCGTCCACAAGTGACCTGAAATTACAAGGGAGCTTATATCTAAATATGGTATAGGAGAAGCTAGCGTTATTTTACACAAAGATTCTGCACAAATTGGACTTGAGACAACAACTCAAGCGACTTAACGAATTTGTCCGGACTCAACCCACGTCCTACACCAGCTATAAGTCTGCACGCGTATTTCGGTAAACATGACCTATTCGATCAAGGTGTCGTTTCAAACCGCATGGCGTACTATTTTCAACACCCCGTCACTAGATGGAGAATGCTGTGGAGACCTTGTATTATAATCTTTGAAAATGCAAAGTGTAACGGTATAAGACCACTAAAAAAATGCAAAACACATTTACTGAACGGAGCCAGCGATAATGTGTGCATATTCTTCTTGTAACGGCCAGAATCTCATTGTCAACTAACACAATTCGAAATTAGTCTCAGTGAATAACGATGTGGCTCTTATTCGAACCAACAATATTAAAAGTTATAACCAAAGTACAATACATCAGACTACGGCCGGATGTACACGAGGGTGTCACAATTCGCCACTTAAGCTGTGTAATTGCTACATGAATGCTCTGGTATACAACATTGATAAATTTTCTCTATTGATTGATCAATTCGATTCTATTATGTGCTTCTTCACCACGGTTGCATGTGTGTAATCTGTTTCAGTCGCATCACGATAACCCACAGTTCGGCATTGAATTTGCTTTAAGGTATTTGTATGAGTTTTCCTAAGTTACTAATCATGTTGG
Organism: Microdon myrmicae; assembly: GCA_963931805.1. NCBI lineage: Eukaryota > Metazoa > Arthropoda > Insecta > Diptera > Syrphidae > Microdon > Microdon myrmicae. The sequence goes on along the minus strand of OZ007497.1, from coordinate 53,106,045 downwards.
TTTGCAGATTTTCGAATTTACAGGGGCATATTGAAAGCTTTTCCAGCGTCGCCGGAATCAATATATATATATAATTCAAAATATTAGAAAACCCTAATTGAACGAAGCATCAATGTTGTTTGTCAACAAAAACAGCTACAATATTCCTGGGCATACTGTGCACTGTTACAGACGATTAGATGAAACATTCAATCAAGAAAAATTGTTCGCAATCACAATTACCACCGACAAAAAGTTATTTCCTCCCACAAGTTGCAGCAGTTGTACCGCCCCAGGCAATTGAATGCCTCTAAACTTTTAAAATATATTGCCTGCTAATCAGTGGATACACAGGTGAATGTTACGCTTCCAGAATTTGAAAATCGCATTACTTTTGTGTTCAGAACTGATGAACTGTGCTATCCGACCGAGCCAGACACGCCTGCCTCATATAGCAACCTGCTTATTAATTATCAGCCAAATGGATACTGCGTATCACGTCCTCGACCAGGCTGCAGGCTGCCACGCGCGGTAAGAGTACGGCCCAAGGTTCCTCAGCAACATTTCAGTAATGAATTGTACATGGATTAGAGAAGTGGCCGAAGGGATCAAAGTTTCATTTTTCCATGCTCTTGCATTAACGGTGTATAATAAATTCGGACTGGAATATAGTTCCAGTGGGGCTGTTGGCTGGGGGAATGTTGTAGTTTACATTGGCGCAAGAAGAAAAAATATCATGTTTTGAATTATTTAAAAGGTTCTTTGGCAAAACACCTTCCAAGGTTTCCGCGATGATCAAAGACTGAAAATTTACTCTGCTGTCAAATTTGCATTCGCCGAAACTTCGTGTGGGGGGAGTCCCTTTAATCACGAGATGGAACTAATTAATCTAATTACAATACGAGAAGATTTTGAATTTATGCTTCATGATAATATTTGTTATGCTCTACACTCTGTCGAATGCCGTGTGGGAGTAAAGGAGGATGTTGATTTAAATTCCCACATTCCCAAACAATCAAATTAGGTAAGCGAGTGCCTGAGTACGTTTCGACTGGGGCCAGTACGAGCTTCTTGAGATATTCACGACTTACTATTCGGTTTTCGGTGAACACAATGTGTACTTTGGATCTTGAAGGATTTTGACTAACACTTTAGTCATATGACATTTACTTATGAGTTGTGTGTGAACAGATGACTCGGCAAGCAAGGATATACAGCGGGCGAAAGAGCTTAAAAAATGAATACTGCGTTTGCTTAACCTTTTGTTTGTTGTGGCCTAGAAATATTGATAAAATTATTTTTCAAATGTATTAAAAAACGAACTACTTGAACTATGTTTTTACTAAAGATATTTTTACACAGACAAATATTCGATTCACAATTTATTGCCTTTTCAAAACACAACAAATTACATAATTATCCCATTTGTGAATAAAGCGCATCAATCAAATATACGAGGACAATGCAGTGGGTTTTTGTGTTTGTGTCATGTATTAAAGTTCTCGGAAACCAGTAGCGACAATTTAACTTGTTGAGATGCCCATTTAAATGAAAATGAACCTATATGGGCCATCATCCCAAAAAAAGGGAATATGCAGTTCGAAATACACTGCTGTGAAAAATTATTGACCCAAACGTAAATGTTCCGTGCTCGTCTTTTCAATCGCCAAGCTTCTATGGATTTCTAAAAGTGTAGAATTGGCACGTTCTATGTTTGCATTTGTTGTTGAGTGAGCTACTGGTGCAAATGAGTTCGTTATTCCTCTTTGTTTTAGTAAGAATTCTGTCTTGGTTCCTTTAAATATGGGGGCGTTATCAGTCATTAAACTTTCTGCTAGTGCGAATACTTGTGATATGATTTCGTCGACGACTATGGTAGTTCCTATTTCATTTGGGTCATTGTGTATATATAGGTATTTGCTGTATGTGTCTATTGTTGTGTGGGGGCTCTCTATATCATACGAAGAAGCAACCCACAATTCTAACAACCTCGACTGCTAGCAGCGCGTCACCCTACCCTAACCTGTAACCCATCCCGAAACACGTAAAAACAAATCCCAATCTGCAAGCGCATCCATCCCGAACTTGCAAGAATCCATCTCCCAATCCGCAATGAAAGTCATTTCCCAAAACTCCCAACAAAATACAATTCAACAGAATATATTCTAATCATCCCCGCATACATTCTCCCAAAATCGTTTCGGTCAATTCTCTACTTAATACGTATTCCCTCTTTGTGACCAAGCATTCCTAATTTCTAATACATATACTTGCGGGAACATTATTATATTGTCTCTTTATTAAGTTTTTTATAAATACATTAAAACAGTAAATTTATTCTATTATAACAAAAAACAAAAAACTATTGTAACCCCCCTTCCGGGTCCAAACCAAAAACAACATCACGATTAAACCATACTTCAAAATTAGCGTGTCATAATAATAACAAAGCGGGGAAAACCGCAAATATTAAAACCAAACTAGGCGAAAGAACCATATTAAAACCATAAACTATCGTGAACCCCTTCTGGGTACAATCCACCCACAGCACCTTATTTACAGCACTCGTGACACCACTCGGCTCCATTCAACGTCCCTCGACTCCTCGCGTCCACTAGCGACTCCTTTGACGACACCGAAACTTGCTCGACACTCTCGCGGATCCTCTCGCCGCACCGCGTCCCCCTTCGCCCCCCCCCCCTCTCGTTCCGCACGCGGGCACAACTCGACTCATTCTACCTCCCCCAAACCCGGCTCCCTTTTGACTACACACCCACAATGGCCGCCACACGAGCCGGCGCCCCCCCCCCCCCCCCCCGGCACAAGAGCAACCTGAATCTCCAGAATTCCACGACGCTTCCAGCGTCGAATTCACACACCGCCCCGCCAATATCAAGCTCCCTCCCTTCGACAAGGAGAGACCCGAACTGTGGTTCGATACCGTAGAGCTGGTCTTCACCGCCCACGGACCAATACCGGAAGCCCCCCGGGCCGCGGAACTCGTTAATGTCCTCCCACCGCGCAGCTACTGCACGTAGCCAACATAATTAGAACTCTAGACCCCACACCTTATTCGGACATCAAGTCCTCTCTCCTGAGAGCCCCCAACGTTCCACTGGCGACGCGGCAACGACAACTGGCGAGGGAAGCCAATATAACCGGCCTTAGGCCCACTCACTACCTAACGCACTTACGGGCGGTAGCCGGCCAGAAAATGCCCGACGACCAAATTAGGCCGCATTTCCTTAGGTCCCGACATAGCTCGACACAGCCCATTCTGACGGCCCTAACGGACCAACGTCTGAGCCATCTGGCCCAAATCGCCGACGACATCCAGGCAATTCAACCAGCACATACGAATTCCCCGCCTACCGCATAAACGCCGTCAACTCCCACCTTCCGCTCTCACATCCACCCTCATAGCCACACCTGCCCTCCGCAGGAGCTACGACTACTAACAGTTTCCCGGGTCATCGGAGTACCCAAGTACCCAGACCCGGCGAACCCAACACCGACTACCCTTCGACAACCCTCACTATATCCGACCTCCGCGCGTTACAGGCCTCACTCCGCCGCGAATTAAACCAAATTCGCGCGGAAGTAAGAAGCGCCCATCGAACCGCGCACACCCAACGGGCAGGTCGACCCTCATCCCCTCCAAATACCACTCCAGTGGACCAACCCACAAGGGATCAGGGCGCTCATCGGTTGTACTCAGTGACTGCACGCATTACGTGCGGCTTCTGCCATAAAAAAAGCCACCCGTAAGACGAGTGCCTAAAAAGGCGAAACACGCCTTTCTGGCGGGAATGCTGGCAGTATGGCCACGACATTGTAGAATGCCGTACGCACCATACCCCACTCCCACAGAATAGGTCACCGCGCCAGCAGAGGCTGTCCCAGAGGAAAGCCCGCCCGGGCCCACACCAACCCTCTGCCTCCCCAAACCCAACCATATCAACCATCCGAGTGGTTAGCGGCCCAACCGGGTGCGGGGTGTGTGTCGTACGGACCACACGTTGGACAAATGCGGAAAAGGGGTAAGGGAGACAAAAACCAGAAATTCCCCAGTAACCCCTACCCCAAGACCAACCCGCAAGGCCAAGACTCTACGTCAACGCCAACGCCAACGCCCCCCAAACAGCACCACCACCAAGGGCGGCAAACAACTCTCCATACCAACGTATGGACGAAAAATGCCGACCCTCAAACCAAACCTCTTCGCTCCGCACACAGCACCCCGCCACTGCGGAGAAGGATAAATTCCGGCCTCCAAGCTCCTCCACCCCACACACGTAACTTCGTCACGGCGAATGTGAGCGACCTACCGACAGGCCACCCTTTACTCGGCAGCCATACCTGTTGGTCAACGCAGACCACAACCGACCAGCGAACCACACCGCAACCCCCTTTCCCCTGCCGGCAACACACGCGGCACCAACAACCAGGACCACCCCCAATCCCGACCCGAGCCCTACCACCGCGCTTCCTAGCCCAAACCAAACCCACCAGGCCCCTAGCTACCTGACCCGCCTCCCACCACACACCGACCTACAACTTTCGCCTTACCTTTATTTCGTGACTACGTCACGGGAGGGCGGGGGGGGGGGGGTACTGTGCGGGTTCTCTATATCACACAGAGAACAAGGCATTTCCCAAAACTCCCAACAGAATACAATTCAACAGAATATATTCTAATCATCCCCGCATACATTCTCCCAAATCGTTTCGATCAATTCTCTACTTAATTCGTATTCCCTCCTTGCGACCAAGTAGCCCTAATTTCCTCGAAATTTATATGCTGTAACAAAACGCATATTCAAATCCACAACGGAACATTAACCATCGCCACCAACTATACTAAGCCGCATACATTTCCCCGAAATTACTTCGGTTAATATCTTATCTAAACGATATTCCTTGCTTGCAAGCCAAGCAATTTCAATTTCCCGGTATACACAACCAACGAATCCAACTCAGCTTGTACGGCGAGGATTCGCTGGAACTGAATTCTTATGCGAGCATAGCAACTCTTCTCGAAATTCCTCGGAAGTGGCAGCAAGTTTATTTCTGCTATGATTCAGCCACCACGACGCGATGAATAGATTTTTTTCTGCTTCATCAGTCAGTCGTTGTCCAACCGCCATCGAGTGCGCATCCCTCTTTACATCGCTTTGAAACAATAGAGTACGAGGCGAACAGTTGACGCATGAGTAGTGTGACTGTTTATAAGAGTTGCGCGCGGCGTCGAGTGTCCTTCGTAGGTTCACGCCTAATGTTACGAATGCCAAACTTGTACGATTTTAACCACCGGATAGACTAAAACTAAAATAGACTAAAGTGAAGTGCGATTTAATTAAGAAACCCCTGTACCGAGTGCAATAATTCATATGTTAGATTGTGACATTTTAGTTTTGGAATGACAGTTACTTGAAATTTACGGACATAACCGAATTGAAATCTACCCCGAGTGCGAGGAATTCATACGCGAGATTGTGACACTGTAATTTTGAATCACCAACTACTTAAAATTCACGAACTTAATTGAATTAGAATTTGTTCCGACTGCGAGGAATTTATACAAACGGATTTTGTAAAGTTATTACATGATAAATAAATGAACGTTAATTCAAACAACATTCCAGTGCTTGACTTTTGTTACTTTTCTAAAACCTGCGGATGAACTTGGTGCCTTTCGTTCTCGGTGGAACAAGTAGGTGGGAATATCTATGAACCCGTGTCCTTGCCGACACACATACCTATCCCCCACAATTGTGATGTATGTTTTCTTTTGTAGATAAACTGTTGCTGTGGCTGCGGTGAGCTCTTCGGTGAACTTCTTGAATTATTTTTAATTGTTCATCGTCGTCTATAATGTCTGAGACCGCGTTAGGGGCGTGGACTATCTTTTTGCACTTGTAAAGGTTATAACATTATTTGTTACCTTTTTCTTACCCGGATTGGGGGAGACGGTGTCGCTCTGACCCGCTTGTCTTTAATGGCGGGATGGTCAAATTAATAGTCGATTAGGTTTTATTTATGTAATTTTATTTATTTTTACTTTTGGTAATTATGGCCGTTTTGGCCTCCGGATCCAAACTGATCACGAATCCAAAATGTCCTGCCCTTTTATACTCTGTGGCAACAGAGATTTGTTAAAAATTTTATTTAAAAATTCCAAGAAGCACAAACAAGATTTTGTGTGCTTCAATTGGAATAGGATTCCGGGAAGTTGATAGGAATTTATTTGAATCAATTCCCGGAAGGATAAATCATGAAATGCATTTAGGGTTAAGCATTTCATGATGTTAGAATTATTAGCAATTGCATCAATGTACGACAAATGGACTTTGGTTTAAATTTATCGTGCATATGATTCAATTGGATTGGGATGTAAAGTAATTGGAAATTGAATCAATGTGCGACAAATTAACTTTTGGTTTAACTTGTCGCTCACATGATTCACTATGGGAATTAGGTTGGGATTATAGGTAATATTGGGGATTTGGATGGGAGTAGTGATTTAGGATCACTACACACTCTAATTTTGATTATAAGATTTCTCGTATTTCATATAATGTTATTTCTTCACAGTGTATTGCGTTAGTATGATTTGGGTTTATTACCTTTATTATGGTGTTAAGAATTTCAAATAGGTCGCTAATTTTTATATGTGATCTCCTATATCCGTCAAACATATTTTTACTTTCTGTCTTATCTTCATTCGAGAATCCAATGTATATTTGGTTTTTGAAATGAATTACTGGTTTAGATGTACTTTATATTTTATAAGTTGGGGAGCTGTCTACGGAGTGAATAGAGGACGTGTTAGAGTTATTGAGTTGCTGCCTGCTGAGTGCGTCTGCAACGATATTCTCCTTGCCAGGTTTGTAAACTATCTTAGCTCCATATTCCTCGATTCTATTTTTCCACCGTTTGATTTTTGTGTTTGTATTTTTGTTCGAGACCACATAAATTAAAGATTGGTGATCTGTGTATATTGTCAAATCCGATACGCCTTGTATATAAAGTCTGACTTTAGTCAGAGCGAATATTATTGCCAACAGTTCCTTCTCGTTAGTTGGATAATTTTGTTCCGTTTCGCTAAGGGATCTCGACACGAAAGTTATAGGTTTTCCTCCTTGTGACAAAACTGCACCAATTGCGATATTAGAAGCATCAGTGGTCAATTCGAAGGGTTTTGAGTGGTCGGGTTGGGATAATTCCAGACATTCCTCTAAATGTTGTTTTAGTTCCGTAAAGGATTTCCTTTCTTCTTCATTAAGATTGAGTTTGTAGTTAGAGCTTGTTTTTTGTGATATCATTAGATCTGTTTTGAGTAAGTTTGTGAGCGGTTTTGCTATCGTTGCGTAACTCTTCACAAATTTTCTGTAATATCCGGCTAGGCCGAGGAAACTCCGTAATTGCTTCAAGTTTGTTGGTTCGGGATATTTTCTTATACTTTCAATTTTCTCGGGGTCGGTCTTTATTGATTTATGGCTGATAATATAGCCCAAGAATTTTACGCAGGGCTTGAAAAAGTGGGATTTCTTTTCAGATATTGTTAAATTCGCGTTATATAATGCATCAAAAATTTGTCGAAAATGGTTTTTGGCGGATGTTTGTGTTGTTCGAACGTCACTATGTCTTTACGTCGAAGTGTTCCGCCGAACACTGTTCTCCAACTACACACGTAAAATAAATTTAGCACACAAATGAAAATCTGTCGAATTGTTTGTAGGAAGCGTTTATTAAATTTCCTTTATTTATTAAATGTTTAAAGGTAGCATGGATGGGCGAATGCTGTCCCGCCTTAGTAGTTCTTCTATTTCTTCCCTTAATCCTTCTAAACCGATTAAGGGGTCGAACTCTTTTAATTCTTGTATTTCGAAAAACTGGAATTTTTTCCTGGTATATGTATATATCTTTTGTTTTTTATGACACTACTCCCATGGATTGTTTTTGACTGAATTGGCAACATTTTAATTGGACTGCTTAAATCCATATTTTTTGTACAACCATTTTGGGTTGCTCCCGAGTCTATTAAAATGTTATATGTTGCGGATTCGCCCTTGACATCCCGCGAATTCGCAATTAAATGCTACCTGTGGCACCACCCCAAATGTCATATGTGGCATCACCCTAAACAATGTCAGCCATCAGTTGACATTTTAGAATTAATTCTGTTGGGTGTCAAATGACAACCATTTTTCCTTTTCATTCTCTCTTCTTCATCAACCTTCAAACGAAACAGTTCAAATCAATGTTATCCGATGAAATCTAATCCATCAAGTGAATAAAGCTCATTTTTAATAACAAAGAACCACAATTTTTCACTGTTGCTTTCTGGAGAAGGATTCGTTCTAACATTGCCTCACCTCAACGTCAGGTATTCGTTTCCCTTTTAAGTTTAAATCCCATTGGTTTCAGAACTACAACAATAAACATTCAAACGCCAGGAGACACCATCGTGTTCCTGAGATTCCATCAAATTCGATCCAACATTCAAACGCCAGGAGACACCATCGTGTTCCTGACGCGTGTGTTCAGCGCTTGTTTGATGACATTATATGTTTTGTTATTTTCACAATTTTTTAATTCTAACCTAGGTAACCCATTACTTAGACTAAACAAAGATTCTTTAGTAGCATTAGTTTCACTTACGTTATTTTTCGGGGAATCGATTGTTGACTCCTATTCCACCTTGTTCATTCGTTGGGGCTGTTCTTGTTGGGGTTGATTCCTGAATGAGTTTGGTTGTCTTGTTGTGCTGTGTATGGAATTATCTACTTCCATCGGCTCTGGTTTGGGGAAATTTGCGTCCTGTAGATTCTGTCTATATGATCCGAAATATTGGCGTGAGTTCCTTTAGGATTGTTGCCTGTTGTAATCTCTTGGAACTTGTTGGTATTCCTTGAATTGGTATCGTCTATCATGGTGTGTATTGTCGTACTGTTGTCCTCTCTCTTGGTGTTGTTGTCTATTTTCGGGCTGAAATTGTGTGTCCTGGTACTGTTGTCTAGTTCCGTACTCAGGTCGTCTATCCTGGTGTTGTTGTTGTCTGTATGTGGGGTTCCATTCTCGTACTCGTAGATTTGGGGCTATATTATTGTATCGCGAGTCGTGTTGTATCGTGAGAGCTATTCCGTATGCTTCTGCTAACGAGTTACATTTATGTACGTACAATGTTTGCCTGGCTGTTCCGTTATTTAGTCCATTTGAAAAAAATCTCACAGCTTCTTGTCCGGCTTCTCTTAGAAATGCTTTCCTGGTGTCTTCGTTTCGATGCTGTGTTTGGATTTTTACGATGATCAGGTTTTGGGCTCTGTTTAGTATTGTGTTAGATCTTTGCCTCCCTGTTTTATTTGTGTCATCTCTGCTTTCAATACATATAAAGGGCTGTTGCCGCTGTATGTGAAGTCTAGCCGATCCAGGATTGCATCGAAGTTAAATTTTGTTTTACTAGGGCTAATGACGCTTCACTAACAATCTTGTTTCTGATTATTAGCAGGCCTTCGCAGTACTTCGTGTGTTCTTTGTGAGCGTCACATCCCTCCATTAGTGTCGATGCTGCCTTCCTCCAAGTGGTGTATCCTCCTTCTGTTCCCCTGAACCTTGGTAGTGATTTGAATGCGTCCAGGTTGATGTCTTCCGGGCGCCCGTACTTGAACTCTAAGTCTTGATGTTCCTCCAAATTTGTTGTTATTTCGGGTTTTAGTTTGTTAATTTCCTGTGTCTGCTGGTTCATTAAATTCGCCATTATTTGAATTTGTTGTTTCATGAGGGTTAACTCCGCCTTCATTGCGATGTCGTCTGCCTCCATGTTTTACATCTCTTCGGTTTCTACGTCGCTGGTTACGTTCTCTGTGGGTTTTCTTAAGGCATTAATTTTTGGCTTACCCCGTTTTATTTTCATCTGCTCATTATCCTCTCTGGTTTGATTTCTCTATTATTCACTGAATGATTTTTTTTGTCGTCTCTGGGCTTGATTTCTCTATTTTACACTGAATGTTTTTTTGTTGTCGCGTCCCCTTCGCTGGACGTTGTTCCTTTGGAAGAAGTCCTTGCAGCGAGTCCTTCCTGAACGATGGAGTATTTCTATGGATACTCTTTGGTTTTTTTGAACACTCCACGGTGATGGTCCGTTACCCTAATCGAATTTTGTAGAAAAAAAACGATTGGCAGGATCGCCAGTTATTTTGTGCCGTTCTAGGAGAAAATATTACAAAAAAGCAACGACCTTTTTCTTTGTTTATTTGGAAGCTATGTTTCCTTTTATTAATTGTCTCCGCTGAGCAGCACGTGTATTCGAGTCCGTAGTCAGACAGGATCTCTCCTTTTACATTTCGAACTTAAGTCTATTTATATCTTACGAACTTAAATCTATTAGTTTAAACAGGTTCTGAAGTACCTGTGTTTCATGTTTTGAAGCATCTGTGTTTCTATTATTAAAATACAATGGTTCACGTTTTATTTTGTTCGTGTTTTAGGAAGACATTATGTTGAACATATTTTGAAGTATCTGTGTTTTTTATGTTTTGATCGTTAACTATCTTATTTTTTTAGGAGTGTTAACTATCTTATATTTTTGGGGTGTTAACTCACGCTCTCATAGTGCAGAGTAATTGTATAATAAGCCCCAAAGATTAGGTGATTGGACGAGTTTATTGCTCTCGCAATATATCCTCTGTTTAATTTAATCATAAAATTATCCACCCTATTTATGTAGGCTTCATTATTTAAAATCTCATTTGAATAATACTTTTTATAGCCCAATTCCGGTGTGCGATATAATCTGAGACAACTTCTGCGACACTTCCTATCTAACACCTGAATCTTTCCATCAAATTTGGACATATGTTAACCCATATTGGACAACCACATATGGTCTGATTAGCGTCATGTAGCATATAACTTTTACCCTGCTCTCACGTTGGCTACTGTGAAATAGCCTCCTTGTTATAGCAAACATTTTCCTAGCTTTGGCCAAAGCATCCTCTCTATGTCTGTTGAAATACAGATATTGGTCTAGCCAGATGCCCAGATATTTAACTAAACTCTTGGTTTCCAGTTTATCTCCATGCGGTCCCACGATAACTAGCTTTGCCCAGTTTTTCCTTGTGTCGTTCGTGGCTTTATACGATGGGGTTCTAAACAACATGACTTCACATTTCTGGAGATTGAACTTAAGTTTCCAGTCGTCACAACAGCGCTGCACTTTGTTGGAGTCTCGCTGTAATAAACAATTTATATATATATATATATATATATATATATATATATATATATATATATATCATTGCTGTTCTTATGACCATGTTTTAGGCATTTACAAACTGTCACTCTGTGTGCATCAATTGTATATGAGATGGATGTCGATAAGCGACGTTTACGCCATTGCATTATATTCTATTTTCAAATGAAAAAAAAAAAATGTTTCTCAAGCTATGGGAATGATTAATTCGAGAGACGAGACGAAGTTTGAGAGCAGGAGAGGCGAGATTGATACCAAAAACGGTGGGGTAAAAGTTTGCCCACACCCAGCATTCGTGAAAAGGGTTCGTTAGCGTCATATTGTTGGTAATACATCCTTTGATCTGCACGAGTCTGAACTCTGTGATTCGAAGTTTCGGCCTTGATCGAAATGAAGCTCACAGGGAACTCCATATCTGCTGATCCAATTATTGATTAGCTGCTCAATGACGGTTGTTGCTTCTTGGTTTGGAATTGGAAGGACTTCCACCCACTTGCTGAAGTAATCCATGATAACCAACATGTATTTGTTGTTGTCGTTGGTTTTTGGAAATGGTCCTGAGATATCAATCGCAATTCGCTCGAAAGGGGCACCCACGTTGTACTGCTTCATAGCGCTCCTTGGTTTTGCTGTTGGTCCTTTGGTCGCAGTGCAAGTTGTGCACTTCCTACACCAAGACTCGACGTCATCTCTCATGTTAAGCCAGTAAAATCGAGATCGTAATTTTGAAAGTGTCTTATTAACTCCCAGATGTCCACCGGAGGCCCCGTCGTGCATTTCTGTTAGAACATCTTTCACTTTTGATGGTGGGACTAAAATCTGCATTCGATGGGATTTTCCGTCCGCGGCTTCTCATTTACGCTTTAGAATTCCATCTTACACCAGCAAGGAATCCATTGTGCCCAATATGCTTTAAATGTTCCATTCTTGTCGGAAATATTGTTCCAAGTTGGGCGCTCGTTCTTCTCTTTGTGTTCCAGGATTAGCGACATATCTTCATCCCGACGTTGAGCTGCGCGTATAGCATCACTCGTCCACCCATCTAGTACTTCTACTCGTACATTTCGGAGATCGTACGCCTCTTGTTTTAAACGATGAATTTCTACTTCTGAATCATAAAGGCGACGTTTTAGGGTATAAATTTCAGCTTGCCTCTCTGCTAGATCAGTTGATAAGCGATTGTTCTCCTCAATGACCTTTTCTCGGCTGGTCTTAAGAGCAATTATCTGCTGATGCAAGGATTCATATTCGGTCGGGGTGCTGCCCAAGTCTGAATCACGCTGAAGGCTTCCCTTGTGATTAGCGCATGAACAACAATTCTCGATTGATGTTTCATTCATTCGTGGACGTTTCCTACACTCAACAAAGATGTGGCTGATTTCGCCGCATGTCCGTTGTACATGCCCGATTCTTTGGCAGGAACATTCCTGGATGGACGTTTCGCGGTCTCTATATGTACTCCTGGTAGCCAGTTAAGCAGATTCATAGCCAATGCGAACGCCAGTATTTCATTAGTCGTTTTCTTTCCCGCCAAACGAACGGCTTGTTGCAAGTCCCGATCTTGGAGTGCGTTTATAAATGCATCAGTTGCTACCTCGTTCAGAAATTCCTTAGTCATATTTGAATAAGACAAGTTTGCCAATCGCTCAATGTCTGCCGGCAACTTTTGAAGATTTTGTCCGGGTTTCTGCGTTCTGTTCCGCAGTTCCATGCGGTAGACCTGCTGCATGTGGTTGTGTCTTACCGCTTGGAAATCTGTTTGCTTCTCTGCTGGTATGGTTTGTAGCAATTATGCAGGCGCTCCTCGGAGTGACAAGATTAGTGATGTTGACTTTTGCTCATCCGACCACTTATTATAATTGGCCGTGGCGTCAAACTGACGTATCCTTGTATCTTTGTAGTCATGTTGATTGCTAGGCACACACTCAAGTCTCTTTTCGATCCGCGTTATTTCATCGGTGACTTTCTTAAATTCAGCTTCGTTTTTTAGATCCATATTTTCTACTTCTTTTCGAACTTCTTCCTTAAAGTGTTGAAAATTATATTTCATCCACTGTGTTTGGGCATCCAATTTTGCATTCAGATCTGCAGCTTATGCGTCGAATTTTGAATTTTGGGCATCCAAGTTTGCATTAAGATCTGCAGCTTGCGCGTCCAATTTTATCATCATCATCCTGAACATCTCCGAAACGTCCAACTGTGGCGAACTCTTCTGCGTTACGTTGGCACCATCTTGACTCGCTGTTTCTTCTTCACCGGACAGTGTGGCCCACTCGTAAAAACATATGTGTCGACATCAATACCCTCTTCCTCCATTGCTGCTTGCAGGCGCTGTCGAAGAATTTGCTTCTGTCCTCTGCTATCCAGATTCCGGTCCTGAAGTTCCTTCTTCAACTCAGGAACCCGAAGATCCTCCAAATATCGATCTGTCATCGTCACAACACACCTTCACAAACGTATTTACTTCGCCAATAATTAATCCCACTTCTGACACCAATTGTAGCGAGCTTAGGGTTCGCTGGATCAATTATTTTTAATAAATAAGAGCCGTTAAATTGATTTTGAATTAATGTAACACTTTATTAGTACGTTTATAACAACCGTTACTTTTACCGTACACTTAACGATTTCTTGACTTATCGCTTCCTTACTTATCGCTTGCTTACTCTGCTTACTTCTTACTCTCTGATCTGCGTGTGATGTATTTATACCGTTTCCTCATTCTGATACGGTGATTCGTTTCCGCCCGTTCCATAGCCTTGAATTTTCTACTGCTCATAGTCTCCAGTATCCTAGTACTTTCTAGAATATTCTAGTACTTTGTTTTTGACTTTCTAGAATGTTCTAGTACTGATTGTCATATGCGTCACAATATATTGGAAAAACCAACAAAACAACTTTTCTGTTCTCGGGAATTTCACACCTGAATGCCCATGAATGTACCGTTGTGGGTAACATCTGTCCAAGGAGGCAATATTGTTTTTACATTATCCTGATCGCAGATGATGCGACGCCTGGCTCTGTGTTTGTGGAACTCGACCAATAAGATCACTATTCGAATTATATATTTAGAATTCAGACAACGTGATCTTCGTCATCGCTGCGTTGCCGCTCTGCTCCTAGAACTCAGGGGATAAGAGTCCAAACAAGGGAAACACAATGTAAATTTACATTGTTATCGTTGTTAATAAATGCGTTAAAAAAAATTTAAAAAAAGGCACAAGAGCAAACCAATTCATGATCATCATCATCATCGGCACTTCAACCGGGATTCTGTTTTAGCCTTATTTAGCAAGTCTCGAGGCTTGTTAAATTTTCCATAATAATTTATTTTTACGGGCAAGGTTATTAGCCTTGCACCATAAGCAAAGCTATTACGTCGTATTAAATGGAACTTTGTCAGTTCAGAGCGATGTAGTATGACATCATCATCATCATCGGCACTACAACCGGGAACCGGTCTTGGCCTTGTTTAGCAAGTCCTGAGGCTTGTTTAATTTTCCATAATGATTTGCTTTTTTCGGGCAAGGTCATTAGTCTCGCGCCAAAGGTTCCCCGACGGGGAATCGAACCCCGGTCTCCCGCGTGACAGGCGGGTATACTAACCAGTATACTATCGAGGAGCAATGTAGTATGACATATCTCGACAATATTGTTCGAGAAGGTTAGTGAATATGGGGAACTCTGAAAAAGACCCCATCATATATTCAATGATCAAAAGCAATTGTGTAAACTTTACCACATTAAAAGTATTCTAAAAAAGGTAAATCGCTTGTGCCTTAGAACCCAATGTAATTGTTTCTAACTCAGTAAAAAACCAACCGATCAAGTCAGTTTTTCCTGTATCACATACTGTATCAACACGTTTTTAACAACGTCAGACGACAATTCGCAACACTTGGATATTCATGCAACTTCTTACCCAAATTTTCCTCCGGTTCGTGACCTTTTGTCAAGATGATGCTGAAGATCCTTTCAAGCAACCAAACACCGTCACCACTTTTGCATACGAGCCATGCCACAGCATTTCATTTAATTAATTACTGCAACTCTTACTGTCAGTCAAATGAAATTGCGTCGGAACAAAAGGTACTCAAGCGACGACATTTCCTATAAATTATGTGGATGCCAACAAGTCCCTTGTTATTTTCGGGCATCTTCCCAACTAAAATCCGGCTCACCGGAAGACTTGCATTGAGATACTATTTGTTGAAAAGACGTTGCCAAATTGCAAGTATTGTCGGGATCGTACCTTATCTGGGCGCAACTGAGCAACTCAGTCGTCCTGGACCGAGGCGACGATGTACCCACTCATAAATTGTACCAAGAGGGACTCGGGGAATTCGCTGCTTCGTGGCCTTCAGCATGCAACGCACGTATCCTCTCCATGTAGAGGGTACATAACCACCTAACCTTCCTGATAATTATGCATTTCATTTGTTCATTCAACTGCGGGAGGCAACGCATCAGTCCCCTGGTTATGCTCAGCTGTTCGAAGGCCTAAGACAAAGTCGTTCTACTACATTTTCTGGATGTGACAATGTTTCACCACAACTATGTCACTTGGGGTTGCACTTCACGTTTCAGATGTATACCAGGCTCCATGGCGGGTAATTAAGAAACACTTCGTGTAGCAGCGACTAAATGAAATTGCAATCAAATTTACCATCTTCAAATTCTACTTGTGCACGGCTGGCTGTTTGTCCACGAAGTTTGGCTTTGCAAAGGAAAAATAGGGCGACAAGGGTATATGATTCTTCGGTCGAATGTGTCGACAGATTATTTCCCAAATGAGTGTTGCAGAGAGTTAAGAAAATTCGCGGGCGCAGAGGTCGCAGGCGGCTGCTGCGGTTTTCTCATTTCGGGTAAATAAAATTTTGATGATTAATGCTAAGAATACTTAAGAGCACTTTAATTAAATATTCCGAATGAATCGTGCCGCTGTCAGTAGCTTGTGTCAGTCCCAACTTTCCAAGAAGTTCATTTGACTGGGGTATGAAAGTTGTCGACGAGTAATTTTGTTAGTAATTTCATTCGGGCCTAAGAAGACTGCCTTATTTTTAGGTTCAGGTTCAGGTTGGTTAATTTCTTACATTTTCATTTGATGTCGGGAGGATTAACATTTTATAATAACTTTGATGTTGGTGCGTTGGTAGAATTTTAAAGTTCGTCTGGGAAAAGCAACCTACTCTAGAAAACAGGTATAAAAGGCTTCAAGAAAAGTTGCAGAGGCATTATTCTAATTGACCTTTTCGAAATTGAGTGGTAACATTGAAAGGGTTTCGTTGCCATTGTCGAGATGCGTGTTGTAAAGTAAGAAATCAATTTGTCATGGTATGAATTCTGCTCTAATGTAATGGAGGTACCGAAAGATGACGAGGAAAAAGGATCTCAATTACATGATTATGTTTTGCGTAATATTGTTTAATACCATCTGCCTTCTTTCCTTATTTCTCTTTGTGTCGTATGTCAGCGCACTGTTGCTTACAAGAAAAATACTATTCCGGCCATCGCTAGTGATTAACAAAATGCGAACACGCTTCTGGTAACTTATAAAGAATTGTTTCTTATTTTTAATTAAGTGGTTTAATTCTTTGGGTCGAACCGTAGTCGGAAATGATGGTGGATTGAGACCAGATGGTGGCGAGGAGGTGATATATTTTATATGTATTG
This sequence comes from Microdon myrmicae, assembly GCA_963931805.1. Taxonomy (NCBI): domain Eukaryota; kingdom Metazoa; phylum Arthropoda; class Insecta; order Diptera; family Syrphidae; genus Microdon; species Microdon myrmicae. The sequence continues at coordinate 53,089,139 of OZ007497.1, read as the reverse complement.
TCCCGACTACTCAGGATTTAAGATTAAGGACATTAGCAGCTCGTAATTTATTTTCAAGTAGCCTATTACATCTCACTATATGAGAATTATTTGATGATAAGAAAACATCTAAGATGCTTCAAAAACATATACGTAGAGGCGGACATGAATCCTTTAGACACCGTTTACAGAATGGTCATGGCAACCCTGTAGGAGTATAAAGTCTCACTCATAACATCTCCTAATATGTTACTCTCAATAGGAGAGTATCACTTTCCCCGGAAACCGTACTTGGAGTGGAACGTTATCATAAGTTCCGGCACCGAGACCATCTCAGTACTCTCGTTAGAAGAGAAATACGCGACCTAAAATCTCCTGAACCCGACAGGATCCCATACAAAGCAAATAAAGTTATGCTTAAAATGGGACTAGAGGTATTCCAAGTCGCGATACAGAAGCGGGTATATTTGCCAATGGCGTACAATGTATACAGGGCACGGATTGATCGAACCCATGAAGCGAGAAGCGTACTACTAACCCATCATACCGCTGGCGCGTATAGGAGATGGGTTGCTATTCTGAATTACCTATTACTGAAGTGAAACTGCTATGGTACACGCCCTTCTAATGGTTCGTTTCTTCGATTTTCTGTTGGTTCTGCTCATCAATACGGTATGTGTATCGTGTGTATCTGTTGGAAACGCCATAAGCTCAAAATCTAATACTGCTGCCAAAGAGAACGTGTAAGCCGGTGTTGTCGCGCCGCGCGGTGCATCCTCGTGAATTGAGGGAAGAGTCGCGTTCACGGAGTTTTGCCAAAGGAAAGAAAGGTATTTAACAGGTCAATTTAAAAGTCCCCGCCCTGACACATTGATGGCGGAACTAGAATTAAATCCATATGATTTTTAGTTAGCCCTAACCAAAAGACGCGTGTTACTTAATAAGATTTTTATTTTTAATCATATGTCCATTCCTGTGGACGTTCAGAAGAAGAATGAAATCTCGGTGCCTCATCCATTTTTTATTGGATTTTGGTAATTAAAGGAAACATGGAAAACGTTTTTTTTTTTCGTGGGTTACGGCTCGAAACAATAAGATAGGAATTTTGTGTAGACAAAATTCTTAAGAGAGAATCTGTAAATGAGTATTTAATGACCCAAAATATCGACATGCAATAAAACGAACATTACTTAGGAAATTTGTATAAATGAAATTCTTCGAGAATCATAAAATTGCAGAAATGCAGTTTATGATTCTAAAAAGTAGTTTTTTTTTAATGATGCGTCTTTGGGTAACCATCTGGTTTTTCACATTTCGTTTTATTTAATGCTTTGGGAATTTTGTTTGATAGAATTGAATCAATGTGCGAGAATTGAACGTTTGGTTCAATAAGTTTGACATTGGATTCAATTTGAGGATAACGATGGATTATATGGAGGAAAAGGAAATGTGGGAGGTAAATGGTAGGAAAGGAAAAGTGCAAAATGTATGGGGGGGGGGGGGGGTTGTGGAGCACCACACCGGCATATAACTCATCAAATTATCGCCCCTTGTGCCTCCTGAATACAATGGGAAAAATACTATATGAGAGTTTGCTCTGTGGCGGTTCCGCCAAACCCCACGGTTCGCTTTCCTGAAAAACCCCCATAACTTACAACCAATCTCATAATTTCACTAATGCAATCGCATTAGCATCTTAAATGATTCACGCATTAAATAGATCAAATCTTTAATCTAAAAGTCCCTGGAAAAGAAAACTTACCTTTCATGCATCTCTTCGCATACAATTCCCTGTAAGATTTCTTTCTTACCTTATGAGGAATCTCAAACCAATTCGGCAACTTCGGTGCCAGGCAAATCTCCCTAGACGAATTCCTGAAAACAAAAGGATTTGAATTACATACTATGAAACCTTCAACAGGGACCATAAACATTGCGCTGTCTATTTTTCAGTTTCACCATGTGTATTATAAATCTCTTAACGTACACATTGGCCGGCGACCTTTTTCTCCTAGTAATAAAATACCAGCAGCTGCATTCAATTAACGCAATCGACGCTGAAACCAATTTCCCTAACTCGCACCAAATGCAAACAAATAACGCTGCTCCTCCATAGGCTTCCTGGCGATACCATAAACAATTCATATCGTTCGTGGTATCCGAAAGACATTTTTCATTTAATGAGTGGCTGCTATTTATCCAGCTGTCCCTCATTACCGAACGATGGATGGGTCGCTTTTCCCTTTGGCTTGTATTTGCCCTGAATCCATTTCTCATGACCTCGATGGATAATCAAACACAAACCCATTAGCATCCCACGAGATTCTATTTGTTTGTTTCAACGAACACACATCTCCTGGATGCACATTATGCCCCTTCTTGGTGTTTCAGATTCGTTATCATAGCTTCGACCCATGAAAAGAATCGATGTACACTTATACATGTGTACCATGACGATTTCCTCTGTGAGATCCGGTTATTACCACCGTAAAAGTAAATGCACCCAAATTTCCCTTGGACAACGAATGAATATCGTTAAGTCCTATTCCAACCACCGATCCGGTCGGTGCGTCTTCCGCACCCCGTATCGCCGGGGATGCGTAAATACCATCGAGCCTAATTCCACCAGTAATCGATAGTGCGCGTGACGCGAGTAATTACCAAGGTAACACAACCCATTGGTTGGTGGACGATTTGCAGAACGCAAATCAAACAATCAGTTTCGTTTGTTTTGCGCATTGACCCTGTAAATCTGTGTGAATCAAAATCCACTGTGCTTCGGCGATAAGTCCGCGTATTAACACATGTAACATCTCTTTCAAATAATGACGGATATAACACAATAAATGCATCAAAATACTCGGATACATACAAACCAAATAAAGTAATCATTTAATAAACAATCAGCAGTGTGCTTTAATTTCTATCTGGTGGACAGTGTTTTTCTTTACTTCCGGTTGTGGACACACGTGGCGGCGTTTCGTTCTTCTCTCGATTCGTTTCAGCGGAACTTATTATGATGGAGGAGAAAGATAAACGGAGTGCCCATGCCTGGCACAATACTTCCTCCCCACAGCTCGCCATAGCGAGAAAGCGCTATCGAATCACCAATATGGATCATTAAGATAATGGCAGAAAAAAAAATCAATGCTTGATGTGAAGTTCCGCCTTCGTAAACTGTAAGAAAGTGAAATGGTGCTCAAGAACTGTGGCCGGTTCTCAGCAAACTCTATAGCTATAGGCGAACCTATGGCGCTGAATCAGCACCCTGAGATGCTTTTTTTTCTCGACCGCGTCCATCAGCCAAGCTCCGAAAAATGCTCAAGGATTTCTCCCAAGCATTTGACGAAGCCTATAGTTAATGGGGTGGTATTTCACCGGTCGGCTGGGCTTTGGGACCCTACCCACCACTTAGTAATTATGTCGAACTGCTAAGCCTATGTTATCCAAGGTGATGGAAAATCTCCTTAATGCCGAGTTGATTAAATACTTGGAATACAATGAACTTCTAAATGTTCATCGATAATATGGATTCCTTAGCAGGCGATCGACGAGAGACCTTTTGACTTTTGAAGGGAAAATGGATCATCAGAAAATATTTTACCCTGGTCTATCTTCTTCTCCTCTACAAATCTTAAATGAGACTCGTACTCGAATACTGTGCCCTCGTTTACAGCTCTGCCCCCAAGGATACCTTCAATCTAGTTATTGGCATCCACAGACGAGCAATCATCCTGATCAAAAATACCGCGCTGACATCTGAACTGCAGTCGTTACTACATCGAAGACGTGTAACGGACCTTTGTCTAATTAACAGATATTATCATTGGAACTGTTCCCAGGGAGATTTGTGCTATTATTCCGTAGAATTCGGTGTCCTTGCGGTCCACGAGACTATCCGACGGATCCCACCAATTGCTGTTCATCTCCCGAAAGCACACATATTTCTATACCAATACCTGTTACACAGCCGTTTGGATGTTGGGCTCTGTCTCGAGATATCTGAAAAAGAAAAAAAAAAAGGGGGGGGGGGGGGGGGCTAATTAAGGATAGTGTGGACAAAGTTAGTTCAGGTGTTCTCTAACTACTTGGATGGAGGGATGGTTGGGAAGAAATCACGTCCTTGGCGTGTGATGATCTGTGCTTTGGTCGGTGTGTGTATGTTTTGTGCCGTCTTGTTCTGTGGGTGCGTGTGTGTGTGTGGTATTAGCAGTAAACCCTATGGGATGGCTCCAGGAACCCTCTATTATAGAGGAGAATGTTGTTGGAAAGGGTGCTCTCTTCAGTTTTGTACTGAAGAAGAAGTTATGGTGGTCTGATCCGAAGGGATGAAGAGAGAGAAGGCTCAAGAACGCAACTCCCGCACAAGTAGGTTCTCACTGTTCTGAATGCTTTCGAGGTACTTGTATGCTAATTGTTGCAAGTACGCGTCGATAGGGGTAATGACGGCACCTTCGTATAGTTGAGAGTTGGGGTAATGGTGACCATCTAGAGTGGTTGGTGCATCTTCTGAGGAGTTTCCTTTCGAAAACTCGAAGTCTTTCCATTTGGGTCGAAGATATGCAGGACCATATGGGAAATGCGTACGATATTCCAGATCGGATTAGCCACTTATAGCATAGAAGCTTAGCATTGGTGTCAACTTTGTTGCTAAAGTTGTTCTGCAGTTGCTTAGACCAACCGAGGCCCCTTTGAAAAATGTGGGTCACATGTTTGATGAAATTCATTTTTCGTGTATACATATCCCCAAGATATTTCATCCTATCCTGTGGTCTAATCGTAGTACCTCTTATTTGTATTCGAATATTTTGTGAATATCGAGAAGTAGATTGGGAGTGTTTACTACTCAGAATGGCTACTGGTTTGGATGGATGAAGTCGAATTTTCCAAAGACTGTAATATTGATACAGTTCGTCTAGGTGAAGGTTGGGTCGATTTGAGGCGAGTTTGGGGCTTTGGATGACGTGTACATTAGGACGTCATCCGCATAGCATATCTGGTTTATTCTCCCGTCTACAGGACGAGGAATATCTGAGGTGTAGATATTAAATAAGATGGGGCCTAGGATAGAGCCCTGTATTACGCCCGGGGCGGCGTTGAAGTTCGGGATAACTTTCCATTCACTCGAACTCGGAAGGTTCTGTTTAGAACGAACTGGTAGATGATACTATAGCGTATGGGATGATAGTGAAGAACGTGTGATTCGAACTGACGCGATGACAGTTAGAATTACCAAAAATTGAACCAAGGCGCAACCCACCACCACCGTGTGTACGAATTTGATTTCTAAACTAAAATACATTCGACTGATGTGGATTTGTTATGTTATCGCTATGGTATACGGCTCTGATGCATTTTCTTATTCAATTTTCGTTCGGTGTTCTTCACTATTTGCTTGTGTATTGTGTGTGTATCTGTTATAAACGCCACAATACTACATAGTACCACTGAGGGTAGTATTTAATAATTTAAAAACGAGACCTTCGATCCACGTCGTGTGAAAAGCTTTTTCAATGTCCAGCCTCACCACAATGGAGGGTTCTTTATTAAAGAGCCGCACACAGACGTGGTTTTGAAACATGTTAAGAGCCATAGTGGAGCTGTGCGATCTTCTAAATCCAAATTGGAAATCAGGTATTAGGTTCCTGGCACTAATAAAGTTACTTAGTTTCTGGTATATATGAAAAATTCTTTCATATATGTTGCTGATGCAAGGGAGGAACTAGATAGAGCGAAAGTTTGAGGCATGTTACGCTGGTTTCCCAACTTGTGCTATTGGACAAATAATAACGTGCTTCCAAGCTTAGGGAAAGTACCCCGTGTTGTAGGGAAGGTTGAACAGAATGGAGAGCTTTATAAAGAGCAGAGCAGAAAGCCTTCTCAAAGAGTGGTATGACAAGTTGTCGATACCGACTGAGTTCTTAGGGTTGCGAAATTAAACTAGGTTTTGTAGGGTATTTGGTGCGACGAAACCGTGAGCATCATTACGTGTGTCATCGAAGTATGCACTTTTAGTTGGGTTAAAGACAAGAATTGGCTCGTTGAAGGCGTCTAATTTCTGGTGGACCTCTAAAATAATGATCGCATTAGTATCCGGGTCGCCATCCTGGAGAGTAAGCCTGTGAATATTTTCAAGGGTCTCTCCGATTATATTTGCTTTATTGGTGTCGTTATTAACAACAACACCATTGTGTATAAATGGCCCAGTGATACGAGAAGTGCCACATATCTTTTTAACATTTTTATAATTCTGGTCCATCTTAATACCGTTCGGTTTGTCTTGCAATTGTCGGGTATGATTGTTTCGGATTCTTTGTTTTATTAGTGTACCAATATTGTGAATGATGGATCGCAATAATGGCTCTCTTTACGTAAAGCGGTGATGATATCTCAGTCTGCAGAGATTTTTACGCTCCTAGATGAGATGTAGAGTGAAGTTGTCATGGGGAATTTGATAAGTCTTTTCAAGTTTATACTTCGGGACATGAGTCTTCGAAGTTTCAACTAGAATCTCGTGAAGTCGAACTGCAACGTTATTTATCTGAACCGTCGTTAGGTTCCTGTCAGTGAGAAGAGAGAGAGTTGGTGGAGTTTTTCGTTCAATGTAATATTGGAGTTGAGGGGGTGGGAGCGATCATACAGGGTAAAGTCTCTGCTTTCAACCCGGCGAAGGCTGGGACGATCCTTGTCCCTGTTTAATCCAAGTTGGCATGTGGTCTCCACGTGACACACCTGAATAGCTACTTTGCCACCCGCCAAGTAGGGAACCAATGCATGCAGCGACATCCTGAGAAGGTTGGCGCAAGTCTAATAACCTTGCCCGGAAATACAAATTATTATGGACAATTTAACAAGTCTCGGATATGTACCGGGTACCGGTGGAGGGACTAGCTAAATAAGGCCAAAACTGGATCCCGGTTGTGGTGCCGATGATGATGATGAATATTGAAGTTGCCCCAATTTATGCGCCCATAATCGGGTATGTATCTGATAGGAGATGCTCGATAGCCGCGGTCACAGCATTGTGGTCAGATACACCCGCCGATACTTGGGGAGGTGTGATTTAGGGAAATAAGTTTTTGGACACAAAAAATATGTCCAGATTTGAGTTACCTCGGGTACCAACCGTAAGTGTGGCTATTTCGAAGTTTAGGACATGCGTGTTTTCGATGTACCATTGGTATAGTTTTGTGCAATTTGGGGAAGAGACAGAGTTGTTCCAGTGGGGATGTCTGGAGTTAAAATCGCCGCCTATTGTGAAGGGTTTGTGCCCCGAATACCTTATTAATTTGCCGATATCTTCGGGATTATTGGGGCCATTATTGCTTTTATGCGGAGTATATATTCACTTTACCATTATTAGCCAGATGTAGTTCAATCCCGGAGACCTCTACGGACTCGAAATGTGGGAGATCATTCGCTTCATGGCGAAGTCCGCTATTAACTAGTATACACGTGCCGCCTCCGTTGATGGTGGGACCGCCAGTGAGAGTTCGATCTCTTCGAATGATAGAAAAGTTTGTGAATACGGGACGGTGACATGTGTGCAACCTGGCTTCCGTTACAAGAACCACGTTCGCCCGGTTATCCTTTATGAAGTCGGAGACTACCATACGCTTTGATAGCGAAAGAAGGGAGTTGACATTTATAAGAATGACTTTAATTTTAGAATCCATTTTGGAGCGCATGTCTTGCATATGGCGTGAAAAGGAGTGCATCCCTCTCAACTTCGGTTGTTAGTTTTTCATAATTGGGTCGAATATCTTCAATCAGATGGGAGAAACTAAATAGTTCTTTGTTTGTCGTGCTTTGAGCATGTCGGCAAATGTATATCTATTTTGGATGAAGTTTTGTGTAGCCTGTTTTCCGAAGTCTGACATGACTGTTTGTTTAGCTCGAGTCCCCTTGGATCTTTGAATTATTTCTTTATATTTAGTACAGTTCCTGTAACTGGTCGGGTGTCCTTTTTTCCGCAGTTGCAGCAAGTTGGCAGTATTATTTCATCCTACACATTTGTTGTGGGATCGTATTTTGCTGGCGGTAGTTCACACTTTGTCCGTATTGTTGAATCTATATCGTTCTCTGGGGCAAGGTGAAGCACCATATGTTCACCTTGGTGTATTTTTCCGGTCTGATTTGTACAAACCGTTATGGGGGACAACATTTTTTGACATCAGTGAATTTGACGTTAGAATATGTTGCATCGGGGGCAATTACGATGTCATTCTTTTCCCAACAAGAAGCGAGACGTTTCAGAAGGACGGTTCTTGACTTTTCGTCGGCCGGGTTGAATGTGTAGTAATTCATCACCTTGGCCTTGAGGCTGTCGTTAACCTTGCGGCAGGTTTCCCTATCGTAGGTTACACTTTTGCTTAGAGATGGTATAGCGTTTGCGACGATAGTGAAGAGCGTGTGATTCGAACCGACGCTATCACGGTCAGAATCACTAAAATATGGAACCAAAGCTCAACGCGCCAGGCCACTGCCGCGTGTACGAATTCGATTTCTAAACTCAACTACATTCGACCGATGTGGAAGTGCTATATTATTTATATGGTATACGGCTTTAATGGGTGTGCTTTTTGGTGGTCTTATTCTTCACTATTGGCCGTATGTATCTGCTAGAAACGCCACATCACTCCCTTCCCAGTAAGTTTCGTTACGATCAACTTTGAAATGCGAACGAATGAGCGAAGAGCGAGCGAGAGAGCGATCGAGAGAATGTCAGAGCAGGCGAGTGAGCCGGTGCTCTGCGTAGAAGTCGTGTGATTGCAACTGGTAAATTTTTGTGTGCGTATGGGGGTGTGTATTATGTCGTACAGGTCACGTCGGGTTGTTGCCTAAGCAAGGATAGTGAAGACGCTGATTTGAATATACGATCAAACGGGTGAAAAGCGAAGCATTGAAGCATCAGGCTACTGTCGCGTGTACGAATTCGATTTCTAAACTCAAGTACACTCAACTGATGTGGAATTGTTGTGTTGTCGCTATGGAATATGGTTCTGATGCTGTGCTTATTCGAACTTCCTTTCTGTGTTCTTCACTATTTGCTTCCATATTGTGTGTATCTGCTTAGAGACGTAACACTACTCCCTCCTCAGTAACTTTGTCACGATTAATTTCGTGTTCGAACGACGGAGCGAGGTACGGACGAGCGAGAGAACGTCGGAGCAGGCGAGAGTGCCGGTGCTCTAGGCGGAAGTCGCGATCATTGTCGTGAAGCTCTGTGTGCGTATGGGATTGTGTGTTGTGTATACAGATCACGTCGGGGTCACCTATTATCGCCTTCGCGACGACAGTGGACAGCTTGTGATTCGAACCGACGCTATCACGGTTAGAATCACTAAGATATGGAACCAAAGCTCAACCCATCAGGCCACTGCCACGTGTACGAATTCGATTTCTAAACTCAAGTGCATTCGACTGATGTGCAAATGCTATATTATTGCTATGGTATACGGCTTTAATGGATGTGCTTTTTGGTTTTGTTATTCTTCGCTGTTGGTCGTGTGTATCTGGTAGAAACGCCACAATGGGCTTAAGGTCTTTGCCATGAAGTTGGAAATCGATAGTCGGTGCATGTCACCGGCGAAAATTTTCAAATTGAGGTCTCGTGCAGAGGCCCCGAGTCGCTGTTTTTTCTTAGAAACAAGTGCGCGGACCTCGACCGCTGGCTGCGCTGTTTTGAGAACAGAAGCGGCCTTTGGTTTTGGGTTAATTACCGGAGTTGGCCTTGGTGGGTAAGGCTGATGCGGACGTACGATTTTTAACATATTTGGAGTTATCGGGGGTTCGACAACTTTTTGGGGACAGCTAGTGATGATGAGTGGTGTTGAGGGGCAGCCAGTGGCGATACGCTTACCGAAGGGGCTTCCCTCGCAGCTTATTGTTGGGAGTGTGAGATGTGGGTACGCGAGTCACCGTCGTCCATTGAGTCTTCAGAATTGTTAGTGACATTTTCTAGCTCGGGCTCGAACTCTGATTCCGAATCAGAAGTTTCCGAACTGGTACTGGACGGGGATGCCGGTTTGATGGCTTCTAATCGCGATAATTTATTTTGGAGACAGCATTCTCAGCCTTGAGAGCCTAGGGTTCCTCTTTTAGTCTCTTTATGAAACCCATCACACCTTGATCGGGCTGATGGCCTACACCACGAGAACAGTAGGTGTCCATTTATGGATAGTAGGAGAACATCAAGATAAGCAATACGACAAGAGCACGAAAAAGAAACAAGAAACGCGTAGAAGGCAAGTAAAAAGTAAAAGGGAACAAACAAGAACCAAGAAAAGAAACAAACGAACCTAATCAAGAACCTATATTGAGGAATTAAAATAATTAATTAAGTATATGAGTTAATAATAAATGAATAAAATTAAAATAAATAAGAAAACATAAAGGTAATTATAAAATGTAAAAGAGAGAAATATAAAGATAAAAAAGTAAATGAGTGCAAACCACTCTAATCTTTCCTGCATCACTTTCACAAACTCACAAATACTTTCACAATCACCTTCACAGCCATTCAAGATCTCAATCAGACAAATTTTGTTTTATTTATTAATTTAAATTTGACAATTTAAATATGCACACGCGTTATTGATCGTTGATCATCACCATCTGACTCCTCGTGTTCTGCTTTCTTTTTTTTTAAACTGTATTTATTAACCATAATTTGAATTTGTACATTTAAATGATACAGTGACTTAAAATTAATTTTGTAACAACTGTTTACATGTAATTATTATAATAATACATGCATTTTCCAAACAATGTTTTAAGAGAGATACAGAATAGATGTGTGGTTATACATTTAGTAGTGTTTCATCTTCCTGGAAAAGGTCAGAAAACCAGGAATTTCTTATTTTTACTTTACTTAATCTAAACCTAACCCTAAATATAAATATAACTTAACCTAACTTAGTTTAATTATTATAAAATGAGCTATAAACAAAACAAAGTTTTATAATTAAGGGGATATAGGAATTGCAGGATGTGGAGTGAAGTCAGTTATGGGTTAGAGGTAGAGTATTTCTTTCCGGTTGTTCGTTGGAAAAACTTAGAATGTTGGAAAATGGTTGGACGTTACAGTATTTAAACTCGTTGGGGGTAAGTTCAGTGTTGTGGTATATGTTTGGGGTTTCGATCCCCAAATCGTCCTAGTCGTCGAGAGTCTGGTCGTTGAAGAGGCTGCAGTCGATGGAGTCCCTGGTGGCGGTTGATCTGCACGTTGGTGGGCGTCCGGTCACGGCGGCGGTTGATGGCGAAGTGGTTGTATTCGCGCCCATTGTCCACACATAATGGTATGTGTCAAATGAAATTGGCCGGAAAGATCCGGCGTCGGTTCTCGTTCTACGTGTGAGCGAGACAAACGTAGTACCGCGTCGACTCCACGCCAATTCAGCCGTGACTCTCCTTTGTGTGTGAGGGTGACCGAGAGATGCTTGACCTAATTAGTCGAAAGCTACTCTCGGTGTGAGTCTTTGCTTACGGCGACTGTGTGGAGGTTGTGGATTGTGCTGATCCGCCACTTATGATCTCGTTTGAATCATTTACCAGTCTAGCTGAGGTGAACATAACTGTTGTGTGGATATAGTTGGGATAGTTAGTGCTGATATCTAGAGGGTTCGCTAAGAGTGAGGTTATTATGGGATTGGGGTTATTTTGTAGGTTTTCCATATATTTGATAGACAGCTCGAGGAATCGTCTATCGAGGCGTTCTGTGCCAGTGGTATTGTAGAGTTTGACGTTACTATAGTACTTATAGGAGTTATGACGACGATGTAAGCCAGAGACATACCCAAGGCATTTGCTTTCGAATGCTCGCAACTTTTCCATTTGGGAGGGAGTGTTATGGTACCACAATGGGCACGCGTACGTGAGTGTGGGTCTGATAATTTGTTTGTAGATGAGCAGTTTGACTTTGTGTGAGAGACTATTACGTTTCCACATGACTGTTACGCGCGGCTTCCGCCATCCCCATCGTTTGTTTCGTTTTAAATATAATATAATAATAAATGGTAAGGTGGTGAAAAAACACACGATCCACATGTTGAATGTACGAACATACTTTTGTTGGATTGTGGATCGTGTGGAAGCTGGATTCCTTTTCGGAGTGGATGGAGACTGAGAGAGAGAGAAAGGGTTTAGTGTATATAGCTGAAAAAAGAACAGCAAGTTTTTTGTTCCGTTGGTAGAATGATGACTAGTGTCCCGTTTTTTGATGAAATAGAAGAAGTAAAAAATAAAAATTGTAAAAAGTGCAGCAAAAAGGACTCCGACTTTGTAGGAAATAACATTTAAGTTTTTTTGTGATCATCGCGACAAAATTCAGTAACAAGTTTGTGTGCCTAAATTGAGAATAAAGAATTAAGGAAAAAGAACGACAATAAATCGAGAATATTATTGAAACTCTCCTGAAACGACGTGTGTTTAACAATTTGTCCGGAGAACCAGAACATTATCGAAGATCAATTTACCAACTTAGCTTTAGACCGGACCATAGAGAGGATTCATGTTGGAAACGAATATGGAGACATCCCCAGAGGAGTGTTTTTGATTCGTAGAGAGACTGTGGTGCTTCTAGGCGAAGTTGATCAAGAAGAAGAGTCCAAGCTGCCGTTAAAAGAAATCACTGCAAACGAAATACTAGATGCCCAACTCAGAGAGCAGGAATAACGAAAGGTAACCCATTTAATATATATATATATTTCTGTGCCGAAAAACGTTACATGACTCTTCTACAAAGATTAAGCTGAATTGTGGCTTTATGAAAGGAATTTTTAATGTGGGGGGGAAAAAGAAAAGTTCTTAGAAAAAATTATTCCCAGATATTTTAGGGTTTTAGAGGGTTTTATCAGAGTGTTGTTTAGTTTAATTTTAATTTTGTTGTGTAGAAGCTGGTCTAGTGTTGTTTGTACAGTGCTCGTTTTTGCCCTTGAACACTATGAGCTGCGTTTTATTTGGATTAAGGTTAATTTTCCACTTATTAAAGTGTGTTGATAGGTTAGGGAGGAAGTTGTTAATGCGGTTTCTTGCAGCCTTAACAAATTTGCTGCTGCAGTAAATTAATGTATCATCAGCATAATTCAGTATTACAACATTAGGAGATACGGGTTGATGAATATCTGAGGTATATAGCAGATATAAGATTGACCCTAAAATGGAGCCCTGGGGACCACCCGCGGTTATGTTGTGAGCTTCTGAGACAGAAGAAATTATTCTCACAACGAATTTTGTGTCAGAAAGATACGAGGCTAAGAGATTTGTTGTGTGAGAGTTTAGACTAAATATGGAGTGCAGTTTATACAGAAGCCCTGTGATCCAGACGCAATCAAATGCCTTTGAAATATCAAGAGATATGCACACGGTATGGCTTTTGTTTTGGAGACCGGTTGTAACATCGTGTGTAAGTTTTAGTAGAGCATGACATGTGGATTGTCGCTTACGAAATCCGAACTGAGAGTTAGGGATGACAGCGTTTTTTTTTGTTTTGGTTGAATGGTTTTGCTTAATTTTTTTGTTTGAATTTAAATTTACTTAACTTATACGATAGGGCCGTGCATAGAATTCTTGGCGGTAGACCAACGGGAAAGAGACCGGTAGGACGGCCGCGACGGAGATGGGAGGACAATGTTAGGTTTGACCTTGAGGAGATCGGATCGAATGGTCAAGCGTGAAAGGAGAGTGCCCAGGACAGGGAAGGATGGCGAAGCCGAGTCGGTGAAGTCATGAACTTCCGGGTTCCTACAGGCCAATAAATAATAATAATAATAATAACTTATATCTTATTATTAATATTACTAAAAAAATTTCTTGTTTGAATTTAAATTCACTTAACTAAAATCTTATTATTAAATATTATTAAATTCATTAACGGGACACAACGTTCGTCTGACAACACTTCTGGTTTGCTGAGGTTAATCTGTACGTGCGTGCGATAATCCAAGAATACGGTTGAGATGAAACAGCAGAATGTAAGGCACGCCAACACACTAAGTGAGTACACCACGGTGGTATTTCCACGAGTTAAATCTGTGTGCATTATAAAATCGAACAATAAAAACTTGCAGACCGAACGGAATTGGAATGGATCTAATTTAAAATCAAACTCGTTTTAACTCTTTAATGGGAATGGTTGTTGATACTCAAATTGCCGACAGGCACTTCTTTCCTTTTGCTTCGCGCGCGAGCGTGGGCACCCACATGCATACGCTGCGGTTTTTGGGCAACGGCTTACTCCGTTGAAGGTTGTAAATCGACTGTCTGGAAAAGGGATGAAGATGGGTAATTTAATTTTCGCACTTGACAACCAACAAAGAACATATTTCTGCCCTCTCATTGCCACGCCCGTCGATGTATGGGGAATTACATCGGTGAATTCGATAATTGACGAAGATGGGAGAATGCGAGAACAGAAACACGATGTACGGCGATCTCGGGGTGGGTTTGGTTGTGTGTGCAGGAATCAATGTACTTTGATAACCCACTGACCTAATTCGGTGAATATGGTGATCTCAGAGTACATTGAACTGTAGGAAGACAGAACTGTGAAGGAGAGGAAAATTAAGCTGGTGCTATTGAGCTGCGAAAAGAGAGCATTGGTCCCCAGCGAATGGAGTGTCTGGAGAAAGTGAAAAGGACGCCGACTTGGCTAGGGAAATCTGATCATGGGAACTAACGTAAATGCTTTGATAATTTCCCCAGCGGTCGCAATATTAAGCAACCGCGTCGTTTGATCAGACTATGCCGTTGGTAACCGACATGATGCGATTTCCGGTGGAAATCTCATGGATTAGCGAAATGGGGTCGCCGTATGGCAAAAAAGTGATTTTTTTAACTGTGGAAATGTAGTTTTCATCTATGAACTTTTTCAACTGCTCATTTATCAGAGTGGATAGGAGTTAGATCTGGCTTTTAATAAAGGGGCAATATCTTGTATGAAGTTTTCGGCCGAGCTGGTTTTTAAGGCACAATAATTTGGTTAGGATACTGGGCAAAGGCTTTCCTAAATAGTTGTGAGGAATGGTTGTCGGGGTGTTATTGCTGAGAGCCTCCTTTAGAATCTGCTCTATTCTTACAGATGCTTGATCAATTTCAGTAGAGAGTAGGTTAGATGCTTCCGGGATATACAAGTTAGAGAAACTTATCGCTATGTCCCTATTGACATTTCTCCATTTTGTTTTGGAGAAATTTGGGACAGCGTTTGACGAGTAGAGTGGGTCCAGAGAGGGGATTTGGATCGTAGTGTGAACCGAACCATGATCAGAAGGAAATATAAAGGAGACTGTAGGTGGACCCGCTGAGTGAACATCATCAGACTTGAGGAAAAAGTCGATTGTTAACTTGGCTGAGCTAGTGACACGAATTGGCTGTAATGGGGAGTGAATGTATGTATATGGATAAGACGGGAGGAGGGCTAGCAACTGCTGAACGCTGTATGACGAGCATTCCAGTTTCCCCCGATTGTAAATGGAGCGGGATTATCTGACAAATGTCAGCATCTGGGAAATATGGTTGTCGTTATGGGTGAATATAAATGGATGCTAAGACGAGCACTTTATTGTTCTCATAAAAAAGTTTAACTGCCGTGTATTCAATACTGAATATATCGGTGTCTCTAATTTCGCTGAATTGACATTTTTTGTGTACTAAGATGCCAGTACCTCCGTGAGATCAATTAGTTCTGGGGTTAGAAACAAAAGTATAATTGGGAATAGAAACTCGGGAATTTGGTTTGAGCCGGGTCTCTGAAAGGAAGAGGATATCTGGGGAAAATTTTTCAACAAACAACCGGAGGTGTTGTTTATGTATATTAGAGTAAATGGATTCTGTATTGAGGGAGATAATGGTTAGTTTCGAGAGAGCTGGAATCTAACCTTTTTTTCAGTTTCTGACATATGCCTTAGCGAAGGAAGCATGGCCTGTAGGCTTTGGATGTAACCCATGATGTCCAGATTGAAATTTTTAATGTTGTCGTTCGAGGGAGTGGTAGTGTTGAGGTTTCCTTTCGCTGCATCCGCGTAAGATATTCCGGGTTGGTTTAACTTTGCTTCCTGCAATACTGTTGGTTTCGTTGTTGTTGGTTTAACTGTTGACATTCGCAATTTTCGTCTTTGCAGAAGTTTTAGCTTTTGAGGACATTGAGAGAAATTTGCTGGATGTGGCCCTCCACAGTTACAACATCTTACTGTAATCTTCTTTGTGGTAATGGATCCATCGGCGTTGGCGGTTTGCACTGTCTCTGGTTCCAGGCCTTGTGAATTTACCTTGCATTCATCGAGCTCGTATTCCTCTGCGCATCTGCCGCAACGTCTTTGCTGGTGGCATGAGACCGCCAAGTGGCTTGAGTGTTGGCATCGCTTGCAATGTAGAATTTCTTGTTTGTGTGGCTCCTCTATTGCGAGTTTTTGGGTAAACAAATATTTAATTTGTTTAAGTTGCTTGATATCTTGATTTGGTGGGATTTGTAGGAGGGTTTTTATGTTGTTTGTCCTCATGTATGGTGTTTGGAAGTAGTCCAGCTTATTAATCTTTATTTGTGGACATATCCTATCGATTTTCAGTCCTAATTCTTCGTTGGTCCATTCTGGATCGATGTGCCTTATAATAAAAGTAGCTGGTTTGCTATTCGGATGTTGGAAGGTGAAGAACTGATATTATTCATCAAACAGTTTTTTAACTGCTCTATCATGATCGACTAATGATCTGACTGTTATAGAAGTCCTAGATTCTCTTGTATTTGTGCTGAAATTCCCGTGACCCGGGGCATTTTGCGGGGTTTGAATTAAAGCTTTGGTGTTGGTCAGGTTTTTGATGTAGATTGGCGGGGGTCTTCCGTTTTTCGCGGTTAAAATCGCTGTTGTTTCTACTCTGGCTTGAGTCGGTATTTGATTTGATGAGGACTTTATTTGTTTGGGAAGTTTGGTGGGTAGTTCGCCTTGGCTGTGACTCGAATTGAGGGGTTCACGGGACGTTTCTTCCATATGGACGTCAAAAGTGTTATTGATGGAATCTTGTTTATATATTCGTTCCTGGAGTTGTTTCACTTTAACTGTTAATTGGTTAATGGTTTCCAACGCTACCTCGAACTTTCGTTTGTAATTTGCGGGGCTGCTTGTTCTCTCCATGTTTGTGGATTTTTTTACTGGTACGTTCCGTAAGATGTCCAGTGTTGCGGATTCGCCCTGGACACAACCGGCAAATTCGCAATTGAATGCTACCTGTGGCACCACCCTAACCAATGTCAGCAATCAGCTGACATTTTAAATGAAATTTTATTGGTTGTCAAACGACAACCATTTTTCTTTTCTATTTTGTCATCCCTTTTCGTTTATCTGTCGTGAGAGCTGGTTGCAAGCAAAGCGCAATCCTGTTATTTCTTAGTAATCAATTAACATAAACAGAATTAAAAGTATCATCAATCATCAACATAACTCATAATAGTATTTTCATTCATTATTTGGAGGATTCGTTTCTGGAGATTCCGTCGGCAGTCATTTAAAATAGGTATTCTTTCCTCTTTGCACTGCCGTAAATTGCTTTTATTTCAGAACCATCACTGCACGCCAGGAAGCACCATAATGTTCCTGACGCAAGCACCCAGCCCACGATACAACAAGAACCCAGCGTTAGTGGAAGGTGTGTTCAACGCTTGTTTGAACATACAATTTGAGCTTTCCTTTTTCTTTCTGTTATGAACTCCAGTGCATGGCCTGAGTTATCGTCTACCATCGGAGTTTTTTTTTTTTTTGTTATTATTTTTTTTTTAATAATTTTTTTTTTCTTTTTGTCACGATAATGTCCCCTCGTGTTCTAAAAAAAAAAATGGGTGGCGAGAGGGCCGACTTTGGAGAGACAAGGACAGATGTGTCCTTCATCTTGTCTCTGGCTTCTGGTCATCTTGCGATAACCAGAATCACCCACATTCGTGAGGATGTTGGGCTCGGTCTCGCGATATCTAAAAAGAAAAGAAAAAAAGGGGGGGTATCCAAGGATAGTGCGGGCAGTGTTAGTCCAGGTGTTCTCTAACTACTTTTATAGAGGGATAGTGGGAAAGAAATCATACAAGATCGGTAGGTCTTGGGTGCGGTAGTAAACGCAGATCACGTCTTTGGCGTCTGATAATCTGCGCTTTGGTCGGTGAGTATGTTTGTGTTTGTGCCGTCTTGTACTGTGCGTTCGTCAGTCATTTAAAATAGGTATTCTTTCCTCTTTGCACTGCCGTAAATTGCTTTTATTTCAGAACCATCACTGCACGCCAGGAAGCACCATCGTGTTCCTGACGCAAGCACCCAGCCCACAACACAACAAGAACCCAGTGTTAGTGGAAGGTGTGTTCAACGCTTGTTTGAACATACAATTTGGTCCTTCGAGCCGGATCCGGTCTGTGGATCCAGATTCACTGCTGCCAGCTCGCAGCATAGAAGACGGTCGCGGGACATTCAATTCCAGACGCTAAGACCCCAAGGATTGTGCTTGTGAAAATAGTTTAGTGAATTCAGTGAAATTAACCTAAATGTTTTAAGTGAAGGCATCGATTAATGAAAGTTTTTATGATCCATCCGGGCGAGTGTTTTAGAACGGAAAAGTCACATTCGCGGTTAACCTCTAGAGACAACGGACCATCGCGGCAATACGAGGATTTCGATTCTGGATCTATACCGCCGACACGTTTACAAAGCAACAGCAGTGCAGTTCACCGCCCAATGAGTGGCCACTGCCAGGGGTCCATCTGTGGATCAAACTGATGTCCAACAAGCGGCCCCAGTGCAAGTACAGTATAAGCACAGCTCGACCAAGTTCGCAGCGCAATCACCGAATCCAGACATACAGATAAACCAACCAGATCGCGGCACAGCCTGCCGGAACCCAAAACTACAATTACCGTTGCTTCGAATGCAGCCCCCGTCCAGCCTAAGGACCTAAAGCCGCCAAATTAGTGGCGCATTAACCAGCTGCCCCAACGACAGCTACAATTGCCCAGAACGATCTAGCCAGTGCATCTACTTACAAACGTCTCAGCTACGAGAATTTTCAATTACCAACAAATTACCTCTGCCAAATTTGTTGCGCGAATAGACGCTGCCCCTAGCAGTTACTCGCGACCAACCGTCGCCAAATTCGTGGTATCCAAATCACACGGAAATGTTGGCACCAATGTCAACGCCCAGAAAACAGAACATGTCAGCTACATTGGCGGAAAACCTCATGGCGACCCAGTTCGCCTCCCAGGAACGGATGTCCTGTGCTTATCTCAATCTCGAAAAGAGAGGTCCGCCAACGTTGGTCGCGGTGGAACTACACCAGCACAAGCTCCACAGCGAATGGGAAAACATCATACGGAACCATGAGGAGATACAACAAATGGCCACTCCCAAGATGACCCGTGGCCACCGCTACTTCGTGGACAGATTCATCAATCAGGCCGAGGAGATATATCTGGACGAGGTCACAAAGTTTATTGGGGCAAGGAACGCCTTCACATCCAACCGACTGACCGCATCCAAGACTGCGACGGACATCGTCATTCAACCACAAGTATTTTGCCGCCATTGATGTCGCAACCACCTTGGTGCCCAGGAACTCCATCAACACCAGGCATGCATATGCCACCTGGCCATCCATCCAGATTACCATCACGAATGAAGCCGCCGGAACACACAACCCATACGGACAACAAAGGTGTGACGACCGACACCGAAAAGCCAGCCAAGGCAGGTGCTTCCGAAAGCTAGACAGCCAAAGGAGGAACGGTTGACAAGACAACACTTCCAAATCCTGCAATTAACGCCGTTAAGGACATCAAGAAAACACCAGCAGTTGCCAGTGCACCAGCACCAGTGACGAAAGATGACACGAAATCCGATGCACCACAAGAAGGAAAGAAGCCTGCTTCAGAGAAACCCGCCGATCAAGGCAATGATATCAAATCCACGAGACTGCTCGAGGCTCAACTTGCGCTCGACCCAGTCTCCTCAGTTAAGACAAATAGCGCCGATCAAGGCAATCAAAGACTACCGAGGCTGCTCGAGGCCCAGTTTGCGCTCGACCCAGCCTCCCCAACTACTGTGCACCACACCGATCAACTTGACATTAGCGAGTTGCCCTTAGTGCAGTTGCTAGAAGTCGCCGTCAACCAAGCGATTAAGGTACCACACACACCCCCAGTGAAGAAGCACCAGCAGGCACATCACCGGCCGTTCCTCGTGGGTTGCGAACTTTCAACTCCGACCCAGAGGAACTGGTCCACCTTGAACCAATGCATCTCACGAAGACGCCATCAACTGTCCCAGCAACAGTAGCCACGCCCAATGTCACCAGTGACCATGACCAAGCACAGAGTCCGTTCAATAGTCAGTCTCATCAGCAACATCCATTGCAACAGCAACACTTACAGCAGCAGCAGCAACAACTTTCAGCAGGAACTGGCTGAGGAGCAGACCAAACGCATTTGTCAGTCACCAACCTATCGGTGATGTCGATCGACCCAACCAATTGTAATTCGCTGTACTACGCGGATGGAAATCTTCCATCAAGCGATGGTCTCGCAGCAATTTCCAATAATAAAAGCAACCAAACTGAAACACCGGGTGGCCAACCTCCGGACAATGACAATCATCAAGAACAACCGCTAACACATGTAGCCTCCCCAATGGGGATACGAGATCGCAATGCCCCGCTTGGCGGACGGCGCCCCCTATCATTCAAGAATCAACCAGCATGCCTCTCAGTAACCAAGAAGAGACGGTACTTTACTCAGCCCAGTAGGCACTGGGCCGCACCTGTCATTCCGCCAGGACCCGCGGACAGTGCAATGGAAGAAGCCACATCAAACGCAACGTTGCGGCCTCACATGCCAACGGCCACATCCCATCGGTAAGCCTCGATTCAGTACTTTCGACCACCAGCCATTACGTGGTCATTGATCGTGGGTTGCGAATTTACAACTCGAACCCAGATCAAATGGTCAGTTCTGCGGCCAAAGGTACCGAACATCCACGACGGAACTCTTGTCGTCACCAATCTTTCGACCATCACCAATTCAGGGCGGACGGCTCTCTTCAGACATCCGCATCACTAGAAGTCCACAGCCCTGGTGTTACGTGGGGATGCCGCCACCACCATCATTCGATAATTTGTAATTTTAATATAATTTGTTTTAAAGTGGTATGATGGTAAGGTGGTGGAGGAGTTGCACGATCCACAAGTGAGTTTTCAAACACGCCCCGATTCGGGTGTGGATCGTGCAGCTCTTCGAGTTCGAATTCGGTTTTCGAAGTGGACGTTGATGGGGAGCGAGCGAGAGAACAGGTGAATGTTTTTTGATATACGGTTTTGGAATTCCGTTTTCGATTCGATTGAAAAAAGAGCAGCAAAGAATACGGTTGGTGGTCGTCCCGGTGCATTTTTTGGAGCAAGGAAAGAAAAGAAACCCGTGCCCTTTTTTTGGCTTAAAATTAAAAAGTAAAACTAGAAAATTAAAAAAGTAAAAGGAATGTTTTCAAAAACACACTAGATTCCCAAAGGTGTTAAAATTGTTTGAAGAATTTTAAATATATCTCATAATTAATTAAAGTTCTCAGTGTCAGATTCTTTCAAATGATTCGGTCGCCAAAATTTACCCTTCATATAAATCCTAACTCAGATATGATCCGAGTGTGAACGTGCAAAAACAATCAACTATAATTTTTTGTACAGTGTCACGAACATCTATTTGCAATGCTGATCACTGACCTGGAGAGCTGTTTCTAAAATACCAAATTGTTTCAATGGTGCCCATGGAAATGGAGGAGCTTCAATACATGATCTATGGATTCTAACTAAATCATTCACCATTGAAAGGACTAATCTGGCCGAGAGCGGGAACACTGTACATTCCTGACCATTGCATTCCAAGAATACAGGTAAAATTAAATTAGAATTGATTTTCTGTGGCAGAGACCAAAAAAAAAAAACGGTCACACTGGACCTCCGGCCCCTGGAATAAACGGATTCGCCAATGATTGGCGAATGCATCCGCAAGCAGTCACCACCAAGTCAGTGGAAAAGGAGCCACACCATTTCCAATTCAGTGAGCATCAACATGCCGCTGACCGAAGTGCCGCCTGCACAGAGATCAACCCGACCATTGTTATGATGCACGTACCACCGCCGGAGCCCCCACGAAGACAATCGCCATGCATGTTCTGTGAGGCGCACCACTACAACTACGTTTGCGAGGGTGTTCGCTCCCTTACACCTGTTCATCGGAAGTCTGTCGCACGAAAAAAGAAACTGTGCCTCAACTGCTTGGGTCGCCACCTCATAGGCTACTGTCTCCCCAACAAGGTGTGCCGACGATGACAGATCCCCGCAGGGGACAAATAGAAGACATTGTCAACGTCTACCCCGGAGACCAGATTTAAGGCACCATACAGCTAACACCATAGACCAAGGAGCACACAATGCGCCGCTTGGCGGGCGGCTCTCCCCCGTATCCAGGGACCGACCAAGTCCCAACCGCCGCATCCGACTAAACGCTGCGGCCTCAACCGCAAACCTCCGCATCCTTTCGGCCACTAACTTCGAAGAGGTACCAATGGAAGCAGCACTCGTCCCCACCACTTGTCTCGAGGTAATGAGACCAATCCCCAGCCATCACGTGGTTACCGATCGTGGGTGACAAACTTACAACTTCAACCCAGATCGCGTGGCCAGTTCCATGACCAGCCACGACAACGGCCTCCAGCACCGACGGGGACCAACCCATAATCATCAACCCTCCGGGCCGTCCAAGACACCTCCGTCTTCAAAACTTTTCAGGGCGGGCGGTTCTCTCCTAATCGACCATCGATGTGACGGTGGACCGCGGCGGACCGCTACCAGCCCACTCACGATTACCAAAGCGCAATCGGCATTCTCTCCCTGGAGGAGGAACCCCCGACCAAGTTCCGGACGACCATTGGAGCCAGAAGATTGGCCAATGAAAGGCGGGCGTTGCGGATTCGCCCTGGACACAATCGACGAATTCGCAATTGAATGCTAACTGTGGCACCACCCTAGCCAATGTCAGCAATCAGCTGACATTTTAAATGAAATTCTGTTGGTTGTCAAACGACAACCATTTTTCTTTTCTATTTTCTCATCCCTTTTCGTTTATCTGTCGTGAGAGCTGGTAGCAAGCAAAACGTAATCCTGTTATTTCTTAGTAATCAATTAACATAAACAGAATTAAAAGTATTATCAATCATCAACATAATTCATAATAGTATTTTCATCCATTATTTGGAGTATTCGTTTCTGGAGATTCCGTCGGCAGTCATTTAAAATATGTATTCTTTCCTCTTTGCACTGCCGTAAATTGCTTTTATTTCAGAACCATCACTGCACGCCAGGAAGCACCATCATGTTCCTGACGCAAGCACCCAGCCCACGACACAACAAGAACCCGGTGTTAGTGGAAGGTGTGTTCAACGCTTGTTTGAACATACAATTTGAGCTTTCCTTTTTCTTTCTGTTATGAACTCCAGTGCATGGCCTGAGTTATCGCCTACCATCGGAGTTGTGTTTTTTTTATTATTTTTTTTTAATAATTTTTTTTTTGTTTTTGTCACGATAATGTCCCCTCGTGTTCTAAAAAAAAAAAAAAAATGGGTGGCGAGAGGGCCGACTTTGGAGAGACGAGGACAGATGTGTCCTTCATCTTGTCTCTGGCTTCTGGTCATCTTGCGATAACCAGAATCACCCACATCCGTGAGGATGTTGGGCTCGGTCTCGCGGTATCTGAAAAGAAAAGAAACAAAGTGGGGGTATCCAAGGATAGTGCGGACAGTGTTAGTCCAGGTGTTCTCTCACTACTTTTATAGAGGGATGGTGGGAAAGAAATCATACAAGACCGGTAGGTCTTAGGTGCGGTAGTAAACGCAGATCACGTCTTTGGCGTCTGATAATCTGCTCTTTGGTCGGTGTGTATGTTGTGTTTGTGCCGTGTTGTACTGTGCGTTCGTGTGTTTGGTTTGTTAATAGTAGACCTGTGGGGGGTTTCTCTATTCTACATGAGAAACCACCCACAATTCCAACCAACATTTCTACCTAATTTCGACCGCTTTCAGTGCGTCATACTTACCAATTTCCATTATATGCATTCCCCTGTAAAACATTTCAAACGGATGTATAGCTAAACTCATCATCCTTTGCAGATAATGCATAATTGAGTTTAGCTACATAAATGTCATACGGCAACTCCATTCTTGCTAATCATGAGTTTGCCATCGGAAATCTCATAATGTCGGTTAGCAACAACAAGTCTAAAAGAACGACGCTGTTGCAACGTAGCAAAATAGCTCGGGTAATTTCAGCGTCTTAGAGTCTGGTTCTCACGCGAATTATTTCCCAAACATCAGCGGCGTCCTATCGACTTTCCCTCAGATCACCCATTCGCTTGGGATCATTGATCTCTCTTTGCAGGGGAGTAACATCCGCTAGGGTTCCCTCTCATTCGTATTTCTTTCCACGGTTCAATGCGCTTTAACTACACCATAGCCGTACCACTGGGTCAGTAGGTCGTGTCAGTAGCTGCATCTGATACCAACACACACAACCAAAGCTACCCCGAGATCACAGCATATCATGTTTTCTGTTCTCTCATTCTTCGTGTCCGTCAATTACCCTATTAACAAAAGTTACTCATACTTTGACGGGCGTGAGGTTGAGAGAGCAGAGGCGTGGTCCCTTTTGGTTGTCCTGTGTGTAGAAAGAAATATGAATTTCAACCCTAATTCACACCAGTCGCTATTCAATCACGAGGACGAAAGGTCGGTACAAAGAGAAATAAAACGCATGAATAAGAAAAGAAAAAATGAGGAGCTGTAAATAAAAAAATAAAAAAACTTTAAATAAATAAAAAGACATTTTTCATTTCTTCCTTCGGAGTAACAAGTGTCGCGGGTGTACAGTGAATCCTATGCCATACGTTGGCAACATACTTTTACCCCCACAGACCCTATTGGATGTGTCCAGGAATCCTCTATTATAGAGGGGATGTTGTTGGGAAGGGTGCTTTCTTTAGTTTTGCACTGAAGAAAAAATTGTGGGAGTTTGATCCGAAGAGATCGAGAGAGAGTTGGGTCAAGAACGCAAGAGTCCCGTACAAGTAGGTTCTCGCTGTTCTGAATGTTTTCGAGGTACTTATATGCTAATTGAAGCAAGTACTCGTCGATAGGGGTAATGGAGGCACCTTCCAATAGGTGAGAGTTCGGGTAATGACGACCGTGAGGCCTTCTAGAATGATCAGTGCATCTTCTGAGGAGTTTCCTTTCGAAAACCCGAAGTCTTTCCATTTGAGCCGAAGATATGCAGAACCATATGGGAAAGGCGTACGATATTCCAGATCGGATTAGCTGCTTATAGCAGAGAAGCTTAACTTTAGTGTCAACTTTGTTGCTCCACTTCAAGATGTTGTGCAGTTGCTTAGACCGACCGAGGCCCCTTTGAAGAATGTGGGTCACATGTTTGATGAAATTCGTTTTTGGGGTATAGATGACCCCAAGATATTTCATCCTGTCCTGTGGTCTAATCGTAGTATCTCCCCTCGTGTTCTGCCGATGTGCTCGCCTTATATAGGCCCGTAGTCGTCCTCTCGTTCGCTCGTTTCTTGAGTGCTGTTCTCCTTAGTGGCTTCCTGGAAACGGTGCGCCGCTGATCGTTGTTTCCTAGGAACTTGTGTGCTGGCGCTTGCCTTGCCTTTCGTGGGAATTCGTGTCGACGTGATGCATCGCCAACAATAATGTTTTATTATTATAAAATATATTTCATTTTATTCTGTTACTTCATTAAAAGTGGTGCGAAGTTATACACTTTTTACCGAACTTCCCATTTTTACTTTTTAATTTTATTATTGTTTTTTTTTTTGCCTTTTTTTAACGCACCACGATCACATTTCATTCGATTATATATTGTGTACCAACCATCAACAGGAAAAAAAAACCGCCGTAACACTTTATTGAGTCGACCACACCTTATCCGTTTCCCCGTCTTTTCGATTACGTGACAATAAATTGATAGTGGTTATTGTATATTTCTTATTCATATTTCACTCTCCACTGACAACGATCTATCTTGTCGTTGGTGAGTGAGTGTCTTGATGATTTGATAACCAAGCTTTAGCCCACATTACGCTCGGGTTCTTTCGTTTTCCATCTATGCTTATAAATGATGTACACTAAGGTACTAATAAACTTTCCGCACGTGGAGCTCTGTAAAGCATCTTAAACTTGTTTAATCTCTACAACCGTTGAATCGTATCTCAAAACGGCCATCTACCCATAAACAAGTGCCATAAAGAAAAAATATTAGTTCTCTTAAGTACCCCTAAGTCGGGCTATTATCAACCCTAAACCGAAAAACACTTCCAACCGGCTGTTAGAGTTTGCCAAGCCCAAGGCCTATAATTTCTCCATTATCACGCCTGCATGACCTTATCACAGTCACCGGTAAGCGGCAGGTGTCTACCACCGCCACGCGTATGCTTCTCCATCTTAATAATACTCATCCAGGTGTGCGATAAAAACACCTATCAAATACGTTAAAAGTAGTCGCGCGGCCGTTGTGGCCATGTACGCTTGTCTCAGTTCAGGACATTTGTTGACGATGTCTTAAACCATCTTGGAGCAAGTGGCAATCAAATTGATTTATTATTAGCAGCCCCATCACCTAGGGAGGTTAAATAAATTACTCGGCATGTCAACTTGGAACTGAATGCTATTTGAATATGATTCGGAGGAGCAGGTTCTCATTGCCGCCCTGAGTTTGGATGTGTTCGGTGGAAACTCTGAGGTGATGGCATTGTTATCACAGATCTTGAAGTTCCTGATGTATTCAAATCATAAATAACCCCAAAATGGTTGGGCACGGAATTTGTTTGTGTTCGCCTTTGTAATTCTTCGTCTATCTACTTATGAGATACTTTGCCTTTTTCATATGGGGGCGTTTTTCGAGATCCCAAAATATGGGAGGAAGAGATGCTCGTAATTTGCCAGGAACGCCGCCCACGCACTTCAAAGGCCCAAACCTGAGAATATGGTCTACATCACGTAAAATATAAGGTAATTTGTGGAAATTTGATGTTTATCGTGAAAACAATTCCATTTTTACAATTCCGCTTGCAATAACAATTACAGAGTGAGCTCATTGTAGGGGTGCTCGCGTGCCATCAAATTGAATTGGCTGCTCTCTTTTTGTCTTTTTATGATCATTAGGGCCCTTTGTTTTAAGGGTTTCGTTTTGTGAAGATGTGAATCCTGGCAGTGGGTGGTGTGGGATAAACGGGAACATGGCCCGGCTGAGTGATAAACGGACAAAAGCAATTGATGCCTTGAGGATGATATTTTACGGTATGAGGGTGCGAACAAGTGCAAATTAAATACAACATTCATCGCAAGGCCTGGTCGTTAAAATGATGGCTCAAGAGGGAGCTCCAGCAAGAGAGAGAATGCGAGAATGGCACAGATTTTATTATTTTCCGTACGCATTTTTTGCTGTTTATTTTGCTTTTGCTTTTAATTGTGACATAACAATGAGATGGGGACGAGATGCCACTTGAATGGTACAAGAAATTCGGGGAAAAATGAAGGACCATCAAGAGGCGACCGAGAACTGGAGGAATACAAGCTGTCAGGAATTAAGAAGAAACTTTAAAGAATCATTTAGCAACTTCGCTCGCTAACAGGGCGACTTCCTAGAATCACTAATGCGACAACCGAGTGGAATTTCATGCCATTCACTAAATTGTTTTGTTGACTTAAAACTCAGAGGAACGATTGAATCATTTCAACGATTAAGATAAGTAGCTAGCTTTAAGTGCCACATATTTCGGTACCTCTTCTGAGGATATCTCAAATGAGAGCACTTATATTTGGATCAGTTTGGTTATATCTTAAAGAGCGTTTGTTGAATTCATTAAGAATGGTAACAATCGTTGAATTCTCAATGTCTCTAGTTAAAGAATTAACTACTCCATTCGATATCATTCAAAAACGTTACTTGTTACCACGCCCAAGAAAGGTTTCTACTAGCAAGCAGAAGCGAGCAGAATATAGGCACCTTCATTATAGGGAACTAACAAATTTTCCCAACGAGAGTCATAATAAACGACAAGAATTCGATAAGCGCAATATAGGATTTAAATGGGTTGCCTACTTACGAAGATCAAAATCAGGGAAATAGATACCTAAGCCTAGCAACATTTTAGAGAAACTTTAATGTATATTTTAAGAATAAAAGAAGCACTCGTTTTCTTTTTGAATATTTTCAAAATGACGACGACCCGGACGAAAAGATTGGAAATTAGATATTTTCTTATAGGGAAGTTGTTCTTCGATCCGCTCCTTTGCTCTTGTCCACAAGTACTCCAGAACGCGTTTTGGCGGATGTTGGTGTGGTGCGTTCGAATGTCACTTGGTCTTTAAGTCGAAGTGTTCCGCCGAACACTGTTCTCCAGCTACACACAAAAATAAATACAGCACACGAATGAAACTCAGGCAAATTGTTTTTAGGAAGCGTTTATTCAATTTCCTTTTATTGATCTGCTGTTATAAAAACATGTATCAACTAATGTCACAGTTAATTAATTCACAATTATTATTATTATTTATTGGCCTGTAAGAACCCGGAAGTTTATGACCTCACCGACTCGGCCTCGCCATCGTTCCCTGTCCTGGGCACTCTCCTTCCACGCTTGACCATTCGATCCAATCTCTTCAAGGTCAAACCTAACATTGTCCTCCCATCTCTGTCGCGGCCGTCCTACCGGTCACTTTCCCGTTGGTCTACCGTCAAGAATTCTATGCACGGTCCTATCGTTCCCCATTCGCGCCACGTGTCCGGCCCGTCTTAATCTTCGTGACTTGATTACTCTCACTATTGTAGGTTTGCGATATAGCTCTTCCAATTCGTGGTTATGGAGTCTCCTCCATTGTCCTGCCTCCTCGTCATATTTACCTCCAAAGATGCCCCTCAAAACTTTATTCTCAAATACGCGGAATTTGTTTTCTTCCCGTTTTGTGAGAGCCCATGTTTCGCATCCATATAGAACAATCGGCATGATTATGGTTCTATAGACACGGATCTTTATGTTACATGATAGCAGTCTGGATTTCAGCAGTTTACTGACTGCATGCCAACTCGCGTTGCCGGAATGCAGTCTCTTGTTAATTTCCTTCGACATTTCATTACTGGCCGTCAGTATCGTTCCCAGATATTTAAATTCTTCAACTTTTTCAAATATATTACCCCTGACGTTTATATGTGTTATCTGAGGTCCACCTGCTCTCGCCATAATCATGTATTTTGTTTTGTCTTCATTTATATCTAGACCCACCTCTTCTGCCGCTTGCATGATGATTTCACAGTTTTTACTAACAGTCTCTAGATTATCGCCCAGAACGGCGATGTCATCCGCATATGCGAGCACTTGTGTGACCCCGTTCAGGGATGATCCGGCCATGTTGTCGTCTTGTACCTTTCTGATGACATACTCGAGCACAAGGTTAAAGAGACACGGTGATAGACCATCTCCCTGCTTTAGTCCGTCCCGGATTTCAAATGGTTCTGAGAGGTGATTTTCTATTTTGACTCGCCCTTTGTTTTCGTCCATGCAAATTTGAATGAGGGCGGCATATTTTTTTGGGACTCCCAGCTCAACTAGAATATGATAGAGTCTCTGCCTTGCGACTGAGTCGTAGGCTTTTTTGAAGTCAACGAACAGTTGGTGAACCGTCTCTCCGTATTCCCACTTCGTTTCCAGCAGTTGTCTTATTGTGAACATTTGGTCGCTTATTGACCGGTTCCTACGGAATCCACATTGGTAGTCTCCCAGTATATCTTCTGCGTACGGTGTGATTCTCGCCAGAATGACATTTGTTAATATTTTGTATGTGGTTGGGAGCGATGATATTCCTCTGTAGTTTTCGCAGTCAGATCTGTCGCCTTTTTTGAAAATGGGGATGACTATTGAGGTTTTCCATTCTTCCGGAGAGACTTCCTTATCCCATATTGTTTGGATGAGCTGGTGGATTTTTCGAGCGGTTGCCTCTCCTCCATGCTTCACAAGCTCTGCCGGTATGCAGTCGACTCCGGGAGCCTTGTTGTTTTTCAATCGCTTTATTGCGTCTACAACTTTGTTGAGAGACGGCTCTGGGATCTGTGGCTCGGCTGTATGTACGCTTGGTGCATTTATCTGTGGTTGATGGGTGCGTACATAGAGCAGATTTTCAAAGTACTGCTTCCATCTTGTCACGACATTGTTTGTTTCTGTGACCAGACAGCCGTTTGCGTCTCGAATTATTTTGGCTCTTCCTCGGTAGCCATTTCTAATTGAATTTATGCCAACATACATACCTCTGATGTTCTTTGCCGTAGAATTTTCTAGGATTTTTTCGATCCGAGTCTTCTCCCATTCGCGTTTTTTGCGTTTGAAGAGCCTCATTGTCTCTCTCCGAATTGTCGCGTATCTTTCTGCGTTGACTTCATCATATCTTTCTATGTGGATCATTCTGAGGCGTTTACGTTCTTCGATCTTCGCCCTGCACCCATCGTCAAACCAAGGTTTGAACTTAATTGTTTTGTTAAATCCTAATACCTTTTGGGCTGTTAGTTTGATTGTGTCTCTGATCGATGTCCATTTAGTGTTCACACTATTAGCTTCCTCTTCCTCACTGCTCACATTCTCTAGAATGCTGAATCTATTCTTTAGTTCGTCTTGATATTCAGCCTTTTTGCGTAGGTCTTTCAGTTTATCAGTGTCGAACATTTTGCTTGTCTCCCGTGACTGCCCATGTGGGATTGCTGCGAGGCGACTCCTGATTTTGCCATTCACTAGAAGATGATCGGAGTCGCACTCTGCTCCTCGATATGATCTTACGTCAAGGATATTCGAGTGGTGTCTTTTGTCTATGAGGAAGTGGTCTATTTGGTTACGCGTTACGCCGTCGAGTGATATCCATGTGGCTTTATGAATTTCCTTGTGCTTGAACATCGTGCTTTTTACTAACAGATCTTTTGACGCTGCGAACGTGATAATTCGAATTCCATTATCATTTGAAACGTCGTGTAGGCTTTCTTTACCTATAGTTGTTTGGAAGATATCTTCCTTTCCAATTTTCGCATTGAGGTCCCCGAGGAGGATTTTAACATCGAATGATGAGAAATACATCCTCTAGGGTCTCGTAGAACGTGTCCTTCGTTTCTTCGTGCGCAGATTCTGTTGGGGCGTGTACGTTTATAAATACATAGTTGTACCATCGTCCCTGTATTTTTAGCACAGACATTCGGTCATTAAAAAATTTCACATCTTTTACATGGGGCGTAATCTTCTTGCTTATGATGAAGCCGGTTCCGAGGTTATGTGTATCGGTACCTCCACACACCAGTGTAAATCCGTTGGTTTCGATTACTTGATGTGGGAGTCGGACTTCCTGAAGTGCGACGATGTCCATTTTATATTGTTTCGTGTTTTCTACGACCGTCTGTATCGCGCCTGGTTTATATAACCTTCGAACATTCCACGTGCCGACGCGTATATCCCGCTTTTTACGTTTTTCCCTACGTCTTCTTTTTGCCGGGTCAGTGTTTTCCCGATGATTTTTTCCCTTATAGTAGTGTTGGCTCATCACACCTACGCCTACCGGGTTTTTTGTGAGATTGTTTTTTGTGTATTGATCATTCATTTCATTGGATCACTCTGGGGTTTCAAATGGTCCGCCACATCAGAGCCCCTCTTTGATATGGTAAGGTCTGCTTACTGCTCTGATTCGACCCGGTGTCAGAGAGGTGCCGTTATAATACAGCCGGTATACCCCTGACTGCAAACCACCCAATGGGCACGGTGACGCGTAACACCCTGGATTAGGGGCGGTAGATCTTTGTGTGTTACTCCTCGCTAGCCTGTCTGACATGGGTGGCCCCACTGGAAGCGTATGCTTCCGTCAGCATAGCCTGAGCGATTCATCGTAGTTTAAGCCCCCGCACCACGTCAAGGTTTCTACCAAGCGGGGGAATTAATTCACAATCCATAAATTAATCTAGTCTTTCTTTTACTCCTCGAGCACTAGCAGTTGTTTATTATTTTTATTTAAAACCACGGCTATCATTAACCGCAAACGAACATTTCTTTGAATTTTATATTAACCGCGGTGGTTACGGCACACGTTAAACTCGACTTTCTCGTTTTTCTTTTATTTTTACGTGGTGGTTACTCGTGACACACGTATTTCGTCTCGCGCACCTCCTCCTTTGGATTCTCAATTTTGACCCTTAAGCTCGCGTATCTTTCTAGACTCTACACTATCGCTGTTCGATGAAGACTAATCTCTAAGTCGACTGTGTATTCGCATCCGCCATCGTAAGGGGAATTTTCCCAGTGCATCTCTGCATCGAATTTGCCATCCTGTCCGCTAACAGAATTTCCCAAAGTATCTGTTAGCCGCATTACCCATTCTCTCTGTAAAAAGGAGAAATCTTCCTGATGATAATTATCACCATCATTACCATTAATTGCTTCAACCGTATCTCGTCTCTTTGTGTGTTGATCGGATGTCGCCGCTTACTCTCCGATCACTCGCTGGTTTGTTTATCCAACACATCTGGCATGAGGAAAAGGATCGCCTGCATTTCGAATGCGTACACGGATTATGGGATGTAAGGTTTTGTTTGCTTTTTCCATCATAAACATCTATCAGGGATAGTGTTATGCATTTATGATTGTTCGCCTGCTAATCAGCGGCGCAACGAATTGTTTGTTTGCGCAAGTGTGCCTGGTTTAGGTGCTAATTGCATTTAGCTACCAGCGTATGCATCCGTTGTTCGGTCTATTTACCGAAAATGGTATTTCTTTGGAAACATCGCATTGATGTTTAGGATGAGAGATTGATGACCTGTATGCGATGCTTGCTGCATTTGACCTATTGCTTAGATGTGAGGCTTTGGCTGCCCTTTTGAATTGGGGTAGAATACCATGTATGGATGCGTTGAACTC
This sequence comes from Microdon myrmicae, assembly GCA_963931805.1. Taxonomy (NCBI): domain Eukaryota; kingdom Metazoa; phylum Arthropoda; class Insecta; order Diptera; family Syrphidae; genus Microdon; species Microdon myrmicae. The sequence goes on along the minus strand of OZ007497.1, from coordinate 53,056,153 downwards.
GATATTGGAAGCTTTTGAACGTTAAGTTCCTTGGTTTTTGCTATCGGGTTCAACGTTGTTGCGATTTCGTCTGTGGGCACGTGTAATGAATAAAGGTAAGTATGTCCCTTGGCGGGAAGGACATCTCAACCTATAGTTGGTATTGGTGGTTCGTAGAACCGCTACAGCGTCATCAGTGGTAAGGGGCATTCAACCGATATTTGATTTCACAGGTACCCTGTGGGGGAGAAGTAGCTTGCGCCGATGTACGGCACGGGGTTCTCTTCTCCGCCCACCATAATTCCACTGTACATAGTTCCGGATACAACGACGGGATAAAAGTACAAACAGAAACTCCACGTCACTCCGCTGTTCGAACAACGATAGGCTACCGTTCACTAGAAAAACATGGTGAATCTTGACGAAGGACGTCTGCGGCGGTCCCGCCAAACCCCACGGCCCACTTACCTGAAAAACCCCGCATATCCGCAACTCAATTCCCATCGTCTCCCGCCAATGCAATCGCATTGGCACCTGAAAATATTTTCCTTTCCAAGGACATTAATACATACAAGCATTACATCAAATTCCTAAAAAGAATTGCATCTACAGGGGCATTCACACATTACCAATGCATCTCTGCATTAGCGACCCAAAAACCGAATTCCAATCAGTGTAGATATTCACACTATAATTCGATCCAACCCTCGCCATAGATGCCATGCATAATTGACACAGATGGTATACACACTCGTCATTGTGTATCCATCTAAATTACTTTCCGAAGATTGCAACTATTGATTCAGTTGCAAGCACTTCTCGCGGAAATATTTCTGTGTTTGAATCTTCAAACAATCACCGACGCCCTGTTTGGCCGTCGGATCGGATTCAATAGCATAAACATATGCAAACAAGAGAAGCCGATTCTCCCAGTCGGCAGAGAGACGATATACGATCTCTATTGTATGAATTATCGCAATCCCTTTTAGCATCTAATGAGTGGCTGCTATTTAGACAGCTGACCCTCATTATCGAAAGATGCCGTAGGTCGTTTCACCATTGTTCTTTTTTTCCTCGTTTCAGGTTCTGTTTATCCTTCGCTAAGTGGATCGATGAACAGGGTTGTGTGTACGAACACACACATACACCCACGCGTCCCCGAGATCGCTTTCCATTGATCACTGGTCGAAGGAAATTTCATTTCTCTTTCGCCACCCCACCAAAAACTCACCCCAAACGATTAAATATCGTCGAGTCCTTTACCACCCACTGACCGCCGCGGCCACGCGTCACTCCCGCTCCCCGTATCGCCGGGGATGCGTAAATACCGTCGAGTGTCGTGATCGGGTTGCCTCCTATAGCTAATCTTTCAGTCGTTTGTTAGTGCCAATGTCGTGAACACAAAAAATAATATATCAATATATATCGGAGCTAGGTGCTCAATATATATACGTCAGTGCTAATATACATCTCGCGTTTAATTTGTATTATCACCGGTATTAAATAAAATCAAAAACCATCAGTCATAAATAAACGTAAAGATAAACAATAAAAAGAGTATTTTATTTCTCCTCTCTCCTCTGGCGGACGGTTCCTTGCTTGATTATTTCAGTGTCACAAACAGTGTTTCCGGAAGCCCGTGGTGAACAATTTGCAGCGGAACTTTGCTTTTGTTTATGCTGGAGGAAGAACTGAACCGAGTACCCATGCATGGCACAATACTTCTTCCCCAAACATCCGCAAGCAGTAAAACACACAAGGCTCAATAGTTCAAACTGGTTTTTATTTAACTTTATTTGAGAGTACAAAATTAAGGATGCACGGGCACTTAGTGTTTCCGATTTATCTAAAATGGTTTAAACTTTCATTATTTTAATGTAGACTAGTCTATTGTTGCCACTTCACTAAATTGGCGTGAACTTGTTTAATCTAAACTCAAAAGACAAAATATTCGAATTGAAAACTTAAAAAAAAACTTAGCTTAATGGGAACGACAACATTTAACGATGCAAGTTTTGACTTAACTCGGATCACCGTTCGGAATTACCCTTTGACTAAGGGATGTACGCTCCTCGGCGCGCGACGAGGGGCGGGAGACAGACCGACCGGCTCGGTCGGGCGATGGTTAAAGTCTTCCCGAGGATAGAACTCTGACTTGAATTCAATCCTCAGTTAAGGGTGTGATATGGAGGAGAAAGAGAACATTTTCTCATAAGGGTGTGGCCACCAAGGAAATGCGATCTTTCCTTGCTGGGTGTGGCCAATGGATGGCGATCTCTTTATGCAGTGATGTGTATGTGTGATCGTACACATCACCGTGCTTATCGATGCATTTCAGCAAAGGATAAACGAAACCTACGACGTGGAAACAAGAACAAAGGGAGAAGCGACCTAAGGCATCGGTCTGTAATTGGGGTCAGCTAAATAAATAACCTGCAACTCATTAAATGCGCTAATTGTATGCAGCGGCGTCAATAACCTGCTAGGATTTGCTTTGTCGTTGGGTGAAAAGGTCGCCAGCCAATGTATATGTAGGGAAATTTATTGTATACATGGTTAGGCTGGGAATAGGCGACGCAATGATCATTATCCCTGGTTATGATGGTTACATGGTACTGCAACCGATATGTTTTCTTTCAGGGATATGATGTTTGTTCCATAAAGAATTCTGCTAGGAAAGTAAGTTTGATGCATTGAATTATGAATGCTAAGAATTATTTGTTGGGAAAATTTTGCCGATGCGTTGATGCATGGAAAAATACCCTTGTTGGTGAAATTCTTTTTAGGAAGTTATGTAATGCGTTGTATGCATTAATGCCCTTGGAAAAGGAAATGTTTTCAGGTGCCAATGCGATTGCATTGGCGGGAAACAATGGAAGTTGGGTTGTAATAATGTGGGGTTCTTCGGGCAAGCTTAAAAGAACTCCCACAACCCCATGATTACTTTCTCCCAGCAGTGGAATGGGGGTACTCGAAGCATATTCCTCTTCTCCTTTCTTTTAGACTTACGAAAGGCGTGTTCCCACCACCGGTGGTAACGGACGCCTCGCGAGGCAAAAGGAGATTAAATAAATACCACGACACACCACAAGAGTGGCAGATGTGATAAATTGTTTTTAATTGAGTGATTTTCAATAAAAGGGGGTAAGAGTGGGCCGAAAGTGAACTGAGGTAGATAATGGAAATCGGATTAAAATCACAAGAAAATCAAAGATATACAAAAAGGAGATATACAGATAGACAAGAAATAGACAATAAAAGGCAAAGCCTTTTTGGAAACTAAAATACTTACAACGAGATACACTGGAAGGAAAACAAGAGCTAGAACTTAAACCGGAAAATTTGAAATAGGAAGTTAAGATTGAGAAATGCAAATAACCACAAGGAAACGCAACAGAGGTACAGTCAAATAGAAACCGAATTAGAATTACAAAGTAAAAATAAAACAAAAAGACAATAAACAAACAACAACAAACAGCGGGGAAGTTAAAATTGAAAGCTAAAATAAAAAGTTAAGATTTTTGGAGTACTCTTACATATCAGAGCACAGTGCAAGCGGACTCAAATTAAGTGGATAGGGAAAAGAGGTTGTGGGGATTCCTCAAAGCCACGAGACCCTAACCACATTTCTATCCTAATGTCAACCCCAACGTTTACCTGCAGTTACCTACAAACATTCCCCTTCCCAAGGGCCCCATATCATGCATTCATGCATCTCCAAAACATTCCTGTAAAGATTTCATCATTCCATGCATCGTAGGGCAACATACAAAATTTCCCCGAAAGCAAAACATCGTTCATGCCATTATTGCATCACCATAATTCCCTGAAAAGAATTCCTAACATGCAACATACATCGGGGAACCGATCGGCGCCCCTTGTTAGCCAGCTTACCCTGCCACACACGTGCACAGTACATTTCCCTGACTTATTTACGGTCACCCCAGCCTTTGTCCAGCCGACAAAATCAGCCCACCCGTCACGCGTCTAGTCGCCGAGAATCAAATTCTTCTGCGTGTAAACACGCACATAGGCCATCGATGCTGTGCACAAGCATCGTGGTGCAAGTATCCCATTTGCTGGTAGCACAAGTTGCCCGAATGGCGGGCAGCCAATTTGCACAGCTGCATGAACGCCACCGTGATGCCCTTGTAGCAATTCCCTTTTTCTCGTTTCCGTTTTCCTGTGATCTGGCAACATGAATAAACCACGCATCCTCGCCGTGATCAACTCGGAGAGATCCTCTCTGAAGAGAAATCGCAAGTTCCTCTCGAGATTAAACCCACCCTTACCGAACGACCGACTCTGCATGACCCATTCACCATGAGTCGCAATCCAACCACCATCGGGATCAGTCACTTCCATTATCTAACAGTCGAGTGCCGTGGAGTGACATCGAGTCGGAGTCCTTAAGCAATTCGTGTCCCAGTGTCTAAGAAATAATACTTTTCGTGGCTGACAGATGTTAAAGAAAGAAAAATATAATAACAATATTTAGACGACTACCAATTGTGAATACAAGTTTTAGTTCTGTTGCGTAATAAACCCCACGGTTGAGCTTTAGTTTGATATTGAAATAAAAAATTACAGGTATAAACACTAATTGGAATATACATCCCATTGTAATCTTAAACTCAAGTATTAGCAGTGGCACACACCTGTATCGTTGTGTTGCCACCTGTCGAAGACGCGGTGATAACGAAGATTGTGTTCGAAAGTTAACGAAGAGCCAGGAATAGAGAGAGAGAGAGAGTGGATCTAAGCAGGGTCAGAATTCAGATCTCCTCCACGAAGGAGGTGATAATTTTTAAGTTCATCGCATGAAGCGACTTTGTTTAATTTCTTTTTTTTACGTTTTTCTTTGTTTTACGTTCGTTTAAGAAAATGAATAATACTCAGTGCTGAAATTAAAGTAAATGTAAATAGAGTTTAAGTTCCCCGAAGTGTCTAATAAATGATGTACCAAAAGACTCTTCGGTCAAAGAAAAAAAACCCGTCCGTTTCTTTTGGCGCACTTACCAGGACATAGAGAAACACCTCGTGCAATTCAAGGAGGAGATGCATTGGCTGGAGTCCCCGAAATTAACGGGTAAGTGTGGTGTTTTTCGTGGCTGACATATTTTAAAGAAAGAAAAATATAATACCAATATTTAATCGAATACCAATTGTGAAAACACGTTTTAGTTCTTAAACCACGGTTAACATCCATTGTGTAAAAAATCTTTTTCCTTCACCCATTGGCAAAATTAGAACTTCAGACTTAACGAATATTTATACCACTTTAAATAAAAAACGTTTATTCACAACAACACCACAGTGTTTCATTTGGTTTCTTTGGTTGGACTATCCGCATCAGTAGACGTTAGGCTTTATGTGAACCAGTGCCCATGTCGGCACGCAACCTAAAGAAAACTGTGGCCGGTTAACATCACACATACTACCAACCCACCACACCACAACACTGCACCCCCACAAGCCCCCACACAAGGTATCGACGTACATGGGTCTTAAATGCCGGGAGATTACAACGACCGGGCAACACATGATCAAGTAGCATCAGCATTCCACATGCGTGTGGTTCGGCTAAAGAATGACTCTCTATGTCTATTTGTGCGCCTGAAGTTGACTTTCAACGTGAACTGATGCGCGTTCTCAGATAGACGGGTATCGCGGATAAATGTCTGGATGGCATACATGCAGTAAAGAGACAGGTTTGGTACGTTGCGCCTATGTTCTAATGACGGAATTGATCGAGTTACGTCCAGGTCCTCAATAAGTTTCACTGCTCATTTCACATCCTATCGAGAACGTGTATTGCAGTTTTGGATGCGCCTGACCGAATGATGCGACTGACCAAATTGAATTCCATTTTAGGACGTATGTACGTCTTGTAAATAGTGGCCAGGTTCGATAGGGTGAAATATTTTTTGCATCTCCTAAAGACCTCCATACATTTGGCCGCACTTTATCGCAGCTTCAAATATGTGGTCATTCCAATTAAGAGTCGAATTAATTCGAGTGCCGAGGATTGATAGTTACTTGGTTTTGTCGATACAAGTGACGTTCATCGACACTATATTTACTTTGTGGTTCACCTTTAACGACAAAGGTTTTAAGGCATTGAATTCTATTCGCTAATGTAATCCTTATTGATATATCGTGTTGGGGTGGGAATTCAATCTCGTTCATCGACAGGATATTTACTTTGGGGTTCGCCTTTGACGATAAGAGGCAGCACTGAGTTTTTAAGGCATTGAATTCCACTCGGTAGATAATGCCCATTAATATATTTTGTTGAGGTCGGAATGTAATGTATTAACTATAACCTCCTGATTGGTAATGAGATTCGAAGAGTTTGGTCGGGAATGTTGGTATGAGTATGAGAAACCCAACGTATTATCATCAGCAAATGGGTAAATTTGGTTGTGGGAGTTATATTTTTTTAATACCACACACTTAACACACATTTGAAAATAAAACACTCTTTGTTTTTATAATTAAACTAATTTTTATTACTAATCAACACACAGACGATCATTCTATAAGTCACTTAAATTTGTTCATAGTTTCAGTCACATATATTCCACAGTATAGATAGTTAGTTGACAAATGAAATCTTCCTTTTAAGTTGAACACGACTTTTTTCGGTAAAAACTCTTCAGTTTATCTGAACAAATTATACCATTCCCAGGAAGGTATATTTAACTATTTTCAGAGGTCACATGGCGAACCAATCGACGACCGTCTCGGTCAAATGCTCCGAACCATTAACACCGTTTTTCTCTTCGTCTGCCCGAACAAAAGCTTTCTCCTTCGATCATGCAGATCGGAGGATACATTCTCTTGTTTAAATGGCCCTTTTGCCACCCGCTATTCATTTACTTTATTTTTCCCGGATTGGGATCATAACAGGCAAACAAAAAGGAACAATGAACAAAGGATCTTGCTGATGAGCATTTATGATCCTCGATGTTGGCGGGCGATAAAACGAACATGTGATTCGTTTTATGGCGCAAGTTGTTTAAACTTGATTCACTGAAAACGGAAAATAATGTTGATTGTGGGAATGGATGTGGGAAACAAATTTTTAGAGGATCATAAAATCGCAGAAGCGTATTTTATGATTCTCAACAATATTTGTTTGAAAATTGGTCATCTGGTCAGCACATTTGGATGCAGGGGATGTTGCGTGAGGGGAACCAACTAAACATTTGGTTCGTTTATTCACGTGTTGGATTTCATATTATATAATAAATTGAATTCAATGTGAGACAATTGAACATTTAGTTTTGGATTGTTTGGATTCAATTTTGATTTGGAGATATGTGCATGGGGGCATTGCTAGGGTTTGCACAGCGCTACATTCTTTAACGGGGTATTCTGGTCTAGACGCACGAATTTAACCAATTTTTGAAGTGCTGTAAAAAAAAATCAATCAATATTTTTACTATTCATTTTTTTTATAGGATGTTTATTAATATTTCAAGAATACAATAAAAAAATTGAAAGTAAAAAATTCAAAATTCAAAAATTTAGCACCTGATGAAGTGGGGGATCTCAAAAAGTTGGCACGAGTTAATAAAAAACAACTTGGTATTATTTCTAACTTATTTTATTTATTATTTAATAATAAAAGACGATGAGTGTGCTCCTGCACGGCTGGGAAATCAATCGCCTCGGTTCCTCTTCGGTGGCGGTATTTATGCCTCGAATTGTGATAAGGTTGAGTGTGGGGTTCAGCCTATTTGTTGGTGTGTCTGTTGTGGAAAAGTTTGAGTTTTCTGTACTGGGGCGTGTGTTGATTTATGATAGATTGGATTGAATTGCTGTACTGGGCCATGTGTTGATTTATGATAGATTGGATTTATTATCATCGGTATGCTTTTGGCTATTTTTTGATAGTGCGAGTTTGTATAATATTTATACAGTATTGCAAATATTGATAATAGAAATGGTACTAAGGTTAATTACAATAGATAGAGTTTGTATAATATATTTGTATTACAAAAATTGATAATAAAAATGGTAGTAACGTTAATTACAATAGATATTTTAAAATACAAGGGTTAGTGTATATAGAGATTTGTTTGGGGTTTTAATTATAGTAATAGGTATGCGGATGTATGATACATTATGTGGGAGGTGTTAACTCACGCGACCACACCCACGATTCAACCCTCCTAGCAATCTGAAAAAAAAGAAGATTATTAATTTACAGAAATGCCTCTATCGTTGGAACTAAAAAAAGTTGAAAAAAAAATTTCTTATACCACTTTTTTTAAGTTTTTCGAATTTTTTAAAAATAGTTAATATTGAAATTTGGGGATCAGGATAGTTCATGCAATAGAAAAGCCTATAAAGAAGACATAATTTGAGGTGAATCGGTTCAGTAGAACTTGAAAAATCGTGGGTATTGTTTTAAAAGAGACAGCTTGGAGAAAAACCCGTTTAAAAACTTCAGGGTATAGCAGCTTCACGTGACATAATATTGCTAAAGCAGCTGTAACTTCGCCAATTATTGGAATTTTAAAATTTTCCTTTGAACAGCATATTGTTACAAGTATAAACTATAAGAAAATATAAAAAGAAAAAAATCAATTTTTTTCAAAATTCTAAACGAGAATACCCCTTTAAGTGGATGGTTATTCGTGTACCGCGATTAATGGTTGAAGCTGACTCCAAAGAGGTAAGTATTAAGGGGTGGAAGGATTTGCGCATCACATGGGTAATGGACAAGAGATCAGTTATAAAAATGAGGAAGAAGGTGGGTGAGAGTGTAGCGGTTCTACGAACCGCACAACCATCTAAAAGTTGAGATATCCTTTCCGCCAAGGATCATACTTACCTGTATCCATTACATATGCCCACAGACACGTGTGCCAAAAGTCCTTACTCCCACCTGAAACGGAAGGTAACATTTCACACACCAACATTGAATTCAATAGCAGAAATCAATCGAATTAAACGTTCAAAAGCCTCTAACATTGAATTCAACGCATCCAAGCCAACGCACCCATTCAAGGCATCAATGCGTTGCACCCATTAAACGCAATTTTCGGTAAACAAACCGATCAGCGCATATCTCCTCTTGTAGCTAATAGCAATTAGCGCCTCTAATTCCTTGCAAGATCCCAAAACCGAAAAGCGCACGTGCCCAAACAAAGCCATTGTGGAGAAACAGCAATTGACTAAAACGCTGTTCGCATAAGCAAAAGCAAATATAATTATCACAACCGAAGATAATTATTACTACTCAACCAACCATCAACTACCATAAGAAATGCAATGACGCCATGGAACAAATAAGGCTGCTTACAGCCCAAATGAACGAACTGCATGACAAAATACGCTCTCTTCAATCACCGACCAAAACCTCCAACGATGTCTGTATGAAGGAAGTTCATCCGCAAAGATAAGGCATCTCCTTAACAACCAACATCAAACCATCATCACATAAACCGTCAACGTCCCAATATACCAAGAAGCAAACGTCCCATAACACCACCAATTTACATCAAAAGTGCAACTAGCATCAAGGAAGTAATCAAGATGCTTGAAAATGTCCTAGGACATCGAAACTTTACCACAAATTCCAAAGGCTCCTCGATCTCGATCATGACAAGAACTTTGAGGGACCACGACACGGCAGTAAAAACTCACAGAAAAAAACATGAGTTCTTCACTTTTTAACATGACCAGATGAAACCAAAGACATTCATCATAAGGCACATTGACCCAGCATGGACGAATGAGGAACTTCTACTCGAAATATCGAGGATCTGCCCGGAACTGAGTATACACAGATTGGACTACTTCCAAACTCCTCATATGAGAGAAAACAATATTCGGAGTTTACGAATCCTACAGATTCCACCGAACGAAGATTTTAGTCGGCTTAAACAAATAAAATATTTGTTTACGCATAAAATTGCGATTGAGGAACCACACAAACAGGACGTTCTCCATTGCAAAAGATGTCAAGGTTCAGGTCACATAGCAGCTGCGTGCTATTTAAGTGCACGATGCGGGAAATGTGCCGAACAGCATACTCCTGGAGAATGCAAGGTAAACCCGCCTGGTACAGAACCAACAACAATTCAATAAACAAACGCTGGTGGATCAACAACCACAAATAAAATCACAGTAACGTGCTGTAACTGCAGAGGCCCACATCCAGCGAACTTTTCCCAATGTCCCGAGAAGCTACGAATCCTCGAGAGACGATCGGCACACACAACAACAAATAAACCAGCACCAACCAAAGCAACAGCAACTAAACCCTCATCACCTCAACCATCTCATCTCGCGGGCTGGGAATATCATATTCCGAAGTTACGAAAGATTCCCGAAACTGGATTAACCTCATCAACCCAACTCCAACGTTCTCAACCTGGACATCATGGGTTATATTAGAAGCCTGCATACGCTGTTACCCACCCTGAAACACAGCTCGGAAATAAAAAGGTCAGATATTAGATTCAATAACTTCCCACATTCTTTCCCTTAATGAATAGTTTAACCCTAGTCTCCCTCAACACAGAATCCATATATTCCCACACTCGTAGACAACACCTCCGTTTGTTTGTTGAAAAGTTCTCCCCAGATGTTCTGCTTCTCTCTGAAACCTGGCTTAAATCAAACTCTCGAGTTTACATTCCTAATTACACATTTGTGTCCAACCCGCGAACTACTGCCCCTCGTGGTGGTACTGGAATTCTAATACACAAGAAATTCCAATTTACTGGAATTAGGTTCACTAACATAACTAATGTCGAATACACGGCAATTAAACTCTTCTGCAGAAGTAATAAAGTACTGGTTTTGTCGTCTATATACATTCACCCGTCTCGTGAACCTAACTTCCGTAGTGCAGACATTTCTCAAATAATCCAGCAGTCTCTGCCGGCATCTTTCATCATAGGGGGAGACTGGAATGCTCGACATACATCATTTAATGACATCAAGTGCAACAAATACGGCTACCAACTCCTAGATCTCCTCCCACTTCATCCATATGTTTATGCAGAATGTCCATTGCAACCTACTCGAATTTGTAATACAACCAAATCAACAATCGATTTCTTCCTAAAATCCACAGATATCTATTCATCTAATCCCCCTACAGTGTCCTTTACATTCCCATCCGATCATGGGTCCGTCCACTCCACGTTTCAAATCCCTTCGCTCGAACCACTCTACACAGTGAATCCAATCCCAAATGTTTCCAAAACAAACTGGAAAAAAGTCAATAACGATATTGCTGCCAGTTTTTCAAATTATTCTTTACCGGAATCTTCAAACCTATTCCCTACTGAAATTGACCAGGCAGCTGTAAAAATAGAGCAAATACTGGGAAATGCTCTCTTCAGGCATACCCCTACGACCGTCCCTCATAACCACTTAGGAAAACCATTACCCAACCTCCTCACAAAATTATTGCGCATACAAGAACAATTCCGACGTAAATTGCATATTAGCTACTCACCCTTTATTAAACAACAGATACAGCTTTTGACCACCCTCATAAATGGACAACTTAAAATTTTCACCGATCAGACCTACACGTCTACTCTAAACAGTATCAAACCAAACCTTGACCTATTTAAAAATATAAATCGACTAACTGGTCGTAAATTCAAGCCTCGAATAGACTATCTCATCCAACCAACTAACAGTAACATCGCCCAATTGGACACTGATATAGGAAACTGTCTCGCTGAACACTTCTGTAAAACTCATAAACAAAACGATTCCCTCCCAGTCACTAATTTCCACGACACCGTGAATGAATTCATCTCACGCACACTGGAGCCATCCTTCCCACCATTCATTACTGAATTCAACGAAACCAATAAAGCGTCACATCCCATGGGAACCGACACATTCCTAAGCTTTACATAATTATCTGAATTGATTACTTCGCGTAACAATAAAAAATCTACAGGCTTGGATAGAATCTCTAACCTTCTATTTAAAAGACTTCACCCGGAGAACTTACTCCCCATTCTCGTTCTTCTCAACCACATAATAAACGCTTCACATTTCCCAAAATGTTGGAAAACAGCGATGATAGTCCCTATTAGTAAATCTGGTTCTTCCAACAACCCGGCTAACTTCCGTCCCATATCACAGCTAAATTCGCTTAGTAAGGTTTTGGAATGTAAGATATACAAAAATCTTCTCTCATTTGCTAGCGACAACTGCCTTATCCCGAATTCTCAATTTGGCTTTCGTCCACAACACTCAACTTGTCATGCTCTGCTAAAACTGACACATAATGTGACAATGAATCTCCAAAACCAATCCCCAACAATATGGGTCTCTCTCTACATAGGAAAAGCATTCGATTGCGTTTGGATTGCAGGACTGCTATACAAGCTACATTCAATGTAATTTAAATACCCACACCATAAAACTTCTCGCTTCCTACCTTTCTGATAGAAAGTTCATGGTGAAAATAAATTCAACTCTTTCGCAGCATACAGTATAACCGCAGGTGTTCCTCAAGGTTCCATTCTCGGACCATTATTATACCTCCTTTATACTTCAGACACCCCGCAGCCACTGTCACCTAATACAGTAATGCTGAACTATGCCGATGACACTTTAATTTATTCAAGCAACAAGTTTGTCAAGGAGGCAAGCAACTGTATTAACAGCTATCTCCCGAATCTCTCTGCATATTTTACTAAGTGGACTCAACCCAGCCAAAACTCAACTCATAGTGTTTAAAGGCAGAAATGCGAATTGTACTCACAACACCATACGCTGCCATAACAAAATCAGAATCAAGTTAAATAACAATATAATTAAACCCTCCAAAACCTTAAAGTACCTGGGAATAACCTTCACCAACAATCTGTCCTTCTCCGCTCACACCAAAAACTCAATTCGCAAAGCCGCAATTCAACTTATTCTCTGCAGAAAAGTGATGTACAAGCCGAATGGTCTCTCTACCAAAGTTAAATCACTTATCTACAAACAGATAATCAGACCCACTCTCACATATGCATGCCCGATATGGTACCATATCACACCCCCCCCAAATGGAGAAGCTACGCATCTTCGAAAGGAAATGCTTCAGACTGATCACTGGCCTCCACCGACATCCCAACTCCCACAAGTATTACAACAGTAGTTTGCTCTACTATGCCGCTAATATTGAACGTATAGATCGACGCTTCCTCGAACTGTCCATCAAATTTATCGAAAATCTTCCCAATAATCCCAACCCGATAATAAACGCATTCACATCGACTCTGTCAGATAACCGAACTGCCTTCCCGAACTGTCTCCACATCAAAACGTTCTTCACCTCAGGCAGGTTGGTTAATAACTCTAATGAGATTGTACACCACAATACAGAGCTTCCACCTCACCAATTTAAATATGGTAATATTCAATCCTTCTCCAATATTTTGCGTTTCAACGAACGAACGGAAAGTAGTTCCCCAACCCATATCCCTGACTGACAATATCCTCACCAACCTATAACCTACCTACGAGGGTTGCCTTTTATATTTCGGGATTAGAGAACAAAAACAACTATTGATCATCGAAAATCACTTTATTGTTTTCCAAAATATTCCCCATGAAGATCTATACACTTTTGCATGCGTTTGAACCATTTGTCGAAGCACTTTTGCCACTCTGATTGAGGTATCTCCAACACATGCATTCTGAATGCAGCAACCGCTTCTTCAGGTGTCGAAAAACGTTGACCTCTCAGTTTGTTTTTTACGTACGGGAATAAAAAGAAGTCATTCGGTGCCAAGTCAGGACTATACGGCGGATGACCCATCAAATCGATGTTTTGGGTGCTCAAAAATGCAGATGTCGCAGCCGATGTGTGAGAGCTCGCATTGTCGTGGTGAAGAGTGATCCGTCTTCGGCGGTTAGTTTTCCTGATTTCTTGGAAGACAACTGGCAAACAAATGGTTGTGTACCACTCAGAATTGACTGTTCTGCGTTGTTCTAGTGGTACGGTTGCGACATGTCCAGTTTTTCCGAAAAAACAGGCGACCATTTGCTTGGAAGTGCTTCGTGCGCGAACAACTTTTGTTGGATTTGGCTCATCTTGAAACACGCAGACAGTCGACTGCTGTTTACTTTCGGGCTCATACGCGTAAATCCACGATTCATCACCTGTCACGATGTCATAGACGTGTTTCGAAGCACCGCGACCGTATTTGTTGAGCATTTCTTTCGACCGATTGACACGAGCCTTTTTTTGGGCGATTGAAAAATTGTGTGGGATCCAACTCGAACAAATTTTTTTGACATTCAATGTTTATGCAATATTGAATGTATGCTGGGCTCACTAACGCCTAAGGTTGTCTCAATCTCACGATAGGTCACATGACGATCTTCCAATATCAGTTCGCGCACTGTATCAATGGTTTTCGGAACAACAACTGATTTTGGACGACCTTCACGAAATTCATCTTGGAGTGAACTACGACCACGATTGAATTCACCATACCATCGATAAACACTGGTCCTTGATGGAGCTTCATCGCCAAAAATTGAATTAAGTTCATCCATGCACTGTTGCTGAGTTAATCCACGCCGAAAGTTGTAAAAAATAATCGCACGAAAATGTTGACGATTTAAAGTCATTTTTAGACCGAGATGAATATTTTAAGTTACTGTAAACAACACAAATAGCGCTCGTATGTCAAAACGTTCTGAGCGCGTATAACCTCAAAAATGTCCAACTTTACGACAGAGCTCTCAATTGCCGGATTGCAACGGTAGGGTTGCCAAATCCCGAAACATAAGAGGCAACCCTCGTATTGTTCACTATGCTTCCCCCTTCCACACCACACTAACTTATTCCAATAAAAATTAGGTAACTAGACTAAGTTAAGATAAGTTAAGTTAAGTAAATTAGCATAGGTTGGGTTTAGTAAATAACTATACCCTGGTTTTCTGACCTTTTCCAGAAAGCTCTACCCACTACAATCTTAATCCATAATCAATATATAACTTTTATCATATTGTTTGAAAAATGTACTAGTAAGTATATGTAAACAATTATAGCTAAAATATCTAAAGTTATCTGTATTGCTTATTGTAAAAATTATTGATGGTCAATAAATACAGAAATGTAAAAAAAAAGAAGATAATTATTGTGGCCAAAAAGGGATCGCTAGGAATAATAAACCACGCCAAAGATACACCGATCGATTCGACAGAAGGTGTGAACTCCGGGTTCCCAGGAAGATCTTCAGCCACACAGGCAGCAACATACGCGTCTGTGTGGGCGGGTGCAACCGCACGTGTGGCCTGTGACAAAACAGGAAACCGAGGACAAAGAATAGTCTATTTAGGGAGTTCGCTGAAAGTGTTCACGAGGAAGGTCGCGCAACGTGTGTAAAAGAAAAAACTAGAGTGTCATCCAACATCGAAATCGAACTAATGTGCTACCGGAAAGCTCGTGGTTAGATCGTTAATTTGCTATCCGAAAGTTCGTCAAATGCATACAACAGAAGACAAGTGTAAAAGGGGAAGAAATCCGATGTGGACCCGCTGTTGTAAAGAAAGAGAATATTCTAAAAAAGGTGACGGTTCAATCCGAAATATCTGACTCTTATGTGGGTCCACGAGTGGATAAATTAATCGTAAAGCCGTAGTAATTTATGTGTTGATAAAAACAAAATCTACTAACAATAAAAATAAAAATTAAAGATAAATCTCAGTGTTTTAATTGTGTTTCGCGCCGTTGTGTTCTCTGTGTTAACAGTGTTCGGCGGAACATTGCATCATCAAACATTTGAAAGCGACATTCAAATCCGCCAAAGTGGTGACCCCGACGTGATCTGTACACAAAGCACACACGTTCCCGTAGTAAACAGAACTTCACACACGATCATGACTTCCGCATAGAGCACCGGCACACTCGTCTGCTCCGACGATCTCTCGCTCGTTCCTCGATCCATCGTTCGCACAGAAGATTGATCGTAACGAAAGTTACTGAGGGGGGAGTGGGGTGGCGTCTCTCTAACAGATACACACACAGAACACAAAGCAAATAGTGTAGAACACCGAACGACAATCCAATAAGAAAATACATCAGAGCCGTATACCATAGCGATAACATCAGTGGAATATAACAGGTCAATTGAAAAGTCCACGGCCTTCCATAGTAAAACACATTTTTTTGGCAAAATTCGTTTTTTTTTTTATTCAACATAATTCCCTTTGGGGGCGATACACTGATTATAGCGACCCTCCAACTTTTCGATACCTTTTTTGTAGTACGATTTGTCCTTTGCTACAAAATTGGCCTCAGTTTCGGCGATCACCCCTTCATTCGACGAAAATTTCCTCCCAGCGAGCATTCTTTTGAGATCTGAGAACAGGAAATAGTCGCTGGGGTCTAGATCTGGAGAATACGGTGGATGCGGAAGCGATTCGAAGCCCAATTCATGGATTTTTGCCATCGTTTTCACTGACTTGTGACACGGTGCATTGTCTTGGTGAAGCAGCACAATCTTTTTCTTCAAATGCGGTCGTTTTTCGGCGATTTCGTCCTTCAAACGGCCCAATAACGCTGTGTAATAGTCGCTGTTGATGGTCCTTCCTTTTTCAAGATAGTCAATGAAAATTATTCCGCGCGCATCCCAAAATACAGACGCCATAACCTTGCCAGCCGACTGTTGCGTTTTTCCACGCTTTGGGGCGGGTTCATCGTGTGCAGTCCACTCGGATGACTGTCGATTGGACTTCGGAGTGAAATGATGGAGCCATGTTTCATCCATTGTCACATACCGACGCAAAAACTCGGGTTTATTACGCTTGATCATCTCCAAAACTGTTCCGAATCATCAACTCGTCGTTGTTTTTGGTCAAAAGTGAGCTCGCGCGGCACCCACTTTGCACAGAGCTTTCTCATACCCAAACATTCGTGAATGATATGATGTACACGTTCAGTAGATATCTTTAGAGTGCCTGCTATTTCATTCAATTTCAATTTACGGTCATTCAAAATCATTTTATGGATTTTTCTAATGTTTTCGTCGGTAACAACCTCTTTTGGGCGTCTACTGAGTTCACCGTCTTCGGTGCTCATTTCACCACGCGAGTGTTCCCGGAGCGTTACAACCTGCAACTGTTTGATGGTATCTCGGGGCGCCCACTCCACGCTATGGGTTCGCCTCTCCCGAAAGAAGTCTAATAAAAAAAAAAAAAAATAAAAAAAAAAATAAATAAATAAAAAAAATACCAATTCTTGATGGTTGATTTTCCTGGGGCGGCGTCTGGAAACTCGTCATCAAGCCAAGTTTTTGCTTCAACTGTATTTTTTCCCTTCAAAAAGCAATATTTTATCAACACGCGAAAGTCCTTTTTATCCATTTTTTTCACAATAACAGAAGTTGCTTCACTCAAAATACTATAATTCACAAACTAATGATCCGGAATCTGTCAAATTTATACACGCGTCTTTGAAGGTTAGGGCTAACTAAAAACCATATGGATTTAATTCTAGTGCCACCATCTATGTGTCGGGCCGTTTCAATTGACCTGTCACTTGAGTTTAAAAATCGAATTCTAAGCACGGCCAGTAGCCTGATGTGTTAAGCTTAGGTTCATTTTTTGGTGATTCTAACTGTCATAGCGTCAGTTCGAATCACACGTTCTTCACTATCATTCCAAACGCTATAAGAGTACAGAACCCTGGGAATACCTCCATTAATTTGTGTGCAATTAAATAATTACTAATAGAAAGCCGAACGGCGGTTCCATACATTAATTGAAGTCAGGTATTCCACAAACACTGAACAAATTTTTAATTTTATTTTTGTAATTCTTAAAAAAAAAAAAAAAAAAATAGAACAAAAGAGTTTACAGTTATAATTTACCAAAACAAATTTAAAAGGAACTTACCATATCTAACCAATTGTCAACTATTACAAATCATGCAAAGGTGTTCCGATTCATAAACAAAAACAAACAAATAAATAAAGATTGTATTCGGTAGGTTTTAATTAATTTAAATTTAACAATTGTAAGCCCCTTCTGGGTATAATCAGTGTACAACACCGCAATATTCACGTTTTCGCCGGACTTTGAACGACTCCAATTAGCTTTACGCGACTCTCACTCGTCTTTTCTCAGCTCCACGCGTCCACTTGCGACCTTTTTCATTTACTTTGCGACTTTCTCGACTACACACGTAGACACAACGCGATTTCTCCCTACATTCGTCGATTCTACACGACAATCAACCTTCCAATCGCGGCTTCTCTTTACACTTCGGCACCACAATGCCCACCACGCGAGCCGGTACATCCCAGCAGGCGCAAGCCCGACCTCAATCCCCCGCTTTCCACGACGCTTCTAGCGACGAATTGCCATCCCTTACCCAGAGCGTAAAGCTCCCGCCGTTCGACGAGGAGGATCCAGAGCTTTGGTTCGCCATAGCCGACCGTTTTTTCCGGTTCGCTAACATCCACGATGAAGAACATCGTGCTGTAGAATTGCTGCGGGTGCTGGATGGGACACAGCGAATGCATGTTGCGCAGGCGATCAGGTCACCGGGCCCTGATCCCTACAGCAACATGCGGGAGAGTCTCCTTAACGCTTTGGACCAACCCACCAGCATCAGACTACAGCGATTGGCGAGCGAGACCAATTTTTCAGGTATTAGATCATCCCTTTTCCTGACCCATTTACGCTCGATAGCGGGGACCAGGATCTCGGATGATCTAATTAGACCACATTTTCTGAGGAGTTTAACTCAACATGCCCGCTCGGCATTAATGGCCCAATCTAATCAAAATTTGGGCTATTTATCAAAGGTGGCTGATTCGATTATGGAAACCGTAGATCCACAGTCTGAGCTCCATTCATATCAAGACGCGGCGGATAGCCAACACGCCACACTGCCTACACGGCATCCACGGCACACATCACCTTCGTTAGCAGCACCACGGACTGCTCCAGAGGCATCATCCTCACAGCTACCCTCCTCATCCTCCAAAAGGCACGCTCCTTTCTGCACAACCTGTCTCCACCAGCGAACCCACAACCGCGGGCCCAGCGAGTCTTCCACAGACAGCTCCTCTGCGCCCGCCACTAGATCCGACCTTCAAGCGTTGCAGGCCACGCTCCGCCGCGAGTTAAATCAAATCCGCGCGAATGTTCGAAGCGTCCATCGAAACGCACATACCCAACGGGTAGGTCGACATTCGACCCCTCAAAATACCACACGTTTGGATCAAACCACGAGGGACTACGGCGCTCGTCGCTTATATCAGGTGACTGCACGCGTCACGTGCAGTTTTTGCCATAAATTAGGCCACCTATACGACGAGTGCCGGAAAAGGCGAAACACACCTTTCTGCCGGGAGTGCTGGCGGTATGGCCACGACATTGTAGAATGTCACTACCACAGAACAAATCACCGTTCCAGCAGAGGGAGTCGCAGAATACAACACATCCGGGACCACACCAACCCTCTGCCTCCAACAGTCCAGCAATATCAAACCCCCGAGTCTATAGCATTCGCAGTTGCTGCGAGTTGTGTGGCCGTACAGGTCACACACAGAACATATGCAAAGATAGGGTAAAAGGGGGATGGCACGGATTCGATATCACGGGGTCACCAACAAGGTTAACGACATACAAGTCTACAACTCCAACACAAACGCGCAAGGCTAAGACTGTACGTCAACGCCAGCCTCCACAAAACTGTATTTCTACCAAGGGCGGCAAACAACTCCCCACACCGATGTATGGACGAAAAATGCCGACCCTAGACTCTGTTCTTCTCCATCCCGCACACGGCACCCGGTCGCTGCGGAGAAAAATTAACACTGGGCGTGAAGCTCCTCCATCCCGCACACGCAACTTAGTCACTTCGGATGCGAGCGAGCTACCGATAGGTCACGACCTACTCGGATGTCATACCTGTTGGTCTATGCAAACAACAACAGGCCAGTGGACCGCACCCCAATCCCTTTGTCCCCGTCGGCAACACACGCGGTACCAACCAGGTCCACTTCCATTACAGACCCAAGCCCAGCGACGACCCAGTAACACGTCTAAACGACAGAGCCAAGCCTTACCACCGCAACTACTGGGTTAATCCAAATCAGCCATACTCCAAACACACGACTCTCCTTCCGATACTTCACCTAGCGCTCCTTCAACCGTTCTACTCCTTCCGCCCTACCATTATTTCGTGACTACGTCACTGGCAGGGGAGTATTGTGGGGGGTTTCTCTATTCTACATGAGAAACAACCCACAATTCCAACCAACATTTCCACCTAATTTCGACCGCTTTCAGCGCGTCATACTTACCAATTTCCTTTATATGTATTCCCCTGTAAAACATTTCAAACGGGCGTATAGCTAAACTCATCATCCTTTGCAGATAATGCATAATTGAGTTTAGCTACATAAATGTCATACGGCAACTCCATTCTTGCTAACCATGAGTTTCCCATCGGAAATCTCATAATGTCGGTTAGCAACAACAAGTCTAAAAGAACGACGCTGTTGCATCATAGCAAAATAGCTGGGGTAATTTCAGCGTCTTAGAGTCTGGTTCTCATGCGAATTATTTCCCAAACATCAGCGGCGTCCTATCGACTTTCCCTCAGATCACCCATTCGCTTGGGATCAATGATCTCTCTTTGGAGGGGAGTAACATCCGCTAGGGTTCCCTCTCATTCGTATTTCTTTCCACGGTTCAATGCGCTCTAACTACACCATAGCCGTACCACTGGGTCAGTAGGTCGTGTCAGTAGCTGCATCTGATACCAACACACACAACCAAAGCTACCCCGAGATCACAGCATATCATGTTTTCTGTTCTCTCATTCTTCATGTCCGTCAATTACCCTATTAACAAAAGTTACTCATACTTTGACGGGCGTGAGGTTGAGAGAGCAGAGGCGTGGTCTCTTTTGGTTGTCCTGTGTGTAGAAAGAAATATGAATTTCAACCCTAATTCACACCAGTCGTTACACATCCACCACCGGTGACAGTCAAACCGCGCAATATCAAAATTATCCCGTGTCGCGTACATTTAATTCAGTCAGTCGCTATTTGTATCTGAACCTGGTTGTATCTGCGGATGAGATAGTTCGTTTAGTTCACGGAACAAAAAGCCCAAGCAGTCGTTCGATAGAGTTGGTGCACACGTAAAGTTCTTTAGTTCCCGAGGCCTGTTTTGACGGTTCACTTATAAAATAATAAATATAAAAGAACTACCTTCAGTTAAAAAAAAAAGAAAAAAAGGAAAATGTATATAGTGTATATAATTCAATTTTAAAAGAATTAATTATAAGTGCTAAGTTAAAGTTAAGAAAAACAGAACAATAAAAAAACGGAATAGATCGAGGCAACAATCCAGTGCGTTTTTATTCAACTTATTCTCCCCGGAGGAACAATTTACTACGGAACAATTGGTAAGTGCAGTGGGGTAGAAAGTGAAACAGTGCGCATACAGGAGCAATACTTCTTACCCCCCACAGGGGAATCGTCCACTCCCTAGGAATGTAATTTCCAAAAAAGGGCTAAATGCTATACTCTGTCGAAGGCTTTTGGAACATCCAAAATGACGACCTTGTTTTCACCAAAGTATAGTATGGAATGGCTTCAGTTTTCGGTAAGATACATCATCAAATCTCCTGTGGACATAAACCCATATTGGCGATCATTGAGGAGGTCATTTGGTTCCAGATAGATAAGTAGATGATTCGATTGGTCTCATGAAAATTCCTAAGATACAAAAGGAAAACACAAAATGAGCTTCTAAATGCCTTGTACTTGTAAGACGTTTAAGTAAATTCCATTTTTCTCAGCTGCTTAATTTAAATAATCGCAAAATCTTTGTTAGGTATAAACAGTTAGTTAAAGTCATAATAAC
This sequence comes from Microdon myrmicae, assembly GCA_963931805.1. Classification (NCBI taxonomy): domain Eukaryota; kingdom Metazoa; phylum Arthropoda; class Insecta; order Diptera; family Syrphidae; genus Microdon; species Microdon myrmicae. Next base: position 53,034,292 of record OZ007497.1, on the reverse strand, counting down.
CTGTTTCCTAATCGTTCAGTTCAGCTAGAAGAGTATTTGAATTTTTGTTATTTTTATAACATTCAGCTTCTTTTTTTTAGCTGTCACTACTGTCAATTTGGTAAAATTGTAAAAATGAAAAACGAGCAAAATGTGCCGTATGGTTTTCAGTAAGATAACATTTTAATCATTGAATACTTACGAGTATATGATTGAAATTTTGGAAAATATGTGCAATGTCTGGCACGTCTAAACATAAGCTTTATGATCCACTTACTTTGAGCCTATACGTTGTAAAATTGAGTCGAGCCGACATTGACATCATAATCACTTCACAGTGGCCCCATTAAGAGTTCACAGCTCTTTACAAGCCTTCAGAAATGTGATAAACAATATGTTTACCTACCCATTTTCACACCCAATATCCGAGTGCCTTTTGATTCTTTTTCCAGTCCCTAAGGTCAAACTTCTCTAAACGTTTATGACATATGGATATATTGTATAAGCAAAGTTACGCAAGTATAAACGACCTCCACAGTTCGAACCATTACAAATTACGAGGCAACCAACTGCCAATAAGTTGCAATCTCAAAGGACATGGCCATTTACTCAGCTTCGTAGGCGGTGTTCTAGGTTCTCAAACGTGTTCGTGAAGCCCTACGACGGACATTATATGGATTTTCTCAACTAAATAGCCGCTTATAAAGGCTAAGTAGTTTAATTCGTAGGCAGTTGGTGGAATTACTTTTGTTTTGATGTTTCATGTTGGTTGCCAATTAGGGACTCGTCATAATTCGCTCATTTGCTGCCATTCTTTCGAAATTTGAAAATATCTACATCTGGCGAACACAGCACAAAATTTATTCCGTCACAGAACCAGGTTTATTAAATCTATGGCCAGGGGATTCAAAGGACAATAGGAAACACAATCTGGGAACAATAATGACATCTTCATTGATTTAGGTATAGTCTTCTAATGTGTGACAAGATCGTGTTTATTGCTCTACCACGGGTGTGCATCATGGGGGGGGTCTTAGAGTGTGTTATACAATCAAAAAACTACAAATTATCGATACTCGAGAACAATGCTGACAAGTCGTAGTAGAGCAGACTATTACCGAGTCCAGGAAGCATCTAACCCATCCCATTGTATGGCAACTTTCATCCTGCCTTTTTGGGTCGAGTTATGATGATGGTATCACGGCAACAATGGTTCACTCTATCGCTGTTGCTGTCGTTATCACGCGCTCGTGGCGCTACAGCATCATCCACAAAATGAAGAGATTCAACATCGTTTTATGGGGATCCAGGTGAACGTTGGGTTGTTGTCGTTATCGTCTCCTTCGCCATGGCATAACACTCGGCACGAAGCAGGAATAACTTTTGGTTTGATGAAGAAATAATGATTTCCTGTGGAGCGTAACCATTCTGCGGCCCCAGTTATAAATATCTAAGTGTATGGGAATGTAGTAAGAAGCCCTTGAATTTCGATCATCACGATGTTTTTGGGGTTTGAGGATTTAGTATTCTAGGAGTTGAGTGGAAGTGGGAACCAACACGATAGTTGGCACTGACTAATTAAATGTAGTCGCCGAAAGAAATTGTGTCGTGTATTGAGTTGAAAATATTAATTTCTTCTGGAATGGAGGACAAAAAGACCTTCAATGCGGCTGCAAGTAATTCCATAATATAAATGCATCAAGACGAAGTTTACAAATCGTCCCGTATAGAAGCAAATGCAGTCAAGGAAGATAATTGGAACGGAGAGCTTTCTTTTAATTACCTACTGGTGATTGTGAAGCTGAAATGAAATATTGCTATTGAGATGCAGAACTGTTCTTATTTATTCATAAGGTTACATCTTAACTAGTTTGCTGCAGTAGAGAGTCATTTCGTTTTTAAATCAACCTAAAATGGTTTAATTCAACCGAAATGTGCTGGTTAAACGATCGAAAACCTTGGGAAGGAAAAGTCAAACTGATGAAAACAAATTATACCAACGTTTTACGATTTAGGAAACGAGTCTGCTGGATGTCTTATAGAGGATAGGCCAACTGGTACCCCTTACACTCTGTTTGATGGTAAGTTCTTTGCCAGAAAACCTTTGGATACATCCGGTTCTAAAAAACATTTAATGACAGTCGTTACCAACACGTCAAAGAGATAAGACATATACCTGACAACAGGAGAAAGCAAAAGAAAAGAAAAAATAATAATAAATAAATAAATTCGTCGCGCGAGTGTAAGTGAACAAGTGTGGATTACACAGTGTGGCCGCCACTGAGAGCGGTTCTTTAAAAAATAAAAAAAAAAATAAAAAAATAAAAAATTATGGAAACAAACAAAGTGCTAAAGAGCTCGTCGCCTTTCAACAAAAGGGGCCAGGCGGACCTGAAAGCGATGACACGGAGCCGACTCGAGCGACAGCCGAGTATTATAACAAAGCGGCACAAGCCAAATTCAGACGGCGAAAAAAATGCAAAAGGAAAGAAAAACGAATACACAGGCGCAGGTAACCAATTCAACGAATTGGTTGACCTTGACCCAAATGAAATCGAATTACCTGCTGAGGAAGAAAAAAATATCACAGGTACTGCAACAGATCCGGCGGAATTAGAAAAACTCCTTGCGGATATTGACACAAAAAAAGAGGAACTCAATAAACAAAGAGAAGCAATCCTCAAATTAAAAAACCTGGTGCAGCAACAACAAAACCAAGAAAATACAACAGCAAAACGGAAAAATCAGGAACAACATCAGGAAGCAAACAAAGGAGATGCAGACGCAGCAAACAAACCAGCACATCGTAACCAACAAAAAGGAAAAGGCGCCGCCTATAATACTTACGTCCATGGAAACAAAGGACGTTATAAAATTAGGTGAGTTAACTTGCAAAAATTTCAAAACAAAAAAAATTAATAATTCTAAAATAAAATTAATGTGCGATGATATTGAAGGTTATCGCAAAGTAATGACTGCTTCGGGTAGGACAAAAAGCGAGTACTACACGTACACCCCGAAATCGGAGAAAATAATCTCCATGCTCCTAAAAGGAGTTGATCCATGTTTTTCCCCTGAGGAGGTATTAGAGGAATTAAAAAATATCGAAACCGACAATTTAAAATTTACAGGTGTGAAACCCTTCTCTACCGCCAACTCCAGAAAACGCAATTGCAAATTGCCTTTCTTTATTGTATCACTGAGCCCCAACAGTAAAGTTGATGCTCTCCGATACATCAAACACCTCAACCACCAAACAATAAGTTGGAAAAAAATTAGAAAAATCGATCGCGTATTGCAGTGTATGCGTTGTCAACGCTTCGGGCACGCGGCATCAAACTGCCACATGCAATTCAGGTGCGTAAAGTGGCTCTCCGACCACACCATTGGTGAATGCCCCTTGGGCAAGGAACAGCTTCCAGATAGGAAAACACTGTCCTGTGTCCTCTGTAAAAATACAGGTCACACTGCTAATTTTAGAGGATGTCCTAAATTTCAACAAATGAAATTAAAATTGGAATCCAAAAAGAAACAAGTTGAAGAAGAGAAAAAAATGAAAACTCGTTCTTACAACAATTTCGTGGCTCCTTGTGTGTCATATGCACAAATGGCCGGTGCTCCTAAGCAACCAGCATCCATGGAACATACATATAGTAATGGGAAAATGCCTGCACCAGAGGCACATTCAGAAATAATAACAATGTTATTAACCATGCAAGGACAATTTGCCGAATTTCAAAGAACACTGACTGAACAAAGAGCACGAATAGATACTCTCTATTCAACCCTGTTCTCAAATAACTCTCCACATCAAAATCTTCAACCCTCCGTCTGAACTTAACCTAAACATTATAGCTGTGAATGTAAATTCACAAATCCACATCGAAAGAAGGGATAATTTAGGCAATCTGCTCCAAGTCGAATGCCCAGATGTGCTCTTGGCTAGCGAAACTAAGCTAAACCAAAGGCACAAAATGGGCTACAAAAATTATAACATATGTAGACGAGATCGACCACACTCTACTCGAGGGGGTGGGGTCGCTATCTTAGTTAAGAAAGGTCTTCACCATAAGATTGTTTACAGCACGGAAGTACACAAATTCCAGGTGCTAGAGGCATGCATTATAGACATTCCGCTAAAAAGTAAAAGGCATCTATATATAGTCGCTGCTTACGCTCCTGAATCTGTTCAAGGTACCCAATTTATCAGTAAAATCGGTACGCTTTTCCGAAGTCTCAAGTTAGATTTGGAAAACAATTACTTTTTAATGGCAGGTGGTTTTAACGCCAAGCACAGTGCCTGGGGCAATCTGACCTCGAACACCAGAGGCAATGCCTTGTTTGATTGGTGGCAAACAAATGCGATCGAGCATAAACTAGAATTGTACGCTACAAGTACACCGTCTTATCCAAGAGGTAACTCCTTCCTGGATTTACTTATGACAGATGATCGAATTCAGTTACCAGATACCGAGGTAACTACTCGAAATTGTCTTCGCACAATTGAGTACGATAGTGATCATTACGGACTTGGAGCCGTAATACACGTACCAAACGAGTACCATCTACTTGAGTAGTACGACCAGGTACACTCTTTCGATTTCCGAAAAGCACATTGGTCGCGTTTCGATCGCATAGTAAAAAGAGAAATACGCAACTTTGGCATAGACCCACCGAGTAATAGAAACCTCCGTAATGATGAAATCGATCATTACCTCCTAACTATGAACGATATTGTTACTAACACAATGAATCGTTCCATCCCCAAAGTAGCTCATATGGATGGCTATACCCACCGATACAGAAATGCAACTATCGATGCTTTGTATAGGCAAAAGAGCACCCTGCTCTCAAAGCTGAAATTGTGCTATAGGCAGTTCAGTGACCCAAATAGCAATGAAATCAAAACAATCAAGTCCTTGATTAAAAATCTTCAAAAACTGATCCGGGATAATTACCGAGCAGTAATAAATGAGGAGTGGAGCAACAGAATTCGAGCTGTCCAAGCAAACGGACCGAACATGTTTTCACAAATCAAGAAAATATGTCGAAGAAAAGATCACAATGACATTCCCTGTCTCCGAATTCCACGGACTCCCGAGAATTGTCAGATAATGCTGAACGCAGGACTCACCTTAGAGCACATCAACTCCAATGATGAAGTAATAGTAGTCGAAGATCCGCAAAAGAAAGCGAATTCAATTGGAGCATGTTTCGAAGCAGTGTACAGAGTTAACGAATCAGTTCATGCTAACACTGAAATTGAAAGCAATGCCCGTCAAAGACATTGCTCGCTGCGCAATCAACTTCACAACTGGCGTTCCGAAAACCGTAGTTTCATCACATTCGGCGATAATAATAGAGCGGATTCTCCCGTCAAAAATGAAAACACAAATATGTTTGTGCGCAAGGATGCACTTAGAAACATACTTAGCTCAATAAAAAATAAGAAATCATCTGGAATAGATAGCATTCCAAATGTGGTTCTAAGGCACTTGCCTCGCGAAGCAGTGAACATATACACTACTTTGTTTAACAACGCTCTAAACAATGCACACTATCAAACCCATTGGAAGACTGCAGTAGTCCACCCTATCTCCAAAAACGGTAAGGAGAAGAGCAATCCAGCTAATCTGCGCTCGATCAGCCTGCTTCCCAACATCAGCAAGGTATTCGAAAAAATTATAAACAAAGCACTGATAGGTTGGTGTGATGAAAACGATATCATCCCCTACAACCAGTTTGGCTTTCGAGCGCGACATGATATAGTTCATGCAGCGACGAAACTTGTTTCCGATATACAGTGGAACAAGGCAAAGCGACAATGTACAGGCGCCTGCTTGGTTGACTTTGAAAAGGCTTTCGACACCGTATGGTTAGAAGGACTTGTCTATAAGTTAACAAACCTGGGTATGGCGCAATATCTGCTATACATTATTTATGATATGATAATGGACAAACATTTTGTGGTGAAATGCGGGGACATACTCTCCAACAAGACCTTCCAAATTAAAAATGGCTTACAGCAGGGAGCTGTGAATTCTCCCATTCTATTCAATATTTACACTAGTGATCTAGTGAGTTCTCTCGAAAACACCATTGCGTACGCCGATGACATAGTGGTGTACAGAGCAGGAGGAAAAATAGACGACATCAATAGGCACCTTCAAGATGACTTCAACAAAACAAAACAATTTTGCGACGACTGGAAATTAAAAATTAATTTCCAGAAAACCGAGACTATTCTTTTCAGAACGCCCCTATCCAGGGCCTCGAGGGATACAAAATACAACTGGAAACACTTCTCTATTGTAGGTAACAATAACCTTCCACTACAAGTGAAAACTGTAGTTAGATACCTTGATATCTGGCTAGACCAGTATTTATATTTTGACAAGCACGTAGCAGCGTCCCTCTCCGCAGCTAAAAGCGCATATTCTATGACAAGAAGTCTATTCCGGAGTAGACTTCTTGACCCCAGAGTCAAAATAATTTCGTACTCGGCATTCATCCGACCAGTTTTGATTTATGGCTGTCCAGTATGGTATAATATATCTCCACTTTATATGGAGAAGTTTCGTGTGTTCGAACGGCAGTGTTTGCGTTCCTGCCTCGGACTTTATAGAACACCAGAGTCGCAATACAAAAAATTCTATCCCAACAAAATCCTGTATAACAAATCAGGGTTAAATAGGATAGACAATTTCATAATTAAAATTATTCGTGGTCACACAGCAAGGGCAATGTGCAGTGACAATAATCTTATCTCGGGAGCATTCTATCCCAATGATATGTATCTGGAGAATACCCTCCAGAATGGGTTTATTCCCCCAGAAGCGTTCCCTTTCTTGGATCAAAAAGGCCTTATCCAAGACGTGCATGAAGTCCCGATTATTTACCACGCTTCCCGTGGTGCCAGGGACAAACGAATTCTCCATGATAGTGATATCTCCAATGTCCCAGACCGCATGCGTTTTAGCACGGCGATCAGTGAAAGAGATAAATCAGCCAAAGATCGAACATCTCCCAAATGGTGGTGGCTTCTCAACGAGGAGAGGACTTCACTTCCTCAGATATAGTATGCCTCTCAAGAGCAACGCTCTCCTTCCTCTTGTCCCCCCTCCCCCTGTCCTCCTTTCCCCATTACTTTTATTTTTATTTTATTTTTTATTTCTTATTTTATGTTTTATTCGTTTTGTTTTGAAGTTTTTGTTTGTTATAATTAAAAAAAAAAAAAAAAAAAAAAAAAAAAAATTGTAATAATAATGTATACATATAGATGTAAACGAGGAGTCCCTCTAATATATGACTTATTTCATATATATATATAAGAAACAAAAAAAAAGATGTACGCCGAAAGGCATATATAAAAATCAAGTTGTAATGTGTAATTTAAGTAAGTTAATTTAAGGACTGTGATTGTAGAAAAGGGTTTAACATTTACCCATAATATTATACATGTAAAAAGAATTAGGAAAATAAATGTGGTTTAAAAACCAAAAAAAAAAAAAAAAAAAAACATTTAATGAAGTCTAGCGTCGTGTTCGGTTTTTCTTATACATCAATCGAATAATTGATCGTTGATGCGGTTACGAACTTTGTACAAACCGTGGTAAGGGCTGATGCAGTTGAGAACTTTGTACAAATCATCGTAAGGGGGTTCGAGAGGTTTTTTAAATTTATTCGTGCAGACCCAAGCATGTGCGCAGCATTTCAAAATTTCATGAACGAATAGTATCTTGGGGCCATGTCTAGAGATCGAAATTTGTCTGACCTTACGCATGAGATCGTATTAGTTGGACACACATTGTAGTGAATCGTGTGATTGTCGACTGTGCACGAAAAACTCTCCCCAAAGAAGCATGTTGGCATTAATTCTACTCCGGATTCTCATTTTTGATACTTTTTCTCAAGCCTAACAGAACAACTATTAGGGCGTCAAGCCATCCGCTGTCGTTATGCTATATTATTAAAGCTTTAAGCGATCTGTGCCACGTTCTACCATTCGGTTAAGACCTTCCTGACAACCTGAATTCTGCCTGAACATGTCTGTCTTCAACTGACGTGAGCGTTGCTGGAACACCAAAAACTAAATTCGGCTAAAACGCCTGTGCTATATGCTGCTGTCACCGTTCACAATGGTGTTACCTCCAGCCACCGTGGGAAACGATCGATTATCGTAAGGATATACGAATAATCTCTCGACAGCGGTTGTGGTCTTATAGTGTTTTGCGACGATAGTGAAGAGAATGCGATTGAAACATATTGGGGTTAAAATCATTGCAAGACATAGAATCAAAGCCACAACAGCATTACACCATTGACGCGTGGAGGAAATCATGTATTAATCTCGACTACTAATTACTCGAATGGAGTTGGTACGTTAATTGCAATAGTATACACAGAGCAGCAAATAAGTTTCGAAATTAGATATAACCGGCCAGTAGTGTATTTTGGCCGGTTCTAACTCAGGAAGTGACGCCAGAGCCGCCATTTTGAAAGCTCAGTGTGTGGGTAGGTGTCTTGGTTATCGTGGTGTATATCCGGTGGGTGACAGAACTTGGATTATAACAGTGGGCGGCGGTTAGATTTGAATTATGTGTGGTATTATAACGGTGGCGTTTCTAGCAGATACACACACGACTAGTGAAGAACAACACAACGACACACCAAAAGCACTGTGGGGGGTAAGAAGTATTGCACCAAGCACGGGCACACGATTCGCCTCTTCCCCACCAGCAAAGATTCCACCGAAGGAAATGGAAAACACTTTTTGTTTATTTAACTCAAAGAAGAGTTTTGTTGTTTATTTTAATGTTTTTTGAATTGTCTTGAGTATTATTTGGTTAGTTTTTTATTGAAGGTATACACGACGCGACCTTTCACTCGAACGATTGAGATGTGATTGGTGCGGCAGCGTTACTGCGCGTGATGGTGATGGAATAGTGACTGGTGTGAATTAGGGTTGAAATTCATATTTCATTCCACACACAGGACAACCAAAAGCGACCACGCTCAACCGCACGCCCGTCAAAGTGTGAGTAACTTTTGTTAATAGGGTAATTGACGGACATGAAGAATGAGAGAACAGAAAACATGATATGCTGTGATCTCGTGGTAGCTTTGGTTGTGTGTGTTGGTATCAGATGCAGCTACTGACACGACCTACTGACCCAGTGGTACGGCTATGGTGTAATTAGAGCGCATTGAACCGTGGACAGACAGAAATACGAAAGAGAGGAAAACCTAGCTGATGTCACTCCCCTGCAAAAAGAGATCATTGATCCCAAGCGAATGGATGATCTGACGGAAAGTCAATAGGACGCCGCTGATGCTTGGGAAATAACCAGCGTTAGAACCAGACTCTAAGACGCTGAAATAACCCCAGCGATTTTGCTATGATGCAACAGCGTCGTTCGTTTAGACTTGTTGTTGCTAACCGACATTATGAGATTTCCGATGGAAAACTCATGGTTAGCAAGAATGGGGTTGCCGTATGACAAGAATGTAGCTAAACTCAATTATGCATTATTTGCATGGGATAATGAGTTTAGCTATACGTCCGTTTAACATGTTTTACAGGGTAACAACATATAAAGGAAATAGCTCGGTATGACGCGCTGAAAGCGGTCGACAATAGGTAGGAATTGTGGTTGTAATTGTGGGTTGTTTCTCATGTAGAATAGAGAAACCCCCACAGTACATCCATTAAAGCCGTATACCATAGCAAATAATATACCATTTCCACATTAGTCGAATGGATTTGAGTTTAGAAATCGACTTCACATACGCGGCAGTGGCCTAATGGGTTGAGCTTTGGTTCTATATTTTAGTGATTCTAACCGTGATGGCGTCGGTTCGAATCACTCGCTCTTCACTATCGTCGCAAACGCTATAACTGGTGAACCCGACGTGGTCTGTAGGACATAACACACACTCCCATCTGCATACAGAATTTTACTTGCAATCACACGACTTCTACACAGAGCATCGGCTCACTCGCCTGCTCTGACATTCTCTCGATCGCTCTCTCGCTCGCTCTTCGCTCAGTCGTTCACATCTCAAAGTTGATCGTAACGAAAGTTACTGGGAAGGGAGTGATGTGGCGTTTCTAGCAGATACACACACGACTAGTGAAGAACAACACAACGACACACCAAAAGCACATCCATTAAAGCCGTATACCATAGCAATAATATCACATACGCGGCAGTGGCCTGATGGGTTGAGCTTTCGTTCTATATTTTAGTGATTCTAACCGTGATGGCGTCGGTTCGAATCACTCGCTCTTCACTATCGTCGCAAACGCTATATAACAGTGGGGGCAGTTAGATTTGAAATTAAATGTATTTTGTATGAGAATTGACAGTTAGATTTGAATGTAGATTTATTTTGAATGCAGTCTCGGCTATCGGGGCTTTTGCAGTATTGACTATAATTGTCTTATGTATATGCCAGTTAGCAATAAATCTATTTTTAAGTCGTTTGTGCTTTTTGAAATTAATTCGTATCTTGCTGCTATAATAATTATGTGTATGGGTGCGTGTATTAATGAAAGAATGAGTGATTGTGTGATTTTCGTGTTATATTATTAATTGTATGTATGAATGAATTTTGCACATTTGAAACATGAATAGAAATAAAACTACAAATGTTATTTTGTTGATCATTTATTTAATGTAATAAACGTTTATTGACTCCTGCAATCGACTAGGTAAACTTTAGAAAACTCGCTGATTTTGGATCGGTCCTTACGGAAATTTCAACCTCCCGAATGTTCTCATCGCTTCTTTGTGAATGTAGCCGCCCTGTTTGTTTAATATCCGTTATCGATCCCATTTGCTCGAACTTTGATTAAATTAACACTTGGACACTCACTTACACGGCGTATCCGTATTAAATTCTAAATAGGTGTCGTACAGTAACGTAGGAATCGTTGTTTTTGTAAAATTGTTTTACACAAAAAGCACGCTGTTGTCCCGTGAAGCGCTCCATCGTGACTAAAATTGCATGAAGCCATGCACAGGTCCCCACCACTCGCGCGCCCCACTCTCTAACGGTTTTTAAGAAATCAAGTGCTGGCATTTGCAAAAATTTATAGCCCACCCGATAAAAAACATAATTGAAGCATATCTGACTATTTTTCGACTTCCTTATTCAAAATATTTCCCTCTAGATTCAGTATACTTTTTGCAGCGATTCAACAGTGAGTCAAATGCGTATTCTAGTTCGTTTTGGGAAATTGCCTCTAGTTTTCGTGATATAACTGGTTTGATGGTTGACATCTTTTTAAACGCAATTCCAATTTTGGGAATAGAGAGAAACCACATAGGGACAAATCAGTCGAATACAGTAAATGATTCAATGCACAGACTTGATTTTAATCGCTAAATTGATGAACAATGAGTTATGAGTTACTCGGTGCATTATCATGTAACAAAGACAAGGTGTCTTTGTTCCATGTTTGTATTTTAACATCCAAAAAAACCTAACCTTGGGTGAACGTTCATAATTTTTCTATTTATTAACCGATTAAAGAAAATTGACATTATCCGAAAGGAGGTATCTCATACTTTTCAAACGGCAGTCTGAACACATAGTTGGCCCTGCTAGTTACTCAGATCTGATACAAGTCTCGAAACTTATTAGTTGTTTTGTGTACGACGGTGGTATTTTAATATTTAATTTTTCCTTTGGTGCTGATCCTTACCATTGTTCTTTGAAATCGTGAGTTTGTCAGTACCAGTATGCCAATGTGTAAGTAGTGAGAAACGTTTGGCGGATGTTTTGTCTCTTAGGCTGTATGTTGATACAATGTTCCGCCGAACACTGTTCGCACCGGAGAAAATAAAAACAACCAGAACACGGAGCGAATCGGCCACAAATGAAACTGTTCGATCTGCTGTTGCGTCTGCAACATCTTCCCGGGCCAGCGACGATGGTCCAATAGGCGTTTTTCCTTCCTTATGTAGGTGAGTTGTATCAGCGCAATGGTCGTCTTGGGCCCGGTTAGCACGGGAATGCTTACAATTGAGACACCAATATGTTTAATTTTGTCTCGCTAGTCGACGACACCGTATTGAGGTAGGGCGGCATGAATTAATTATATTATACTATCTATTTGGTTAGATTAATTGAAATTGAATTATATAATATAATTGGTTATGTTATAGTGGCATACTTGATGTTATCAGTGTGTGTGGGTGTGTGTGTATGTGTATGTTGAATGTTGAATGTTGGTTGGATCGTAAATCCCTGGTGTCATCGATGAACTTCTTGGACGTAGCCCTCCTTTGGATCGTGAATCCCTCTGAGTCATCGATGACCTTCTTGGACGTAGTCCCATGTCGGATCGTGAATCCGTAAGTAGTATAAATATTTTGGACGTAGTCCCCATTGGATCGTAAATCCATTAATAGAATGAGAATATCTTGGACGTTGTCCTATGTTGGATCGTAGATCCATAGATATAGTATAAATACTTTTGACGTAGTCCTATGATAAGAATATATTGGACGTAGTCCCATGCTGGATTGTACATCCTTAAATAGTTATTGAGCGATGTGGTCGTCAATATGTTGAAGGTGATGAGTTGTGATTCCACCATCTTCTAAGTATGTCCAGCCTGTGCCGCTGCCAGAAATGTTAGGTATCCCGCCAACCGCATAGAATCATCTGCGACTCGAATCCAATTTGATTGCTCTGGCTGATGCTGTTGCAGTTGGGGATATGTCCCATCGACGCCGCTAAACCAATGCTCGGCGTTGGGCGAGTTTCTTGATGGGAACTGAACCCTCTGTCGGCAGCGTTACCTTTGGTCTTATTTGATAAACCGGTTGAATGATGGTGCTGGACATGGTGGCTTTCTTTTTGGAATGTTGTGGTTGAGTCCTTGCGGCCTATTTTGTTGAATTAGAACTGGCACTTGATTGAGCCAGAGAGGTTGCGCATCCAAGTTGCTATTTAGAAGATTACTCTGCTGATCAATGGAAGCCTGCGTTTAATTGTGCCGCAGGATAAAATAGTCCCAATGCTAGGCGCTTTTCTTCGTTGACTGGTGGCTGGACCTTGTGTACACCGTTCGCCCTCCGCTGGTCGGATTTCCTGAAGGGTGCCGGCATCTCTCCTGTTCTTCTCCTTCTGTATTCCCTTATCTTGGCACCGAAAGCCTATCTTAGACACCGACTCCGTTGGAGTGGTGCCCCCGTGGCAGCTACGTGCAATGGGCGGTGTTGATAGGGTGCCCCCAGAGCATTTCGTCCAGGCGGCGAAAGCGAAGAACCCCAGACACTTAACAGCGATGTGCCTAGGTGGCGAGAAGCAACAAATTCAGTATGCTCGAACGATATCCAGGTGACGAGAAGCGGTGAACTCCAAATCCGCAACAGTTTTCCGTGGACATGCTTTCCAAGGGGTGCCGGCATCTTTCCTTGTTCCTCGCCTTCTTTGTCCCTTAATCTTATTTCCGAAGCTTATCTTAGACACCGACTCCGTTGGAGTGGTGCCCCCGTGGCAGCTATGTGCAATGGGCGGTATTAAGAGGGTGCCCCCAGAGCATTTCGTCCAGGCAGCGAAAGCGAAGAACCCCAGACACTTAACAACGATGTGCCTGGGTGACAAGAAGCGACAAATCCTGGATGTGTAAACGATGCGCCCAGGTTTCGAGAAGCGGTGCCCAGGAACGGATGTGTATGATGCGGTGAAATCGCAATTCTCAGAGTTCTTGGAATTATTCATCTGCAAGTTCGATGTTTGAGATGATACTTACAGGTATAGGACCGGGAGTGTCTTCGTTGACGAATTTTGTCTTAGTACTGACCGCTTCGATTTGATTGAATTGTCCTCTTGACTTTTTTGCCCGATGGGCCATCGTCCTCTTCTTGAGGTTCTTTTGATGTACGCGGGGCGTATTTAAGTGGTAGCATGGGTCGTTCCAAGTACCTGCAACTTCATTAAAAGAGGAGCCGAATGATGTCCTCAATCCAAACCCTGGAATTGATCGAATATTTCTTGATGTACCTGCAGTGAATTCTGTAAATTTAAGCCAAATGAACCAACCTTGGATGTCGAACAGTACTGTCTGTACTTTGTATTTGATTAATTGAGTATTAATTAAATTGTTGGTTAACTGTGTTATTTAAATTGCTAAATAATAGTAATTTATGGACTGTAATTTGTATTTGGAAGAATTACTAGCTTTTCGTTTATTGATGATGACTTGTTCGACTTGTATGTTAAAGTTAAAATATAAGTTGGATCGTAAATCCATCTATATCATCGATGACTTCTTGGACGTAGTCCTCTTTTGGATCGTGAATCCCTCTATGTCATCGATGAACCTTTGAACGTAGTCATACGCGTTCCACTCGAATGAATCGAAAAAAATATTGTTTCATTTATATTGGAAGATTATAATGTTGGTAAAAATAGGAAATATCTATTAAATTATTCTATTTACCATCGATTGCAATAGAAAAATTTTTAAAATAAAGCAGAAATTAGTTTATTTTCACAAGAGTGATGAACCACCTAATCAGTACGGGCTCGGATATGTCTAGTCCGATTGAACTCTAGAAATATATATGTGGTAAGCATATTCCACTTGACCACGGTGTCTTCGTTTTTCAGAAGCACATCTGCCAGAGTTCCACTCTTATGAAGTGCTCCATCACTTTGTTTATTATCAACGCTTGATGATGTAATACTTGCATCCGATTCCCATTGTTGTTGTCAGGTTCTAATTGAATAGCTTTCGTATTGGCGTCTATGGCTTCATCTTACTTTCCTGTATTGATTCGGCCATATGCTTTGCTGTAATTTGGATTGTAGAATAATGCAGAGTTGCAGTCTTTAATCGCACGATCATTTTCTGTTACACGGATATAAACTGCAGCTCGATTACAGTAGAATATTGGGTCTTCCGGATCGAAACTAATTGCCCGGTTGTCTTGGACTACTGCTTCTTGATATTTGCATTCCTTCATCAGGCGGTTGCCTTTATTCTTAAGCTGTTCGGCTGTTTCAAGGGATTGTAGATTGCGCTCGATAAACATCCACTGGAACATTTCGAATAGATCTAACCTTTGTGGTTCCGCTTGTGAGGTTGTGCCTGCACTGTTAGACGTAGCTTCTTCGCTATCGAGATCCTCATCATCGCTCAGATTAAACGTTGCCTGCAAACATTGTACAACAACATCCAGACTTTCGACGACGTCAGTGCCCGGCGATTAGCCCTCACTCGGTTGTTTTACATAGTCAATGAAGGATTTAACGAACTGCTTGTGGACTTGTTAATTTATTTATTATTTTATTCTTATTTTTCATTAATTATTTGTGTTGATGTATAATTTCATGGGAACACTGCACATCGAATTGTCGAGAATCCGTTGTACGGCAAACATTCACCGGCAAAGAAAAATTATGGCGTCTGTAGATGATCCAATCAGCACTTCATTCCCAAGAACCCAGCAGCCAACGATCACGAACTTATTTGAAATTTTAATACGGCACTCAGGACACTTTTCCAACTTAGAAATTTGTTGATATAAGTTTTAATTCACCGTTTGCTTGAACCACTGTATTGTTGTATAAAATTCAATATAATAAGAACCGGTCTCTTTCGGTATAAATCGAGAGATTGGTCTAGCCTTAACTATCTAAGTCTAAATGGTGTATATGTATACATATATATTATAGATATGCATGTCTTCAGATTTAGCCATTAATATATTTAGATTGGAATAATCTTTAAAAATGTAAATGGGTTTTAAATTTGAGTCTAGTACAGCAAGCACAACAACAATTTATTGGTTTCCTAGTTGTTCTAGAATTTTGCGCATAAGTCATTAATTGACTGCGATAATCGCGAAAGGCCTTTGACTGGTTGATGAATTGTTGTTCCCATGCCAACTTATAATCCGAATCGCTGCTGTCGTCATCCTTTATCCACACCACACTGAAGCCTCTTTTTCGAAGGCACACACTTCACAACACTTTTTCAATTATGATCCACTTCGGATCGCTTAATTAATATGTAATAAATTATAAAAATGGTGCACCCTACCTTGTTTCGGCGTGTAGCTCCCTCGTTGAGGTTTTTGTATGCTGGACGTGATCCTATGGACGTAGTCCAATTTTGTGGCGCCTTGACTTGTTCCTGATACGGATGCAAAATCCCTTGGTTGTGGCGCCGACTTCTTGCTCGGATGTTATACATCCGGCTCCGAAGGACCATAATGTTTCGCCAACTGGGAAACAGCAAAAGACTGCCGCATTGGGCACAAAAGACACATGTTTTTTAAAGCACTAATTTTAACTTTATATCACATTAAAGACGTTCATATTCATAAAACAGGTGCGGAAGGCACCGTAAACAATTTCAATTCAACCAAAACGTTAAAATATACTGTCAAAAACAGTACAACAAATCAAAACTGTGTCGAAACAGTAACATTGAAACAGTTAAATGAATAGACAAATCGTTTATTCAGCACCTAGCAGCATTCAGTGCCACTACAGAATTTTATGCTGCAACCTTTATCGTTGCATACTCTGGGGCGCTATAAGTTAGTACTCGTTTACTGTTCGATCTGCTGTTGCGTCTGCAACAGAAACACTGAGAGAAATTGTTTTTGATACTTTATGGTTTTATTTCGACTGTTTAGAAATGGTTACAAATTTGTACTCTTATATCGAGTCACTTTAGTTAAAAAGGTAATTATGAAAAACACTCCAGCACTGATTATATATTCTGACAAATCAATTAAACGAATTTTACATATAGCCGATAGTTCTTTCAACACACGATACGATTCAATTGTTGGTGAAACCGCAGTCCGACTTCCTTCTCGATATTTCTTTAACTGCCCTATCTCGACATAGACTCCTTACGATCGACTGTTCGATAAAGACTTTTTGGTTCGACCTTCCGGTGCGACTCATTCCTCCAGACCCCTCGATATAGACTAATTGTCCTTATCCGAAAAATATCCCATTCTAAGTACTTCCTCGCCTCTGCAAAAGAAAATCTTTCATCCTGTCTGCTAACAGATTTCCCCATCGTATCTGTTAGCATCATAAAATGTCCCCTTGCATCTCAAAAGGAGAATCTCCCATCGGATCTGAAAAAGGAGAAATCCTCTTCGTGATCATTATCATTACATTCGTTGCTGGTGGTCGGTATATTTTTTGCTTTTATTTACAGATCGGATGCCGCCGCTTATTCTCCGATCTTTCGCTGGTTTTGTTTACCCAACACATCTGGCATGAAGAAAAGGGTCCCATGCAATTCGGATGGGATAGGAACCATGGAATGTAATGCTTTTTTTTACCTTTCACTCATAAACATCTATCTGGGATAGTGTTTAGAGTTTATGGCTCTATGGCTGCTAATCAGCGGCACAACGAATCGTTTGTTTGCGCAAGTGTGCCTTGGCATTAGGTCATGCGAGGGATTTAGGTGCTAATTGCATTTAGCTACCCGAGAATGTATCCCTTGTTCGGTTCACTTACCGACATGGTATTTCATGGAAACATTGTGGAGATGTTCAGGATTGAAGATTGCGCATTGCT
Source organism: Microdon myrmicae (assembly GCA_963931805.1). Lineage (NCBI taxonomy): Eukaryota > Metazoa > Arthropoda > Insecta > Diptera > Syrphidae > Microdon > Microdon myrmicae. The sequence goes on along the minus strand of OZ007497.1, from coordinate 53,016,742 downwards.
GGGAGGCGATGCATTTCTGCCTTTTCAATTGTTTTTGCATATGATGGATGAATGCGTTGCAATCCCCACCTAACCTTTGTTTCAGGTATGATGTATAAAACGTTGAACTCGATATTGGAAGCTTTTGGAACGTTAAGTTCCTTGCTTTTGGTATCGAATTCAACGTTATTGCTTGTTTCAGGAATGGCCATGAATCTTGGGACACGTGTCTGTGGGCACGTGCTGAGAATAAAGGTAAGTATGTTCCTGGGCGGAAAGGACATCTCAACCTATGGTCGGTTGTGCGGTTCTTAGAACAGCTACAAACGTGTCTGGGGAGCTTAAAATGGGCGGTTGCGACACGTTGAACCTACTTATTTTTCTTACTTACAGATGTATGTATGTATGCAGTACAATCGTTGTTTACCCAAGACACATAGGACCAATGTTTTCACCGTGATCTCTAATTGGCCGCACTTGTGTATTGTTTACTTTAGGTACACGATCATTAACGACTTGTATTTACAGAAGTGTTCATTCATGGTGAACGATAGCAATACATCATATTGTATCGCTTCTAGAGAATTACTGAATATTATTATGAGTAAAACAAGTAATATATATACAACCTACTCCATCTTTTATGTCGGTATGTAAACAATGAATAACTTTTATCAACCGATTGACTTGAGTAGACATGTTTTCGAAACTTCATTTCAGTACAATATTAACGATGAATTTCATGATTTCCCACCGAGACAACGCGCCGAATAGTGATGCTGTGTATTGAAAACTCAACATGCATACCGTTTAGAATATCGTGGCCAACATGTACCGTCTAGCAACACTATTCGTCGTTTGGTGTCAAATTTTGTTGAGCACGGGACAGTGAAAGATCGTCGACATGCCGGTCATCAACGGCCAAGACATTCCAATGATCTGGTTGAAGCGGTAAGAGAGAATGTTGCCAAGGACCCACATGTGTCGTATCGACACCGGGCTCAACATTTTGGCGTCAATGGAACCACCTTGAAGTACATTTTGAGCCTTGATTTGCATTTGTTTTCATGTAAAGTACAATTAACTCAAAAAATACGACGACAGACCGTCCACGTCGTTTAGAATACGGCCAAACAGACACTCAGGCTCTTGTCACACTCTCTGACACCGCAATAAGCATCATTTTCGCATGTGGAGAATGGGGTATTCAAACGAGGTTCATGAAACACCATTGCATCACCAAACTGTTTGTACCGGCATTTGCGACAAAACCATTATTGGTCGATATCGATGGGAACAGATACCAGTGGATCTAGGACGGTTACTGGTTTCAACAAGACGGTGGGCCATGCCACACTGAAAAAGAAACAATGCAGCTTCTGCAACGAAAATTCCCTGGATGTGTGCTGTCAAAAAATGGTGACATTGATTGGCCACCCAGATCTCCAGATTTGTCCCCTCCGGACTTCTTTTTGTGGGGTTATTTGAAAAGCAAAATGCACGCCAGCAAGCCTCAGACGATTGACGAGCTCAAGGTACACATTCATGCCGAAATCATCACTATACCGCCCAAGATGCTCGAAAAAATTATGGAAAACGCAGCAAAAAGTGGCACATTTTGCTTTGGTCAATAGAAGCGGTCACTTGATTGATATTGTATTTAAAAACGAGTCCAAATAAATTGTAAAGGACCAAATTAAATGAAAATACCTCATATATGGAAATCGGTGTTTTTTTTTTAAGTTATTCAATATTCACATGCCGACATAAAAGATGGCGTACCCTATATATATATATATATATATACTCGTATATATATATATATATATATATATATATATATATATATATTTATTTATTTATTTATTTATTTTTGTGCCGTCATAGAAACTTTCCAGATGTGGTATATGGATTCTATGATACTGTGGGGGTGTAAAGGAAGTATGGTACCAGGACACGGGCACTTGATTCACTCCCTTCTCACTTATTGTTCGCCGAGGAGAAATGTTCGCCGGAAGGAATAAACCACAAAAACGTACATAATAGCTCACAAAGAAAAACGCACTGGTGTGATTTTTAATGTTAATGCTTTTTTATTTCATCAATGTTCTGTACAATATGCAAATGTCGTGCCGTTGCTTCGTATAGAAAGCTATCGATCAAAGTTTATTTTATCCACTGAGTTACACGCCTTCGACAAGGCATTATATTGTTTATTAACTATCCGGTATTACCTATAATTTATTTTATGCTTATAGTTTACACGTACACTACCAAAGTTGAGTTTTTTGATTCTCTATCTATAGATTAATATAAACGCGCGGATTTTATGCTTGACTTGACTGTGTTCAAACGAAGCACCTCGCGACCAGCGACTATGGGTGACAGCTGACTCCGTGTGTGCACGCTGCGGTGGGTAAGTTCTGACTCCCGGGCTATTACCGAAAACATACAACCAGTCGCGACGGTGGTGGATTTCCACCATTATGTAAGATGAACCGAAATGGTTTGGTTGATATGATCTGTTTGATGGCATGGCAAGGTGAAGATCTTGCCGTGGGCTTATATTTCAGGTAAGAAATAATTTAAGGAGAGCTATGAACTGCTCATATGCAGGTAAGAGGCTACGGTAGGTAATGACATTGCGGTTGGGAAAGGGGAATTGGGTTAGGACAATGGGTGTTTCTTCGGGCGATCCTTAAAGAACCCCCACAATACGCCCGCGTACCCACTTGAAATTTTATCTACTTTTACAGATGCTCATGGCCGTATTGTATATGTTGAGAAAGGTTAATCAATTTAGGATAGTTCACATAGAGGTGAGTCCGATTAATAGTGAGTAGGTGACCCTAAAAGGGGAAATATTAGGGGATAGCCCCCTAGCCCCTGTATTGATCCTAAATCACTACTCCCACCCAATCCCCATTATCTCCTATAACCTTAACCATATCCCATAGTGAATCATTGAGCGAACCAAAAGTTAATTTGTCGCACTTTGATCCAATTCCTAATTACCTCACCCATAATCCAATTGAATCATATGCACGACAAAATTAGACCAAAATCCATTTGTCGTACATTGATTCAATTCCTAATAATCCTAACATCATGAAATGCTTAACTCTAAATGCATTTCATGATTTTCCCTTCCAAGAATTTATTCAAATAAATTCTTATACACTTCCGAGAATCCTATTCCAATTGAAGTACACAAAATCTTGTTTGTGCTTCTTGGAATTTTTAAATAACATTTTTAACAAATCTCTATTGCCACAGAGTATAAAAGGGGAGTGCATTTTGGATTCGAGATCAGTTGGGATCTAGAGGCCGAGGCGAATGACGAAAATTGAAAAATTAATTAAATAAATAAAGTAAATAAAATTAAATGGCATTTTAATTTGGCAACCCTAAAGGAAGACACCGCATTGAGGTAACAAAAAACTATTAAACAAAATATAAACCTCCACAACTGGCGCAGCGGTAGGATCAGGGGAGCCAAAGTAACACACTTATAAGTGCTTGAAAACCCCTGATCACTACAATAACACTATTCCAAGCGTACTGGGCACAAGACACCTTCAGCCCTGCGTCCGGAGCTGAGTCTGGCTTCGGAGGTACGACTTGGTAATTAAAATCAAAAACCAACAAAAAAACAAAAAATTATTAAAGGCGTGCCTGGGGCTTAAACACCAGGAAGTACTATAAAAAATAATAAAAAACAAAAAATAATTAAAAGCGTACCTGGGGCTAAATACCAGTGTAAAAACAAAAATAATAATAAAAAAAACTAAGAGAAAAAAAGAATTAACATAAAGACGACCTACAACAATCAGCGAAAACAAGAGGAAACAGGCAGTAAACTACAAGCACGCCACTGGCGGCTAAAACAACAAGGACAAACTATACATAGCAGCAACCTCAGCAGAAACAGCAGCACCCACAATAGAATAAGTAAGCATTTTTTCCTTTTATTAATTTCATGAAGATATTATTATTAATCTTATACACTTCCGAGAATCCTATTCCAATTGAAGCACACAAAATCTTGTTTGTGCTTCTTGGAATTTTTAAATAACATTTTTAACAAATCTCTGTTGCCACAGAGTATAACAGGGGAGTGCATTTTGGATTCGAGATCAGTTGGGATCCAGAGGCCACGGCAACGGCCAAAAGTAAAATTAAAAGTCAAATTAATAAATAAATAAAATAAATTAAAACAAAAGTAAATCGCCTATTAATTTGACCATCCTGCCATTAAAGACAAGCGGATCAAAGCGACACCGTCTCGTCCAACCGGGTAAGAAAAAGATAATAATAATATTATAACCTTACACCCCTTTAGAAAACGAATATTATTCTTGGATGAGAAATAATGTTTTTGAAAGGTCATTAGAGTCGGTGGGTGCCGGAATAGAATTGTGGCGTGTAAAAAAAGTGAAAAGTGTAAGTTTACAAATTTCCTTACATTTTGTTGTTGTTACTGTTTTGTCCCATATTCTGTCTTTTCATATGTTGGGATTATTATATTTTGTTTATACTTTCTTTATATATTTGCCATGTATAAGTGTGCAACATATTTTTATGATTATTACATTTATTTGTGACGTATGCGTCTTTATATTAATTTAATTCTTTATATTTGTCATATATAGTGTAATACCGCCGCCCATCCCCATATTTTCAATCATAAACTTTGGTCTGCATTCTTCCGGCTGCATGGAGGAAAAACCCTCATAACCACAATGGAAGAACAGAAAAATCTCTGAAAATACTAATTCTTTTAAGAGCAAGGAGATTCTCTTGACCTTAGTAAAACACATACAATAATGCGAAGACCGGCTAATTGACTTATAATATAGCCAATTGTAAAGGGTCTCTTAACTGTTGTAATACTTCAAGCTGTTCTACCTGATCAAAAATGTCGAGGCTGGAACGGATAAACACTGGCAATCGTTCTTCAGTCGAATCGCACGAGAGCGAGATGTTCTGCAGAGGTCATGTGCTTCCAACTTATAGTAATCTCCAGGTATTCAAGACCAGTGTGAGCTCACCCCTTCTTTTATTTGCCCAGTTTTTTTTTACATTTATGAATACATAAAAACTTCTTTCATGCACGCATTTCGTGTAAAAAAAAAAGTTAATGCGCTCCACAATTGTGATGTGTCGCTAACAAAGCCGAACCCCTATACTGTCGCCAATGTGTCTACAACTCCACCACTTACGATTGAATGTCGTTAACAATATCTCCAATATTTGATAAATCCACGATAACGGGTTTTCAAGACCGGCTTTGTAAAAGTCATATTCAATTTGTCACCTTTTTGTGTTCGGAAATGAAAAAAAATACAATCATAAATAAGCGTTTCATGCTTATTCAATATTCATATTATTTGCTGCATAATCATCGCAGCAAATAATTTTCAATTTTCTTAGAAAGCATTATATCTGAAAACTTGAGTACGACTCGTGACAAAGCCTCTTCTGACTGTTTGAATGCAATCTACAATGGTAAAGAAAACGCTTCGTCATCAATTACTCGAGAACTTTCAGTGATAAATTTCTAAAAGAGTCTGAAATACTTCCCAACAAATTCGCATCGCTTTGACAAAGTTACCCCATGTCGTGCCAAAGTTATCCTATCACTTTGGGAAGTGCCTTTAAATACTCCAAACTAATTAAAATTTCCCCATGAGAAACCTAAGCACTTTTCGAATGAATCAAAAACATGAAAGAACTTTCCGGAAATTACATAATACTTCTCCGTCCGTTACGAAAAACAACATTGATTGTTGGACGTCGCTTGTGTCTCATTAAAAGTCCACTAAATTCACTGAAGGATTATTGAGTCAGCATTACAGCACAAGCTGTATGAGTATATTGACCCTTCTAGGGGACATGGGTCCTCATATATTCGGAGGCACCCTCCAATCTCGTAATCTTACTTAACGAATGCTTCTAAAACAAACTAACATTTTCTTGTCGTGCTGTGTTATTCGAGTACAGTTCCACTCTACCTGAAGTTTCTCTTGATATTTAGGAAGCAAGAGCTTAATACTTTGAAAGGTCAAAACACACCCATGGTGAGGATCATAACATGCGTGACACGTATCCCCCAATCTAATTCGTAGTCTTGCTTATAACTAAGGGGAGGATGAAAATGGAGTCGTTGTGCGACTTTGGCAATGGAAATGGCATATCCTGCAGACACTAAGGTTTTGCTTTATGATGGTGCTACTTCGAATCACCTTCAGGGTGTATGAGATTCATATGAAGCTTGGCAGGAAATCATGAAGTTGTGCATGTATTTTGTGTCCTGAATTAGTTGTTAGTTTTAATGACAGACTAGAGAGTTGACGGTGCGACATGAGAGGAACAATGTTGTCGTGTTGGCAAGGATTCCGATTGCTAGTTATATATCAAGTGGAGACTTTAGCAGTTCCATTTGTTGTGACACTTTCTCTTGAGTATCCGTTATCTAGAATGACAACGAACAGCGTCTGTCGCATGCTAGTGGATTTCAATATTTGTCATGAAAAGTGCTTTCAAAATGAAGTGCTTTTAAATTTATGCGATTTTTAAGTGCGCCAAATACCGAGGACACTTTAGAACGAAATTATCAGAAAAGTTGCTCAATGACATTTAACAAGATGTATATTAATGATTTTAGTATGCAATTGATAATAATTCAGTGAATATGAAAATATTCGAAACTAGATCTTGTGCAGCAGTACAGGGATGAAATGATAACATATTGAAAAGGCAAATAATTTACAAGGTTTGATCTAAATTTTCACGAACATTTTTATTAAGATATTCATCAATAAATTTGTCGTTATCAAAATAAAACTATTGGACATAATACTAAATGGCCGGATTGATGTAGGCTTTCACTCAGGGAGCGTATCTCCTTGTCCTTAAAAAGACGAGGGATCTCTTAACACCGCTCCTGAGAAGAATCGTTGCGGCCCCCACCATGCTTCCTCAAACCTGAGGGTAGAGTAGCGACCGATCGTTTATAAAAGAGGACCGAAAATCGGCCAGGTTTAATTAAAAAATTAAACTTATCTTTTTGGTTTTAGTTTATTAATTTATTTTAATTTTGTTTATTGGCATCCTACCACTTCGAACGCCAATCGAGACTGATCTTCGAATCTGAAATTCATCACCCTTATAAATGAAACCAAACCGTGATTTTGTATCTCGAAGAGATCTAATTCAAAGCAAAATCTCGATTTAGATACTTTGGCTGGAACCAAGGGCGATAAACGAACATTTGATTCTTTTATCGCGAATTTTCAATTTAGCTGATCGTTTTTTGAATTTTAGTTGAGGATTGGGAGATTTTGATGTATGTGTGGGGGAAGGAGATGGTAGGGCTGTTCAGAGCACTACATCCTCCCCTCCTTCGAAAAATAATCTTTGTTATATAATTAACATTAGTTAATTATCACCCGCCCCCCAATAAAATCCACCGAAAACTCTTACCAGTCCGTATCCGTCCACTAAATCAAACATCACATTTCAAATAAATAGCAATATTCCCACCATACAATAGACACATTAATAAATTGTACATCCCTAGAAATACATAATCCCTATCCCAGTGACTTAATATTTTGTTAGCAAAATGTTCGTTGCAATAGCATACAGGAACTTCAAATCTCCCATGGTTATGCGCAAATTTTGCAATTGCCTACCGGAAGGGGTATTTGCGGAATTTGTACGATTGGCCCAAAATATTGGTTACCCATAAAAACAACACTACCCCAATTCAAAAAGTTTGCTTCGTTGGTTGGCCGTTTCCATCGACCTTCGTTAAAACTAATGCAGAGGGTTGCCTAAACGATGGATTCAGAACAAAGGAAACCCAAAAAAAGGATTATGGATTGGTAAGAAAACAAAAAAAAAAAGAGAAAGGGTCGACTCCACGTGGATAGGAAAACTTTGAAGCAGGTAGTCGATTTTCGCGTCATGGGTTGCGAAAAAACCCCGAATGATGAATATATCCACGGCGAAAGGTCGATTGAGAGTTGAAATTCAGAGCAGATGTCAGACGGTTGTAATAGTAAAAAAAAGCAATTGAAATTCAGAGCTGATGTCAGACGGTTGTTATAGTAAAATAAAAAATAAAAGAGTGGAAATTGAGAGCTGATGTCAGACGGTTCTGATAGTTAAATTAAAAAAATATGAAACAATAGTTTGCAAAAAATTATAAAAAATAAATAAAAATTATAAATTAAATAAAGAAAACAAAAAACAATAGTTTTAGAAAAGTGTTAAATAAAGTTAAATAAAAAATATGAAACAATAGTTTGCAAAAAGAAATTATAAAACAATAGTTAAATAGAGAAAACAAAAAACGATTGTTTTAGAAAAGTGTAAAGTAAAGTTAAATAAAATATATAAAACAATAGTTTGCAAAAAGGAATTATAAAACAATACTTAAATAGAGAAAACAAAAAACGATTGTTTTAGAAAAGTGTAAAATAAAATTAAATAAAAAATATTAAACAATAGTTTGCGAAAAATTATAAAACAATAGTTAAATAAAGAAAACAAAAAACAATAGTTTTAGAAAACTGTTAAATAAAGTTAAATAAAAAATATGAAACAATAGTTTGCAAAAAATTATAAAACAATAGTTAGAGCTGGAGAATGAGAGAACAGAAACTCGATGTATGATTACTTGGGGTGGATTTGGTTGTATGTGCATGCATCGATGTAGTTCTGAGCGGAACCCATTGACCTAATTCGGTAATATGGTGAGCTCAGTGTTCATTGATCTGTACGAAGACACGGAACGAACGGAAAATTAAGCTGGCACTATTCACCTGCAAAAAGAGAGCATTGATCCCTAGCGAATGAAGTGTCCGGAGAAAATGGAAAGGACGCTGACTTGGCTTGGGGAATCTGATCATAGCAACTAACTTGAATGCTTTAATGATTTCCCCAGCGGTCGCAAGATTAAGCAACCGCCGTTTGATCAGACTATGCCGTTGCTAACCGACATGATACGATTTCCTGTGGAAATCTCGTGGGTTAGCGATATGGGGTTGCCGTATGGCAAAAGAGTAGCTAAACTCAATTATGCATTATCTGCATAGGATAATGAGTTTAGCTATGCGTCCGTTTAACGTGTTTTACAGGTGGAATAGCCTATAAGGGGAATGGGTAGAAATGACGCGCTGAAGGCGGTCGAAATTAGGTTAGGATTTTGGGATGGTTCTCCATGTGATATAGAGGACCCCACAAACTCATTATGAGGATAGAAGTGAACCCGTGCCGTACGCCGGCACACAATACTTCTAAGGCAGTTCTCCTATCCTATATCTAATTTTTTCAGCTTTCTCCTTCATTAGAGATAAAACAGTGATCGTAAGGCAGTTCTCATAGGATTTCTGCAGTAACGTTAATGTTTTTTAGTTTTCACCCTCATGAACTACAATAAATTGTAATGAAGGTCAAAATTGTGCGCACTCCATGAATGTAAAAAACAGTCGAATCGAACCCTACGTACATCAATGCGTAGGTACAAAAAGTCAGCTGTGCAATGCTCATTCCGCTATGTTCAGTAATGTACTTCCTAGTTGAGTTTAGGTATAGAATTGATAATAAAAGTAGTGCATTGTTAAAACCTAATATTTTACGAAATGCTGTTTTTGCTTTAACTTCAGATGAGCATTATATCAGAGATGGCGTCACGCCCAATGCACAACTATACGAGCAAAGGTTCAGCTGATGGTTGGCGATTGTATACTTAAATCTGAAAAACCTTGGAGACCTTTTGAACTAGTTATCAATTTCTGTAAGTTACGTGGGATATAATACCGTAAGTGTATTTTGTTCATTTTGTGATAAGGAACGTACTTCCCACAACCCTAAGTTTACGTCACAAAATCGAAGTCTCTAAAAAAAGGCCACAATTGCTTAGCATTTGTAACCGGTCTTTCTGTAATAATGTAGGAATTGATAGCTTCATAAAATTTCGGATAATTTTTCATGCTTTTTATGAAGGGCATTTGTAAAAGGGATTTTTTTGTGTACTCTCTAGACACAAGTTCTAAATGATTGTTTACTTTCCTTTGCTTTCACAAAAGTTTACGCATAATCATTTTCATGGGTAGAAAGGATTTTATTTGAAAATGTATTTATGTAAATTGCAGGCATTGATTTCATGACGATGACAGGATATACATAAACTGGGAGCTCCTTAGTAAATTTTGTTTAAATTTGCAATGGAAGTGAAAGGAGTACCTCTTTTACAGCAGGTATTGTGGAGGTTGCACGAGAGGACCATTTCAAAATCGATTGCAATTGCTGTTCAATTTGATTGAATTACATTTCCATGACTATTAACATTCTTCAATAAGGGTGAAAGTCCATCGGCTTCAGTGGATTTAGTTTTCAATCAGAATTCAGTCTTGTGTGGAACATGTTTGGTATTTAAATGTAGAGGTTGCTAAGATTACGGAAGCGTAATGTGTAATGAAATGGCGGCTCTATGGTGTAACCAGTTTTAAAAAACTCGGAAGAAATTTTACCTGTAATGTTTCCGATGTAATGTTTTCATCACGGGGTATGAAATAAAAGAAAATAAAATTGATTCTACGAAAATCTTGGCTGACAAATACAACTGATGGAGTACACCACCCTGAAATTCGAAATTTTAAGCCGTAATTTAGTTTATGAATAAGGAATCTCCGCTTCCTCCTCTTTTCCTCCGTTAGTGATACCCAGTGGGGTTTGAGTCACAAATTCAAAGGATAAAGCTAATGTGTTCGCGAATTTATTTTCAACGAATTCAAACCTCGATGCCGGGCTTTTGGAGCCCCCTGTGATCTCGCCGGTACGGTCTTCGATGCGGGATGTTGTGGGGTAGGTGGTCGCGACGCCAACATGGGCGAGAGTTCTACCACCAACCCACTAAGTGTTCCATCGATTGTTACACCGAACCTGTCCACCAAGGAAACAAAACCACGACAAACCGTCCACCAGGAGGAAAGTAAAAGAATCTCACTGTTTATAGTTTTGAATAACTGGGTTTATTACTGGTGATCACCGGTTTTAATTTAATTTATTTTTATGTGAAAATACTTACTAATTACTTAATCTGCTGCAGTTAGACTTTTTACAATGAAAAACACTAAGCGACAAGAAACTCGGCTCGCGTAAGGGACACGTCCCGCAGGGTTGCAGACTCCGGTGCACACCCAACGGGGGATGATAAAAATAATCGATGCGCCCGCGCTGAAGGATGGAAGACGACTTAGCGATATACATTGGCTAATGGGGTGAGTTTCCCCCGGAGAGAAAGTGTTTCTCTCGTGGTGAAAACAAGCGAGAAGGATTTCGCTGGTGAGGTCCTGTGGTGGCGTGCGTGTAGTTGATCGTGGAGATCACGGTGCCTATCCATGCGCGAGTTAATGATAAATCTGAGGGTTATAGTGAAAAATATATTTATTAATTTATAAACCTAGTCTAACATTATTTTAACTCTTAATACTAATGTCTTCTGTTCTTATGAACATTCGCCAGCGCACTTCACCGGCGTGGAGATTAAGAAGCCTCGTTCATCCTGTTGTCGCTGCTCTTATAGATGAAGTTGTGTGTTCTTATCAGGTGTGATTCTCAATGTAGGAGATAACACCGTCTGGGAGTCTTTCTCGATGATATTTTGCAAGCTCTTATCGTAGATGATTTACGATGTAGGAGATAGGGAATTTTCCCTGGCTTGGTATGTTGTGTTGTGTGCAGATGTTGACGATAAGGTCAGAGATGATCTGGGAATTTTCCATAATTAGATTGGGAAGAGAAGTGATTCAATTTTATCTGAGTCCAATGTGTGTGGGGTGTTAACTCGCGCGAGCGTCATGAGAAACGAAGCGGACACAAAAAAGGAAGATGGACAAAAGGCATTATGGTATGCATTGCAGTTGAATAAATAAACGGCTAGTCATCCGGGAAATGGTGCTAAAAGCAAATTCGAGGTTTATAGCATCTCTGGCTGCAGTAGAAACCGGGTTCGTGTTTGCATTCGGAAATGCTGGAGAATTTGGTTTCGTTTATAATGCCTAAGATGCGGTGATTGTTTGTCGATTGAACAAACGAATCGCTGGTCGGTTTATTGCAGCTGGGTAAATAGCCGTGTTGCTATTATGCTGGTGATGCTAAAGCAATTTAGGTATACGATGGGTGGTCGTGTACAGTATCTTGCTGAACGAAAAGGGATCAAATTTGTATGCATGTTTACATGCGAAGGAATTCAGTTTATGGCACTAGACGCTAGATGCGTGTATTTGCTTTAGTCCCTTGGACAAAGGGTCTTCAAGATACGTGCATGTGGGAAGATAAGGATGCACATGAGGAACAAAATTGGTTGGCAAACAATAGTGCCGGAATAGTTTTCCTACTTATAATACATGTATGCCAATGAATTATTTTCCAGCGAATTCTAGTCATGCGTTTGATTATGAATGCTAAGAATTCTTTGTTGGGAACGTTTTTGCCGATGAGTTGATGCAAGGAAAAATGCCTCCGTAGGTGAAATTCATTTTACAGGTGCTAAATGTAATTAGCAGTAATTAGCAATTATGAAACAATGGAATTTGAGGGGCTTCAGTACAGGAAGCTTGGGCGGTAATTGGGGAAGTAGGCAGTGGCGTTTTCGGAACCGCCACAATGTCAGGATCCGCCCGCGTACTATTCAATGCATTCTACGTGGACTGGACTGTAAGGAGGCGACCGGCGCGGACGGAATACCAGCAATAGTGCTGAAGAACTGTCTTCGAGAACTATCGCCGGTTCTTGGCAGACTCTTTCGCTTATCTTATGATCGAAGGACCTTTCCTGCCTGCTGGAAAGTCGATCGAGTTCACCCAATCCCAAAGACGGGAAAAAGGTGTGTGTTGTATTCCAGAATACTACCCTTTATTAAATTTAACACTGAATTTCCTTACACATCCTTAAAAACTTCCCTTAACATATATTACATTCTCACTTAATACATACCATTCATAAACGTTCACAATATTGCCAGTTACAGCACATTTAATATCCTGCACCTTTTTATTCATTCAAAACATAGTAACTTTGATTTTCGTCCAAATTTTATTCAAGTTAAAAGTCACAGAGACTTTGTTAAAATTTGTTTTGTTCTTGTTATAATTTCCAGTAAATTAGAACACAATGTTCTATAAGTAGAGAAAAAATTCATTTGAAAAATCAGTTGAGTAATCAAGGAACAGTTGAGAAGTAAGAGTTAAGTTTGAACAGTTGAGATGTTAGTTCTGATTGAGTAGTTGAAGTGAGATAGCAGTCAAGTTAAGTTTGAAGAGTCGAGTTGAGATCGAAGAATTTAGAGAGAAGAAGTTTATAGAGAAAAATTTTGAGACGGGAATAAATAGAAGAATTTTGAGACGAGAATAAAATGCGTTTTAATAAGTCTTCAAACTAAAAGGTCCCCGCTCTTCCCTCAACCGAGGAAGCACGGCGCCGGACTCATAACATGTGTCCCACCAAATTACGGTCCGATAGCATTACTGTCTATGTTATCTAAGGTAATGGAAAAGGTCATCAATGCCGAGTTAATTAAAAATTTGGAGTGCAACGGACTTCTGAATGATCGTCAATGCAGATTCCGCAGCAGGCGGTCCACGGGAGACCTTTTGACATTTATAACGGATATAAGGACATCTGCCATTGAGGGACATGGTGAGTCAAGGGCGGTCGCATTCGATATCTCCAAGGCTCTTGAATGCATCTCGCACGGGCCATTGCTCAGCAAACTTCTTTCAAATGGACTTTGCCAGCAGCTCTGCGACTGGACGAAGAGATTCCTTGAAAATCGATGTATCCGGGTTATTGTGGACGGCGAGTATTCGGACCTGTATCCTGTTAATTCCGGGGTGCCTCAAGATTCTATTTTGTCTCCAAACTTGTTTTTGTTTCACATAAATAATTTGTTGGAGTCAACGGATAACAGGGTGTTCAGTTTCGCGGATGATAGTACGCTTGTTTCCTCTTTTTCGAGTGATCGACCGATTGGTGCATCAACGGCGCAGCAACTGAGATGTAGCCAGATCGACTCTCTGAATAGGGATCTGGATAAGATCCTGCAGTGGGGAAATGTCAATATCGTCGACTTCAATGGAACGAAGACCCAGTATACAACATTCACAAGGAAAAGTGGATCATTGATTCCACAGCTACTGATGAATGGCCAGGTTCTCGAATCTAGGTAAGAGTTGAAATTGCTCGGCGTCACGGTTTGTGGGAATGTATCGTGGCATAAACGCGTGTCGAACATCGCCAGATCCGCCTCAGGAAAACTGAGTTATCTCTTTAGAGCCCAGAAATATTTTACTCCGGCTCAACTTCTTCTCCTGTATAAATCCCAAATTAGACCCGCGTTCGAATATTGCTCTTATGTTTGGAGCTCTGCTCCTCAGCATACCCTTAACCTACTGGAGAGCATACAGAGAGGAGCGATCCGCCTGATCGGGGACACGGCGCTGACGTCGGGACTACAGTCGCTATCACATCGAAGGCGCGTAGCTGACCGCTGTCTGTTTTACAGATATTATCGCGGGTAATGCTCGTCGGAGATTCGTAGTATTTTACCGCGCAATTCGGTGTTTATGCGCTCTACGAGGCGATCCGACGAATCGCACCAGTTCGCGGTTCATCTCCCAACGGCGCGAACATCGTTCCGGTACAGAGCGGAGAAGCTCTGGAATTACCTCCCAGCGGAAGTATTCCCGAAGCTTTACAGCCTGAAACTGTTTAAGAGGAACTGCAACAATTATTTGGTGGCGTCTCGAGACGCCATGTGGGCCCTATAGCTTCGCCTCTCCCGTGAGAAGTATATTAAAAAAAAATGTTAACAATAATATTAGATATTGACCTGGTAATGGACGACGAATCATTTACAATAACAGAAACATCTTTGGATAACATTGATTTAAGTTTTAATTTGGATTTTAAATTCGATGGTTACTTTTCTGGGGGCGAGATTTTGTGTTTAACAAAAATTTTGATATCCCCGTCCGCGTTTTGCGCGAGCTGGTAGAGCGACAAAGTGTCCCAATAGAAGGTTGTGGGGGTACGAAGTAGGTGTGCCGGCGTACGGCACGGGTTCACTCCCATCCCCATCCTCACTAAGGCAAAGGTTCGCTGACGCTGACCACCAAACAATAAATCACCACAAAGACCGTCCACAAAAAGTAATTAATTGAAAGACACTGGATTGTTTATTTATTAATAGTTTCTTTATTGATAATGCAATTGTTACTAAAAACAATTGGTGAAACTAATCAGTTGTTGAATGTACACTCTAACTTTAGATACTAAACTGTTACAATGAACTTGTTGTTTTATGATGTTATAGTTTCTTTCTTATCAATTTATAAATGAAGTTAATGGGATAGAGCAGGTGTGCTCCTTATACACACATGTCGCGATTGCATGAACATTTCTTTTCTGTCGAGCACTTAGCAGTTTTCTTGATATATCTTCTTTAATTCGCGACAATTGCACTAATAAAACGACTAAAGGTTTAAGCTCTGAAGGCAACCCGACTACGACTCTTGGAATAATACGTCTCACCGGCGCGCTGTGGGGAGCGGAAGACGGAGACCCGACCAGCTCGGTCGGGTGATGGAAAACGACTCCGCGATATACATTCGCTAATGGGTTGAGTTTCCTCGAGAGAGAAAGTGTTTCTCTCGTGGTGAAAACAAGGAATATGTCATGTATGTGTATGTGTGATCGTGTAGATCACGATGTTTATCGATGCATTTCGGCAAAGCATAAACGAAACCTAAACAAGGGAAAAAGAACAAAGAGAGAAGCGACCTAAGACATCGTTCTGTAATGAGGGTCAGCTAAATAAATAAGCTGCAACTCATTAGGTGCTAATAGGTTTGGGATACATCATACAATTTGTATATCGTATCTTTGTGTCGTTGTAAGAAACGGATTCTTTATTTGCATTGTTTATGCTATTGAAATCGAAGCATTTCTGGGAGAAGTGCTTGCAGCTAAATCAATAGTTGCAAGTCATTATGAAGCAATTTAGATGGTTACACGATGACGGCTGTGTATAACATCTATATCGATTGTAAATGGCATCTATGGCAACTCAAGGGTCGAATTCCAGTGTGAATATTTACACCAATATAGAATTCGGTTCTTGGTTGCTGATGCTGCGATGTGTTGATGCATATGGGAATGCCCTTGTGGGAGAAATTCTTTTCAGGCATTTTGAGTGTGGATTAAAGAATTCTTTCAGGGAATTTGAATAACGCATTAAATGCGTGAATGCTGTGAGAAGTCTTTTTAGGGATCTTTAGAAAATGCGTTGAATGCATTAAATGTCCTTGATAAAGGAAATGTTTCAGGTATGCTGGTGATTGAGATGCAAATATGGGCTGCGAATATGGGGGTTCTTCGGGTGAGCTTTAAGAACCCCCACAAGGTTTTCCTTGATTGTAAGTTTAGAAAAAATAATATTAATAATTTTCTTCAACAAGTTCAAAAACTAAACGCTTCAAATTTGGAGTCTTGTTAAAATTGGAAAAGTAAGTCCATACAATTTCTTTCAAATTATGAAATCGAACTTCCAGAGTAGGGAGCTGATTACAGCGGCAAAAAATAGAGCTTTTAAACAATGGCGCTCCAATCCCACCGATGTTAACAGAACGAATTTTGTTAGAATCAGAAACGCGTGCAACCAGGCGATTGATACCGCGAAGAAGGCTCACAACGACAGGGTGATCAATAAGCTCCTTCGGTGCCCAACTGGTTCGCGCTCCTTATGGTCAATGGCAAAGGCTGTCAGCAGTAACTTTGCTTCCTCCTCTTTTCCTCCGTTGGTGACAGACAGCGGGACGTTAGTCACGAATCCAAAGGATAAAGATAATGTGTTCGCGAATTTATTTTCTGTGAATTCAAACCTCGATCCCGGCCTTTTGCAGCCACCTGTGATCTCGCCGGTACAGTCTTCCATGCGGGATGTGAGATTTCTTCCGCGCACTATTCAACGCATTCTACGTGAACTGGATTGTAGGAAGGCAACCGGCCCGGACGGAATACCAGCAATAGTCCTTAAGAACTGTGCTCCAGAACTATCGCCGGTTCTTGGCGGACTCTTCCGCTTATCTTATGCACGGAGGACCTTTCCTGCCTGCTGGAAAATCGCTCGAGTTCAGCCAATCCCAAAGACGGGAAAAAAGTGTCTCCCACAAAATTACCGTCCGATAGCATTACTGTCTATTTTATCTAAGATAATGGAAAAAGTCATCAATACAGAATTGGTTAAGTATTTGGAGTGCAACGGTCTTCTGAATGATCGTCAATACGGATTCCGTGGCAGGCGGTCCACGGGAGACCTTTTGACACTTATAACCGATATATGGACATCTGCGATTGAACGGCATGGTGAGTCAAGGGCGGTCGCATTAGATATCTCCAAGGCTTTTGACCGCGTCTGGCACGGGGCATTGCTGAGCAAACTTCGTTCATATGGACTTTCCCAACAGCTTTGCGACTGGACGAGGAGCTTCCTCGAGAATCGATCGATCCGGGTTGTTGTGGACGGCGAGTGTTCGGATCTGTATCCTGTTAATTCGGGGGTGCCCCTGGGTTCTATTTTGGCTCCAACCTTGTTCTTGCTTGACATAAATGATTTGTTGGAGACAACGGATAACAAAGTGTTCAGTTTTGCGGATGATAGTACGATTGTTTCCTCTTTTTCGAGTGATCGGCCGATTGGTGCATCAACGTCGCACCAGCTGAGACGTAGACAGATTGACTCTCTGAACCAGGATCTAGATAAAGTCCTGCAGTGGGGAAAGGCTAATCTTGTCGACTTCAACGCAACGAAAACCCAGTATACAACATTCACAAAGAAAACCGGATCATCGGTTCCACAGCTGATGATGAATGGCCGGGCCCTCGAGGCTGGGGAAAGTTTGAGATTGCTCGGCGTCACGGTATGTGGGAATGTATCATGGCATAAACACGTATCAGTTATCGCCAGATCAGCCTCAGGAAAACTGAGTTATCTTTTTAGAGCCAAGAAATACTTTACTCCGCCCAAACTTCTTCTCCTATATAAATCTCAAATTAGACCCGCGCTCGAATATTGCTCTCATGTTTGGAGCTCGGCTCCTAAACATACCCTCGACCTACTTGAGAGCGTACAAAGACGAGCGATCCGCCTGATCGGGGACTCGGCGCTGACGTCGGGACTACAGTCGTTATCACATCGAAGGCGCGTAGCCGACCTCTGTCTGTTTTACAGATATTATCACGGGTGCTGTTCTTCGAAGATTCTTGGCATTGTTCCACGCAATTCGGTCTATATGCGCTCCACAAGACAATCCGACGGATCGCACCCGTTTGTGGTTCATCTCCCGACAGCGCGAACATCCCTGTATCAGAACTCGTTCCGTTACAGAGCGGGGAAGCTGTGGAACTCCCTTCCCACGCGAGTGCTCCCGGAGCGTTACAACCTGCAACTGTTCAAAAAGAACTGCAACAGTTATTTGATGGCATCTCGGGGCGCCCACTCGACGCTATAGGTTCGCCTCTCCCGAGAGAAGTCTAAAAAATAAAAACAAAAAAAAAAAAAAAAAAAGGGCTTGTCAACCATTTTTGAAAGCAAGAGCGCTGTTCAAAATGTTCATGTACGTTGCGGGAGTTATTACTTCCAACGCTTAGAAATTCAATATATGTAAACGCGTTTCAGTCTGGCTACGTACACGCTTTTGTCTTTATTTTTAGGAATCTCTTACACTAAGTTGAGTAATTACGTTTGACTGTGTTTCTTATTCTTCTGCTCCGTGGGGTACAATATACAGCGTAAAACGTACAGCGTTGAGGCTATGCTATGGCCTCCTATGTATACTACACTCTTATTGTTACTTATTGATAAAAGGTTTGGCATCCCTTCTAATGATTAGTACTTATCGTGGGAATGCGTTATGTCGGGCGCAACAACATGTAATGGCATTATTATATATGGTATATGTTTATTGTTAAATATCGCTTAAGGGAGGACTTGCATCCGCAGGTACAGGGTTGCCAACTCTGTACTAGAGGTTTCCATGCCCATTTAAAATGTTTGTTGCTGATTTCAGTGCTTTAATTATCTTAGAAGCTTCCCTACGTGTTTGCACTTTGCTGACGTCAAAAAAACGAGGTGTGGTAAACATTGATTTTTAATCCGCGAAGGTTGTAAACGTGGGGGAATATATAAGGTACTGGGTTCCACGCTTCCGCGATTCGACTGAAGAAAAAGTACCTACATTTATCGGTTAGTCTGAAAGTTCTCTTGGGTGTGGATCAATGTGCACTCCATGGCTTTTGCGAACAATTGCATGAGGAGGTGTTGTTAAACCATCAACATTCGTTGAGCAATATTTGTGGCCGCATATTAATAACGGAATTGAAAGTGTATCGCCCGGTCCCGACCAAACGAAAGAGGTAAATTTCAGTCTTGAACGTAAAATATTTTTGTATCTTTCAAGAAACCCTACATGTCTTACTGGATTTTCGTATATGTGTTCATTCCAGATGGGAGACGACATAATACGCCCAGTACCAAATTGACCCCCATCCGGTGTAGACGTGTCGACAATCGACAGATGATAGTTAATGAACCGTTCAACGGAACGGCCTAAAGAGTAAAGGGTATGTATAACTATTATTAAATTATTATTATTAAATTAAACTGCGTTGCGTATTTTAATTGAGTACGGGTTCGCTTGGGACTTCTCTGCACCCAAAATAATTAAAAAACAATTAGTGCCGATACCCGACATACGAAGTGTTTCTGTTTGTGTATGTGCACAGTATAAAAAATAAACTCTTGAACGTTATTTTCTATTTGTCACTCGTGCACTAAAAAACAATTAAAAAAAAGAACATGTCCATAATACGGACGTAAATCAAATGGATGCCAAAATGGTGCTCCGGAGAAGGCAAAATACAAACCTAAATCTAAAGGCTAAACGCCATAAAGCCAATAAAATCAAGAATCCAGACACGTTGAGTGACAACAACGACGACGAAGACAACGCCCATGGTGCCCAGTGGTCAGGGGCAGGAAGACAATTCCAAAAACTAAATGTCAGCGAAACACATGCAGACGCCGGCAATCAGGTCGAGGTCCTCAACAGACTCATCCATGAGATTAGTGTTAAAAAAACAAGAACTGGACAAACAAATGCAAGAAGTTCTTAAACTAAAATACTATTTGAGCCAGAATGAGTGGAAAACAAAAAACGTACAACAAGAGCAGCAAGAACAAAGACAACAGCAACACCCGAAGACAAAGATAAGGAAACTCAACAGGGAATCAAATCAACAACAACAGCAGGACTCACATCAACAGCAGGAGCCAAATCAGAGACAGGAACCAAATCAGAGGCAGGAACCATCTCAGCGGCTGCCAGTCAAAAAAAAGGAAAAAGAATCTTCTATCTACGTTAGTTACATGGAGACAAAGGATCTCATAAAATTAGGTGAGTTGAGATACAAAACTTTTAAAAGAAAACGTATAAATAATTTTAAGATGAGTTTAACATACGATGATTTGGAAGGTTATCGCAAAATTAAATAGGCACTGGGCAAAACGAAAAGCGAGTACTACACGCACATTCCTAAATCGGAGAAAACTGTCTCCATACTCCTCAAAGGAGTTTATCCTTCCTTTACTCCCGAAGAGGTGCTCGAAGAAGTAAAAAGCTTCGAAAACGATACCTTGAAGCAAATTCTACAAATCGCAACCGTAAGTTGCCTTTTTTCATTGTGTCTCTAAGTCCTAATAGTAAAAGTGAGGGACTTAGATATATTAATTACATTAGTCATCAAACAATAAGTTGGGAGAAAATAAAGAAGTCTGACCGCGTATTGCAATGTATGGGCCGTCAACGCTTCTGCCATGTGGCAGCGAATTGCAATATGCATTTCAAAAGCGCCAAATGCCTAAATAAGCATATCATTGGCGGGAATGCCCAATCGGCAAAGAACAGCTCCCGGATAGTAATAAACTATCCTGTATTCTCTGTAACAACATAGGTCACCCTCCTAACTTTCAAGGTTGCCCCAACTACCAACAACTAAAATCAAAGTTGGAAGCCCGAAAGAAGCAAGTTGAAGAAGAGAAACGGATGAAAACTCACTCTTACAACAACTTCGTGGCACCAAGTGTGTCATACACCCAAATAGCAGTTGGAGTAAAAAATGCACCAATCTTAGAACAATCACACGATATCATCAAAACGCCTGCTCCAGAGGCGCCAACTGATATAACAGCTATATTACTCTCCATACAAGGACAATTTGCTCCGTTTGATAAAAAATTCGAAATGATAAAAAAAAATAAAAAAACTGACGGAACAAATGGCTCGAACGGACATTATCTTTTCGACCCTGTTTCCAGATGAACCCGCACTTTGATCATAACGTTCACTGCGACAGAATTAACCCTAAAAGATATTGCTGTGCATGTCAATTCACTAATCCACATGGAAAGAAGGGATAATCTCAGCAATCAGCTGGAAGCTGAACACCCAGATGTGCTTTTGGCTAGCGAAACTAAACTAAACCAAAGGCACAAATTGGGCTACCCAAATTATAAAGTAATTAGACGAGATCAGCCAATCTCCACTCAGGGGGGCGGGGACGCTGTGTTAGTTAAAAATGGTCTACAACACAAAGTCGTTTACAGTAGAGATGTATGCAAGTTCCAGGTAGTAGAAGCCTGCGTTATAGATATTCCTTTGAAAAGTCAAAGGCATCTATATGAGATCTCTGCTTATGGTCCCGAAGCTCCACAGTGTATACAGTTTATCAATGAGCTTGATACCTTTTCCCAAACTCTCAAGTTAGACTCGGAAAATAATTATTTCTTTATGGCGGGAGATATCAATTCCAATCACAGTGCTTGGGGTAACCTTGTGGCGTTTCTCACAGATATACACACAATACACAAGCAAATAGTGACGAACACCGCACGAAAATCGAATAAGGAAATGTATCAGAGCCGTATACCATAGCGATAACATAACAGTTCCACATCACTTGAGTGTACTTGAGTTTAGAAATCGAATTCGTACACGCGGCAGTGGCCTGATGTGTTGAGCATTGGTTACATTTGTAGTGATTCTAACTGTCATAACGTCAGTTCAAATATGTTTACAACTTTGCTTCCGCCGTTTTGCAATAGATGGCTGTAGCGGTAAGTGGTAGTTGAAATAAATAGATCATAGATGTCATACAATAAGCTAAGGTATTTGTAAACATGACGCCATCGAAATATTAGTCGATTTGTGTCTGCATCATAAAGTTATTCTCGATTAAACATGTCAGCTTACGAGCCAAATTCTCGTCATTTGCGGGAGGTTTTAATTTTCTGCTTCAATATGAAGAAATCTGCGGCTAAGGTTCATTTCTGCTTTTCTGGATCGCATTCTGACTGGGGACGAAAAATGGGTTCATCACGATAATCCCAAGCGCAGAAAATCATGGGGATATCCCAACCACGCGTCCACGTCGACGGCCAAACCGAATATCCACGGTTCCAAGGTCATGCTCAGTATTTGGTGGGACCGGCTCGGCGTAGTGTATTATGAGTTGTTAAAACCGACTGAAACAATCACAGGCGGTTTTTTACAATAAAGCCTCGAATTTCGGAAAAAACGGCAGAAGCAAAGTTGTACACCTAATACATGTTCTTCACTGTCGCCGCTTAACCTTATCACAAACACAAGAGGCAATGTGTTGTTCGACTGGTGGCAAACAAACGCTATCGAACATAAACTAGAATTGTACGCTACAAGTACGCCGTCATATCCAAGAGGAAATTCCTTCTTGGATATACAGTTGCTGGACGGGCGAATGCAATTATTAGATACAGATCTAACTACTCTAAATTGTCTTCGTACAATTGAGTACGGTATCGATCATTATGGACTTGGTGCCGTAATACATGTCCCAAACGAACACTCACTACTTGAGCACTACTTTGATCGGATAATAAAAAAAGAAATGGCATAGATCCACCAACTGACAGAAATCTTCATAATGACGAAATTGGTCATTATCTTTCGACGATGAACAATATTGTCACTAATACAATGAATCGTTCTATTGTGGGGGGTTTCTCTATTCTACATGAGAAACAACCTACAATTCCAACCAACATTTCCTACCTAATTTCGACCGTCTTTCAGCGCGTCAAATCAACCCCATTTCGCCCTACTTACCGTTCACCTGCAAAACATGTTTCCACCAAGGACACATAGCTAAGCTCATTGTACCACGCAGACAATGCATAAATGAGTTTAGCTTACCTTTTTTGCCATACGGCAACTCGTGTCCATGTCGATTAGCGACAACCAAATCCAGCCGGACGAAGTTGTCGCATCATTGCAGATCCGCTTGGGAAATTTATCACCACATTCGATTGAATCACATGATAATATTTCCCTAGCGTTATTTCGGCTTTTCTCCAGACACTTCATTCGCTGGGGATCAATGTTCTCTTTTTGCAGGTGAATACCATCAGCTCAATTCCCCTCTCTTTCTCAGTTATGTCTTCGTATGGATCAATGTACACTGAACTCAGCATACTACCGAATCAGGTCAACGGGTTCCGCTCAGAACTACATTGATTCATGCACATACAACCAAATCCACCCCTAGGATAATCGTACATCGTGTTTCTGTTCTCTTATTGTCCCGCTCTCTTCGATCATTAGATTACCGATGTAACCTACCACACATCGAAAAACGTGGCAATGAGAGAGCAGAAGTATGTTCTCTTTTGGTTGTATCCAATTTCTTCCCTTTTCAAGTCAGTCGATTAACGTGTTTAATCAAGGGAGGTGGTGTCGCTAATTGCCACCGCGTGTGCATGCTCGTGCACACGCTCGTCCGCGGACATTCTACTATGTGAAATAAGTCGTTTCAACCAGTACGTTGTGTGGTTGAAAGTGACGATTAATAATTATTAGAAATATTATCTGAGCTATGTGTTGTGTGACCGCATCGGAATGTTCTCACTAGTGAATATTTTCAATAAATTAAAACGCTTGCTGGCAGTGCTATCTGTTATCTTTTTTATTGATTACTTTGGTGTCTTAACTCACTTATTCGAATTAGACTTCAATCGTTTATTTATCTATCCACTCGAAGGAGATGTCGTCCAATATGCGCATCGGATTCGGTACAACCAGGAATGTTTACAATTACACATTCCTCAATAAAGGTGAACATAAATCGATGCCGTATTTTGAGAGACGAATGGCTATAGGACAAACCTGGGGTTACGAGCAACTCTTTTCGGACGTGATTATTCGAACAAATTCTTCCCACGGATCGATGGGAGATATAAGGAATACGTGCCATACGTCGGCACATTTACCCTTATACCCCCACACTATCCCAAAAGTGTCTGACATGGAGAGCCATACAAACCGATACAGAAACTCAACGATCGACGAGCTGTATAGGTAAAAGGGTTTTCTGCTCTCTAAGTTAAAACTACTCTACAGACAGTTCAGCGATCCAAATAGCCAGGAAATAAAAACAATTAAGTCACTAAAAATCTTCGTGACATCTAAAAACTGATCCGTGACAACTATAGATCAGTAATAAATGAAGGTTGGAACAATAGAATTCAAGCCATCTAAGCTAGTGGACCGAATATGTTCCCTCAAATAAATAAAGTCTTTCGAAAGAAAGTTTATAATGACATCCCAGGTCTGCGAGTTCCTCCCGAGAATTTTCAAACTCTGCTGAACCCAGGGCTTACCTTCGAACACATTAACTCTAACGAAGAGTTCATAATAGTGCAGGATCCTAAAAAGAAAAAGCAAATTCAATTTGTGCTTATTTCGAAGAAGTGTATGGATTGAACGAATCGGGTCATTCTAATCTTGACTTGGAAAATAGTGCTCTCCAAAAACATATTTCGCTACGCAATGAACTTTACAATTGGCTTCTCTTAAGTCGAAGTTTCATCATCTTCAGTGAAAATAATAGAGCGGATTCCCCACTTAGAAATCTAAACACCAGCATATTTGTACACAAGGATGAACCGACGGACCTTCTTAGATCGATTAAAAACAAAATTCTTCTGCAATAGATAGTATTCCAAACATTGTTCTAAAGCATTTACCTCTTGAAGTAGTGAAGGTTTACACTAATTTGTTCAATAACGCCGTAAATAATGCATATTATCCAACCCGACGGAAATCTGGAGTAGTCCATCATCATCATCATCGAAACTACAACCGGGATCCGGCCTTCGCATTATTTAGCAAGTCTCGAGGCTTGTTAAATTTTCCATAATAATTTATTTTTACAGGCAAGATTAATAGCCTTGCGGCTCGCGGTAGTCCATCCCATCCCCAAAAATGGCAAGGACAGAAGCAATCTAGCCAATCTTTCCCTCAAACAGTTCGACGTTAAAACAGCTTTTCCCTATGGAAAGCTGGAAGAAGTCATCTACATGAGGCAGCCAAAAGGTTATGAAGATCTTACCAGCCGAGTGTGCAAACTCATCCGAAGTTTGTATGGACTCAAGCAGGCGTCGAGATGCTGGTACAAACACCTCACGAAGTTCCTGGCCAAAGCTGGACTACGTCCAACCAGAGCTGATTACTGTGTCTTCACCAACGGAGATCCTGAGAATCAGTTGATGCTGGCAATTCACATCGACGACGGATTGATTGCTGCAAAAGATGAGAAAATGATTGAGGAACTAATAAACCAACTTCGCCAGGACTTCGATATTACCTTTGGAAATTTGAGCACTTACCTTGGACTACAGGTTGAACGGATGACAGGGGGTTCAATTCTTCTCCACCAGGAGGCCTACCGCAAGAGAATTCTGCAGCGCTTCAACATGGAGCACGCAATTGCTGTTGCAATTCCGGCAGACCATCATCATCAAATGAGTGCAGAAATGCACAAAAATTGTGACAAGGAGACGCCAGAATTTCCATATCGACAAGCCGTGGGAAGCCTTATGTATCTCTCCGTAGGTAGCCGACCAGACATCACCTTTGCAGTCTTGAGAACCCGAAGAAAATCCACTGGAGTGCGGTAAAGAGGATACTCAAGTACCTGAAAGGTACAAGTGGGTATGGTCTTTATTTTCCAGCCGAAACAAACTCCAGGCCTACAGTGACGCAGACTATGCTGGAGATGTCGAGACCCGAAAATCAACGCCTGGCGTTGTTCTGAGGTTTGGAGAGTCAACCGTGTCATGGAGTTCCAGCAAGCAGAAGACGGTGGCACTTTCTACCACTGAGACAGAATATGTCGCTGCAACTCAAGCTGTGAAGGACGTCACCTGGATGAAGAGACTCATCGAGGACCTCAACCTGTGCCAAGATCTGGAGAGCACCCTCCTCATCGACAACATGAGCGCCATCAAGCTCATCAAAAACCCCGAGTTCCACAAAAGGAGCAAACATATTGACGTGAAATATCACTTCATACGCGACAGTTTTGAGAACAAATCTTTGCTTTAGAGCATGTCGCCTCCAAAAACCAGCAAGCAGATTTGATGACCAAGCCCCTGACGAGAGCATTTTTCGAGGAACAAAGAAGGATGCTCAACATACAAGATGCCAAGGGTATACAAAAACTCCACTAGAGGAACTAAAACGTCACCACACACAACAACTCAAACAATATTTTATCACGCAATTCTCAACACAGGCAGAAAACATCGTAACTGTGAAATCAATTTGAAGTTAACTTTTTAGTGGGAGTGTTAAACAAATTAAAAAAATTGAATTCAAATTGTACGCACTCAAAGCTAAACTATCACACTCATGAAAACACTCACTCTTCTCACTGCATTCAGGCCCTTAAGGCACACAACTGTCATCCACACCAAGAAACGCCAAACTCACATTTTTCAACTTTCACTTCCTTCTTCTTAGCATCCAGCTTTCGTGCCGTTCAGACGTGTATCCTCATAAAATATATATCCTCAATTTAAACAACAATCCCGTTTTGTTTTTATTGTTCACCCTGCCTGCTCAATACTCAACTTCGAAATTGTCGAACATACGGTTGGTACTCGAGGTAACTCAATTCTGGACATATTTATTGTGTCCAAAGACTTACTTCCACAAATCATTCCTCCTCAAGTTTCAGCGGGTGTATCTGACCACAACGCTGTGACCACATTCATTCGCGGCTATCGAGCATCCCGGACTCATATCAGATACATACCCGATTATGGGCGAACAAATTGGGACAACTTCAATATTACATTGAACGATAAACTCCACCAATTCTCTCTTCCCACTGGCAGGAACCTAACGACGGTTGAGATAAACAACGCTGCAAAACGACTTCACGAGATTCTAGTTGAAACTTTGGAGACTCATGTCCCGAAGTATAAACTTGAAAAGACCTATCAGATTCCCCATGACGACATCACTCTTCGTCTCATCCGGGAGCGTAAAAAGCTCTGCAGAATGAGATATCGTCACCGCTTTACGCAAAGGGAGCCATTATTGCGATCCATTATTCACAATATTGGTACACTGATAAAACAGAGAATCCAAAACAATCGTACCCGACAATTAGAGGACAAGCTGAAGGGTATTCAGATGGACTAGAACGTTTATAAAAATGTTAAAAAGATATGTGGCACTTCCTGTATCACTGGGCCAATTATGCACAATGGTGTTGTTGTTAATAACGACACCAATAAAGCATATATCTTCGGAGAGACCTTCGAAAACAATCACAAACTTACTCTCCAAGATGGCGAGCCGGATACTAATGCAATCATTAGTTCATAGGTCCACAGTAAGTTGGACGACTTCAATGAGCCAATTGTTGTCTTTAACCCAAGTGACAGTGCATACTTCAATGACACACGTGATAATGGTCACGGTTTCATCGCACCATTACCCTACAGAGCCTGGTTAAATGTCCCTAAGAAGTCACCTGGTATCGACAACATGTCATACCACTCGTTGCGAAGGCTTTCTGCCTTCTTCTTTATAAAGCTCTCCATTCTGTTCAACCATGCTTACAACATGGGGTACTCTCCCCAAGCTTGGAGGCACGCTATTATTTGTCCAATAGCAAAAGTTGGGAAACCAACGTATCACCCCTCAAGCTTTCGCACTATCTCGCTTCTCACTTGCATCAGCAAAATATATGAAAAATGCATATACGAGAAGCTAAATAACTTTGTCAGTGCCAGGCACCTAATACCCGATTTCCAATTCGGATTTCGAAGAGCGCACAGCACCACCATGGCTCTCAATTTATTTCAAAACCACGTCTGCATGCGGCTCTTTAATAAGGAACCCACCGTTGCGATAAGCCTAGACATTGAAAAAGCTTTTGATACGACTTGGATCGAAGGTCTCGCTTTTAAACTATTAAATACTGGCCTCAGTAGAACGCTATGTAGTATCATCTACCAGTTCGTTCGAAACCGAACCTTCCAAGTTAGAGTGAATGGAAAGCTTTCCCGAACTTTTCACGCCGCTGCAGGCGTACCACAGGGCTCCATTCTAGGCCCCATCTTATTCAATATTTACACCTCCGATATTCCCCACCCTGTGGACGGGAGAGTAAATCAGATATGCTATGCGGATGACGTCCTGGTGTACACGTCAACCAAAGGCCCTAACCTCGCAACAAATCGACTCAACCGTCACTTGGACGAACTGTATCAGTATTACAGTCGATGGAAAATCCGACTTAATCCATCCAAAGCAGTAGCCATAATTCTGAGTAGTAAACACTCCCAACCTGCATCTCGATATTCACAGAATATTGGAATAAAAATGGGAGATACTACGATTAGACCACAGGACAAGATGAAATATCTTGGGGTCACTTATACCCCAAAAATGAATTTCATCAAACATGTGACCCACATTCTCCAAAGGGGCCTCGGCCGGTCTAAGCAACTGCACAACATCTTGAAATGGAGGAACAAAGTTGACACCAAAGTTAAGCTTCTCTGCTATAAGCAGCTAATCCGATCTGGAATATCGTACGCCTTTTCCATATGGTCCTGCATATCTTCGGCCCAAATGGAAAGACTTCGGGTTTTCGAAAGGAAACTCCTCAGAAGATGCACCAATCATTCTAGAAGGCCTGACGGTCGTCATTACCCGAACTCTCACCTATACGAAGGCGCCTCCATTACCCCAATCGACGAGTACCTGCTTCAATTAGCATACAAGTACCTCGAAAACATTCAAAACAGCGAGAACCTACTTGTACGGGACTCATGCGTTCTTGACCCTTCCCTCTATCGATCTCTTCGGATCAAACCCCCACAATTTCTTCTTCAGTACAAAACTGAAGAAAGCACCCTTCCCAACAACATTCCCCTCTATAATAGAGGATTCCTGGACCCATCCCATAGGGTCTACGCACAGTACAAGGCGGCACAAACGCACGCACACCGACCAAAGCGCAGATCATTAGACGCCAAAGACGTGATCTGCGTTTACTACCGCACCCAAGACCTACGGGTCTTGTATGATTTCTTTCCCACCATCCCTCTATAAAAGTAGTTAGAGAACACCTGGACTAACACTGTGCACACTATCCTTGGATACCCTCCTTTTTTCTTTTCTTTTCAAATATCGCGAGACCGAGCCCAACATCCTCACGGATGTGGGTGATTCTGGTTATCGCAAGATGACCAGAAGTCAGAGACAAGATGAAGGACACATCTGTCGTTGTCTCGCTAAAGTCGGCCCCCTCTACAACCATTTTTTTTTTTTTTTGTTTTTGTTTCGCGGCAGTCGATACCAGTCAGTCGCGGCAGCCAGTCGCAAATTTATTCAAGACTTATTTCGTCAAATAAAATAATATAACCAGAAATTAAAAGAGATCTTAGCATTCCGCCCGGAGGTAAGTACAAAAATAAATATTAAACTAAATATTGTTGCGACCCGGCATCACGCCCGGTATGCCAACATATCACACAAATCGTTCTAGTTGAGAGCTCCGTATGGTCATATATAACGAGACTGCTTAGGTGGGTTAGTCGCTTACAATGTAAGTAATTACACAACTGATATCAGCAATGGTCCTTGTTGGCGATGCATCACGAATTCCCAGGAAAGGCAAGGCAAGCGCTAACATACTGTAGCGTTCTACGAATGCACAATTCCGGCAGGTAAGGTTCCTACCTTCAAAGAACTTACTTACCTGAGAACGTTGCTTGCGCCCACAGACGCGTGTCCCAAAGTCCCACCATAGGGCCTGCAACTCGCAGCCAACGTTGAGATCGATACCAAAAAGCAAGGAACTCAACGTCCCCAAAGCTTTTAAGGTCAAGCTCAACAATTATAATTCATCATGCCTGAAACAAAGGTATAAACATCCATGAGTTCTATTCCTAAAAACAATTCCCAAAATGCCTGCGCCCAGGAACATCTCATCGGACCGGCAATTCCGAAATTCGATACAAAAGAATTGCTATCATCAAAGAATGAGCCGATCAACGGATGCACATGCGGGTAATCTAATGCAAGGACCACCCAAATCCGTTGAACAACAGAAGGCAGCCACGACCTATCGCAATCGATAATATCTCAACGAGATATCCGATGATTTATGAGGAGTTAAGCGAACAAAGGCAATACTCCGGTCCCACGGCCACGCTAGAATTTCGCACCATTATAAAGATCCGATGGATTTCGATTCCGGGTACCAAGTTCAAATAAGACCCATGGGCTGTACGTCCAAACAATCGCCGAATATCTCCGGTCTGGCCGCCAGATGTTCTGTGCAAACAGAAGGCCGTGGAGATGAAATGCTAGCGATAATGATGATGTATGCAAGATGACCTTCCCCTTTCAGGAAACTGCAAAATATCCCCGGGGATGTGATAACATGCTGCTAACAGAAATTCGGAAGTTCTGTTAGCAGAGCAAATAGGGAAATTATTCCGGATAGATACAGATACCAGTTTTGAATCTGAGTATCTGTGTGACCAGAGACAGCGAGTCTACCCCGAACGCTCGAGACATCAGGTCTAATAGGTAGTTCACAAGCGGTCGTCAAGGAGACAAGGAGTTGGGATGTTGAGGTCGAAACAGCATCGTTAGAGAACCTCCGGTTAAGGAAAAGGAGTCGAAGTAGAGTTGTTTGTGAGAAGTACCCAAAAGGGTTTATTTTGTAATGGAGTGCGAACCACGATCGTTTTGAGTTACCGATCGTGCCGTCGCGAAAATGTGTGTTGTCGCCCCGCGTGTGTCGCTCGTTCACGTACGTTAAGTCATTGTAGTGTAATGAAAAATTGTGATCCTTCGGAATTACCACCGAACGGAGTTATTAAGACAAATAAAGTAAATTAAACTGGATCTATAACCATCAGTGTTTGTTTTTGGCAATTGCTTTTGCTCCATTTGTGCTCCGATGTGGATATCGCTTTCGTAGACAGTGTTTAGCGGGACACTTACAGCATACACCAAAACACACCGCCAAAGTTAACCAACAACATCGCTCCGCTAAAATACCATTTCCAGTGAAACGACGATCAGCGGCCCCCCGATTCCAGGAAACCACTAAGAAAAGCAGATCCCAGGAAGCGAGCGAAGGAGGGGACGACTGCGGGCCTATATAAGGCGCGCACATTCGATGAAGCAGCAGGAGTGGGGCCTCGGTCGGTCTAAGCAACTGCACAACATCTTGAAGTGGAGGAACAAAGTTGATACCAAAGTTAAGCTTCTCTGCTATAAGCAGCTAATCCGATCTGGAATATCGTACGCCTTTCCCATATGGTCCTGCATATCTTCGGCCCAAATGGAAAGACTTTTCGGGTTTTCGAAAGGAAACTCCTCAGAAGATGCACCAATCATTCTATAAGGCCTGACGGTCGTCATTACCCCACCTCTCACCTATATGAAGGCGCCTCCATTACCCCTATCGACGAGTACTTGCTTCAATTAGCATATAAGTACCTCGAAAACATTCAGAACAGCGAGAACCTACTTGTACGGGACTCCTGCGTTCTTGACCCTTCTCTCTCTCGATCTCTTCGGGTCAAACCCCCACAATTTCTTCTTCAGTACAAAACTGAAGAAAGCACCCTTCCCAACAACATTCTATCATATCTATAATAGAGGATTCCAGGACCCATCCCATAGGGTCTACTATTAACAAACCACACACACGAACGCACAGTACAATGCGGCACAAACACAAACATACTCACCGACCAAAGCGCAGATTATCAGACGCCAAAGACGTGATATGCGTTTACTACCGCACCCAAGACCTACCGGTCTTGTATGATTTCTTTCCCACCATCCCTCTATAAAAGTAGTTAGAGAACACCTGGACTAACGCTGTCCACACTATCCTTGGATACCCCCCCCCCCCCCCTTTTTTTTTCTTTTCTTTTCAGATATCGCGAAACCGTGCCTAACATCCTCACGGATGTGGTTGTTTCTGGTTATCGCAAGATGACCACAAGTCAGAGACAAGACGAAGGACACATATGTCCTTGTCTCGCTAAATTCGGCCTTCTCGCCACAATTTTTTTTTTTTTTGAAGCAGCAGGAGTCGTCGAAGGAACTCCTACGGAATCAGTCTTGTTCAAGAGTAAGAATAAAGAGAAACAGATAATTATAATTCCTATTCATAAAATTCAGCAAATAAAGAGTTAGGCAAAGTCTCGTTCTAACCGTATTGGCGCGTTTTTTTATATTGTTTCTGGCTTGTCTTCTTTCCTTGGTCCTTTCCACTTTTGGTAGATTAAGGATTTGTACTGAGAAAGACTCAAACGCCCGCCAATCCAGAGAAGAGTCCGGCTCTGGTGGTACAATCCCTCGAATTAAGAAAACATCGTTTGGCCGGCCAGCGCCGGAATACAGTCCACTCGAAGAGAGACTGAGGCAACGCTAGAGAAGTGCCGTTTGTTGGTTTCGGTTTCTTTTCGTTTCAGCAACAGTCCTAGCTTCCAAATGGCTCAGTAATTTTTACGGAATAAATCCGATGACAGAAACATTCTTAAGGATTTCGCAGAATCACTCTGGATATCTAATACTCACACAGGCACTAGTTAAGTCGAATTGCCTTGACTCGGTCACCTACTATCGTCGAAATTGTGCGAACTCGGTGAGAGTCAGCCATTCTGGCTATTATCGTCGTCGCTGCCGCCGCACTCATTACAAGGCTGATAAATAAAGCACCACCTTAATAAAATATTATTTATACCTTAGAATAGTAACTAAAATCACATTAACACAATAACCGTGCAATTTTGTTGGGGTATATAGTAGGTAACTCTTTCCAAACTTCATCAGTAGCAAGTCAGCTTGAACAACACCCAAAGAAATGCTAAATTAAAATTTCATCTCGGTGTTAAACTTTAAAGAGCCTTCCCCATGTCAGTAGGTCAACGATTCGAGACAAATGGAATTCTAAACGCTATAAAGTGACCTCCAACACCCAGTAGGTATCCAATGGACCGAAAGCCGTTTGCTGTTCGTATTTTTAGCTGTTTACTACTTGTGAGTGGCGTGATGAGAAGGGTTGTTATTGTTTACCCTACTGGCTCATTGGGCTCTACAGCTTGGGATCGGATCAAACTCGTTAGTGTTACATTTTATGTGTTTTATTATTGCATTCGGGTATTTTCTTAGGACACCCTACGTTTGAAGTGCTAATGACGCATCCAATAGAGTTTGTCGGACCTGTTTTTTGTTTCAGAAGTTTAAGCATCAGACATTGGAACACACAACGGCGGAAGTCATCGTCTGAGACGATGGCAGTAAGATGCTTTGGATAGCTGGTTTTCCTTTTTCTCTTTTCAAAAATAAAAAGCAATCCAGTTTTGACTTCGAAGTCTTCAGGCGAAAATCCTTCATCATCTCTAACTTAAAAGCATTTTGTCATTAAATGAGCATTGTGAGTACTCATAATCTGTGAGTACTTTACGTCACTGTCTCGCTCTACAGTCGACTGACCTTTAAATCCTAATTAACTGCCATTGAAAACCATGGCGCTGCAGCGAGTCTAACGGTAGAATAACGACAACGGTCAAAAGAATTCTTCAAATAATTCCCTGGAAGTCTCATACTTATAAAACAATTATGTAAACTAAGTTCATTTGGTTCTTTTTGCTCGCCCAGCGTCTGCCAAGAATTTTCGCATGAAGTAATTCAAAAATATCTACATCCGATTGCGCACTCTATTGTTTATAGTGAGAGAGTAAATTAAATTCCTAGGAAAGGAATTACTTCGCGTTCGTGAATTTGTGAACGTAATACTTGGAATGTATCAAATCACTTGCACAGTTAAATAATTCCTACTGGAAGGGCATAATTGGAATTCCCCAATGTTATTTTTGGTCCTTGGATTTGTTTACATGTGCATATTCAAGTTTTACCTTACTCGTAATTAAATAACAATGCTGTCGATTATCGAAATATTTGATGTCATCATCGCATCCTGTCGAATTTCATAAATATCAGTACCGAAGTAATAGACACTGGCAACGAGTGGGAATTGAGAATGTATTATAACCGGGACTGGGTCAATGAAATCAAACGCAATCATCATTTATTATGTCTTCAAAATAGGCTTTATTTTTTCAAACAACAATTCTGTCATCCATAAATTTTTTGTAGGCACATTACGACGTCGTCTTCATTTCTATCTGGGAATTTTATTGTCTGCCTAACCTGCCCCTGTTTCGTTAACCAGTTTCTTTTATTCCATATGTTGATGTTGCTAGAACTAGAATGTGGCTCAGTTTCGTTTGATTAAGATAGTCTTAATTCGTTATTCCAGAAATGAGTTTCTGTTGGATGTCAACTTCCAACAGCGCAATGATGAGTTTCGACAGACTGTGTTCGACTACATATGCTAACATATTCCTGACATGATTTGAGATATTGACGATTACGGATAAATGTTTTCCCATTTACTTCAACAGCGTATAACATTCGTGTAAGCTGTTTTCGAATAACTCTTTCCAAATACTTTGAATCATCCGATTTTAGTGTGACTGCTATTTCTTGTCCTTCCGATAACTCAACTCATGATGTTGTGGATTTGCCGTAGTATTCCTTAGTCATAGTTCCCTGCACAATGATTCTATCTTTAACGTTAGTAGGAACTTCTTGGAGTAGGTTCCTAGTTAATACAGGAAAGCTCATTCGAAGATACCTTGACATCATCTGTGAAATATCCGCTGGAATTTGGTGCATTTCGATGATTCAGAGGCGCTGATTTGACTCTTCACATTTTTTAATTAGTCGTTTACCGATTTTTACAATGGCTTCTGCTTTCCGGTTGCCACGATAATAATATGGGGAAGAGTTTATGTAGCTATCACAGTATTAAGTGAGACGCGATCGTGTATCCATGGCTACTAATAAAGTCTATTTACGTCCCTCCAATGCGTGTATCTCTGAACTAAATAAGTACTAAATTAAAAGCTGAATAAAAATGCATTGACCCTAAGAGATACTGTGTAAACAGTAACTCTCTAATTTACGTACGGCTTGTTTGCATATTAAACGAAACCCACTCCGCCGACGACGTCAATACAAATACCCGACGCAGAAGATGCATATCAAATTAGCATTAAATTGCACAAATCAAAACTGTATTCATATAATTAATCCAATTCATAAACAAGAACGAAGCCACGAAATAGAAAAACAGTGACGTGACGTGTGTGACAATTAAAACAAAGTGCAACAACAACAAACAAACAAAACAAATGCTAAAAGAGAAAAAAAACGTGCTCACAAAATCACTTCAGTGAGGTGCAAAAACAACGTCAGACAATTAAATTATATTACCTCAGTCGTAAAAGTGAAAATTAAAATACACAATATATTGCTAGTTAAGCAAAGAGTTTTCAAAGCATCATTTGCCGCGAGTGCAAGATTACTGACTCTTAGCCGACGATACCCGAGTTCGAGTCGGCGTACGGAAAAAAACGACTTCGTGGTTCGTATTGCGGTCGCCTTTGTCTTTTTTAAATGAAAACAAACCGGAAAGAACCAGCATGAACACGGAGGAAGACAAAAACGTGACAAACAAACGAAAAGGTACACCGAAAATCTCCATTGTGACGCGAAGTAAAACCGCGAAATTAACAATGGAGAGAAAAGGTCAGCAAATGGAGGAGGACAGTGAGCGTCCCTCTCCCTACAATTTTAATATATATGGGGCAAACAATTCGTTCGCTTCTCTTGCATCCTCAGAGTCTGAGGATGAAGGGGAGGAAATAACTGAATTGGTGGCGAAACTTGCGATGGCAAGAGCCCGTCTAGAAGAGAGACGCCGAAAGAAAAAAATAGCGGCACTCGAAAAAGAAAAAGACACGGAACAACAACAAAAGCCGAAGCCAAAAGTCGGCCAACAGCAACAGCAACATCAACATCAACAGCAACAATCAACACAAAATCGACCACAGCAAGCAACGCAACAGCGGCAAAGCAAGAATAACAACCAAAAAATAAAGATGCCACCAATCAACACTATAGATATTGAGTGTAAGGAATTGGTAAGTCTTTGTAAGCTAGCTATAGGAAACAATTTTGTAGTTCAAAGACTGGCTGGTAATAGGCATGCCATTCAAACCTATGCGGTGGCAGACCACCATAAAATTAAAGAGGTCTTAAAAAGGGCCACCGCGGAATTCTACTCGTTCACGCCGAAGCAAACAAAGAGGGTAACGGTTCTATTAAAGGGTGTCGACCCTGGGGTGGAACCGGAGGCTCTGCTCGAGATGCTTCAAAAGTTGAGGCACGACGATCTCGAGTTTATCTCCGTAAAACCGTTCACCACAACCAAGGCAAGAAGGGAAAACCGCAAGCTACCCTTCTTTTTGGTTCAACTAACGCCCAGCAGCAGAATTGGTGGTCTAAGAAAGATTACAGTCTTGGATCATCAAAGTGTCACATGGGACAAGTTAAAAAAAGGCAGAGACATCCTGCAATGTGTCCGCTGCCAAAGGTTTGGTCACGCGGCGGCGAACTGTGAAATGCAGCACCGTTGCGTAAAATGCGGAAAAGACCATAAGGCAGAAGAATGCCCTCTGGGAAAAGAAAGGGTAGAAGACAAAGCCCTTCTAAAGTGCGCAGTGTGCCGGAATGAGGGACACCCCGCTAATTATCGAGGATGTCCTAAATTCCGAGAAATAATGGCAAGAAGTGTGACCCGGCAAAAAAACACAGAGCCAGCTCGTACTACAACAATGTCCGTAACATCGCAGCGGTCGTACGCACAAGTTGCGTCGGATGGGAGACCATCAAACCAGGCTACAACATTGGTAGCCACAAATACTCCCACACAGACTGAATCAACATCGCAAGCAGATGTGGTCACGGTTCTGCTTAATCTGCAGAGACAGATGACACAGCTGCAAAATCAAATAAACGAGATCTACTCGTACTTGCCCAATCTAAACAAAAAGTCAATATAAACCCTCTAACCACAACATCAATAAAAGCTCTTGTCGTGAATGTAAATTCACTAATAAGAACTGAGAGAAGAGCCAATCTTTTCAACCTGTTGCAAGTTAAACAGCCTGATGTACTTCTGGCGGGGGAAACAAAGTTAAACCAGAGACACAAGATATGGCATAAAAACTACGATATTATACGAAGAGATCGACCTAACTCCTCTCAAGGGGGGGTGTCGCAATCTTTATTAGAAAAGGGATCCCTCATAAAGTTATATATAGTGGAGAAGTGCACAGGTTCCGGGTGCTGGAAGCCTGTTTCGTACGCATACCCCTTCAGCAAGGACGGGGTTTGTATGCGATTGCGCTCTACGCACCTGAGGAGCACCAACATAATCTATTCATAGCAGAGCTCGAGACTCTCTTCCGATGTTTACAATTGCACCTGGGCCAAAATTACTTTATTCTAGGGGGAGTTATGAACGCCAAGCATAGAAATTGGGGAAATTATATATCTAATGCCAGAGGAAATCAGTTGGCTGGCTGGTTAGATCAGTTTCATATTGAATATAGAACTGACCTGCTAGCTACCGAATATCCATCGTTCCCTAGAGGTAGATCGTTCTTAGATATCTTGCTAATCGACTCACGACTGAGATTACTTAACACCAATAGACGAAACACAAACTGTTTACGGACAATTGAATACGATAGTGACCACTGTGCATTCACGGCTGTAATAGAGCTTCCGAACGAGCTCGCAGATCTGGAGGAATTCGTGATCCCGCAACCCTATAATTACGGGGCAATGCGATGGCCGCGGTTCACCAGATCATTAACAAGAGAACTTCGTTCGAATGACTTTAATCTGCCAGTAAACAGAAACTTGACTAATGTCGAAATCGACGCACTCCATAGGCAAAAGAGCAGACTGCTATCGAAATTAAAACAATTACACAGACAGTTTACAGACAGACAAGTCCAGGAGATAATATCACTGAAATCCCGATTAAAAAACCTCCAACAATTACTTAAAGCAACAAATTTGTATTGGAACAACAGAATTCGACCTATAAAAACTAATAACCCGAATATGTTCCCACAAATAAATAAAATATTCAGGAGAAATAATCAAAATTAGATTCAGTGTCTCCAAATCCCACGTACTCAGGTAAACAAGCAGCTGCTAACCAACATTGGCATAGATGCAGAGAACGCTATCCTCAATAGTGAGCTCTTCGTGATCGAAGATCCTTTGGAAAAGGTGAACGCTTTGGGAGCTGTATTTCAGGAAATGTACAAGGTGAATGAAAGCATTCACCGAAATCACGACCTGGAGGACAGAGTTCTACTCAACCACCTGCACCTCCAGAATGAAGTTTCACTTTGGCAATCGGAGAATCCGGGTTTTACCGCATTCAGTGACGATAATCTGTCAATTGACATTAATGCCAATGGTGTAGTGGCTAATAGCCTTTTAATAACAAGGGAAGGAATCCAGAGTATCTTCGACTCATTAAGAAGCAAAAAGTCAGTGGGAATAGATGGAGTACCTAACATCGTACTCAAGAACCTGCCCCCAATGGCAATAGATATATACACGGTCCTGTTTAACAACGCGTTGAATAATGCATATTATCCCGCGAGTTGGAAAACGGCTATCATTCAGCCCATCGCAAAAAAGGGCAAAGACTGCACAAACCCAATGAACATGCGTTCGATAAGTTTACTCCCAAGCATCAGTAAGGTATTTGAAAAAACCATTAACAAAGGTCTGGTAAAATGGGTAGACGACAACAGCATTATTCCAAATAACCAGTTTGGCTTTAAGGCGGGTCATGAAACCACACATGCCGCAGCTAAACTGGTCTCCGGCATACAATGGAATAAATGTAGGAACCAATGCACAGGGGCCTGTCTGATCGACTTGGAGAAAGCCTTTGATACCGTCTGGATCGAAGGGTTGTATTACAAACTGGTCAGACATGGCATACATAAGCCTTTACTATATGTACTTTACGATATGTTAAAGGACAGGAGGTTCGTGGTCAAAAGTAGTAATGTGACCTCCAATAAAACGCATAATATCAAGAATGGCTTGCAACAGGGCGCGGTACTCTCTCCGATTCTTTTTAACATTTACATTAGCGAGTTATTAGAAGCACTTCCGCCGGCTATTGCGTACGCAGACGATCTCATAATTTATAGAATAGCTCCGAAAGTTGCCATCATAAATAGGTTAATACAGCGAGACTTCAACAAAGTGCAGCGCTATTGCAATGACTGGAAACTTAAGATCAACTTCCAGAAATGTGAAGCCATCCTATTTAGAACTCCATTATATAAAGCCACGTACGACACAAGGAAAAACAGGCGAAAACTAGCTATCGTGGGACCGCATGGAGATAAACTGGAAACCAAGAGTTTTGTTAAATACCTGGGCATCTGGCTAGACCAATATCTGTATTTCAACAGACATGTAGAGGCTGCTTTGCTCAAAGCGAGGAAAACTTTTGCTATGACAAAGAGGCTATTTCACAGTAGCCAACTTGACAGCAAGGTAAAAGTCATATGCTACATGACGCTAATCAGGCCAATGCTCATATATGGTTGTCCAGTATGGTTCAACATAGGTCCAAATTTGATGGAAAAGATTCGGGTGTTCGAAAGGAAGTGTCTCAGAAGTTGTCTCAGATTATATCGGACACCGGAATCGGACTATAAAAAGTATTACTCAAATGAGACTTTATATAATGAAGCGTACATAAATAGGGTGGATAATTTTATGATTAAATTAATCAGAGGACATATTGCGAGAGCAATAAGCTCGTCCAATGACCTAATTTTCGGGGCCTATTATCCAAAGACCTTGTACTATGAGAGCGTGCGTCGCAACGGTTTTGTTCCACCAGAGGCGTTCCTTGATTTGGACATGAAAGGGCTTATACAGGATAGATCCGGAATTCCGCTGATCTATCATGTAAGTAGATCATCCGTAGACGGGCGATTGTGCTACGACCGGGAAGTAACGCGCACCGAAGAAGAGCTCCTGCGCTTCAGTAGGGCTATCTCCTACAGAGACCGGGACGATAGTATTAGACAGCGTCAACAGTTCTGGTGGTTGAATGGCATATAAAGACCTCGATACCAAAGTCGGTATAGAATCATAGTATCATCAGCTAGCTTACATAGACTTACTTTTCTAGAATTAGGGTAGTATAAGATTTAAGTTAAGTGAGGTTAAGTGCTTTTACATAAAATTATATTAAAAAAAAACAAAAAAAAAATAAAAACAAAAAAGTAGGTAAGTTAAGTAAGTTAAATTTTAAGGAAAAAAAACAAAAAAAAATTGACGAAGTTTTTCAAATTTTTCTTTGTCTTTCAAATAATTATAAGTACTGCCACAAAGTTCTGTCGCCGAAAGGCAAATTATACAAATGTTAAGTAATCTTTAGCTTAGAGCGTCTGCGAAGGACCAGTAAGTTATTATATAAGATAATTAACCTAGAATTTAAGCATTTTTTGTCTAGCCTTTAATTTAGAAATTAAGAATATAAAAAGAAAAATAAAAAAATGTTTTAAAAATGAAAATGAAAATGAAGTTTATGTAGCTATACGAGGGTTGCCTTTTATATTTCGGGATTAGAGAACAAAAACAAATATTGATTACCGAAAATCACTTTATTGTTTTTCAAAATATTCCCCATGAAGATCTATACACTTTTGCATGCGTTTGAACCAATTGTCGAAGCACTTTTGCCACTCTGATTGAGGTATCTCCAACACATGCATTCTGAATGCAGCAACCGGTTCTTCAGGTGTCGAAAAACGTTGACCTCTCAGTTTGTTTTTTACGTACGGGAATAAAAAGAAGTCATTCGGTGCCAAGTCAGGACTATACGGCGGATGACCCATCAAATCGATGTTTTGCGTGCTCAAAAATGCGGATGTCGCAGCCGATGTGTGAGAGCTCGCATTGTCGTGGTGAAGAGTGATCCGTCTTCGGCGGTTGGTTTTCCTGATTTCTTGGAAGACAACTGGCAAACAAATGGTTGTGTACCACTCAGAATTGACTGTTCTGCGTTGTTCTAGTGGTACGGTTGCGACATGTCCAGTTTTTCCGAAAAAACAGGCGACCGTTTGCTTGGAAGTGCTTCGTGCGCGATCAACTTTTGTCGGATCTGGCTCATCTTGAAACACCCAGACAGTCGACTGCTGTTTACTTTCGGGCTCATACGCGTAAATCCACGATTCATCACCTGTCACTATGTCATAGACGTGTTTCGAAGCACCGCGACCGTATTTTTTGAGCATTTCTTTCGACCAATTGACACGAGCCTTTTTTTGGGCGATTGACAAATTGTGTGGGAACCAACGCGAAAAAATTTTTTTGACAGTCAAATGTTTATTTAATATTGAATGTATGCTGGTCCCACTAACGCCTAAGGTTGTCTCGATCTCACGATAGGTCACATGACGATCTTCCAATATCAGTTCGCGCACAGCATTAATGGTTTTCGGAACAAGAACTGATTTTGGACGACCTTCACGAAATTCATCTTGGAGTGAACTACGACCACGATTGAATTCACCATACCATCGATAAACACTGATGGAGCTTCATCGCCAAAAATTGAATTAAGTTCATCCATGCACTGTTGCTGAGATAATCCACGCCGAAAGTTGTAAAAAATAATCGCACGAAAATGTTGACGATTTAATTCCAGTTTTGGGCCGAGATGAATCTTTTAAGTTACTGTAAACAACACAAATAGCGCTCGTATGTCAAAACGTTCTGAGTGCGTATAACCTCAAAAATGTCCAACTTTACGACAGAGCTGTCAATTGCCGGATTGCAACGCTAGGGTTGCCAAATCCCGAAACATAAGAGGCAACCCTCGTAATTGTACTCAATAGAAAATCTAAAAAAAAAAAAAAAATAAAACAAGACATGTGTGCACGAGTTATGGTTTCCACGAGTCTTTCCAGGAATAAATGAAAACCAGTTTATAATAGTTACTCTTCTTTTATTTATTATCTTTTTTTTTTAAATTGCTTTTCTTGGTCTTTACACTTTTTCTAAACTTTATTTAACAAACTTTCACTTAATTTATAGTTCACAATGATCCTTAATGTTAGTAACTTAAATTCAAACTTACTTGTTTATTTCATTTACTGTTGCCAAAAGCTTTTATTCTACTACTTTACCACTTTCTCATTGTTCTGTGCACTATAGCCTAGCTCTATGCGAATGGTGTTTTTTTTTATCTCGAGTTCTTAATGTATCTTATCATTAACTGCACTGCTGCTATTCTTACTTGATCACACATATTATTATTAATCGAAACAATTACGCACTTCTTCCTTACGTCACTGATTCACCACCTATTGCTCCTTTATCCTTCACTGATCTTTTACTTTGCAGACTCCTCGTTTCTGCTCGATTCTTTACTACTCACTACCGCGACTGATCACCTCTTCACTTAACTTCTACGATCGAAAACTTTCGCTTCGATTCCTCAAAGTAGACTTCACTGCTATCGCCAACCACCGACTGCCTGCTAACTTCATCCTACCACTTCTCGTCACCTCGGGGTCAACACCTTCCGACGACGATAATGCAATTACATTTCGCAGTGACCTAATTTGCGATTTTCGATTTCAATTCGCAATTGCTTTGCACTGTGATGTCAGCCAATATTTCTTCATTGATTTGCAGCACAGTTCAATTTCCGCTTTTGCGAATCGACCCAATTAATTCTTTAGTGTTTTGTATGCAATTAATTGCTTTTCCGTGATTTGTTAATCGTTCCGGAATATGCAATTAATTGCTTTTGCATTATTTGGCAATCGTTTTGGGACCAGCAATTAATTGCTTTTTGTGGTTTAATGGTTATGCCGAAATGTGCAATTAATTGCATTACTGTTCTGGCGGTTATCCGAGTTCATAAATGATTAGCGTTTTTTGATTTGAGTGCATCAATGACCTCATGTACCTCATCTTTGTCTATGACGTCACTGATGCACTTAACACACGCGTTAGAAATGAAACCCTCAAAAAACTAAGCTTCGAAAGAATGAGACGAATGCAGAGTATCAGGATTAGTATAATTGTAGAGTTTATTTATTATATAGGGTTTCTAATTGAGACTTGACAACTTTGAATTTAATTTGTGAAAGCACCATTAATCTGTCACTGTCAATTTATTCAGTAAACTCAACATTTTCACCGTGGTTATGTACACGAATGAACAACGTCTGCAAATTATAAAAATTTACTACTGAAATTTGGGGTCGATGACCGCAACTTTAAGAGCGTTAACTCCAATTTTCGGTCGTGATTCTCGTCCTAGTAGACAGGCGATAACAAGTATAGTGCAAACATTTGAATCTACATATTCATTGTGTGATGTTGCCGTGCCAGTGAGACAACGGGTTGGTCGAAGTGTCGAAAATATCGATGACTTTCAGGCGTCCGTAGCAAACGATCCGAATCGGTCAATTCCACGGCGTTCTCAAGAATTGGGCATCGGCCAGACCACTTTATGGCGAATTTTGCGTAAGGATCTTGGTTTACACCCATACAAGATCAAGCTGACTCAAGAATTGAAGCCGATGGACCATTTGAAGTGACGTACGTTCTCCGATTGGGCTCTGGAAAAGATGCACCAAGATGATGAATTTCATCGCAAAATCATCTCATTTTTGGCTCAATGGGTTCGTCAATAAGCAAAACATGCGTTATTGGTCGGGTGAAAACCCACATGTGCTTCATGAGTCACCACTTCATCCACAAAAAATAAATGTTTGGTGCGGTTTGCATGCCGGCGGCGTCATTGGGCTATATTTTTTCGTCGGCAATAACGATCTTCACGTTACTGTGAATAGCCATCGTTATCCCGCCATGATTACCGATTATTTTTGGCCCGAATTGGAAGATATGGACTTGGGCTACATGCGGTTTCAACAGGACGGTGCCACGAGCCACACGATACAATCGATTTATTGAAGAGTAAGTTTGATGAGCGTGTTATCTCAAGAAATGGGCCAGTTGGTTGGCCGCCTCGTTCGTGCGATTTAACGCCTCTAGACTATTTTCTTTGGGGCTACGTCAAGTCATTGGTCTATGCCAACAAGCCGACAACGTTGGAAGAGCTCAGACCCAACCTTGGACGCGAAATAGCGGCCGTTTCGGCCGAAATGTGTGGCCGAGTCATCGAAAATTGGGTCCAACGAATCGACCGTTACAAATCTGCCCGCG
This sequence comes from Microdon myrmicae, assembly GCA_963931805.1. Taxonomy (NCBI): domain Eukaryota; kingdom Metazoa; phylum Arthropoda; class Insecta; order Diptera; family Syrphidae; genus Microdon; species Microdon myrmicae. Next base: position 52,972,058 of record OZ007497.1, on the reverse strand, counting down.
GTGGCCATATGAACAAAGTCTGGTTCCATTCATAAATGTTTTGATTGTACTTCAAGCCGATAATAACGTTTTTGAAATATCTCAAATGGTTTGCGTTTTATTTAAAAAAAAAAAGTTGTCAAGTCCCTATTGGAAAACCCGATACTATTGTTACCAAGTTTAAAACTTATTTTACATGTTATTCTATAATACACTTTTTTTCGTTCCTGGTTGTCGGACTTGTGGAAGTGCTCCGCCGAACACTTTACACGCTTCTTTAAAACACACGACACAAGTCCCCACAAGAATAACACAATCTTTTCTTTTAGGTACTGTTGTATCGGGCCTCTTTTGACCTGATGTATTTTTTTCGCTGAACCGAACTCTTAATCAACCCGATTGTACACTAGGGTGCAACACCCTTAGTGTGATATTTTGTATGGTGATATTCGATTGGCTACGTATGTTTGGAACTCAGCCGCTGTTGAATGGATCCATGATAACACCATCTCTGAGTCCGTCCACAGATAGGACGGGATGTTATCCGGTCTTAGGTGCCGCTGCACCTTTCCACACAGAGTGGCCGCCAACTCTGCCGCACAGAGTTCTAGGCGAGGAATGGTCATTCGTTTAGGTGGAGGTGGCACCAACCTAGTTTTCGAGCACAACAGATGAACGTGAATGAATCCATCTGATCCTGTTGATCGCAAGTATACGCCAGCTCCATATGCGTTCTCGCTGGCGTCTGCAAACACATGCAGTTGAAGATCCTTGGTGACTGCTCCACCGCACACATGTCGTCGAACCTTTAGGCTCTCGATCGTCTTAAGGTTTTCGCGCAAGTGAAGCCACCTGGTTTGGAATTCCATTGTGAGTGGTGCATCCCAATCTTGTTGTAGTCCCCACTCTTGGAGGAATCTTTTGGCAATGACTGTTACTGGCGCAATCAGTTCTAGTGGGTCGAATATCCGAGCAATGTCGAAGGCTACAGTGCGTTTTGATGAACGTCCTCTAGGTGGCAGGTTCACTCGGACTCCAAATTCGTCTATCTTCGGAAGCCAGATTAATCCCAGGGTTTTGACGGTGGTATCTTCATTGTTGCTAAAGTCCACTTCCTGGTCTGTGATTGGAATATGTTCCAGGAGTTTTGGATGATTCGCACACCACTTTCGTAATTTGAAGCCTCCTTGGCCCAATAGCGCCGTCAATTCCGTTTGCATCGCACCTGTTGTGATCAGGCTGTTGGAGCCAGTCATGACGTCGTCCACGTAGAAATTGTTTTTGATAGCTTCTGCTGCATGTGGGAACTGTGGTGAGGCCTCCTCACCTAACTGACGTAGGTACTTGATGGCCAGGTACGGTGCTAAAGTCGTGCCATAAGTTACCGTATTGAGTTGGTAACATTTCAATGGTTGCTTCCGATTAGCCCGCCACCAAATCAGTTGGTATTGCTTATCAGCGGGCCTAATGCTGAGTTGCCGGTACATTTTCTGAATGTCTGCTGTAAAGACATACCGTGGGAGTCTGAATCGGAGCAGGACGGCAAACAAGTCCTCCTGTAAAGCTGGTCCGGGATGCAGAATGTCGTTCAACGAAGTATTGGTAGATGTCTTCGCTGATGCATCAAACACCACTCGTTATCGTGTGTTGGTGCTGTGTGGCTTCAAAACGTGATGGTCGGGAATGTAATAATGCGGCGGCGGAATCTTCATCGCATCTACTGGTTCCATGTGTCCCAACTCGAGGTACTCCTTTATAAAGGTTCTATATTGGTCGTAGATCTCAGGGTTCCTTTCCAAACGTCGTTCTAGGGACAGGAACCGATTGCGTGCTAGTTCCTTGGAATCTCCTAGCGTTTGTGGGTCGCTGGCACATGGTAGCCCAACAGTAAAGCGGCCCACGGAATCTCTGATGCAATGCTGGCGAAATAACGTCTCACATTGTCGTTCTTTAAGTGAGAGTCGACGTTCTTGTCCGTCCGCCGGATTATCCAGTTCCCAGAATATTTGGATGGCCTTTTTATGCTGATGACTCGCTCACTGATGAGGTTGATTTGTGAGCCTGAGTCCAAAATGGCACGGCATTCGATTGTTCGGCCATTGCTGCTTGTCAGCTTTACCCGAGCTGTCCCGAGGAGTGTCAGTTTGTTGACGGATAAGCTCACTGTGGATGCTCCCAAAGATACCGATTGTGTTTGGTCCTTGAGCTGAGGCTGGGGACTCGACTCCGAGGTCGGAGCTCGTTGTGTATTGTTTGGAGGATGCAGCAACGTGTTATGCTTTTGATTGCACTCCTTGCATCTAGTTTTTACACATCTGTCTGCAAAATGTCCTTGTTGGAGACAGTTCCGACATAGCCTTGCTTTGCGCACGATGTCCATCTTCTGGTCCGTCGTCAGTTGTGGGAATTGCTGACATTGGTAAAGTGCATGTAGCTTTCCACAGGCAGCACATTGTTGTGCCTTCTTGGGTGTGGCCCGGGATACTGCTGACGTCAACGTGGTTCGGGATTTGTGCTCATCCTTCTTGTGCTCCTTGGACCCGATTGCTTCCAGGGATTGAAAACGCACTTCCAGAAATGCCAACAGCTCCTTGATGGATGGGATCTCTTTTGGTTTTGCCAGGCCTTGCTCGAACAGGGAATGGGTGTTGCGATCCAATTTTTGCAACAATATGTTTCCCAAGAGAGCATCCCAATTGCTGGTGTCGATGTTGAGGTTCTTCAAACCTAGAAGACACTCCTGCGTAGTGTCATGCATTGCCTTTATGTGAGCATAGTTCGATCCAGTCGTTGAATGTGATGGCTGGGACAAAAGTTTATTGATCAGTGAACCAACCAGTAGTCTGTGGTTCTCGAAACGATTCTGCAGCATTTGCCCTGCCGCATCGTACTGGTCGTTTGATGTGGTAAAATGTCGGACCAATCTTTCGGCTTCTCCGGTCAGATTGGTTTTTAAATACCACATCTTTTGACAATTGCTTAGTGGCTGCTTGTGCACTATTTCTCCGAACAGATCGACAAACTGTCTCCACGTTGAATAATCCCCATCGAATTTTGGGATGGTGATGTTTGGCAATTGGCCGCTTGGTACCGAGGGGATCTGTCTCTGTTGCTGTTGGCTCGTCTCATGTTGGAGCTGCGTAAACTGACCAATGAGAACTCGACTTGTTCTTCTAGCTCTTGATGGGTGAGGCTATCGTATCCTATAGTCTCAGGATCGTCGGCCAGCTCTCCAATCCGTAGATGCAACTCTTCCAGATCTGCCTAGAGCCTTGTGATGGTCGAGAATTGGAGTTCCTGGTGGAAGCTCAGTTGCGTTGTTCCCCTCATTGCTCGCGCTCTGTCAAGCATCCGAATGAGCGTCTCCTTCTTCAGCCTGTATCGTCGGATACTTCTAATGGCCTCCTGGGCACCGTTGTCGTCCTCCATATCCTGGCCGTCCGCTCGTCGGCCGCACACCGAATCGTCTACACCTTCGGACTGCCGTTTTATTGGCGCCGTCGCCATCAATTGTTGGTACATCGATTGTACCTGTTAGAACGTATTAAGGCGAATGTAGTCGTGATCCACCTTGAGATTCTCAATAATCTCCTGATGATTATCGTTGAATTGAGTCCATGCCGTCCTGGCTTTACTCATCAACGTGTCGGTCCATTTCTTGCCACTGGCTGCCTTGAGCTTGGTCAGCTCACGTTGTAAGGCCTTTTGCCTGGCTAGGACTTTGGTCATATCACGGGCGTCCATGATACTTTCAGTTTTACTACCTTCCTTTCTGCTGAAGGAGCGTGCTATTGTTGAATGGGTGTGTTCGCAAACACGCCCACGGATGTCGTCTACCTCGGTGGTAGCTGCCTTGGCGATTGCTGATCGCCTAGGGATGCGCTGTCAGTGACTAGTATTCGCTGATATTGCTTCTTACCTCGGGTGGGGGGCAGCAACCAATGTGAAACTATCACGTCCACGGATGTCCTCTACCTTGATGGTAGTTGCCTTGGTGAATGTTGATCGCCCAAGGATACGCGTTCTGTGACTAGTGTTCAATCATATTACTCCTTACCTCGGGTGGGGGGGGGGGGGGGGGGGGGGGGGCAGCAACCAATGTGAAACTATCACGTCGGGGTCACCAAATGTTTGTATCAGGCCTCTTTTGACCTAATTTTTCTGTTGCCTATACGATAAGCCTTACTGTACACTAGGGTGCAACACCCTTAGTGTGATGATTTTGGGTCGATGTTCGGGCGCAACGCCACTAAACATCTAAAAAATATCCTGAGTATTTGGGCGCAGCTCCACTAAATATCTCAAAGGAATCAAAATAGCTGAAAATCAAATAAGAAATCAAAAGAATTGAGGATACGTCCGGGGTTACGGTCGGATGCATTCTAATTTTATTTTATTTTTTTTTTTTTTTTTTAAACTGTATTTATTAACCATAATTAAAATTTGTACATTTAAGTAATACAGTGACTTAAAATTAAATTCGTGACAATTGCTTACATGTAATTATTATTATAATACATTTTCCAAACAATGTTTTAAGAGTTACAGGCTAGATGTGTGTTTGTACATTTAGTAGGGTTTTGTCTTCCTGGAAAAGGTCAGAAAACCAGGAATTTCTTATTTTTACTTTACTTAATCTAAACTTAACCCTAAATATAAATATAAATATAACTTAACCTAACTTAGTCTGATTATTATAAAATGAGCTATAAACAAAACAAAGTTTTATAATTAATGGGATTTATGAATTAAAGGATGTGGAATGAGGTCAGTTATGGGTTTGAGGAAGAGTATTTCTTTCCGGTTGTTCGTTGGAAAAACGTAGGATGTTGGAAAATGGTTGGACGTTAGAGTATTTGAACTGGTTAGGGGTAACTTCGGTGTTGTGGTATATGATCTCGTTTGAATCATTTACCAGTCTGCCTGAGGCGAAGATAGCTCTGGTGTGGAGACAGTTGGGGTAGTTAGTTCTGATATCTAGAGGGTTCTCTAAGAGCGAGGTTATTATGGGATTGGGATTATTTTGTAGGTTTTCGATAAATTTGATAGACAGTTCGAGGAATCGTCTATCGAGGCGCTCAATACCAGCGGTATTGTAGAGTTCGACGTTACTATAGTACTTATAGGAGTTAGGACGACGATGTAACCCAGAGACATACCTAAAGCATTTTCTTTCGAATACTCGTAATTTCTCCATTTGGGAGGGAGTGATATGGTACCACAATGGACACGCGTACGTGAGTGTGGGCCTGATAATCTGTTTGTAAATGAGCAGTTTGACTTTGTGAGAGAGACTATTAGGTTTCCACATTACTCTTCTACAGAGATTAAGCTGAATTGTGGCTTTTTGAAGGGAATTTTTAATGTGGGAGGAAAAAGACCAGTTATTAGAAAAAGTGATTCCCAGATATTTTAGGGTTTTGGAGGGTTTTATTAGAGTGTTGTTTAGGTTAAGTTTAATTTTGTTGTGGCAGCGTCTAGTGTTGTTTGTACAGTGCTCGTGTTTGCCCTTGAACACTATGAGCTGCGTTTTATTTGGGTTAAGGTGAATTTTCCACTTATTGAAGTATGATGATAGGTTAGGGAGAAAGTTGTTAATGCGATTTCTTGCAGCCTTAACAAATTTGCTGCTAGAGTAAATTAATGTATCATCAGCATAATTCAGCATCACAACATTAGGAGATACGGGTTGAGGAATATCCGCGGTATATAACAGATATAAAATTGGCCCTAAAATAGAGCCTTGGGGAACACCCGCGGTTATGTTGTGGGTTTCTGAGACGGAAGAATTTATTCTCACAACGAATTTTCTGTCAGAAAGATAAGAGGCTAAGAGCTTTGTTGTGTGAGAGTTTAGATTAAATATGGAGTGCAGTTTGTACAGAAGCCCTGAGATCCAGACGCAATCAAACGCCTTAGAAATATCGAGAGATATACACACAGTAGGGCTTTGGTTTTGGAGACCAGTTGTAACATCGTGTGTAAGTTTTAGTAGAGCATGACATGTGGATTGTCGCTTACGAAATCCGAACTGACAGTTAGGGATGAGGGCATTCTCATTGGCAAATGAGAGAAGATTTTGGTAGATCTTGCGTTCCAGTATCTTACTTAATGTACTTAATAGGGATATTGGACGATAATTGAAAGGGCTATTACTACTACCGGGCTTCTTAATAGGAATTACTACCGCAGTTTTCCAGTTCTCTGGGAAGTGCGATGCATTAATTATTTGATTAAGAAGAATGAGGATGGGAAGTAGATTCTGTGGGCGTAGCCTTTTAAATAGAAGGCGTGGGATTCCATCTAATCCAGTTGACTTTTTGTTATTTCCTGATCTTACGATCTCGGATAATTCGTCTGCAGTTAGAAAATTTGTAGTGTCTAAGGGGTGTGAAGCTATGTTCGTGTTGCTAAATTCACCGATGAAAGGAGTAAAAGATGTGAATAATCTGTTTGAGATGTATTCGTTTACTGTGTTCTCGAAGCCGGGAGTTGATAGAGAATTATTTTGCTCATGAATCTTTGCAAAGTGTTCTGCGAGGCAATTTGCTATGTCCGTATCGGACTGGGCAATATTATTGCTGATTGGGTTGATGAGATGATCAATTCGGGGTTTATATTTACGACCAGTTAATTGGTTGATGTTTTTGAAAAGATCCCGATTTGGTTTGATATTTTTAAGTGTGGAGATGTAGTTTTCATCTGCGAACTTTTTCAACTGCTCATTTATCAGAGTGGATAGGAGTTGGATTTGGCTTTTAATAAAGGGGCAGTATCTTGTATGGAGTTTATGGCGGAGCTGCTTTTTAAGGCGCAATAATTTGGTTAGGATGCTGGGCAAAGGCTTTCCTAAATAGTTATGAGGAATGGTTGTCGGGGTGTTGTTGTTGAGAGCCTCCTTAAGAATTTGCTCTATTCTTAAAGATGCGTGATCGATTTCAATAGGGAGTAAGTTAGATGCTTCAGGGATATACAAGTCAGAGAAACTGATCGCTATGTCCCTATTGACTTTTCTCCAATTTGTTTTGGTGAAGTTTGGGACGGGGTTTGACGAGTAGAGTGGGTCGAAAGAGGGGATTTGGATCGTGGTATGAACGGAACCATGATCAGAAGGAAATATAAAGGAGACTGTAGGTGGACCCGCTGACTGAACATCATCGGACTTGAGGAAGAAGTCGATTGTTGACTTGGCTGTGCTAGTGACACGGGTTGGCTGTAATGGGGGGTCAATGTATGTATATGGATAAGATGGGAGGAGGGCTAGCAACTGACGACCATATTTGTTGCATTTATTATCATTGAATGCTGTATGACGAGCATTCCAGTCTCCCCCGATTATAAATGGAGCGGGAACGGACTGTTGGATTATCTGAGAAATGTCAGCATCTGGGAAATCTGGTTGTCGTGAAGGGTGAATATAAATGGATGCTAAGACGAGCACTTTATTGTTCTCACAAAAAAGTTTAACTGCCGTGTATTCAATGCTGAATATATTAGTGAATCTAATTTCACTGAATTGAAATTTTTTGTGTATTAAGATGCCGGTACCTCCGTGGGATCCATTAGTTCTGGGGTTAGAAACAAAAGTATAATTGGGAATGGAAACTCGGGAATTTGGTTTGAGCCAGGTCTCTGAAAGGAAGAGGATATCTGGGGAAAATTTTTCAACAAACAACCGGAGGTGTTGCTTACGTATATTAGAGTAAATGGATTCTGTGTTGAGGGAGATAATGGTTAGTTTAAAGAGAGCTGGAAAGAATATGGGAAGTTATTAGTGAAAGAATCTGACCTTTTTTTTCTGTTTCTGACATATGCCTCAGCGAAGGAAGCATGGCCTGTAGGCTTTTGATGTAACCCATGATGTCCAGATTGAAATTTTTAGTATTATCGTTAGAGGGAGTGGTGGTGTTGATGCTTCCTTTTGCTGCATCCGCGTAAGATATTCCGGGTCGGGTTAACTTTACTTCTTGCAATACTGTTGGTTTCGTTGTAGTTGGTTTAACTGTTGACATTGCTAATTTCCGTCTTTGCAGAACTTTTAGCTTCTGAGGACATTGAGAGAAATTTGCTGGATGTGGCCCTCCACAGTTACAACATTTTACTGTAATCTTCTTTGTGGTAATGGATCCATCGGCGTTGGCGGTTTGGACTGTCTCTGGTTCCAGGCCTTGTGGATTTACTTTGCATTCATCTAGCTCGTGTTCCTCTGCGCATCTGCCGCAACGTCTTTGCTGGTGGCATGAGACCGCCAAGTGTCCTGAGTCTTGGCATCGCTTGCAATGTAGAATTTCTTGTTTGTGTGGCTCCTCGATTGCGATTTTTTGGGTAAACAAATATTTAATTTGTTTAAATTGGTTGATATCCTGATTTGGTGGGATTTGTATGATCCGGAGGCTTTTTATGTTGTTTGTCCTCATGTATGGTGTTTGGAAGTAGTCCAGCTTATTAATTTTTATTTGTGGACATATCCTAGCAATTTCCAGTCCTAATTCTTCATTGGTCCATTCTGGATCGATGTGCCTTATAATAAAGGTAGTTGGTTTGCTATTTGGATGCTGGAATGTGAAGAACTGATATTGTTCCTCTAACAGTTTTTTAACTGCCCTTTCATGATCGTCTAGTGATCTGACTGTTATTGAAGTCCTAGATCCTTTTATATTTGTGCTGAAATTCCGGTGACCCAGAGCATTTTGCAGGGTTTGAATTATAGCTTTGGTGCTGGTCAGGTTTTTGACGTAGATTGGCGGGGGTCTTTCATTTCTCGCGGTTGATTTCGTTTTTGTTTCTGCTCTGGCTTGGGTGGGTATTTGATTTGATGAGGCCTTCATTTGTTTGTAAACTTTGGTGGGTGGTTCGCCTTGGCTTTGACTCGAATTAGGGCGTTGACGGGACGTTTCTTCCATATGGACGTCATCAGTGTTATTGAAGGAACCTTGTTTATGGATTTGTTCCTGGAGTTGTTTCACTTTAACCGTTAATTGGTTAATGGTTTCCAACGCTTCTTCGAACTTTTGTTTGTAATTTGCGGGGCTGCTTGTTCTGTCCATGTTTGTTTTTTTTACTGGAGCGTTTCGTAAGATGTCCAGAGCCTTCCTTTTTCTATCGGTTATGTACTCCAGTGCATTGCCTGGGTCATCGCCTATCATCGGAGTTGTGTAGTAACTTCTTTCTTGTTATTATAAAAAATTTTTTTTTTTTTTTGTTATTCTTTTTAATTATAATTATATATTTTTTTTTTTTGTTTTTATATTGCACTAGACAATTTAATAGTGCACTGCACACACGTGTAAACACGTTTCCTTACACGTCCGCACTGCACGAGATATGTCACGATAATGAATAATTTTATTTTTCACTTACAAGCCTATATATACAAAAATCTATACACTAATATTGTTATACTTAACGGATACAAAATTTCTTGCTCGCCATAGAGCATTACTAATACATACATTGAAACAAGAAACAAGTAATAAAGGTAGCATCTCAAATTGAATAATATCTGCTCGTAACAGAGCGTTATCCATACATTAAAACTTAATTACCAAACTTTACAAGGTACAGAGGTATCATCTACAAATTGAACGAAACAATAGGCATTGAGATACAAAAGATACCACATTCAAAAGGAACGCATATTCCTGTACAAAAAAGAAACCTAAATGCTACATGATGGTGTATCGCAGTGCAAGCGGATCAACGCCGTGGGTTTATGACGGTCAATGGAATTGGCGACGGATGCAATTATATCAGCTCCGGTGATGAGTGTATATGTGGATAGTGGATTGGAATTTCCGGTTGCAGCAAAAGATCTTGTTATGTTGAGTCTGGTAGAGATGGCGGCATGGTGCTAAAATCTATGTTATTATCCAGTCATAAACTATGGCTGGGACGACATTCAAATGATTGGAAATGGCGGAAAATGGCTCAGCATGCTCTTATAATCGTAAGTATGGCTGGGCAGTGGCATTGAGATGCATGGATGAGACGAACGACGGCACCGCACACATGGCGCCGCATGAGCTCATAAACAGGTACGTTCTTTATTTCTCTTCTTTTTTTTTTTAACAAACAATAGTCGGATTATACAAATGTACTCGACCTGGAATACCCTGCACACACAAGTTATAGAGTTAATTCTGGACACAAGTTAAAGAGTTAATTCTAAACACACATTGCGATTAACGGACGTGTTCAAAGCTCTAAATACGTCTATATCATCATCATCGGCACTACAACCGGGATCCGGTCTTGGCCCTATTTAACAAATCTCTCCACCGGTCTCGATTTCGAGCCGATGTCATCCAGTTTGGCACTCCCAGGCTGTCCAGGTTTACGCCATCCCTCTATCGCATACAAACTCTGCCGCGCAGTCTCCTTCCATACATCCAGACACAAAGGACTTCCCGGGCAGGCTTCTCTTCGCCCATTCGAGCTAGGTGTCCCGCCCACCGGAGTCTACCGACCTTGATTTTTCTTACAACATTAGCTGCAAGGTAGACTGCGTACAACTCATGGTTGTAGCGCCTCCGGAATCGTCATCCCTCACATACGGGGCCAACAATTCTCCTTAAGACCTTCTTCTCGAACGCGGCTAAGGGTTCAGACTACCTTTTATTGAGCACTCAGATGTCGGATCCATACATAAGTACTGGTAAGACCATGGTCTTGTCCAGTAGTAGCTTGTATGTTCTGTATAAATTTCGGGATATAAAGAGCCTTGATAGACCATAGTGGGCTTTATTGGATTTGATCAGCCCTCCGCGTATTTCTTCTTCCATATTGTTATCGGCTAATACTACTGACCCAAGGTAGTTGAAGGATTGCACTACTTCAAATTTGTGCTGCACTACCTTGATAGTTTGACCAACGTTAGGTCTTCTTTTCGCAGAAGTTGACCCCATGTACTTCGTTTTCCCCTGATTAATTTACAGTCCCAGTGTTTGTGCCGCCTGCTCGATCTAGGTTAAGAAGTCCTGTACAGCCGATTCGTTTCTACCGATGATGTTGATGTCTGGCTGGACTTGGTGACAATACTCCCTCTAGTTGTGACTCCAGAGTCACGAAGAGGACGCAGGCCAGGCCGTACCCTTGTCGGAGTCCGTTAAAGATGCGTGGGGGTAGAAGTAGGGGTGCCGGCGTATGGCACGGGGTTCACTTCCTTCCCCATCATAAGTACCGCCGTAAACTGTTCACCAAGAAAAGAGCCAAACTCCACAACAAACCGTTCACCAGGAGGAAAGTAAATAAAGGGAAAACACCCAGGAGCTGCAGCACAGAAAATGAAACACTCAGGATAAAGTTTAGTATAACTCGTTTTATTGTATAAACGATTCTTTATTATTATTTAATGCAGTGGTAAAACAAATTAAGCTCTAAATGTACTTTTCGTTTTCTTTATGATTAGATTTTGTCTCATGTTATAAAGGTGGTGAATGGAATAGAGCAGACACGCCCTTTACACACACATTTCACAATTGGATGCTATTTAGTTTCTATTGAGCACTTAGCACTGACAATGGGTTTGAATTAAATGAATTCGCAGTTAGTCGGTTGTTCGTCTCACGCTAGGTTAGTATACTTTCTTTAATTCAGGACATTCTACACAAATAGAACGATTAAAAGTTTTAGCACTGACAGCAACCGCTGTACTGTACGCGTCCCCGCAGCGCTACGGGAAGCGGGAGAAGAACCGACCTTCGCAGTCGGTGGATGGAAAACGACTCATCATCATCATCATCATCGGCACTACAACCTAGAACCGGTCTTGGCCTTATTTAGCAAGTCCTGAGGCTTGTTAAATTTTCCATAATGATCTGCTTTTTTTTTTTTTTTTTCGGGCAAGGTCATTAGTCTTGCGCCAGGAAAACGACTCAGCGAGGATTGAATTCCGACTTGCAGTCAATACTCAATTCGAGGTGGGCTAAAAAGAGGAGAGAGAAAATTTCTCTTCATGGTGTCTTTCCTCACTTCCAGTAACCAATGGAAGGCGATCTCTGGTACACAGTCGTGTGTGTGCGTGTGTGATCGCGTAGATCCTATTGTTTAACTCATGCAACAATGTCATGAGAAACGAAGCTGAAAAATAAGAAGGACAACGGGCATCGTGTGTAATGAGGTTCAGGTGAGTAAACGAGCTGTATCTCATTAGGTGCTAATGCATTTGGATGTTTATGGCGTCAATGAATGCAGTAGGAATCGAGTTCTTGTTTGCATTTGGAAATGCTGAAGAATTTGGTTTCGGTGATAATGCGCGAGATGCGGTAATGGTTTGTCGATTGGACAAACGAATCGCGGGTCGGTTTATTGCAGCTGAATAAACAAGCTGTCCGACATTGCATTTTATCTGATGACGAAGGGTGCCGAATGGTTTTGGGCTTATGATGCCCGTATGATATGAAGAATTCTTTTCAGGGGATTTAGGAAATGAATTTGCATGAACGAAAGAATTCTTGTATGGAATTTTATGTAATGCGTTGAATGCATTAACTGTCCTTGAGAAAAGAAATGTTTTTGATGGGGGAATGTTTGCAGGTGCTAATGCAGCTGCATTAGCAAAGAACAATGGGGCTATAGGAGCTTCAGGACTGGCAGCTTTTAGGTAATTTGGGAAGGTGAGTAGTGGCGTTTAGTTTATTGGTTTGGTTAGCAATCCCGCTGTTTTTACTTGACTAGTTATGTTGGTCATGGTCAACCTACAATTTATCATCAATTTGTTTGGATGTCGAACTCTCTCATGCCATTATATAGCTCTACCCTGTCTATGCTGTCGTAGGCGGCCTTAAAGTCTTTAAATAGATGATATAATGGAATCTTAAATTCCTGACATTTTTCCATCGCCTGCTTAAGGGTGAATATCTGATCAATTGCTGATTTGCCCGGGATGAAGCCACACTGATATTGACCAATGATGGCTTTAGCGTATGGGGCTATCCAATCTTGTAGGATAGTGGAGAATATTTTATAGGCGGTACTCAACAATGTTATACCCCTATAGTTGCTGCACAGTGTGATATCTCCCTTCTTATGTATGGGGCAAATTATACCACTACGCCAAACTTCCGGCATCGGCTCTTACTTCCATACGTGCACCGCGATCTCATGAATTGCGTGCGGTAACGCTGTTCCTCCTTGTTTGATCAGCTCAGCTGTTATGCCATTAGCTCTGGGGGTTTTATTTGATTTGAGCTGTCTAATGGCTTATAATGTTTCCTCAATGCTTGGCGGCGGCAGCATTTGGTGGAGCCTCCAATTCTTCTGTGAGCTGACCATTTAGCAATTCATTGAAGTGCACTTCCCATCGCTCCAGAATGCCTTGAGGATCGGTGATCAGATTACCCTCTTTATCCTAGCAGTAAGTGCAGTGTGGTGTGTACCGCGTTATACTGCGGATTATTTGGTAGAACTTCCGCGCCTGGTTGTCCGCGCTCTCTACTTTTCTCTATTTCACAGACAAGGTTTTGTTCCACGCACTTTTCTTTTGTCTGTGGTCTTTTTTCAGATCTTCTGAGCTCTTTGTATTTCTCCTCACGTACCCGCGTCCTATGATATTGCTGCATTATTCGGTATGCAGTATTCTTACGTTCAGTAACTAGTTTGCACTCACCATCAAACCAGTCGCTCTGATCTCTACGACTACTGCCTAAGATGGAGTTGGCAGTACTAAGGACAGTATTCTTAGGGCGTGTCCATTTCTCTTCTACGCCCGGAATTCTGGCCCCAGGACTTACTCTCCCACCGTCGAGCTCTTCGGGGGCGAGTCTTAACGCATGACCAAATGTGTTGCTGGAGTTATCATTCCGTAAAGCAGCCGTGTTAATCGGAACCTGATCCGCGGATGCAATTCGTCTCCGTAAGGCAATCCGCGTTCGGAAAGCTGTACCATCAATATAGTGATCCAAGTCGACGTTGGCACCTCGGTACGTTCGTACCGTCATCAGGCTCGAGAAGTAGCGGCGATCTATCAACACGTGGTCAATTTGGTTACGAGTGGCTTCATCAGGTGATGCCCAGGTGGCTTTGTGGATATCTTTACGCGGAAACCTGGTACTTGCAACGACCAAATTCTTTGGTGGTGTTGAGGATATATTTTTATTTATTATTGTTTTTCTTACCTCGGTGGTTTAGCTTCCGGGTCTTTTGGTCTTTCATCCCAAGATGAAATACATTTTAAGTTTTAATTATTTCATTTGTTCATCTTTAATTGATCCACAAAATTCGGCCGCTCGATTTCGATTGATTAATTTATGGTCGTTGTTCCAGGCGTTAGCCCCCGGCAGGTGATAGATGTCAATGGTGGTGGAATGTTAAACAATAAAAGACGGTTCCCTTTTATTGTTTATTATGATCTGTGTTAAGTTATAGTTGGGGCTCTGAATGAAAACGCGTTTTATCTATTGTTGATTTATTTTATAGGTTAAAGGGGTTTAACTATTGTTTATTTATTTTAACGAGGTTTAACTATTTTTATGGTGGCATTTAAATTGTGGTAGTTTTTTTGATTCTGCGTTGGCCATAGGTTCGGCCTCTGGAATTGTACTAATCCCGAAATTGAAATTTGTCGCCCTTTTATTCTATTTTACGTTGAGAATTGTCAACTTTTTAATGTGAAAATTCCAAGAAGCACACACAAGATTTTGTGTGCTTCAATTAGAATTGTTTTCTAGGAAATGGTTAAGAATTAATTTGAATAAATTCCTGGAAGGGAAATCATGAAATGCATTTTGGGTTAAGCATTTTATCATGTCAGGATTTTAGGAATTGGATCAATGTGCGACGAATTAACTTTTGGTTTAATTCGTCGCTCATATGATTCAATTATGAATTTGGATGTAAGTTATGGGAGGTATTGGGGATTTGGATGGGATTATGGATAATGTTGGGGATTTGGATGGGAGTGTCGATTTAGGATCGCTACAATGGCGCCAGTTCGATGGTTCGCAGTCCATTGTCATTAGTGTTCTCATGCAAACTATGGGAAGCTGCGTAGTGCCTGAAAACCGGCTCCCGACTTATTTTCGCATTCCAATCACCAAAAATGACTTTCACATCGTGTCTTGGGCTGTCATTAAGGGCCCGTTCGACATTATCGTAGTATTCTACTTTTTCGTCGTCAGAGGACTCCTCTGTAGGCCCGTGAACGTTTATGAAGCTTATGTTCTTAAACTTGCCTCACACGCGAAGAGTGCATAGCCTTTTGTTTATTGTATTAAAGCCGATGATGGCAGATTTCAGTTTTTGACTGATTAGAAAGCCCCACCCCGAGCACATGGTATTTTGCATGACAGCTGTAATAAATGTCATACTCGTTTTTTGGAATAACACCACTCCCTGTCCATCTTATTTCTCGTAATACTGTTATGTCAGCCTTATATTCGGACAGGGCATCGTCTAGCTGCTGTGCAGTTCGAGCTCTGTATAGTGAGCTGACGTTCCATGAGAACATTCTTAAATCGTTTAGCCATTTTCGTTTCCGTGGTTGTCGTCGTGTATCCGGTCCATATCCGAGGCTTGTTAAATCTGCCATAATAATTCGTTTTTACGAGCATCGTTATTAGCTTTATGCCAACCTTTCTCGGGATGTCTCTGCATGCATTGATTCGCTACTTGGCGGGTGCAAAAGTAGCTATCCAGGGATGTCACGTGGAGACTGCATGTCAACTTGGATTGAACAGGAACAAGGATCGTCCTGGCCTTCCGGGTTGAAAGCAATCAGTGACTTTGTCCTGTATGTCCGCTCCCAGCCCCCCGAAAGAATCGTTCATCATCATCATTATCATCGGCACTACAACAAGGATGCGGTCTTGGCCTTATTTAGCAAGTCCTGAGGCTTGTGGTGTGGCAACGATCCTGGCGCAAGGCTTATAACCTTGCCCGGAAAAACAAATTATTGTGGAAAATTTAACAAGCCTCGGGAATCGCTAAAAAAGGCCAAGAACGGATCCCGGTTGTAGTGCCGAATGATGATGAGGCTTGTTAAATTTTCCATAATGATTTGTTTTTTCCGGGCAAGGTCATTAGTCTTGCGCCAGGATCGTTGCCACACCTTTAATATATACCAATCAACATATTTCCCGTCACATCAAGCGTGGAAATGATTCTTTAAATCGTATTAGATCCGCTGAGTGCCTCATTTATGAGAGTTCACCGTGAAATTTCTCAAACATTCAACAAGTCTCACTAAAAAACGCTGAAACATTGAACGCACTCGTAGTAACGATTGAATACAAAATTAATATCGCCACACGGCGACAGGAAGCAGAGTACTATTTGCTTGCTTCACCAGTCACCCTCCACGTTGTCTATAGATCCAGAACCACCTCCTCCAGCGGAGGAAGAGTATCCCAGGGTAAGGAACCGCCCTCTCCTTGGTATCTACCAATACTCACAGCCGATATCACCTTACTGTCTTCGGGACTTCTCTACTGGATCCTGGAAACAATGGGGCGAATTCAAGAAAACAGTACAATAACACTGCTCTGGATCGAAAACATCACAAAAGCCCTGGAGAGAAGTGGAGCGATGATATATTTTGACGAGAACAGAGGAGGTTAGCGACGAGCGAAGACAAGAACACTACTAAACAAAACAAAAGGTCGAAGGAAAAGACAAAGAGGTGACAGTGCGAACAATAAAAAGGCGACGTTGACGCTTAACACGAATAAACACAGATCGAAAAAAAGGACATTGATTACGGTCCGAAAAATCAAAACATTACGTTGACGCTTATTACAAAATAAAAAACGGATTCGGAGTTCGCAGGCGAAATTGTTTACATTCGGTAGTTAAGTGAATTATTTCATTCCTGTCCTGGTTTTTTTCTTTTTTTCTCCTTCTTACTCTAGATTTAAGATAGTCTGTAAGGCTTTTTATATTAATTTAATTTAAATTAATGTAGGCTTGCATTAAGCTAAATAAATGAGGGTTCTGCCCTCACTAAACTACAAAAAAAAAAAAAAAAAAAAAAAAAAATTTTTAACATAAAACTGGACACTGGAAATTTCATCAAGGGATACAGATTAAAGGATTGGGACGACTGTCTATTTAAGATCATTTCCTGAAAAAAACTTATTCGGATGAAGTTCGACGAGATAAAGCAGAACAAAGAATTACATCAGGATCATAGATAAGTTGTGAATTCTCGTTACACGAATAAAATATTTTTAGCTTCAAATTCGAACTTTGTGATTTACTTTCTGGAATTTGATATCAGTCCTTAATCGACAAAGATATTCTACTAAGATACTGTGGGGCTTTTCAGGGCCCGAAGAGCCATGCATCGCTCGATCCCCACCATTTCCAGCAATGCGACTTACCTTGAAGTCGAATCTTCAGCAAGATTATACAACCTTGCTACGGCCTTAACCGCCAACCAATTTGCTGGAATTAATTCGGTTATCCCAAAGAATAACCGACATAAATACCTTCTAGGCAGCTTACCTTTCTTTGGGGGGTTTTTCCAAACCCCTTCTTCACGATCATTCCTGAAAACATTAAGTCCACGGCAAGGATTATCACCTAGCCGTGGCATCAAAAATTTCACCCTCGGGCATGCATTGCACCCAGCGCATCACGTCCCTATTACCTTATGCTACCCACGTCATGCCATGAAAACAAAATCAACACAGAGTTCCTAATGTACTCGTTTTGTTTGTCCATGTCACCCCTAAGCGTGCGGCTACTAAGTCTCACCAGTTTGCCACCGTCGACAAGGTTTCGGCCGACGCAAAGCAAACATTTCCCGCATTTTCAGCAATAGCTGGTTTTCCATTATCGGTTTCCACCGATCATGGACCGCAAACAAGCAACGAATTGGATGTGGCCATCAAGTGTTTACTTTTAACAACTGGCAAAGGCTGCACCCTATATTCGGTTGCAATACCTAAACGTCGCATCCATATCTTCCGGATTGTTTATGGTATACCGGAATTTCCTATTAACGGCCGCCAACCGTCCGCGGACCTGGAAAATTGCATGTCCACCAACCGAATGTTGATTTATGGCCTTTCCCCGGGCGAGCAGATCTTCGGGTCTGTTGCCGGCAAGCATTACACAATCAGTTGTGTACACAGCCGCAGACCCATGCAATGTTGGCGAACGCAAACAATGCATACCCATTACCCGATCATGGAAATAGCGTCTCTGTTGACATAGGATCGCAGAGACCTATCCCTTGCTTAATGATCATTACCAGGAGACGCAATTACGACGCCCGCATCTATCTATGTTCACCGGACAATCGTATGCGACGCATACATATACATGTGAAATGTACGCCATACTTCCCAATCCAATCACGATTGACTGCCTCGAGTTGATCGTGTAGCTCCTCCCCTTTTATGGCTTTTCTTTGTGATGTCATTCTGATGGTGGCGAATGGAAGTCAGTCAGATTTCATCATTCGAACTGTGTACAGGCTTACGAATCTAGAGCCCTGTTTTGCGTTTACCGGAGTTGAGTTTTTGTTCCCGTCGGTTGTCAGTTGTTCGATTGTGAAGGATTGATCCCGTTTGAGTATATAATAACGTTCATATTGTAAACATTATACGTTGTGCTACACAATTATAGTCACCCCATTTAACGAATTTGTTGAAGCAAAAATAATAATTACGTGTTAATAAAGTAATAAACAGTACTTCCAGTGTGTTTCATTTGTGGAGCCGCAAAGACATCTTCATCGATTGTTCGATTGTGAAGGATTGATCCCGTGTTCCAGTGTTTCTTGGTACTTGAGTTCGCTGTTTGTGTCAATTTAAATTCGTCGTTGGTGTTTGTGATTCGTCTATTCGTCGGTGGAGTTTTTATCGACTAGCATCCTTGTTGATGTCATGATAAAAACTAACCACAATACCACGGCGAGTGAACTGATTTGACTTGTCCACGAATATTGTCTCTGAAGAAGAGTTGGAGTCGTGTTCCGACAACAGAAAATCTATAGAGGGTTTATAATACTTCGCCAGCCATTAGCAGTTTCTATTATACAAAAGTGCAAAATACAGTCCACTCACACCACAGCGCATCACAGAAATTAACACATAATCTACCTCTCAAATAACAAATCTAGCCGCGGATCGCAACTGTGCATGACGCTTTTCGCTATAACATTGACACAGAGGTATGTACGAATAAATTATAAGTTATTAATACATTTTTATGTATAAGGACTATCCATTATTCCTTCCTGGCATTATTTTAAGGTAATTTAGATTTCACATATGTTAAACAAAAATCATGTTATCAAATTCTGTAAAGGATGTATAGTGTTGTGCACAGGTTTTCGTAATTCTCTTATCGTGTTAGATCGAAACGGTGTACACGAGTGTTTTCGCAATTTATCTAACGTGTCAGAGCGGAACCGTGTTGTAGGACGCCATGTGATGGTTGCATTAACTTCGCTCCCAAGTTTAGATGCGTCAAATTGGACAACACATGCTTCCCTAATTTAGTACCAGGTTTAGGCTGTCAATGTTTGTATTGTATCGTAGAAAACTATCACTACATTGCAATTTTCTTGGTAGGTATCCGACGAGTAGGACATTCTTCAATCTTGAAAAAGTCCTACCGTATCTTTTCAACTATCGAATCGCAATCCATATACTTCAGTTGTAACAAGAAAGGAGGTACTATCTTCATAGGGATACAATCTATTTAGACACAAATCGTTGCCAGTATCTCGTTTTGCAATAATCGAGATTTATATTCCCTAACGATGACGTGCTACAACGATACCCCAACTCTTTGAAACGTAACCACACAACTTCCTTTAATGATTCCTTGTGAAATACTCTTGAAAATCCCTAAATGCCATTTATCTAACTTATTAAGCAATTTATTTAGAGGATAATTTAACAGGGATTTCCTCGGGCATGTTTACATGATGACTTCTCGTTTCTGGGTCATATTTCTAGAAGAGAACATAAAATAAACATTCGATGGGAACAAGGTACAAAACAATTTGTTTGCTTTGTGAATTAGTACGAACTGTTTACAAACGGATTTCCAATTGAAGTTTATTTCTCCGGTCCTTCAGAGAAAAATGTATTTGCGGAACGAATTATTCATACTGAATAGCAACTGAGCGGCGTTTACTACAAATTGAATTTAAATGACTATGAAGAACCGGCCAAAGTTAAAGAATATGTTCGTTGACGACTTTTATCGGCAAGACAGGAAAGGGATATATAAGTATAAATAGTGTCATTATATAGATTTAAGATTATAGTTGTAAAGTTGTAAAATCTTAAATTGTAAATCTGTTATCTACTTAATAAAAATTTAATTGAAGTATAAGTAGTAAGTCTTGAGATATTTAGTCGTCCAGTTGTATAGAGATACTGTCCAAATAAAGTTGAGCTCTTTTAAAAAATGAAAAACCTTTGATCGTGTGATGATATGTCACAGTTAATGTAAAACGTCATCATTAAAACGCAATATAAAAAGCAGTGACAATTGGGGAGTAATTTATCCTCCTTACCCTTTTAAAGCCAAGTGTTTGTTTCATCCAGAAATATGAGGATATTTATGTTTACTTTCAGGTTGTCCATCCTTTCCTTTTGACCTGTCTGGCATCCATTAAATTTTTGTTTAAAATAAATTCCTGCCAAAGATATGCGCCATATCATATTTTCAATGTTTATGATTTTCAGAAGTTGTAGACGCTATAAAGCGATTGAAAAACAACAAGGCTCCCGGAGTCGACTGCATACCGGCAGAGCTTGTGAAGCATGGAGGAGGGGCAACCGCTCGAAAGATCCACCAGCTCATCCAAACAATATGGGATAAGGAAGTTGTGGCGGCTCTTGCGAACGCCTATACTTTCCTGTTTACCTACCACCAGGTAACCCCCCTTTTTTTTTTAAGCGTCCTGTCCTAAAAAAGCGCGTAGTCACCTGCATTGGCATGGCTAACAACCACAAGAACCTGTAAAAAGCAATGTCTGCTGATGCAAAAAGTATAACATGGGCATTTTAAAACCTGAAAAGTATGACTAACCTGCCCATACGACTAACCACCAGCTGCAATACTTAACTGCGCTGTTTAAACACCATCAGAAACACAAGCATGGCCATAGGAAGGGCAAGGTGGTCGCCCATCTAGCAACCAACATTGCATTACTTCCTACCAAGGATATGGTCATAAGAAGCGGCGATAATGCAACAAGAGATGTTTATATTTCTCTTGATTCGTTCACGAAATGCCCACATCGGTCGCTAACTCGAGCCACACACACGGAAACTCGCATCTGACAGTAAACAGGCAATAAAGAACTCGCCAGTGTAAATACACGTACGCCGGTTCGACTTTATTAATGCCAACATCCAACATGCGCACGATCAGCAATCATGTTACACGTAGGCGCTGATCGTGCAAATACAATGATCTGTTCAGAACAACTCGCCCCAGCTGCGAATGTGTTATTTTTCATGTATACGCAATGTCTATGGTTCGCATGCTGGGCGACACAAGCGATGAGCACCAACAGGGGATCATGGTGTGCGTTCAACCCTTCGATGGTAGGGAAAAAGTAAAAAGGAAAATGACCAAATATGGTCATCGAGGCGATAGATAGATTTTTGGTATCCTGTCGCTGAGAGAGCAATGATCAGTAGCGTCGTGAATACTGGCAGAAAAAGTTATTCCAGACTAGTGTTAGATACAACCACTATAGTGCTCAGTCCGAGTTAAAATTGAACTATTATATTGTAAAATACGAATGATAATTACCGTTGCATCATTCAATACAAATGTTAATAACATATAGTGCTCTTGTTAGATACAACAATTATAGTGCCCTGTAAGTTAAAATGGAACTATTATATTGTAAAATACTAATGTTAATTACCATTACCTTATTCAATATAAACGTTAATAGCTATATTATATTATTAAATACTAATGTTAATTACAATTACGTTATTCAATATAAACGTTAATAACTATATTATATTATTAAATACTAATGTTAATTACAATTACCTTATTCAATATAAACGTTAATAACTATATTATATTATTAAATACTAATGTTAATTACCATTACCTTATTCAATATAAACGTTAATAACTATATTATATTATTAAATACTAATGTTAATTACCATTACCTTATTCAATATAAACGTTAATAACTATATTATATTATTAAATACTAATGTTAATTACAATTACCTTATTCAATATAAACGTTAATAACTATATTATATTATAAAATACTAATGTTAATAATTCAACGCAACGAAGACCCAGTATACAACATTCACAAAGAAAACTGGATCATCGGTTCCACAGCTGATGATGAATGGCCAGGCCCTCGAGGCTGGGGAAAGTTTGAAATTGCTCGGCGTCACGGTCTGTGGGAATGTATCATGGCATAAACACGTATCGGGTATCACCAGATCAGCCTCAGGAAAACTGAGTTATCTTTTTAGAGCCAAGAAATACTTTACTCCGGCCCAACTTCTTCTCCTATATAAATCTCAAATTAGACCCGCGCTCGAATATTGCTCTCATGTTTGGAGCTCGGCTCCTAAACATACCCTCGACCTACTTGAGAGCGTACAAAGACGAGCGATCCGCCTGATCGGGGACTCGGTGCTGACGTCGGGACTACAGTCGCTATCACATCGAGGGCGCGTGGCCGACCTCTGTCTGTTTTACAGATATTATCACGGGTGCTGTTCTTCGGAGATTCTTGGCATTGTTCCACGCAATTCGGTCTATATGCGCTCCACAAGACAATCCGACGAATCGCACCCGTTTGTGGTTCATCTCCCGACGGCGCGAACATCCCTGTATCAGAACTCGTTCCGTTACAGAACGGGGAAGCTGTGAAACTCCCTTCCCACGCGAGTGTTCCCGGAGCGTTACAACCTGCAACTGTTCAAAAAGAACTGCAACAGTTATTTGATGGCATCTTGGGGCGCCCACTCGACGCTATAGGTTCGCCTTTCCCGAGAGAAGTCTAATACAAAAAAAAAAAAAAAAAAAAAAAAAAAAAATTACCTTATTCAATATAAACGTTAATAACTATATTATATTATTAAATACTAATGTTAATTACCATTACCTTATTCAATATAAATGTTAATAACTATATTATATTATTAAATACTAATGCTAATTACCACTACATTATTCAATACTAATGTTAATAGCTATACTCAATACTAGTGTTAAATACAATAACTTTAGTAACCTTGGAGTCGGATTTTGTAAATAGCAGTTTTGTTTATCAATTGAGAATAAAGAACCTTTTTTGCGTTACCGGAGTGACTCAGACTATTTCTTGTGCGGTGAATATACCCAGACAGCAGCCGGATTGGGTTGGCGTTCCGCTATTACAACAACCACCACAAAGTCACTCCGGAAGAATGGAAAACCTCAATAGTCATCCCCATTTCCAAAAAAGGCGACAGATCGGACTACGAAAACTACAGAGGAATATCATTGCTCCCAACCGCATACAAAATATTAACAAATCTCATTCTGGCGAGAATCACACCGTACGCAGAAGAGATACTGGGAGACTACCAATGTGGATTCCGTAGGAACCGGTTAACAAGCGACCAAATGTTAACAATAAGACAACTGCTGGAAAAGAAGTGGGAATACGGAGAGACGGTTCACCAATTGGTCGTTGACTTCTACCATATTCTAGTTGAGCTGGGAGTCTCGAAAAAATATGCCGCCCTCATTCAAATTTGCATGAACGAAAACAAAGGGCGAGTCAGAATAGAAAATCACCTCTCAGATCCATTTGAAATCCGGGACGGACTAAAGCAGGGAGATGGTCTATCACCGTGTCTTTTTAACCTTGTGCTCGAGTATGTCATCAGAAAGGTACAAGACGAAAACATGGCCGGATCATCCCTGAACGGGGTCACACAACTGCTCGCATATGCGGATGACATCGCTGTTCTGGGCGATAATCTAGAAACTGTTAGTAAAAACTGTGAAATCATCATGCAAGCAGCAGAAGAGGTGGGCCTAGAAATAAATGAAGACAAAACAAAATAAATGATTACGGCAAGAGCAGGTGGACCTCAGAGAACACATATAAACGTCAGAGGTAAGATATTTGAAAAAGTTAAAGAATTTAAATATCTGGGAACGATACTGACGGCCAGTAACGAAGTGTCGAAGGAAATAAACAAGAGACTGCATTCCGGCAACGCTAGCTGGCACACAGTCAGTAAACTGCTGAAATCCAGACTGCTATCACGTAACATAAAGCTCCGTGTCTATAGAACCATAATCATGCCGATTGTTCCACATGGATGCGAAACATGGGCTCTCACAAAACGGGAAGAAAACAAATTCCGCGTATTCGAGAATAAAGTTTTGAAGGGCATCTTTGGAGGTAAATATGACGAGGAGGCAGGTGTCGTATATCATGTCTACAACAATTGTATTTAATTATTTCTGTGTCCACAAAACTTACCCCGTGGTCGGTAGCTTCAATTTCCTGCTGCGATGATATTGAGGACAGGGAGTCTCAATGTAAATGTCCTTTGCACTAATCAGCATATTAGCACAAAACGATTTTAGTTAAATGGATTAAACGATTTTAGTAGTCTCACATGAGGACAGGAAGTCTCGATGTAAATGTCCTTTGCACACAAGAGCGAATATTAGCACAAAACGAGAATATAAGAAATATAAGTACAAAACGATTTTATTTTCCATTTCAAATGCACATGCACATCGTACTCTATTTTACTTTCTTAAATATGAGAACTGAATAATTGAAACACACCCGTACGCGGCGACTGCTTAACCAACAAGAAGGACTCATCTCGTGTCTTTTGACACACATCCTATTTCGTTCCGCTTCCACGGTAGTGATTTCGAGGAAGCGGCCGAGATGGCTAATGGCTAATAGGGGGCGACTATGGCTACTACAAAGAAGATAACTATTGCAATCTGAATGGGGTTTTAAATTGGTTTTAGGTTTATTTAAATTAGATTCTATTGTAAAAGGAATAGGCAATTCGCACTTTGTAGGGAAGGGAAGGATATGTGAAGGATGAAGGATATGTGCGTAAAGACACGAGATGTTAATGACGAGAAGTCAATGATTCAAAGGGGGAGGGATAATTAATTGAAGTTTAATTATATAACACAGGACAATGGAGGAAACTCCACAACCACGAATTGGAAGAGCTATATCGCAAACCTACAATAGTGAGAGTAATCAAGTCGCGAAGATTAAGATGGGTCGGACACGTGGCGCGAATGGGGTACGATAGGACCATGCATAGAATTCTTGACGGTACACCAACGGGAAAGAGACCGGTAGGACGGCCGCGACGGAGATGTGAGGACAATGTTAGGTTTGACCTTGAGGAGATCGGATCGAATGGTCAAGCGTGGAAGGAGAGTGCCCAGAACAGGGAACGATGGCGAAGCCGAGTCGGCGAGGTCATGAACTTCCGGGTTCCTACAGGCCAATAAATAATAAAAAAAAAAATAATAATAATATGATTTTCAGGAAATGTACTGCGAAGCATACCTCATGTGTATCAAAAAAGATCTATTGTGTGTAAACAATGGATGCGTTCCTTCGGTCTGTACGATCGAAAGAGAGATACGAGTGTGTGTGTGTATGAACGTCGTCCGGTTTTGGAGATTCTATTACAGAGTCTGATACCAACCATCGTCCAAAACGGACATAAAATATAAAACCCGTCGCGTTGTAAATTTGATTTAAAAAAAAGGAGTCTGTGCATATCCATCGTCCTACATGGATATACGATTAAAGCTGATCGCGTATCTATAGTCGTGAGTGTTACCCATCGTTAGTAAAGGCGGGCGTATGTTTATAGTCGGGCGGTTTGAAGTCGTCTGGAAGGAAGGTCTGAACAACTTTTTTGGGAAGTTAAATTGGTCGTTATTTTTCCTCAGTAACGATGTTGACTCTATAGCGGACACATTGACAGATACGATTCTACTTGACATGCAAACCTTTATTCCACACAGAATAAAGAGTATCAAACCCAAAAGAAATATGTGGTTCGATTCCGGGTGCAGAGAAGGCATTAAAGCTAAAGAGTTGAGCTTCCGGTTGTATAAATCAAACAATACTGAGGAAAACCGGAGAAGACTTAAGAGAGCTAGAAACGACTGCAATGCGTATATTCAACGCGCAAAGTTCTTGCATGACCAGAGAGTGAGACAAAAAATACTACACTCTTCCACTGGTAGTAGAAACTTCTGGGCATTTGTGAAAAACATTCAAAACTCGGTCTCCTCATCCATTCCTTCTCTAATACTCGACGGCAGACCAGTCACCAGTGCAATAGAGAAAGTGAATCTACTTGCTACACATTTTGCAGCCAACTCAACGCTGCCTGATACCACCTCAATTCCTATTCAACTTGACCAGAATCAGCTCACCATGTGCCAGATTCACCTCCGGACGCATACTCTGGTCCTGGCGCTCAAGGAACTAAACGCAAATAAATCCGTTGGCCCTGATGGCATTTCCCCAATTCTCTTGTAGAGATGTTCCTCTTCACTATCTAAATCACTGCGGAAACTCTTCCTTTGTCTTACTCTACTGGCCGTTTCCCAAATAGATGGAAATCAGCGAATATTCACCCAATTCCCAAAACGGGTGACAAATTGCCCCTCTCTTCTTATCGACCCATAGCATTAGCTTATATTCTCTCGAAGGTAATGGAAGTATTCTGGAATCAAATGACCTCCTCAATGACCGCCAATATGGCTTTCATAGCAACAGGTCTTTGGCGAATTTTTACCTTTCAGTCGATACAATGTTCCGCCAAACACTGTTTGCAGCAAAACAAAATCAAACGAAACCGGAGCGCGCGCTGTCACCAATCCAACACAGAGATATTAGTTCTTCGAATATTTTATTTTTTTCTTTACGATTTATTTTTCTTTAGGTTTTCACTTTATATAGATTGGTATGTCTTACAAATTAGTTTTTAAGTACACATTCGATTTATTACACCAGTTTATTAATTAACTTCTTATTTAACATGCCCGTGGATTATCCTTCGTTTAAGCTGCCTTTATTAAATCGGCTGATATACTTCTCACCACAAGTGTTTCGTTTGGTTGGATTTTTGTCTAATTTTATTTAGTTCGACACTGTTACAATAAACTAACTTTACTCTATTAGACTGTCCAATGGTTTTTCAAAAACAAAACTTCCGGTTTTAAAAATATGTATTATTTGATATGTTGTGATAAAGGAAAACTCGAGGACGTAATACGCTTGAACGCGTCTTCAAACCACTGTCGTAAAATCAAAACTCGTCTAGGTTTTCAAGTCGGTTGTCTGCCTCGCGGATCACCTCCTTGTTCGGTTTCTCTACGTGGACTTTTTATTCGACGGTTGTTCCCAGTAGACTAACTGTATTCGCATCCCCCATCGTAAGGGAAATTTTTCCAACGCATCTCTGCAACAGAATTTCCCATATTATCTGCTAAACAGATTTTCCCATAGTATCTGTAAAAGGAGAGATTTTTTCCTCGTGATCATCATTAACATTATCTGGTGGTTATCGGAATCTTGTTCCTTTGTCTTATGATCGGTGGTACGCCACTTATTCTCCGATCTTTTTCTTGGATTGTTTGTCTTTCCCATCTGGCCTGAGAAACCAGGGTTCTCATGCTATTCAGATGGATACAAAGGACTATGGACTATGCTTTGTTTGCATTTCCAACTCATAAACATCTAACGAGGGTAGTGTTAAGATGTTTATGGTTGCATGACTATTGGTCGGCAGCGAAACGATATGCTTTGTTTGCACACATGTGCCTTTTGCTTTAGGGTCATGCAAGGGATTTAGGTGCTAATTGCTATTACCTACCAGAGTAGGCATCCGTTGTCCGGTTTATTTACCGACAATGGTGTTTCATGGGGAAACATCGCGTTGATGCTTAGCATGGGTACTTGATTTAGATGGGATGCTTTGCTGTATTTGGTGCATTGGTTTGAATACGATGTATGGATGCGTTGAACTCGATATTGGAAGCTTTTGAACGTTTAGTTCCTTGATTTCTGATATCGACTTCAACGTCGTTGCATGTCATATTACCTTTTGTTTCAGGTGTGGTTAATGACTATTGGGGCACGTGCCTGTGGGTGCGTTTAGCATCCGGCCCTTTTATTAAAATTATATTCATCTGGAGTGGACAATTCCCTGATCCAATGGATAAGAGACTATCTTTCTGGCCATTCAATACAAGTGGTTCTTGATGGTGTCAAATCTGGTTCCCATCAAATTAATGCAGGTGTTCCCCAAGAACTATCACCCACTCTCTTCCTCATCTTTATAAATGATCTCTTGTCCATTACCCACAACCCAATTCAATCGTTTGCTGATGATAGCACATCGAGCTTTTTTACTCATACGAACTTTCCCGACCAAACTCTTCGAACGTCATTATCAATCAGCAGGTTAATCATCATCATCATCATCGGCACTACAACATGGAACCGGTCTTGGCCTTATTTAGCAAGTCCTGAGGCTTGTTAAATTTTCCATAATGATTTGTTTTTTCCGGGCAAGGTCATTAGTCTTGCGCCAGAGGCTCCCCGACGGGGAATCGAACCCCGGTCTCCCGCGTGATAGGCGGGTATACTAACCAGTATACTATTGAGGAGCAATACATTGAATTAAAACCTCAACAAGATATATCAATGGCGATTATCTAACCGAGTAGAGTTCGATGCCTTAAAAATTCAGTCCTGTCTCCTGTCGTCAAAAGCGGACCCCAAAGTACGTACGCTGTCGATGAACAGCACTTGCATCGACGAACCCAAGGAACAATCACTCGAAGTAATTTAACTTTTAATTGGAGCAACCACATTTTTGAAGCTGCGAAAAGTGCAGCCAAATGTATGGGGTTCCTTAATAGATGCAAAAAATTCTTCGCTCCAACTAACCTGGCCCTATTTACAAGGCGAATATTCATCCCAAAATGGAGTTCAACTCCCATATTTGGTCAGGCGCATCCAAAACTGCACTACACGTGCTCGATAGGATGGAAAAACGAGCAGTGAAACTTATTGGGGACCCAGCTGTGAGTAAACAATTCTTTCGTTAGAACATAGGCGCTGTGGGGTAGGTGGTCGTGGCGCCGGCATGGGTGCGAGTTCTACCACCAACCAACCCACAAAACTAAAGGTTCAACGTGCACCAAAAAAAACACCAACAGGAAAAGAAAACGCGCAATTATGTTCATAAAGGTTTGGTTATTTTGTGTAAAAATATTTAGATTTATTTAAAAAGAATTCTGTTTTGTTCTTACTAAGGTTATTTTACACTTGTTTTAACAGTAGGTTCTTGATATTAGGCTATTAAGTAAATTCCAACGTATTTCATTGCGCTTAATCAGTTTACAAAGAAAAAAGATGCCAATTACACCGACGATGACGGATGCACAAAAATATAAGGAAAAATTTACTTTTAGTTAATCGCGCGCTTACTCGACTCCATTCGCGTCCCCGTGCGCACCGAAGAGCGAAGGAAGTAACGACCGAGGTGGTCGGATGATGGAAAACGACTTAGCGATATTAATTCGCTGGCTAAGGAAATTCGGCCAGTGACACTGGCTCTCTTAATTAAAGGATGCATTTTCCATCCCAAAAGAAACGTGAAGTCTCTCTTTGGGGGTAGGTAACCTGATCTCATAGAGGAGATCATAGAGATACTCATGTATGTGTGAACATTGGTTCTTTCAAAGACAAAGTCATGAGAACGAATCTGAAAACAAAGAAAAGGGAATAATGTGCGTCAATGAGATGTGAGTTCGGCTAAGTAGACAGGCCGAACCTCTTTGGGTGCTAATTGGGTTTCTGGTTTATTTCCAGAGAATTGGTGTTTATGGCATCGCTGCAAAGGGTAAGTATACCATGCCTATTTGCATTTGCCTATGCTGTAGGATTTAATTTATGGTTTAAGACGCGAGATGCGTATATTTGCTTTTGGCCCTTGGGTATAGGTCGCCAGCCAATGTGTATGTAAAGGAATTTATTATACACATGGTGAGGCTGGGAATAAGCGACGCAATGTTTATGATCCCTGTTATGATGGTTACATTATATGTAAACCAAATTGTTTTGTTTTCAGGAATTCGACTAGGGGAAATGCGTATGTAAGAGTGAGATTTGCCTGGCAACCGAAGGTGCCGAATTGAGCTTCGGATTAATGAAGTTTGAAACAGAATTCTTATAGGGAATTTGGCATTCGAATAAATGAATGAAGGTAAGACTCTTCCAGGAGATTTTAGCTAAATACATTTGATGAACTTAATGCGTGAAGCATTTACAGGTGCTGATGCGATTGCATTAGCAGAAAACGATGACGGTTGGGTTGTAGTTATGGGGGTTCTTCGGGTAAGTAGACAGTGGGATTTGGCGGAACCACCACAGCGCAACATATCGTGCCTATCTCTTTTCCATAGGTATTATCACGGTCGTTGCTTAACTGAACTTGTGGTGTTTCTCTATATAACATGGAGAACCAAGCCACAATTCCATACTTTATTTCGACCGCTTTCAGCGCGCCATACCTATCCATTCCCCTTATATGCTATTCACCTGAAATAACATGTTTTCCCTAAGGACGCATAGCTAAACTCATTATCCTCTGCAGACAATGCATAATTGAGTTTAGCTACAATTTTCGCCATACGGCAATACTATTCTTATAACCATGAGATTTCCACCGGAAATTCCATTCGTATTGGTTAGCAACAACCAAGTGGAATCAAACGCGGTTGCATCATCTTCCATTGGCTTGGGTAATTACCAACATTCCTTAGAGTTTTTCCCACGGTACCATTTCCCTAGCCGATGTAGCGTCCTATCGATTGTTATCAGATCATCCATTCGCTTGGAATCAATGATCTCTTTTTGCAGGTGAATAGCACCAGCTAAATTTTTCTCTCCTCCGCAATTCTGTCTTTCCATAGTTCGATGAGATCTGTTATATAATTAAAGTTCAATTAATTATCACTCCCCCTTTGAATCTTTAACATCTCGTGTCTTCACATACATATCCTTCTCTTCCCTCCAAATCACTAATTTCCCTTTACAATAGAATATCCCCAAATACAATAGTAGACAATTTAAATAAAAGTAAACCCCCATTTAAAACCTCACTCACATTGCAATAGTCATCTTCCGTGTGTATTGAAATACAAAGAAAAAAAAAACAGTTTACAATTAATCGTGTGTATAGAAATACAAAGAGAAAAAAATGTAAAATTAATCGTGTGTATTGAAATACAAAGAAAAAAAAAACAGTTTACAATTAATCGTGTGTATAGAAATACAAAGAGAAAAAAAATGTAAAATTAATCGTGTGTATTGAAATACAAAGAAAAAAACCAGTTTAAAATTAATCGTGTTACATTATTAGAATAGAAACAATAAAAAGATCGTACACCCTTAAATTAATCAACGAAGTTTTCATTTGTGACCCGCATCGCTCTCCAGCTCTTACAGTGGAATCAACCAAATCCAGCTTGTACGCACACACAATACGACGCAGGGGTAAGTTTTGTGGACAAAATAAATGAATAATTCATTGTTAAAATTATATTTAACAGATCACCATAATCACCACTAGGTCACTGGACCAGTCGCATACGCGGCATTAATACACAAACACTAAGCCAGATCAACCCTGGGTTATTGTGCTTTCCTTTTGATTTCTCCATCCTTTCTACGCCCATCGACGTCGAACGAGTACGCATGTACTTATCCACCTCGATGAGCGTGGGGAATTGAAGGATGCACAAGAGAGCACGATTACCATTGGTGGATCGGTGTGTAAAAGCAGAAATCCCAATTTCCACCCTAATTCCAATTAGTCACAATCCAACCACTATCACAGGCAATCACGTCGTCCTTCGCGCTAAACTTTAATTTAATCTTTTGAAGAACTAGAGTCAGTTCTAAATCGTCACAACGGATAGTCACGCTGCCGCTAATGGTCTTGAGACGCCTTCCAACATAGTCACCGCAGTAGCCCAAAAAGGTTGCTAGTTTCTTTTGTATAATTTGTCTAATTGTACAATTATTATCGTTTAATTGTGTCGTGATACCCTAGTGTATATAATCTAATATAATCCGCCACATGTAAATTTCGTGATAGTTAGCTTTAATATAAAACAAATTCTAATATAATCCACCACATGTAAATATAGTGATCGTTAATTTTAATATACCACAAAAGGAACTGTAATATTAATGAATAAAAAAGGAGAAAACATACATAACCAAACCAAGTGAGTTTTATTTATTAACATTCTTCTCGTTGAACAATTTTCTTTCGTCGGAACATCGTTGGGGATAAAGTGAAAACCGTGCCCATGTTAGGCATCAACCCATACCCCACAAACTTGCTCAATGTGTTCCGCCCCCTAAGACATTTTCCCGCGATATCCGTCAATATGTGAATGCGATTAATTCACGTTGAAAGTAAACTTCAGGCGCACAAATAAATATAGAGAGTCATTCTTTAGCCGAACCACACTAATGTGGAAACTCTACCTGATCATGTGTTTCCTCGTCGTTTTAATGTCCAGGCATTTAAGATCAATGTACATCGATGCCTCCTTTGCTTCTCCACTTCCTCTCCTTCCGCTCGCATTGTGCTCTGAGGGTACTCCAAAATCCCCTTTTGTGTGCGCTTTTGTGTAAAAAAAAAAAAATTTTCTGCACAGATTAGTAACTGTAGATAAAACATGGATACACCACTACATCTTATACACTCCCGAGACGACAGAACGGGCGAAACAGTGGATTGTTAAAGGCGAACGGGCTCCAAAGAAGGCAAAGACGGTGAAATCAGCTGGAAAAGTTGTGGCTACTGTGTTTTGCGATGCACGTGGTATTATCTTCATTGACTCTTTGGAAAAGGGACAGACGATCACTGGACAGTATCATGCGTCATTATCTACTATTTATTGGCCTGTAGGAACCCGAAAGTTCATGACCTCACCGACCCGACTCTGCCATTGTTCCATATCCCGTGCGCTCTCCTTCCAAGTTCGACCATCCGATCCGATCTCCACGAGGTCATTATCAGGTCAGCTAAATGAGGAAATCAAAGAAAATCATCCTCATTTTCTAAAGAGTTATTGTCCTGCCCTCGTACAATACATTTTTGATACTGATCACCTCATCCGTTAAATTTATAAGCACAACGTCTCAGAAAATACTTCCCTTTCATGTCAGCAATGAAACAAAAATCAGTAAAATATTTTTAATAAAAATAAGAATCGTTTATTTTATGTATCAATTTCCTCTTAAACAAAAAATATATAAAACTTAAATCTTGTTCCGTATATTTCCATTTCTTTAAATATTTACTTTCACAAAACGCCATTTATTTAATATTTATACTTAAGATTTTTAAAAACATTGATTCTGTTGATGCTTGTTAATCAATAATCATTCTGTGTTTAGCTTTATTTAGCTTTGTGTTTTACGTTTTGTTCCATAGTTAATAATTAGTGTAATCTTCACATACATATTACATTCATTTAAAAGGTTATCTTAAATTGTTTTCTCATATTTTTATATTTATGCATGTATATATAAAAATTACATTCATGTAATGTTACGGTTTTTCTTTTTTTATTTGTTGTTGTTTATTTTAAACAATCGATTACCCAAATATTCACCCTTTTGAAAATATAAATGAGCGAAATTATTACGTTTACTAATTATTTTTTATTTTAAAATTACGAATCAATACAATTATATAATAATAGCCGTTATGTAATACGACGCCGAAAGAGTATATGCTTATACACATTTTTTTTTGTATTTTTTTTTTCGGTTTGTTTTTTTAAAAAAGAATATTCTTCTTATTTGTGAGATTTTAACAATAAATCTTATTATAAAAAATATATTATAGACAGTAAACAGAGATGATAAACAAGAACTTAACATACTACGTTGTGAATCATTTAACGAATGAGCACAAAAATTAAAAATTAACCGAACTATAATAAAAATAATAATTAAAATTATATAACTAAACTGAGAGAGTAAATCTATAAAAAATTGAGATTACTTGAGATACTAAAACGGACTGGGAGGGAATAACTATACTTGTAATCTAAGAAGGTTTAAGAAGGGAAACTTATCCGACGCAAGGGTATTATATAGATTTCCCAACAAGTAAATTAATGACATCCCTGGAAAAAAAGTAAATCAATAAAAAAAATGAAAACAAAATCAACGTTCGTTGCTATACTCGAAGGGCAGTGACCACACATTCTCTGGTATACAATGTCATTATATATTTCCGATGGCGTTAGAGATATGGTTTTTAAAGGTCGTGTTTCCTGATGTCAGCGGAACTAAATAAAATAAGATCATTTTGGCATTGTAATGCTTAATTTTATTTGATAGATTGTGTTTACAAATTCGAAAGTGTGGAACGCCATGGGGGATTTCTTTTGAGACTTTATAAGTCGATGCGGGAGATAAAACAAGTACCAGCAACGTTGTACTCCCATGAATGTAGGCGGACACAAAATTGAATTATTTTTCGAAATTTTTCGAACTTAATGGAGAAAAATTGTTTAGATGGCTTAGAAATGTTTTTATACTATAAAATAAGGGATATTTATTATTTCATAAAATGCTATCAAAGGTATTCAACAATATGAACCCAAAGTTCCTTATGATTTTTTCGTCCTGATGTTGTGAAATGATGAGTTAGGATCCCTTGTTAAAGGTAAGAAACCGGTTTAGAAGTACATTTGGGGTTTAAGTATTATACCAATTTTTTGACAGGAAAGAAATGAATACAGTTTATTTAAACTTTAGAAATGAAAATGTATGCAAGGCCTGAAATTTGCGACGTTTCTATCACAAATTATTGCTGACGAAAAAACACGACATAAGGATTCGTCAGGCACGAATTCAGTAACATCTGTGAACTTCGTTATGTGCCACAACTTCGTGGAAGTCAAGCACTTCTTCGAGACCATCTTCATCGACTATGTACGTCTTGTACTTTATCTCTTCGCCGGTCAGTAGCTTGAAGAACTTGCCTCCACTAACGATCTATTCCATTGAGAACTCAGACGGTTTGAGACTGTTCTAATAGGCTATAAGAAGAATCTATACTTAATTAAGAGGTATCTCGTGAACCTTTCTTGAACCTCCGTTCTATAATTAAGTATCATCATCATCATCGGCACTACAGCCGGGAACCGGTCTTGGTCTTATTTAGCAAGCCCTGAGGCTTGTTAAATTTTCCATAATGATTTGTTTTTTTCCGGGCAAGGTCATTAGTCTTGCGCCAGAGCCTCCCCGACGGGGAATCGAACCCCCCCCATGACAGGCGGGTATACTAACCACTATACTATCGAGGAGCCTCTATGCTATAATAGCCATGATCATTTGTATATTAGAGCAGACTGATGGAAAAATAAAATTGAAGTCTTTCTCGGGCGTAAGGCGGCGAACTCGAATACATCACTGGTTTGTCGTCCCTGCCCCGGGGAGCCACAGTGACCGCCGGGATGTGAACAGGACTTTCGCGCCGGCTCAATCTTTTCATCCACAGGGATGTTACCAACCGGCTCCGTCCGCGGATGCTCATACACATCTTACGACCTCTTCTGGTGGTGGAGCATGGGACAATACAATGTTTTCCTCTAACCGAAACAGGGTGCCACAGGAGTCAGTTCAGGGGCAATACATACCTCAAAACCAATCAACTCAGGCTGCTGGTGATGCATTTGGCGGGTCCTTCGACCACACCCAGACCCAATGGGGACAACCCCAATATGCCCCTGGAGAGCCCACACGGCTGGCAAAGATGTTCGCCTTTTTAACTCAACTCGTGGAGGCACGCGATTGTCGGATACCCGAGGTGATTATGCGAACACTCTGGATGTGGTTTTGACATCCGAGCCCACCATTTATACCGTCTCGCTTGCTGCGCCACTGGGAAACTTTGATCACTGCTTGATATCGGTCATGCAACCACTTGCATTTCATGCAAATAACCAACCAAAGGAGTTTCGCCATGTATGGAGGTATGGGGCTGCCAACTGGGACGAGTTGCGAGATTTCTTCGGTTCCTTTCCATGCTCGGAGGTGTGTTTTGGGGCAAACTCTTCATTGGTTTTGATGATATGTGCGGTTGACAGGCTGTGTCTCCTTTTGACATTTTGCTTTTAATAATTCTCACACTAATTTATTTTTTTGACAACGAAGGAATGAAAAGAACTTATTCACACTTTGGAAACATTTCAGACATATTCTCGTACAAATATATATGACATATATATATAACATATACGTTGCAGCACCGTAGAGGTGTCTATTAGACTTTGCTCTATGTGTACATTCTACAGGTACTTATTTCTAAGGACATTAAATGGCTTTGGAAGTGAATTGTAACGTGTGATGAAAAATGGATCCTGTTGTATGAGAACAGTTTTCGCCACAAAAAAAAAATTGAGTCCAAGAAACGATGGCAAGCACGGATTGAGACCCACGAATGTGCCATTGAGTATTTAATGAGATTTGAGAGATATCACACGTTATGAGTTACTTCCGCGTCACTAAGCGATCGATTCGAATTTTTAAATTAAATTGGTTGAAACAAGAAATTGAAAAAATGACTAGGAAAGCTGTGTTTCACATTGACAATATTATGACGTAAACGCCCAGTCAGCATCGCAATGAGATTGTCAGATAGTGGTGGAGACAATCTACGATATGATATTGGATGATCAACGGCTGAAACTGCAAAAGCTGTAAGACTTGGTAGACATTTAAAAATGTGCCGTATCTAATAATTTGGACGCCAAAAAGCGAGAAGTTTTGTTTCCACTGTTAATGCTGATGTTTCACCCTCAAATTGTCATTTGTTTCTACATCTGCTACGCTCTCTTGGTATCGTAAAATTGACATCTGGAAATGACTGCGCATAGTTCAAAGATAGAACTCGGAATTTTTCAATTAAAGATTAACGGATCGAAAAATGGCAGAAGTTGTTAAAAGGAATAGGCCATGTTTCGATAGATAAAAAAACCAAAAACAGTCAATTTTTGCTTAAACAGATCGAATACAGTATAATAATATTTTTGAGGCGTTTCCACTGAAAATATAGCGCACACAAATATAACCTTCTCGTCGCAAGTTGCCGTCGGGCCTGCGATAAGTGCACATTCTAGAAGCAATGATTTTTCAAACGCGTTTTTGTCCATGCAACTTTTTGTTCCATGTAAATTCTAACTCAAACACTTTCTAACCTATAAAATTCATAAAATGACGTTTAGATTTTCCTTTTTTTTTTCTTGTAAGGATATGAAGTATAATATTGATCCATGGTGGAATAGGATGGATCCTATTTCAAGTTGGATGGATAGGGATTCGAAGCTAGTGATATTACTTTGAGGCTATTGAATATTGCGAAAAGAAGTATATCGAGTTGTAGGGAGCTAATGATGCGTTTTCTCAAATCTTTAATCTTTCCTTTCTTAGATGGGGTACTTCTGGAACTAGTGACCAATATACATTGATACCTCCTTTCCCTATCCACTTCCTTTTCTACCGCTTGCAGTGTGCTCTTACATTTATGGGGACTCCAATAACTCCGTTTGTGCGCGCGTTAGTGTAAACTGGGCAATAATATTGTTGCTTAAACTGTATATTCTAATCCAAAAACGGTTCTAAATAGTTACAAAACATTATACGAGAGTTGTTTAATATGTCAGTGCCTTTTTGCAATCGTTGTGGATTGTTTCAACATTTTATTGTTTTCGAAATTCAAACCAAAGACACATTGTCTTGTTTTGCGAGACGTGTCTGATAAGTGAATACATTTTGAGTGGATTTTTTGGCCGAATGAGGCCGCTTTTTCATCAGGAGATGACGGAATCGTTTAAATGCTGTTGCATAATACTGCCCAGTCATAAACTGCCCCTTTTAACCGATTAATCTCTATACTATACCCTGTAATACGAGCATTCTAAAACACTGCCATCATTAACTTTCTTTGGACAATCCATTTATTGGATTGGGTTTTGTTTTTTACAGTATAATAATGGATTTAAGAAGGACCACACACTGTTTACGATTCTCTTATTTTATCGACTGTGAATAAACGCACCGCTCGTGGCCTCATCGGCGGATCGACATGTATCACATCTCCGTATATGTAATTTATTAACGTATACTATAGAAAGAGATTAGCAGTAAGTAGATTAAAGTGTACACATTAAAAAAAAAGTAGTGATGAATTGGAGGACCGTCACCATTTATCAAACCTCTCTTCAAACCTTTCGTTGAAACAACTAACAAAAGGGCAAGTTTCATATGAAATTAAAACGAATTATTTAAGTAATCTTTAAAATATTCTGGTATGGGGCGAAACATATAAGCCTCAGAGAAGCACAAACAGCGAATTTTGATAGTGACCTCCAGAGTGTCATCAACAGCAAAGTCTGGCTGAGTTCAGGATTGTCACAAACAGAAAAGTATGAATAACTTCCAGAGCTTCACAAACACCAAAGCCTGCGTGAGCTCCAGATTGTCACAAACTGAAAAGTCGGAATAACTTCCACAGCGTCATAAACACCAAAGTCTGCGTGAGATCCGGATTGTCACAAACAGACAAGGCTGCGAGACCTCCAGAGCGTCACAAACGCCAAAGTCTGCGTGAGCTCCAGATTGTCACAAACAGAAAAGGCTGAATAACTTCGAGAGCGTCGCAAACACCAGAGTCTGCGTGAGATCCGGATTTTCACAAACGGACAAGGCTGCGTGACCTCCAGAGTGTCACAAACACCAAAGTCTGCGTGAGCTCCAGATCGTCACAAACAGAAAAGCATGAATAACTTCCAAAGCGTCACAAACACCAGAGTCTGCGTGAGATCCGGATTGTCACAAACAGACAAGGTTGCGCGACCTCCAGAGCGTCACAAACGCCAAAGTCTGCGTGAGATCCGGATTGTCACAAACAGAAAAGTTTGAATAACTTCCAGAGCGTCACAAACACCAAAGTCTGCGTGAGCTCCATATTGTCACAAACAGAAAAGCATGAATAACTTCCAAAGCGTCACAAACACCAGAGTCTGCGTGAGCTCCGGATTGTCACAAACAGACAAGGTTGCGCGACCTCCAGAGCGTCACAAATGCCAAAGTCTGCGTGACATCCGGATTGCCACAAACAGAACAGTTTGAATAACTTCCAGAGCGTCACAAACACCAAAGTTTGCGTGAGCTCCATATCGTCACAAACAGAAAAGCCTGAATAATTTCCAAAGCGTCACAAACAGCAAAGTCTGCGTGAGCTCCATATTGTCACAAACAGAAAAGCATGAATAACTTCCAAAGCGTCACAAACACCAGAGTCTGCGTGAGATCCGGATTGTCACAAACAGACAAGTTGCGAGACCTCCAGAGCGTCACAAACGCCAAAGTCTGCGTTAGATCCGGATTGCCACAAACAGTAAAGTTTGAATAACTTCCAGAGCGTCACAAACACCAAAGTTTGCGTGAGCTCCATATTGTCACAAACAGAAAAGCATGAATAACTTCCAAAGCGTCACAAACACCAGAGTCTGCGTGAGATCCGGATTTTCACAAACGGACAAGGCTGCGTGACCTCCAGAGTGTCACAAGCACCAAAGTCTGCATGAGCTCCAGATTGTCACAAACAGACAAGGTTGCGCGACCTCCAGAGCGTCAGAAACGCCAAAGTCTGCGTGAGCTCCAGATTGTCACAAACAGAAAAGTCTGAATAACTTCCAGAGCGTCACAAACACCAGAGTCTGCGTGAGATCCGGATTTTCACAAAAGGACAAGGCTGCGTGACCTCCAGAGTGTCACAAACACCAAAGTCTGCATGAGCTCCAGATTGTCACCAACAGAAAAGTTTGAATAACTTCCAGAGCGTCACAAACACCAAAGTCTGCGTGAGCTCCATATTGTCAAAGAGATCCGGATTGTCACAAGGCTGCGTGACCTCCAGAGCGTCACAAACACCAGAGTCTGCGTGAGATAGGGATTGTCACAAACAGACAAGGCTGTGTGACCTCCAGAGCGTCACAAACGCCAAAGTCTGCGTGAGCTCTAGATTTTCACAAACAGAAAAGTCTGAGTAACTTCCAGAGCCGTAACCAACACCAAAGTCTGCGTGAGATCCGGATTGTCACAAACAGAAAAGTTTGAATAACTTCCAGAGCGTCACAACACCAATGGCCGTGTGACCACAGAGGGGCACAGTTTACTCTTTGTCTTGAAGTTGAGTGACCTCCAAAGTTTCACAGATAGATGTCACAGCCTAAGGTTCCCTTCGACGAACAGCATCTTATATTCCCATGTTTCAGAAGATAAAAATTAATATATTTGTTTGAAAATATCTGTAATGTATTTTCAAAGTGCAAATGAATTTTCTCATTCCCTTTTCCTTGTCAAAAAAAAAAAAAAAAAACTAAATCAAAATGACAAAGCTTCTCCTAACCTGCTTTCCCCACTCAAAAACCTTTACATTATCAGATTTTGGTGAGAATAGTTTTCCTTTGTTTATAATATAAAGAAGATTTTTTGTAACCCCTAAATGTTAATCCACAGCGGCGCTGAATGAGAAAAGAGCCGTCAAAAATATACACGTATCTCATTCTGATATTCTCTTTAACGTTCTAAAATATAAATATCATTAATGAGATATAAACCATAAAAGATCAGTTTCCACCATATTCTTTAAAAATATAAATATCATTAATAAAATCTAAACCATAAAAGATCAGTTTCTACAATTTTCTCCAATAATATCCCTCTTTCCTACTTCCTCTCCACATTGTCCAATACAATTTTTAACGAAACTAAAACACGTTTCACTAGATAAACATATAACAAAAAATTAACTATTAAACATAAATCAAATAAACAAATAATATTTTCTGACGACGTCAAGATAATTAAGTAATAAACATTAAATTTTTTTTTCTAGATTCGTTGATTTATTTAAGTATGTGTAAGTTTAACGCGTTCCCTAAAATATAATAAATTTTAAAAAATACAGCTAACTAGTCAAAAATCAAAGAATAATTCTTATTTGCATACACTTATGTTTTTTATTTTTTTCATTTTTAATGTATATATAATTTCATGTTTTCAAAGTATATTTCCTACATATTTACGAAATTTATATCTCATTTAATTTTACTTAGTGTCTAAGGGTGGATTCGTTCAAAATACAAATTTACAATCGATTCGAGAGAAGTTTGTTCTGTGAAATTTTTCATAAAATTTTCTTTTGTTTCGTTTTAATTAAATATTTTATTTTGTAGCATCTTAGTTGGTTTAAAATTAACATATTATATTTTATATATAAATTTATATCTTAAGCAGTCAGAGTGACAGGTTTTGTTGTGTGGATTTGTTTTTTATTTTTATATTTTTTTTACTTTTTCCCTTATCTAAGTAATTAAGTAGTGGCTTGTAAATATATATTTATATACTACATATTTTGAAAACGTTTTGTTTGTGTTTGTTCATTCACAATAATGTATGTATATATGTTTTGTTTTTTGTGTAAATAAAAGTAAATTTATATGTAATTAGGTGATCTTTTTTTGTTTTTGTTTTCTTTTATAATGTATTCATTTATTAAATTATTAATATTGAAATATTATTCTTATTAAATACATATTTTTTATTTTTATTTAATTTTTTTTATCTTATGAATACATTTATGTATATATAGAAAGAAATAGATACTAAGTTAAATGTATCTTATCGTTTATATTTTGTTTACTTTTTGCGGAGATACGGTTGTGTTTTATTTATTTTCCTCTATGTTTACTCAAATCTTTTTGTTTTCCTCTAACCAACGACGCAAGGGTTTGTGCCTGTACAACCCACTTAATTATTTTCTATACACTTAAAATATATATTATATATAAATATATATATATATCTATATATATATATATCTATATATATATATATATATATATATATATATATATACCTATATATACATATATACATATATATATGTATATATACATATATGTATATATATATATATATATATATATACAAATACATATACTTTATATTATGGATACTCAAATGAATCTACCGGGGAACAGATGTAACAAGAACGCGGTGGAATCATAATAGTAAAAAGAAAAAAAAACAGGAAATAACAGTTATGTAATTGTGGTCCCTGCCAAGAAAGCAGAACTTAACACAATTATTCGAGGTTCTTAATAAATTGAAATTTATTTATTTATATATATATTGTAGAAGTTGTTTTTTAATTTTACTTTGTGTTTCTCATCCCTATTTCGTTCTTTTTTATATTTAAATTTAAACATTTTGGAGTTTTTCTTATGTGAATAAAACAATTTTGTCTTAAAATCTATTATATACGTGATAAAGTTATATATATATATATATATATATATATATATATATATATATATATATATATATATATATATATATATACGTATATATATATATGCTTTTTACTGCTTTTTTAGCCTACCATGTACGCAATCGTAAATTTTGTTGTGTTTCTATTGTATAGTGTTGATCGGTGTTTTTGACGGCAGCTGGCGAAACAATAGTGAGCAGAAATATAATAGTCTAATAACGGATATAAGTTTCTTACCATAAAGAAAGTATAGGATTTGAAAATCTATTAAGTGGATACATCGAACTTTCGGTGGTGTGGTAATGTGTAGAATTTAATATTTTGTTTTATTAATAATTTATAATTGTACAAATTTATGGCACTAACGTTTTAAATGATTTGAATATGAATTTATGATCAACGAGAACATGATAAGGAATTCTAATGAATGCGAAACATGCATACGATGTGGCAGTGTAGTATCGGAGTAATAGGTAATGCGAATATCCACCGAGGCAATTTGCTGTCGACGTCACAAGATGTTTTTTTTTCTAAACAGAAGTGAGTTACAATACAAACCAAAGTTGAATTATTCACCATAGCAACTCAGGACTCTCTAAACCAAAAGCACATGCCATTCGGAGTTTATTTAATCATTGTTTATTATACCATTGTTTCTAAGCAGTAAAGTGCGTCGTTTTTATGTACTTTAATTTATAAAATGTGCTTGATCAAATTTAATCAATGTAGAGTAAGACGTATTTAAAACAAAATTTCTTAAAATCCTTTGCATAACTCACTCGTATCTTCGTGAAGGGCTGGATAAACTATCTTGCATGTATCATCAAGTTGGAGCAAAAACTCGGAGGTTTTATGGGGAAATTAAAATTGTGGGCTTAAAATTTATATGTGCGCAGAAGGATTGCTGAAATGCTTTTTGGTGTTAGTTACTAATACGATATTTTAAGCTCATTTATGCAAACGGTTGAAGTCTAATTGCTTAAGAAAATTTCAACGTACTGATTTATCCTGAAAACTGAGAGATAACGCCACATTTACTGACTATACTACTGCCCATTCGTTCCAGGTAGGTCTGCTTCTGTTTAAAGTTGGTATCATCATTTTGAGCCCATAGACTTACGATATTCGTTTAAATTATTGCTTATGTTCATGGCAACTGAAGATGTACTCAGAAAAAAAAAGTGCAAACTTTGAAAATACTCACCCGCCTTTTAAAAGATTGGCTTCTTTTGCTTTGTTTCGTACAGTTGTACCGATTTTTTAAAGTACTTAGCCAAATTTCATCATGAACCTAACGATCATGCAACAACCTTGCCTGCATACCTACACATTCGCCTGTGCGTATCCTTTTTTTTATACTGTACACGTCCCCTAGTTAAACAGTCACACCTAATTTATAAGGAATTCCCCTAAATATATATAATTCGATATTTGAAATACAAGATGTTTGAAAAACTTGGCACGAAAGCTAAAGTACTCAGCTCAATGTGGCAAACGCTCGGCTCATTGTTTGAAAAACGAAGCGCGATGTATAAAAAACTCATTTTAATATTTAACACTAAACCAACCACGGACGAGTCAAATGACCCGCACGGTGAACGTGCATACATATTTTTTTTTATTTTTATACTTTATACATTTTTTTTTCCAAATTGAAGATTTTTATGTTTCTTTCAATTTAATAAATAAAGAAGATGGAATTGAAAATGTTTTATTCATACACTAAATTGGACTAAGATTTACTACATACTATAAATCTTAAAACTTGGCGGAAGGATAATAACCTTGCCCGGAAAAACAAATTATTATGGACTATTTAACAAGCCTCAGGACATGCTAAATAAGGCCAAGACCGGATCCC
The DNA here is from genome assembly GCA_963931805.1 of Microdon myrmicae. Lineage (NCBI taxonomy): Eukaryota > Metazoa > Arthropoda > Insecta > Diptera > Syrphidae > Microdon > Microdon myrmicae. The sequence continues at coordinate 52,927,808 of OZ007497.1, read as the reverse complement.
GGTTGTGGTGCCGATGATGATGATAAATCTTAAAACATGTTTTTAAAACCCGGGTCATTTAACCCCTAGTGGTAGAAATAGGTATTTATGAAATGTCGAAAGCTTTAGTGTTAAAAGAGCTTGGGCTGCAGTACAAAGTATTCGTCTCAATGTTACAATACTAGGCTCAATGTTCAAAAAACCGGACATGATATTTAAAATGTCCATTTAGACAGATATATCTCAATGTTTTAAGTACTTGACCCATCGTTTAAAGCTCGGGCCGATGTTTAAAACTAATTTAAAATACTTGGTCCGACGTACAAAGTATTCAGCTCAATGGTTAAAGTACTTATCTCGATATTGGAAATGCTTGACCCGCATGGCAATATGTTGGTTCAAAATTTAGAGTATTGGGAGCGATGTTCAAGAAATCCAACTTGTGTTTTGAGTTGCTTGGCCAGTATTTTATGTACTCGGTCGAATATTTCGAGTTCTCAGTTTAGAGATTAGAGAACTAGGCACAATATTCAAAACACCCACCTCGTGTTTTAAAGTGCTTGGATCATGAAGTATAAAAATGCTTAACGTTAAAGAACTCGGTTCGTGGTTTAAAACACCTGTCCCGATGTTTAGACATTGTGGACCCTAAGGAAAAGTATTCATTTCAATGCAAAACAAAAAACTCGTTTCGACCTTTAAAATACTCATTTCAAATTTAAAGTGTTTAGATCGAAGTGTAAAGTAGTCGACACAATGTTGAAAATGTCCATCTCAGGGCTTAAGCTACTTGACCCGGAAGGGTTGCGATGTTTAAAATAAGTTTCAAGTGCTTGGCCCGCCGTATTTTCAAAGTACTCGATGGAAGGGTTTGTGTTCAAACCTTTTGGCTCGATGTTTAAAACGTCCATCTCTGTTTTTAAAGTACTTGATTCGAAAGGTAAAGTACTCCCCTCATTTTTCCCATCACGTGGTTTGACAGTGGTTGGCCGGAAGTTTAATGTACTCGATTGAATATTTGAAGTTCTCAACATGATGATTAAAGAACTTCGCAAAATATTCAAAATACGCATCTCGTACCTTAAAGTTTTTTTTTTTAACATTACATCCAAAATCCTAAAAAGGTTGTAAAATCGTGTACTTTAAGAAATACCGCAATCATTAAAAATACGACAGGTACTCTAAATGGTGTAAGTTTAACAAAGTTTGTGAGAACGTAACACTGAGAGCTCATAAAAAATATGGAATGTGATTTCGTAGTACACCAAAGGGAGTGAATTCTTTATAAATATGGTAACTACTCCTAATGTGCAGCATGCGTTTAGCAAAACCACCGAATGGCTCTTTAAACAACACTGTGAGAAATACAGCGTATACTTTAGCTATACTCCAAAGATATACGAAGGGAACACATACCGTAGTAATGCGGCTACGAACATAATGCGCATACAAATGCTAACCAGAGGAAATTACGATACCTGGAGACTAAGAATGCGGGCACTCATGACGAAAAACAAAACGTGGGCTCACGCAAGCGGCGAAAGACCGAAACCGGAAGCAGGGGAAAATTTGCAAGCGTGGAAAGACGAGGACGAAAAGGCGACGCCGAACTCAGGCAAATTAGATACTGCGAAACAGCCCGAGAAATTTGGTTGAAACTGGAAGCAATTTTCGAATCGAAAGGACCGGCGAAAAAGGCATCATTGTGGAAACGGCTAATGAATCATCGACTCAACGAAGGCGGAGATGTACAACGACACGTCGACGACTTCTCCGATATGGTCGACAAAATGTCCGAATTATCCGTACAAGTCAGCATTGAATTACAATCGATCATGCTTCTACACAGTCTGCCGGAGAGCTACCAGAATTTTAGATGCGCCATCGAGTTGAGAGACGAGCTACCTTCGCCGGAACACCTGAAAATTAAAATCCTCGACGAAAGCGCGACGAGAAGACAACGCACCCAAGCCGAAGACCAACCAATGTTCGCGAGAACATTGGACATCGTCCATGCCGAAGTATGCGGACCGATGAGAGACGAATCAAGGGGCAAAGCTAGGTACGTCCTCACGCTAACCGACCACTACTCTCGATGGACAGAAGTAAGGTTTTTGCAAAAGAAAGGTGACGTCTTGAAGGTTTTCAAGGAATTCAAGGCTCTCGTCGAAAATAAATCAGGACGAAGAATCACATGTATGCAATCCGACAACAGACGAGAGTTCTGTAAAGAAGAATTCGAATCTTGAAGGGAGAGGGAATTGCGCGGAAAACTTTCGACGCCATACACTCCCCAGTTAAATGGAGTAGCGGAAAGGAAAAACCGCACGCTCTTGGAAATAGCGCGTTGCATGTTGACGCAATCGAAGCTGCCAACCTCGTTTTGGGCAGAAGCGATCGCCACGGCAAACTTCGTAAGAAATCGATGCATTACGAAGACGCTAGGAGGTAAAACTCCTTACGAATTATGGCACGGAAAACGCCCGAACTTGAAGAACATGCGAACTTTCGGAGCGACAGCATATATGCCAGATAAAACTCCCGGAAAAGGGAAGCTGGAACCGCGAGGTATGAAATGCATTTTCCTCGGATACGACGAATCGACTCAAGGCTATCGAGTATGGGTACCAAACAATCGAAGGGTAACCACGACACGAGACATCAAATTTACTGATACCGATACAAGAACGGAAATGCATAACGAATCGTCATCGTCTTCGTCAAATCTGAATCGAGATTCGAATCACAATCCCGAGGGAGTATCACTGCCGAATTTCTTTGAACCTCACCTAGGTGGGGACCACGACGAGGAATCGAGAAATGAATCAAAGGAGAAAGGGACGAGATCACCGAAAGGATCAGAAGAGCCCCGGGTAGACCTAGAAAGATTCTCACTGGACGACCCGGTCGCCCGCGAAAATTGTATCGAATCACACAAGGAGACTAGGATCCTCGCGGGCCGAGCGGGGATGAGATCGACCGAAATCTCGACGACGAGGAGTCGTACATCTCGGACGGGCTGGAGGCAAATTTAGCCAGTCTTCACTCGGAGGTCCCGTATCGGCCAGCAATGAACGGACCGGGCAAAGAAGAATGGTTGGACGCCATCGTCGAATAAGTCAAATGCTTAATCAAGAACGATACATGGCTGATCGTGAATCGACCCAAGAATCGCAACGTGGTCGGATGTCGAATGGTTCTCAGGAACAAGTACGTCTTGGGCGGCAAGTTCGGGAGAAGAAAAGCACGACTCGTGGCGAGGGGATTCGCGCAGCGACCCGGGATCGGTTTTCACGATACCTACGTTCCGGTCCCCCTTGGGATTCATGCGTATGCTACTTGCACTGGCGGTCAAGCACGACCCTAAGGTGCATCGGATGGACATCACGACCGCCTACCTAAACGGTACGAGCGAAGAGGAAACATACATGGAATTGCCCTGTTTGCTCGCAGGATGTTTGAAGAAAATCGTCGCGACACAAGGCAAATCCGATATCGAAAGCCGCGCCCAGGAAATGCTGAAACAGCTTCAGGGTGGCGAAAAAGTTTGTCGTTTGAAAAGGGCTTTGTACGGTCTTAAACAGGCCGGTCGGCAATGGCATAAGAGCCTGAATGGGAAGCTCGAATAATTAAACATGACGCCGACGAGCACGGATCCGTGCGTTTATCGCCTCAAATGAGGGGAGAACCGTTGATAATACTAGTCTATGTTGACGACATTCTGATATTCTATCGAGACCAGAAGGATCTTGACTTCGTCCGAAAAGGTTTATCGCAGGAGTTCGAGGCAAGAGATCTGGGAACAGCTCGCTATTGTTTGGGGATCGAAATCGCCAGGAGCAGAAATCAGATTACCATTTCTCAACCAAATTAAGTTCGGGAACTACTCTCTCGATTTCGGATAGAGGACTGTAACACCCTCAGCACCCCCGTTGAATCGGGTTCGAGGCTCGAAAAGGACGTTGAAGAAAAAGGACCACTAGGAGGAAATCGGCCTTATCGCGAGCTTGTCGGAGCTCTGAATTACTTGGCGATTGCCACAAGACCGGACATTTCGCATATTGTCAGTTGTCTCAGTCAATTCAACACTTGTCACGGCGAGGCACACTGGAAGGCGGCGAAACGCGTCCTGAGATATCTGAAGGGGACCGCCGACTTCAGAATCACGTACACGAAGAGCATGAAAACCTTGGAAGGGTTTGTTGTCGCCGATTGGGATGGGTGCCCGGTAGATCGAAGGTAGTATACCGGATACGTCTTTAACCTGAGCGGTGCCGCCATCAGCTGGGAGTCGAGGAAACAGCGCACCGCCGCGCTTTCGTCCACCGAGGCGGAGTACATGGCATTAACTGAAGCCGCGAGAGAAGCCCTATACATACAGGGATTCTTGTCGGAGCTCAAACTGTCCGAGTATGGAAGAGTTCTAGTGATGAACGACAACCGAGGGGCACAACTACTGACCCAGAATCAGACGTTTCACGCGAGATCGAAACACGTCGACATCAGGCATCATTTCGCCAGAGATGTCTTGCGCGAAGGTCGACTGGACATTAAGCACCTTCCTTCGGATAAGATGCCCGTGGATTTTCTCACGAAGGGATTGACAAAAGAAAAACATCGGAAGTGTCTGGATTTGATCGGCGTCGGGGGTTCTTCGGAGGATCGACCTAGCACTACAATTGAGGGGGAGTGTTGTGGATCTGCCCTAAGCTGTGTGCTCTATGCGATTGTAGCGCCGGACCGGGCGTTACGAGTAAAAGGCAAATGAATTCACGCCTTAATGCTCTCGCTCTACTTCTGACAGTCACACCAGACCGAGTGCGCTTTTTTGCTACAACAAGTCTCAATAAAAGAATGTGATTCTGTATTCGTTGAATAAACACATAGTAAGAGTGTAATTCTGTATTCGTTGAATAAAGAATATATTTCGTGCGAGGAGTCGCCCGTTCATTTCATTTCCTGCTACAACATATACAGTTTTTTTTTTCGCAACCGCGCGCACGAGAGGGTATTTTGCAGTAATAATATGTGCGGCAGGTATTTAAAAAAAATTCTAGCGACTACTACAGCACAACACAAGGGAATAGCGGTGAGTTTTTTAAAACTACGGTAGGTCGTTTATAGACGTAGCGAGTACTTTAAAATACAGAAAATACTCTAGATACAAGATGCATTCAATTTGGTGAGTACAACAGTGTGGGCATGTTAGAGCTATTAGGAATACTTTACAGATTCAGGGATTTCTTAAAGAGGATGTCGTATATTATAAAAATAAATATATCTTTAAGACACAAGATGCGTATTTCTCTTATGCAATTTTCACAAAATAGAGTTTTTTTGTTTTAATTATAAAAGAGAAACTCCCAATAATCAATTCGACGAGCCCCTAAAAAAGTTGCAAGTATTTCAAAACTACAGCGAATGCTTTACAAACAGGGCAAGTATTTTAAATGTATGGCGCACTTTGTGTGACATATGTTACACAGTGAGTACTTAAAGGAGGTGGTAAATATTTTACCAAAACAATACAAGTTTATAAATAATAGATTTGCTATATTTTAACAAGGGTAAGCAGGAAGGAGATTGTCCAACGGCAGCAACTCCGATTATGCACAGTTTATACATAAAGATCGTTAGAAATGTAATGAGATTTTTTGTGTAACCTTGTATTTTAAGCTTTTTACACAGCAAGGCTGTTCCTTTGAAAATAATGATACAGTGACTCAGGAGTTGCTGCAGTCTTTGTAGCACTACTGGAAGGTTTCTGTTGAAATACTTTTCAAACTATAGGTAACATCTTTTTGAATATTACCCGAAGTGCCAAAGTGAAACCCTCTCAAGTAGTTCTTGAGGCGGGTGAATAGGGGGTAAGGAACCACAGGAATGTTATTTATTTCCAAAAATCCGTTGATGGAGATTGCAAAAAACTTGTTGGTAAAGTTTTGCTTATATTTTTCTCTGCCCGTGGACATAACGCACTTCATTAAGGGGGTATTCTGGTCTAGACGCACGAATTTAACGCAATTTTTGAAGTGCTGTAAAAAAAAGCAGTCAATATTTTTACTATTCATTCTTTTATAGGATGTTTATTAATATTTCAAGAATACAGTAAAAAAAATTGAAGGTAAAAAATTCAAAATTAAAAAAGTTAGCAGCTGATGAAGTGGGGGATCTCAAAAAGTTGGCACGCGACCATACCACTAGTTCTACTGAACCTATTCACCTCAAATTTAGTATATGTCTTCTTTATAGGCTTTTCTATTGCATGAGCTATCCTCATCCAAATTTCAATGTTAACTATTTGTAAAAAATTCGAAAAACTAAAAAAAAGTGGTACAAAAATAAATTTTTGTTCAAGCAGTCGCCATTTTGTTAAAAAAAATTGTTTTTTTTAACTTTTTTTAGTTCGAACGATAGAGGCATTTCTTTAAATTAATAATTTTTTTTTTCAGATTGGCAGGAGGGTTGAATCGTGGGTATAGTCGAGTGCCAACTTTTTGAGTTCCCCCACTTCAACAGCTGCTAACTTTTTGGATTTTGAATTTTTTACTTTCAATTTTTTTTATTGTATTCTTGAAATATTAATAAACATCCTATAAAAAAAAGAATAGTAAAAGTATTGATTGCTTTTTTTCGTGCTTCTAGACCAGAATACCCCCTTAATCCAACGCCCTTTTACCCACATAGTAGATGAAGTAGGTTGAAACGTGTGCTGAGTCAAGACCGGGATTCAAGCGCCTTGTCGTGCAAAAAGGGTGGTAACAGCGATGCTGGTTCATGTGCAGTGTTGCCATTCTCATTACTTTTCTAAGGTATATCATGTGTCGCAATACCCCTGTCCACCGCATTCGCCTTTTCGTAATTTATATTTATATTTATGTAAATGCGTAAAATAATAGGACATTTATCATTATTGTACCAACCAGGTAAGTGAGATTGTATCAAGTTTTAATTATCCTGTCAGTAAGGTTAATGATGTAAAACCCTAAGAAAATAATAAATGATGGCATTTGCAAACCCTATGCCCACATTACTTTTTTTTTTAAATTTCACTCTCTTCTTGTTTTGTGTATTTCTTTTGGGGGACACAAGTTTTTATTGCTGAGAAAACATACTGGAATACAAAGTTTTATCTTTTCGGTAAGATGTAAAGAAAGTGACATAAAATAACATTTTTTTTAAATTGGGTAAATGTTCCCTCTTCATGTTTTGTATATTTCTATTAAGGAGAACAAGCATACATTGTTGACATAACCCTTTGAAATACTAAGGTTAAGGGCGTGAGACCTTAAGAAAATAAAATAGATGACATTTGTAAACCCGATGCCACATTACTTGATTTAATTTTTTTTTTTTTTGTTATTTCTCTGTCTTCTGATTTTGTATATTTCTTTTGGGGGACACAAGCTTTTATTGCTGAGCAAAGATACTGGAGTACCAAGTTTTATCTATTCTGTAATATGGAAAATGCCAAAAATGATCTTTGAAAACTCTATGCCCGAAAACATTTTTTTTTATTCTTTAAAACTCTCTTCATGATTTTTATGAAGTTTTTCAGGGATACAAACTTACATTGTTGAGAACACACAATGAAGTACTACACTTGAAGAGTACAACTCTCTTCATGATTTTTACAAAGTTTTTAGGGATACAAACTTACATTGTAGAAAAAAAGCAGTTCCGCTCATATGAAAACACCCTGAAGCGCTACGGTTATAGAAACCTATGCCCAATTTTTTTTTTAATTTATTGAATGTGCCCCTCTTCCTGTTTTATACATTTCATTTGCGGCGCAACAGCTTATACTGTTAAGAAAATATCCTGGAGTAGGAAAATAATAAAAAATTGAATTGGAAAAACATATGCCCACATTTTTCGTCTTTATTTTCACTAATTTTTTTTAATTCTCTCTATTGTTTCTATATTTATGTTAGGGAACAGTTGCTTATATTGCTGAGAAAACACGCCTCAATACTAAGGTTAAGGCTGTAAGATGTCAAGAATTATTCGATGGCACATGGTCTGACTGATCAGCAGTTCCGCTCATATGAAGACATGGTTTGAATCGTGGATAGCCTGAAAAGATGAATACTGTCACCGCAACGGTATTGGAGCTATGCCAGAAAGTTTGGAAAAATTTGTAGCTAGCGATGAGCAATCTTTCGAATGACTTCATTTTTTCACAATAAAGTTGCCTTTTCATAAAAAAACAGCGAGAACTTAGTTGTGCATCTAATAATAAAAAATGCCTTTTGTAAGCCGGATGCCCAAATCTTTCAGTTTTTACTTATTTTTTTAAATTGTGTAAATTTTTTTTCTCATGCCTTTTGTATTTCTTTTAGAGAGGCATTACACACGCTTATATTGAAATAAAAAAAAATCCCCTGGGATATGAATAAATTCTTAAAAAGGAAAAATGTTCGGTGGGTGTTTTTATAATAAGTCACTCTCTAGTCAACAGTTTCTTAGAAATGCTTTTCAGAGTTATGCGCTCAGGACAGACAAAAACCTGCTTGCATCTGTCAACAACGATAGGTAACGAGATCACTATTTAAAATCAATTCAATGAAATGGAATGTCGTCTTAAAAACACCTTCCTCATTGAATGTTTGTCTTTACGGACGGAGTCACTTTAGAGTTCCCTCTTTGGTTCTATCTCTCTTTGCAAAATGTAACACTAATAGCTGACAATTTAAAGACATCGTAATGGGCAATATCCTTCTCAAAGGCCGTTGGTCTCATTGAAAACTGCTGTATATTCCAATTAAAAGTACTCAGACTCGTATACGTAATTCATGTCTAATTATTGTAGATTGAAATAAAGCTTGCAAGTTGTCCTTGTTAGTGTAGTTCAGTGCAGGGCATAACCCAGCGAAACTTTATCTGATTGAGTTACATGAAACCGATATTATGGTTGTATACCAGAAACTAGCAAGGCCATTTTCAATTTCCATTTTCAGAGATAGCGAAGCTGGAAACTTCCTTTTCGAAATACATCCTCCAGTCACATTCAACTACATAAATCTGTGTCGGCCACAACTTTGAGTCAGTTTGTTGGTTTCTCTTTGTCGATCGCAAACTTAAAATAAAAGATGCATTGGAAGAAATAACGAATGTTTACTGGTACCATACAGACCAGGATAATTAATGACAGTTGTAATTACGAATCCTTTTAAAAGCTTATAGAGATACCATAACAAAAAACTAAAACTTTCCCAATTAAAAGTTTACCCCCACCACGCAGTTTATAAAACATTTCACACCACCCGGTTGAATGTTTTTTTTGTGTTCGTCGTCGCACAAATTTGTGGTGTGTCAGTTCGCTTCCACTTCCATTTGCCTAATTTTAACCAAAAATTTGATGAGAAACTTTAATAAAAACACAGAAAAAGTTTGAAATAATTATTAAATCCGCAAACAGTATCGGAAATATAAAATTCGCAGCGGTTTTTACAACACCGAGGAAATTCATTCTTTTTACAGTTTAATCCCGTTAATTAAAAACCAAAAAGACTAGATATGAATATTCGCATTTAATTGCGCTTGCTACGCAAATCCAATGAAAACAATAGATGAGTAGTTAGATTTTGGGTTTGCAATTAATCGGTTATGTTATGTAAATGTCCGCCATAACGAATGTCTTACAGCAAAGTATGATGCTATCCTGTTGGGTGATTATACCCCACATTGGCAATTTGCTAATAAAATGCTATCTGAATTTCCGGAAGCGTTTTTTGGGAAAACTACCAGCGAACTCTATTGACCTAATGGGTATTACAATAGGTAGGTTTTATTTACGAAGGGATTTTAGTGAACTTTGCTGATATTGAAAAGAGTATCAATGGAGGAGAATTTTATCGCTTGAAACTCCATTTAGACTAACTGACCAAGTAGACATGTTAAGGCAATGCCATCAAATGGTGTTTTTACAATTGTATTGCAATATCCGATTAGGTTGTATTTTTGACTGGGTTTTCAATTAAAATTAATGAGTATTGTGGAAGATATGCCGATTTGTTATTTTATTGAGTGCTTTAGTGTTCAATGAAGTGTTTTTGAGGATGCTTTTAAAATGGCAGACAATCAGTTTTAATAGCGTGCATTGAATTAACAATGTTGTCTATGGGTATGTTTACCTCTACATGGGACGACATGGAATTTAGTCAGTTTTTACGGGAAAAACAGTCATTTTTGGTTTTGTTTATTTTTGTTAATTAGTGCGGAGTAGAAGCGATTTCAAATACAGACAATTAAAACAAAATTAACAGGTATTGGAAACAGGCATTTAAATAAAAAATGTTTTAAAAAAAAAGACATTGAAAAAATGGGCATTTAAAAACAGATGTTTGGAAAATAGGCCTCGTAAAAAACGAAATTCATGAACAATCACTTTATATGGGTATTTCAAAATCAGTCATCTAAAAAATAAATATTTTAAAAAGTGGCGATTAGAAAACGTAAGTTCGGCAAACGAAGTTTTAGGAAACAGACATTAGAAAAAGCACATGAAGACAGATACTACTGCTATTACTACTTGATGATATGTAGGAACGCAAAAGTTCATCACTATAAATACAGATATTATAAAACAAAACCTTTAAAAGCAGGCGTTTGGTAAACAGGAATTTAACCTTGAATTAGTAACCTGGCGTTCCCTATGCGTACTTAAATCTCTCGGTAAAAGAGAACGACTTGCGTTTATGACTCGGGTCTATTCCATATCTATTTATTGCTCCGTAGGAATTGACACGGGACTCTGCCATAATTCAATTTCATCATCAGATGGTGGGTAGAGCCTGATGGCAGACGTTTGTGCATTTTCGGGTAGGAGATACTTCAGTAACCGGGGTTCGATTCGTCGAAGAGCCTCTGGCGCAAGACTAATGACCTTGCCCGGAAAAAACAAATCATTATGGAAAATTTAACAAGCCTTAGGACTTGCTAAATAAGGCCAAGACCGGTTCCCGGTTGTAGAGCCGATGATGATGATGATGGTCTGGTTTTATGTGCATATTATAGTCTGTCAATATCTATAAACTGTGTCCGAAAGGAATAGGAACTGATAAGGCAAAGCGTGCAGGCAACTCTCGTTTAAATGGAGTTGTAGTGGGAGATGTTTTCGGGGGAGGGAGGGAACCAATGGCAGTTGGCTCCGAGACTTTGGAGTGAGCAGATTGAGATTTTAGTGAGTACAAAAACCTAAGAAGGTGAAAATGCAGCGATTCAGAGGTTGTGAGAGTTCGTAACAATGTGGCTAAATCACCATCCTACGCTTCCACTTCTCTCAAGAGATATGATGGCTTATCGACTAGATTCAAGCGGTTCAAGACATTGCGACGAGGTACCTCAGGAGTGCTCTGATTGCAGAGCTCCTGAGGGACTATGAAGTTAGAAAAAAACCGTAACAGCAATGTGTTGATGGCCAAAGAGCCTATACTGAAGAATTTTGGAGCACTATACATAAATGTGTGTCGCAAGGCTAATAACCTTGTCCGAAAAAAAACAAATTAATATGGACAATTTACCAAGTCTCGGATAAGGACCGGATACCGGTGGAGAGACTTGCTAAATAAGGCCAAGACCGGATCCCGGTTGTAGTGCCGATGGTGATGATGATACCTAAATGTGATGGCGCGAGGCTAATAACCTAATAACAACCCTCGGGACTTGCTAAATAAGGCCAAGTGGAGCCTGCCCGGAAAGTCCTTTGTGGCGGGATGTATGGAAGGCGACAATGTGGCAGACCTTGTCTGCGATGGAGGAATGTCGTGGACCAAGAGGCCCAGATCCTGGGAGTGCCAAACTGGATGATATCGGCTCGAAATCGTGACCGTTGAAGAGAATTGCTAAATTAGGCTAAGACCGGATTGTAGTGCCGATGATGATGTAATGATGATGACACCCGGAGCCTAGGAGTGCCAAACTGGATGACATTGGCTCGATCCCGGGACCGGTGGAGAGACTTGCTAAATAAGGCCAAGACCGGATCCCAATTGTAGTGCTGATGAGGATGATGACGATACGTAAATGCGAATAAATGTTTTTATTTTGAGACGAATCCCGATATTTTCAGGGCACATTCTGTATATATGGTATATGTATATACTTAATACAACTATCCACCACATCCTGTATATACATAATGTAACCTCTTTTCTCACGAGTTTCTTGTCATCTGCATCTGTATACAGTAGCTGCGCGCTATAACTTAAAATTTGCAGGTCCTGTGGCTAAGTGGCTTTACTGAGAGATGTTCAGGCCAAGGATTCTGTTTCTGAGGAAAAATCGAGAGCATGATATGAGTGAAATTGGGGACAGAGAGAACGCTTCATTTGAAAGATCACGTTTAAAAGCAGAAAGTACAGTGGGCGTAGAAAATGAGCTCTGCAACATAACAACAGAAGTAAACGTAGGCGGAGTAAGAGTACTGTTACAGTAAAAAATTGGCAAATGTAGTTCTCCACTCCACGTGAAATACCTGTTTCCGTGCAGGAACTTAATTTTTTTGATTGTGGGAGCTTTCGGTTTCCCAGAATAAATGCCTTTTTAAAAAAACGAATAAAACATTCATACTTTAATAAAAGCGTTATATTTTCAGACCGGGGTTCGATTCCCCGTCGGGGAGCCTCTGGCGCAAGACTAATGACCTTGCCCAGAAAAAATAAATCATTATGGAAAATTTAACAAGCCTCAGGACTTGCTAAATAAGGCCAAGACCGGTTCCAGGTTGTAGTGCCGATGATGATGATGATATTTTCACTTTACAATGTCGAAATCGAGTAAATCCATTTTGTTAAAAATGAGCAGAGAAATCGTAAATAAAATAAAGTCCTTTTGGAATAGTTTAAGCTATTTATCCTTGTGAGCAATTTTTGACAAAATGTTTGCAGCTTACGGAAAAGAATCCTAGCACCACGTGAAAAAAAAAAAAAAAAAAAAAAAAACAAACGAGGAGAATTAGAGAAACGCTTGATTGTGCTGCTTTAATGGCAAAGTGATGCCGCAAGGCTAATAACCTTGCCCGGAAAAACAAATTATTATGGACAATTTAACAAGTCTCGGATAAGGACCGGATACCGGTGGAGAGACTTGCTAAATAAGGTCAAGACCGGATCCCGGTTGTAGTGCCGAAAGTGAAATTGTCATTATTGACTCCGCCAGCTGAGCTATTGCATTTATTGCTTCGTGGCGAAACACTAGAATCACGATATTTTCTAGCGAACACAAAAATACAATGGGTAATTTCAAACGATTTCATTTGGGTCAGACCTTATCGAAGAACACGGATTTAATCCGACATTCAAGGTAATTTATGTTGAAGAGAGTAAACGTTCATTTTCCTTAAAAGATAAGATTTACGATAAAAGAATTGTTCAAATGTAGGTTCAATTATAGTTGGAAAAGTTTTGTTAGGTCTCTGTACTTGTCTCTAAAATAAATATGGCATGCTAACTTTTAAAAAAATTTGTGATTATAAATCAGTAATGATGATTTTAAGGGGCCCACATCCAAACTCCCTCTCTCTCTATCTGAATAATCACACCAAGTAGAAAACATAAATAAACTACTTGGTGATAATTTAAATAAAAAGTCGGCGGCGAAAAGAAAACCGAATATTTCAAAAAACGTTGACAGATGTTTTTCAGTTAATAAACAAATCGGCGCGTATAATCATACAATTGTGGCGCAAGCCCAATAACCTTGCCTGGAAAAACAAATTATTATGGACAATTTAACAAGCCTCAGACTTGTTAAATAAGGCCAAGACCAGATCCCGGTTGTACTGCCGATGATGATGATGATAATCATAAAATTATTACCAACCGAAATCTTTAAATCCGAAAATACGTGGAGGTTTAATAATTTTATTATTTCTTACTAGAGAGAGAGGGATAGGAATAATAATAGAAATTATCGGGTCACTTTATTTTACTCAGACAATTTAACAAGCATCAGACTTGTTAAATAAGGCCAAGACCAGTTCCCGGTTGCACTGCCGATGATGATGATGATAATCATAAAATTATTACCAACCGAAATCTTTAAATCCGAAAATACGTGGAGGTACAGGCCCAGTAGTGGGTAGAGCCCTGAGGTTCTAGTGTTCCTCCACTAACCAGCCCTGCTAGTGGTTAGGCTTATAAATAAAATAGAAAAATATCAATTTTAATAATTAAATTAATAAAAAATAAAATAAAAAATTTTATTTTTTCACACTAGAGAGAGAGGGATAGGAATAATAATAGAAATTATCGGGTCACTTTATTTTATTCAGTCGAGTTTTTCCGTTATTTCTTTCGTTTTTCTCGTTTCAGTTTTTGTCTGGTCTTTTCTTTTCTTTTCTTTTCTTTTCTTTTCTTTTACAGATTTGTTTTCGTCACTCATCACTCTCTTCTGGTTCTTCCTTGTTCGCTACCTCTTTTCTACATCTTTCGTTCTTTCCTCTACGGGTTCTAGCCATTTCGTATTGTCCTAGGAGAGTAGAAATTAATCGCGTGTCTCTTGATGCAGACGAGACAACAATCGAAAAGAAACTCCCCTGAACGGGCGACAGAACAACCCATCGACACCATGTTGGGAGCGGGAAAAATTCCATAGAACCGTCTCGGTGTTCAACGGACATATAGGCCCTAACGCATCTATCGAACTACAAATGTTCCTTGACAGTTGTTATAGGACGTTAAATTGTTTGTCCACGGGAGAAGAGCAACGTTTTTTGAAAAAACCCCGGTAACTTTCCAGGAGTTCGAACAGCGACTCCGGAATGAGTTGTCACCACGAGAGGCATATGAGAAGTTACATTTACACCTCTCTCGTATGCGACAATCCCACGAAAAGGACGTCGCAGATTTCTAGTGTGAAACAAGCGGTAACATTCTGCAAGGAAGTGGCGACGCGCTCATACGGACAGGACACCAGTACCGCATTCGCCATCCAAATTGAATGGTTGGCGAAATCTGTACTAATGATGGGAGTCAGAGAGGATCAATTCCGACATCGCTTACTGGAATCAGGAGAGGATACTCTCGAACAAATCATCGTGCAGCTCCTCCAAATGGAAAAAAACACAGGAGGAGATATTCAAAAGGAGGGATTTTTATGTTGTCGGAACATCGACGAGAATAGAAACATGCCATAGGCACCCGCCTAACGTGTTTGATCCAAACCATGGTTCTACCATGATGGATACACCGATCATGCATAGTACCTTCCCGTTTTATTATTACGAAGACGAACCAAATAGAACACAGACAACGACAACGGTTTCAGACCAGGCCTACGAGGAAATATTGCCAAATCCAGAGGAGTCGTTCCACAGTCAACATATACCCGTGAACGATGCGTCTCAGTTAGGTGGGGTTAATAATAATAGATTCGCTTCTTTATTCACAGAACAACCCCAACGTGTTATACGGCCCTAACCTGTAAAGAGCCCGGTTCGGTCTCAAGCGTCACCACGTTCAACTTTGACATGGAATTGAAAAGTTTGGGGGATTTTTACACCCAACAACAAATTACCATATGCACGGCCGGCGCTGTCGTGTCAGCTGGAAGGTTGAAAGAGAAAGTGAACTGACTCCTACAGCTGCGTTATTGTGATGTAGCACACCAAATTCTTGACTGGTTGAAGTTTTTCATGATGAGAGGTTTTGTAAAGAACTATGTTGAAAGTGCGTATATCCTACGAGATAGAGCGGAATGGCCGAAGGGGAGCTGCATCATTTCATCACCATTTCATACAACTCTCCGAAGGGGAGTTGCACCGTTTGGAGTGAGCTTTCACGCCATTTCATACCACTTCTTTGGGTCACCTTCTACAAGTTACAACTGGGAGTGGGCCACATTTTATTTGGTAGTCCTGGTGGACAACGTTTTAGGATACTTAATTTATGTAAAGACGACTAACAAAAAAGGGGTAATATCAACCAGGATAGCGAATTATTTAGCATGCCTAAGGGCTCACACTGAAAGAATTCAAAAAGCAGTGTCATACTAACTGTCGACAGAACTTACAGGCGTGATATTAAATGTCAACTAGGGCAGCGTATTATTAAGAACGTGTAAGCGCTGTCTCTGTTCACGCTGAGTGAATAAACAAAAATGATGATACAAATACGGGCTACAACACTTGTAGAGATAATGTCATTATCTTTAACCAGGGCAGCAAATTATTTAGAATGCATAACTATGAATGTCCTTATTCACGGTGAGTGAATTCAAAACAAACAAAAAGTAACGCCACACTTAGGTGCTATATGATCTTAGGGTGGCTGACGGAAAACTGCTTGGTAAATGGGGAGGGCCAATCGCATTGTACCAACAGCTCGTTTGGAAAGAACTGGGCTTAATAAGCAAGAAGCTTTTCATCATCATCATCATCGGCACTACAACCGGGAACCGGTCTTGGCCTTATTTAGCAAGTCCTGAGGCTTGTTAAATTTTCCATAATGATTTGTTTTTTCCGGGCAAGGTCATTAGTTTTGCGCCAAGAAGCTTTTAATAGACCCTAAATAAGGAAAGATGCTCAACCACAACCACATCCATAGGTCTTTTCTTTTTTTCCAAAATATGTGGGCAAAAGTGGCTTTTGAAGGTATCCATCAATTTCAAAGCACTGTGTGAACGGAAGAACTGAATTTTGCGTTGTCGCCAAGAGGGATAAGCTATTGTGAGGGTGATCAGATCAGCGACTAAACTTGAGATGAAAAGAATCGCAAACGTAAAATGGGTACCGCCTTCCACAATATGGTGATGGGCCGCCAACAAAATCTAAAAGGAAGTTTTGACAAAAAATTAACCAGATATACAACAGGCAATCAAGTCTTAAAAGACGCGCACTTACAGGAACTGATGAATTTATGAACTTTGATTTAGTT
Organism: Microdon myrmicae; assembly: GCA_963931805.1. Lineage (NCBI taxonomy): Eukaryota > Metazoa > Arthropoda > Insecta > Diptera > Syrphidae > Microdon > Microdon myrmicae. The sequence goes on along the minus strand of OZ007497.1, from coordinate 52,910,952 downwards.
TATTGAGGTCCATTGAGTATAGTGAAAATATCGCTGTATGACAGATACGCCGTGGGCAGTGTTATGGGACAAGGGCAGACAGATATTTGTGTCGAGAGAGGTCGCTAATAAAATTAATATGTTGGTCGAGATATACGACGATCAAATGCGGATAGCACTGATAACATTAAGAGGTAAAGCGAGATATATCCCTAAGATGGTGACCAAATATTAATGGAAAGAAACCGTCAAATTAAGAGAAATGCGGGGGCTTGGGGAATTAAGAAATAATGTGATACTCGTAAAATGGTGACCATGGCCAAATACTGATAGATAAAATCACTGACAAAATTAAGGGAAAGTATGACAATGCGTGATCATGATGACCAGATGAGGGATGCACCAGTCGAAAAAACCGTTCCCGGAAATAATGTGAGGTATACTCATAAGATGGTATCCGTGACCAAATACTAATAGATAAAACCACTGACTAAATTAAGAGAAAGTATGAGGAATATGAGAGTCATGATGACCAGACGAGGGATGCACCAGTCGAAAAAACCGATCCCGGGTATTGTGACGGAGATGTCTTGACGGAGAAGAGTCGAGAACAAGGTTTAAATCAGGACGGACGATATTAAAAGGTGCTATATGTAGATCTGCCTTTAAATCCGGTTCGTCAATATTCTTGAAATCCTACGAACGTCAAGAGATGTACGGTGTTCGCATTTATCATATGAGTGGCCCCACTATAAAGTGTGACACCCAAAAAAAAGCGGAGTCAGTTTTGAACACCTTTATAGGAATTTAGTTTTGTAAATTGAGTTTTAAGTTTGACTAATATCAGGACTGTTGCCATCCTTTAACATTTAACAAGAATTGCTTAATGTCGTAAATGGTAACATTTCAAGACAATCAAGAAGCGCAGTTCATACATCGTAAAGAACACACCAATCAATATGTATCATCAGGCCGAAGCGATAATATCCTAATATTTTACCACTACAAATATTTCTTCAACAAAACAACTCTTACGATAAGCATTTCTTTTTACTTTCATTATAAGACATTCGATTAGGAAAATTATTGATTATGAACAGAACCTTGAGATGAAAATGCTCTGTTTAAATAAAACCATTTGCAAGGATCATTTTAAATGATTAAAGATGTGCGTTTTCAATTACTTCAATCAGGGCAAAACTGGGACACACTCCGACATTCTGTTTACATGCCAATAACCAAAAATTGAAGTCCTTGTGTGCTCAGTAGCTGCGGCTCTAAAGTAGAATGCAGAATATTGTGTTGTTTTTGTTTATACTATGCACATGCATATGATTTTAAATCGCCTAATGATAGGAAAATATCCACTCTGTGCATAAATAATGCCTCTGTGTTGGCCGTAAATACGTTTTCAAACATGTCAACTAAGGGAAAACCTCAAAAGAAATACAACTAACCTTTAATGAGTATGAACCCATCAACCACCATCATTTTCCGTATAAAAATAATCTAATATTAAACATCTTCTAATGTAACTTCACAATTTTGTCAACCCTCATCATCTATTTACTAAATGCCTACATGACCCTCGTTTAAATTCATTACACAAATTTGCAGTGAATTTTCGTCTGACCTGTACCCTGAGAATGGAATATATTGGGCTCATCGACCTGTTTATCCCATTCATCATTTTGTTAGCTCGCCACCAGAAGCAATGACCCGAAATACTACACGATCCTTTAAATTATTCCCCACACTAAGTCGCGTAATTTCATTAACAAATTGAGGATTTAATTTAATAGCTGATTTCAACCATCGCGATTAGGATTACCATGAACTAATTGGTTATATTTAGACAGGAAAGTCGATTACTGCAGCCGACCGGTTGGTGGAACAATTCACAGAAATATATATATACAAAGGGAACAGTAATTGGGCAGTTTAAAATGTATTTACCGAAATTTCATTACAATCCTTAAAATTGATTTACAAATCCTACGTAAATCTATGCCTTGAATTCAGGTGCGTATTCTGTTTAAGTCTTCTGTATGTTTTTTCTTAATCTTATATCGAATTTGATTAATAAATTTATATTTTCTTATACATTCACTAAGAAATAGTTTGTAAGTAAAAAAATAAAGAAAAAAAATGAAATAGAAAAAAAAGTAGAGTTTCGTTCGTTCAAATATCATTTCGCACACCTCGACCGCTGTCCTGGGTTATATCCTTATCAGACTATTATCTCCCGAATGACACGACGATTTCTGGAATTTGGAGTTGAATATCCGCTTTCAAGACTCTCGTCGTAGCTAAGGGACAAATGCTGTTGTGGTGGTTTGGTATCCTCTGGTTCAATATGTTCTATGTATGGATTGGGTAGACCGCTTACATCATGATATGGTGAATCTGTAAGAAGAGAACATCAAAGGAAAAAAATTATATTAAAGTACTAGTACATGAACTGAATGTTATGTTAACAAAATTGTAAGGATTCCAAAGGCAAGGGGGTTTTCAAATTGCGACTTACATTTACTGCTTCCCGTTAAAGCGTTATATCCTGTACAATATCCGCTTTTTGTTTGCAATTCAAAGAAAAACAGAAATTGGTTTGTTATGAAATGTAATTTTAAGGTGAAGTACATAGTCATTTTTAAGGATTTATAAAGGATCAACTTAGAAGTGACGTTATTGTGAAAAAACAGTAAAGATTCTTGAGAAATAAAATTAATTTTCTACGAGTGAATCTCAATTTGTGAGAAAATCAGGGGATGTTTCTTGACGTTTTGTAAGTATTCGATAGAAAGTTCTAGGATTAAAAAAGTCCCTGTTGAACCCAATCAAAAAAATAATTAATTATTAATTAAATAAATAAATAATAAATAAAAGTTAAAACACAAAAATTAAAAATGTAAACGTTCTTTTGACATAAAACAAGAAAGAGCGAAGACGTGTCGTCAAAGTCTAAATATCTGTTGAAATAATAGAGTCGAGGATGTGAAATGATTCGCAAAGGTCAAAGAAACACCGTAGTGCTGATTGATAAATTTTATAACAACAAAGTTTGACCACGATCAGAACAAAAGAATCGGCTTTTCTGGCTATTCTACTATGAAAACTAAACAAAAATGTCTTTAAATCTCGATAAGTGAACAAAACAAGTAGACATACTATGGGAATCGTGAGTACACTGAAAGAAATAATATTGGTCACTCTGTCGCTTCCTTCACAGTATCAATCGCATTGTTGCATTCTAACAAAATTCGTTCTTCTGACCTGGGTGGGATTGGTCTCGAGAAGGAAAATGTCGCATTAAAATCTACATCACCTCCAATGTGAGTGCATGTGTTGATAAAACATTGCTCATTAATGGGAACAAATACCGTTCAAGCTATCAATGACTTAAAAAGTGTTATCCGGACTTTGTTCCCTCGAATCCAGCCATATGTCGATGGTGTAGTGATCATATATCACACCCTAATATTTATATTCCCTTAAATGTGTGTCATAATATGAACCTTATGTTCATACTACGCACTAAACAAGAATTCCCAAACCAAATTCAATATCGAAAAATTGTAATTAATGTTCCAAGTTGAATCAAAAGCACGATAAATTGAACCAAATGTTCATTTATCGCACATTAATTCAATCCAAAAAAAATCCCAAATTAAACCAAATGCATTATAAATTGAACCATATGTTCATTTGTCGCACATTAATTCTATTCCAAAAAAAACCCCAAATTAAACCAAATGCATGATAAATTGAACCAAATGCTCATTTGTCGCACATTAATTCAATTCCAAAAAAAAAAATCCCAAATTAAACCAAATGCATGATAAATTGAACCAAATGTTCATTTCATCATCATCATCGGCACTACAACCGGGAACCGGTCTTGGCCTTATTTAGCAAGTCCTGAGGCTTGTTACATTTTCCATAATGATTTATTTTTTCTGGGCAAGGTCATTAGTCTTGCGCCAAATGTCGATGGTGTAGTGATCATATATCACACCCTAATATTTATATTCCCTTAAATGTGTGTCATAATATGAACCTTATGTTCATACTACGCACTAAACAAGAATTCCCAAACCAAATTCAATATCGAAAAATTGTAATTAATGTTCCAAGTTGAATCAAAAGCACGATAAATTGAACCAAATGTTCATTTGCCGCACATTAATCCTATTCCAAAAAAAAAATTACAAATTTAACCAAATGCATGATAAATTGAACCAGATTTTCATTTGTCATGCATAAACACAAAAACCATACCATCAGGAAATGCGTACCTTCAAACGAATTTCATGATTATATTAAGTGTACAAATAAGTTTCCGCCGTTTTCTATAGAAAAATTAGGAATTTATTGTAAAAGAACCGTACATTTAGTTTTATTCAAAGTATTGTCCATTACTAGACACTACTTTTTCCCATCTTTCTGGCAGCATCCGGAATTTGTTCAACCACATTCCTATACAATTCCTAGAACTATATTCTGATTGAAGCACACAACAAATCTTGTCTGTTCTTCTATGAATTTTTATGTATTTCTACTATACAATTCTTTTCGGATCCAAAGTATAAAAGGGTAGGTCAATCCTCTATCGACGAGTACAATTAGCATACTAGTACCTAGAAAGCACTCATAACACCGGGAACCTACTTGTACGGGAGTCTTGCGTTCTCGATACTGCTCTCCTTCGATCTCTGCGGATCCGACCGCCACAATTTCTTCTTCAGAACAAAACTGATGAAAGCACCCCCCCCCCCCCCCCCCCCCCCCCGCGCCGATCAACGTTCCCGTCTATAACAGAATTGCTGGACCCCTTCGATAGGGTCTACTGTTAACACACTACAGACACGCGCCCACAGCGAATACACACACACCGACCAAAGCGCAGCTGTTCCTACGCCAAAGAAGTAATCTGTGTTTACTACCGCCCTCAAGATCTACTGGTCTTGTATAATTTCTAACCTACCATCCCTACATCCAAGTAGTTAACGACCTTTAAACTAACTCTGCTGACACTAGACTTAGGTCGTCGTTTGGCTGTTTGGCACTGTTTGTGCGGAATAAAAAGGATTTTTTGTGTCGGTAGGGGACAATGGACGAAACATGGCTTCACCACTTCACTCGGGAATCAAATCGGCAGCCAGCTGAGTGAAGAGCGGCAGGTGAAAGCCACCAAAAGCAGGCACAATAGTCTGCCGGCAAGTTTATTGCCTCTGTATTTTGGAATGGGCTCCTCGATAGTATAGTGGTTAGTATCCCCGCCTGTCACGCGGGAGACTGGGGTTCGATTCCCCGTCGGGGAGCCTCTGGCGCAAGACTAATGACCTTGCCCGGAAAAACAAATTATCATGGAAAATTTAGCCAAGCTTCTCAGGACTTCCTAAATAAGGCCAAGACCGGTTCCCGCTTGTAGTGCCAATGATGATGATGTATTTTGGAATGCGCAGGGCATAACATTCATCGACTGACTCGAAAAACCATCAATATCGAATGTTATGTGCCATTATTGCTACGTTTAAATGAGAGAATCGGTAAACACCATGTGCTCGGGGAGGCATTCTAGTAAGCTAAATACTGAAGCCTGCCATTATCAGATTTATGCAATACACGAAAGGCTGTGCACTCTTCACGTGTGAGGCAAGTTTAAGAACATAAGCCTCATAAATGTTCACGGACCTACAGAGGAGTCCCCTGACGACGAAAAAGAAGAATTCTACGAGAACGTCGAACGAGTCCTCAATTCCTGCCCAATATATGATGTGAAAATCGTCCTTCGTGATTTGAATGCGAAAATAAGTCGAGAGCCGGTTTCCAGACATTACGTAGGTTCCCATAGTTTGCATGAGAACACTAATGATAATGGACTACGAGTCATCGAACTGGCAACATCAAATAACTTGGTCGTTGTGAGTACCAGGTTTCTGTGTAAAGAAAGTTGAACATAGCAACCTGGCTATCACCTGATGGAGCCACTCCCAACCAAATTGACCACATGTTGATAGATCGCCGCCACTCGTCGAGCCTGATGGCGGTACGAAGTAATCGAGATTCCAACGTCCACTCGGATCACTATCTTGTTGGTGTAGTTTTCCGAGCGTGGATTGCCCTACGGAGGTGTGTTGCATCCACGGATCAGATTCGAATCAACACGGCTGTTTTACGCTATGAGAACACCAGCAACACATTTGGTTATGCGACTCACCCTCAAAGAGCTCGACGGAGGGAGAGTAAGTCCTGGGGCCAGAATGCCGGGCGTAGAAGAGAAATGGACACGCCTTAAGAATACTGTCATTAGTACTGCCAACTCCATCTTAAGCAGTAGTTGTAGAGATCGGAGCGACAGGTTTGATGATGAGTGCAAACTAACGACTGAACGTAAGAATGCTGCATACCGGACAATGCAACCGTTTCATAGGACGCGAGTACGGGAGGAGAAATACAAAGAGCTCAGAAAATCTGAAAAGAGACTCCACAGACAAAAGAAAAATGCTTGGGAAAAAAATCTAGTCTGTGAAATAGAGGAAAGTAGAGAGCGATTTCCGCACCATGCGCGGAAGTACTACCAAATAATCCACAATATGAAGCAGTACACACCACGCTACACTTACACGCTGCAAGGGTAAAGAGGGTATTCTGATCACCGATCTTGACGGCATTCTAGAAGGATGGGAAGTGAATTGCTAAATGGTCAGCTCACAGAAGAATTGGTGGCTCCACCAATGCAAGATCGAGACCAAATGCTCTCGCCACCAAGCATTGAGGAAACAGTAAAAGCCATAGGACAGCTCAAATCAAATAAAGCCCCGGAGCTGATAGTATACCAGCTGAGATGATAAAACAAGAATGGACATCACGCAATTCATGAGATAGTGGTGCGGGTATGGGAGCAAGAGGAGATGCCGGAAGATTGACGTTGTGGAATAATTTGCCCCATACATAAGAAGGAAGATATTACAGAGTGCAGCAACTATAGAGGTATAACATTGCCGAGTACCGCATATAAGATACTATCTTCTATCCTATAAGTTATATAGATATAAAAATAATAATAATAATAATAGGCAAATCAGCGGTTGATCAGATATTAGGCAGGCGATGGAAAAATGTCTGGAATTTAAGATTCCATGATACGAGATCATCTATTTATAGACTGTAAGGCCGCCTACGAGAGCATAGCCAGGGTAGAACTATATGATGTCATGAGAGAGTTCGGCATTTCAAACAAATTGATACGACTTTGTAGGTTGACCATGACCAACGAAACTATTCAAGTAAAAATAGCGGGATTGCTGTCCAAAACCATAAAGATATTTATTGGACTCCGACAAGGGGACGTGTCTGGCGTGTCTCCTCTTCAACCTGGCGTTGGAGAAAGCAATCCGTGACTCTGGCGTTAAGACTAGAGAGACTATCGTCACTAAGCCACATACTTGCCTACGCAGAGGACATCGACATCATCGGTAGATACGATTCGGCTGTACAGAACTCCTTCACCCAGATTGAGCAGGCGGCACAAGGACTGCACATTAATGAGGGAAATACAAAGTATATGGTGCCAACTTCTGCGAAGAGAAGACCTAATTTTGCCAAACTATCAGGGTGGCGGAGCACGAATTTGAAGTTGTGGAATACTTTAACTACCTTGGTTAAACAGTAGCAGCCCATAACAGTATGGAAGAAGAGCGCGGACGGCTGATCAAATCCAACAAAGCCTACTATGGTCTATCAAGGCTCTTTAAATCCCAAAATTTATCCAGAATATCTAACAAGACCATGGTCTTATCAGTACTCATGTATGGATTCGAGACCTGGGTGTTCAGTAAAAATAACCTCGAATTCTTAGCCACGTTCGAGAGAAAAGTTTTAAGGAGAGTTGTTGGCCCCATATGTGAGGAAGGACGATTTTGGAGACGCTACAACCAAGAAAAATCAAGCTCCGTAGACTTCGGTGGGCGGAACACTTAGCTCGAACGCGCGAAGAGAAGCCTGCCCGGAAAATCATGTGTGGGGGATGTATGGAAGGCGACAGTGGGGCAGACCGTGTCTGCGATGGGGGAATGGCGTGAACCAGGACACGCGGAGGCTAGGAGTGCCAAACTGGATGACATCGGCTCGATCTCGGGACCGGTGGAGAGACTTGGTATATAAGACCAAGACCGGATTTCGGTTGAAGTACCGATGACGATGATGATAAATCATTCTACGCACATGGTATAGAAAATTTAGAAAAGCATTGAAATGATTGTACAGCAGTTGAAGGAGGTTATGTTGATGAATAAAGGAGAATTTTACCAAAAAAAAAAACGTTTTAGTAAGTCCCGGGACTTATTGAACGATGTGTTAATCCAGCAGTGTTAAAAAACATGAATATGGCGACCAGTTGACAGCCCATTCCTCTACGTTAATCATTCATCAAATGTTTCTCTCAGTAAATTAATTACATCTTGCGCTGTATAGCATGTGGCCCTGTTTTGTTGGAACCATATGTCTGTGACGTCGATTCCATGCAATCGAGTCAGAAAAAGAAAAATTAGTATTCATGTATCTATACGGGTCTCCGTTGACTGTAACGTTTTTACCACCATCATTTCTGATAATGGCCCCTCGATAGAAATGTGGTTAGTATACCCGCCTGTCACGCGGGAGACCGGGGCTCGATTCCCAGCCAGGGAGCCTTTGGCGCAAGACTAATAACCTTACCTGGAAAAAAAATCATTATAGAAAAATTTAACAAGCCTCAGGACTTGCTAAATAAGGCGAAGACCGGCTCCCGGTTGTAGTACCGATGATGATGATTATGGTCTGACAATTCCTCCGGCCCATACATTACGCCAAACGGTAGCATATTCCGAATGTAATGGATTTTCAAAAATATCTCATGGATGTCCATTCGAAATTCGATAATGCATCTTTAAAGACCATGAAATGGATATAAACCGGCGATGAGTTTCACGGACTGAACCATTATTTCAAATAAAAGTTTGAGCAATTCGTAAGCATAGCTCTGGCGTGAATCGATCGATTATAAAATGACAAACTGGTGTAGTGTAACAACATGCCCACGAAATAACCACGAAGAATCATATCAAATAAATCAAATGCCCTTGTCACAATTAGCAAGTTTCACGTAAACAGCATTCCTTGCCGACAATAATTCAAGGTCGATTCTTTTCATTGAGTAAAAGAAACGAATTGCTCCAGTTACGATTGAAAGAATCATATGACACCCGCTTTCGAGCTTGCCGCTAGCAGGTGATTCACAATTAACTGGGTCAACTCGTGTCATTGTTCTTACACTATGCACTGAGCTGGGGAAAGGAAATAAAATAGCATAGTAAGCAGAATTATATTGAGTGGATTATCAATTAAGACTGAAATAGTTTGTTAAGCAAAATTTGTATGAGTGAATTAAGAAATTTGTAAATAATTGAGTGATTGATTGGGAGTATAAATACCCCAGCACTTTTAATAATAAATCAATCAAATACCTAATCTGGAGTTTGATTCACTAAATACGGCGACTTCACCATATACTTTTAGCGGGCTGCGCTTGATACAGCACAAAATAGGGAAGTAGGGTTTTAGCAGGCTACTTCTGATAATCTTAATATTACAACCAATATTAATACTACATGGCGACTCTGCAGTTAAATATTAGGAGGAATCATGTTTTCAGAGACCTGATTTCGATAGTCTTTTTGTAAGACCTTGAGCTCTTTCGGGACCAGTCGAGCGGCAACGCATCTGAGTCACAAAATATCAATGTTCATCTCCTTAACTAACCCTTTAAAAATGAAACGACAGATTTCGGCCAATAATCGTTTTTTTTTTTAAATGTTATCGTCAGTGGTAAATATTGAAGGCCGTGACGAGACAAATATTCGAGGTCGTCACGCCCTTTTTGAGGCATTTGTGGTATGCCTATGTTTTTGACACAATTGAGTCACCATAAGTCTTTTTATCATTTAACCACTTTCGACGATTCGGCATAAGAAATTTGTGTTGCAAGATAAAATTTACGACAGATTCTTTGTTCAACTAATTTATCAACAGTAAAATACGCGGAACAACTCGGAGGCGAACTAATTTCGACCGATGATATAAACAGCATTAATTGCAGAGGGAACTCACATTTGGGTTAGTAATTTAAATACGTTCTACCAACTTGACAAAAAGAATTATTGATTCCTTTTAAGCCACTTACAAATTCTAGATAATTTTTATCATCATCATCATCATCGGCACTACAACCGGGATCCGGTCTTGGCCTTATTAAGTAAGTCTCTCCATGGGTATCCGGTCCTTATCCGAAACTTGTTAAATTGTCCATAATAATTTGTTTTTCCGGGCAAGGTTATCAGCCTTGCGCCAAAGATAATTTTTATACAGAAAGTAAATTGGGGAGCGTTTGTAACAGATTTCTTTTTAGTGCACGTCAGTAATATATATCCGTATTATTGCCACGGACCCCCGCTTGGTAGAAACCTTCACGTGGTGCGGGGGCTTAAAGTACAATGAATCACTCAGGCTTCGGTGACGGAAGCATATGCTTCCAGTAGGGTCACCCATGTCAGACAGGCTAGCGAGGAGTAACAGACAAAGATCTACCACCCCTAATTCAGGGTGTTACGCGTCACCGTGCCCATTGGATGGTTTGCAGCCAGGGGTATACCGGCTGTATTATAACGGCGCCTCTCTGACACCGGGTCAAATCAGAGCAGTAAGCAGACCTTACCACATCAAAACAGGGCTCTGATGTGGCGGACTATTTGAAACAGTCTCGTGGGATCAAGAATGAATAACCAATATACAAAAAACAATCCCACAAAAAACCCGGTAGGCGTAGGTGTGATGAGCCGACGCTACCATAAGGGAAAAAATCATCAAGAAAACACAGACTCGGCAAAAAAGACTGAAAAAGTGGGATATACGCGTCGGCACGTGGAATGTTCGAACGTTATATAAACCAGGCGCGAACCAGACGGTCGTAGAAAAGGCGAAACAATATAAAATGGACATCGTCGCGCTTCAGGAAGTTCGACCCCCACCCCAAGTAATCGAAACCAACGGGTTTACACTGGTGTGTGGAGGTACCGATACACATAACCTCGGAACTGGCTTCATGATAAGCAATTAGATTACGTCCCATGTAAAAGATGTGCAATTTATTAATGACCGAATGTCGGTGCTAAAAATACAGGGCCCATGGTACAATTATGTATTTATAAACGTACACGCCCCAACAGAATCTACCGACGAAGAAACGAAGGACACGTTATACGAGACCCTAGAGGAAGTATTTGATGGGGTCTCATCATTAGATGTTAAAATCCTCCTCGGCGACCGCAATGCGAAAATTCGAAAGGAAGATATCTTCCAACCAACAATAGGTAAAGAAAGCCTACATGACGTTTCAAATGATAGTGGTATTCGAATTATCACGTTCGCAGCGTCAAAAGAACTGGTAGTCAAAAGCACGATGTTCAAGCACAAGGCTCCTCTTGGCCTTATTTAGCAAGTCCCGAGGGTTGTTATTAGGTTATAAGCTTTGCGCCATCACATTTATGTATCATCATCATCATGGGGGCTACAACCGGGATCCGGTCTTGGCCTTATTTAGCAAGTCCTGCGGGTTGTTAAATTTTCCATGATAATTTGTTTTTCCGGGCAAGGTTATTAGTCTTGCGCCAGAGGCTCCCCAGCGGGGAATCGGACCCCGGTCTCCCACGTGACAGGCGGGTATACTAACCACTATACTATCGAGGAGCCCTGGAAGAACTTAAGGCTGCCGAAACTGGCAGTTTAAAAGTCATTTCTGTAAAGCCATTCTCCACCTCATTTTTAATAAAAAGCAATCGCAAGTTGCCTTTTCTCATAGTTTCGCTAAGCCCTGATAGCTAAATTGATGGAGATGTTACATGCGGCCATAACATAAATATTACATTATGGATACATCTCGTCCCATCAACCACAAATAAACGCACCAGACGTACATACAGCCGAGCCCCAGATCCCAGAGCCCTCTTTCGACGAAGTCGTAGACGCCATAAATCGACTGAAAAACAACAAGGCCCCCGGAATCGATTGCATACCGGCAGAACTTGTGAAGCATGGAGGAGGGGCAACCGCTCGAAAGATCCACCAACTGGTTAAAATAATATGGGACAAGGAAGTCATTCCGGAAGAATGGGAAACCGCAATAGTCATCCCCATTTTCAAAAAAGGCGACAGATCTGACTGCGAAAATTACAGAGGAATATCATTGCTCCCAATCACATACAAAATATTAACAAATGTCATACTGGCGTATATCACACCCTATTCAGAAGACATATTGGGAGACTACCAATGCGGATTCCGTCGGAACCGATCAACAAGCGACCAGATGTTCACGATAAGGCAACTGCTTCAAAAGAAGTGGGAATATGGAGAGACGTTTCTACAAAATAAAGTTTTAAGGGGTACATTTGGCGGTAAATATGACGAGGAGTCAGGACAATGGAGGAAACTCCATAACCACGAACTGGAAGAGCTATACCGCAAACCTACAATAGTGAGAGTGATCAAGTCGCGAAGATTAAGATGGGCCGGACACGTAGCGCGAATGGGCGATGATAGGACCGTGCATAGAATTCTTGACGGTAAACTAACGGGGAAGAGACCGACAGGACGGCCGCGACGGAGATGGGAGGACAATGTTAGCTTTGACTTTGAGGAGATCGGATCGGATGATCGAACGTGGAAGGAGAGCGCACAGGACAGGGAACAATGGCGGAGGCGAGTCGGTGAGGTCATGAACTTCCGGGTTCCTACAGGCCAGTAAATAATAATAATAATAAAATTATTGCCACGGAAGAAACTCTGGTTTCGCTGATGATTCACCGTGTTTTCTTCTAATAAGTCTGCGACTAGAAACTCGACCTTTTTTGTCAAATTCAAGTTTATTGGAGAAGATACTTATACAAAGATGAAGTGATATTGCTTGCTGTTTGAGTTCAGAGACGAGTTTCTACTTGCACACCTATTATGTTATTTGGTGTGTTCAAAGGAACAATTAGTCAACTCATACAATTCCTCTACAGCGACTGTAGTGAGTCAGTCACCTTTTATTAACCCTCGTCGAATATAACCGACTCCAATCGTCTTCAAACAGTTTATTCATTTAATCCTGAAGGATTAAGAAATTAATAAAAGGGACAACAAAATGGAAAATACTTTTAATCCAAATTGCTGTGAAAACAAACAGGCACCCGTGTGACTCTCTTCCCAGGCCGCGTTCTAAAGCAGCTCATGTGCGCTGTTAAAGGGAAATTTACGTTGGGATTTCCGTAGATCTTCTGGATGTTCTTCACGTTCCTTTTGTCTGACGCTTAAATAACCCTAACAGAGAAAGGAGCTTGGATCCGTTTTTCGCTGTTCCACTTTGAAGGCAATCCTTTGCTACAGAAGTCTATCCTTAAGTCTACATTTGGCAGAATTTCAAAGTGATTTGTGTTCGGGTATTTCTGTTCACGGATCCTTTACATCAGAACCGAACGACTTACATGGCGTGGGGTGATGCAACCCTTGCCAAAACTTAATGGAGACGCTAGCACATGAAAACACAGTTGAATAGAGAATATAATCCGAGGATTATATGTAACCGCCGACCTAAATAAAATGTTTGAATGGTTAGTGAAAACCGTAAACTTAAGGAAAAAAATCTAAAAGGGAATTAGAAAAATGCATCTTGGACCTCTCCATACCGACTAGACGTTTATGGCAGGTGGATGTCCTTGGTGGAGGGTCCGGTCCATTAAAACTCAATAGATACTAAGATACCCCGCTTTCTAAAGCACAGCCAATGGATGGAGATGATGTTGCACAAATCCTCATAATTTTTGTATCTTTATACATGAACTCCCACGTAAAAGTTTACGTTCCACGTTCAATCGAATCCAATGAGTTGCGATGTTTTCACATCCCGTTTATTCATATTTACAGTTAGGAAATTTAACGAAGGAGTCTTTTGATTTGCATCCACCCTATTTCCTTCAATCAAGGGATCACAGATGCAGAAAGAAGTGCACTCTCGTCGATGCTTTTCCTCAATTTTCCCCCAGTTGTTGTTCTTGTATTCATAAGATGAAATGGAACATCGATGTCAGATACATTGATGGAATTTGGTTTGTGAACATGAATATGAATAAAATGGCGAATGGATAAGGAATAGAAAATTCAAAGGTGCAGAAGCGTGGTGTTACGAGCTTTGACGTCCAATAATGTATTCTACGGATAGATTCCGATCCAGGCAAAGGAGCGAAGAAGGAATATATACGGAGCAAGGAGCGTTTAATTCGGATAAAATATTTTCAACTTAAAGGAAATACTTTGTGTTTACTTTGTACTTATATGCGAAATTAATGGAGTGTATTCTCCATTATCGATGAATCCTTTTGAAAATATTTGTAAACGGCGGGGATTACGATTCGCTTACTCAACAGTGGTTGATGTTATTTGATTAAGGATGCTGCATCAAGAATGCTATAAAAAATACATAAATAAAATAAAAACCTTGTTCTCGAATCCGATTATCGAACTGTTCCGTTTTTTATTTTTATTAAGCTGACTAGTGTTGTTTGTATTGAGGCAAATATTCAAACGTATATATCGCGCTGGAATGTTTGGATTAACTACATTTTTGGGTGATTTTTCGAGGGATATTTTACCGTATGGTAGCCGGGACGTTTAACGAACTAATCTGTATTGTTACCAGATGGTTGTGGTATACATAGAATTCCTTTTTATAACATTGTTGCAAGATACGAAATATAGAATTGAGGTCAGAACTATTTGGCCCTAGTTGTGCTACATGTTAATATAATACACGTTTTGAAGAAAGTATTTAGCATTTTTGATAAAAATTTGTGACTTTTTTCTTTTATATATAAATTTATTTTTAAGTTCAATATAGCACCCATACCAACAGAAAACTAATAGGCAGGCTACGTGGCACCCACTCTCCAATGGTTTTATTGAAAAGTCTGGGTCATCTCAATGCGAATCGCTGCTCATTTTTGCATGCTATCGAACATGTACATCATTGTTTTACATGAGCCTCGCCAAATGTAGGAAGCGAATTTTAGGGCGAATGAGATTGTGGCTAGGTTGGATGGGATGAGGTAATTACCGTATTTGTTAAGAACCTGCATACATTTGATCGCAGCTTCAAATATATAGTCCTAGTCCTTTCAACTTAGAGTGGAATTAATTTAAGTGTCAAAAATTGCTTATATATATATATGTATATATATATATATATATATATATATATATATATATATATATATATATATATATATATCTTTAATTCAAATAGACACAACACAATGTTGGTAACAAGCGAAAATAATAAAATTATTATTATAAACGAACGAAAATGAATAATATCTTTTATGATATAAACGAACGATAAAAGCTATTGCTACGACAAACGAAAAACGAAGATAACTAACTTACATAACAAAAATGACAAGCAAGAACTAACCAACAAAAATGGCAGCAACTCACACAAACAGTGCTGCCAAAACATGGAGTTATTTACAAAAAATATAAAGAATTAATACAAACAATTAATAACAAGAATAAATATAAACTATAATAGTTAATAATAAAATGTAATAATAATTATTCAATGGCTTGAACTAAATAGTTCAAGCACGACGCGACAACAGGTGTACCGGTGTAAAGTGAGCGTCAAGATACAAACGTATCGATAGCGAACGTTTGTTGTGAACGAGCCCTTATTTTTTTTTTATTTGGTTGCTATGACATCTGTCAAACATATTTAGTATGCATCAAGTCATTGTACAAACATCATTTTTTTTTAATCCTGTTAAAAATGTCGAATTTTGTACCAGAAAATGATGAAGAGCTGCAGAGTCGCATTGAATGCTTGTCGAGGCTTATGGTGATCATGCTCTACCGGAAGCAACATGCAAAAGATGGTTTAAGTGGTTCAAAGATAATGATTTTGATGTGCGAAATGAAGAACGTGGAAGAACACCAAAAAACTTTGAAGATGCCGAATTACAAGCAATATTGGATCAAGATCACACTTTAAGTCAAAAACAAATGGCACAAATGTTAAATGTTGCGCAACAAACCGTTTCTGACCATTTATAAGCTATGGGAAAGATCCAAAAGTGCGGAAACTTGGTGCCACATGAATTGAATGACAGGCAGATGGAAAAGCGAAACACCACATGTGAAACGTTGCTTCTACGGCACGAAAGAAAGGCAGTATTGCATCGAATTGTGACTGGTGATGAAAAATTGATTTATTTTAAAAATCCTAAACGCAAAAAATCATGGGTACATCCAGGAGAAGCGACAACATCGACTGCAAAGCCTGATTGGTTTGGAAAAAAGACAATGCTCTGGGTTTGGTGGGACCAGAAGGGGGTGGTGTATCATGAACTTCTAAAACTTGGCGAAATTGTTGATGCGCAACGCTACCGACAACAAATGATCAAATTGAACCATGTATTGATCGAAAAACGACCAGACTGGGCCACAAGACACGGAAAGGTAATTTTGTTGTATGATAATGCTCCAAGTCATACAGCCAAACCCGTGAAAGAAACAATAAAAGCTCTCGGCTGGGAAGTGTTACCCCACCCGCCATATTCACCACACTTGGCTCCTTCCGACTACCATTTGTTTTCATCGATGGGACACGCATTGGCTGAGCAGCATTTCAATTCCTACGAAGAAGTCGAAAATTGAGTCACCGAATGGTTTGCCTCAAAAGACGACCGGTTTTATTGGCGTGGTATACACAAATTGCCAGAAAGGTGGTCGAAATGTGTAGAAAGCAATGGCCAATACTTTGAATAAAATGTTTTTTCCTTTTTGAAATAAAATGTTTTTTACTTAAAAAAACGCTCCACACCGGTACACCTGGTATATATATATATCTATATATATATATATATATATATATATATATATATATATATTTATATATATATATATATATATATATATATATATATATATATATATATATATCATGGATAGTCTGGGTGACAGTATGGAGCCTTGGGGAACGTGTGCATTAATTTGAGAGGCAGATTTTACACCATTTACCAGCCGAAAAAAAGTATCTTCTTCATTAAATCAGTGCATCGTCAACTCCATATCAAGAGAGCAATATTGTAAATAAGGTTGAGCACCTAAACTCTGCCAAATGCTTGTGACCTACTATGAGCTTAGTGCCAAGAAAACTATACTGGCGATTAAAATACGCTATCAGTCATAACGTACCGATCTCCTGAAAGGTGTCACAAGATGTCGCACATATAAAGTGACAATACACACACGCTGTGGCTAGCGCCATGGACGTATAAAAAAGTGGTGATCTGAATATCCCCACTTTGATCGCAACACACCGGTCGTCCGCATAGAAGAAGGAAAATTGCCCACATGTCTCGCTAGAAATCACATCGAACCTGTCACCGTGCACCCTAGAGGAAGCCAGTCAATGGGCATAGCTGGGAATTAGAAGAATGTCTGTTGCTATCTGTCTGTTGTTATGGCAGCTAAATAAAACCGGATGTTGGAAAGCCCCTCTGAGAACGAATCGACCCTAGGTTTGGTCGCACCCCTAGAGAGAGTGGTGCGGCGAGGAGGTGGGGGGGGGGGGGGGGGGCAAATCCCCAAGGCGGGGGCCAGAGTAATGTGAAAAAAAATTCGCATTATTATTAAAATGCTCAGAATCAGGGGCGAGGTCGGTGAAGAATTGTTTCACCACGGTCAAAATCAACTCGTGACTCAAACGATTGAAGTCTGTTGAAGGATGAAAAGAATGCCACATCGCGAAGCTGAAAAAAAAAGCGACATCCAAGATATGCTTAAGTGATTGCAAAGCTATCTTAACAATCCCGGTAGCTAGCTACGTCAAGGCAAATGATCTAGCTGTCTGTGTCCTCAAAAGTCCTCCTTTCCACCTGAACCAAAGGTAACATACATCTGGGAGGCAACAACCCCACGTATCCACAGATACATGGGTCACAAGTCCGACCAATGTCCTACGCCTGCACGGCGATCGAAGGACACCATAAACCGGCAAACATTGCATTACCAAGGGCATTTAATGCATCACCCAAATTACCTGTAAAGAATTCTCTAATAATCATGCATTCAACGCATCGTCCTAAATTCCTGGAAAGAATTCTGTACATCATACAGGCATCATAAATTCGAAAACCTTATCGGCGCCCCTGTTAGCCAGCGTTCCCTGCAAACGTGCAAACATAATCCGAGCCTTGTCGCCAGCTAAAATACGGGACACAATTACCATTATATACCGAAATCCCTTATAGCACCATTGTCCTAATTGCGTTGCAGACTATTAAGCAGCTACACAATGTATGCTATGATGCCCCTTTGTTCCTTCCTCTTTTCTCAATTTCGTTTTCCCATGAGCTTCGTTGCACGAGAAAACAATGGATCTATTAGCACACGTGCTAAGATCAACTAGAGAGATCCTCGCCAACTCACCACGACAAAGAGAAACTTCACGGGGTGAAAACTCACCACGAGGTTAAAAACTCACCACGAGGTTAAAAACCACGAGGTTAATCCTTGAGTACGCAGTCGAAATACAGGATCCGCGGAACCGTTGCGATAGACAGTCTAACATAGAGAACCCAACGAGGGGGGTTGATCGGCCCGACGCGGAGAAAAGAACTGATCGACCAGAAGTTTAGAGTTTTAGTTAACTCGAGTATATTTGTTGTATCCTAACGTGTGCGTTCGATAATGTTGATTTTAATTAGCCGTATTTTTCCCGGTGCAAAAATGTAAAACAGAAAAGTAAACAAAAAGACAAAGGAATAAAAACCGTGACACATATTGTGAAGTCTTGCCGAACTATTAGTGTAAACTAAAGATATAAAACAAAATAAATAAACGCCTCCGAAAACAAATAACAGTGTTATATTTTTGTGCTGTATTCTCTCCGTGATTTCTTTTGTGAACAGTGTTCGGCGGAACACTTCACCATCATCATTGTAGTGATCCTAATTCACCACTCACATCCAAATCCCCCAATATTGGCAACAATCCCATCCAAATCTCCAATACTTCCTATAATCCAAACCCAAATTCCATATTGAATCATATGAGCGATAAATTAAACCAAAAGTTAATTTGTCGCACATTGATTAAATTTCACATTAACTTACACCCCAATCCAATTGAATCATATGCACGATAAATTTAAACCAAAGTTCATTTGTCATGCATTGATCCAATTCTCAATAATCCTGACATCATGAACTGCTTAACTCAAAATGCATTTCATGATTTCCATTTCAGGAATTTATTCAAATAAATTCCTAGTCACTTCCCAGAAACCTATTCCAACTGAAGCACACAAAACCCTGTGTGTGCTTCTTGGAATTTTTAACAAAACAAATCCCAACGACTAAAAGTATAAAAGGACGGTACATTTCGATTTCATAGATCAGTCAAATCCAGGAGGCCGAAGCCACGGTAGATAGCCAAGCAATTTTTAATGTAACTTATTTAAATCTTAAAAGTCAAAAGTTAAACAATAAACGCAAGGAAAAGAGATAGCAGTTTTATTCTGAAATCAATGGACCAGGGGAAACTGCGAGGGCACACCCTTCCCGCCAAGGCACTCACAAAAACCAAGCGACCTATTCGGATGGTCTGTGGATGATTGCCACCAAGGAAATAATCTGGTCTCGATTTAGTGTACCAGAGGGAACTACGAAGGACCACACTCGCTGCCAAAAAGCTCACGAAAGCAGAGTGTCCCACAAACACAGCACACAACACATCTTTCTTTTTCCTTTCACGTTTATTTTTTTGATCATTTATTAATGCTACACACTACAAAAACGATGGCTGTCACAAAACTATAATTTTTGCTACCAGATAACATCCAATGTAGGGCAACCAATTAATTGCAAACAAATTATACCCAGGACCCCACAGTTAAAGGATTCCTTTTTTTTTTGGATAGTTTGTGCATATATTTTTCAGCTGTTTTTCTGCTTAATTTTTCAGTGATTAAATTCCAATTAAACCACCCAGCCATCATTCACAACTCATCTGAAATTACTTTTAATTTTCTGCACCATGCTTTGGTTTAGGGTGTGGGTGGTCCCACCTATATACGCCCATCCTACAAAACGGAGTTATTGTAACAGAGGATACATAAGCGCCCACAATATTTCCCTTCTTTACCTCAAATCTGTTTTATTGGCCTTGAATACGTGTAACAGCGAGGTAAGTTGATGGCTCTTAATAATTTTAGTATAATAAGACGCTTACTGATGTCGATAATGTAAAGGCGGCAGTGGTTGTCTTCCTATCTTTACCAAGTAACCAGACTTACTGTTCGTGGAAGTTTTAAGCATCGACCCACCTCTTTTCAACCAACACCAGGATACGAAATGAAAAATTCCATATAAGGATGGTTGTTAAATGAAATTATGTGGATGCTGAATGCACGCCACCGTGCTTGACGACGACATAACTACGTGAAACCTTCATCCGTTTTAACAGGACGAACAACACGTCGTATTTACAGAGCACGACTAGGTAAGTTCATGTATAAATGCCCTTACATAAATTTGAATTAATTATTTATGCGCTTGATGAGAAAGGACCTAAATAGGAAGTCTAATATGAACGTTCTTATTAAAATTATAAGTCTTCGCAGGAGCAGGTTCCGAAACCGCGGATGCACATAAATACACATTACAACGACGCTTTGTTTCCTTTTTAGGCGCTTTTCAGTGGGCTCATTGAAGGACTAGTAATTAGTGTTAATCATGTGGAAAATTGCGGCAATGGCAGAATTGTATCTTTACAGTCTTTCTCGGTTGGTAAGTGTTTTAATTTTTCTCCTTCAAATGGAAATGTTTCAATTTTCCTGGATAGCGCATCATTTTCCTCCTGAAGTTGAAAGCATTACTGCTGACGATAAGAATGGTTATGAGGGTTTAATGGCCAATTTTGACGTGGCGTAATGCCTGGCATCTGCAGACCACCAGCTTACGGTTGTAGTTGTAGGCAAATTAAAGTAATTTGTGGAATTAAATTGAGGTGGTGGTGAATTCTTGGATATTTGATGGCGGAATTAAGACAGGGAAATGTGGAAACATGACGAGGAAATATAACGCATTCTTTATCAATGTTACTGAGGGCGTGCATAGAAGATTTGGAATATGTACGGATAGGTCGGTGTTAACTAAGCCGAAGTTCAGTGTTTGATAACAAAATATTGTATTTAATTTTCGTGCGCTGAATATTGGGGGTTCTTTTCTTGGACTATTTTATGAATTGATTTGAAAAGGAATGTTTATGAGGATTTTAAGGGTAACTAGTATGACTACCTCAAGAAAACTGATCTTCGGGAATTTATAAAAAGAAAACTATTGCATGTTTTGAAATACTGAGGATATAGTTTTGTTTAAACGGTGTCACCGTACCTGGCACGGACTTTAGCTTTAAGTTGCACGTAATGAAGGCCCCGAGAATTATTAGGTTGAGCACCTTGACTTATTAGGAATTTTGTTGGAATAATAACAACATCGCCGAGTGGTAGCCGGAGTCCCAACGCCCTGCCGCCCGGTGAAATAACACCCATCATGCTTTAGGCTCCGTGAAATGGTCAGGAGAAATCCCTGGCCATCTTTCGGAGCTTGGCTGATGGACCGGTTCGAGAAAAGGTTGGTTAGGTGGTAGTCGGTCCCAAGGTGAGATACCACTCTGTCACGCTGTACATTCGCGATATCGCCGAGAGAAATCTTCGACGGTGTTTCGGATGTGTGGCTGATGGCCCGGACTGACACGAGGATAAGTCATGGTGGTATATAAAGAATTCCGGAAGTAAACTAGTCTCCCATTCGGATCTCCGGGGGGGACTGTCAGGGGGAACATCATGCAGATATCATGATAAATAATGGAACTTTAAGAGGTTCGTCATCGCATAACCTGGCTCGCCCTTGAGGCTCTGCCCTCGCTCGACTGGCGACAGCATTTTGTAACATCAGGGGCATCGGTTTCACCAATACGAATGTAAACGCCGTCCACCAATATTTGCAAACAACGACACCTGATATCCTTGCCCTAACTGAGACCCAGGGTCGATTCGTCAACTGACTCGACATATCTTCGTTGCTCAGGATACGACTTACATTCAAGATTCCGTTTTAAGGGTGGAGTCTGCGTGTTCGCGCGGTCCGATCTGGCTTGCCGAAGGATGGAGGCGTTGGAGCCCAATAATATGGACATCATATGGTTGAGGGTCGTGCTGAGGAATTCCGTTAAATTTCTTTGTTGTCTTTACCGCTCCCCGAATGATGATCGGCCAGCGACACTTTTCGTACATCTTTCACGTACCGTCGTCTGGATCCAGATCAACCACCCAGCTTCTGAAATTGTTGTTCTCGGCGATTTTAATGTGCACAATTCCGGCTGGTTGTTACATTCTAACAGAACTGACGAGGCTGGGAGGCTGGCGGAGGTGTTTGCTGTAAGCCACAACTTGACTCGACTTGTGGGGGAGCCAACGCGAGTGCCGGATGCCCGAGGCGATTATGCGAACACCCTTGATCTGTTTTTGACATCCGAACCGAGTATTTATACTGTAGAGGTTTCTGCGCCAATGGGAAACTCAGATCACTGTATCTATCGCGCAAGCACTTGCATATCAAGCGAATAACCGGCCTAGGCAGCTTCGCCATGTATGGAAGTATGGGGCTGCTAACTGGGACGATTTGCGAGATTTCTTCCCATCCTTTCCATGGTCCAAGGTGTGCTTCGGAAATTCCGATGTTAACCCTTGCACGGAGTCGGTATCAGAGATTATTCTTCTGGGGATGGAGATGTATATTCCACATTCCTTCAAACGAAGTTCGTCTGATGTACCTTGGTTTGATAAAAAATGCGAGCTGATTACAGCGGCAAAAAATAAAGCTTTTAAGCAATGGCGCTCCAATCCCACCGATGTTAGCAGAACGAATTTTGTTAGATTCAGAAACGCGTTCAACCCGGCGATTGATACCGCGAAGAAGGCTCACAACGATAGGTTGATCAATAAGCTCCTTCGGTGCCCAACCGGTTCGCGCTCCTTCTGGTCAATGGCAAAAGCTGTCAGTAGTAACTTTGTAACCTCCTCTTTCCCTCCGTTGGTGACAGACAGCTGGAAGTTAGTCACGAATTCAAAAGATAAAGCCAATGTATTCGCGAATTTATTTTCCGCGAGTTCAAACCTCAATCTCGGCCTTTTGGAGCCACCTGTGATCTCGCCGGTACGGTCTTCGATGCGGGATGTGTGCTTTCGTCCGCGCACTATTCAACGCATTCTACGTGAACTGGATTGTAGGAAGGCAACCGACCCGGACGGAATACCAGCAATAGTCCTTAAGAACTGTGCTACAAAACTATCGCCGGTTCTTGGCAGACTCTTCCGCTTATCTTATGCACGGAGGATCTTTCCTGCCTGCTGGAAAAGTGCTCGAGTTCAGCTAATCCCAAAGACGGGAAAAAAGTGTCTCCCACAAAGTTACCGTCTGATAGCATTACTGTCTATTTTATCTAAGGTAATGGAAAAAGTCATCAATACAGAGTTAGTTAAGTATTTGGAGTGCAACGGTCTTCTGAATGTTCGTCAATACGGATTCCGTGGCAGGCGGTCCACGGGAGACCTTTTGACACTTACAACCCATATATGGACATCTGCGATTGAACGGCATGGTGAGCCAAGGGCGGTCGCATTGGATATCTCCAAGGCTTTTTACCGCGTCTGGCACGGGGCATTGCTGAGCAAACTTCTTTCATATGGACTTTCCCAACAGCTTTGCGACTGGACGAAGAGCTTCCTCGAGAATTGATCGATCCGGGTTGTTGTGGACGACCAGTGTTCGGATCTGTATCCTGTTAATTCGGGGGTGCCCCAAGGTTCTATTTTGGCTCCAACCTTGTTCTTGCTTCACATAAATGATTCGTTGGAGACAACGGATAACAAAGTGTTCAGTTTTGCGGATGATAGTACGCTTGTTTCCTCCTTTTCGAGTGATCGGCCGATTGGTGCATCAACGTCGCACCAGCTGAGATGTAGACAGATTGACTCTCTGAATCAGGATCTGGATAGGGTCCTGCAGCGGGGAAAGGCCAATCTTGTCGACTTCAACGCAACGAAGACCCAGTATACAACATTCACAAAGAAAAGTGGATCATCGGTTCCACAGCTGATGATAAGTGGCCGGACCTTCGAGGCTGGGGAAAGTTTGAAATTGCTTGGCGTCACGGTCTGTGGGAATGTATCATGACATAAACACGTATCGGGTATCGCCAGATCAACCTCAGGAAAACTGAGTTATCTCTTTCGAGCCAAGAAATATTTTACTCCGGCCCAACTTCTACTTCTATATAAATCTCAAATTAGACCTGCGCTCGAATATTGCTCTCATGTTTGGAGCTCGGCTCCTAAACATACCCTCGACCTACTTGAGAGCATACAGAGACGAGCGATCCGCCTGATCGGGGACTCGGCGCTGACGTCGGGTCTACAGTCGCTATCACATCGAAGGCGCGTAGCCGACCTCTGTCTGTTTTACAGATATTATCACGGGTACTGTTCTTCGGATATTCTTGGTATTGTTCCACGCAATTCGACCTATATGCGCTCCACAAGACAATCCGACGGATCACACCCGTATGTGGTTCATTTCCCGACGGCGCGAACAGCCCTGCATCAGAACTTGTTCCGGTACAGAGCGGAGAAGCTGTGGAACTCCCTTCCCACGCGAGCGTTCTCGGAGCGTTACAGCCTGCAACTGTTCAAAAAGAAATGCAACAGTTATTTGATGGCATCTCGGGGCGCCCACTCGGCGCTATAGGTTCGCCTCTCCCGAGAGAGGTCTAATAAAAAAAATAAAAAAATAAAACAACAAAGACCCAATGAAATAATTGGCACTTTATGATATTTACTTCAGATTATATTCTGTCTTGTAGCAACAATAAATTCTTCTTCAATTGGAGCGAATAACAAGTCCATTTGATGTGATCTTCGTAGGCATTTAAGAGCCAAAAACGTATTTGTCCCAATGTTGAGATCCGCATTGGATTGTATAATTTCTCAAATGTATCTGGGTACCACAAACACAGCACATCACGTCTGTTTTGAATTGCCCTACAGCCTGCCAAATTATACATTCCCTACCATTGCAGGCTAGATAAACAGAAACAGATAAACGGTTCTTATCATAATACCATCGTAACGCTATATCTTCAAAGCAATTTCCACGAGTATCGTTTTACTTTTTCCAATTTTTATATCAGATGGCGTTCTGGTAGTGGTATCTAAATGTATACCAAATACTACGGATACACGCTTCTGAATAAATTCCACCCGTTTAACCCTATAGGCAACTCAAAAGCATGCTTATACATTTAAGCTCGTTTAAAGGTACAAGCCGGGTAGACGCATTCATCCACTCAAACCAGCTATCCGCACCATACTCTCAACATTGTCATGTAATGCAAGGACAAACAAGGAAATCCTGCCAAAAAGTTACATGCAAGAAATAACGACAGAGTGATAACCTTTAAGGTTGCATCTTTTAACGTTCCTATCATTTAAATCTCATCAAGAGTCAGATGAGAATTTTTAAGGAATTTTTTGTTGCAAAATATTGCAAACGTGTCCTCAGAGATACTTTGTGCTCATTCTTCTGCATAGATTTTAAAAAGTTTTCATTTTTTGCAGCTGGGAAGAATAAAGGCGCGTGTTCATCCTAGTTTTCCTTATTTGGCATCAGCCTTGGAGAATTTTCTTAGCCAAACGAAAAGGATAAGAGATATTCTGGCATCCCACAGTCGAAAGCAAAACAACAGAGACCTAGGGAAACATTTGGCTACATTATTTGAGCTGATAAAGTTGCTCGAGCAAACTTAAATCCGTTTGTTTGTTTTTAGATGAATATATATTCTCGTAAGTATACGAGTATTGTTGTGTATATATTATTTTTCGCCATTTGTTTCCGTCTCAGAAAATTTGCATTCGCATTATTTGGGACCAGATACAGGGAAGACCGATATTCAAGTAGGGATATGTAGACGGCCGACAGAGAAAGAAAGAGGATGTGCGCTAAGTGAAATAAAATTGGAAAAGTTAAATCACTTTCATTCTGCAAAAACAACTAGCATTAATGACGTGACGCTTGCCGACAAGATATGTCTTCACTGGAGCTTAAAATAATATATTTCATTAGATTTTGGCTAGTTTATAGGGATAGAAAATTAAATAGAATGCAGAGGGGGCGGGACTATATTTGGCACAGTTTGACAATGTGGTAGGTTTCACAAAAGCAACGAAACTACAGTGAAACTATCGTAAAGTGGCACGTTGTGTTTTCTTACTTTAGTTTTAATTATATACGGTAAGAAGTCATGTTTGTATCTTTATAATCTACGCACAGTCATGATAAATGTGTCTCGATACCTCTATTCCCATTATTCTATAAATCTTATTCCGTCTGCACAATGTATTTACATTTGAGGTCCAGCACTAGGGACGAAGAATAGAAGGAATAATGAGGAGTGATACAGAAGAAAGATTGTAACCGATACGAGCGTGCTGAGTACTATTGTGGGGGTTCTCTATACCACATGGAGAACCAACCCACAATTCCATGCCTTATTTCGACCGCTTTCAGCGCGTCATTTCTACCCTTATTCCCCTTATAAGCTATTCCACCTGTAAATCATGTTAAACGGAGGCATAGCTAAACTCATTATCCTATGCAGATAATGCATAATTGAGTTTAGCTATCTTTTCGCCATACGGCAACCCCATTTCGCTAACCCATGAGATTTCCACCGGAAATCGCATCATGTCGAATAGCACCAGCTTAATTTTCCTCTCCTCTACAATTCTGTCTCCCCACAGTTCAATGCACTCCGAGATCACCACAGACATCGGACTAGGTCAGTGGAACACCTCGGAGGCTGCATTAATACCCGCACACTAAGCCAGATCAACCCTGTGTTATTGTGCTTTCCGTTTCATCCTTTCTACGCCCATCAACTTGGAACCAATACACAAGTACTTATCCACCTCGATGAGCGTGGGGAATTGAAGGATGCACAAGAGAGCGCAATTACCATTGGCTGGCTAATATGCAAAATCGAAAAATCCAATTTCATCCCTAATTGGGATCAGTCTTTACTCCAACATCTTCACGAATGGCTACACAGCTTAATGAATCGTCTTTCCACCACCGCCGTGTCCGCACGCGGTTGCGTACACGTACTCCGAGTTGTCTTGCTGCCGAGGATTAGTTGTGTTGGATATTTGTCCCTTAAATTGTATTTTTCTATTGTTCACCGAATTGAACAATCATCTCCATTGAACAAAAAGAAAACCAACAAATAAAAAGAACATAAACCAAACAAGAATAAAACCATAAACCAGTGTTTCCTTTTTACTCTCGTGAACGTTATCCAGCAGTAAAATATGATGGGGATATGAGTGAACCGCGTGCCCGTGTTCGTACCCCACACTATCCCTATACTATCTTCATAACAGAGTATTCCACTGGATTTCTCAACATTATATTGGATAGTAGAGCGCAATGCCCCACTTGGCGGGCGGCGCCAGCTATCGCTGCTCATTCAATAGGTATTCTTTTCCTCTTGCAACCATTTTGCTTTTATCGGTGTTTCAGCACAACAATCGCTGCACGAAAGGAGACACCACATTGAACGTTAGATAAATCTTCCCCGACGACATTCATCAGTCGGCGGAAATTAAAGAGATCTTCTCCGACTACACTCCTCGGGCGGCGGGGATCAAACTACGTGTTGGCCGCTCAATTGCCAACACATTTAATGAGTGGCGGTCGTCCTTGATTCCTGTCGTTGGCCGGAGTTTGGCCATAGGGTGTCTCTGTTCGGTTGCCTGTATTACTGACAGTTGATGAGAGACCACCGATTGATGGAAGGTGGACCCGTTCCTGTGGGTCGGAGTTGTAAGTTCCGAGCATCGGAACAGGGGCCGGGTAGAGCTTTGGGCCGGCAGCTCTCCAGTCGGCGGTCTACTGGCTATTACTCACTGGGAGTATGTGCGGTTCCTTAACCGCTTGTTCGGTGACGTCTTGATCGGCGATGTTCGCATTAGTTGGGGAGGATGGGTCGAGTCCGAACCGGGCCTCGAGCAGCATCGGTAGTTGGGCATCATTGCCTTGGTCGGCGCGGTTTGCTGTAATTGGGGAGACTGGGTCGAGCGCGGACTGGGCCTCGAGCAGTCTCGGTGGGTTGATATCATAATTGCCTTGCTCGGCGGGTTTCTCTGCAGCAGGCTCTTTTCCTTGGCTAGGTGCATCGGATGTCTTGGTATCTTCCCTCGCTGGTGCTGGTGAACTGTCAGCTGCTGATGCCTTCTTTGGTAGTGTCGCTTTAGCGGCGAGGGGTGCTGTGCAGTTTGCACTTCTTTCACTGCGTCTGGAACCTTCTTGATGTCCTTGGCGGCGTTAGTTGTAGGCTTTGGATAGGTTTTCTTCTCGACCGTTCCTCCTTTGGCCTATAAGATACTTTCCACTATCCTACAAGATCGGATAGCCCCAGACGCTAAAGCCATCATTGGTCAATATCAGTGTGGCTTCATCCCAGGCAAACCAGCGATTGATCAGATATTCACCCTTAGGCAGGCAATGGAAAAATGTCTGGAATTTAAGATTCCATTATATCATGTATTTATAGACTTTAAGGCCACCTACGACAGTGTAGCGAGGGTAGAATTATATAATTCCATGAGAGAGTTCGGCATTCCAAACAAATTGATACGACTTTGTAGGTTGATCATGGCCAACGTAACTCATCATCATCATCATCATCGGCACTACAACCGGGCTCCGATCTTGGCCTTATTTAGCAAGTCTCACCACCGGTATCCGGTCCATATCCGAAAATCGTTAAATTGTCCGTAATAATTAATTTTTCCGGCTAATGTTATTAGCCTAGCACCAACCTTTCTCAGGAGGTCGCTGCATGCATTGGTTCACTACTTGGCGGGTGCCAAAGTAGCTATACAGAGGTGTCACGTGCAGACCTTTCTCAGGATGGGACCAACGTAACTATTCAAGTAAAAACGGCGGGTTTGCTGTCCAAACCAATAAACATCTTTAAATGACTCCGATGGTCTGGCCTGCCTCCTCTTCAACCTGGCAGTGGAGAAAGCAATCCGTGACTCTGGCGTTACAACTAGGGGGCTATTGTCACCAAGTCTAGTCAGATATTTGCCTACGCAGATGACATCGACATCATCGATAGATCCGATTCGGCTGTACAGAACTCCTTCACCTAGATCGAGCAGGCGGCACAAAAACTAGTACTGCACACTAATGAGGGAACAACGAAGTACACGGTGGCAACTTCTCCGAAGAGAAGACTTAATGTTGGTCAAACCATCAGGGTAGTGGCGCACGAATTTGAATTGGTGCAATCCCTTAACTACCCTGGGTCAATAGTATCAGCCGTTAACAATATGGTAGAAGAGATAGGCGAACGGCTGATCAAATCCAAAAAAGCCTACTATGGTCTATCAAGGCTTTTAAAATCCCGAACATCCAAGCTACTACTGGACAAGACCATGGTCTTACCAGTACTCATGTATGTATCCGAGACCTGGGTGCTCAATAAAAGGCACTCTGAACTCTTAGCCGAGTTCGAGAGGAAGGTCGTCAGGAAAATTGTTGCCCCGTATGTGAGGGGGGACTGTGGCGATTCCAACAGATCCCACGGCTCGTATTCCTGAAAAAAACCCCATAACCACAACCCAGTCTGCACCAGCTTTCGCTAATGCAATTCGCATTAGCATCTTAAATGCTTCACGCATCAAATAGATCCAATTATTATAACCCAAAAGTACCTGCAAAAGAATTCTTACCTTTTCAAGCATTCCTTCGCTTACAAATCCCCTATAAGAGTTCTTACTTTCATTATCATAAATTATCCTGAAAAGAAAACCCCTGGTTCACATATCATGTAACTATTCCAGCCAGAGATAATTATCATGGCGTTGCCTATTCCCACCTTCATTCATGTATACGATAAATTTCTTTATGTATACATTGGCTGGCGACGTTTTTCTCCCAGCAATAAAATTCCCTGACTCGCACAATGTGCAACCCAAAGCAAATACGCATTCCGCGTCCCTTGGCATCAATTGAAATCCAAGCATAAACAATGCAAATAGGTATTCATACGTACCCTTACTGGCGATGCCATAAACACCGTTTCCCAGCAATCTAGCTAAAACTAATTAGCACATTCCCGCATCGCATCGTGGTCTCTTTATTTCGCTGCTACGCACATGCATCAAACGATTTCAGTTTTATTTGCTTTACCGAAATCGTATCCTAGGAATGCACTTTATGTCCTTCTTTGTTTTAGGCACACATACCACCATGATTACAATGAGCGAGTGAGCTCTGAACGAGCAAGATATCATTAAGTCGTATTACAACCAGCAAGGCGTTTGGGTCGCCTGCCATCCACCGTACCGGCGGCGGTATGGTGGGTTATCTATAAGTCCTTTTACATCCGCCGACAGCCATGGTCGTCGTATCTCTCCCGTTCCCGTTTCGCGCACGGGGACGTAGATATTCTGAGTCGAATAGAGTAATCGGGCTATTAATTAAAAAGTAATTTTGTTATACCAGTAGTGTACACTGTCGTATATTTACTTTTCTTGTGCATCCGTTCGTCGTCTGTGTACTTTTATACGTAAACTATAAACTAATTAAGTGTAGCCCGATTAGTTTTAAATAAAAAGAACCTCTACAGAATAAACAAACGTGTGTTTTATGTATTTACTTTTGGTGTTCGCTTTGTTGGTTGTTTATAAACATGGCGGCGTTTCGTTAATTCGTTGGGCGATTAACTCTTGCAGTCCTTTTGTTCGTGTATGATTGCGGCAGAACTTTTCTACAGTAATTTGTGAGGACGAAGTAGAACCCTGTGCCGTACGCCGGCGCAACGACTTCGTACCCCCACAGGACGATTCCGTGACGCTACAACCATGAGTTGTACGGGATCTACCTTGAACCTAATGTTGTAACAAAAATCAAGCTCAGTAGACTCCGGTGGGTCGGACACCTAGTTCGAATGAGCGAAGAGGAGCCTGCCCGGAAAGTCCTCTGTGGCAGGATGTATGGAAGGCGACAACGCGGCAGACCTTGTCTGCGATGGAGGGATGGTGTAGACCAGGACGCCCAGAGCCTAGGAGTGCCAAACTGGATGACATCGGCTCGAAATCGGGACCGGTGGAGAGATTTGTTAAATAAGGCCAAGACCGGATCCCGCTTGTAGTGCCGATGATGATGATGACTTAGTTGCCAATCTTATATATAACTTTTCAATACCAGAAAGGGTATCTCCAAAATAGAGGAAACGATTGACAGCTTCTAAGCGTTAGATTACTTCTCATCAAACGAGAAGATAATATTAGAGACGACTGAAAACTTCTCAACATTAAATCACTTCTCAAGAAGAGAGGAAACAACTGAATATTTCACATTATTATATTATTATTATTATTATTATTTATTACAATGCAAGTAAATTACATGGTAACTTAAAACTAATAGCACTAGCGACTAAGGCTTTCTTATTCTTATTCTTATTATATTCCGCCTCAAAACTAGAGGAATCGGCTGCCGACTTCTCAATATTATGTTACGTTACAACAACGCAGAAGATATCTCAAGATCACTAGAGAAGACTGAAGAATTGTCAGCGTTATATAACTTCTCAGCAATAAGGAGGTCATCTCAACAACGGAGAAAACATCTCAACAACAGGTAACCCTACTAACAGTTTCTCAACATTATATTACGTCTTAACAACAGGGAAGATAGGTCAACAATGGAAGAGACGACAGACGACTTCTTAACATTATATAACTTTTCACACCACAAAAAAAAGAAAACTTCTCAAGATTATGTTACTTCTCAACAATTGATGGGACGACTGACGAGTTCTCAACATGACATTTCTTTTTAACAACCTTATTCCAACCCGGCGAGGCAAGGACGATCCTTCTCCCTGTTCAATACAAGTTGACATGCAGTCTCCATGTGACACCCTTGGCACCCGCCAAGTAGTTAACCAATGCTTGCAGCGACATCCTGAGAAAGATTGGCGCAAGGGTAATAATCTTGCCCGGAAAAATAAATTATTATGGACAATTTAACAAGTCTCGTATATGGACCGGATACCGGTGGAGAGACTGGCCAAAATAGGCGAAGACCGGATCCCGGTTGTAGTGCCGATGATGATGATGATGATCGAACCAAGGTTTATTCGACGAATTTTATTTGATGGAATGTGGAATGTAGAAAACAATACCTCGCAAAATGATTGGGCGCATTTAACATTGGACCTTCTAAAAAAAAAAAAAACATCAGACCACAGAGAGAACGCTAAGAAATCCCACAAATGACGTTAGTCAGTAGTTTCACATTTTCCTAGTTTGTGAGGCTGTTGGGGTCGTTTGATATGCAAGCGATTTCAGAACAAAGACTTCTAGTACTGTTTTGAATAATAAAACATGCGGATGTTGGGTTCTAGGGAAATGGATGAATATATATTGCAGGAGATATATCGTTTTGGGGCTCCTCGATAGTATAGTGGTTAGTATACCCGCCTGTCACGCGGGAGACCGGGGTTCGATTCCCCGTCGGGAAGCCGCTGGCGCAAGACTAATGCCCTTGCCCGGAAAAAATAAATCATTATGGAAAATTTAACAAGCCTCAGAACTTGCTAAATAAGGCCAAGACCAGTTCCCGGTTGTAGTGCCGATGATGATGATGATATATCGTTTTATGGCCTAGTCTCGTTATTTTGTAGCCACACTTCGTAGCATATGAAAATATTGATATTTATATTAAGAGTAAGATTTCAAAATGGAGGACAGTGACAGTGAGGATTCCAAGATTCTTTTTGTAGGTTCACGGGAAATCCTTTTTTATGGAGGTAAGCCAATAGCGACCGAACTTTCGTCAGGTAACATATCGCAAATAATTGAGAATATACTCGTTCAAATGTTCGAGTACGTGATAACTACATTAAGTCGGAGGCATGGGCTTTATAAATTGCAGGTCTTGAGCACTTGTGTCCAAAAACCTTCCTGCTAGTGCAATGATAAACCATCCGAATCTCTCTCTTTTTCCACCTGGGCATTGGATATTTAAGTGTACCTCAAAACTTTGTCGTGCGCGCGATTTTTTAATCGTGCATTCTTCACTCTTCACCACCGTTTATAAAAGATTTTTCTATTGCCCAAACGACACACACTAAAATAATATGAACATATTTGACAAACCTTAATTCAATATGACTTCAAATTTTGTTTACCACCAGTTATATAAAACCATTGTTATTTGTTGAGGCTTACAACATGTTTGAAAAAATCCGAATATTACTTATTCATTTATATTTATAAAAATTTATCTTCGTGGCTTTTTGTTTAGTCAATTTCCTATCCATTGAAATCTACAGGATCATTCAATCAACCACAGAGATTATAGAGTTCCAATCTACCGGTCACCTATCGTTTATTCTATTTTGACACCCACCATTTACATTCTCCTACGTTATGTTAGGACTCCACCCAACGTCGCATCGCCCATTTAAAATACTTAACCTAAATACCATAAAGGATTGATACCTTTCAAATGATGACTTGGGATGAACTATTGCAAGGACGCAAACCAAATTATACTTGTATCCGCACACTGGTTTGGATTTTGTTGTGTTTGTGAACCCACCAAAATCAATAGAAATGTTCAAGGAAAAAGAGGATTTTCGCAGGATAGGTACAGAAAAGGAAGGACGAGATAAGAAAAGAGCGGAAAAATCTTTCCGAACTGTTTGGATTACATTTGGAATCTTCGACTACAGGGAATTGTATTTACATCTATTCACAAACAGCCCAGTCCTTTCAGTCAACGAACTAAACGGTATATCATTTAGAAGGCATCCTTCAAAGATTGAACCTCTATTCTGTTTCCTGTGCACTTCACATAAGAAACGAAAAGTCATGAAGCATCAAGACGAGGAATATTTATCCGCATCTCAGGAATGTTGCCCTGCAATTCGTTTGATTTGGACAGACGAAGGATACACTGCAGAAGGAGGATATGCTTCGTGTCGCACCAAAAACATTGAGCACAGAATAGACACACACCGATGGAAATCTGAATGATTGATTATGCAGTTAGAAGGCAAACATTCTTCAAACATCAGCACACAAACACCTCTCTATTCAACGTAACAAACCGAAGAACGAACAGCAGGATGAACATTGAACGTACCAAAGGATGAAGCTTTAACGATTGAAAGAAAAAATATTACCGGAAGCAAATCAATTCAGATGGAATCCTTAACATTCATTCCGAAGTGGAGCTGCACGAATTGTAGTCATACAGCATATCCGAGAATGTACTGTAAGGACTTGCGAATGAAATACCTACTGTTGCTGGAATTAGGAGTTAATGAAACAAGAATCGAGTATATTTGCAAGGATTAAGCAACTAAAGATTGGCTCCCAAATTTGTCAAGCATTAGAGTGCCGTTAATCAAACAAAGAAACAAGACAAAAGGATCATTGATTATTTTGATTATATTGGGTTGAAATGTTTTCATGGCTCATCTGAAGATGATTTGGAAGAACCAGGTGCAGAGAAATCTCGGTAACATAACTGAATTATTATTACACTGGATGCAGTGTGGACTGTGAAAAACAATACCTCGCAAAACGTTTCGCCTTTAACATTGGGCCTTTAACATTGGGCCTTCTAAAGAACGTTTTTGCCTTTAACATTGGGCCTTCTAAAACAAAGCATCAGACCACAGAGTGAACGCAACGTTTGAGTCGCATTCAGATGTTTTTGTATACTTATTGGCATCGTGGTCATGTAATTGCTTATTTTATGGGTAGCACTTTTTGTCCCGTGAAGTGTATTCATTTTTTGTGCCATTATATAACTTTTCATATACAGGGGTGTATATCTGAATTCTGTGATTTCAGAGCTTGTTATGCATCTTTACAGGTTAAGTCACAAATAACTTGGTATGTTGATTAAGTACAAATTAATCGACACGGAGGAGTTCAAATTAAGTGATTCCCATATTTTGGTGAATTTTTCCATTCCTATAAAACGTTTTTGGCGGATTTGGATGATGGTCTATTAGTTGTGGGAGTGTTCCGCCGAATATTGTCCACGTAAGAGAAAGACCACGGAGCGAGCACAACGAAGAAAATGAGACACAAAAATGTTTTTCTGTATAAATCTGTTTTTATTTTTACTTCGCTTTTATTTACGGAGTGTCTGTGACACGATTACAATACGAATGTTCAGGTTCTGTATATAAAAGAAACACGGAACTTGCACACACTTCACGACTTGTTCTGGCATTACCTGGTTATGCTTATAATCGATAGTACGACGCGAAGATTTGTCTATTTTCTATCGGTTCCGTTGACTGCACTTTTTTCTTTCAACGTTCGCGCTACCTTCGATGGTTGGTGTTCATACTTCAAACCTCCTCCTTTTTAATCTCTAAATCGGCTCCTCCACTCGACTGTTCGATAAAGACTGACCAACCAAATTCTAATCCCCCATCCGAAAAGGGAAATTTTTCCAAAGTATTTCTGCACAGTATTTCCCACAGTATCTGTGAAGCAGAATTTCCCTTATTATCTGTAAAAGGGAAATTTTCCCAAAGTATTTCTGCACAGTATTTCCCACAGTAGCTGTTAAGCAGAATTTCCCTTAGTATCTGTAAAAGGAAAATTTTTCATTATGATAATAATTATCATTATAATCATTGTGGTGGTGATTGAAATCCTGTCCCCCTTTGTCTATTGATCGGATGCCGCCGCTTATTCTCCGATCACTCGCTGGTTTTTTTTTATCCAACACATCCGGCATGAAGAAAAAGGGTCCCATGTAATTCGGATGGGATAGAAACCATGGAATGTAATGCTTTTGTTTGCCTTTCACTCATAAACATCTATCTGGGATAGTGTTTAGAGTTTATGGCTCTATGGCTGCTAATCAGCGGCGCAACGGATCATTTGTTTGCGCAAGTGTGCCTTAGCATTAGATCATGCCAGGGATTTAGGGGCTAATTGCATTTAGCTATCTGAGAATGTATCCCTTGTTCGGTTTACTTACCGACATGGTATTTCGTGGAAACATCGTACAGATGTTCAGGATTGAAGATTGCGCATTGCTGGGATGCGATGCATTTCTGCCTTTTCAATTGTTTTTGCATATGATGTATGAATGCGTTGCACTCCTCACCTAACCTTTGTTTCAGGTATGATGTATGAAAAGTTGAACTCGATATTGGAAGCTTTTGGAACGTTAAGTTCCTTGCTTTTTGGTATCGGGTTCAACGTTGTTGCTTGTTTCAGGAATGGCCATGACTCTTGGGACACGTACACGTGGTCACGTGTAATGAATAAAGGTAAGTATGTTCCTTGGTGGAAAGGACTTCTCAACCTATAGTTGGTTGTGCGGTTCGTAGAATCACTACACGTTCATTGGTCGTGTTAAATCTGATAACAAATTGCAATTAATATTTTTAAGCATAGTAAGTATTATTATTTTGGCGCAACGCTAATAACCTTGCCCGTAAAAATAAATTATTATGGAAAATTTAACAAGCCTCG
Source organism: Microdon myrmicae (assembly GCA_963931805.1). Classification (NCBI taxonomy): domain Eukaryota; kingdom Metazoa; phylum Arthropoda; class Insecta; order Diptera; family Syrphidae; genus Microdon; species Microdon myrmicae. The sequence goes on along the minus strand of OZ007497.1, from coordinate 52,874,189 downwards.
AGACTTGCTAAATAAGGCCAGGACCGGATCCCGGTTGTAGTGCCGATGATGATGATGACGTATTATTATTATCGTACAACTAAATCAATAGTTTTTTACATCAATGTACTAGTGGCATTTGTAAACCATCCTATTTCTTAAGTTGCAACTTAATTCGCTTCCCTATATAGAAGCTTGGCTTGTAATGACTTTTACAAGTTTCTGACTTCGAAGTTCACATGGGATAATCCTCTTGGCAAAGGCAGTGAATGAACGATGGCTTCTATGAGTTAGGTTCTCTAAATTTGCTGTTCAAAAATGGTTGAGTACCTGAAAACAGAATACCAACCCAAAACAATTTCAACCTTGTATCTTGAATGAAATTACGGATTTCCAACGCATAGATATCATTTACTTCCACTTAGGAAACCAATTGCTATAACACAAAACTCAATACAATTGCCGAAGCGGACAGCAGGTTTAGGTTTAATGGGAAACCAGTATTTAAGCCCTTAAACCCTCATCGAGCTCTCGAATTTAATATGTTGCCAAATTGTTCTCGTGGCCGTTGGCCATATGTCGACCGAGAAACATTAGGATACCGTTCAATCGCTGGTCTATTGACAATCGGTGGAGCGACCAAATACCGAACGCATTTCTATTGAATTTCGTTCCACAAGCAGCTCGCTTAGAGCAGTGTTATCCAAGGGAGGTAGTAATTGCCTCCCCATTACCTGGCATATTGTATACAGGGTAAGAGACTTGCATCTGGTGCCTGGAAGGACTATGTTTCGATCAGGTATTCAATTCAGTCAGTCGTTTAGATAGTGTATATTTGTATGTTGTACTTCATTTCCCGTTTGCTATGTGGACTCGAATAAGGATTTAGACAATATACCGCTGGACACGTAAACTAAATCTAATTTCCGGTCTCTCGATACACACACCCTCACATATATTATATATGCAAGGATTGAATGGAATGCTGGCTGTTTTTCACCAACCAACGGTGTCTTGAACAGTTCAATGTACCCACATGAAGCCAAAAGCGACTTGAAAGCAATGGAAACATAATTCGCAAAATATCTCATATCGTCCTTTTGTCGGGACATAACAACAACTGTCATTTTTAATGCTCCATTACTCGTGGACAACTCTTAATTAAATTTATCGCAATGGAATTCGTTGCCCACAAACAAAATGGGATTTGTGTTTTTGTAGGATTAAAATGATGTGTCGTATCTATTTTAAGATCAATGTGTCTGACAATGTCCTTTTTGCCTTAAACACATATTCTGCTAATGGTTTTTGCAATTCACCTACGCGCAATTTCCTGTCCTGCATTCGGAATGAACAGCATTTTATAATTAAACATTCACGGATCCTTAGCAAGGATTAAATCTAAAATGTACAGCTACACATACAAGTGCAGAAGTATGGTATTTTCTTTTAATTAAAAGGGAGCCTGTGATAGATAAACAAATCGAACTGTGGTCGAAGGCTTAGGGACGCAAACCGAAAGGTAAAATCGAATACCGATACCTCTGGGTATCAGACCCTCCGATTGCGGTTGTTGCTGAAACAATGAGAACAAACACTGGGTCTATCCAAACAAAGGGAAACAAGTAAAAAGGACAAACGCTGAGTGGCTTACCACAATCGGTCTCGAGTTCAAAAGCAAAACACACAATCAGAACAGATAGCAAATAAAAAAGAAAAAAAAACACAAGGATGCTCTGGATGGGTGTATGCCGGTTTGCAAATCTGGATAAGGATATGCACATAATGCTATTACCTACCTATGAGCGCTTCTATGGTGTGCGAAAGTTTTGTTGGATTTGCAGGCAAAGAATGCTTACCTGCAGGAGTCGGCTATAATGTGCAATTGATAGTTAGGCGAACAGTAGAAGCGATTGTGATGGGAATCAATGCTTTCCTGATGAGAGAATTGACATATAAATTAAATTAAATAGGAATGCAGGATAACAATGGATAATGGTAGCACCACTTTTACGACTTGTACGATAATATCGATGAAATGGATAAATTTAAAGTTCTCCGACTACTGCTGTAATTGAGAGAAAATCCTGACGTCATAACACATCATGAAAGGTTTTTTGTTGTCAACTGGGGGCGGAATTAGATCAAATGCTTTAACCGTTTCTAAACGTGTTAGTGTTCAATTAATTTCGAGGGACTTATAAGAACACGGAGTTTAAGAGCAGGCATATCTTGTGAATAGAGCGTTAGAATTTACTCACAGGTAGGCCGGCTTGTCGTAAGAGGCGACTAAAGGCTGAGTGGTATAGGTTCCGTAAAATGGTCGGGAGAAATCCCTGGCCATCTTTCGGAGCTTGACTGATGAACCGGTTCGAGAAAAGGTTGGTATAGGTAGTAAGTTGGTCCCAAGGGGAATATCACCCCGTCACGTTGTACATTCCGCGATATCGTCGAGAGAAATTTCCGACTATGTTTCGGATGGATGGCTGATGGCCCGGACTGATACGAAGATAAGTCATGATGGTGTCTTCTAAGATAAAGAATTCCGGAAGTAAACTAGTTTCCTATTCGGATTTCCGGGGGGACTATGTCAGGGGGAATATCATGTAAATATTTCGATAAATAACCGAACTTAAAGAAATTTGTCACCGCGTAATCGGCCTCGTTCTCGAGGATCTGTCGACGTTCAACTGATAATGGCATTTTGTAACATCAACTGCATCGGTTTTGCCAATACGAATGTAAACGCCATCCACCACTATTTGCAATCAGCGATACCTGATAGCCCTGCCCTAACTGCGACCCAGTTCGATTCGTCAACTGATTCGACATATCTTCGTTACTCAGGATACGACTTGCATTCCACATTCCGTTTTAAGGGTGGAGTCTGCGTCTTCACGAGCTCCAATCTGGCTTACGAAAGGATTGGCGCGTTAGAACCCAATAACTTGGATATCATGTGGTTGAAGGTCGTGCTGAGGAATTCTGTTAAATTTCTTTTTTGTCTTTACCGCTCCCCGAATGATGATCGGCCAGCGACACTTTTCAAACATGTTTCACGTACCGTCGACTGGACACAAATCAACCACCCGGCTTCTGAAATTGGTGTTCTTGGCGATTTTAATGTACACAATTCCTGCTATTTGGTACATTCTATTTGGGAGGCTAGCGGAGATGTTCGCTGTTAGCTGCAATTTGACTCAACTTGTGGAGGAACCTACGTGCCGGATACCAGAGGTGATTATGCGAACGCCCTAGATCTGTTTTTGACATCTGAGGCGAGCATTAATACCGTGGAAGTTGCTGCGCCACTTAGGAACTCAGTTCAATGCTTGGTATCGGTTGCGAAACCACTTGCATTTCAAAAGAATAACCGACCTAAGCAGCTGCGCAATGTATGGAGGTATAGGGCTGCTAACTGGGCCAATTCGTGAGATTTTTTCGCATCATTTTCGTGGTCGGACGTGGGCTTTGGAGCGTCCGATGTTAAGTCATGCGTGGAGTCGGTCGCGGACATTCTTCTTCTTGGGATGGAGATTTACATTCCGAATTCCATCCATTCCGCTCGCACAGTGCTCTGACATTTAAGGGTACTTCAAAATCCCCTTTTGTGCGCGCGTTAGTGTAAAAAAAAAATCAAAAGAAATTCATCTGATAAACCTTGGTATGATAAAAAATGCGAGTAGATTACGGCGGTAAAAAATAGAACTTTTAAGCAATGGCACTCCAATCCCACTGAGTTTAACAGAACGAATGTTCGAATCAGAAATGCGTGCAACCAGGGGATTGATGCCGCGAGTCAGGCTTATAACGACAGACTGACCGATATTCAATGGCAAGGGCTGTCAGCAATAACTTCGCTTCTTCCTCTTCCACCCCCCTAGTGACAAACAGTGGGACAGTAGTCACAAATTTAAAAGATAAAGCTAATGTGTTCGCGAAGAAGGATTACGACAGAGTGACCAATAAACTCCCTCAATGTACGACTGGTTCGCGTTCCTTCTGCCCAATGACAAAGGCTGTCAGTAGTAACTTCGCTTCCTCCCCCTTTCCTCCGTTGGTGACGGGCAGCGGGACGTTAGTCAGAAATTCAAAACATAACTCTAATGTGTTCGCGAAATTATTTTCCGCGATTTCAACCCTTCATGCCGGTCTATTGGAGCCATCTGTAATCGCACCGATATGGTCTTCGATGCAAGATATGAGGTTCCACCCGGGTACTATTCAAAGCATTATACGTGGAATGGACTGTAAGAAGGCAACCGGCCCGAGCGGAATACCAGCAATAGTCCTTAAGAACTGTGCTCCAGAACTGTCGCCGGTTTTTGGCAGTCTCTTCCACTTACCTTATGCACGGAGGACATTTCCTACCTTCTGGAAAATTTCTGGAGCTCAGTCAATCCCAAAGAGGGGAAAAAAGTGTCTCCCACAAAATTACCGCCCTATAGGATTACTGTCTATGTTATCTAAGGTGATTGAAGAGCTCATCAATGTTAGTCAAGTATTTGGAGCGGAACGGATTTCTGAAAGATTATCAATTCGGGTTCCGTAGCAGGTATATGGACATCTGCGATTGAGGAGGATGGTGACACAAAAGCGGTCCCATTAGATATTTCCAAGGCTTTTGATCGCAATCCTCATTGCGAAGCAAGCAAAGCTCGTTCCATTACAGATTGGGAAAGCTGTGGAATTCCCTCCCCGAGGGAGTGTTTCCAGAGCGTTACAACCTCCAACTGTACAAAAAGAAAGGCAACCGTTATTTGGTGATATCTCGGGACGCCGTCGTGGGGCTATAGGTTCGCCTCTCCCGGGAAAGTGTAATAACAAACAAATTTATTTCGTTCTATGCAGGATATTAGAAAGAAAATTATATAGAGGTTTGTTACACATATAGGTTTTTTTTTATACTAAATATGAACACAGATGTTTTGATACTCTTAAATGTTATTGCAGAATGCGGAAGGAAAAAGAGCAACAACATTGGCTGAATTGATATCGATGCATGTTGCTCTTGAATGTCAGAAATTTGTAAACTGTTATGGTTGCGGAAAAAAGAGACATCGTTCCGATGCCGCTCCTCTGCGGAACGATTCCTCGTGTTTATCCATCTAAATTTGACTGTATTGTGGAATGGAAATGACTGAGGTGAATTCGAGATAAACTTATAGTTCACAGTCACATCGCGAGAATGGAGAAAGATCGAATTTTGTTTAGTCTTTTTCTTCACAGTCACATCGTGACAATGAAGACAGGCTGAATTTGGTCTAGCCTTATAATTCACAGTCAATTAGAGCAGGGCACTATTAACAACCAGGTACATGCGACAATAACGGCGCAAGACTAATAACCTTGTCCGTAAAAATAAATCATTATCGAAAATTTAAGAAACTGTTATGAGTCCGGCGCCGTGCTTCCTCTATCGAGGGAAGAGCGGAGACCTTTTATTATTCCTTTATTTAATCTTCTTTCATCAATTCGCGCTTTGTTTTACTTCAATTCTTGATATAAAGTTGTCCGTTTTTGAATTGAAAAATTGTTTGCTTATGTGGGCGATTTCTATAGTTTCTTTTCTTTTATTGTGTGTTACTTTGTTTATTTTTATTACAGCTTCTCCTTTTTTTTTAAATAACAAAACTCAAACTAAAACTTACAATTCAATTGCTAACTCAAACAATTCTTCCACTGTAATCTCCAACTAGAACTCTCAAACTAAACTTCTTCTTCCAACTGCCAAAACTAGACACTACTAACTTCCAATCTCAACTGATTTTACTATTAAAATTTCTCTCTACTTATGGAACATTGTGTTCTAATTTACTGTAAATTATAATATGAACAAAACAAATTTTCTCAAAGTATTCCTTTAGTTTCTGTAACCTTAAATTGAATAAAATTTGAACGAAAATCAAAGTGCTCTGTTTTGAAATAAAAAGGGGCATGTTATGAAATGTACTGTAAATGTAACTGGCTTGATATAATATTGTGTATGTTTATTTATGGTATGTATTAAATGAGATCTTAGATATGTAAGGAGATTAAGTGTTAAAGCTAATAGGGGTAGTATTCTGGAATACTGCAAAGCCTCGAAACTTGCTAAATAAGGCCAAGACCGGATCCCGGCTGTAGTGCCGATAATGATGATGACATGCGACAATAAAGACAGTTTGTGATTAATTGTTAGCTCAAAGTAATAGTTAATTCTAAGATGAATTAATAAAATGAATATTTTTGAGTTAAGAAAGTGAATATTTTTATACCACAGTAATAATATATTGAACCAGAGTGCAGTTTGAGGTTGTCAGTTTTTCCGAAGAAATACTTAATTCAGGTTTATCGTTATTGCCGTAGTACAGGGACTGGGAAGATTCGTTACATCTGTAATCCCATGACAAAACTAAGCATATTGCGCTTGATTCATCGGGCGGTAACGAAGATAAGGCAGATGTAATAGAGCATGTGGTTCTACGTTCTATACATAATTATTGGAGACAGAATCCTAACGGAATTCCCGTATTTCAAAAGTAAAGGAGAAACATACAATTTACAATTCATATATATATGATATATAATAGAGCATAATATCTTTCAGCTTGCCTTTTAAGTAGGGCCTTAGAAAATACTCACAGCTAGGTCGCCTTGTCGTAAAAGGTGACTAAAGGCCAAATGGTAGGTGGCGTCCCATTGTCCTGCTGCCCGGTGAAAAACCACTCCATCGAGCTGCTGGCTCCTTGAAATGATCAGGAAAAATCTTTCGGCATCTTTCGGAGCTTGGTTGATAGACCGGTCTGAAGAAAGGTTGCCCTAGGTGGTTAGTCGGTCCCAAGGTGATATATCATCCTGTCATGCTGATGATATGGTCGGGAAAAATCTTCGATTATCATTTCAACGTTCGCCCGATAGTCCGATAAGATACGACATGACGGTATCTCCTGAAATAAATAATTCCAGTGGCAAAGTATTTCCCCATTCAAATCTCCTGGGGGATCTATCTCAAGGGGAACATCATGAAAATGATTTGATAAGAAACAGGATTGTAAACAACCAGTTTCCGCGTAACCGGGTCCACCAGGGAGACACTGCAATTGTTTAACTGGTAACGGTGTTTTGTAGTATCACAGGCCTTGGTTTCATCCATCCGCCAATATTTGCAAACACCGGATCCCTTACCGAGACAGAGGTTGATTGGTCAACTGACTCGACATATCTGTGTTGCCCAGGATACGCCTTACATTTTGTTTCATTTTGAGGAAGGAGTGTGCGTTTTCATTTGATCCGATTTGGCTTGTCATGGGGAAAAAGTATTAGAACCCAATAAAATGGACTTCGTTTGGATGAAAATCATGTTAATGAGCTTTATCAATTCTTCGCTCCGCTCTCCGAATGACAGTCAACGAGCGACATTTTTTGTATACCGTCGACTAGATAAAAATCAACCACACCAAACTTCAATTAATTAGTACATTCTCACAGAACCGATGAGGTTAGAAGCCTGACCGAGACGTTCGGTGATAGCCGCAATTTGACTCAACTCGTGGAGGAACCTGAAACAAGATTTTCTTTTTCTGCAAATGTCACCGTTTTTCCGAAATTTCTGCCTTCAGTTGGTCAAGTAATGATGCGTAGTATGCTCCTGTAATGTTTTTTCCTTTTTGAACATAATCGATTAGGATAACTCCACGACTATACCAACCATAACTGCCATAACTTTCCCAGCCGAAAAAAACAGTTTTTGTTTTTTTTTTTGGAGCCGATTCCCCCTTTGCAGTCCACTGTTTGACTATTTTTGTTTCGGGTGTATAAAGATGTATCCAAGTTTCATCGACAGTAATTAATCGGCACCAAAACTCGGAAATGTTGAAAATGTTGATTCAAACACGTTTTTGGTTTAACGTGGGCAAACGCGACACCCAACGCCGACAGTTTCTCATACCTAAATCTTGATTTAGTATGTGACAGACACGCTCTTTGGACATTTTCATAGCCTTTGCTATCTCTCTCACTTTAATTCGGCGGTGGTCTAGCACCATTTAGTGAGCTTTAACGATGCTATCGTCAGTTGTTACAGTTTTTGGACGTCCCGAACGTTCATCTGGCGCAAGACTAATGACCTTGCCAAACAAAACAAAAACAAATCATTATGGAAAATTTAACAAGCCTCAGGACTTGCTAAATAAGGCCAAGACCGGTTCCCGGTTGCAGTGATGATGATGAACGTTCATCGTCTCCCAAGCTCTCACGTCCACGTTTAAATTCATCTGCCCAAAGTTTCACTATGGTAAATGATGGTGCAGAGTTACCATACACAAAGTCCAAATTATCTTTGATTTGCGTGGGCGTATTACCTTTCAACAACAAAAATTTAATGACAGCACGATACTCAATTTCACAAATGATACTCATCGACTCACTCAAACGACTGTCAAATAAAAACTACGCATCCAAAATGGTTGAAATTTTGGTGAGTACCTGTCAAAAGATGCACAACTACATTCAGTAGCTTTTATTGACGAGTATTGCTACTTCTCGTTGGGGTCGGAAACAGTCCACCCTCGTATAACGAACCCAACCTCGCCAAATATGATGCCACGAAGCTGTTAACCGGGATGATTTTCGCGATTTCTTCGAATCATTTTCGCGGTCAGAGATCTGCATTGGGAACTGCGATGTTTGCGCCTGCGCAGAGTCCTGCACGGAAATTATTCTTCTCGGTATGGAAATTCACATTTCGCATTCCATCAAACGAAATTCATCCGGAAAACCTTGGTTTGATAAAGAATGCGAACAGATTACAGCGCCAAAAAATAGAGCTTACAAAAAATGGTACTGTAATCCCACGGAAGTCGGTACAAGGAAATTCGTCAGAATCAGAAACGCATGTAACTAGCCGATTAATACCACGAGGAGGTTGACAATAAAAAAGTAACCAACAATTAGCGTGTGTACGTAACTGCGCATCTTCCATGACAAAACTTATGAGCAATAACTTCGGTTCCTTCTATTGTCCTCCATGTGTAACGGTCTACAGGCTACTAGACACGAATTCAAAGGATGAAGTCAATGTTTTGCTAAATTTATTTTCCCTGATACTGGACTTTTGGAGGAACTTGTGATTGCAGCGGTACAGTCTTTAATGTCAGATGTGACAATTCCGCCCAGGAGCTACTCAATTCATTCTCTGTGAACTGGACTCTAGGAAAGCAATCGGACCGGGTGGAATACCAGCAACTTTTCTTAAAAACTGGGCTCAAAAACCGATGCAGGTTTTTAGCAAACTCTTTCGTTTATCTTCTTCACAGAGGACTTTTCCTACCTGCTGGGAAATCGCTCGACCTATCCGACCAATCAAAAAAAGGCAAAAGATGTCTCCTGCAAAATTACCAGCTCATAGCATAACTGTCTATGTTATCCAGAGTGATGAAAAGGGTCAAAGCCGAGTTGATTAAATATATTATTTGGAATGCAACGGACTTCTAAATGATTGTCAATCCGCATTCCGCAATGCGAGAGTCCTTTTAACCATTGTAACTAAAATCTGGAGATATGCGATTGAAAAGCTTGGTGTGCGCCCTAGATATCTTTGTGGCCTTTGATCGAGTGTGGCATACAGTGTCGCCAAGCAAGCTTCATTCATACGGAGTTTCCTAACAGTTTTGCGACTAGATGAAAAGTTTCCTCGAAACTCGATCAAGCAGGGTGTCCTCGAATCATTATTCTAATAACTCCGATGTGCCTTAAGGTTCCATTCTGGCACCAACTCTACTTCTGCTTCACATTAATTATTTATTAGAATCAACGAGAAAGAAAATATTGAGTTTTGCGGATGTTCACCCGTCATTTTCGATTAGCTGATTAGCGTTGCATTAGTTGTAATGTAACCAGATCGACTGTCTTAATCTGCATCTGGATAAAAATCTTCAATGGGAACCTTATCTCGTCGACTACAATGCAACGAAGACGCGATATATAGCGTTCACCAGGGAAAGTAGATTGCCATTTCTACAGTTGATTATGGATGGCCAGGTCATTAAATCTAAAGAAACACGTACGCATATCGCTGGGTCCGTGGTAAACCAAGGGTTCTCTATTTTAGCCAGGAATACAATTGCAAAAGGTGCTTTCTTTAAGTTTGGGTTGGAAGACATAGGTGACCGGATTCGAAGAAGGGTCCAAAATGCAGGTTCACAAGTCCAGAAACCTAATAAGCCCATTAGCCCTATTACAACTTACAGTTTGCAAAGTAGAACATATCCACATTTCGAATAAAACGTGTTCACGACCAGAGGCCACCAAAAATTATTAAATTACTTTCTACACCAGAAATTGAAGGAAACAATACTCTATATCCGCAAACCGTCTTCGCTCCAAACTTTGTGCAACCAGTTATTATGTAAACCATTGTACAGCAGAAATATTTATGCGGTTGTGATGGATCAAATGAAAAATGAAACTGTATGCAACAGACGGTTGTGCGTTGTCTAGAAGAACCATGCAAAGGAGACAGTGATTAATTTCCATGCGCCCCAAACAATTTTTCGGTTCAACAGTAATCAAGATGATTGCAAACGCCATTCATACTTCAAAAAACCTTCAGATTCGTTACGGAGATGGTGCTTTGAATTTAGCAGTATTTTGTGGTAGCAAAATCTTGCTGTAAGGAGCGCAAAATAGGTCAGGGCAGTAATTTTCTTTTCTTGCCGCGTTACTTAGCTAACCTACACATATCCATATCCTGTGGCCTTTTGGCGGATAAGATTAATTTTGAATAAAGTTGTTTTCGCAGAGACTACCTAAGCTCGTTGAAAAACGTGTAGAAATTCAATGTTCGGAAAATGAATTATCGACTTATGAAATTGCTCGAGAAAAACGTAGTTGTTCATCCCCAGATCGCCCTGGGAAATTGTGCCATTACGGAGAGTATTGCTTCCGTGTCATAAATTCTGATGTTCATTTTTGTAAATATTATCTGCACTTTAGTATCCGGCAGGTGAAACGATGAATGCCCGTGAAACTTACATATTTTTGATTTTCGCATGTCATCTATTTTACATGTGAAGTCAGCTCAATTTCGGCTTTACTTTTGTATACGGCCGCGTGATGTACATGCCTTAGGTACGCTGTTGCGTACATATTTTACGATTTTACGATGGACTATGAGCCAGTGAAATCTTTCGTAGGTTTCCCAATGTGGTAATTTTACTGTGTAGCTCCGACAGAAGATAATTAATTGGTACAGTCTATGCGTTTGCTATTCAGGGAATTTACGAAAAAATTTCGTCTGAACACATTTTTTTATACAAAACATTGACATGAAATTGAAATTTTTTTCAGACCTTTTATTTACAAGTACTCTAAAATATATTGTACGTTTATATAAATATACAAGGTCACTGTAAGAAGCGATGTGTATTCGACTGTGATATGTCAGTTCAACTGACGAGCTGTTAGGACTGTAGTGCTCTCGCAATTCTCCAATACCTGCCCTTTATATCCCCAACGGACCCCATATAACGACTGCTTTTTTTTTAAACCAATAGAACTCGAATTTATCACAAAGAACACAGTAAATATAATTTCAATCATCGAAAATCGTTCGAAAGATAAAGATATGGAACTAGCATTTGAAAATGGTTTATGCCATATAACTGCCGTGATTGTTCTTGAAGCACTGCACTCTAAACTTCCAATTTTGATTTCAATAACTCGACGGTTGCTCTCACCGTGCGTTACGTAGCACCATCCTATTTAAATTACATCACCTTTTCAAATAAAACGTCATTGATGGTTGAGTGGTAACGAGCTCCAGTTGGGCGATTTCCGGTTTTATTTTTGCGGAATGAATGATGATGATGAGCAGTTCGAATCGACGAAGTGAGCTCTCATCTACTGATCATTGAAAAATTGACTTAATATTTAATGATTTCTTGCTGGCAGGGCAACAACCACCAACCTTGTCGAATTTACATCTTTCACACTGTCAGCCATAGAGAGTGGCAAGGAAATCGTTGTGATTACCACCGATCTCAGAAAGGTTTTCGACAAGATTTCTCATAACCTTGTACTTTTTAAATTGTCCACCCTCAACTTTGAACCAATTCTGTTAAAGTGGATGTCTTCCTACGTGGAAGATCGACTCGGCAGTGTTCGTCTCAGATCCGTAATATCTAATCCCTTCCTGGCTACTTCCGGGGACCCCCAAGGGAAACACCTTGGTCCCCTACTTTCCATTTAAACTACATACGAACACACCCCTGTGCGTGTCTCTACTCTAACGAAAAAAAAAAAAAAAACCTTTATAAGATTAGCATGTCACCACTTGGTCTGCCTTACTTCAAGCGAATCTTGACAACTTCTCGGTATGGTGTCACAAAAACTGCTTAATATTGCTAAGTCTCTGTTTATAAAAAATGGAGGAAATTCCATAACCACGAATTGGAAGAGCTATATCACGAACCTACAATAGTGAGAGTAATCAGGTCGCTAAGATTAAGATGGGCCGGACATGTGGTGAGAATGGGCAACGATAGGACCGAGCGTAAAATTCTTGACGGTAGACCAACAGGAAAGTAACGGGTAGGACGGCCGCCACGGAGATGGAAGGACAATGTTAGTTTTGACCTTGAGGAAATCGGATCAGTTGGTCAAGCGTAGAAGGACAGTATCCAGGACCATGAAACATGGCGCAGCCGAGTCGGTGACGTTATGATCTTCCGGGTTCCTACACGCCAATAAATAGTAGTAGTGTTGCGGATTCGCAATTATATGCTCGGGGAGAATCTAGTACAAAGTTCACCTATAAAGCTGGCAAATGCATCAAAAAGGCAACACAACGGTTCCCCGACGACATTCCTCGGTCGGTGGAACACCAAAGATCTCGACCGACGACATTCCTTGCTCGGTAGAGATCATACATTTTTTCAACACCTATCTGAGTCGAGTAAAAATATAACTACATGCATTATTGAAGATGACTGTTCCAAGGATTCTTTAAGTCGTGGATCGGAAGATAACGACCGCCAGATGATAATTGCAAATCAAATGCTTGGTGATTTGTTGGATAAAAAACCACCGGAAACCCCCGTTGCCACAAAACGAAAGCATGACGACGATTTTGATGAATCCCAAGCGGAAAAGATGCTTTACGAGTCGGAACCAAAAGTAACAACGCCAAAAAATGCTGCCAATTTCTATGCAAAAATGGCGGCTTACATCCTCGAAGAAATGGACCACGAACTTTCTACAATAGTTCAAACCAAAGTACCTTTGACATCTGCTCCAATACAACAATCAATGACGATTGAGGAACTCATCGCCATCGCTCGGACCTTCCTCAACTTGCAGTACAAGGGCAACTAGCAGCCACCGACCACTTGCGTAGCCCAGCTACCAAACGTGCTCCTCGCCCGCTGAACCACCGCAAGGGCGAGAGGCAATCGAAGAGCCAGCAGCCTGCCCACCCAAAGGCTTCAAGGCACCACACCACAATAGGGATAGGAGCGCGCAATGACCCGCCTGGCGGGCGGCGCTCCCCAGCATCCAGGGATCAACCGAATCCCAGCGAACCAGCACGCCTCTCAGTGCACCAACAGAGGCTGCACTCCAATAGGGAGGCACTTGGCCCGTGACTGCCATTCCGCCAGGACACGCGCACAGTGCCAGGGCCGACACCGCACCTGACTCCACGCTACAGCCTCATGCAGCAACGGCCACATCCCGCCGGCCACTTACTCCAGACGGGCGCCAACGTGCGCAGTACCTGTCACCATGACCGGTCTCGATGCAGCGAGACCCATCACCAGCAATCACGTGGTCATTGATCGTGGGTTGCGACCTTACAACTCCAACCCAGATCAACTGGCCCGTTCCGCAACTACAAAAGGCAACGGACATAAGCGAAGGGGAAGGAGGTTCCTGTTGCCATCTACCCTACGGGCAATCCCAGACCCTCAAGCCTCCAGCGCTCCTAAGGGCGGGCGTTCCCCTCTCAACCGATCACCCACGTAAAAGTAGACAGCAGACCACGACCACCAGCGGACCGCACACGCCCGCCTCTGGGCCACCATCCCATGGAGCCAGATCGTTCGCAAATGATTGGCGAAGGCGGGCGGAATGTTGCGGATTCGCAATCGTCTAGTACACTCCCCGACAAAAATATTCACCACACTTGTTGATAGTGCACGATCAACTGTCGAACATCAATTGGGTTTTTAATTTGCGGACAAAAACGTGTGCCTTTTTCTCTGTAGTTACTGCTGTGATAGTTGTGAATCAGATGATAGTTTGCATTAAATTTATATAATTAACAAAAACAAGGAACGTTCTGTTTATTATCCTGGTGTAATTCGTTTTAATACAACCCATCAACCAAAAGTCAAAGTGATTGTCACTGCATACGGAGGGTCAAGCAAGTTCATCAAATACATCCATTCAGTGCGGCAACTTCAAGTGGGAAGATTGTGACTTGATTGTGACTTGTGACTCACATTTTTAAATGGGTGACAGTTTGATGCCGTCCCTAAGCGATGACGCATTGTCAGCTGGCGGCTGACAGGAGTGGTGAGTGATCTTACTTACTACACAAAAAAAGCTTAAATTCTAAGCTTATTTAAAATATAATCTAACTATAGTACTACTGGGTACATTTCGCTCTCCGTGGATTGGTATGGGAACACCCACTGATCTTCCCCGCTTACACCAACCGTTTCAAACTAATTAACTCTGGAAGAACGCAGAATCCTGTCTATTTTAGTCATTCACCGCCTTCTATCTGGCTCGATATGCGACATGAAATAAATTGAAAACTTAGTGAGGAATGGTGCTTACTAAAAGCAGATCATCAGCGATGCCACGAGCGCCATCTTAGGCGTTTCTAAGGACTTATTGATCTACCTTCATATATTTGTCACGAGGAGTCTGGCAAAGAACAATTTCCTAAATGTTCATTATACTCGCGAAAGTATAATAGGTGTATGCATACGTTTTTTCCGGTTTCTTTGGTAAAAAAAAACACGCAATTTTCTAGGAAATAAATTTTTTTAATCAAAATATTGGCCATCGGCTTTTACACATTTCGCCCATCTTTCAGGTAACTTATGAATAGCATGCCAGAAAAACTGCTTGTCTTTCGCGGCAAATCATTCGTCGAGTCATTTTCCAACTTCCTCGAAATCGCTGAAGTGCTGCTCTGCGAGCGAGTGCCCCATTGATACGAAGGGTGATAGTCAGATGGCGCCAAGTCTGGGGAGTACGGCGGGTGCAGCGATTTCAAGGTATCTTTCAATAGTTTTTCTGTGTGAGACGGCGCGTCGTCGTGTAACAAAATCACTTTGCTTTCGATTAATGCAAGGTTTAAATTAAGCATTTGTTGAAGATAACGTTGTGTTTTAACGGTTTAGCCGGGCTTTAAGAGTTCATAATACACAATACCGCTTTGGTCCCACCAGACACAGAACATGGTCTCCTTGCCGAAGCGATTTGGCCTTGGTGTTGAAGGACCGGTTTCGCCAACTCAAAGCCAAGATTTTTTCCGCTTCGGGCTCTCAAAGTAAATCCATTTTTCGTCACCCGGCACAATTCGATGCAAAAATGATTTCCTTTCGTGGCGTTGAAGCAGCACAAGTGACTTTGCGATTACCCATTCCACGTCCATTCAAATCGTGTGGGACTCATTTATCGAGTTTATTGATTTTCCCCATTGCTCCTAAACGTCTGCTGATTGTTTCTTGTGACACATGTAATGCTTCTGCTAATTGTCGTTGAGTTTGAGTTGGGTCATCATCCAATAACTAGAGCAATTGCTCGTCTTCATATTTTTTGTGATCTACCAGAGCACTCACTGTCTTTCACATTGAAATCACCACTTTTAAATTGTCGAAACCATGTCTCATATGTTCTGATTGATGGAGCGTCTTCACCATATTTTTCTAGTAGCAAACGATGGCTTTCAAACAGCCTTTTTCTTTCGATTACATAAGAAAGGCAATGCGTGGCGCAAATGTTCTTTTTCAGGCACATAACCCGACATGATCACTGAACAATAAAACAAAGGCGCCAGTTTTTGGCGGACTCAACTTGTGTGTGTTTGTAGTTAAATCGCAGGCGAACAAAGTGCCGTATGTGCCAAATTAATACGCTGCGTACTTTTCGCTGGTGACATCTCTTTGTTAAACCGGAAAGCACTTATGCACAACACCTAGTAATTACATTAAATTTGTTTTGGAATATTTTTTCCATTTGAATTAAGCCGCCGGGGCTCCCAACTTTTTCATA
Source organism: Microdon myrmicae (assembly GCA_963931805.1). Classification (NCBI taxonomy): domain Eukaryota; kingdom Metazoa; phylum Arthropoda; class Insecta; order Diptera; family Syrphidae; genus Microdon; species Microdon myrmicae. Next base: position 52,857,944 of record OZ007497.1, on the reverse strand, counting down.
ACAATTACTCAATTCACTTGTGTCGGTATGTTTTTTTTTTGTTATACAAACGCAGGCATAAAAGGGGATTTGGGTTTGCACGTTGAATTTCTTGCACTCATTTGAAGATATTGGCTAATTTCGTTGAGTGTATGTTGCCATTGTTGTGTAGGTTTTTTTTTGATTATCGTCAGCTGACATTATAACTGTATCATCTGCAAAGGTGGCCATGAATGTGATCTTGGTTGTTGAGATGTCTGCTGTATATAGTAAGTATAGGAAAGATCGCAGGACACTTCTTTGCGGTACGCCAACTTCTATTGGATAGAAACTAGAGTGAGCTTGTAGCATCTCTAACAGATACACACACAATACACAAGCAAATAGTGAAGAACACCGAACGAAAATCGAATAAGAACATACATCAGAGCCGTATACCATAGCGATAACATAACAATGTACATCAGTGGAATACAGTTGAGTTTAAAAATCGAATTCTAAACACGGGCAGTAGCCTGATGTGTTACGCTTTGGTTCAATTTTTGGTGATTCTAACTGTCATAGCGTCAGTTCGAATCACACGTTCTTCACTATCCATTCCAAACGCTATAAGCTCCTTCGTCTGTTACGAGGGTAGCCTCTTATGTTTCGGGATTTGGCAACCCTAGTGTTGCAATCCGGTAATTGACAGCTCTGTCGTAAAGTTGGACATTTTTGAGGTTATACGCACTCAGAACGTTTTGACATACGAGCGCTATTTGTGTTGTTTACAGTAACTTAAAAGATTCATCTCGGCCCAAAAATGGAATTAAATCGTCAACATTTTCGTGCGATTATTTTTTACAACTTTCGGCGTGGATTAACTCAGCAACAGTGCATGGATGAACTTAATTCAATTTTTGGCGATAAAGCTCCATCAAGGACCAGTGTTTATCGATGGTATGGTGAATTCAATCGTGGTCGTAGTTCACTCCAAGATGAATTTCGTGAAGGTCGTCCAAAATCAGTTGTTGTTCCGAAAACCATTGATGCTGTGCGCGAACTGATATTGGAAGATCGTCATGTGACCTATCGTGAGATTGAGACAACCTTAGGCCTTAGTGTGACCAGCATACATTCAATATTGCATAAACATTTGACTGTCAAACAAATTTGTTCGCGTTGGATCCCACACAATTTGTCAATCGTCCGAAAAAAGGCTCGTGTCAATTGGTCGAAAGAAATGCTCAAAAAATACGGTCGCGGTGCTTCGAAACACGTCTATGACATCGCCACAGGTGATGAATCGTGGATTTACGCGTATGAGCCCGAAAGTAAACAGCAGTCGACTGTAAGGGTGTTTCAAGATGAGCCAAATCCAACAAAAGTTGTTCGCGCACGAAGCACTTCCAAGCAAATGGTCGCCTGTTTTTTCGGAAAAACTGGACATGTCGCAACCGTACCACTAGAACAACGCAGAACAGTCAATTCTGAGTGGTACACAACCATTTGTTTGCCAGTTGTCTTCCAAGAAATCAGGAAAACCAACCGCCGAAGACGGATCACTCTTCACCACGACAATGCGAGCTCTCACACATCGGCTGCGACAACTGCATTTTTGAGCACCCAAAACATCGATTTGATGGGTCATCCGCCGTATAGTCCTGACTTGGCACCGAATGAGTTCTTTTTATTCGCGTACGTAAAAAACAAACTGAGAGGTCAAAGTTTTTCGACACCTGAAGAAGCGGTTGCTGCACTCAGAATGCATGTGTTAGAGATACCTCAATCAGAGTGGCAAAAGTGCTTCGACAATTGGTTCAAACGCATGCAAAAGTGTATAGATCTTCATGGGGAATATTTTGAAAAACAATAAAGTGATTTTCGATGATCAATATTTGTTTTTGTTCTCTAATCCCGAAATATAAAAGGCCACCCTCGTACTTTGAACGTTACATCAGACAAGTATGATTCGTGTAGATGGATGTAGTTTGCTGGAAACCGTTTACTCATTTTATATATAAGACCTTCATGCCATACTCTGTCGAATGCTTGCGACACATCAAGAAAGACAGCTGGGCAATATTTCTTTTCTTCGAAAGCCTTTTCTACTGCTGTGGTCCCACGGTGAACCTGTTCAATAGTTGAGTGTTTATTCCTAAAGCCAAATTGAAAGTCTGGAACATTGATGAGTGGCTTGAGTGGCTTGAGGAGTATTTTCTCAAACAGTTTTGAAATGGATGGCAATAGCGATACGGGTTTATAAGGCGTTGCTCCTTTTGCTGGTTTATCTGGGTTCTTAAGCATTATTATCTGGGCTGTTTTGAATGAATTCGAAATGTATCTTAGTCGAGCATTAAACAAATATGTTAGCATAATGACAGCTTTAACATGTTAAAATCTAACATACTAAAATCGAGTTGGGAGCTGAACACTGGTCCAGTAAACCCTTACACGTTTTATTTAATGAAACTAAATTTAGTACAATTTAAACCTAGTATTAAATTAAATTGGTAAGACTGTACTATTCATATCCAATAAAGGATGTTATTAAAAAAAGAATTAAAGATATTCGATTAACCTAATTCAATCAGTAGGACGTGCTCCAGTTGTTGAATTCCAACCTCAACCAAATATAGCAATGAATTTCGATTGGGTGAAATCTAACGCTTTTGAAACTCAACGGCAACCCACTGTTAACGAATAGTACTTGGATCATTGAAAACAAGAAACTGTTAAATCTTGGTACTTGGATTAACTTGACTCATAAGATGCGACGAAATATTTAGAGGTTAATCATTGACCTGATAATGCCACATTTATACGTTGTAGGTGTAAATACGTATTTGGTCAGGCGCATCTAAAACAGCTCTGCACATGTTTGCTAAGATGAAAAAACAAGTATCGAAACACATTGGCGATATCATTTTAAATACGCCGATAGAACCTATTAGAGTCCTTATTCTACTTATATTACAATTGTCATAGCTAAAGCGATCTTGAAAATCTCCACTTCCTTAAAAGTTATATCGGATGGGCCTTCATTGTGTTCAAGGTTTGTTCTGTTTATTTTGAAAATATACGTAAGTGTATAGCCGTGTTAGCGATGTTGTTAGATGTGTCATTCCACGAAAAGAAAAAAATCCAGAAGAAACGATTTATAAAGGAAGCCAAGCCTTAAATATCAAGAACAATTTTACACCTTAAATATTACGAACAATTTTACACTTTCTTAAGCATATAAATTCAACTAACACCAGAACTAAAACCGAAAAAAAAGAATAAAATATTCCCTGAGAAACTCGATATTGCGAGGAGGAAACATTAAATGTCGCTTCGAACCCTGGATTTCACTCCGAGGGATTATTGTTTGTAGGGATAATATCAAAAGGCAATATGTCAACAATAGACCAATTACAACAAATCATTGCACGGGAAATCAAGCCATTCCAAGACCAATTTGTGCACCGTTTTCGGTGATTTTCTAACCAGACTTGAACAATATCAACACGCTGGTGGAAGTTACTCGTACAATATAGTTTTTATAAAATCAGATATCATTAAAATTTCTTTTTTTGTAGTCTTGTGGGGACTAGGTATGATGGGTAGGCGTACTGTAGTGCTCCAAAAAGCCCTACCATCTTTTTCTCCCATTCCTAATCCAAAATCCTATCAAAACCTGAAAAAACCCAAACATTATCCAAAATTCGCAATAAACGAATCAAACATTCGTTTATCGCATAACATTTGCCCCCACGGCATAATTAAATCCAGAATCAAAATTAAAATTAAAATTCACAATAAACGAATCCAATATTCGTTTATTGTTCTATATTTGCTCCACAGCATCACCCAAATCCAAAATTCAGAGATTGTTATCTCTATCCTAAAAATTCCATTGAGTTAAACAAACAAAAACTCAAAAGCAGATACATTCACACATCTGCGTAATGGTTTCGTAAGAATTCAAGAAATTGATTTCTTATCTTGTGTAAACACAACATCTCGCTCGAAATATCCAAAAGATCGAGATTGTTGCACGAAAATGTGTATCTTTGAGATACAATTTTCGATTCCTTTTCCTTTATAAAGGAATGGTTTCGTGATCTCCGGGCCGCAGTTTAAATTCGTATCTTGTCCCTGGAGGAGAGAAATAAAATCTGAAAACTAAAACACTCGGTTTTTCATTTCACCTGGCCTGGAAGACCAAAAGAAGAAAAGGACATTCGACCCATATCCAAGGACGTTGCTCTTCCCTTTGAACTCAAAGGAAGCACGGCAAACGAACCCTGTTGTGCGACTGGTTTTCGGGAACTTTTATAAGAGATCTCTTAGTCCTTTTAAGGATTAAGACACACACTCCCCGAAACCAGAAGTACAACAAAAAATTTTGGTGGCAGCAGTGGAATTGAACAATCTACCACAGAAGAAGAAGACTCGTGGATTATCCAACAATCCCCTACCGCAGAAGAGGAAAACTGCTAAAGCAACGAGGCGATTCAGGAGGATACCGAAGACTGCTGAACACCGGCAAAGTGAGATTTTTTAAAGCGTATTTCCGGGGCTTAGAACACCGGAATGCATAGTGACATTTAAAATCTTTTTTTTTAAACAAAGTAAAACTTACAAGCGTTGCCTGGGGCTTAGATACCGGCTGTAGAGAAAATCAAAGTGTTAAGTGTATGACGGCCACGAGTCCCGTCGACAATCCAGTGGAAAAGAGGAAAAGTCTTTTCCTTGTACAACAGTGACTACAAACAACTAGGAGCACAACACCAGGACCAAGCAGCTAGATCCAGTGACGACAGGACACCCTACAAATCTGCAGTAGATCCAGAAAACACAGGTATTAAATTTTTATTTATTTGTTAAGTGAAAAGTGATATAAAGGTAACTTAGTTGAAACAAAAGGTGAACTAAAATTAAATTCAGTTTTGTCATTTTTGTCATTTTGTCTTGGAAATTGGCTCCCAAATAAGTAAATTTTTAAATGTTTGAATTGTTAACTAAAAGGGGACGCCAAGAATAAATTGAATATTTATTTTAATTGTTCTTTTACACTGGGATAAAGCTTATTAATAATTTGTGCAAGTGCATTTAAATTTAACTTGTTTTTCTAAGAATAATAAGCAAAGTTGTTCTCATTTTTCCAAGAAGAGTATACGCATAAAAAAGCCCAAAGTGATAAATATAATTAATAAAAGAAATTTTTCTCTCACACAAGCATATACAATATACAAGTACGCACTTACTTTTCGGCTAGTAGAGGCAAACATTTTAAATACATTTTTCTTAATAAACGTATCTTTCTTAAACGCATTTTTAAAAAAACACATATTTTTGACAATTTTCAAAACTTTCTTCACGAATATATACATATACACATTTTTTCCAAAAACTTTTTCCCAAAATATCAACATTTTATTCTTCAAAAGGGACAATATAAAAGACCCCACACAAAAATTAACTACAAATTTGGTTTTATTATTTATTTTTTGATATATATTTTAATTAATTATACACATAAACATATATACATACATTTTCTTTTGGGAAGATTTTTCTTACGTGACAAGCTAAAACAATAACGAACAAATCAAAATTCTTGGTCCTTGTCCTTAGCGTCTGTTTTGGAAAATTTTCTTTGGGTTGAATCTTTTCCTTTGACTCATCTGTGGCTCTTCGAAAATCCATTTTAGGTTTAGACACTTTTTCCGTAGGGCGGAAGGGTGGATTCTCTCACCTTAAGTAGAACAAAGGTTTTCTAATAGGATCAAAACTAACTGAGTTTGAAGACACTTCTCTTGTCGTTGGTCTTGTCTTTTCTCTTGGCCATCTTACCCAACAACGATGAAGATCTCATCTCTTGGTTCTCTACCCCTTTTCACCATCATTTGGGAAGGTCTGTTTCACAAATACGTCGTGAGCGACAAAAATAAACCGGGTACGCGTTCGCAGAGACCTGAGCCCGAGCTCATACAAAATCGCGAGGACGAAACGTCGGAAACGTTACGTACGGAAATACACGAACAGAGTTCTAGAATGAACTTACCAATAGGATTAAGTGACATACTGGGACTCGCGCCGATATTTAACGGTAATCCTGACGAATTAGAGGGTTTCGTCTCTTGTGGAGACATTTTGTTCTCACAAGCACAAGATGACAATCAGAAGTCCTTCATTCTAAGGGTGGTCAAAACCAGATTGCAGGGACCGGCGCGTGATTCTATCAGACATAAAATTATTTCTACTTGGGAAGATCTTGTTTCAGAATTAGAGGGAGAATTTAAACCTCTCATCTCTAGGTCTGCTGCCCAAAATAACTTAGTGGCAACAAAACAGGATAGCAAGGAGGGTGTGAAAGAATTTTCAACTAGACTCACACACCACCTGCATGAATTGGACAGCGCCACATACGCTAGTTCATCTGATCCTGCAGTCAGAACTTATCTTCTGGCTGAAAATCAAAGACTCGCTTTAAATACGTTTGAGGATGGGATACGAAATTCCAGCCTCAAAATCTTAGTAAAAGCGCATAGGGCTTCAAATCTCAAAGCGGCCATTAGCTACGCTTTGGAACAATCTCAAAGATTGAACAGCGATAACTCAATGCAAACTTCCACTAACAATTTTAGGAGAAACCAACTAATCGTTTGCCAAACATGCAACAAGAGGGGACATAATTCTGCGACTTGTTATCGCAACACAAATTTTCCAAATTTCGTCCCCCAACGCATTAAGACAGAGGTTGAACGTCTCCAATGCACATACTGTCGGAAGTATAATCACACTCAGGCAGAGTGCAGAACCAGGTTAGCTCATATGCGAAACCAGGACCAACCTTCAACGAGTCGAAATCCTTTTAGAACTCAGCCCAATCAATCTCAAAACAGGACAATGAGAAACTCGCCCCAGATTGAAAATCGAAATACACGACAAAATCAAAATATTAACAGGGTATCCAATTCACAACAGGGAAACGAACTCACTCGGGCAGCGAGCAACGGCAATCCTTCTCGAGTACAGACAATCGCCGATATACACCCCACCCCGATGTAAATTTTGAAATGCGCGTATTTTTCTGCCCTGAATTTAAGGAGCCAGTAATACGTGTAAAATTCAATCCTCAAAATAGGAAAAGGAACTCGAATAGTCCACAACAATAATATAAAACTATTTGTGGATTAGGCAATCACGAATAGGAAACTCCAAAGAAAAATAAAAGTTGAAAAAAAAAATGTATATATGTATAGATAACCTTAAAAAAAAAAAGAAAGAGAAATAAATAAATGCATATATGTATAGATAAACTTACAAAAAAAAAATAAAGTCAAAAAAAAAAATATATATATAACACTACGACAATGTATTTAAAATTTGCTTCAAAAATTTTCACTTCAAATAATTGTATACGAATAAAATAATTTTGTAAATAGTATACAACACTTTTAATACCAAAAAAAAAGAGAAAAAAAAACAAACAAAACAAAAATAAATATATAGATAAAAACAAATATTAACGCACTTAATAAAATAAGTTTATATCATGTTTTAAATAACCACCACTAACTTAAATAAATAAACAACAACAACAACAATTTTGTAATAATAATAAATAATCTTAAATTATAAGAAAAAACACATTATATATATATATATGAAAAAAAACGAAAATACAAAAAACAAAACTTACAAAACAGTGTTAAAATAAGAACTTCTAATATTTATATAAATACAAAACAGTTTTCAACTAAGAAAATACTAAGAAAGTAAGAAAATTTTTATATAACAAAAAAAAAAGGAAAAGTTATAGAATTAAATTGTACGTCCAAATACATGGGAAAAATTATATAAATAAATAAACGCCCGACTAATAAGGACAATGAAAAAAAAAAGAACAAAAATAATATATATAAATAATGAAAATTTATACGAGTATATAAACAATGAAAATTCTATGTAATATACAAATTGTAAGAATAAACCATAAAAACCTTACTTATCTATGTATCTTTTTACAAATAGTACTTTATAAAAATATAAAACAAAAAAAAAAACCCAAAGTTAAATTTAATATAATGAATTCAAATACTTATGTAATTATAAAACATTCTACAATTAACCTTACACGCAGAAAATAAGAAAATATTTACTTTAAATCAAAACGAAAATTTTTAGAATCAAATGTTTCCTTCTAATACAATGTTTAACCAACATGAAAAAAAACAAATTATATGAAATTTTAAAACCAAATGTCTATTGTACATATAACCAAAACCAAACTAAATGAATATACCCTTAACTCAAAATAAAATACTTTATATAAGAAAACTTTATTTTGGATAACCAACAATTACTGTTAAACACGCCTATACTAAGAAAATTCAAAACTTAAAAACAAAATTATATTTGTACAAAATTTCAAAAGAAAATATTTTTATTATATAAATAACCATTGTGGAAACTTGGATACACGACCATAAATATGAATACATAAATATTAAGAAAAAAAACAAAGAACAAAAATTACACACTTATAATAAATATTGTATACATAAAGCTACTATGTTAGAAAATATCAGGCATATGTAACGGAATCACGATACTATCATCCTTATTCCCAATCACACCATTTTCCAGAAAATTAATCTCATAAAGATCAATTTTCTTTTTTTCAAGGAGGGGAGGATGTAGTGCTCCAAAAAGCCCTACCATCTTTTTCTCCCATTCCTAATCCAAAATCCTATCAAAACCTGAAAAAACCCAAACATTATCCAAAATTCGCAATAAACGAATCAAACATTCGTTTATCGCATAACATTTGCCCCCACGGCATAATTAAATCCAGAATCAAAATTAAAATTAAAATTCACAATAAACGAATCCAATATTCGTTTATTGTTCTATATTTGCTCCACAGCATCACCCAAATCCAAAATTCAGAGATTGTTATCTCTATCCTAAAAATTCCATTGAGTTAAACAAACAAAAACTCAAAAGCAGATACATTCACACATCTGCGTAATGGTTTCGTAAGAATTCAAGAAATTGATTTCTTATCTTGTGTAAACACAACATCTCGCTCGAAATATCCAAAAGATCGAGATTGTTGCACGAAAATGTGTATCTTTGAGATACAATTTTCGATTCCTTTTCCTTTATAAAGGAATGGTTTCGTGATCTCCGGGCCGCAGTTTAAATTCGTATCTTGTCCCTGGAGGAGAGAAATAAAATCTGAAAACTAAAACACTCGGTTTTTCATTTCACCTGGCCTGGAAGACCAAAAGAAGAAAAGGACATTCGACCCATATCCAAGGACGTTGCTCTTCCCTTTGAACTCAAAGGAAGCACGGCAAACGAACCCTGTTGTGCGACTGGTTTTCGGGAACTTTTATAAGAGATCTCTTAGTCCTTTTAAGGATTAAGACACACACTCCCCGAAACCAGAAGTACAACAGTACTGCACCGGTTCACTTTGATCACCCAACGCTACAGTCACTGTTCCCAAACTCCGTTAAATAAAAAACTGCAGTTCGACTAGGCTTTCTTATTTATTAATCTTCCAAAACAAAAAAATAAAAACTTTACATAAGATAACACATTAAATCATTAAAACTTAACTCTGGTCCTTTGCTTGTACCAAGCCCTGGTTGTTTAAGTTACTTTGATACCTGAAGATACTTTGCAATGAGTTTACTTAACACTACATTGAAAGAAATACAGTATAATGTTGATATTTTATTGGTACGAAACACTGTCAGTTAAGTTATTTTAATATTTGAATATTCTTCGCAATGAAATTTACTTGACACAACATTGAAAGAGATACAGTATACTTTTGATCCGCACATCGCCGCAGTTAATCCAAGGCTCCTCTTTTTATGTTTTACGTGGAGGCACAACTTACCTCCACAGAATCGGATTTACGACTGGTGATTGTCACCGAAACGACAGAATACCAAAATCCATCCATCGCCTCGGTGATCAATAAGGGATGATCCTTCGTGGTGAGGATGTGCACGCACCCAGATGCGGTGTGCCCATGAGCATGCAAACCGTGGACATTATAATTCCATAAAAGGAAATGTTTGCATCTGGGCAAGTACCATGAAGACGATACTTGGGGTGTTTACCCGATCCGTAACTGCGTACAGCATTTACGGTGATCGCGCACGTATCGCTGGCGTCTACTGATATGACTTGCCATGCACGTGTGCGGGAAAAATATTTTCTTCTTGTGTGCATGGACAGGTTCAAGGATTCATGCCGGTTACGTAATGTCGTAACCGAATTGGATTTTAGGAATACGGTGTGTTGTATGCAGGCATGCCCCTGGGGGTAATGCTTCTAGGATGCTGATGCTTGTCGATCAGTTTACCGACCGATGTGTTTGTAAGAAAAAGGAAAAGAAGAAATATCTCTTGCATATGAACGGCGGAATTCGTTCGGGGGTATGTGCACCGAAATGGTTCGAGTCATGTTGGTTGCTGGTGGTGCAACCAAATTGCCTTTAAGGAACTTGGTGCGTTTCATGCGACCATGCCCTTGTGGAAAATATTTATTTGTTGCTGATGGATTTTGCATCAGCGAAAATTATAGTTTTAAAGCGTTTCAGGTGATAGTTTGTGCCAACGATGGAAAGGTAAGTAGATGCTTTCCAGGTTTTTGGTGGTCTAGGGAGCAGTTTATTGAATAATTGGTGGGAAGGTAAGCCGTTGCGTTTAAAGGAACCGCCACAGTCTCTAAAAATATAAATTAAACATTTCTAAGTTCTATAATTTTTTTTGTATACTGAAACTAGGTTTGTAGTTAAAGCTCACCATGTATGGGTCGCATGGAGAAATAAGTCGGAGCGAAACTCTGTCGTAGCGAAACTCTCATTCCATTAGAATAATTCGACACAAAATACGAATACAATTTCGGAAAAAAGTCTTTTGCTGAGGTCCTGCTACTTATTGACCTGATCCCGTGCATACTTTTGCTAAATATCCGAGTATTATCATTTTAAATTTCTAAAAAGATTATTTGCTTCGGCAATTTTTAAGAAAGGAAAGAGCATATTGTTGCGGCGGCCCTCCCCCTCTCCTAAAAAACTCCGGCAAAACGAAGCAAATAAATATTAAACAATAAGAAAATAATAAAACATAAATAACTACTGTACACAAATACTATACACAAAAAAAAAACAACGGTAGCCTTGGGACAAAAAGCTAAAAAGGAAAAATAGGACATAAAAAAAAACGGTTTTTCGTCGTAAAAATCCAGTGCAAAGAACATACTTTATACATACATACTTCAATAAAACATAAATAAAATTAAAAGGAGAAGAGAAGACTAAACGGAAAAGAAAGTTAATTAAAGTAAATTTCAATTATACCAAAAAAAGAATTAGAAGGACTATGAAGAATTAAAGGATCAGCAACCTCAAGAGTCACAATCAAAGGACCAGGTAACCTCGACAGCCGCGTGAGTACACTATCTTAAATCTTTCTTTTCCTTTCATATCGTGCAAAGATTAATGCAACAATATTACAGTTCAAACATAAAATAGAGAATTTTGTAAGTAGATTATTTTATATTATAATCACTTTACTGGGTTAGTTTTTTTCCAACAGAATAATTATATGCAAATCATCAAACGTCTATGGTACATCACAGGATATTGTATCCTGCATCCGTTTCCTTACGTCAACTGGCAAACTTACCATATAATACATCGAAGGCAGCTCGTTTGGGAAAACACGTATTTCACCGTCTGCTGTGATTCCTATCGTCACTTGAACGCGTAATAGATGTTCATTTCTCTAATCGAAACTTCTTTAATGGCAGTTTAATCGTTTTGCTAGAATTATCTATTGTACAAGTGACATTTTACTCGAGTGACTGGCGCTTTTGGCCGAGTTTGTATCCATTAGGTAAACTCCTTTATTTGGTTTTCTCATATCGCTCATTGGAAGATCATCGCCTTCAAACAGACAACATATATGTGCGTCAAATAAAAAATAACTTTGATCAGCATCACTGCTGCATATAATTTCCGGATATATGACAAGAAATCAGTCAAAAATGAGTATCTCACATAAATACATCATTCCAGCTAACACCGGAAAACCAGATTGAGATAATCACCATCACCAATCAGGTGCCGCCCAAATAATATTAAAGCGATTTATTCAAATTAAGACTAAAAGGTATTGATATCCTTCAAAGAATGGATCCTGCATTACGTGATTACGAGCGCAATGTGATATCAGCGCCCAACACCACATTACCAGTGTTATCCCAGGACGAGGAAATATCATTTAACATTCCATAATAAATCATTCATGCGGCTGACTGGAGTCGAGTGCAAGGATAACAAGTTGGTCATGACAGCAGGATAGTAGTGTGTTAATATATTTTCATATTTTCGGTAGTAGGAAGAGAAACGTATAATAAAAAACTACGAAGCTCTGTCTGCGGCCAGGACACACTGCGTTAAGTACAATTTGCTATTCATATGCATAACTTCATCGTCGACATCGTCAGCGGTCGCTAAAGAGGGAAGTCGTTCATCAAATTATGCCAACAAATTGTTAATGAGCTCCGTTGAAGGAAAAATATGTATCCTGTATCCTGGATCCTGGTTGGTACATTGATTAGTTTAATAATCAGGTATCATCTAGACAGGAGTTGCTTACACCTTTGCTGTATTTTACTCGATGAGCACGAACGAAGCAAGGGCGATGAATAGCATGACAGAATAACGATCTTTGAAGAAACACCCCGCTGCCAGGATTTCATACTAAGGAATATTACATTTACATTATACCCTATTAAACTTTTCGTTGTGATCTGTGCCCAAAGGATTTATAAGTTCAATCACCCCCTATAAGGAACAATCAATTAGCGCAATAGAAAGACGAAATATAAGAGTCAACCAATTTAACGACTTAATTTACTTAATTTACTGGAGAGTTGTTCAAATGATGTGAATAAGGACTTGCTAGCACATTATCACGTAATTGTCACAGTAGCTCATCAAGAAGATAGGATATATATCAATTAAGTACGAGTATGAATTGCAGGATGGAAATCCTTTCACAAGTTGAAGGTACGTTTCTCTATTTTGTATTCGTATAAAGGATCTTAAAGATGGTCGTTATTTGTATAAAATAGAACAGTGTAGTAGCACGTCCTAGAAAAACTGACCTCTTTCATTTATCTTTATATGAGATTCATTTATGTAGTCCTGTGTATACGAAAATGAGTTATTTAATTTAATGGTTGTAAATTAAGGAAGATCGGCGGAGAAATACAACAAGGGTTATATGCATCTCAAACATATGAAAGATGTAGTGATAAGGAATCTACTGCGTTCGACAATGGTGCTCTTCGGCTGGAGAGCGTTCCGGTTCCGGAGTGACTCGACAAAATTTACAAACGTAGTCGAAAGATGAATAAAATGTTTAAAAAGAAATTGTTGTTATATCTTTAATACTTTCTCTTAAAAAAAATCATGAAAATAATCTATTTTTTTACCGGACAAACCGGAATGTCCCCTTAATTATCACCCCCCATATGAATAATTAACATCTCGTGTCTTCACATGTATATCCTTCCCTTCCCTCCAAATCATCACTTTCCCATTACAATAGATTATTCCCATATACAATAGTTAAATAATTTAAATAAAGTAAAACCCCTATATAAAAAACCACAATCACATTGCACATAGTTATATTTACTCTATTAGCCATAGTCTCCCTATCAACCATAGCCCTCTATTAGCCAATTCCGTTTCCTAGAAATAGCAATCGTGGAAGTGGAACAAAAAAAGATATGAAAAAGAACGACACGAGATTTCGTTCCTGTCCATTTAAGCTGTCGACGTGTGCGGTTGGTTCAAGAAGATAAAACGAACATTGTGAAATCAAATAAATAGAAGATTAAATGTAAAATGAACATTGTGAAATCAAGGAAATAGAAGATTATGGAATAAAATGACTTAATCTATTTTAAACGTGTGGAGATCTGGTTTTGGTTGGAGGATAAGTCTCAAGATTAAAAAAAGAGGGGGAGTTTTGTGTATACCAAATAACATAAAAACCCTTCCTTTAATTGTTAAAAAATCTTTGACAGCATTACGAAGTTAGCCAATTCCAATTCGTCGCATTATTTGCGGACACATCATCACCATCGGCACTACAACCGGGAACCGGTCTTGGCCTTATTTAGCAAGTCCTGAGGCTTATTAAATTTTCCATAATGATTTGTTTTTTCCGGGCAAGGTCATTAGTCTTGCGCCAGAGGCTCCCCGTCGGGGAATCGAACCCCGGTCTCCCACGTGACAGGCGTACCACTATACTATCCAGGAGCTATTGAGTTCGGAGTTCTCTTTTTCCCTCAGTCCTCCTAGTATAAGCGGAAGATGAAAATCAGGTCCGATGATAAGATTCACCTTGCCGTTCAAGTCAATTCCAGATCCGATAAAAATGAAAGATTTTCTGAGAACCACCGTTCGGGTGACACGTAATCCGAAAGATCCATTATCGAGACATATTGAAGTGTTGCAGTATGGTGATCGATGCTTGGGCCTTGTCGAGGTCGAACTTTAATATACCAAGCAAACCTGGTGATTGGCAATGAGGTTCGAAGAGTTTGGTCGGAAATGTTCTCATGAGTTCGAACGAAATTCGCGTACGCAAGTTCAACTGATAATTCTGAGCTATTGCGGTGACTGGACATTAGACTGGCCATTAGTTTATAATCCATTTGTGGGGGACGAAATAATGTGAGCCATTACACGGGCACTGTTTCACTTTCTACCCCAACGTAGTCAAACGAAAATGGTCCAACACAAAAGAAAAGAGACAAAAAAAAAATGCACTGGGTTGTAGTTTAATTGTTAATGTTTTTTTTTTTTTGGTTTGGTTTAACTTAGATTTATCTTTAACACTTTACACAAATAGATGCAAGGTGGACGTGCCAAATTAATATCTTGTCTTTTCGCCAAATAAGTAATTGCAACCAGTCTATTTTGAAAGGCAGCGCGTTTCTCTTTCTCCATTGACTAACGGGACACTACGTTCGTCTGACAACACTTCTCTTTTACTTCCGATTCGAGCGTGTGCACCAGCGTGCACACGCTGCGGTAGTTGAATAACGACTGTAGTAATGTGGGTGTATGCGACGGGGGGTGATTAATGACACGGTGCGGCGTGACCGTCATCGGTGGTGGATGTGTAACGACTGATCCCAATTACGGATGAAAATTTGGATTTTACATTCGAACGGCTATTAGCCAATCATCATCGCGCTCTCATGAATCTATTCAGTTGCATGGCTCAGTGCGGTGAATAATGCTTGCACATCATTCGACAGTCGCTGGGCATGCGAAGGAAGAAAAGAAAAAAAGAGAGCGCAATAACTTCGAGGTTGGCTTAGCTTGTGCGCTTATATTAATGCAGCCTCTGAGGATGACCTACTGCCCCAGTGCGATGGCTGTGGTGATCTCAGAGTGCATTGAACCCGAGGAAGATAGAAACGGTAAGGAGAGGAAAATGTTCTGTGGCTATTCACCTGTGAAAAGAGGTCATTGATCCCAGCGAATGTAGTGTCTGGGGAAAGTGAGTAGATCACCGACTTGGCTAGGGAAATCTGATCATGGGAACTAAATTAAATATCTTAATAATTTCCCCAGCGATTGCATGATTATTCAACCGCGTCGTTTGATCAGACTATGCAGTTGCTAACCGACATGATGCGATTTCCGGTGGAAATCTCATGGGTTAGCGAAATGGAGTTGAGTTGCCGTATGGCGAAAAGGTAACTGAATTCAATTATGCATTACTTGCATAGAATAATGAATTCAGCTACGCGTCCGTTATTGAAATATGTTTTACAGGTGGAATTACCGAACGGTGGGATAGGGGTTCATATGACGCGCTGAAAGCGGTCGAAATAAGGCGGAAATTGTGGTTGAAATTATGGGTTGGTTCTCCATGTAGCATAGGGAACCCCCACACATTCACTGCCAATTACGAGATATCTCGTAGTAAGGGTTTCGAGGTTAGATTTATTGCAATTGATAAGACACTCTAAATTAGCTTGGCTCGGAATGAGATAATAGCGACAAGTTGCCGAATCTGAAAACTCAGGACTGTTTTGGCACTATACGAACTGTGATACTTTTAGTTGTATAGTTACATTATCGTCGTGGTGTTTACTGCACCTAAATAAGAACAAACAAACAAAATTTAATAACAAAAATAATTTCGTTCTGATCACTTTTCCATGGGTCATCGCCTCAATAATGTTGACCTCCTAAAGTGACACCACACTTCATTAATTACCATCGTTAAAGTAGCTTGACTCGTTTAGATTCAGTATTACTGCCAATAGAATCCTTAATTTTATTCATATCTGTGGGAATAGCAACACGTTCTGATTGATAAATTATGGACAGCTCAGGGGCCAGTCAAAGGCACACTTCTTTTCCTTTTTCTTAGAAGGATAACTTAATCACTTTATACTTTCCAAGGGATGAAACTACTTGGCAAAGAAGTTACCAGTCATTTTGAAATTATTAATAATGTAGATGGTAGAAGAGGATCCGTTATTGGTTTCGAAGCCCCAAACAATCGGTCGTTAGGGTCTTACTAGGTATAATATTCATAAGTCCTGGGAGAAAAGTGGAATGGGAAAAATTATCCTTGATTACTTTTCGTCCAACAAGTATGGTTCTACACGTATTATGATGTCTTACCCATTATGCTTTTATTGCGAAGGGAAGGAATTAAAAATTTCAACGTGACATTTTAACTATAAATTGGTCGTTACACACGATGCACGTAGGGTCACGGTCTTTGTGTGATTATGGTAGGAAACAAAGCAGTCAAATGTTCGGTGAGAGAATGTTATTGCAGACTGACTCATTCACGAACTAAATAACTAATGCCTGTTTAGCAGATGTAGAATAGTTGGATGTGTAATTTCATTAATCTAATAAAAACTATCATGGAGGGATAAGGAATTTCATTTAAACGAATGTTCCCGTAGTCGGAACGTAATATCCTTTGAGAATATTATGGACATACGTAATATATCCTTGTTAGTTTTACATAATGTAATAATATTGGGTTGCTCAGAAAGTATTCTGTTTTTTTTTTTGTTAATGAAATTGAAATAAGACTTTTTTACAAAGTTTATTTTTTAATTGATGAACTATCAATAACCTATTGCAATTTAATGTACAAATCTTCGAGATCTATGGTCAGTATCGGCGTCCTACCAAGTTCACAATTCGGAAGATGGTCCCCAAATTCAAAAACATTAGGTCGGTGGTAAATGGAGCTCGGAAATATGCTTTCATCGTATGATGATAGTCGTACTGTGTTTAGCTTACAGCGGTGGGTAGTACCAATAAGTCAAGGTCTAAGATATTTAATCTGCAATTTAAGCACTTTTTGTGTCCGAATGTAATTTATAACCTAAGATGTGGTAAAAAACAGTAAAAATGTTGTAAAAGTGAAACAAGGGAAAAAACACTTCTTTCTCGGGCTCGTACCATCGAAAACATCGCTGCAGTGCACGATAGTGTCGCCTAGCTTCCGGGCTTAACTATTCGCCATTATGCCCCGGAGTTGCATCGAGCATATTGTTCGAGATTTTGACATACGATTTAACCTGCAGGAGTAGGCCCTATTGACACGGGAACGGTAATACACCAAATGTCCACATAGGATGGTCGCAGCAGTGAATAGTTACTTTTCTTGTAAAATCTTTTTCAACGATGAGCCTGTGGGGAGGAAGTATTGTGCCTAACACGGACACTCCGTTCTACTTCCTCCTCCATCATAAATTGTTCGCCGCGTAAAACACCGAACCAAAAGAACGATTAGGTAAACACATCTAGCAACGCCAAAGGCGCTGCAACACGGAAAATAAAACACACGAATTGAAAGGTGATCGCCGACTTTTTATTACTGTTGTGTATCTCGACACCGAACGAGGAATGTCGTCGGTCAAGATCCTTTTGAGTTCCTCCGAACGATGAATGTCGTCGGGGAATAGCGAGCGATGAGCACGGTAGATGAAAGACGATCGACGCAATGGCGTCCGACCCAACGATGCCTGAAACAAGGTTTAGATTAAAAACAAGGAACAGCAATACCTTTTGATAATCTTCCGTAAGCGATAAATTCTCGATGGACTTGTCGATGAACACAACTTTATTCACCAACTACTTAAAGCAGTAACTATCAATTAAAGTTTTACAAATTCAACAGCCACATGGTGGCGTGCAAATTAAATCAATAGAAAGTTCATAGAAATCCAATTAATGTTTTACAAATCCATAGCAATGTTGATCATTGAAAATCAATTATATCCTGCAGATCGTGCACCAAAACAGCAAGGTAAAGTACTCGTATTGACCGTTGCAGATAGTTAAAAAACGAGCAACAAAAGCAGTAAACAATGTATTGACAGGTGTTGTGCACTGTCATCGAGTTGTCGACAGGTGTGATGAATATTTGTCGGGGAGAGTACTAGACGATGTACTAGATTCTCCCCGAGCACATAATTGTGAATCCGCAACAATTACATTACTTTGAAGTTAATATAAAATTGACTTGATTTTTTTATAATTGGAAACAAGGTGGAAACACTACTTCTTAACACGACTTCGAGTATTTTCCCGTCCTCGGCGCGCGACGAGGTGCGGGAGCGGCAACGACCATGGCGGCCGGCGGATGGAAATGGACTCAGCGATAATCATTTCGTGCAGAGCTGATTCGCTTAGCAAGGGAAATTTTTGGGTGCAATTCCCCTTCACTAGGGAAAAGAATTTTCTACCACAAGAGAAAAGTAAAGTCTCTCTTGGTGGAACAGACAACCAGCTCTCGTAATGGAAATCATGGTGGTGTGTGTGAGATCGTTCAGATCTGATGTTGTTTACACGTGCTCGAAGGCAATGGAACAAAGAAGCAGGTAGGCGGCAAAGACAAGGGAGGAAACGACCAAATGCATCGTTCGGTAATGCGGGTCATTGTTTACGCGATGCGTCGTCGCTATTATCGACGTTGGGAAAAAAAGGTGTTAATGGGATTGGTGGCAGAAACGAATCCCTTGCCAGCATTTGTATATGCAGGGTAATCAGTTTATGGCGACGTACGAAATGGATGATTGTTTGTCTATTGAACAACGAATCTCTGGTCGGGTTGTTGCAGCTGTAAAAACCTCTCAGAAGGTTTCCTATTTCTAGATATTTGCAAAGTTGACGGATGGTCAGTGAATCCCGAGCCGGCTTAACAAGTCAATATCCGACTACAGTCAATACCTTCATCGTGAAAAGTGGCCATAGGCCTATGTGACCCAAGTCCACGAAACCAAACATATGGTCCACGAAACCAAAAATATTTGTCATCTCAAAACCAGGATTAACACGGTTGATGCAAGAGTGCTAGATATCGAAAAGTCATGGCGATAACAGCTCAGTAATAAATCCATCCAGCAAACGCAAATACTGCGATCCTCATTTGATAGTATGTCACTTGGGACTCTTTTCTTCTGAGTTAAGAATTGTCGCCAAATGCCATAAAGGCAATTAATATTCCGCTCTTATAGCATGGTGCATAGGCTGCACTTTATCTTTCCATCGAAATGAGGCAGGGTCACATTGTTCGGAATAAAACAAAGTGGGTGATGACACCCTGCTAAAGATCATAGTGAAATTTCGTTCGAAAGAGGACTATCGCAAACGCGACGTTTACCATTTGACAGTGCTGAATTTGATGAATCGAACACTCAATGTGATGTTTGGCGAGCGAAGAAAAGGACATTATCAGAATTATATGAAGAAAGCTATTTTTATGCCAACTGCGCCCAAACTGTTCATGACGAATTTTAACAAACACTCTACAATGAAGTAATTCCAGACTACAAAATGGACACACACACAGATCGAACCGATACACGACACGAGCTAGTGCGGAGCTGATCTAAGATCAATCTTTCGGTTTATATTGTATTGTCCGGGTTTAGATAGTATTTAAATTACTACATCCCCCCAAGCCCATAAAGGAAAGTTAATTTTAAAAAAGTATCAAAATAGAAAGAAAAAAAAATTAATTGGAGCAAAGAGGATCAGTGAACAAAAATACAATGGTCAGATGGCAAAGTGGATCTGTGGCGGTGCCGCCAAACCCCACGGTACACTTACCTTAAAACCCTCATTACCTCATCCCAAGACGCATAAGTTTTCGCCAATGCATTAAAGAGATCAAATCCATGATCTTTAAGTCCCTGTAAAGAAAACTTACCTTTCATACATTCTCTTTGCATATCAATCCTCTGTAAGATTTCTTTATTGGCTTATCAGGAATTCCAATCTACGTTGCCAGACTAATTCCCCTAGAGGAATTCCGTAAACAAATGATTTGAATTACATACTTTGTAACCTTTACCAGGGATCATATATATTGCGCCGTCTATTTTCCAACTTCGCCATGTGCACGATAAATTTCTTTACGTACACATTGCCCTTTTCTCCCAGCAATAAAATTCTCTGAGTCGCACAATGTGCAAACCAAAGCAAATACGCATTCCGCGTCTCTTGGCATCAATTGAATTCAAAGCATAAACAATGCAAATATAGAATCCGTTTCAAAGATCCCATTAGCATCCGACGATTGCGGTTTTATTTGCTTAATGGAAATCGTATCCTAGGAATGCACTTTATGCCTTTCTTTGTTCTAGGCACATACACCACTGTGTTTGTTTTTCTCTCTCTTCTCTTTCCTTAACCCTGACCAAGGATGGAATTCATGTCAGAGTTCTATCCTCGGGGAGTCCTTTTACATCCGCCGATCGAGCAAGTCGTGGCCATGTCACTCCCGCTCCCCGGTGCACACGGGGACGCGAAATCCAACCGCGAGTCGTGTGAGTAAAGTTTTAATATACAAGTCGTCGGTTCATTACAGCGGACGTGTACGCGTGGTTTCAGTTTCTAATTAGATTAAGTTACGATTTCAACCTTCCAATTATTTTTCTCAATTTTAAAGATGATAACCAGTGGAAACAATAAAATATTTTACGCCAAATCAGTGTGTTTTCTTTGACTTGCTCCGGGTGTTGCAAAGTTTTCTTTTGGTGCTCGGCGGAACATTACTTAGTGAACGAGTGAGTTGGTGGTAGAACTCTCGCCCATGCTGGCGTCGCGACCACCTACCCCACAGATCCCACACCTGCTTTCAATTGCCCCTTGGTGATTGTTTCATCAATTGTAGTTTGGATTCTGGATTTGTAGAAACCAGTCATATACAAGACACAAAACCTGCTCTCCCGGCAGCAAAGAGGGGCTT
This sequence comes from Microdon myrmicae, assembly GCA_963931805.1. Taxonomy (NCBI): domain Eukaryota; kingdom Metazoa; phylum Arthropoda; class Insecta; order Diptera; family Syrphidae; genus Microdon; species Microdon myrmicae. The sequence goes on along the minus strand of OZ007497.1, from coordinate 52,836,642 downwards.
TTCACAGTTGTGCAAAAGAAGGTTTTTTGCATAATTGATGGCGGCAACAAGCAGTGGCGATATAGAGAAGAGCGCGGGTCAGAACCGTGATGGAGGTGATGATGGTTCTTTGGTGTTTGGCAGCTCGGAAAACGGATCGCAGAATTGACAAGAACGATCAAAATTAAAAAGCAAAGACATATTACTAATGCTGTGCGAGAGCTGGTCTATATCGTTGCCTTTACGATGAGGAAGTGGAAAATCGCTTAAAGAAGCCATCTGCGCCGGCTGAAGCAAGCGGTGGAAACGTGCAAATCCAGCCAAAGCAAAACTCACACACAGACGTAAGCAGGGTCCCGGGGCAGATCGTTGTTGAGTCACCCAATTACAATCGGTTTACAACTGACCAGAGGGAAAGGAAGAGTGATGCGAGGTTGGGGGGTGAAGAGGGTCCAAAAGGCGATACTGGGAAGGCCAACATTATGAAAAGGAGGAGATCACGCCAAGACGCTATAATAATATCCAAAACCGGGGAAAAAACATATGCGGATATACTGAAGTTTATGAAGGCCAAGCCCGAGCTAAGTGCACTCGGAAATAGCGTAAATAAAGTTCGAAAGACAACAAAAGCGGCCACCACCGAGATACTGAAAGCAAAGGTACAACAAGTACTAAAGGAAGGTGCTAATGTCAAAACAATGTTACAGGAAATCACGGTTGAGTGTCGTGATTTAGATGAGGTGACCACTGTGGAGGAAATCCTGACAGCGATTGCTATAGAGTTCCCTGCGCTGAACGCGATCCCAAAGGAAGCGGTAAAGAGCTTAAGAAGGAAACCAGATGTCACGCAGGCGCCATGATGAGCTTACCAAGAAAAAAGGCTAGCATGTTTCTGGCTTCAGGTTTCCTACGGGTTGGATGGGTGAGATGCAGACTTCGAGAACACATCGCACCCACATGTTGTTTCAGATGTTGGCAATACAGTCATGTGGCGAAATCCTGCAAATCCGAAGAAGATCGTTCAGAAAACTGTTTGAAATGCGGTGAAAAAGGCCACAAAGCAATGGGATGTAAAGCACAACCCAAATGCATGTTCTGCGAATCAGTATGCGAAGGCGGTAACCACCACTCAACAAAGAGCTACAAATGCCGAACATTTAAAAACACGATGGCAGATCTTCTCAATAAAAATGGACAGATTTAAGTGCATTCAAACCAACTTAAACCGTTGTGGAGCCGCACAAGATCCCCTTTCCCAACCTGTTAAGAAATATGGTGTCGACGTGGTACTCATCAATGAGCAGTACAGGATGTCTGGCCTGGTGGATGTTGATGCACCGGACATGGACGCTGGTTTTCTCCTGTCCCCAACGAATACTGAGAAGAAACAATTACGAAGAAAATAAAACACACCTGGTAGTTTTTGTCCAGTAACATTTTTTATTGCGGCGGCACTCGTTCACAACGCTTAATTCTAGATTAGAGAAGGTAACATCGATTGTATCATTAATGGTTTTTTTCTCAGACACAGGTCCGGATCACAATGTGTTCATTAATTCTGGGTTACTGAAGGTAATTTAGACACTGTCATTAATTGTTTGTTCCTTGGAAGTTGATTACACTATAGTCACTTGTTATGCTAACTGGAAGTCGGATAAAAGTTGCTTCCGATATTTAAACAATAAGTACTGATATTAAAGGACACGTAAACAAGTTAACTGCGAAGACACAACGTGTATCGTAAACTAACAGAAATTACAGACAGTCTTATGACAAGAAATGATTCGTATGTAAACGCACTTTGACGTGTACCCGACGGGGGCTGCTATCTGACTCTCTTGCAATCCATCATCTGACCGTACGATCAAGTACGATGCACTTTGGCCTGAAATACCGAACACGAACGAATCTACGCTCCTTCAAACAAGGGGACTCGTATTAGGGGCTGCAGGCATCATTGAGATAAGTGATAGCAATGATCGCCGAAGGAAGAAATAGGTTTCTGTGTCTTAAATAAACAGAAACGCTATTTCGAGGGTCATACGATGCGATGCACATTATTTGTGATTTAGCCGATGCTACATGACAACGTCGGCTGTTTACATAATCGCCCAGACTTATGCCATTGCAGGCAATCGATTTTTCCGTGGCGATAAGCAAACCCAAGGTTTGCTCGCCTATGGCCAAGGCTATGGTGGCTATTGTTTGAGCTAATATAATGGAATATGGGTATGATGGTGAGGAATTTGACTTGCAGATGTGCAAGCGTACGTCTCACCCCGGGGGACCATGGACAGCGGTTGGTAAGTAAAATAAACACAGTGAGGTACTGTGTGTTTAATTTGGTTTTTAGAAAGGTCATCATAAGGCATGATCATGGGCATGATTGTCTCAACAGCAATCATATTCATGCCCAAATCCCATGATCGGTCGATGGCGATAATAGGGAATTTGTCGCAACTATTGCGAACCTAAGAGTATAGGAGCAATATTCAATTATGAACCGTAGGAAGAATATCGGCTGCAGCTGTGTCAACAAATACGCTGGCCAGCGTGTGTTTATCGATTATAACTGCTGACGAGCTGAGCCGATAGGGGGCATGGAATAGTTCATATATTATGAATCAGAAAAATTCAATGTTATGCATGCCATCGGTGAGGTTTTACTTTCAGGTGAAAGACAGCTTACGCTGCTCGAATCCAGGTAAGTATAGCGGCTTGTGGAATGAGGGAAAAGACGCTAAGATGCTAAGATCAGGGGAATTCATTTCTACTGTTGATATGTACTATTGTTATGTCCGCCAATGTGGGAAATAGAATAATTTAAATGCTTTTTGGTCAGAATAACACAAGAAGCTAGTGATAAGAGCCCTCTTATAGTTGCTGGAGATTTCAACGCTTAGGCACTAGAATGGGGAAGCACAAGGGCCAACAGTAGAGGCCAGGCACTACTTGAGGCCTTCGCAGTCCTATATATGGTGTTACTTAATGATGGTGTTGATGACACCTTCATAAACGAGAGAGGCCGGGACAAAATCGACATCACATTTGCCAGCTCCATGTTGGCAAGAAGTATGGAGTGGCGAGTTATGGACACCTACACCCATAGTGACCGCCAAGCCGGCAAATTGGCGAAGAAAGCCAAAAAAATGGGTGGAAAGAGAAGGACCTCGATGCGGAACTGCTCGATTGTATACTTGAAGACCACATCGCACAGTTTGACGCAGAGGCCGATGCGAACAGGCTGCCAGGAAAAGTCATGAAGTGGCTAACTACTGCATGTGATGTTTCTATGCCACAAAAAAGACAACCAGCGGATTGTGCTTATACCAAAAGGAGTCAAGAATCCAAAGGCGTCGTAGTCTTATCGCCCGTTGTGTATGTTGGACACAACAGGAAAACAGCTTGAGCGAATAATTGACACTCGCCTGGAACAATTCACCGGGAGGACATCGGGGCTCTCTGAATCGCAGTATGGGTTCCGGAAAGGTAGATCAACCGGTAAGGCACTATCTGTGGTGTGCGGCATCGCTCGCAATGCGATAGCTGGAGCACGATGGGTACAAAGAAATATTGCGCGGTCGTGACGTTAGATGTTAAAAATGCGTTTAACTCAGTGAATTGGAATCGGATTCTAGACGCGTTGCGCGATCTATAAGTCTCATCCTACTTGGTGCGTATACTAGCAAACTATCTCTCGGATAGAAGACTGCTGTAAGATACAGATGAGGGACCACAGGAATATAAAATAACAACCGGTGTACCTCAGGATCTGCATTAGGTCCGTTGTTATGGAATATAATGTATGATGGTGTGCTCAGGGTCAATGTACCGGAGGGGGTTAGAATCATTGGGTACGCAGATGATTTGGCAATAGTGGCCGTAGCTAAACATCTAGATGACCTGGAGAATATTTGCTCAAAAACAATCCAGAGCATTAAATGCTGGCTAGATATGGCCGGACTGAAACCAGCGGGCCATAAGACGGAGGCAGTTTTATTAAGCAGCCGCAAGAAAATTGAACACCTTGATTTGGAAATAGAAGGACAAATAATCAGATCCAGTCTCTATATTAAATATCTTGATGTTATACCCCACAACAGGTTGAGCTTCAAGGAACACCTGAGGAAAACGAGTGAAAAAACGGCAAGAGTATGCAAAGTTTTAGCGAGACTGCTATCCAATGTGGGAGGATCCCGGGCCCCCGGTGGGGGGGGGGGGGGGGGGGGGGTCGTGGCACCGACATGGGCGCAGGATTCTACCTCGTCCTCACAAAAGTATCCTGTCGACCACTAAAAGGAATCTGTTCACCAGCAAGGGGGTTCATAACACAGCACAGCGAAGAAAACACGCAATAGATAGTATGTTGACGGTTTTTATTGTTTTCTTTATTTAACATTAATTGTGCACTAGTGATAATGTAGAAATTAGTTTAAGAAATGAATACGAATACAAAACTAGGAAACGGTTTTAAAATATAAATTGGAATGCTGCTGAGAATAAAGGATCACTCGACTGTTGTTAACGCGCGTAGAAAATCGCGTGTGTAAACGTACCGTACCGTATGCACGGCACGGCGAAGGGGTAGACGAATCAACCGACTCCCGTGGTGCGTGTAATGAGACTCAGCGATAATCATCTCGTGCAGATCTGATTCGCTACGAGGGAAATTATTACGGGCATTTTCCCTGAGAGAGAAAGTATTTCCTTCCACCAGAGAAACGTAAAGTCTCTCTTGTGGGAACAGAGAACCAGATCTCGTAATGCAGATCATGGTGGTATGTGTGTGATCGTACCCATCACCGTTTATCGTTGCGTTTAGCAAAGGATAAACGAAACCTGAAACGAGAAAAAAAAAAGAACAAAGGGAGAAGCGACCTAAGGCATTGGTCGATAATGAGGGTCAGCTGGATAAATAGCTGCCACTCATTAAATGAAAACTTCATTTAGGATACCACAAACGATATGGATTGTTTATGGTATCGCCAGGAAGCCTATGGAGGAACAGCGTTCTTTGTTTGCACTTGGTGCGAGTTAGGGAAATTGGCTTCAGCGTCGATTTTTGAAAAACTTTGTCAATTTTTTTTTTGTTTTTTTTTTTTCTTAAAATTTAACTTACTTAACTTACCTACTTTTTTTTTTTTTTTATTTTACTTTTTTTTATGTAAAAGCACTTAACCTAACTTAACTTAAATCTTATACTACCCTAATTCTATAAAAGCTAAGTCTATGTAAGCTAGCTGATGATAGTATGATTCTTTACCGACTTTGATACCCAGGTCTTATATGCCATTCAACCACCAGAACTGTTGACGCTGTCTAATACTATCGTCCCGGTCTCTGTGGGAGATAGCCCTACTGAAGCGCAGGAGCTCTTCTTCGGTGCGCGTTACTTCCCGGTCGTAGCAAAATCGCCCGTCTACAGATGATCTACTTACATGATAGATCAGCGGAATTCCGGATCTATCCTGTATAAGCCCTTTCATATCCAAGTCAAGGAACGCCTCTGGTGGAACAAAGCCGTTGCGACGCACGCTCTCATAGTACAAGGTGTTTGGATAATAGGCCCCGAAAATTAGGTCATTGGACGAGCTTATTGCTCTCGCAATATGTCCTCTGATTAATTTAATCATAAAATTATCCACCCTATTTATGTACGCTTCATTATATAAAGTCTCATTTGAGTAATACTTTTTATAGTCCGATTCCGGTGTCCGTTATAATCTGAGACAACTTCTGAGACACTTTCTTTCGAACACCCGAATCTTTTCCATCAAATTTGGACCTATGTTGAACCATACTGGGCAACCATATATGAGCATTGGCCTGATTAGCGTCATGTAGCATATGACTTTTACCCTGCTGTCAAGTTGGCTACTGTGAAATAGCCTCCTTGTCATAGCAAAAGTTTTCCTCGCTTTGAGCAAAGCAGCCTCTACATGTCTGTAGAAATACAGATATTGGTCTAGTCAGATGCCCAGGTATTTAACTAAACTCTTGGTTTCCAGTTTATCTCCATGCGGTCCCACGATAACTAGCTTTCGCCAGTTTTTCCTTGTGTGGAGTTCTAAATAGGATGGCTTCACATTTCTGGAAGTTGATCTTAAGTTTCCAGTCATCGCAATAGCGCTGCACTTTGTTGAAGTCTCGCTGTATTAGCTTCTGCGTCGATTGCGCTAATTACATGCAGCTGCTTGGGTTGTTTATTGTTGGGAAAAAAGGTCGCCAGCCAATGTGTATGAAAAGGGATTTGTTTTACACATGAATGAAGCTGGGAATAGGCGACGCAATGATCATTATCCCTGGTTGGGATGGTTGCATGATATGTTAACCGATAAGTTTTCTTTTCAGGGATATGCTGTTTGGAACAGAATCTTAAGAGGAATTTTTAATTTAAATAAATGAATGCAGGCAAGAATTCTCTTACAGGTACTTTTAGGTTATATAATTGGATGTATTTGATGCGTGAAGCATTTAAGGTTCTAATGCGATTGCATTAGCGAAAGCTTGTGCAGACTGGGTTGTAGGGATAGGGGTTTTTTTAGGAAAGCGAACTGTGGGGTTTGGCGGAACCGCCACAAACTCATAACCAGTATCAACACCTTTATTATAATGTATGCAGCTCACACATGGACAGGAGCCGCACAGTATAACTCGTACATGAAGGAAGTGAACTCAGCACATAGCCTGGCATCACTAAGAGTATGCTGCGCATTCAGAACGGTATAAGAAGATGCTATAAATGTTTTGGCCGACCGGACCCCACTTGACATTGCAGCGAAAGAAAACGCTGCATTGCATGAGGTCTCACAAGAGAATTGCGGGGGAATGCGGTGGCAATTAGAGCTCTCAAGCCTGAGAGAATGGCAACGAAGGTGGGATTCTTCCACCAAAGGAAGATGGGCCCACACCATGATACCTGATGTAAGAACCTGTGTGAAAAGAAAATATGGCGAGCTGAATTACCACTTGACTCAGCTAATATCAGGGCATGGATGCTTTCGGCAATCCTTGCACAACTATAAGCATGAGAATCACCCATACTGCTTGTATTGCGTAGGCAAAATAGAAAATGCGGAACACGAACTCGCAGCCGCTAAAAACACGGCATGCCTCTGGCCTACAAAATACGTGCACAAAACAGTATTTTGCAAAGCAACATGGTACTTACAAAGTATTTCAGCAACGAGTTTAAAACAATAAACGCAAGAAGCAGAATTATTTGGGATGTGCTTAGTGATTTTCCTTCACCATCCTCCCACGCGAGTAAAATACCCATCAGATATTACAATTTGCAGTATTTGCTGTCTAACAAAACTGTTGACATTCCCAGTCTGTTCTCACTCAATTCCCCAAGTTAATGTTCATTGAGCATCGTTCCTTTCTCATGGATGCTGGTCTGTGGCCCGACGGCTACGATTGGGATTTACTGCAAGTAATGAAGTTTCATATCATATTGTCTGGCAGCATGAACCGGATGTACACGATATTTTTTTTTGTTTCACTATCCGAACCGCCATCGCAACCTACACAATTACTTGTAACTTTTGTCGGCTGGTCTGTGAACCGCTGACATCATTTGTGGATAGTTCCTTGATCAAATAAACAGTCATCGATGTAAGGGGATGAAAACGGAAACGAACGTTCCTCGGTCAATCGTTCGTATATTTATTTGTGTCATACAAACACACGCTTACCTGTGTCCGGTTTTCCCTACAGTCACTCGTTAGCTACCAGTAATGAAAATTTGTAATCACTCAATCGTCGTGAAACTCATCATTTTGCAATTCATTTGCACCTGGAGCCATCACTGCGTCCCCTTCCACGTTAACGCTGATAGTGGAATACTAATTAACCCCACTGCCCCGATTATCCTGGTCACCACAGCCCCAACAATTAGTGTTCATGTACAGAAATGATGCATCCGCGAACCATTCCACTCAATATGTCAATAAAAAGGATATACATCTCACCTCAGTTTTCTTTTTTTTCAACATTTATTGGACCATAAAGCAGGACACGCGTTCGTGAAATCAGGTGAGAAAAACAAAATAATAATAAAAATAAGGTGAAAATAAAAAGGAGCAAAAATTGTGTGTAAAGAGTGTCAAGTAAATATTTGGCGAGCGTGAGCAAGAGCGAGTTAATCAAGGATTTGTCCTCACAAGCGGTGCCCGCGGTAGATAAACATAGCGAGGCCTGGAGAAAGCTTGCAAACATTCATTTCCGTTCAATCCTTCTTAGCTTTGCGAGTGAAGTAGGTGTACGCACGTAATTTTGTTTCGGGAAAACATCTTCGACATGAAAACTTAATCCTTGGAGCCGGTGACCTGCTGTGGTGAATGGGATACGGCACGTAGTTGTCGGACGTCCTTAAAGTAGAAACTGACGTTTTCTGGTTAATGGTATTCAGCGCGAGAAATCACGATGAATTTAGAGCAGAGGTCTGTGAACAAATTCGCATTTCTACTTCATTAATGTAAATTTATTTCCTCACGCAAAATATGCGCAAGACAACAAAATTTCAGGAAGGAGCAGTAGTTTATTAGGAGTTTTGTAAGTTCCGATATTTCGATTCTAATTCTACAAATTATGGCTAATCAATATGCCGTAGTTCAGTTTGTGTTTCACCTTTTTTCGTTTGCCTTATGAAAGCTTTTGTTTGTTAAACATTTCGAGTTGAATCATGAAATTAATTTAAAGGGGAGCACCTAAAATCTCGTTTGCGGCTATAGACTCCTTCAATTGTTCTATGTTATAAGATTTATGGATTCTGGTACTAAATGGCCAATGCACAAGGCCGAAAGGAGAATTGGCCATGAATACACATAACCGCGAGGGAGTACATGACTAGGTGGGCCGGCCTTCCATGCTCGTGAAGAAGAACACTTTATTGTTTTTATATGTCAGTCTAAAATTAAACTGTGGTGTGAGACCGTTCGATGGCACGCTCTTACTAGATATATCCAAAGCCATAATCATGCTTTCATAAAACGGGTACATTGAATGACTCCATTATTTGAAAAGATATGCTCTTCAATCGAAATCGAATGTATCAACGATTTACTATTAATGAATCCATAACCTTCATAGAACAGAGCTTAGTGTTGCAGATCGGTAGAAGAGGTATTGAAAGAGGTGCTGTGGTGGTTCCGTCAAACCCCACGATTCACTTACCTGAAAAACCCCCATAACTTCCACCCAATCTCATAACTTCACTAATGCAATCGCATTAGCACCTTAAATGCTTCACGCATTAAAGAAATCAAATCTTTAATCTAAAAGTCCTTGGAAAAGAAAACTTACCTTTCATGCATCTCTTCGCAATCTCTACAATTTCCTGTAAGATTTCTTTCTTAACTTATCACGAATCCCTAACCAATTCGGCACATTCGGTGCCAAGCAAATCTACCTAGACGAATTCCTGAAAACAAGATGATTTGGTTTACATACAATGTAACCATCATAACAGGGACCATACACGTCGCCTATGTCCCGTCCTCACCAAGTGTATCATAAATCACCATACACATTGGCTGGCGACCTCCACCCGAGGGACCAAAACAAATATACGCAAATCGCGTCTCTTGGCACCAAATAAATCCTACAGCATAAGCAAATGCAAATAGGAATTCAATACCTACTGGCGATGCCACAAACACCATTTCCCGGTAATCTAGCTAGAACCCATAGCACATTTCCACATTGCATTGCCGCCTATTTATTTAGCCGCAATGCACATCTCAGACAAAGACCCAAACGTTCCCTTTGTCTTTTCATATTTCGGGATCTGCTTCTCATCAGCAACGACATGAGCAAACAAAAACCATTAGCATCCAAGGAGATTCGGTTTGTTTGCTGTACCGAACTCAAACCTCATGGATACACCCCATGCCCTTTTCGTCGTTTCAGGTCCGTCCTCATGGTGTGCCCCATGAAAGAACCCATGTACACACATACATGTGTACTACCAACGATCTTCCCCCCAAACGATTGAATATCTTTGAGTCCATTTACATCTGCAGACCAGCACGGGCGTTGCCGCTCCCACACTACGTCACGCGGCGGAGGAGCGTAAACATACAAAGTCGTGTTTAGCGTTGCGTTTAAAGTTAAGTTGTTTTCCAGACTCTCTGTAACTAATATTATAAATAAAAAAAAAGAACCTTTATTACAAATTTCAACAAGTGTTTAATTTTCCGTGCTGCAGTGCCTGGCTTTTTCCTAAGTGTGTGTTTCATTGTACTTTTGTTTTCCGGTGGACAGTGTTTGGTGGAACTTTCATTAAGTGAATGATGGGGATGCGAAGAGAATCAGCGCCGTACGCCGGTCCATAACGCTTCGCTCCCTACAATGCCATTTTCAAAGTTTCTGTTCCATATAAGCGGTCTTCCATCTATTTGGAAGTTTTAGGAGATTTAGGACAGCACTTAAGTTAATTCAGTGAGACGAGCATATCATCATTATATTATATGAAGGAGGTCACCATTCACAGACTGATTTCTCGAAAATCCACCTCAAGGCCCTAAAGTTCGTCAAACTAGCCAAACAGGCAGCTCATCCGGACCAAGGAGAAGAGGACGATTAGCCACGTCCCTTAAAGTCGCCAGCAGTCGTGCCGCGCATCTGGACGTGTACAACATCCCAGTCACCTTAGAACCCAGCCGCTCCTAGCACGTTCTGTTGAGCATCGTATTACATATCCACCTGCCAAGGTTTTAGAGCACTCATACGTACGTAATAGGACGTAAATCCTTTGCAGACCAAAAGAATTTGCACTTCAATTGTCTAGGCCGAAACCTGCTGGGCGACCGCCGCTCGATCAAGGTCTGCAGGCAATGTCGAGAGCGACATCATACTCCTTTTCACACTTCATTGCCCACCACTATACCCACATCGCAGTATCAAGAAGTGGATACAAGACCCATGTATCAAGACGAATGGAATTCGAGAGACTTTTCCTCAATAGTCGATACTGCTCGCTACCGTGCGAATGGTCGTTCAATCGGAACTCCAATGAAAAATTGAAATTCATGGTTCTGGACTAATGCCAATTTCATTTCAGAATCCCTCCCACAGCGACTGAGTCTCCGTGGCTAAACATCATTCGTTCCAGTATACGGTCTCGAAGGTATTATCCAGCACATGTAGCATCGTTTTACATGCGCCTGATTAAATATGGAGTTTGGATTCTAGTTTAGGACGAATATATGCCTTGTAAATGGGAATAAGGTGACATAGGGCGAAATATTTATTGCACATCTTAAGAAACCAATGCATTTGTCTGAACTCTTTGTAGTTTTAATTGTGTGACGGCAAAGGCCCAAGCATCGATCACCATACTGCATCACTTCAATAGGTCTCAATATTGGATCCTTCTGATTGCGTGTCACCTGAACGGTGATTCTCGGAAAATCTTTCATTTTTATCGGATCTGGAATTGACTTGAACGGCAAGGTGGATCTTATCATCGCATCTGATTTTCATCTTTCGCCTATACTAGAAGGACTGAGGGAAAAAGAGAACTCCGAACTCAATAGCTCCTCGATAGTATATTGGTTAGTATACCCGCCTGTCACGTGGGAGACTGGGGTTCGATTCCCCGTCGGGGAGCCTCTGGCGCAAGACTAATGACCTTGCCCGGAAAAAACTTATGGACAATTTAACAAGCCTCAGGACTTGTTAAATAAGGCCAAGACCCGTTCCCGGTTGTAGTGCCGATGATGATGATGATGATGAACTCAATAGTCGAGCTACTAATTTAGGGTGGATACTGACGATGGCAACACGATCGATATCATCATGCTCCGGTATAACGAGACAACTGAGTAACCATCAAATTTGCATCGATCATGTGTTACACGGCCTTATGAAACAGCTACGGATCCAAGAAGACATCACATACAGGACCTCAGCCTTAACAATCGATGAATAAGAGCACAAAGATCACTTTGTTTCAACTCAACAACGTGGCACGCGTGCAGGCACTACATACTTCGCGTGGGTGGATCTTATCATCGGATCTGATTTTTACCCTCCGTTGATACTAGAAGGACTGAGTGATAAAAAGGATTGTGAATTCATTACTCAAGCTACTAGTTTAAGGTGGATACTGACGAGTGCAACACTCACCAAATCACCATGCTCCGATATAACGAGACAGCTGAGTAGCCATCAAATTAGCATCGATCATATGTTACACGACCTCGTGAAACAGTTCCTCCAAGAAGATGTCTCATACAGGACCTCAGCCTTACCAACCAATAAAAAAGCGTGCAAAGATCACTGTGCTTCAACTCACCAACGTGGCACACGCGCAGGCGTTACCTTCTTTGCGTAGATTTTTAATCCAACTTACGTCAATTGATGCGCCTATAGCTCATAACGCATTTCAGCCGATGGAGAAAAAGTGTAGGCGTTAACCTTAGTTTCAAGAAATATACAATAGGTTCATGGAAGATTTTATCTGATTCAATCACATGAGCGTGAAAACACGGTCATTTCTCAACGGCACTTCCTTGTACCTTATCATGGGATTGTAACAGATCTAACAGATACACACACAATACATAAGCAAATAGTGAAGAACACCGAACGAAAATCGAATAAGAAAATGCATCAGAGCCGTATACCATAGCGATAAGATAACAATTCACATCAGTGGAATATACTTGCGTTTAAAAATCGAATTCTAAGCACGGCCAGTAGCCTGATGTGTTACGCATTAGTTCAATCCTTGCTGATTCTAACTGTCATAGCGTCAGTTCGAATCACACGTTCTTCACTATATTCCAAACACTATAGGATATTTAAAGTGATTGACCACAACCATACCGCAGTATTCAGTGGCTCCGCTATGCTAGAGTCCGAAACAATGGTTAATTACTTTTTTCTATACTAACGCGCGCAATAAAAGGGATTTGGGTGTAGCCTTAAATGTCAGAGCACAGTGCGAGCGGAAGGAGTGGAAGTGGGTAGGAAAAGGAGGTATCGATGCACATTGGTTTTAAATGCCTGGACATTACACAACGACGAGAAAACACACGATCAGGTAGAGCATTCCTGCGTTTATTTCTGCGCTCGAAGTTGAGGAAGGTGAAGGTGACTGTGCGATGGGGGAGGTAGGAGGCTAGGGAGGAGTGAGTGTATGTGGGGGTGGTAAATTGGCATTTGTGAGACAGTGACAGTGCGGCGCATGTCTACCTACTGGTAGTGGGCGGGGTTGGGGAGTGGGGGAGAGGTTGAAATTGTGGGTGGGGCATCTGGTATGCTCGAAATCCTGTTACAACATTATACATATATTATCTCCAGGGCATATCGTTGCGAAAAGAAAAGCACTTTCGCGTATTGGACAACTCTACGACCCACTTGGTTGGATCTTCCCATCGTCATCAAGTTTAAGGTCTTAATGTACAACCTCTAGGAATTAATACGAGAGGCGATCCTGCGAACCTTAAATTAGACACTGTTTCATCCAGCTAAGAGCTAAGCTTTCATCCGCTCGTACTGTGCTCTGACATTTAAGGGCGTGGCGGTTCCTCCAAACCCCACGGTTCACTTACCTAAACCCCCCCCCCCCCCCCCCCATAACTCTCATTCAATCTCTTAACTTCGCGAATGCAAGTGCATTAGCACCTGTAAATGCTGCACGCATCAAGCTTACCGAATTTATTTATTTCAAAGCTTCTGTAAAAGAAAACTTACCATCATGCATCTCTTCGCATACAATTCTCTGTAAGAATTCTTCATTACCTTTTTAGGAATACCCCAACTCCCATTGTTTCCCCCCAATGCATTTGCATTGGCACCTGAAAACATTTCCTTCTCCAAGGACTTTTGATGCATACAACGCATTATCTGATATTCCTAAAAACAATTCTTTAACGTGCATATGTACCATAAATTCCCGACCATTAGGCACCCTTGTTCCACCAATGCAATTCCGCCATACATGTGCATACCACATGTCCTTGGCATTTCTACGGCCGCGGCAGTTCTTTGACCATCGGACAAAAGCAAATACTCTCATCTTACCCTAGAGTCATAAAACGAATTCCTTCGCATGTAATCATGTATACAATTCGATCCCTTTAGCATCACCAGCGATACACATTTCCCATTGTGTAAATAGAAAAACCATTAGCACTTCTTCCTAATGGCGATACATTTACTTACGCATCCGCACCTCTCATCCATGTCTGTATGATGCCCTTATTTGCTTGTACCACATTTCTCCGATGAACTGCCGTCTATTATAGCTGCAATGCACAGCACAGACACGGATCATAAATCTCCTTTGTCTTTGCCGCTTGCCTGTTTCGTTGTTCCACTGCTTTCGAGCACGCGTAAATAACATCGATCTGTACGGTCACACACGCATACCATTGCACTGAAAGAGTGCATTTCCTTGGCGGCCGCATCCTTAAGAGAAAAGTTTTACTCTCTCTTCTTTGTTCTTAACCTTAACCTAGGATGGAATTCATGTCAGAGTTCTATCCTCGGAGAGTCCATTTCCATCCGCCGACCGCCACGGTCGTTGCCGCTTCCGCTCTCCGTCGCACGGCGGAGATGTGTTCATCTAAAAATCGTGCGAGTTTAATCCCCTGAGGTACGTGCCCTTATTCTGGTATTGTGTGTCGCGCGCCGAGTTATATCCAAGTGTAAATTCCACTTACTTGAGGAATGCTCCTTGCCAAATCGTTTCCATTGGATAATTAAGATTGCGTGTACCCTTGTGTGAACATTATAAACCAATAGAAGAAATCATCGAGTTTCCATCAAATCAGTGCAGTATTAATGTGACATAAATATAGTTTTCGGCATAACGCAAAACAAACCAAAATAACAATAAAAGGATACCAATAAACAACTGTGCGTTTCATTTAATTTCTCCTGTGTGTGGCGTTTTTCTCTTGGCGAACATTTTGCTGCGCTGTTCGGTGCGTGATCGTCGTTCCTTGTTGGTGTTTTCTTTCACCAAACCTTTTAGTGACGGTGGAGACCAGGTAGAACCCTGCGCCCATGCTGGCGTCGCGATCCCGTTCCACACAAGGGTACTTCAAAATCCCTTTTTGTGCGCGCGTTAGCGTAAAAAAAGGGGATACATACTGATATTCTCAGCCCCACGTATCCACAGACACGTGGGCCCCATTCCTCTACGAATCTCTCATGCCTGCACGGCTATTGAAGGACACAATGCTAAAATCGAATTTGTTTAACAACACATTGGCTGGGTAAACAGGAGTGGTCAGGTTCGGCATCGCCAGACGCTGACAGTCATTAAAAATAATAATGCGGCCAAGAAATAAATAGTATTTACGAACTCCTCTTGAGCGAGCTGCAACCCTTTATCTAAAGGACCATTGTAGGAACAGAATAGACAGATTAACACTTTTCCGACAAGGAGATACAAACCATGCAAACATATCGCAGCTGAAGATAACAACTTCCGCCGAGGAAATCACCAGAGCAATAAACCACAGGCAGGTAAAATACACAAAAGAGAAATGCCTAACAATGCTCAGAGTATCTTCGGCCACACGGACACCAACGTTCGCGTTTGTGGGTGGGGATGTATCCACACTGCATCGGCACGATCGATGTTACTATGCCACCCCTTGCAAAAGGGGGGATTGTAGGGGAAGATAAAGTAAGAAGAGCATGTAAGAAGGGGAAGAACAGCCATGGTGAGTTCCTTTCCTACGGGAAAGAAACGCGTCAGTCGCTAATTAACGGTCAGAAAGACATAATTCTCCATCAAAACGAAAAGTGTTTCGATTGTGCCGTCGAGTCGGCGAGCGAATTTCTTTTTTAATAAAAGAAAGGGTAATAACAAATCTAGTAAAAAAACAAAGTAACGACCTTTAATTATAAGCAGTGCTCGGTGGGACACAGTTAATCCGTCAAAGGTCGACAGTTAATCCCCCTGTTGCATCTTGCAATTAACGCTTCTTCCCATATGCAATTAATGCTCATATCGCAGACGTTGCGATATTTATTCGAATGCCCCATTGATTGTCCACCTATCACGCGTACTCGTTACCCAGAGCTACACGCTCATCATATCATAAATTCATACTCATATTGCACGCGATCCAACGTCCCATCAACGGGCGATTGACTGATGTCTTGTGCCGCACGCCCCACAATATCAAATTGCACACCAGTGACTTCACGTCCAACACCACCATTCATGCTGGACATGAGCAGGAAGCGCCTAGTGAGTCCAAACCGACACCACGACGAAGCGCTTGCCGGTCGAACATCACGACAAAGCGCTTGCCAGCCAAACGTACCAACAAAGCACTTGTCAGTCAAACACAACGACAAAGCGTTCACCCGTTGTCCGAAGCAAATGGTCCGAATGAGGATTATCATGTTCCAATTGGTTTGGCCAAGTAAAATTAGCGTTTGAACGGTGCAAATGACCCAAGCAGGGAAATCGTCTGCGATTTTGGTGCAATTGACGTTTGAGTAATGTAAGCCGATGCACCTTGCGAAGGCCAATTAAGTTGAGATGACAATTAAGCCATATCGACGGCTTATGCTGGAAAATCGGTGCCAATACGGGTCAGGTGTTCGGGTTAAAGTCCAAGGGCGGTGCATCTTTTGCTTTTCTGCACCCGACTTTGGGGTATAAAAGGAGCGGTCGCAAATGGTTGTATGTGTAGGACCAGTTAGTACGCAATCGGGGGAAGTTGTCCCCGGGAAGTTGGACAAATAAATCTTAAACCTTATAAATTAAAGTCATCTTGTATTATTTAACCGAACCAATAAAAGGAAGCCAAGAAGAATCCAGCGGACTCAGCAGCGGTGAACACTAGGAAACGTAGCTATTAGAACCTAAATTTTTAAACCCCTAAAACGCCGGAGGAGTTGTGGGGGCTGAAGGTATGGATGCGGCGACGTACGGAACGAGTTCACTGTCAACCACCGATGGAAATCACGGGAACGGCGAATAGTTGCGGGTAATAGCACGGAGAACGGTAAGCTCGTTCGTGCTTCGTGTTTTTTATTTTTATTTTCTTATTCGAACAGTCACCACTGAGCCGGTTCAGATCGTTCGCAACGATTTTAAAGGTTCGATTAATCGGGTCGTTCACTGGTAGCCGTTCACTAAAAGATCGCACTTCGGGCGCGTTACGAGCACTTGAAAATCCGATGCGAAACTGTCATCCGTAAGGCGGAAACACCACAAATAAAACACTCGGAGTGGCTTAGTTATAATTGGTCT
Source organism: Microdon myrmicae (assembly GCA_963931805.1). Classification (NCBI taxonomy): domain Eukaryota; kingdom Metazoa; phylum Arthropoda; class Insecta; order Diptera; family Syrphidae; genus Microdon; species Microdon myrmicae. The sequence continues at coordinate 52,819,430 of OZ007497.1, read as the reverse complement.
TTATTTCTCCAATATCCGCACTTTTGGTTTCAACGAAGTATTACATTGTTTATTAAATTCTCTGTATTCACGATCATTTGTTTTACAACTATTGCTCACACGTGCACTACCGGGGTTGAACTCGTTTCTTTAATTCTCTTTCTTTTGATTAATATACTGGCGCGGGTTTTCCACTCGACTCAACTGCGCTAGCTGGTGATTGGGACTCGACTGACTAGTAAGGGGCGAGAATCCATTCATCGTGTCGTGGCAGTGGAGTCATAGCTAAGTAAACTCGCTGCCACTTACTAGGAACGTGAAAACGGTTGCTATGCGTGCACGGGGAATTTAGTTCCAGCGAATTACTGCCGTACAGGCTGGATTAGATTCCTCTGTAGCTATGTATACGGGGAAATTGGTTTTGAAAACACGACCAAGTATGGGCATGAGTTGTCGGTTAGACAAATTAATATGGGTCTTGATCGTTGCGATGGCTGCTTCGTGGAAATGCAACGCATCGTGCTGGTGACTTACCAGTAAGGACAATGATGCTGTTTAAATTGGTTTAATTGGGATGGGAGCCGAAATGGGTTTCGTGGAAAATCAATGTTGCTTGGTTACAAGCGAGGGAAATGCCTTAAGCTGAAAGTGAGCCGGAATGGTTTTCGGGGGAAATTAATGCTGCTTGGTTGTAGGCGAGGGATATAGTTTAAATAAGAAATTAACCGAAGTGGTTTTTGGGAAAAAGTATGTGGTTTGATGTAGATGAGGGAGATGATTTATATTTTGTTGCTAGTTTTTGGAAATACGTTTTATTACAAATTGGCAAATGGATTCTTGGTAAGTTTGGGGATGTATGTGATTGCAGATTTGGGGAACGGATGCTGTTGCATATTGGGAAGTGTGTTCTTTGCATGTTTGCGAATGTGTGCTATTGCAGGTTTGGGTTATGGTGACGCGCTGTTTGCGGTCGAAGTGAGGTAGGAATTGTGGGTTGGTTCTCCGTGTGATATAGAGAACCCCCACAGAGTATTGTGGCGAGTTAGTATTGTGCCAAGACACGGGCACCTGTTTTACTAGCCTGCCAACGACGAAGAGAAATCCATAACGCATCATCATCATCATCATCATCGGCGCTACAACCGGGATCCGGTCTTGGCCTTGTTTAGCAAGTCCTGAGGCTTGTTAAATTTTCCATAATGATTTGTTTTTTCCGGGCAAGGACATTACTCTTGCGCCAGATAAGCCCACAACACACCACGGATAAAAATGTCACTGCTTCACCAAGGAAGGCACATAACGCACATTACGCTCTACTGGCGTTCGGCGATTTAACATTTTGAGTTTTTTTAAATATAAAGTTACGTACCACTTGGTACACGCACGATATTCCAAATATACGAAACAGATAAATGTACACTTAAGTTCGTAAGATTTATTATCGTGCACACGAGTCGATTGATTTATATTAATTTACTTAGTAATCACACACTGTGCTTCGGAGATTAACGCTTGGATTACAAGCAAAAAGACACAACAAATGTAATTAGCCAGTTGTTACAGCGGAATAAAGTAACACCTCCCTACTCGATATAGGTAAATTACGCGACGTCCCCTTGGTATGGCCGGTTGACTGGATGTAGCTGACTTCTCACGAATCGCGTGTGTACTCCTCCGAGATTTGAATCTGACTCAACGATTCAACTCACATCCATCAGATTCAATGGCCGCGAATTGCATCGATAGGGGAGGATTCTATATGTGTCCGTAAAGGACAAGTACGATGCCCTGCGATAGGACGATGATCGGCGGACACCTGATTAAACAGACGTACGATCATCGGGGGCTGCGGCGATGTACCCATACATCGTTGATGATGTATGCCAGGGATCGAAATAGATTTTTGTTTCAAAGTAAACAAAAACGCTATTTCACAGATCAAATGGTGGCACACATGATGTACATGATGTGCCTATTATACAAACGGGTCGTCATGGTATTTGCCTAAGATTCTTTGGAAACACCGAAGAAGGCAATATCCAATCTAGCCGTATGGCTCCGGTGCACAAGGAGGCAAATTATTTTGTTGACATAAGTCAGCAGAAACCTCGTCGACGGCGGCAAAGGGTCAGGCTGGATGGCTATATGTTTAGATTAATATGCGGGTAAGTAAAACGAACACAGTGAGATACTGTATGTTTAATTTAGGTTTTCAGGCGGGTCATCATAGGCATGGTAAAGGTAAGGTTACCTAAACAATGATCATTATCATCATCATCGGCACTACAACCGGGAGCCGGTCCTGAGGCTTGGTAAATTTTCCATAATGATTTGTTTTTTCTGGGCAAGGTCATTAGTCTTGTCAAACAATGATCATATCCATGCCCAAATTCATGATCGGTTGATAGCCGATAACGCGGAATTGTCGCAACTGTCGCGGACCTAAGGGTATAGGCGCGATATGCAATTGTGGACTATGGAAATAATATCGGCTACAGCTATGTCAACAATACGCTGGCCAGCGTTTGTTTATCGTAATTGAAGACAGGCTGAGTCGATAGGAGATGAACTGGTTTATGGAACATGAACCAGGGAAATTCAGAATGTGTGGACGCCGTCGGGTAGGTTTTCCTTTCAGGTATGATGCTGCAAGGGAGCTTACGCTGCCCCTAATTGCAGGTAAGTACTATGGGTTTGCATGGAAAGAGGAAGGTGGTTAATTTAAGAGGATGTGCGGCTCTTTGGGAATGTATTAAAGAACCGCCACGGTATCCCCCCAGTATAACACCCCAAAAGACAACTATATACCACAGTCTCGTTGGCAAGACCTTATCGCTGATCTGCAACAGATGTCCACATCTCGGATTCCACGATGCATTGGTGTGCCTGTACACGCCAATACTTCTGTGAAATCGCACGGTTCTGCTGATGCCTCTAAAACGGCCGTCGTCGGACGCTCGACGACTCTTCGGAATCTACGCATATTTTTCTTGACTCCAAGACCAAAGCCTTATTATCACGTTTGGAACTTTGTGCCGCACTTTTGTGGACGTGCCTAATGAAGCATGGCATTGTCGACCATCCCAATAGACCTTTGGTCAGATTCTATAGTTGTATTGTCATGGATTCATGGAGCACCTAGGAGACCTATGTTACTACTCAAATGAAAGACCTATTTTACTACTCGAGTCGCAAAAATTCAAATCACCCTGCTGGCACAATATTGCCGGCACAGAAAATCATGTGGACGTCGCATCTCGAAGAACCTGATTAGATAATTTCCCGTTACCTGGTTATCTTGCAAGGTTTCTTGCTTCACTAACCAGTTTAACTTCACAACGTTGATCTTGAGTGTCGTTCGATGACAATCCACGCCACTAACACTCCGTAGGAGGATAACGATATGTTAATGAGATATTCCCAACTTTCTAACCTATTATGCGTTGCTGCGAATTATGTAGAGTTCTACCGGTGCCTACGCAGGAAAGCCACTCAAAGGGCCTCAGCAAGGCAAGTTCATGCTCGGCCTCCGACGCCAACATCATTGTCGAATTAACTTTTACAAAAATGTATGCGGCGCTCAAGCTTTGGATTTCTTATGGGCATAGTTCGTACTTTTAATGAGAACTAGTCCATACCTCACAATACTTACCCATTGTCAAAAATAGTGTACTCTTGTGTCCTAACCCATTCATCAATCAGGAAGTTCTATTGCATAATGGAAGGAGATCTTACACCCGGACGAGAAGCATTTATATATTCCCCTTTTGAGACCGTTTTCCTCATTATTGCCATTTCATTAAAGATTAAGAATTTCAAGAATTGTTCTATTTTAACGTTGATTTTATTGAAAAGAAATGTCATTGAATAAGTAAATCACATTTTTTGGGCAGGCTGTTGGATTCACTTCTAGTTATTTACCAAGTGCTTATCAAAAGCACTTTACATGCTCTTAAACAGTTTTTAATTGGCAAATTGTGTGCAACATTAGTCACACTGAAAAATATCAAGACAATGAACGCCCACTTGAGTTATCATGCGCATCGTCGAATCTTTAATCGAATGGGAAATGATTCCCCGAATCGTTAACAAGGAATCTCGTTAAAAACAACTACAGACACCGCTTTATAGTCAGGAATATTTTAAACTCCGATCAGCAGCCAGATTCAGTGACCATGCTCTGTGTGTGTCATGTCTGGAAACGTTCCATGCTTCGGTGTTTTTAATTTTAAATTACGTTGTGTTTTTAAAAATGTTAATTAAAAATCGAAGAGGAATTATTCTTGATTCTACGGCTCTGCTGGATATGTACAAGGACCTTCGTGCCTTCGCCCGTTCTCCCGATGATGTTAACTGACCTGACTATTAGTTGACTATCGTTTGCGAATTTTGAATTCGCTGACTGCGGGTTTTGGTTTTCTCTTTTATATCTTCGATTGCTGTCCGATACAGGCAAAGGCCCACAGTTCCGGTGGTGTCGACATTCTTTTTTTACAGAATGCGCGCTGTGAGCCTTCGTGATAATCTGATGGGTTGTTTATGCCAAACCGCATCGGGTGATAATCAGCGAAAATGTCCTTCGAATTGTTTTTCCCGATTTCAACTTTAAGCTCGCGAATTGCTCCCTTCCCGTCCTGTCCATTTTAAGTGTGCATTTCCTTTTTTTTTCGTTTACAATTCGGTAGGGAACATGATGAATAATTAACAACTTCAATTTTTTTTATCGTTATATTAATTTTCTGTTTTTTTAATTCTTTCATTCATTTTCACATTCATACTACCCACAGCGTATCGGGTGCGTTTGAAAGGACAAAAGTCCACACATGAAAATGAAATTGCGTAACCAAACATGAGACAAACCGGAGGCGACAAACCTCGGTGAGAGAAGAAATGCTGCCTACTGATTCGTTGGGGAATTACCCAGCGAATTAACACCAATAAATGTTTCGGAAATGGGGCTTTTCCGGTTTATCTTAATTTCGTCGGAGGACAATTTCGTGGATTTATATTGAAAATTGATGATGATTGCGATGTAGCAATGACTGGCGGTTGAGACGATGACCAATTGCTTCTGCGAACAATCGGTACACAGCCATTGATTGAATGAAATATTTATTTCGTTGAATAAAAATTAATTAAAACCTTTACGGTGCGAGTTCTGCGAAAGTAATTTAAATTTCCTAGTGGAATCAGATATTTGCTGTTGAACTACGTGTATAATGATTTGCGGTATTCATTTGGCGGATCGTTCATTCTGTACTCCTGTGATATGGGCTGAGATAAGTATGGGATTCACAAAACGTGATAGGGAAGGGGAGAAAAAGTGGCTGTCGAAAGAAAAGCGGTGGAACATTTAGTGGACGATTACTTATGTATTTGTTTTTATTCATTTATTTTCTGGTTGGAATTGAAGTGTATTTTCTCATCCAGTGCAGCAGACGTCGAGCTGACTTTTGTGCGTTATTGCCCCACTTAACTTTATTGCTGAAACTATCGGGTTTTCCAATAGGGACTTGACAATTTTTTTTTAAATAAAACGCAAGCCATTTGAGATATTTCAAAAACTTTATTATCGATTTGAAGTACAATCAAAACATTTATGAATTGAACTCGACTTCGTTCATATGGTCACCGCGGGCACGTTTGCAGCGGTCGATTCGTTGGACCCAATTTTCGATGACTCGGCCACATATTTCGGCCGAAACATTTCGCGTTCAATGTTGGCTCTGAGCTCTTCCAACGTCGTCGGCTTGTTGGCATAGACCAATGACGACGTAACCCCAAAGAAAATAGTCTAAATGCGTTAAATCGCACGAACGAGGCGGCCAACCGACTGGCTCATTTCTTGAAATCACACGCTCACCAAACTTACTCTTCAATAAACCGATTGTATCGTGTGCGACCACATGTCGCCTAAGTCCATATCTTCCAATTCGCGGCAAAAATCATCGGTAATCATGGCGCGATAACGATGGCCATTCACAGTAACGTGACGATCGTTATCGTCGACGAAAATATATGGCCCAATGACGCCACCGGCATGCAAACCGCACCAAACAGTTATTTTTTGTGGATGAAGTGGTGATTCATGAAACACATGTGGATTTTCACCCGACCAATAACGCATGTTTTGCTTATTGACGAACCCATTGAGCCAAAAGTGAGCTTCGTCACTAAAGATGATTTTGCGATGAAATTCATCATCTTGGCGCATATTTTCCGCAGCCCAATCGGAGAACGTACGTCGCTTCAAATGGTCCATTGGCTTCAATTCTTGAGTCAGCTTGATCTTGTATGGGTGTAAACCAAGATCCTTACGCAAAATTCGCCATAAAGTGGTCTGGGCGATGCCCGCCGTGGAATTGACTGATTTGGATCGTTTGCTACGGACGCTTGAACGGCAGCGATATTTTCGACACTTCGACCAACCCGTTGTCTCACTGACACGGCAACACCACACAACGAATATGTAGAGTCAAATTTTTGCACTAAACTTGTTATTGCCTCTCTACTAGGGCGAGAATCACGACCGAAAATCGGAGTTAACGCTCTTAAAGTCGCGGTCACCGACTCCAAATTTCGGTAGTAAATTTTTATAATTTGCAGACGTTGTTCATTCGTGTACATAACCACGATGAAAATGTTGAGTTTACTGAATAAATTGACAGTGACAGTTCGATGATTAGTGAAAGGGTGCGTTCACAAATTAAATTCAAAGTTGTCAAGTCTCTATTGGAAAACCCGATATTAAAACCCTCGGCAGTTGGGGTTTGCATAGATTACATTAAATAGTCAAAAAAATATTGCGATATGTTGAAATTTACCGTAAAAACTTATATATTGACGAAAGTTATTAGCCACTAAGTTCTTTATTATAAGATGTGCAATAAGCAAATACTCAATTAGGGACGTTAAAGAGATAAACTCTTTACAATTAAAAAAAACGTGATCGTACGAGCGTAAGTTAGCTACGAGTCTGTGGGGGTTCTCTATATTACATAGTGAACCAACCCACAATCCCAACCCAATTTCGACCGCTAACAGCGCGTTACTTCAACTCCAATTACTCCTACAAGCTATTTACCTGAACTATCACATTTCCCAAATGGACGCATAGCTGAATTCATTATTCCATGCAGATAATGCATAATTGAATTCAGCTACATTTTTGCCATACGGCAACTCCATTACTCTAACCCATGAGATTTCCACCGGAAATTCCAATTCATGGTGGTTAGCAACAACCAAGTCGAACCAACGACGCGGTTGCATCATTGTGCAACGGCTTGGGTAATTACAGAATTCCTTAGCGTTTTTCCGACGGTAATATTTCCCTACCCGATGTACGAGGGTTTTATGTTTCGGGATTTGGCAACCCTAGCGTTGCAATCCGGCAATTGACAGCTCTGTCGTAAAGTTGGACATTTTTGAGGTTATACGCACTCAGAACGTTTTGACATACGAGCGCTATTTGTGTTGTTTACAGTAACTTAAAAGATTCATTTCGGCCCAAAAATGGAATTAAATCGTCAACATTTTCGTGCGATTATTTTTTACAACTTTCGGCGTGGATTAACTCAGCAACAGTGCATGGATGAACTTAATTCAATTTTTGGCGATGAAGCTCCATCAAGGACCAGTGTTTATCGATGGTATGGTGAATTCAATCGTGGTCGTAGTTCACTCCAAGATGAATTTCGTGAAGATCGCCCAAAATCAGTTGTTGTTCCGAAAACCATTGATGCTGTGCGCGAACTGATATTGGAAGATCGTCATGTGAACTATCGTGAGATTGAGACAACCTTAGGTGTTAGTGGGACCAGCATACATTCAATATTGCATAAACATTTGACTGTCAAAAAAATTTGTTCGCGTTGGATCCCACACAATTTGTCAATCGCCCAAAAAAGCCTCGTGTCAATTGGTCGAAAGAAATGCTCAAAAAATACGGTCGCGGCGCTTCGAAACACGTCTATGACATCGTGACAGGTGATGAATCGTGGATTTACGTGTATGAGCCCGAAAGTAAACAGCAGTCGACTGTCTGGGTGTTTCAAGATGAGCCAAATCCAACAAAAGTTGTTCGCGCACGAAGCACTTCCAAGCAAATGGTCGCCTGTTTTTTCGGAAAAACTGGACATGTCGCAACCGAACCCCTAGAACAACGCAGAACAGTCAATTCTGAGTGGTACACAACCATTTGTTTGCCAGTTGTCTTCCAAGAAATTAGGAAAACCAACCGCCGAAGACGGATCACTCTTCACCACGACAATGCGAGCTCTCACACATCGGCTGCGACAACTGCATTTTTGAGCACCCAAAACATCGATTTGATGGGTCATCCTCCGTATAGTCCTGACTTGGTACCGAATGACTTCTTTTTATTCCCGTACGTAAAAAACAAACTGAGAGGTCAACGTTCTTCGACACCTGAAGAATCGGTTGCTGCATTCAGAATGCATGTGTTGGAGATACCTCAATCAGAGTGGCAAAAGTGCTTCGACAATTGGTTCAAACGCATGCGAAAGTGTATAGATCTTCATGGGGAATATTTTGAAAAACAATAAAGTGATTTTCGATGATAAATATTTGTTTTTGTTCTCTAATCCCGAAATATAAAAGGCAACCCTCGTAGCGTCCTATCGTCTTTGCCCCAGATAGTCTATTCGCTGGGGATCAATGATCTCTTCCTACAGGTGAATAGCACATGATACATTCTCCTCTCCTTCACGATTTTGTCTTTTCATAGTTCAATTCACTCTGAGATCACCACAGTCCCCGCACTAGGTCAGTGGATCTGTGGGGGTTTCTCTATACCACATGGAGAAACAACCCACAAGTTCATACCTTTGTTACGGCCACAACCACCCACCCCATAAAACCTACCTCTTTGGAGCTTAGCTCCATCATTAATCGCGCATACGGTAAATATCGCGATATAAATCCAATATCAAACAAATTGAACTACACGTTCAATTTGCCCATATTGAATTTAAGTCGAATCCAAGACGTGAAAGAACGAACCATATGTTCAAAACGCAGAATCCGTTTGATCCAAATCTGTGGACCAGATGACCAACTTTCAAGTAAAGTTGTTAAGAATCATAAATTGCGCGTTTGCAATTTTATGATCTTTGAAAGGATTGTCTACCCAAACCATTTCCCACAAGGAACATCCTTGCCCACTCGCCTAGAAGAAATAAACAGGTACCATAAAACGAACTGCACGTTCACCTAGGCACTATTGATCTTTTCCTTTGTACTGATTTCCCACGGAAGAGATTCTGGCCCATTCGGTTAAAGAAAACAACAGGCGCAATAAATCGAATTACATGTAGGTTTATCGCCGACCGACACAAAGGATCGTAAATATTCATCGGCAAGATCCTTTGTTGATTGTTCTTTTGTGTTTCCTCTTTTGATCCCAAATTTGGGAAAGACAAAGAAAGGAAAATCCTTTTTCTCTGGAGGATAAGAAAAGTTTTCGTCCGATGAAAAAACGGACATCGAGAGTTGGTTTTTGAGACTTCGTCCAGAACGGACATCGAGAGTGGGAGGCTCGGCTCCATCCGTCTAGAACGGGATTTTGTAATAGTGCACGAAGTGATATCCTTTTGATAGTTGACTCGTTAAATAAGATCGGACGTCGAGCGGAATGATAATGGGTGTTCTTGTGTGTGGTGTGGATATGAGTGTTTTATACTACTGTGAAGTGTGTGGGAGTGCAGCATATGTGTATAAAGCATGTAAGTGAATTACACAGCAAAAAAAAAAAAAACTATTGATTTAATTATTAATAAAGAGCAATAAATTAAGGTAATAAACAACCGCAAAAAGTGTGTTTCATTGAGAATAGTTTATGGTGAATGGTGAAGAGATCCCTACGTATATTACACCTTATTTTGACCGCTTTCAGCGCGTCATTTCTACCCTTATTCCCCTTATAAGCTATTCCACCTGTAAATCATGTTAAACGGACGCATAGCTAAACTCATTATCCTATGCAGATAATGCATAATTGAGTTTAGCTATCTTTTCGCCATACGGCAACCCCATTTCATTAACCCATGAGAATTCCACCGGTTAGCAACGGCATAGTCTGATCAAACGAGGTGGTTGCATAATCATGTAACCGCTGGGGAAATTATCAAAGCATTTAATTTACTTCCCATGATCAGATTTCCCTAGCCAATTCGGCGTCCTATTCACTTTCTTCAGACACTTCCTTCGCTGGGGATAAATGCTCTCTTTTCGCAGGTGAATAGCAACAGCTAAATTTTCCCCTCCTTCACAGTCCTGTCTTCCTACGGTTCAATGCACTCTGAGATCACCACATTCACCGAATTGGGTCAGTGGCTAGTCTCAGAGCTGCGTTAATTCATGCACACACAACGAAACCCGCCCCGAGATCATAGTACCTTGTGTTTCGGTTTTCTCATTCTCCCATGTTCGTCGACTATCGAATTAACCGACGTATTCACCACACATCGACGGGCGTGGCAATGAGAGAGCAGAAGTATGATCTCTATTGGTTGTCCTGTGTGCAAAAATTAAATTACCCATCTTCATCCCTTTTTCAGTCAGTCGTTAATCAACCACCGCGGCGTGCGCACTCCACCCCAAACTGATGGGTCTGAGGCACAAAGCTAAAGCAAATAAAAGAAACTTTAATATCAAAACTGCACAACAGTGAATTTCATTTCTTAAATTTCCTCTCGGTGCTTCCTTTTGGTGACAATATTTCGTCGGAACTATTTTGTTTCTTATTTAAGTACAAAATTGTATGTTCCTAGTGAATAACCGGATACACTATATTCTATCACTTTGTATCAGTATCTTTTTACTGAGCTTTTGACAACTGACTACTGATCATATGATTTTAGTGCAGAGCTATTATAGCATCTTTGGAGTTTGCCATATTTTAAGTTATAAGTTTTCTCCGGGCGACAAAATACATTATACTTGACAACTGTCTGGGATAAACACTGGTGTTAGCTTTGAATAGTATTATTTATATTTGATATCAATTGTTTGTGATAATCGTCACCGAACTGTGGCTCACCTAAGGAATGATATTCATTAGGCTGTCACCAACATACCCATAAACATGTTGGAAAAGTTGAACGAAATTTTCAAGTTCGATTAAGCGTGTAAAATAATTAAAATGAATAAATGTTATACTTGATGGTGGAAGACGTAATCAAATGTAATATATGCAATATTTATTTAATTATTTGTTTTTCAATTGGAAATCTAGATCAGCAAGCTTCTCGGCTCCACACTGCATTAGGGGCAAATTAAAATCAGCCAATGCGATAACGTTGTGATTGGAATTTGCGCCTTCGTTTAGTAAATCCACTGCGTCTGCAACTTGATGAACAGCGGATTGAAGTGGGGAAGTCAAATATAACGCGCGATGTAGACAGACCGAAAAAGGAGACCAATTTCAACACAAGTAATCTTTGCTTGCAGTGATATGGTGTTGTGACCGTAACTACGTCTAGGTTTTGGCGTGTTTCATATAGGACAGGGTAGCCTATATTCGATCTGTTTGAAAGATGTTATAATTGAAAAACTTAGTCTCAAAATGGCGGTAGGTTTTGTGTGGCAGAAGGGAAAAGTTTGGAGTAATTGAAGCAAGTGGCAAGGTTCGTTTTGGTGATGACAGTAATGTCTCAAGGTCTCAATTTAGATATTGCGATGTGCAGGCCGCGATCATTTTGATAATAAATTTTGAGGGCTAGGTTTCTTTCGAGCCAAGAGTTTTTTTTTCATTGTCCGTTCATGCTGGACTTTCAGGGATAAGATGTTACATGCTGCATGGAATTCAACGAATGATTACAGGCTGAAGTATCACTAGAAGCTATTCGACTAAGGCTTCTATAAGTGGGAGAACTCTGGAGGATTTTTCGAGCTACGATTTTCTTGTTTCTGGTCCGATGACTCTATACTTTCAGCAATAAGATGTTAAATGGAGCATGGAATTCAAGAATAATTAGTGGCTATTAGAATAGTGTAAGTGGGAGAGCTATGGAGCATTTTTTAAGCTACAAGTTTTTTTATGGTCCGTTGATCCTGAACTTTCAGGGGTACGATGTTAACTCAGGCTTCTATAAGTGGAAGAATTGTGGAACTTGAGTTGGGACACTATGGATCCGCTGCTGAGTCCTGGTTCGTGTATCTTTCATAATTGCTTTGAGAGTTCAATCTCGCCGGATTATTAGTATTTGGCACCAAATTGTAGAGGCCAGAATCTTATATCGGGCTTTAATGGAATATTTCGTAACGTTTGAAAACCCCTTTCATCACAGCTATACCTAGAAAGGGAACAAAGTGTGATGTTACGCACTATCGTCTTATTACAAAACTTTATCGTATACTCAAATTTCCGAGAGCACTCTGTATCAGAACCTTTGTCGCCGCCGCGCTTTACGCCCCAAGACAATTTTTAATTGTCTACTATTGCATTCCTTTAATTGTTATTCAAAGAAACGAGTGTGACATTTATTACATCATCATCATCGGCACTACAACCTGGAACCGGTCTTGGCCTTATTTAGCAAGTCCTGAGGCTTGTTAAATTTTCCATAATGCTTTGTTTTTTCCGGGCAAGGTCATTAGTCTTGCGCCAGAGGCTCCCCGACGGGGAATCGAACCCCGGTCTCCCGCGTGACAGGCGGGTATACTAACCAGTATACTATTGAGGAGCATGACATTTATTACAGCTGTCATCCAAAACACGATGTGGTCGGGGTAGGCTTTGTAGTCAGCCAAAAACTGAAGCCTACCATTATCGGCGCTAATGCAATAAACGAAAGGCTATGCACTTCGCTTGCGAGGCAAGTTTAAGAAACGTTCACGGACGTTCAAAGGAGTCCTCAGCCGACGAAAAGGAAGAATTCTACGAGAACATTGAACAGGCCCTCAATGCCTACCCAAAATACAATGTGAAAATCGTTCTTGGTGATTTGAATGCCAAAATACGCAGGTTAAATAGCGACTGATTGGAATTAGGGATGGAAATTGGGATTTCTGCTTTTAAACAACGATCCGCCAATGGTTATCGTGCTCTGTTGTGCATCCTTCAATTCCCCACGCTCATCGAGGTGGATAAGTACTTGCGTACTCGTTCGACGTCGATGGACGTAGAAAGGATGAAGAAATCAAAAGGAAAGCACATTAACCCAGGGCTGATCTGGCTTAGTGTGTGTGTGTTAATGCAGCGTCTGAGACTGTTCCACAGACCTAGTGCGGTAATTGTGGTGATCTCAGACTGCATCGAACTATGGAAAGACAGAATTGTGGAGGAGAGGAAAATTAAGTTTGCGCTATTCACCTGTAAAATGTGATCGTTGATCCCAAGCGAATGGATGATCTGAAGAAAAGCCGAAGTGACGCCAAATTGGCTAGGGTAATTTATCATGAAAACCAAACTCGAATAATTTGGAATTACCCTAGCCGTTGCATGGTTATGCAACAACGTCGTTTGATTTGACTTGCTGTTGCTAACCGAGGTGATGTGATTTCCGGTGGAAATATCATGGGCTAGCAAAATGGAGTTGCCGTATGGCAAAAGGGTAGCTAAACTCAATTATGTATTTTCTGCATAGGATAATGAGTTTAGCTATGCGTCCTTTGGGAAATCAATGATTCTCAGGTGAAACCGAACTGTTGGATAGGGGTTAGTATGACACGCTGAAAGTGGTCAAAATAAGGCGAAAATTGTGTTTGGAATTGTGGATTGGTTCTCCATGTAATATAGAGAACCCCCACAGTTCCCATAGTTTGCATGACAACACTAATAACAATGGACTATGAGTCATCGAACTGGCAGCATCAAAAAACTTGGTCGTGGCGAGTACCATGTTTCCGCGTAAAGATATCTACAAAGCCAACTGGGTATCACCTGGTGGAGGCACTCGCAACCAAACTGACCACGTGTTGATAGATCGCCGCTACTCCTCGAGTCTGATGACGGTACGAACGTACCGAGGTGCCAATGTCGACTCGGATCATTATCTTGTTGGTTAAGTTTTCCGAGCGCGGATTGCCTTACGAATACGTATTGCATCCGCGGCCCAGGTTCGAATCAATACGGCTGCCTTACGCAACCAGAATACCAGTAACACCTTTGGTCATGCGCTAAGACTCGCCCTCGGAGAACTCGACGGTGGGAGAGTAAGTCCTGTGGCCAGAATGCCGGGCGTAGAAGAGAAATGGACACGCCTTAAGAATATTGTCATTAGTACTGCCAACTCCATCTTAGGCAGTAGTCGTAGAGATCGGAGTGACTGGTTTGATGATGAGTCCAAACTAGCGACTGAACGTAAGAATGCTGCATACCGGGCAATGCAGCAGTCTCATAGGGCGCGGATACGCAAGGAGAAATACAAAGAGCTCAGAAGATCTGAAAAAAGACTTCACAGACAAAAGAAAAGTGTCTGGGAAAAAACCTTGTCTGTGAAATAGAGGAAAGTAGGTAGCAAGATCCGCACCAGGCGCGGACGTTCTACCAAATACTCCTCAGTATGACGCGGTACACATCACGCTCCACTTACTGCAAGGGTAAAGAGGGTAATCTGATCACCGATCTTGAAGGCATTATGGAGCGATGGGAAGTGCACTTCAATGAATTGCTAAATGGTCAGCTTGTGGGGTGCGATGTGGATGTACCAACGTATGGCACCAGTTAACTATTGCCCCACTACAGAGTTCTTCACCAGCGAAGGTGTCCATAGACGGAAGGAAAAATGAAACACACTGAGTCGGCCGTAAGGGTCTTTTTATTTTATTTTAGGATTTCCCATAAGTTGTTTAGTTTTTATTCACGAACTGCGCCCGAATGTTTTCTCTTCTATTTATTTCCGACGCTGTACCCGCGGCGATTGAATGGGGAACGTTAGGACGGATTTTATTTGGCACGAGGGGGCGGCGCGCCCTCATTTAGGTAAAATATTAACCGAAGTAATTTCGGGGAAATTAAGATTGCTTGGTTGCAATGAGAAAATATAACTTAAGTAGAAAGTTGACCGAAGCAATTTTGGGAAAAATTATGTGGGGTGATGAAAGAGATGATTTAGAATATATTCTATTGAATTGTATTCTGTTGGGAGTTTGGAAAATGTCTTTTATTGCAGATTGGGAGATGGGTTCTTGGTAAGTATGGGATGTATGCAAATGCAGATTTTGCACGGCGAGTTGGGTTAAAGTGACGCGCTGTTAGCGGTCAGGGTTGGTTAGAATTGTGGGTTGGTTCTCCATGTGGTATAGAGAACCCCCACAAGCTCACAGAACAATTGGAGCCCCCACCAATGCAAAATCAATACCAACTGCTGCCGTCACCAATCATCGGGGAAACATTAAAAGCCATAACACAGCTCAAATCAAATAAAGCGCCGGAGCTGATGACATACCAGCTGAGCTGATGAAACAAGGATGGATAGCGTTACATCACGCAATTCATGAGATCGTGGTGCACGTATGGGAGCAAGAGGAGATGCCGGAAGATTGGCGTCGTGGAATAATTTGCCTCATACATAAGAAATGAGATATCACACTGTGCAGCAACTATTGGGGTATAACATTCTTGAGTGCCGCCTGTAAGGTACTCTCCACTATGCTACAAGATCAGATAGCCCCATACGCTAAAGTCATCATTGGTCAATATCAGTGTCGCTTCATCCCGGGAAAATCAGCGATTGATCAGATATTCACCCTTAGGCAGGCGATGGGAAAATGTCTGGAATTTAAGATTCCATTATATCATCTATTTATAGACTTTATCGCCGCCTACGACAGGATAGCCATGGTAGAATTATATAAGTCCATGAGAGAGTTCGGCATTCCAAACAAATTGATACGACTTTGTAGGTTGACTATGACCAACGTAACTAGTCAAGTAACAATTGCGGGTTTGCTGTCCAAACCAATAAACATCATTAATGGACTGCGACAAGGGGACGGTCTGGCCTGCTTCCTCTTCAATCTGGCGTTGGAGAAAGCAATACATGACTCTGGCGTTACAACTAGAGGGACTATTGTCACCAAGTCCAGCCAGATACTTACCTACGCAGATAACATCGACATCATTGGTAGATCCGATTCGGCTGTACAGAACTCCTACACCGAGCAGGCGGCACAGAAACTAATACTGCACATTAATGAGGAGAAAACTAAGTACATGGTGGCAACTTCTGCGAAGAGAAGACCTAATGTTGGTCAAACTATCAGGGCAGCGAAGCACGAATTTGAAGTAGTGCAATCCTTTACCTACCTTGGGTCCATAGTATCAGCCGATAACAATATGGAAGAAGAAATACGCAAACGGCTGATGAAATCCAACAAAACCTACTATGGCCTGTCAGGGCTCTTTAAATCCCGAAATTTATCGAGGACATGCAAGCGACTACTGTACAAGACCATAGCTTTACCATTACTCATGTAGGGATACGAGACCTGGGTGCTCAATAAAAGGCACTCTGAACTCTTAGCCTCGTTCGCAAGGAAGGTCTTAAGGAGAATTGTTGGCCCCGTATGTGAGGGAGGACGATTCCGGAGACGCTACAACCATGAATTGTATGCAATCTACCTTAAAGCTAATGTTGTAAGAAAAATCAAGCTCGGTAGACTCTGGTCGGCGGTATGTAGCGTCTCTAACATATACACACACAATACACAAGCAAAATAGTGAAGAACACCGAATGAAAATCGAATAAGAAAATCCATCAGAGCCGTATACCATAGCGATAACATAACAATTCACATCAGTGGAATATACTTGAGTTTAAAAATCGAATTCAAAATACGGTCAGTAGCCTGATGGGTTGCGCTTTGGTTCAGTTTCTGGTGATTTTAACTGTCATAGCGTCAGTTCGAATCACACGTTCTTCACTATCATTTCAAACGCTATAGGGACACCTAGCTCGAACGAGCGAAGAGGAGCCTGCCCGGAAAGTCCTTTGTGGCAGAATGTATGGAAGGAGCCAGCGCGACAGACCTTGTCTGCGATTGAGGGATGGCGTAGACCAAGACACCCAGAGCCTGGAAGTGCCAAACTGGATGACTTCGGCTCGAAATCTGGACCGGTGGAGAGATTTGTTAAATAAGGCCAAGACCGGATCCCAGTTGTAGTGCCGATGATGATGAATATTGCATTCCTGCATATGGGAATGCTTTGCCAAGATTGAGCAACCTCCTTAACATCCTTAATAGTTTCCCTTTCTTCAAATAGTTTTATTTCAGTTCAGAATCCCCTTTGTACGCGCGTTAGTGTAAAAAAAAAAAAAAAAAATTGAGAGAAAAACACGCTGAGTGGAGCCAGGCCGGGAGAACTGATGAGAACGCAATTCTTTTTCAACATCCAGTGAATTTGGGGAAAGATCATTTTGAAATAAGTTCAAATTGCGTTTTATAAACAATTCATATTGGGTTGTCACCAAAACAGTAAAAATGAAAGTTTTAAATATGTTCTACTATGAGAATTTGATCAATTCAAATATTGTATAATATAAAAACTCGAAGCAAGCACAGAGGAAAGGAGAACTCGAATATATTCGCAAACCTATCACAATTTTCAAAAAATCGTCATTTAAATCCACAAGGCGAAGCAAGTGTATTCGAATTTGAGTGCATTATTGGATCTCCTGTGTGTGATTTCAATAGCGATCAACTTAGATCGCTGATGGGGCAAATTAAAATGATTTATCTGTTAAATAACATTAGTCCGAAGACTGGCATCAATTGATTGGTGGACTTTGTTACTGATAACGAACTGAACTTTTTTTAAATAATTTTTTTGCTTGCTTTGTGATTGATAAGAAATTATTGATTACATGAGTTATTTCAAGACATCATTATCACACACAGACCACAGTCCCCACTCTTACTCTCCAATATCATTGATAAGAAATATCATTATAAAAGTAGAATTGTTCATTGACTCGAAGTCAGTTGGGTTATAAAGATGTATCGGCTTGCGCGGCACGCATATACTGTATTTGTTTATTTTGTCATTTCAATTGTACGTATATCTGTTTCGAAGCTAGTACCGAAATCATCAGCACAGATAACCCTAGTGTTGATGGGGTTAATGCTTACGCGTCAACACGTCTTCGGGTATTGGAACACAAGTTAGTCCACGTCGAAAATACACTCGAAACACTTAGTAGCGAATTAAATCCCATAGGACTGCAGTTATTAGTCCTGATATTCTTACTTCATTCCACAGCCACTTGAGGAGGGCATAACTCAAATTGGCATTGGATAAACCTTTCTCGAATTGCAGTATGCGAGCAAACTAGATGTCGATCTTCTCACTTAACACAGCTTGATAGACGATCTCTGAAGTTTGCGATGCATCTGCATTTTGTTCTAATAATTCTTTGGTCACATTGAACTGTCCATTTGTAAGCGATCGTACGATGTTCCCCGTGATAATGAAGAATTATTTTCGACTTACGAGTTTCAATTCATTACTAAGTGTTCCGAACGTATTTTTAACGTGGGCTGAGTTGTTTTCCAATGCCCGGAAACGGGCTGACGTGTAGCTATCCAACTTACCAACGCTAGAGTTATCTGCGCTGATGATTTCGAAGCTGGCTTTGAGACAGATATGGGTACTATTAAAATGACAAAATAAACAAATACAGTATATGCGTGCCGCGGCGGCCAATACGTCTTTATAACTGTTTTCGAATCAAAGGAGACTTCTCCTTTTATACTGTTATTTGTTATCAATGATACTAGAGCATGAAAGCAAGGACCTTATCTCTGTGAGTGAGTATACATTTAATTTCTGCGATAAGCTGCTTATCAATGTCGTAGTATTGTCGTTATCAACGACAAAGCAAGCACAAAGTACTCATTAAAAAATTCCATTTGCTATCACTAAATTGCGTAGCAGACCTCAATCTAATTTGAATTAACAGATAACATATTTTATTTTATACCAGGATTTATAATTTTATGGTGATCTGAGTTAACGCAATCAAATTTACATGCGGCAGATTCGAATAGTGGAAATATAGTACTCTGGTTGAATTTGGACAATAATCGCATCAATAGCCGGGCAGTTGTTTTTATAATTCGTGCGTTCGAGGAAGACGTTTTTTAAATTCAATAAATATAATAAATATGCACACTGCAGCAAAAATTGTAATAAAATATCATTTTAATTTACTTTAATTTATTTCATTTAGTTTTATCATAATTTTGTTTTAATTAAATAAATATATTAATTATTTTTATTATGTAACCGCTTTTTTTCTTTGTTCAATGTTCTCGATTTTTCCTCTTCTACTGTTGTTGGTTTTTTGCAAACACTTGGCTCATTCCACGTTCTTGTAAAACCGCTGTTCGGACGTAGGCAGGTTTTTTTTATTTATTAATATATATATATATATATTTATATATATATATACGTATATTTATATATGTATATATATATATATGTACATATATATATATATAAATATATATATATAGATATATATATATATATATATATATATTTTTTTTTTTTTGGAAGAAACAAGTGATCATTCGTAATGAAGTGTGTCGAGCCCGATTGTTGAATTTTCTTTACCTTGAAACTCTCATGGAGCCGGATTCTATTTAATCTCTTATGCATCGATCCAAGATTTATGGGAAAAGATGTTCGCCAAAGGTCCTCACATTAACAAAACGATGAAAGCTAACCTTGTCGAAAACCAGTGGTCAGTACGAGTGATAAATCCACACAAGCAGACGCACAATCACTGGCACAGGAAAGAAGACCAAGAGGAAAAACTGAAATAGAATCTCAGCGACAATAAAAGAAGCCAGTGAAGGGCAACACCGAAGCTAATGCCGAGACGTGGTGAAATGTTACGGCAAATGCACCGCGACAACCAGAGCAAAAGCGATCACAACCCGATCCACTAAATCCGGTGATTCCTCATATCAGTACATGCTAGGAACAAAGAAACGCAAACCTGACTTAAGTATAAAGGAAATTTTAGTAAGATCAAGCAAACAGCTCAGGGGGGCCTGTGGCGAATCTACGAACCACACAATCCACTATTGGTCGAGATGTCGTCAACATGTGGGGGTTCTCTACACCACATGGAGAACCAACCCACAATTCCAACCAACCGCGGCCGCTAACAGCGCGTCACCTCAATCCAATTCCCCATGCAAAATCCGCAATAGCATACATTCCAAACCTCGCAATTAAACACACTCCAAAAGCCACAACAGAATAAAATTCAACAGAATATATTCTAAATCATCCCCGCATACATTTTTCCAAAATTGCTTCGGCCAATTCTTCATCTAAACCGTATCCCTTGCTTGCGACCAAGCAATTCTAATTTCCCCCGAAAAACATATCTTGTAATGAACGCATATTCCAATTTACAACGGAATATTAACCATCTCCCTCAATTACATCACCCCACATACATTTTCCCAAAATCGCTTCAGTCAATTCCTTACTTAAGTTATATTCCTTCCTTGCGACCAAGCAATCTTAATTTCCCCGAAAATCATATGCTGTAATAAAACGCATATTCAAATCTGCAACGGAACATTAACCATCACCACCAACTATACCGTGCCGCATACGTTTCCCCGAAATTACTTAGGTTAATATCTTATCTAAATGATATCCCTCGCTTGCACCCAAGCAATCCCAATTTCCCTCGAAAACTCATGCCCATACTTGCTCGTTTTCCCAAAACCGATTCCTCGGTACACATAGCAACCGAGGAATCTAACCCAGCCAGCACGGCAGGAATTCCCAGAAACAAACTCCCTATACAGGCATAGCAACTCTTTCCGAAGTCCTTAGTAAATGGCAGCGAGTCGATTTTAGTTATGACTCAACCGCCACGACACGATGGATAGATTCTTTCCTTTATTAGTCAGTGGTGATTCGTCCACCGTTGCGCCTGCACACGCACAGTCGGGTTACAACCACCGTAGAGTGCGCACAGTCGCGTGTTATCTTTCTTGCCCAAGTCGAGTCGATGGGGAGCTGGAGTTAATCATTAATCCGCAAATCGCTGCAAGACGGGAAGGGACAGTTTTAAATCCCCGCCGAAACTAAAACAAACAACCAACAGCCCACAGACACGTGTCCTCAAAAGTCCTGCACCACACCTGAAACGAAGGTAACATACAGCTGAGAGGCCACAACCCCACGTGCCCACATAAATGATTTGTTGGAGTTGACGGATAACGGGGTGTTCAGTTTCGCGGATGAGAGTGCGCTTGTTTCCTCTTTTTTCGAGTGACCGACCGATTAGTGCATCAACGTCGCACCAGCTGAGATGTAGTCAGATCGACTCTCTGAACCGGGATCTGGATAAGGTCCTGCAGTGGGGAAAGGCCAATCTCGACGAATTCAATGCAATGAAGACACAGTATAAAACATTCACAAGGAAAAGTGGATCATCGGTTCCACAGCTGATAAAGAAGGGTCAGGCCCTCGAATCTGGGGAAAGCTTGAAATTCCTCGGCGTCGCGGTCTGTGGGAATGTATCGTGGCATAAACATGTGTCGGAAATCGCCAGATCCGCTTCAGGAGAACTAAGCCATCTTTTTAGACCCAAGAAATATTTTACTCTAGCCCAACTTCTTCTCCTGTATAAAGCCCAAATTATAACCGCGCTCGAATATTGTTCTCATGTTTGGAGCTCGGCTCCTAAATATACCAATAAAAGTGTAGTAGTGAATGTACTTGCCCATCTTTTGACAGTTACTCACCAACATTTCAGCCATTTTGGGCGCATCGTTTTAATTTAACAGTCGTTTGAGTGAGTCGATGTGAGTGTTTTTGTGAAAATGGACAAAATTGAGTATCGAGCTGTCATTAAATTTTTGTTTTTGAAAGGCAATACGCGTACGCAAATCAAAGATGAGTTGGACTCCGTTTATGGAGACTCTGCACCATCATTTACCACCGTGAAATTTTGGGCAGCTGAATTTAAACGTGGCCGTGAGAGCTTGGGAGACGATGAACGTTCGGAACGTCCAAAAACCGCAACAGCTGATGATAACATCGCTAAAGTTCACCAAATTATGCTAGACGGACCCCGAATTAAATTGAGAGAGATAGCAGAGGCAATGAAAATACCCAAAGAACGTGTTTGCCACGTATTAAATCAAGATTTAGGAATGAGAAGGCTGTCCACGCGTTGGGTGCCGCGTTTGCTCACGTTAGGCCAAATACGAACGAACATTTCCAATGCTCTGTTGGCGCAGTTTAGGTGCACTAAATCCGCGCTTCGGTCCTGATTAATTAATGTCGATGAAGGTTGAATATACCGTTATACGCCCGAAACAAAACGACGATCAAAACAGTGGACTGCAAAGGGGGACTCGATCCAAAATACAAACAAAAACAGTTTTTTTCGGCTGGGAAAGTAATGGCGACTGTTTTTGGGGACAGTCATGGAGTTATCTTTATCGATTATCTTCAAAAAAGAAAAAACCATTACAGGAGCATACTACGCATCATTACTTGACCAACTGAAGGCAGAAATTGTGGAAAAACGACCACATTTGCAGAAAAAGAAAATCCTGTTTCACCGCGACACACCTCAGCGCTTGCCATGGCGAAAATCCACGAATTACGGTTTGACTGCTTGACAATCCGCCTTACTCACCAGATCTAGCCCCAACCTACTTTTTTTTTTGTTCCCTAATCTAAAAATTGCGCTGGGAGGACAGAGATTTTCGTCAAATGAGGAGGCAATCACCTTCGTGAACAGTTATTTTGCAGAGATAACGTCGAGTACTATTTGGACTGGTTAGAGAGATAGGAGCATCGCTGGGAGAAGTGTATAGAGGTACAAGGAGACTATGTAGAAAAATAAAAACAAGTTTTAAGAAAAAATGTCTTGTATCTTTGTTAGGTCGGAAAGTTTTCAGCCCACCCTCGTATATATGTATATCTTTGATCAAGTATAAATGCAAGGTGGCTTAAAATTAATCATCGAATTTTATTTTTGAATTACTCTTTTACTAAATAAAAGAAAAATAATTTTGAATGATGGAAATCTTTATTTGGACCTTTACAATTTTTTCTGTTAAGTGGAAAAGATGATATCCGTCAAGTGGCTGCCGCCGGTTTTGATACACATTTGTACCTGTTTTATCGCATTTTCCATGACTTTCCGCAAGATTTCCGGTGATAACTGTACGCAATCCTGTCGAATATTCTGCTTAAGGGCTGCGATTCTCGGTGGCTTAAACTCGCGACTTCATCATCATCATCATTGGGCACTACAACCGGGAACCGGTCTTGTCCTTATTTAGCAAGTCTTGAAGCTTGTTAAATTTTCCATAATGATTTATTTTTTCCGGGCATGGTCATTATATATATATATGTATATATATAAATATATATATTTTTCTACCACGAAAACATATGTATATATATTTCTATCATGTGGGTGGATTATTTTTCGTTTCTTATATTAGTAGTTTATACTACTACTGCTACTCTCGTTGAACCCTTCCCGTTTATTTCTCTCTCTCTCTCCCTCTCGCTCCGTGCCTTTGACGCTTTATCTTTGTTATAGTTCGTTCTTTCTCTCTTTTAGAATTTTTTGTTATCTAGTCGCCTTTAATAACTTTTCCACTCTTTGATAACTCCTTGTCATTAATAACTATTCTTCTCTTTGATAACAATTTGCTTCTCTGAAGCTTGTTTCTCTTTTTGCCTCATCTTTACCAGTCTGTTTCTCTCTCATGCGGCCTTCCTCTCTCTCCAATTTATATTTCCTCTTCTTTCTCTCGCCGTATTATTCCGTTTTGTCTTTCTCTGTGTCTTTCATGTCTAATATATTTCGTCAGGTTTCTTAAACACGTCCTCCTCTTTTTCTGACTCCCTCCTCCCTTTCATTTCATTATCTAATTCCTCATTTTCTTGCTAAAACTGATCTATCTCCAATAAGTATGCTACATGCCCATTCAGTCTGCTTCCCTCATGAAGGGTCCGCCTAATCTCTATTTCTCTCTGATTCATGTTTCTTTCTCCTTTTCTCGCTGGATTCTTCTGTTTTTCCTTCTCCGTGTCGTTCAATTCTGATATCTTTCGTTCTTTCTGTCCGGTAATACGTCGTTCTCTTTTTCTGGTTCCCTCCTCTCTTTCTAAAACATTCTCTCTTTAAGAACAATTTATTCCCCTGATGCGTGTTTCTCTTCATGATTCATCTTCCCCACTTTTTCTCTCTCTTAGGGGATCCTATCCGCTTTTTCCTGCTTCTTGAGATCTTGTCCTCTCCCTCTGATGCATGTTCCTTCTCTTTCTCGCACAGGAAGGTCTCTCCTCGCCTTTCGTTCTGAGCCTCTCTTTGATCTCATTTTTCTTCCCTTTCTCTCTCACTCTCCTTCTCTCTTTCTTTCTGTTGTTTTTTTTTCTCTCATTGGTTTCTTTTTGCCCCAATCTGGGGGTTTATTTTCACTATCAATGCCAAATCGCTCCAACGTTCTTTCGATGTCTTTCTCCCATGCTCTCTCTTCCTTTCTTCACTACCTTAGAGAAAACATGGCTACTATAGAAAATGGTAAGTGACCAACGCTAAAAACAGTTCTTTTTTACATATCTTTGCCGGTAGCAGGCTCCTGCTATCGAGGTTAGGGTTTAGGAATGTTACTCTCCTTTACCCAAATTTGTTTCCCACCACACTCTTTTAAATGAAACAGTTAGAAGAGTGAACATTAATGTGGTGAAAATAAATATCCAGCTTCCTGTTGTCCTGGTTGAATAATTTACCTGCTAATAAAGCAAAAAGAGCAGAAAAACCAGGACCTAGACTTAACCGTCATATTAAAGTTGAAATAATCCTTCGATCGGGGTATTTGATCAACACAGAATATAATCCTACTTTCAGAACACGGACCGTCCACAATTCGGTTGAAGTACTCACGACGTGAAAAAATTTATAAGAATTTACATCCAAAAAATCTTCGCTGATAGTGAACCCATTGCACGGTTTCAGTCTTGAAGGATTGAAAATTCTCTCAACAGAGAGCGTTCATAGAAGGATGAAAGGATGATTTATTGTAAATTAATTATTAAAAATCCTTTCTTTCAATTTTGTAAAGAGTGTATGAAGATCTACGAGTAATGCACAGCTCGCCAGTGCCATCCAACAACATCGTACTCACTCAAGTGATCCTTGAACGTTGCATTGACATTAAATATGAACAGTTCTTATGGATATGAGCTCCACCACCATCCTCGTCAACGTTGTCATAATCATACTAATGAAAGAACAATAATCGAGTATGTGCTTCAGTGTTCGGTGCACGAAGTGATGAGCATTGATTTTCTCTGCCATTAACTGAAAGCTTTATATTCGCGAATGAATCCTCAGTACAAGTCCTCCACACACCTCCACTGGCACAGAAGCAGGGAATTCATATAAGTTCGGCTCATACCATTATGCTGCAGTAAAACTCAATTACGACGTAGAAAATCCTTTCTCCATGCATTTGCATAATAATTCACATTTTCAAGTTTTACATGTCCTTTGTGAAGAGTGTACGTACACTTTTCGCCGTCTCCTTCCAGCGATGACCCGGAGGACCGTCATACGGATAGCGATTGCTGTAACTAATATTTTTCTTGGCAGACAACGCTGCATTCACGCCATGGATCCGAAAAAGGATGTTTAACTACTCTCATCCATTATGACAGTCAAGGATTTTATCGAAAATTCTAAAATTATTTCCATTTCACACAGGACACGCCTCAGTTACTTCTATGCATAGTCCTCATGGTGTGGCAGGATATTTCCCTCGGACATTTATATCTTTATTACCATCATCATTATCGTCATCGTCACTTAAATGGCCGAGATGGGCTGGATCTGTAGTGATGGGAGGTCTAGTCTAGGGCAATTGGACCGACAAGGACACGCGTTGATGTGATGTTGGTTGGTCCCTACAAAGCTTCAAATAACTGAGAGAAAAACTTTTTCTTTTCCAATTATTCTGTGTGTATCCTGCTGCAAGGCCTACATATCAATCCTTTGCGTGCTTCTACACCGCCAAGCAATGCACTATAAAAGCCATGGATTGAATTTCAGTATCAATACTCCTAGTTGCTTTTATATCCTGACTGATTGAAGGGAGTTGCTGCGGTACAAAGGAGCAAGATATATTTTCCTTTCAGGAATTTATTAGGTTATATCTAAACTTACATGGATGCCTTCATGACGTTGATTCACATTAACGGTGGGATACGGAAAGGATGAAACGAGTCGTCCTCCCTAACGGAGTTGAAAGACTTTTTAAAGGATAAATATGATTCACTGAGTTCCGGATAACCTATACTGGGAAATTCACTGAACCGCACACATATAAGGATTCGGGCATTGTAATAAGAAGCAATTTTATATCGTTAAGTTGGACAATGATTTTGTCATCTCAACAAGGACGACCCAACCAAAAAAGAGTGGGATGAAAGAAAGGCCACAGACAACCAATGATGAAAATTCGAAAGACATTTTATTGTAAGTTCGGAAAAGTGATATTAGAAGGGAGAGTAAAAAGGACTAAACTGACTTCGAATAAAGGGATTTCAAATTAGTTCGCTTTAGATGTTTTGCCGATTTGAATATACAAGGAATGACAATAATTTCAAAATGGATCACTTGGGATACCCGTAGTGTCAATCCACTGGAATAATTAGATTTCATTTATTATTGATGGCGATTTGAAAAATTCCTCTGTGGGAGTTTATCATTACTAAACTAATCTTTGGGTTGCATGACATTCAGCCTTTAACCTTGTATTTAAATACCAGCTAGCCAGTCGATTGTATTTGGCGAATTATCATATTCTTCTATCTATCAAGCCTTTGGGTTTATGCTTAAACGGCGTTCGGAATGTCATTACCCATGAAGTTGGGTTTATTGCTTTCCAAGTATCTTTAGCTTTTATCTACATTTCGGGAGCCATTAAAAAGTCGCAATGGATCTCATTTCATTCAGTGTTTATCTAGTAGCAAGTTGCGTTTCATGATGAAGGTTTTATAGACGTTAAACGCGTTTTCGACGAGGTACAAAACTGAGAGAGAATGGAGAAGACATGGGGATATGGAGCACCTCGAAGTGGGAAACTAGGGTTTACATAAAGACTAATATTGAAGAAGTCACAACTCAAATTTAGGATTTCTTTTTGTGAATGCTTAAAGGGAATTAAAGTCTTGGAAATATGGCACAAATTGGAAACAGAATAGGTAGGCGGACACATTTAAAAAACGTCACCATACGAATATCTTGAGACTGAGACTAAATTTAGATTGATTTTCGAGTCTGAATTTTTTCTGCTCCGTAGCTAAGACTTCAATCTGTACAATATCCGAAGTGCCTAGGGTATGCTCTACAAGATGGAACGAACACTAATACAGTCTTTTAATATATTTAGAACTCTTTAAGAATACTGTAGGTATTCAGTTTATTGGTTTTTTAAATATTGTTTTTTAATTGTTATTTTCTACAAGAGCAACGTGTATGCATCCCTAAACTACTAAGATTCAAAATGAATCAATAACTTTCTAAAATTCATTACCGGAATAAAGAGTATTAGTTGTTGCTTCGGATATTGTGGGGAAGAAGTATGTACCAGCATGGGTACTTAGTTCACATCTTCCACCATCAGAAATACCGCCGAATACAAAACACCATCACCGGAAACAATGACAGAACATTGGAACACCCAGGGAAGCTGCGGTAAAAGAAACACAAGGTTCGTGTACGTTAATGTTTTATTTCTATTGCGTAACACTTTCATTAGATTTGGATGTATCCATGGTATTTTGATGCATTTATTTTGTTACATTCTCTGATTAAAACGCTAACTTAATAATTGGTGGCATCACTATTGTCAATTTGCTTTTACATTTAAGAACACGTACAATAATAAGAAAAAAAACACAGACAGGAAAACAAAAGAAACACGACTCCGGTTTAATTACGCATCTCCGTGCCCACCGGAGAGCGGGAGCGGCAACGACCATAGCGGCCGGCGGATGGAAAATGACTCATCGATATCTTGCTCGTGCAGAGCTCACTCGCTAATCGTGACCATGGTGGTATGTGTGCATGGTTCTTTCATGGATGAGAACGAACCTAGAACAAAGAAAGGGCATAACGTGCATTCATGGGATACGATTTCGGTAAAGCAAATAAAACCGAACTCGTCGGATGCTTATGGGATCTTTGTTGGAAATGTGCGTCGTGGCTAAACAAAGAGGCGACGATGCGATGTGGAAATGTGCTAATGGTTTTAGCTAGGCTACTGGGAAATGGTGTTTATGGCATCGCTAGTAAGGGTAGGTATTGAATTCATATTTGCATTTGTTTATGCTGTAGGATTTAATTGATGCCAAGAGACGCGGGATGCGTATTTGCTTTGGTCCCCTGGGTGTAAGTCGCCAGCCAATGTGTATGTAGGGAACATCGTTGTACACATGGCGCGGCTGGGAAAATAGACGGCGCAATATTTATGGCCCCTGCCATGACGGTTACATTGTATGCAAACCGAATCATTTTGTTTACAGGAATTTGTCTGGTACCGAAGGTGGCGAATTGGTGGAATTCCAGATAAGTAAAGCAAGAAATCTTACGGAAAATTGTATGCGAAGAGAATGCATGAAACGTAAGTTTTCTTTGACAGGGACTTCTTAAGATCATAGATTTGATCTGTATGATGAGTGAAGCATTTTCAGGTACTAATGCGATTGCATTAGTGAAGTTAGGAAATTGGCTGAATGTTATGGGGGTTTTAGGTAAGTGAACCATGGGGTTTGGCGGCACCGCCACAATTTCGTGGAACTGTCGTTGGAAAATACCCACAGTCAGACGCACAAACACTGTGTCCAATGAGGGCCATAATGTTGTGGTGGTGCCGTCATCAATACAAAATACTTCCCAATTTCCATTTGTTGTAATAACGGGAACGGAAATGCGATGTTTCTTGATACAAGCAAACACTTTGCAGTTTTTCACCGTTTGAACACTTTCGCAGTTTTTCACAGTCATGTGAATAGAAGTATAAGGGGATGTTTTATCATCTAAAATCATTGAACCATTTGCGTTCCTCAAAGTATTGGCAACGGAAAAGCAAGGTGATATCTTCCCATTCATAATTAAAACGATTGAATATTTTTAACTTCAGCAGTTCCAGGAACTTCGCATCGGCGTGATCGAAAGCTATCGACCCCAAACCAAGAACAAAGGGTAAAACGATAAAATGGTTTTTAAGTATCGAGTCGAGTGGTTTAGGGAAATCAATGAGTGTGGTTGATATCCAAAAGTTATACTTCTGTTAGTTGTTTTTTCTTAAGGGGCTATAATATTAGGAAACTTTTCCTCGACGCCATTTTTTTAAAATAATTGAACATATATAAAACGTTTGCATAATGTTTATTATCATTTGAAAGATAATTGATTATTTTTTTATGAAAAAACATATGTGTAACGCAAAACCTACCATTCCTAATATTCGCTCTTTTGGGCTACACCCCGCCATTAATTGGCTTTAATGTGAACTCCCATATCAATATAATAAGTACCTGTGAAACCGCATGATCTCAAATGCATAGACAGGCGGAACATAGAATCCAGGTACCACATCTGGAAACATTCTATGAAGGCACATAATTAACAACACTCATAACAATAAGTAATTATCTGGAAACGAGGCAAAAAAAAGTTTTTGCAATCTTTGATCAAGTATAAATACAAGGTGGCTCAAATTAATCTTCCTATTTTATTTTTGAATTACTTTTTTACTAAATAAAAGAAAAATAATTTTGAGTGATGGAAATCTTTATTTGGACCTTTACAAATTTTTCTGTTAAGTGGAAAAGATGATATCCGTCAAGTGGCTGCCGCCGGTTTTGATACACATTTGTACCCGTTTTATCGCATTTTCCATGACTTTCCGCAAGATTTCCGGTGATAACTGTTCGAAATCCTGTCGAATATTCTCCTTAAGGGCTGCGATTCTCTGAGGCTTAAACCCGCAACTTCAAGTAGCCCCAAAGAAGGAACTCTGGGATGGTTAAATGGGGCGATCTTGCTAACTATGCCAAACCGCCAAAACGGGAGATTACGCGACCAGGAAATGCTTGCTTCACAATATCCATTGTGGCTCGTGCTATGAGAGCGGTTGCACCGTCTTGTTGAAACCACATGTTCACCAAGCCCCGCTCATCCAATTCTGGCAGTAAGAAGTCGTTTATCATGGCCCTGTAGCGTTCGTCAGTAACAGTGACCGTATTGCCGATGGCGTCCACAAAAAAAAAAAAAAACGGCCCAATAACCCCTCCCGCGTGAACGCGCCACCACACAGTGGCTTTGAGTGGATGTAATGGCTCTTCGTGCATCTTACGCGATTTTTAAGTGCCCCAGAAACTAAGATTTTGTTTATTGACGTAACCGCTTAAGCGTAAATGCGCCTCGTCGCTCACGATGATTTTCGACACAAGTCCTCATCTTCCTCGACACAATCATTCCATGCTCTTGCCGAAAATAGGGCTCCATTGCTTGTCTGTTTGTATACTGCAGCTGTCTGTTTTATAAATGTGAAATATGATTGACGTACGACGCCATTTGCAAAAATTATAGTATCTTCCGATAGGGTGATTCATTTTGCGCCACCCTGTATGATCTTTTTAAGTATCGTCTTATGCCCTTCCGGACAAGTGTCACACTGTCGCAATCGTTGACTATGTGCAAATAGAATTTTTACGTTACACACTTCCAGACAAGTGTCTTCCTGCTAATTAGGGATCGCAGACTCATTAATATACTGTCTTGCAAAGCTCGCATAATAAATAGTTACAGTCTCTACGTAATCCGCGTCGCGACTGGACATCATCATCATCATCATCATCGGCACTACAATCATATATACGGATTCCACGACCGGCGGTCCACGTGAGAGTTCTTGACCCTTTCAGCTAATGTCTGGACATCTGTAGTTGACAAGCTTAGGAAGCTTCGTTCATACGGAATTTCCCAACAACTTTGCGACAGGACGACGACCTTCCTCAAGAATCAACTGATCCAGGTTATTGTTAGCAGGGTGTTTGTGGATCTGTCTTCTATTAATTATGGGATGCCTCAGGATTCCATTTTGGCTCCAACCTTGTTTTTACTTTATACTAATAATTTATTAAAATCAACGCGTAACAAAATATTCAGTTTTTCGGATGAAAGTACACTTATTTCCTTTTCACCAACGTTGCAGCTGAGATGTGGACAGATCGACTTTCTGAAGCGGAATCTAGATAGGGTCCTACAGTAGGGAAAGGCCAGTCTCGTCGACTTCAATACAACGAAGACACAATATACAACATTCACAAGGAAAAATGTATCGTTGGTTCCACATTTGATGATGAATGGCCACGCCCTTGAAGCTAAGGAAAGCATAGGTGTGCTGGCCTGCGTGGGGCTCTATCATTACATGAACACTTACCGAACATTCAGAAAATTGAGTTGTCCTTTTAGAGCCAAAAAATATGTTACCTCCGGCCCAACTTCCTCTTATGTGAATCGCAAGTTATACTCGCGCTCGGAAACTGTTCAGATTATTGAATATAGTCGACCAACTTAAGAGCATACACCGACGGGCGATCCGCCTCTTCGCGGGCACAGCGCTTACATCGGATTGGAAGTCGTTATCACATCGAAGGCGCGTAGCAGATCTTTGTCTTTTTACAGATATTATCGAGGGAACTTGTGGCGTTTCTAACAGATTCACACAGAGTACACAAGCAAAGTGCGAAGAACAACACAGAAAGAAAATCGAATAAGCAAAAGCATCAGCCGCATACCAAGCAATTCCATATCAGTTAAGTGTACTTGAGTTTAGAAACCGAATTCGTATACGTGACAGTGGCTTGATGTTGAACATTGGTTCAATTTTTAGTGATTCTAACCTTCATAGCGTCGGTTCGAATCACACGGTCTTCACTATCGTCGCAAACGCTATAGACTGTTCCTCAGAGATTCGTAGTATTATTCCGCGTACTTCGGTTTATTTGCGCAGCACAAGACAATCCGACGGAGCTCACCAATTCCTTTCGACGGCAGGCACATCCCTGTGCCAAATCCCGTTTAACTTTAGAACGGGAAAGCTGTGAACTCCATTGATGTATCGGCGAGATGTTTCGACTCAGGGAGGTAGATCTCCGCTTTGGTTAAATAATTTGTCGAGCAATCTGTTATATTGCTGGAAGTGGTTAGAAAATGGCACCCACAGCGACGGAGAATTCCAATCGAGGAGTGTTCGAAGAGAAACCCAACCAACCACAAAACGTACCTTTGAGATATTTGCGGTTTGAAGATCAATTGTTTTAATCTAGTTTTATATAGCTTCTCATCCGGAACTTATTCCGTGGGGGTCGTTGTGGGAAATAAACTTTCCGTCCTTCCTACCCGGGATCTTTATTATCGTGTTGATTGACTTATTTTGAGTTACGTTATTCATCAACCACCGTAAACTGTCGCGAACACTCAGTTACGACAAGCCGATCACAACGAACGGAGATATCAGTACGTTTGAATGTAAACATTCGGCGGATTGTTATTTAGCGTGGGCTTCCCGTAGCGAAAGTTTTATATGAAAGGCACGACAACGTTCGCGTCGCCCTATCAACACAAAGTCGCAAGTGGGTGGGTAACCACCTACATCTGACTAAAGGTCATAGACGACGATGATAATGCCGCATTAGATATTTTTTTAAAAAATATGAAGAAATGAAGAATTACGATCAATTATTAATGTAAAGTTACTATTTATCTTTTCCTATCTTATAGACCGGAAATAACGCTAATAATCCTCTAGAGGTAATGTAAACAACCACTTGGTCGATTAAGTAAACGTTCTATCCGAAAATCGAATTGTTTGTCACCGGTTATGGATGATTATTACAAATGTAAAACGAGGTCAGGTCAATAAGTCTTTAGAAAAAGATAGAAAAACGAATTTTTTTGGGTAATTTAATTTTTTTATTTTTCAATATAATCTCCTTCTAGTTCAATACAGTTTGACGGACGTCCCTCCAACTTTTTTAACACTTCAGAAAAGTATGATTGTAGTAGTTCCTCATCATTTGACGTAAACCGTTGTCCGTTGAGCAATTTTTTAAAATTTGTAAATAAAAAGAAGTCATTCGGGGCCAGATCTGGTGTATACGGTGGTCATCAATCCAAACTTCAATTCTTCAATTTTAGCCATTGAAGCGGCGCGCATACGTGTAATGCAATCCCCAAGAAAGAAACTTTTTTTTCTTCAAATGAGGACGGTTTTCTTTTATTTTCTCATTTAGCTGGCCTAATAGTGACGCACAGTACTGTCGAGTCGGTCCCCTTTCCAATAGTCAATGAAGATAATACCACGTGCATCCCAAAACACAGTAGTCATAACCTTTCCAGCTGATTTCACAGTTTTTGTCTTCTTTGGGGACCGTTCGCCTTTAACAATCCACTATTGTGACTGTTCTTTTATCTCGGGAGTGTAGTGTCATCCATGTTTCATTTACAGTTACTAATCTGCGCAGAAGCTCATCTGGGTTGCGACGCATGCGCTTCAAAAGAGCTTTAGAAGAGACCACGCGGTTGCGTTTGTTCTCCGCTGATGCGGCACCCATTTCGCAGATATTTTTTTCCTACACAATTTATCAGACACCTACAAGGTATTTATATATTGTATTTGACAGATACCTTGTGAAGAATGATGCATACTAATACAGACCAATAGGGATGTGTGGGGGTTCTCTATACTGCATGGAGAAGCAACCCACAATTTCAACCACAATTTCCGCCTTATTTCGACCGCTTTCAGCGCGTCATATCAACCCCTATCCCACCGTTCAGCTAATTCACCAGCAAAATATGTTTCCCAAAAGTACGCATAGCTAAACACATTATCCTATGCAGATAATGCATGATTGAAGGTAAGATAATACGTAAGATAAACTCAATTATGCATTATTCAAAATGAAAATGAATAATGCATAATTGAGTTTCGCTATCTTTTCGCCATACGGCAACTCCATTTCGCTAACCCATGAGATTTCCACCGGAAATCGCATCATGTCTGATCAAACGACGCGGTTGCATAATCATGCAATCGCTGGGGAAATTATTACAGTATGTTGCAGTTCCGCAACATATATATTATATCTTATACCAGTCGGAAAAAAACATACCACACGGAGCGCCACCTATTGCTGAATAGACAAAAGCAAAATGGTGTATTCATGTGACGTTTTCCATGGTACTGTTTTCACGCGGTGCTGGTTTTACTGTTTTCGTACAGAGTTTGTTTTGATGTAAAAGCAAAATTTTGATTGCTACACTGTTTTTTATAACTCTAATCGTTTTTTACTTGTTAACGTGCATTACATCGTTCCATAAATAAAATTTAAATCGGAAAAAAAGTAAATTAATGTATATTCAAAATGTGTTTAATTACTGCCCGTCGCGGCAGTCATTCGCTGGGCAACAACGCCAATATTTTGCTGTTCTGCTCGAGACGCAGAAATAACCCCCTTTTAGCTGTTTCCCAGTTGGCGAACCATCGGCAACAACGGAGTTACGGTTCCCAGCTGGCGAAACACAGTATTTAATTTAGTTCCCATGATCAGATTTCCCTAGCCAAGTCGCCGTCCTACTCACTTTCCCCAGCCACTACATTCGCTGGGGATCAATGATATCTTTTCACACGCGAATAGCCACAGAACATTTTCCTCTCCTTTCCATTTCTATCTTTCCCGGGTTCAATGCATTATGAGATCATCACAGCCATCGCACTAGGGCAGTAGGTCATCCTCAGAGGCTGCATTCATACAAGCGCACAAGCTAAGCCAACCTCGAAGTTATTGCGTTTTCTCTTGTTCTTTTCTTACTTCGCATGTCCAGTGACTGTCGAATGATGTGCGAGCATTATTCACCTCACTGAGACTTGCAACTGAATAGATTCACGAGAGAACGCGATAATGATTGGCTAATAGCCGTGCATGTAAATAAATCGTTTCTTTTTGTAAATATCTAAATCGAAGAACTGTGTAGATTACTAATTCCAGAAGACAAATAAAAATTAATAAAATTCACTTGTAACATCACAAGCTTCCGTGTTTTCTTTGAACCATCATTGGGGTTAAAAGTGAACCTAGTGCCCGTGTTTCGGTACGATACTTAATCCCCCACAGATGCTAGAAGCGCCATCTCTTAGATTTTCTAAGGACTTATTGACCTACCCTCGTAGTATGTCATAATATACTTATAACAGAGTGTATATGATCAGTGATTTATGTAACCTATCTCTCGGGAATATTCCACCGGTTCATGGTCTGCAGAGGGATGGATAAACAAAGGTATTCATTCTTCCGCCGAGTCGCACGAAAGTGAAATGCACCGCCAGATCATGCGCTTCATTATAAGGCAATTAAAACTAACTGATATTGGTACTGTCTTGCATTCCACGCCCAGTCGGATTGTACATTAAGGCTAACTCAAAACGCCTTTTGAATATACGTTTTGTGTAAAAAAAACAATCGAAAAAATCAGAAAAACTAATTTTTAAAATTAATTATGTTACAATTTATAAATATTGATGTTTGGATATCCACGGACAGTTGGTTATCCGGGGGACTGTGCAAAAACTTGCACAAGAGCAAGATTAGTTAATTTTATAAACGTCCTTGGTCGAATGCCTTTCTTTCATTAGAGTGTTCTAAATTCACATTCATTTTCCTCACTTTTTCTGCCCCGCCGCCTGAAGCCTGTACATACTCCTTTCTTTCCTGGAAGCAAACTGTTTTTATATAATATATTCTCGTATTTTGTTTACATAACATAATGATGTTGTAGAGGAATTCAAATGCCCTTATTTGCTATAATTGGTAACGCAGACTAAAACTACAAAACGAAGGTAAAGAAAAGACTCAGTTAACCGTAACTGTATACCATCTCAAAATTGAATTTGATATAAAGGGAATATCAGAGACAATTCAACGAAAGGGACACCAAATTAAGTCCCTTCCCTCAGTCGAAATCAATACATCCTTGAAACATTCAACCAATCCTATCGTCTGCATTCGAAGTCGATCGAAAACTCTACGCGGAAAGTTACCTTTCATTACTGCCATCTGAAAATCTCCTCCTCAGAATTACCGATGCCCAGCACGCTTTTTGAACTAAACGAACCATTCTTCCGGTGTCCCTTTTACATTTGCAGCAACAATTTCCGACATGAAACGCCACCAACAAGACTATTAGGAGATTTAAAGATAAGTTCGGTCGGGCAAGGAGCAAATACCAAAACTTCTAAGAGGAAGTTATTAGAGAAGAGCACAAAAATTACAAAACCTTTGCTACCCTCTTGCTGAACACTAGTTGCATTCAAAGTACCTTCATTAAGAATCATAAAGTCTCTCAAACCCTCAGATACTGTCGAGGAACTTTTCAAAATAGCCACTGAGCGCAACATTTACCGACTACCTTGGGAGGTATTGAATTTGAAGACTCGTTATGTTGGTATAGACATCGACACGTCCTCCGGTAAATGTGGTCGGCAGCTTTTTCGAAGGTGCAAAACCTTTTATGGTATTGAAGACTTCACTATTGTCCTCACTGATAAGAGATACGCATTTCATCGGCTTAGGGTAAATTGAAAAATCCGAAAATTGAAAACGATATCCCTGTCCATGAACACGCGAGCACACACCTCTATATGCACAGCTCATCGTCGTCGGTCAACGACGAAATTCACAATCGCAGTAAGGACAACTTCGGTGAGATTGCCAAGAATTGATTTTCGTGATTTTACTGAAATACAGGGGACTTGAAATACAATCATATCCTTTTTAGGTTGTTGTGTTTTTGAGGGGGATAAAAACAACTTTGCTGGTTTCTAAGTGGATTCGGTGTTTTAGATTTGGACAACGTAACGACAATGGCTGTGTACAGGATAATAAAAGCTAACAAAGAAAATATTGAAATAAAAATTGAGCTTCATTTGCTTTTATGATTATTGGATCCTACTGGACATCGTAGATCCTTTTCTGATCTCGTATTTTGTTTATCGTAAAACAGCTTTATTAGGATAAAGGCAATTTGGAATGGGTGGCTGACTTGGAATTTAGTAAACTATTATCTTGAACATAAGAGAGATATATGGAGATAGAAGAAAAATGTTTTATAAAGTTCTTGCGATGATTCAATTACTTCGAAATATGTGACAAGTTACAAACTTTCAGAGCCACAACTGCCTGAGATTCATAGGTTTAAGGTGAAATCGAATTAGGAAAAAAAGTGTGATCAACTTCACTCACTTGTATCATGATACTCCCTTTTTCAAAAAGGAAATACATTTTTTTTTATAGACGAAACACGCAGACAAAGGGGTTTTTGAGGTATCCTTATACGTAAAAACACAGTGAGTGTGGAATAAGCTGAAAGGGATAAGGAAAGGATATACAACTGGGTAGAAGGCAGACTTTAGAGAGGAACATCATTTATGGTGGCCTCTGTCATCACTCTGGCTTCTGGATAGCGTTTGACTCACTCACACTTATAGGAATATTAGACTCATAGTAGAGGTTTGTAAATAAACAGATGGAAAATAGAAGGTGTTAAAAAAAGCATGCCGGGGTCTTCCAAAAAACGTAGGATGACGCAAATCGGGGTATCGTAAAAGAATGCAAGTTATTAAAGCGCAATGTACGCCAAGGGGTTCGAAAAAGACAGATTCCATGAACCAGTGTCAAAGACTTAAAAGAACCTTCGAGGTAGTGGTGTCGTGGGTTGCTGGCCGACAAAACCTGTAAGGTCGAGTATTAGTCGAGAGTCAAGTAGTAGTCGAGTGACCAATATCGTGGGTTTTCGAAATTATCGTAAGAGCGTTGGTTTAGCTTCTTGAGAATATTAAAGATCCGTTGTCGTAGGTCTCCAAGAATAGTCAAAGATCATTGTCGTATTGCCGAATGTATCAAATGAACACCGTCATAGATCTATTATCGCGACTGCAATTGGGAATACTACTACAGATGTTCGTCCCTTAAATGCGATGTGTGATTTTATGTGGGTTTACTTATTCCCTTAGGCGATGGTCACCGTTTTTCATTGGTAGTTCCAGTATAATCCTATATTCATCCGCAATAGTTTTCAGCTTACACACATTCTAGCCTTTTATGATTTCGATTTCTTCCCTATTTTTCATTTCATACATTTCAATGCATGATTTATCAAACCTCGGAATAAAAATCCTATTCCTTTTTCCATACTCTAACAAAAAAAAAAAAAGTCTAAGTTAGGCAATTTTTTCGACCTCTAGAGTGGTGTTACCCCTTAAGACATCAATTTTACGACCGTCGTTAAGCCACCTTGTTGAGTTTGATTACTCACTATTGTCTAATTTTCAATGCTTATGAGATAATTCCAACGAAAAGATAACGAGAATGAATGACGCGTGTGATAGACGACTAAACAGTGATGGGCCTTAGTAGAAACAGAACAAACCCCAGTAAGACATTGTGGGGAGGAAGTATGTACCCGCATGAGTACTTGGTTCACTTCCATCCCCATCGTCGATCGTATTGTTCAGCCGCGGGAAGGTAAACCAGAAAAACACAAACCGATGGCGACGACGCAACGTCTACAACAGGAAGAGGAAAAATTGTCCGAAACACACAGTTCACAAGAAGTAAATAATTGGCACGCACTTCTTATTTATTAGAAAAGGTTTATTTATTTAACGAGTGATAAAAGGTTCTTATATTTCACTTAACTTATTATACTATGCTTGACCCTACAAATTTTAATTTGGTGCACACACACGACTCTGGGGAATATTGCGTCCGCAGCGCTACGAACTCCCCGAGTCGCACGACCAGCGTGGTCGGCGGATGTAATTTGACTCCACCATAATCATCTCGTGCAGAGATTATTCGCTTAGCAAGGTAAATTTTGGGTGCATTCGCTTTCTCTGTGGTGATAACCGGATCTCATAGAGGAGATCGTCATTGTACACATGTATATGCGTACGTCGGTTCTTTTCATGGGTCGAAGCCATGATAACGAATCTGAAACAATGAAAGGGCATAAGTGCATTCACGAAATACGATTTCGGTAAAGCAAATAAAACCGAACTCGTCGGATGCTAATGGGATCGTTGTATACACGTGCGTCGCGGCTAAACAAAAAGACGACGATAGGATGTGGAAATGGGCTAATTGGTTTTAGCTAGGTTACTGGGAAATGATATTTATGGCATCGCTAGTAAGGGTAGGTATTGAATTATTTGCGTATCGTCAGAATGACTGATGAAGGACAGCGGTCTTCTGTTTGCACATTGGGTACTAAGAGAATTCGTTTCAGCGTTTATTGCGCTAATTATATGCAGCTGCTTGGGTTGTTTATTGTGGTGAGAACATGTCGCCAGCCAATGTGTATGAAAAGGAATTTGTTGTACACATGCTGAAGATGGGAATAGGCGACGCAATGATCATTATCCCTGGTTGGGATGGGGTTACATGATATGTGAACTGAATTGTTTTCTTTTCAGGGAGATGCTGTGGAACAGAATTCTTAAGAGGAATTTTGAATTCAAATAAATGAATGCAAGTAAGAATTCCCTTACAGGTACTTTTAGGTTACATAACTTGGATTTAATGCGTGTAGCATTTAAAGTGCTAATGCGATTGCATTCGATTGCATTAGCGAAAGCTTATGCAGACTGGGTAGCAGTTATTGGGTTTTTTCGGGAAGGCGAACCCCGGGGTTTGGCGGTCCGCCACGGTACCCCCCCCCCCCCCCCCCCCACCCAGTAACGTAGTCACTAAATAAGGGAGGTAGGGCTGAAGGGGTGCTCGAATGGATGG
The DNA here is from genome assembly GCA_963931805.1 of Microdon myrmicae. Taxonomy (NCBI): domain Eukaryota; kingdom Metazoa; phylum Arthropoda; class Insecta; order Diptera; family Syrphidae; genus Microdon; species Microdon myrmicae. The sequence continues at coordinate 52,779,562 of OZ007497.1, read as the reverse complement.
TGCGATGCTGGAAGGAGGGCTGAAGGCTTGGCGAACAAGGTGGCCCTGCGTACTTCAGGAGGCGCTATGATTAAATCAGGGGAAGTGTCACGGTGACTAGTTCCATGTTATAATATTGGCCTTTGTCGATAATTATGGGTAACACGGTTGTTACGCGTTGATGCCGCGGGGGCAAGGTGTTTGCGACGTGGTCCACTAGCCTGTTGTGGGTCGCTTGGACCAACAGGTTTATCGTCCGATAGGTCGGAACCTATCGGTAATCTGCTCGCGTCCGCAGTGACGTTGTAGCGTGTGCGGGAAGTGGCAGATAGAGGCGCCGTGGACGTCAACCTGCTGTTGGCGTTATCTGCCAATAGGTTGTACCTATTTAATAGGTCTAATCCCATAGGGGATCGCTGACATCGTACGACGAAGTGTCAGGAGACGGGGCCTGTTGGGGCTCGCTGGCATCGTAAAACGAAGTGCCAGGAGATGAGACCTATTGGAACTCACTGACATCGTACGATGAAGTGTCAGTGGATACATTTAAGGAAACTGAGTCCAGAGTCCGTGTCTTTCGCTCATACGTTTGTATGGCGAATTGTTTGCCGCTGGGACTGGTGAAGTGGGGGCGGCACTCAGTTGCGCGGCTTACCGATCGAGGGAGGACCGGTACAACGGCGCCAATGTAGAGGTAGCTGCCACCTCGACCGAACGACAACTTGTGGTGAGGTACCGGCCAGTCGCGCTTGGTTTAAGTTGGGCGACTTAACTTAGGGGGCTCCTGGCGTTTGGTTGGTTGTGTCCAACCGCAGGGCGCCCTAGGGTTAATAGATTTGCGCTCCGAAGGTATTGATGCACCTGAGATGTGTGAGGCGGCGTAGGGGGGCGTGTATTGCCTTTGGTTGCCGCTAAAGGTGAGCCATGGTGTCTAAAGATTAGGGTACCTGCGTCAGGTGGTCAGGTATATTGTCTCAGTCCGGTGGTATCGGTTTGATTTGCCGACCGGTATAGCTGAGGCATTTGGAAGACGTCCAGGGACCTAAGACGGGAGGTCCCGAACTCGGCGTCAGGTGGTGACGCCTGGCGTCCTGCTGTGGAGATGCTATGCGTAGTAGCTGTGGTTACACGAGGAGCCGAGGCTGTGGAAGAAAGGGTGTAGAGCAGAGGCAGGCGGAGTCGCATGAAGACTGCGCTTGGCGGGCGTGTGCGCCAATATGTTGAGAAGGCGTCGGAATTGAATAAACCCGAGCGAAATCGAAAAGAGTGGAAAGAAGTCGGGTGTGAGGTGACGTGAAGACGAAGGACGTTGAAAAGTAGTCGAGAGAGTTGAAAGTGATGTCAATGGAGTCGGTGGGCTGAACAAATGTCGAAACGGTTGTATTGAGTCTAAGGTGGTCGAGTGGAGTCACGTGTGTGTAAACTGAGTCAAAATAGAGTGCGAGTGAGCTGAGTCGTGTGGTGATATATTTCATAACATAGTTGATTGCTTGTCTATATTTTGTATTTTGTTGCTTACTTTATGTATGTATTTGGTTAAACTGTGATACGATTTGGTATAAATTTCGAAATTATTTAATTTTGTTTATTAATAAATTATCGGTGTTGTTTGAATACCAATCGCTATTTGGGAAATTTAGGTTACATAACTTGGATTGCTTTAATGCGTGTAGCATTTAAAGTGCTAATGCGATTGCATTATCGAAAGCTTATGCAGACTGGGTAGCAGTTATTGGGGTTTTTTTCAGGAAGGCGAACCGTGGGGTTTGGCGGAACCGCCACAACATTCTAATTTAATTCATCAATAATGTTGGAATCGTTCCTATGGTTGGACCACACGTCAAGAACTCTGTCAGCTCACTCCCGAGATCTACAAAAGTGTAAACTGGGAAAAATTATTCGTATATCATTGCATGGTACTCATTGTGAGCTCGGATATTGCAGAGATGTAAACTATTTTGGCCCATAAGCCGGTAGTTTTCACTTTTCACCATTGCTTTAAGCTGATACAAAGGGGAAACGGACAACATCCTTTAAAAGTAAATTTAACTTGAACTTACCCAATGCTTTTGTACACCACGCGATAATTCATGGATCTTTTGTAACTTTTAAATTGATACAACGCCTTATTTAAGTGATTTACCATCATCAAAGCGAAAGCGCGACACAGAGTTGGGAAATTAATTCTAACGTTTTGGTATTACAACAATACCTTGAGTCTTTTGTAAATAATTTAATGGTTAATTAAACTTAGAGAGAACTCGATAATACGACTATTAACAATATCTACCTAAAAGAAATACCAATGCAGGATTTAAGTATCTCACGTTCATCGTGTATGCTTGCCTCAAAATGCATTATTGTCCTGTTTCATGGAAAACTAAAAAAGTATTACTTATCAAAATATATATACATGGTAAACCTTTTGATAATCCTTAAAGTTACAGACCGATTAGTATTTTGAGTAACATTAGCAAGATCTATGAAAAAATATTCAAGGATAAGATATTGAAATTTGTTGAATTACACAAATTTTTTATTTGTTTTATTTTTGTTCTCCCAAGAAAGGCGACCTGGATGCTATTTTTTCTAGACCGAGTCGATCAGCCAAGCTTCGAAAAATACTGAAGGATTTTTCCAACCATTTCACGAAGCCTATAGCTTTATGGGATGGTATTTCAAACGGACGACGGGTATTTGGAACCCTACCTATCACACAGTAATTGTGCCGAACTGCACAATAGCAAGAGTCGTAGTTTGAACCTACGTATGTACAATCAAACGCAAGACACAGCCTCCTTACCAACTCAGCCATTGAGGCGGCAATGTTTCCCAAGGAACAATTGTGCTTTAGGAGTTTTCATAGCACTATCCATTAAATACTTTATATAGGCAGACCCATAAATGAAAATCGAACAATACGAAACTAATACTCTTAGACTTTGGAAAACCCATGGACACTGTACTTCAGCAAGAATTAATTTACGAGTATAAATTAATTGACTTTAAATTCCAAAATATATTTGTTATATCGTGAAAAGTTTTCTATCTGACCGTAAGTTTAAAGTGTTTGTTAACGTTAACAACTGTTCTCCAAACTTAATACGAGGGTTGCCTTTTATATTTCGGGATTAGAGAACAAAAACAAATATTGATCATGGAAAATCACTTTGTTGTTTTTCAAATTATTCCCCATGAAGATCTATACACTTTTGCATGCGTTTGAACCAATTGTCGAAGCACTTTTGCCACTCTGATTGAGGTATCTCCAACACATGCATTCTGAATGCAGCAACCGCTTCTTCAGGTGTCGAAAAACGTTGACCTCTCAGTTTGTTTTTTACGTACGGGAATAAAAAGAAGTCATTCGGAAGCTATACGGCGGATGACCCATCAAATCGATGTTTTGGGTGCTCAAAAATGCAGTTGTCGCACCCGATGTGTGAGAGCTCGCATTGTCGTGGTGAAGAGTGATCCGTCTTCGGCGGTTGGTTTTCCTGATTTCTTGGAAGACAACTGGCAAACAAATGGTTGTGTACCACTCAAAATTGACTGTTCTGCGTTACTCTAGTGGTACGGTTGCGACATGTCCAGTTTTTCCGAAAAAACAGGCGACCATTTGCTTGGATGTGCTTCGTGTGCGAACAACTTTTGTTGGATTTGGCTCATCTTGAAACACCCAGACAGTCGACTGCTGTTTACTTTCGGGCTCATACGCGTAAATCCACGATTCATCACCTGTCACGATGTCATAGACGTGTTTCGAAGCACCGCGACCGTATTTTTTGAGCATTCCTTTCGACCAATTGACACGAGCCTTTTTTTTTGCGATTGACAAACTGTGTGGGATCCAACGCGAACAAATTTTTTTGACAGTCAAATGTTTATGCAATATTGAATGTATGCTGGTCCCACTAACGCCTAAGGTTGTCTCAATCTCACGATAGGTCACATGACGATCTTCCAATATCAGTTCGCGCACAGCATCAATGGTTTTCGGAACAACAACTGATTTTGTACGACCTTCACGAAATTCATCTTGGAGTGAACTACGACCACGATTGAATTCACCATACCATCGATAAACACTGGTCCTTGATGGAGCTTCATCGCCAAAAATTGAATTAAGTTCATCCATGCACTGTTGCTGAGTTAATCCACGCCGAAAGTTGTAAAAAATAATCGCAAACAAATGTTGACGATTTAATTCCATTTTTGGGCCGAGATGAATCTTTTAAGTTACTGTAAACAACACAAATACCGCTCGTATGTCAAAACGTTCTGAGTGCGTATAACCTCAAAAATGTCCAACTTTACGACAGAGCTGTCAATTGCCGGATTGCAACACTAGGGTTGCCAAATCCCGAAACATAAGAGGCAACCCTCGTACATGTTTTTCTAGGGTTCTCTGTATCCTTGGGTGTATTTTGTACAAGTTGTACATATTACATTTTCCAGGTTTACCTGAGTGTAATGCTGTCATATATGCCGATGACGCTCTGTATTTACTTCGCCGATCATCGATTTTATGACACCATTAACGCTACATGATGGGAGACTTGTCCGAACGAATAGTGCTTGCACGAAGAAGAATCCATTTAAGTGAACCCTTGCTGTGGTCACTTTCAATCGCACCGTTTCCTATGCGAATATCCGGAAGATGGAAATACACGGTTTTTTTTCTCTTTTTTCTTTTTTTAGAATCCGGGGAATCACCGAAATGCAATGCTGCTTGGGGGAAGCTTGTTGACAATGCTCTGCAGTGAACGGTAGCAGGCTAGGGTTAAATAAACAAGAAATAAAATGAACAGGGGTAGCTGACACCTTGCATGCTTTATAGCTAAGGATATGATGTTAATGGAGTCAATCTTGTGTACTATTGTTCATTAACAAGAAGAAAATATAACTGAAAACGGCATAAAAATATAAATAAAATGGCATAACATCCATAAAACGGCATAGCATCCATAAAACGCCATAACATCTATAAACCACCATAACATCCATGTGGTTCGCTAGATTTTCTTTCGCTGCCGAAAACGAATGATTGGTCACCGGGAACGAACCGCTGGTTATTTAAGAGAACGACATCATTAAGACCGATCAGTCTTGACTGTGGATTACATGTTTGACTCTTTAAAATATGAGTTCCTCTCGGTGTTTTGGTTTTACATTATACTGTTCTTGTGCGTTGTATTTCGAGAGTGCTAGATCCTATGAAATGAGTTCAAGACTCTTCTATTATAGAGGAAAGTATTGTTGGGATGGGCAGAGTCACAAATCAGAGGCAGAGTCAAATTTTCATTTTCTTGGAATGAGTATGCCGCCTCAATTTCTGAGTTGGTAAGGAGGTTGGATCTTGCGTTTGATTGTCCAAACCTAGGTTCAACTGACGACTCTTGCTATTATGCAATTCGGCACAATTACTGAGTGGTAAGTAGGATCCCAAACCCCAGCCCCCCGGTGAAATACCATCCCATTATGCTATAGGCTTTTTGAAATGGTTGGGAGAAATCCTTAAACGTCTTTCGGAGAAAAAATAGCATCTCAGGCTGCTGACTCAGTGCTATAGGTTCGCCTTTCCTATAAGAAGTAAAATAAAAAAAAAATTAAAAAAAGTACCTTTAAGACTTGTTTTGTGACAAAATATTTTGAACCGAAACCAACTCAGAAAAAACCCGTTAATGGCTTAATTGCTTTTTTACCAGGGATGGTAATTAATTTTCTGAAAAAAAACCTAAATTTCGCCTTTAAAAAAGGAAAAGGAAAAAGGACAAATTCACTGAAGGCGTTCACTATTAATGGCAGTCAAACAAACAATAAACAACGTAGCGTCTTTCAACTTGAAATTTATTCTTTCTAAGGTTGGTACTATCTACCACAATCACTATATTTAATAAGCCATCTATGTGTCAGGCCGATTAATTCTGGAACTGTCTTCGTAGCTCCAGTTCATTTCTCGACGACGCAAATGTCAGCTATTACCATTAGTCTCTGCCCTAGAATGAAAGTGTTATTTACACCCTAGAAATGGGTTTCATTAAACGTTAAACCCTCATCATACGTTCTCACGATCCACGTAATCACGCTAGGTATTAAAGTGAAGTAAAAATATATGGTGTTCCATTTAGAGGTAGACGCCCCCAGTACCTCAATACACGCAAGTTGTTTCCCTGAAAAAGTCTTGCTCACTGAAAGCAACTCCCATAAATATCTTAAATTCAAAAACTGCTTGTTTGGTGCTTCTATTCGAAGTATAAAATTTTGAATCTATTAATACAAAAAAATAATTTTAATGGTCACGAATGTGACTCTATTTGAACGATAATTATATACCATTATTGTTCGAGTATGATTTCGGATATGTTGTCGCCCCGGCTAGTGTGTTCATGACGAAAGCCGAAGGTCCAGTTTTCGATCACTCTTGAGAGCAATGTCGTATTTCGGAAGTAACGCGTCGAATGTTGACTCTGGCTTATGCGCGTAGAAAAGTGGCTTCAGATTTCCTCGAAGAAAATAGCCCAGCGGTGTCCAACCACACGAATGCGAATTGACATGACCAAAGTCACTGATTGCTTTCAATCCAGCGAAGGCCAGGACGATCCTTGTCCCTGTTCAATCCAAGTTGACATTAAATCTCCACGTGGCACCCCTGGATAGCTACTGTGACACCCGCAAAGTTGTGAACCAATGCATGCAGCGACATCCTGAGAAAAGTTGGTGCCCGGAAAAAACAGACTATTATGACAAATGTATACTGAGAAAGGTTGACGCAGGGCTAAAAACCTTGCCCGGAAAAACAAATTATTATGGAAAATTTAATAAGCATCGGATATAGACCGGATACACGACGACGACTACGGAAGCGAAAATGGATAAACGAAATAAACATTTTTTCATGGAACGTCCGCTCACTATACAGAGCTCGAGCTGCACAGCAGCTAGCCGATGCCCTGTCCGAATATAAGGCTGACATAACAGCATTACAAGAAATAAGATGGACGGGGAGTGGTGTTTTTCAAAGAAAAGAGTATGTCATTTATTACAGCTGTCACGCAAAACACCACGAGCTCTGGTTAGGCTTTCTAGTCAGCCAAAAACTGAAAGATGGCATTATCGGCTTCAATGCAATAGACGAAAGACTATGCACTCTTCGCGTCCGAGGCAAGTTTAAGAACATAAGACTCATAAACGTTGACGGACCTACAGAGGAGTCCCCTGACAACGAAAAAGAAGAATACTACGAGAACGTCGAACGGGCTCTCAATGCCTGCCCAGGATACGATGTGAAAATCGTTCTTGGTGATCTGAATGCAAAAATAGGTCGGGAGCCGGTTTTCAGGCACTACGCAGGTTCCCATAATTTGCATGGGAACACTAATGACAACGGACTACGAGTCATTGAACTGGCAGCATCGACAAACTTGTTCGTTGCGAGTACCAGGTTTCCGCGTAAAGATATCCACAAAGCCACCTGGATATCACCTGATGGAGCCACTCGCAACCAAACTGACCACGTGTTGATAGATCGCCGCCACTCCTCGACCCTGATGACGCTTCGAACGTACCGAGGTGCCAACGTCGACTCGGATCACTATCTTGTTGGTACAGTTTTCCGAGCGCAGATTGCCTTGCGGAGACGTATTGCATCCGTGGATCAGGTTCGAATCAACACGGCAGCCTTACGCAACGAGAACACCAGCGACACCTTTGGTCATGCGCTAAGACTCGCCCTCGAAGAGCTCGACGGAGGGAGAGTAAGTCCTGGGGCCAGAATGCTGGGCGTAGAAGACAAATGGACAGGCCTTAAGAATACGGCCAACTCCATCTTAGGCAGTAGTCGTAGCGATCGGAGCGACTGGTTTGATGACGAGTGCAAACTAGCGACTGTACGTAAGAATGCTGCATACCGGGCTATGCAGCAGTCTCATGGGACGCGGGTACGCGAGGAGAAATACAAAGAGCTCAGAAGTTTTTAAAAAAAGACTCCATAGACGAAAGATAAGTGCCTGAGAAAAAAAATTGTCTGTGAAATAGAGAAAAGTAGAGAGCGAGGTACGCACCAAGCGCTGAAGTTCTACCAAATAATCCGCAGTATGACGCGATGCACACCACGCTGCGCTTACTGCAAGGATAAAGAGGGTAATCTGATCATCGATATTGAAGGCATTCTGGAGCGATGGGAACTGCACTTCAATGAATTGCTAAAAGGGCCAGCTCACAGAAGAATTGGAAGCTCCACCAATGCAAGATCAAGACCAAATGCTGCCGCCACCAAGCATTGAGGAAACATTAAAAGCCATAAGACAGCTCAAATCAAATAAAGCCCCGGAGCTGATAGCATACCAGCTGAGCTGATCAAACAAGGAGGCACATCGTTACATCACGCAATCCATGAGATCGTGGTGCACGTGCAGGGGGACGTGCCGGGGATTGTCGTCGTTTGTTTGCCCCATACATAAGAAGGGAGATATCACAGTGTGGAACAACTATAGGGGTATAATATTGCTGAGTACCGCCTATAAGATACTCTCCACTATCCTACAAGATCGGATAGCCCCATACGTTAAACCCATCATTGGTCAATATCAGTGCGGCTTCATCCCAGGCAATGCATATGAGCATATATTCACCCTTAGGCAGGCGATTGAAAAGTGTTTGGAATTTAAGATTCCATTATATCATCTATTTATAGATTTTAAGGCCGCCTACCACACCTTAGCCAGGGTAGAACTATATAACGCCATGAGAGAGTTCGGCATTCCAAACAAATTGATACGACGTTGTAAGTTGGCCAGGACCAACATAACTATTCAAGTAAAAATAGCGGGATCGCTGTCCAAACCAATGAACGCCTTTAATGGACTCCGACAAGGGGACGGTCTGGCCTGCCCCCTCTGCAACCTGGCATTGGAGAAAGCAATCCGTCACTCTGGGGCCACAACTAGAGGGACTATTGTCACCAAGTCCAGCCACATATTTGCCTATCCAAATGACATCGACATCATCGGATGATCCCTACAGGACTGCTTCGCCCAGATCGAACAGGCGGCAATAAAATTAGGACTGCACATTAATGAGGGTAAAACTAAGTACAAAGTTCTGTTCTGCGAAGAGATGAGCTAACGTTGGTCAAACTATCAGGGTAGCGGAGCACGAATTTGAAGTAGTGCAATCCTTTAACTACCTTGAGTCAATAGTATCAGCCGATAACAATATGGAAGAACGAATACGCAAACGGCTGATCAAATCCAACAAAGCCTACTATGGTCTATCAAGGCTCTTTAAATCCCGAAATTTATCCAGAACATCCAAGCTACTACTGTACAAGACCATGGTCTTACCAGTACTCATGTATGGATCCGAGACCTGGGTGCTCGATAAAAGGCACTCTGAACTCTTAGCCGCGTTCGAGAGGAAGGACTTAAGGAGAATTGTTGGCCCGTATGTGAGGGAGGAAGATTCCGGAGACGCTACAACCATGAGTTGTACGCGATCTAGCTAATGTTGTAGGAAAAATCAAGTTTGGTAGACGCCGGCGGGCCGCATATCTAGCTCGAATGAGCGAAGAGGAGCCTGTCCGGAAAGTCCTTTTGGTCCAGGAAGTGTGGTGGGAGACAGGCCGGCAGACCTTATCTGCGATGGAGGGATGGCGTAGACCAGGACCCCCAGAGCCCGGGAGTGCCAAACTGGATGACATCGGCTCGAAGTCGGGACCAGTGGAGAGTTTTGCTAAATAAGGCCAAGACCGGATCCCGGTTGTAGTGCCGATGATGATGATGAGCTTTCATATCTATAACTCAAATAGAGAGACGAAGTATTTGAAATAAAATTTCCCAGAAGATGTAACAACAGCTCTAGGAGATGATCTGTTAATTATTGGACAGCTGGCGCCCGAAAACTTCCTTAAGAACAATAAAAATTGACATAAAAACTTTGCACGAGCGCCCCGTGCCAGTTCGTGCTAAATTTTGGATATGTGTGAATGTTTTTTCTATAACGCTCAGTAATGTAACAGGTCTTTTAGTAATATCCCCTATAACTCATTCCTGTGTCGAGAGAAATAATTCGAAAGAAAAAAAAATTATAATACATAAATAAATAAATAAAAATATAAATATATAAAATATTAATAAATTAATAAATATTAATATGAATAATAAAAATATTTAAAAATATTTGTATATAATTTTGATTTATAAATGATTATTTTTAATTACAAGAAAAAGAAGGACCATATGTTGGGCGACATTACAAAAATTAAATAACAATAAAAATATTTAAAAATATTTGCACTAAGATAATTATTTGGGTTTGTAAATGTTTAAAAAAAAGAACGTATGCTGAAAGGCATTCGAAAGCTAGCCAAGAACTTAGGGTGATTTCTAAAATCTAATAAATTATTGCAAACCAGGAAAAGTATAGTAAAATTAAATTTATCATTTATAATTGGCTGAATTGGCGCAAGGCTAATAACGTTGCTGGAAAAGCAAATTATTATGGAAAATTTAACAAGCCTCAGACTTGTTAAATAAGGCAAAGACCAGATCCCGGTTGTTGTGCCGATGATGAATTGGCTGAATACCGACTGTGGTGTTCAAATTAAAATATTAAGTCCAACACAGCACTCGATTTATAGTCAGATACTGTAAATTTTAGGCCGCAAAGAGTTTGGGTTTTTGTTATATATGTTACGGCCACAGCCACCCATCCCTTGAATTTAACGTCTGTGGAGCCAGTCTCCACCACTAACGGTGATACACGCCAAGAACAGCCACTTAAAGGATGTGACATTATCTAAATCAAAAACATTAGCCCATACAACAAATGGTCCCACATAAATTGATGGCAAGCAAATCAAATTAAACGTTCGATTTGCGTTAATCAATTAAACCCCAAGTAAATTGAACTAAACGTCCAATTGGCTCACATAAAAAACCGCAATATACTCATTGAACCAAGAGTTCACCACAAAAACCCCTAAGAGCCAAATATGCAGGCCAGATGCCGTCGTCCAAACAAAATCGATGAGAATCATAAAAATGCGCGCCAGCAATTTGATGACTCCTTAGAAAAATGGTTACCTAAAACCATTAAAACAACCGGCTCCAGTTTTCGTTTTAACCAAATTAAGTTAAAACAAACAAAAGGCAATAAACCACAATGCACATTCGCCTCGGTGTTATTGATCTTTCGTTCATTCGGTTCCCACGGAAAAAATGTTTGCCCATTCGGTTAAAGATAACAACAGGCGCAATAAACGCACTATTGATTTTTCTTTGTGTTTAATACCGAAAAAAGGATCAGGCGGGCAAAAGGTAATATCCTTTGATCTGGCGGAAGAAACCAGATTTCGAAAAAAATGGTTGTCTGGGCGCAAGGGGCTCGGACATTATATTTGTGACAACGTATCCTAAATATGTAACATTGAATATACAAGTTATTAAATCAAAATTAAAGTGTTTTTTTCTGAATGCCTCCAAGTGTAGGCATTAATTTTGATTTGCTTAACGAAATTTTACAAGTAGTGCAAACTACTGTGTATTCGTCAGGACACAGTTGTCGATTTTCTTTTGTGTGCCAGTCCGAAATTACGTCCATCTGTTGCACTGTGACCGGTTTTAAATCGCGTTCAAACCAAAGTCTATCGTAAACAGAGCAAGCATACCCAAAGTCATTGTCAAGAAACATCAATTTAAATCTTGATATCGATTTGTTCCATTTCATGTCCCATACCTCTTGCGCCGATATAACTGGTTGTATTGTAAAATATACGGGTTCTGCTACTGAAGACGGTGAGATATAGGAGTTGTGTTTGAAGTTTCGACCGAGACGGTCTTGAAGTGGTGCGTGGGGTTGAGTAAGAATAAAAACGGATAATTTGTTCAATTGTTGAAGAGCGTTTTAGTGAAATTAAAGCGGAAAATAGTTGAGTTGTTAAAGAGCATTTTAATAAAGAAGAAACTAAAGAGTGTCTTTGTTCACATACGTACTAAGATAGTAACATTAAAGTTTAGTTAAATAAAGAAAAAAAAAACGAAGAGTGTTTTATTTTAAAGGTGTGACAAGTGTGTGTAGTGTATAAAGTAAGTGGAAGAAAAGTTTTATAACATGTATTCATCTTAAACTGCAAACAATTGTCAAAACTTCATGACAATTGTCATGCTATGTGGAGCTTAGAGCATCCGCGTAGGACCAATCAAGGATGCTTAAGCTAGAATTTAAGCATTTTTGTCTAGCATGCAATTTAGAGTCTAAAAAAATATGTTTCAAAAAATGAAAACTGAAAAAAATATTCGTCAGCAAGACTTTGGGGGCATTGATCAAGAAACATTTCCGAAAACAATCGCCTAAATTTTTCTTCCAACACATTACGTTTTGAAATTTCTTATAAATTCATGTGAACAGTTTAAGCAAACTTACCTAAATGCTGATCGACTCTCTTCTTTGGCTTCTGGACCGATGCGTATGGATCACTGCAGTAGTCTTGTCTGGATGGATTCTGGCTGTTTCTTAAATTATGGTATTCATCGCCATGTTGGCTCGGTGTAGTCGTCAAATGTGGATACGGTGCGTAATCATCAACGGCTCCATAGCCGCCATGAGTCAAAGGATCATAACCATACGACGGTTGTCGTTCAACGAAATTATGCGTCGGAACAATTTGAGTTTGGTTTCCTGCTGCCGCTGACATCTTTACTTGCCACAGTGAATCCTGCGAATTCACACTTCCGCCGTTGTTCGAGTTGGAATAACTATTCTCGATATACCCCATATTAACCCCTGCAAAATGAAATCATAATCAATAAAGACGATACACATAAAACTGTCAGAGTATGATGAATTACTTTTCGATGTCTATTTTCTGTTTTCGCACACAAAGGATATTCCAACAAAAATAGACAAGAAAAATTGATATTAAAAGTAAACATCCATTAAATTGGCACGCAACATACAAACCCCGAAATAGTATGGCAAAAAAAAAAAAATTATGACAATAGAAAATTAGTGCAACGAAATAAAATAATAATATCGAGCAGCATATTAATTCAAAAAGGATACAAGAAGTAGATAATTTAATTTTATCTTCCAAGTAGCTGAATTCAACAACAACCAAAGTAACATACGAATTTTATGCATGCACATGAAAGTCCTTAACACGACAAAGGAAAAATAATAAAGTCCCAATAGAAAAGGATAAATCCAGGAGAGTAAAATAACATTATCATTGCTCAATGAAAGTGCTTTTGAGGATGTAGTGTGCGTTTAAGTGTAAAACGAAAAATCCACGTATTTTCTACAATACGCTATATAAGCATTCCCTTTTTTATATATAAATATTTGCACACAGGTGAGCATGACGAGGTGAATAAATCTAAATGTGAGAGGATATGTAGGGGTTTGAAAACGGATATAGACATCCTGCCCCGTGGCAGGAGATGTTATGTATTAAAAATTTATGTGCGAACATGAAAAAATCCGCATTCATAAAGGATTTGCGAGAAAACACGTTTGCTGTATAAGTGTTTACTGAGCTGGAATGCAAGGACAAATATCAATATTGTATCCCAAACGGAAAGCCATCTGTACGATGACTATACCACCCACGCCAATGCCAATGCCAACATCAACAACAACTATGGCAACAAGGAACATGGCACCGTCCGAGCTGAAAGAAAGCTTAAATGAAACTCGAAGGAATTTTTTTAGAAATACGATTTCATTCCCCTTCTCCGCACTTGTACGTCGATCAATATAGTACGCATTTTGCAATCGTTTAAACGGTGTTTATTGTAAAAATAAGGATATCGACTACTCCATGCAGCATATGAGTACATATTCAGGACACAAGCGTCAACAATTTACTCCTGTTAGCACAGGAAGTATTCATTCAAGGAGAATCAAATATTATGCGTTACTTGAACTGAAACGGATTACGGTAGAATGCGACGAAAAAAAAATTGTAACTTGATAAATTGTCAAACAAGGATGATAGGGAATCGAAAAGGGAGCCCTTCACTTGTAGTGCTCCGTGTGTATAAATTGTTTACATTTTAACACGGTTTCCTTACGAAATATGTCCACCATACGGTTGGGTAATCGCTTTTACAAGGAGCGCAACGACGTGGGTACACATCTCAAATTGGGATCCTGTAATGAGGGTCGTGTACACACAAAAGGATTCAATTCAAAGACAATTTTACATGATGATGGATTAATAATAAATAAATTGGAGAAATACATGTGAAGCCATGTTGTCGTTAACTGAAGGATTCATATAAATCATGTGGACTTTGATGCGTTTAAAATTAAACAAAAATATGGTAAGAAATATTTTTCGAGAAGCTATACTTTCAACATTAACATACTAACATTTTAAGGGTAGGTGTGGGGGGTTTCTCTATTCTACATGAGAAACAACCCACAATTCCAACCAACATTTCCACCTAATTTCGACCGCTTTCAGCGCGTCATACTTACCCATTTCCTTTATATGTATTCCCCTGTAAAACATTTCTAACGGACGTATAGCTAAACTCATCATCCTTTGCAGATAATGCATAATTGAGTTTAGCTACATAAATGTCATACGGCAACTCCATTCTTGCTAACCATGAGTTTCCCATCGGAAACCTCATAATGTCGGTTAGCAACAACAAGTCTAAAAGAACGACGCTGTTGCATCATAGCAAAATAGCTGGGGTAATTTCAGCGTCTTAGAGTCTGGTTCTCACGCGAATTATTTCCCAAACATCAGCGGCGTCCTATCGACTTTCTCCCAGATCACCCATTCGCTTGGGATCAATGATCTCTTTTTGCAGGGGAGCAACATCAGCTAGGTTTCCCTCTCATTCGTATTTCTTTCCACGGTTCAATGCACTTTAACTACACCATAGCCGTACCACTGGGTCAGTAGGTCGTGTCAGTAGCTGCATCTAATACCAACACACACAACCAAGGCTACCACGAGATCACAGCATATCATGTTTTCTGTTCTCCCATTCTTCATGTCCGTCAATTACCCTATTAACAAGAGTTACTAACACTTTGACGGGCGTGAGGTTGAGAGAGCAGAGGCGTGGTCTCTTTTGGTTGTCCTGTGTGAATGAAATATGAATTTCAACCCCAATTCACACCAGTCGCTATTCATTCATCATTGGTGTTGGACGTGCTGCGCTAATTTTTAATTTAATTCGCTACCGGTCGCAAGAGTCACATCTCAATAGTTCAAGTGAAAGGTCGCGTCGTGTATACCTTCAATAAAACAACTAATGAAATAAAACGAAAAGTTATTAATTTAAAATCAGTTTTTTTTTGTAAAAAAAAGACAATAAGTTATTGAAAAAAAAAACCAAAGTGTAGTACAACATATAAAAAGTGCTTTCATTCATTCAATTTTGCTGTGGACAAGTGTTTGGGGTAAAAGTGGAAACCGTGCCATACGCTGGCAACATACATTTTCTTAACTAAACAATAAAACTAAGTACATGGTGGCAACTTCTGCGAAGAGAAGACCTAATGTTGGTCAAACTATCAGGGTAGTGGAGCACGAATTTAAAGTAGTGCAATCCTTTAACTACCTTGGGTCAATAGTATCAGCCGATAACAATATGGAAGAAGAAATACGCAAACGGCTGATCAAATCCAACACAGCCTACTATGGTCTATCAAGGCTTTTTAAATCTAGTATTTTTTTCAAGACCATGGTCTTACCAGTACTCATGTTTGGATCCGAGACCTGGGTGCTGAATAAAAGGCACTCGGAACTCTTAGCCGCGTTCGAGAGAAAGGTCTTATGGAAAATTGTTGGCACCGTATGTGAGGGAGGACGATTCCGGAGACGTTACAACAATGAGTTGTACGCGATTTATCTTGAAGCTAATGTTGTAACAAAAATCAAGCTCGGTAGACTCCGGTGGGTGGGACATCTAGCTCGAATGAGCGAAGAGGAGCCTGCCAGGAAAGTCCTTTGGGGCAGGATGTGTGGCAGGAGACAGCGCGGTAGACCTTGTCTACGGTGGAGAGATGGCACAGACCAGGGCGCACAGAGCCCGGGAGTGCCAATCTGGATGACATCGGCTCGAAATCCGGTGGAGGGATTTGTGGGGAGGTGAAGTATTATGCCAGACACGGCTACACGGTTCACTTCACTCCCCATCACTAATCGAAAGTTCCGCCGAACACCGAAAGAAATTTCTTCACCAGAAATGTTCTCAAATTTTAATTCTAACCGTTTACGTAAAGAAAGGAAACACCAGGAAGTTGTTTGTGGAAGTCGTTTTTATTGTTTCTCTTAATGTTAATTTATTTTAATGGTGCGGCAAAAATAAACAAGAGTTATCATTTAACACAATTGGAAATTAAGATGATTTTAGGCGCCTGCGATCTGTTGCACATTATTTGTTTTTCTTTTATTCAATTGTTTTATACGTAACACCCGACTGACAGTGAATACATTTATTGTTATAAATTGTTCGTTTCTACACTTGACGGAGACTCCACGGTATTTACGTATCCACGGCGATACGGGGAGCGGAAGCGGCATGACCGTGGCGATCAACGGATGGTAAAGGACTCAGCGATAATCATCTCGTGCTGAGATGATTCGCTTATGGGGTGAGTTTGTGGTGTCGTGGTAGATATCCTCTCCACTAAGGATATGTTTTACCTACCACAAGAGAGAACCAGATCTCGTAGTGCAGATCATGGTGGTATGTGTGTGGTCGTACACATCACCGTGTTTATCGTTGCATTTAGCAAAGGATAAACGAACCTTGAAACGAGAAAAAAAGGAACAAAGGGGGAAGCAACCAAATGCTTCGTCCGGTAATGAGGTGTATCGTCGCTATCATAGACGTTGGCGACGAAAGAGGATCTACAAATACTTGAGGATTCATCTTGTGTAAAGGACAGATTGAAGATCTTTGTTAGTGGGAGAGAAAGAGAAGAGAAACCATTATTTTAAAAGGATATATAGACAGATCAACGACATCGTCTAGGGAAGTACTTAACTCGGTTAGGTGATCAACTGCTGCTATTGTGAGCTCGTATGACACGATAGGTTGCGAAGACCGTATATAAAAACAATACCATCGTCATTACGAAACACGTTAAAAGGGAATAGTTTTTGACTATTGATACTGGGGATAAGGTTGGCTTCGGTCAGAGTGTATATATCGAAACGAGGAGAATGTGTATTTCGCAGAATCAATTGGGCTTTGGAGCGGAGATCGCTGACATTCTGATAGTAGATGGATACGGAGAGAATATTGAGAGTTTTAGAGGGGTGTGGGGATGGCGGATGACGCTCACTCTTGGCTTAAACCTTTGTTAATAAACAAAACACATGTTACTAGGCAGCAACAACCGTGCGGTGTGGATTTCATGCCGAACATTTCGTGGACCGTATTTTTTCGTCGGTGAGAATGATCACCGTGCTACAGATAAATTAGTTCACTACCGTAGCATTTTCTACGCCTATTTTGGCCCACTTTTGGGTGGACTTGATATTTGCGATATGTGATTTCAACATGATGGAGACACTTCCCATACAGCTGGTCATCCACATGATCTATTGCAGGGGAAGTTTGGTAATCGCATACCCTCGAGAAATGGTTTGGTGGATAACAATAACAACGATATCGCGTATGGAACTACTTAACTCGGTCAGGTGATCAACTGCTGCGATTGCAAGTTCGCACCACATGATAGTGTAATGGTTGTGGCGATGTTGCGCTTTAGAGTAGGAGGGCGTCAGATCGCCTAACAAAATCCAGAAAAAAAAAAAAGCGTGGCACGTAATTGAACGTCGGGTCTAACTGATCGATAGAGTAATCAACAATAGCTGAAACCCGTAAAGGATAGTTCGTTGTTTAACCAATCAGCCAGGGCAGGAATGCCATAGGAGTCTGCCAAAAAGTGCAACGATTAGTTAAAACGACGGGAGGGCACAAATATCATAAATATTTGACAGAGTGAGAAACAATACAGTAAGAAGTCTGTTTGAATCTGATTTATTAATTGATAATTCGTTTCTTAAATACTATTTGACCCACCAACATTTATATTGCATACCAATAGCAAGTTGGTTAGAAGCAATCATATTTCGTCTATTTTTTCCAGTTTCTTTGGTGAAAAAAACTTAATTTTCTAGAGAAATTAATTAATTTATTTTCAAAATTAATTCAAATTTTTGGACATCGGCTTTTACACATTTCGCCCATCTTTCAGGTAATTTATGAATAGAATGCCAGAAAAACTGCTTGTCTTTCGTGGCAAACCATTCGTCGAGCCATTTTCCAACTTCCCCGAAATCGCTAAACTGCTGCTCTGTGAGCGCGTGCACCATTGATGCGAACAGGTGATAGTCAGATGGCCCCAAGTCTAGGGAGTATGGGGGGCGTAGAAGGATGTCCCATCCAAACGATTTCAAGGCGTCTTTCACTAGTTTTGCTGTGTGCCGCGAACTTTTTGCTCGCGCCATCTCTTAGTTGAACTGGAAAAAATGCATGCAAATGCATACACCTGGTATTGATCTTCCCCATTGCACGTAAACATCTGCTGATTGTTTCTTGTGACACATGTAACGCTTCTGCTAATAGCCGCTGAGTTTGAGTTGGGTCATCAGCCAACAACTCCGGCAATTGTTCGTCTTCACATTTTTGTGGTCTATCAAAGCGCTCACTGTCTTTCAATTTCAATGTGAAATGAACTTTTAAATTGTCGAAACAATGTCTCATATGTTCTAATTGATGGAGCGTGTTTACCATATATTTCTACCACCACCAAACGATGACTTTCAACAGCCTTTTTCTTTTGATTAAATAAGAAAAACAATGCGTGACACAAATGTTCTTTTTCAGGCACAAAACCCGACATGATCACTGAACGATAAAACAAAGGTGCCCGTTTTTGGCGGACTCAGCTTGTGTGTGTTTGTAGTTAAACAAAGTTAAACAAAATAACGTATGTGTCAAATTAATACGTTGCGTACTTTTCGTTGGCGCCATCTCTTAGTTAAACTGGGAAAAACGTATGTATAGACCTACCTTCCTCATCTCAAATTTATTGCACATATCATGGCTAATCTACAATGACAGACCTGTAGGTAATATTAGTAGCTGTGCCAGAACGGGCACGTGCTCACTAATATTCCACGCGAATATGAGGATGTGGTCGATCACCCGACTGCTTGCCCTTCACTGCACTCATTGTAAGCTGATCCTTTTGGCACAAGTCGCACGTTACTTTGTATGTTAACCGAATTATTTTCAGGAAAATTGGTGTGATGCATTAATGCATGAAACAATGCCCTTGGGGCGGAAATGTTTGTAGGTGACTGCGAGTTGGTGAGGCAATTGTCGGTGGTTCTTCGCGTAGTTTTAAAGAACCCCCACAGACTTCTGTCTGATGACACAAATATAGGTGAGCGTCATGCATCGTGATATCTC
Source organism: Microdon myrmicae (assembly GCA_963931805.1). Lineage (NCBI taxonomy): Eukaryota > Metazoa > Arthropoda > Insecta > Diptera > Syrphidae > Microdon > Microdon myrmicae. The sequence continues at coordinate 52,760,132 of OZ007497.1, read as the reverse complement.
ATATTATACCTTGCACACATCCATCGGAACATCTGGAAAATTAGCATTTTAGTGTCATACTTTTGCTTAGGCGTGTTTCGTCAGGTATTTTGTTTCAACGAACTGAATAACGATCCAATGAGAAAATGTGTTCCGGTATGAATGGGTACACTGCAATAGGTTGCGAAGAAGGTATATAGAAACATATGATTCATAAAGACTTTGAGCGTAGGTTAATTTCTATTGCGACATAGTCTAGATTGGGAGTAAAGAGATGGCAATAAGAGATGAGGCGAGCCTATTTTGGATGACAAACAGCACACCACGGCAAGGTGAATCCGAACGTATAAGATTGGTTTCGGCGGTCCCAAGATAGCTAAAAGATAGAGACACGATAAAAGACATAGTTATCGGCCGGCCTTCTTTATACCACTTTCTTTCATCATCATCATCGGCACTACAACCGAGATCCGGTCTTGGCCTTATTTAGCAAGTCTCTCCACCGGTATCCGGTCCTTGTTTGCGACTTGTTAAATTGTCCATAATAATTTATTTTTCCGGACAAAGTTATTAGCCACTTAGTCATTAACCACTTTCTTTGCCCGAGGAAATTAAAAATACAATTATAATTATTTTTAAGTTATAAACGCAGTCTTTGTAGCATTTGGAACACTATGATGAGTGTGTGTGACTGTTCATGTTCCTACCCAGCTTCCTTCGCGTAACCACTTCTCTCATATTTGAATATATTTGCAGCAGTCTACTTTTCTCACGCTATTGAGTCATATATATCTGTGGGGGGCGAAGTCGTGGCAACAACATGGGCGCAGAGTTCGACTCCGTCCCCACAACTTCCACTACTAAAACTTCCTCTGACAATTGTTCACTCCACTTAATAAGTTGCACACAAGTAAGGAAACGCACTGATGTATTTTATTGTTCTTTTTTTATCTATATTGTTCAATTAAGGTAGATGGAAAAAAAATAGGACCCTGAATGTGGACTCAACTTCGGATTCTGTACTAACATAATTTACTTTTTGGTTTTCTTTATAATGCGTAACACTTTGCACAAATAAAAAGATTAGCGACCCGCGATTGAAATTTGACTCCCGGTCTTTACGCATCCTCAAAGCGCGACGAGGAGCGGAAGCCGAATCGACCGTGGCGGTCGGCGGATGGAAAACGACTTAAAGGCTCAACCCACGTTTGGGGTGAGTTTGGTGGTGTGGTGAAAAGGAAATGAAATTTCCTTTGACCAGTGACCAATGGAAGGCGATCTCTGGGACGCGGTGGTGTATGTGTGTGTTCGTACACATCACCGTGTTTATCGATGCGTTTAGCCAAGGATAAACGAACCTTGAAACGAGAAAAAAAGGAACAAAGGGGGAAGCAACCAAATGCTTCGTCCGGTAATGAGGTGTATGTCGCTATCATAGACGTTGGCGACGAAAGAGGATCTACAAATACTTGAGGATTCATCTTGTGTAAAGGACAGATTGAAGATCTTTGTTAGTGGGAGAGAAAGAGAAGAGAAAACATTATTTTAAAAGGATATATAGATAGATCAACGACATCGTCTAGGGAAGTACTTAACTCGGTTAGGTGATCAACTGCTGCTATTGTGAGCTCGTATGACACGATAGGTTGCGAAGACCGTATATAAAAACAATACCATCGTCATTACGAAAAACGTTAAAAGGGAATAGTTTTTGACTATTGATACTGGGGATAAGGTTGGTTTCGGTCAGAGTGTATATATCGAAACGAAGAGAATGTGTATTTCGCAGAATCAATTGGGCTTTGGAGCGGAGATCGCTGACATTCTGATAGTAGATGGATACGGAGAGAATATTGAGAGTTTTAGAGGGGTGTGTGGATGGCGGACAACGAGGAAAAAAAGAACAAAGGGGAAACGACATAAGGCATCGTTCGGCAATGGGGGTCAGTTGTCTACATAGCAGCCACGCTCATTACACGGTAAAAGGGATTCCGATAGTTTATACAAAAGAGATCGTATATCGTCTCTCTGCCGACTGGGAGAATCGGATTCTTTTGTTTGCATATGTTTATGCTATTGAATCCAATCCGACGGCAAAGCGCGGCGTCGGTGATTGTTTGAAGATTCAAATAAAGAAATATTTCCGCGAGAAGTGCTTGCAGCTGAATTAATAGTTGCAAGTCTTCGGAAATTATTTAGATGGGTACACAATGACGGTTGTGTATACCATCTGTGTTAATTATGCATGGCATCTATGGCGACGCCAGGATCGAACTATAGTGTGAATATCTTCACTAATAGGAAATTCGGTTTTTGGGTCGCTAATGTAGAGACCTATTGATAATGTATGAATGCCCATGTAGGAAAAATTCTTTGCAGGCATTTCCAGGTAATGGATTGAAAACATTAACTATCCTTTGGAAGGGAATGTTTTTAGATGCCCATGCAAATGCATTGGCGGGAAACAATGGGAGTTGGATTGTAATAATGGGGGTCCTGCCTGATAAGTTAAGAAAGAAATCTTACGGAGAATTGTATGCGAAGAGATGCATGAAAGGTAAGTTTTCTTTTACAGGGACTTTTAGGTTAGAGATTTGATCTATTTAATGCGTGAAGCATTTAAGGTGCTAATGCGATTGCATTAGTGAAATTAGGAGATTGGATGAAAGTTATGGGGGTTTTTTAGGAAAGCGAACCGTGGGGTTTGGCGGAACCGCCACATATCTGTTATGTTTTCTCTTACTCATCTTCTAGTCAGATCTGTGCCATTTTTATCTTAATTCCATCTCTCTCTCAATCTAACCCTCTCTCTATCTTAAGTTTTCGACCTCTCAACCTCTATCTCTATCTTACAGAGTGGAAAAGAATTAAACGATTTTGCATTAGTAAAAAAACCAAGCCCTCTATATACGTAAAGACGTATGCCCTCCTCCCACGCACCAATGACCTGATACCCCGAAATGCCATCAGCGTCTGACCTGATACACCGAAATGCCATCAGCGTATAAAGGTATTGATCAGACACTGCCGTAAATTTCCCACGTATATTACGCTTATTGAAATGGTCAGAATTCCCTTATATTTGCATTGTACTTTGTTCACACACTAAATCAAAACTTATAATAACGTCGATATGCCGGGTTAATATTCACGTAATATTACCAAAATTTCAGTTCATAGATATCCAACAGTTTGGTGGTTTACTTCTGAAGAAAAAGGGTTTCGCATCCTTTGAATTAAATGAGGCCATCAATCCCACCAAGAGCTTAGCAGCTTATTGGTACTTTTAACTATTCACGAAAGCCTCCCATCTCTAGCCAGTGGGAGACCGATCTAATCATTTCTGCACGCGCAAATCCCACTCCAGGTCATCCCTTAATCCTTCAAAACGTTTTCCATTAATTGAAAGCATAAAAGAAAAACACAAAAAACCTGAAAACAGAACCAAAATGCTTTTAAAGCAAATGGCGAAGTCGTTGTGGTTGCTATTATATCCTCGTTTATATTTTATTTCCCGTGTCAGGGTGCTCTGGATAAGGAGTAGCACTTTTTAGCAATGATTATTTCACAGGAGCGGTTAGATATAAAATCACCATAAACAGAGGGTAGCGCAAAAGCCTCATACATTATGACACGCAAAAAAAATCGGAAAAAGGAATGTTTGAAAGTCATGGATGAGTTTTGAAAAATTTCATGGCTTGTTTATAAATGAAAGCCAAATAAAAATAAGGGAAATACAGAAAAGAAAAACGAAATACAAATTTAAGGCACAAAAATTCGGGCCTGTAAGAAATAAGAATAAACAGGAGCAGCAACCTGAAGTTGAAACGTGTCCGACAAAGTTTATGTTTCGTCAAACACTTTATGTGAATCAACTTTTGCTGTTATCCTTTTCGATGTTATTGTTTACTTTATATTTGTTTTTCTTTGTGCCTTTTTCTTTTCTTTGTTCTGGTTTTTGTTAGTTAGTTGCCTTCTTAAAAGAACGAAGCTAGAGGAATGGAAAAGCTCCACTTGGGAACGATGGAATCCCTTCGAAATCCATTTGAAATTCCTTTAACACATTTGAACCAATTCAAAGTATATGTTCGAGTTAATTGGATAAAGTCGACAAAGAGACTTAAGAGTCTCTAATGAAACCCCACAGATTTGGTTTTCAAAAAACTTTTTACCAACTTCTTCTTTACAATAAAATGAGATTAATCTATTATTTTGAAGATGGAATAGAATTCGAACTGAGTCAGGAGTAACTTATATCACAAGTTAAGGGGACGGCCCAGGTGGCATGTGGCTTTCTGAAACTAGGGATACAGGACAGCAGAACTTATGGCAATAGTATTGATAATAAATACAACTACCTTCTACTATGTGCTAAAATAAAATAGAAAACAAGGACCAGTAAGTGTTCGTTTAATATCCATATACGTTTTGGAAATGAGCGAGGAAAAGGTGGAGTGTACGATACAGTATCACAAAATTTACTCGATAAGAGGTGTCCCCAAAGTCTCACAACGAGTAATTTTGATAGAAAGTCCAAGTTTGAAATCAAAAGTTGTCTATTTTTAATTGACAAATAATACAATATAGCTTTATGTACAGGGTGGCTCAAATTAGGTTGCGGCATCGGACTTCACTACACCATTGACATTTTTTATCTGACAGTTGTGTTCTAAATTCCAGTCGTAAGAGATTTTTGCTATTGAGTTCAGCTGTACATATAAAATAACTTCTCAATTTGGAAAACTCATCGTGGATGGAGAAAACAAAAAAAAAAGTGTGCCTTCATTTAGTGATGTTCAATAGAGAGAATTCCGCCTTAAAACCACTCTATCCTTCAATCTATACTAGTGAAGAGGCACTTGATTCTGTTATTAAAAACCTAAAGCCCAAGAAATCAGCTGGCTCGGATGACCTGACGAATCATGTACTGAAAAAGCTCCCTGCTTTGTAATTGAATTTAAAACAACCCCTGCTACAACAATAACCAATTTCCCAAAACCTAGATATAAGCAAAAGTAAGCAAAAATAATCCTTACGCACAAAAGGAAAAGGAGCTTCGAGATAACTAACTTTCACCCTTATCTATTAGGAAAAGAACTGGAAAAAATTATTTGTTCAGAAATGGACAGACACACCCTAAACGAAGAGAAGAGCCCCAGTTGAGTTCGTAAAGTACACGATTTATACTCCACTTAAATGGCACGCCGACATTACCGTGAGCGCATTGAGGAAACATTGTTAAATTGCAGGCACATTCAACGTGGAGTAACCCTTCGACAGCGTTTGAAGAGAAGGGCTGACATATAAGTCAAAGAAACTAATGTTCCTCTTAATATAATTCACGTGATTGATAGCTTGCTAAACGACCGCGCATGCTACATTGAGTGCAATATAGTTGTTGGCGACGTGTTGTACAAGTATCGGGAAGACACCACATCATCACAGTGCATACAATTCCAAAAGACGCAACGAGACTTATCGGACTGAATACAACGAAGCCGCTTCCAGATAACAACGAGTTGATCCCAGAAACATGTCACAAGTGACAAAGGATCATTCGATTCCCGGGAAGACGATTCGTACACACCAGCTGCACACAACATCCATGTCAGTAGCTATAAAAGGCGAAGGAAGTAGTGAAGGGTTTGAGTTAGAATATCCAAACACAAATAGGAGGTACTACGATGAAATATTTTGGGGTCATCTATACCCCAAAAATGAATTTCATCAAACAAGTGACCCACATTCTTCAAAGGGGCCTCGGTCGGTCTAAGCCACTGCACAACATCTTGAAGTGGAGCAACAAAGTTGATACCAAAGTTAAGCTTCTCTGATATAAGCAGCTAATCCGATCTGGAATATCACACACCTTTCCCATATGGTTCAGCATATCTTCGGCCCAAATGGAAAGACTTCGAGTTTTCGAAAGAAAACTCCTCAGAAGATGCACCAACCACTCTAGAAGGCCTGACGGTCGCCATTACCCAAACTCTCACCTATACGAAGGCGCCTCCATTATCCCGATCGACGAGTACTTGCTACAATTACTATACAAGTACCTCGAAAGCATTCAGAACAGCGAGAACCCACTTGTACGGGAGTCTTGTGTTCTTGACCCTTCTCTCTCTTCGGATCAGACCACCACAATTTCTTCTTCAGTACAAAACTGAAGAAAGCACCCTTCCCAACGACATTCTCCTTTATAATAGAGGATTCCTGGACCCATCCCATAGGGTCTACTACTGACACACTATAAACAAGCACGCACAGTACAAGACAGCACAAATACACACACATACACACCGGAACACGTACTCACAGAGTGCGTGAGATTCGAGACCCGACGAACGATTTTGGAGAGACACACGAGACAGACAGTTACTCCGACTGGAGTAATAGATTAAATGCTTAGTTCAAAACAGGCATGGTGTGTAACCAATGGTATTCTCTGTGAAATGATGCAGCAGTTGTGACGTGACGAGCAGAGTAACAGGTAAACTCCGTCCCACCCCGCGATGGAATATCTAAAAGAAAGTTCCGCGGGGATCAACGGGAATATGAGCCTGGCGGGAGGTGGTTTTAATCGGTAAAAACCCGGCATGCCCCTGGATCGGCCTAGAGGTATCTTTTGAAAATTTCCACCTCCCTACCAAAAAAAAAAACAAAAACACCGACTAAAGCGCAGATTATCAGACGCCAAAGACGTGATCTGCGTTTACTACCGCACTCAAGACCCACCGGTCTTGTCCCCTTCTTTCCCCCCATCCCCCCACCCAAGTAGTTAAACAGCAATTGAACTAATCCTGTCCACACTATCCTTAGATACCTCCTTCCACTTTCTTTTCAGATATCTTGACACCGAGCCCAACATCTTCACGGATGTGGGTGATTCTGATTATCGCAAGATGACCAGAAGCGAGAGACAAGATGAGGGACACATTTGTCCTTGTCTCCGTAAAGTCGGCCTCTCGCCAGCCATTTTTTTTTTTTTTTTGAAGGGTTTGAGTTTACCTTCCCAGCATGCTTCCTCTCTATGATAGAGATCTCCTGGAATCATCCCATAGGGTCTTTTTTTCTTTCCTTATTCATTTATTTATTTATTTATTTATTTATTTTTTTTTATTTTTTTTTTTGTTTATTACTCTTCTCTCGGGAGAGGCGAAACTAAAGCGCCGAGTGGGCGCCCCGAGTGGGCGCCCCGAGATGCCACCAAACAACTGCTGCAGTTCTTTTCAAACAGTTGCAGGTTGTAACCCTCCGGCAACACTCGCGTGGGAAGGGAGTTCCGCAGCCTCCCCGCTCTGTAACGGAACGAGTTCTGATACAGGGATGTTCGCGCCGTCGGGAGACGAACACCCAACTGGTGCGATCCGTCGGATTGTCTTGTGGAACGCATATAAGCCGAATTGCATACAACAATACCACGAATCTCCGAAGAACAGTACTCGTGATAATATCTGTAAAACAGACAGACGTCCGCTACGCGCCTTCGATGTGATAGCGGCTTAAGTCCCGACGTCAGCGCCGAGTCCCCGATCAGACAGATCGCTCATCTCTGTATGTTTAAACGTACGTCGAGAGTATGCTTAGGAGCCGAGCTCCAAACATGAGAACAATATTCGAGCGCGGGTCTAATTCGGAATTTATATAGGAGAAGAAGTTGGGCCGGAGTAAAATATTTCTTGGCCCTAAAAAGATAGCTCAGTTTTCCTGCAGCTGACCTGGCGATGCTCGACACGTGTTTATGCCATGATACATTCCCACACACCGTGACGGCGAGCAATTTCAAGCTTTCCCTAGCTTCGAGGACCCGGCTATTCATCATCAGCTGTGGAACCGATGATCCACTTTTCTTTGTGAATGTTGTATATTCGGTCTTCGCTGGATGGAAGTCGACGAGATTGGCCCTTCCCCACTGCAGGACCTTATACAGATCCTGATTCAGAGAGGCAATCTGTCTATATGTCAGCTGTTGGGCCGCAGATGCACCAATCGGCCAAACTCCGAATTCCGAACTCCGAAAAGGAGGAAACAAGCGTACTATCATCCGCAAAACTGAACACTTTGTTATACGTTATTTCCAACAAATCATTTATGTGAAGAAAAAACAAGGTTGGAGCCAAAATAGAATTCCGGCGAATTAACAGGATACAGATCCAAACATCCGGGAAAGTCCATATCAACGAAGTTTGCTCAGCAATGCCGTGTCAAAAGGTCTCCCGTGGCCCGCCTGCCACGGAATCCGTATTGACGATCATTCAGAAGTTCGTTGCACGCCAAATACTTAACTAACTCAGTATTGATGACTTTTCCCATCATCATCATCATCATCATCATCGGCACTACAACCGGGGACCGGTCTTTGCCTTATTTAGCAAGTCCTGAGGCTTGTTAAATTTTCCATAATGATTTGTGTTTTTTTTTCGGGCAAGGTCATTAGTCTTGCGCCAGAGGCTCCCCGACGGAGAATTTAACCCCGGTCTACCGCGTGACAGGGGGGTATACTTTATAGACTTTTTCCATCACCTGAGATAAAATAGACAGTAATGCTATCGGGTGGTTATTTTGTGGAAGACACTTTTTCCCGTCTTTGGGATTGGCTGACCTCGAGCGATTTTCCAGCAGGCAGGAAAGGTCCCCCGTGCATAAGATAGGCGGAAGAGTGTGCCAAGAACCGGCGTTCACGTAGAATGCGTTGAATAGTGCGCGGACGAAATCTCACATCCCGCATCGAAGACCGTACCCCCACGATCACAGGTGGCTCCAAAAGGCCGGGATCGAGGTTTGAATTCGCGGGAAATAAATTCGCGAACACATTAGCTTTATCCTTTGAATTCGTGACTAACGCCCCCTGTCTGTCACCAATGGAGGGAAACAGTAGGATGCGAAGTTACTGCTGGCAGCTTTTGACATTGACCAGAAGGAGCGCAAATCAGTCGGGCACCGAAGGAGTTTATTGATCACCCTGTAGTTGAGAGCTTTTTTCGCGGTATCAATCGCCTGGTTGCACGCGTTTCTGATTCTAACACAATTCGGTCTGCTAACATCGGTTGGATTGGAGCGCCATTGCTTAAAAGCTCTATTTTTTGCCGCTGTAATCAGTTGGCATTTTTTATCAAACCAAGGTTTATCCGACCAACTTCGATTGATGGAATGTGGAATATACATCTCCATCCCCAGAAGAATAATCTCTGACACCGATTTCACGCAAGCGTTAACATCGCAGTTTCCGAAGCACACCTCGGTCCATGGAAAGGATGAGAAGAAATTTCGCAAATCGTGCCACTTAGCAGCCCCATACTTCCAGACATGGCGAAGCTGCCTAGGCCGGTTATTCGTTTGGTATGCAAGTGCTTGCGCGACAAATACCAAGCAGTGATCCGAGTTTCTCAGTGGCGCAGAAACCTCTACGGTGTAAATACTTGGTTTGGATGTCAAAAACAGATCCAGGGTGTTCGCATAATCCCGTCGAGTATCCGGCATTCGCGTTGGTTCCTCCACGAGTTGAGTTAAGTTGTGGCTAACAGCAAACATCTCCGCCAACCTCCCGGACTCTACGGTTTTGTTAGAATGTACCAGCCAGCCGGAATTGTGCACATTAAAATCGCCAAGGATAACAATTTCAGAAGCTGGGTGGTTGATCTGTATCCAATCGACGGTACCTGAAACATGTTCGAAAAATATCGCCGGTCGATCGTCGTTCGGGGAGCGGTAAAGACAGCAAAGAAATTGAACAGAATTCCTCAGCACGACCCTCAAACATATGATGTCCATATTATGTTACTGAGGAGGGAGTAGTGTGGCGTTTCTAACAGATACACACACAATACACAAGCAAATAGTGAAGAACACCGAACGAAAATTGAATAAGAAAATGCATCAGCCGTATACCAAGCAATAACATTCTACACCGGTTGAGTGTACTTGAGTTTAGAATTCGAATTCGTACACGCGGCAGTTACCTGATGTGCTCAACACATTGGTTCAATTTTTAGTGATTCTAACCGTCATAGCGTCAGTTCAAATCACACGTTCTTCACTGTCGTCGCAAACGCTATAGGGGTACGTTACCATAAAGAATCATGCGCGTTTAAACGAAAAATCGCCGTCAAAAGTGAGTTTATTTAGTGACGCATGGTGAAAGGTGAACGAAGCAAGAGAGCAATCACTGGAGACATATATATTTAGAATAGACATATATTATATAAAATCGGAAAGCTTACTGGCCATCCTGCAATCTTGTGTTGCTACTTTGAATTACTACTGGATTATCGGTCGCTCTTTTCAGCACCGGACTCATCTGAGGTTTGCCTTGCTCTTCTTGTGGGAAGATCACAAAACGGAGGATATTGGACATTGTATGTACTATTCTTCGGCAACGCAATGCAGTCCTCCTTACATGCGATAAAGAAGACCTGTGTTTTGGACTCGGCACAATTTTGACATCGATGTAGATGCAAAGATGAGTATCATGGGTATATATTTAACTAGATACTGGCCAGCAGTACCGATATTGTGTATACAAACAAAGGGCAAACAGTTCGGATAATCGAAGTCAACTTTGTAAAAGAGAAAAATTGTAATATTAGTCTGAAGCGAACAACGTGGACAAAAACATAATAAATTTGAGAAAGAAAAACAGTCGTTTCTAATAGTAGTAGTCGTAAGAGGAAATGAACTGGTCGGAAAGAATGTAACTTAAAGAAACAAAAAAACAATTCGCGCCTTTATATCGCCACAGGCTTAATCCTTTCATTAACATATCCCACCTGTCCGTATCCTACGGATATTACCACGAACATTGCTGAAGTGAATTAAGTGAGTTCAAAAGTTGCGTTTCTCCTCCTCCTCATGAAGTAGGCGTAAATACAAATATTGCGAACAACTTTGTCTCCATGTCATTCCAATTGTTAAACTTTTCATAAATTACGGGCATTCTTTTGTTTCTTTGCAGTTGTCATTCCAAAAGTATTCCCAGGAGCAGCACCAACATTCTTTGTACTTTTAAATACTTCATCGGCCGTATCTACTTTGAAGAGGAATCCTTTCTGGCTGACATTTATTACCACGCCCCAAGGAACCATATGATGTCGACAGTTGAATCCTCTTTTCATTAATTAATCCCAAGCTCAGAATTTATACTCAGCCCTTCTCCATAGGGCCGTTGTCATTATCCTGATCGTTGAAAAACTCCTTTCAGATGTTTAAATTTTGAAACACTCCTTTTTTCTTGTCCCTTTGTACGCACAAAATCTTATAAGTGTCAACCTTAGTAAACCGTCCTGTATCCTTACGGGTACAACTTAATTAAAGACTGGATGTTCTTGTTTTGCCAACTGCTCCCCATATGCACCCCATTCGACATCCCTGCACACAGTTGTTTATGTTTTTCTTCATTTAAATTCGCGACTTATCTCTAAAAGTCGCGCTGATAAAGGACCCAACGGTAAAAGCAAAACAATGTTTTAATTGCTTCTTATTTCTTATTCCTTATTTTCATTTGTCTCGCGAGGATAATCATTTGAATTCAGGATGTGTTTAAGTAAAAAGACTCTTTGAATTTTTTATGTTAACTTCACAAGTTAGAATCGACAGTAATTTTAGTCGACAAATTCTGTCAGGATGCATTGGTCCTGACTTGATACTTAAACTAACTTCTTTGTATTTTCGTTCAACCCGAACTGCGTAAAAAAAAAACGTCGTTCGAAATTTATTTCTCAGTTTATTTGTAGGCAAATATAAGAAGTGAATTCATACTAAATACAGTATTTAAAATGATGTGCGGATATCCTTTTTCATTGGTCTTTTCAAAATACGAGCGTTGACGCGCAAATAAATTGCCTATTTGTGTTGCCTTTTTACGTTCGGGATTTTATTTATTGCGATCCCTAAAAAGAGCAGCATAAAGGGGTGATAGACCGAACAAACGATATAAAAAAGTAAAAAAATAATAAAACAGTTGAAGAACAAAAAATAAATAAATAAGACAGGACCGAAATGGGTCGGTGAAGTATTCGAATTTAAAGGTTAAAGGTAAGACGAATTATTTTGTTTCCTTTCAAGGATGTAAATGTTTTGACAGTTTCCGCAACCGGGTGACATTTGCAATTTGTTCCAGGATGTTTCAGGGATCAAGTATAAAGTGATGTATATATCACTTAAGTAAGCAGTGTTGGGTTTTTTTATGGATGGGTTTTGACATTTCTTCGGGATTACCCAACAAGGAAACAAAGTGTTCGTGATTATAAATAATTGGACAGAAGAAAGAAATAAGCGAAAGGTATCTATGTTCAGTGTTAGGTAATTTACTTCGGCTTTAAAAGGAAATCAATTCATGCCTTGCATTAGATACACGTGGGACGTGTATTGTGAACGCTTTCTTTTCAGTAACAAAAAAGGTAAATATCTGGACGATCTGATATAAGCAAAAAGAATAAACAAAAACCCGAATACGAGGTATACCAGGTACTCTTGTGCGAATTAAGGGGGCGTACATACTTAGAAGCGCGCTAAAAGAATAATGGTTGAGTATGTTTTAAGAGAAACTAGATGAATTGGATTTTTGTGTATTATAGATAAAAGTCTGGATTTTTTAGGTAATTTTTTTATGAATATTCTCTTATATAGAATGAGAAAAATCATCTAAAACAAAAACAACCGATTTTTCCGTTGATATTACAATATAATCAGGCCCGACACCAGCTGTTTGAACTGCCGAGTGAAGTACCGATTATACTGCATCTGTTCAACTAACTAACTCTAAATATTACTTGACTGTTGGATTTGCCGCTTTCCCGTGTCGGCGCCTGCGTGCTGTGCACACTAGACTGATTCACCTACGGTGGGCCTGATTGTGATCTGGCAGTCGTAATTAATATAAAAAACAGCGATGTATAACAAAATGGCGGGGACTTGAGCTCAATGTAGTGATAGAAGTTATGTCTTGTTCTGCTCACAACACGTTTAGCAATGAACAGAAAAAAACTCTCGATGACAAAGACTACATAATTAAACATATCATCATCATCATCGGCACTACAATCGGGAACCGGTCTTGGCCTTATTTAGCAAGAACTGAGGCTTGTTAAATTTTCCATAATGATTTGTTTTTTCCGGGCAAGGTCATTAGTCTTGCGCCAGAGGCTCCCCGACGGGGAATCGAACTCCGGTCTCCCGGGTGACAGGCGGGTATACTAACCACTATACTATCGAGGAGCCCAATTAAACATATAATGACCAAAAAGATTTCAAATTATTTGGTTCAGTTGTCTTTTTTTTACACACAAACGCAGATGTTGGTGTCAGAGCACAGTGCGAGCGGAAGGAGAGGAAGTGGATAAGGAAAGGAGGTATCGATGTACACTGGTCTTAAATGCCTGATCATTACAACGACGAGGAAACACATGATCAGGTAGAGTATTCCACATTCGTGTGGTTCGGCTAAAGAATGTGTTTCTATGTTTGTTTGTGCGTGTGAAGTTGACTTTCAACGAGAACTGATGCGCATTCACGGATTGATAGGTATCGCGCGAAAATGCCTGAGGAGGCGGAACACATTTAGCAAGTTCTGTTGAGCTACGACCGTAATAATACCTATAGAAGAGAGATAGGCATGATACGTTGCGCCAATGTTCAAGCGACGAAATTGATCGACTCACAGCTGGGTCCCCAAGAAGTTTCACTGCTCCTATTTGCATCCTTACGAGCACGTGTATTGCAGTTTTCAATGCCCCTGACCAAATATGGGAGTTGAACTCCATTTTGGGACGAATATACGCCTTGTAAATAGTGGCCAGGTTGGATGGAGTGAAGTATCTTTTGCATCTCTTAAGCATTTGGCCGCACTTTTCGCAGCTTCAAAAATGTGGTCACTGCAATTAAGAGTCGAATTAATTGAAGTGCCGAGGATTGATAGTTCCTTGGCTTCGGCGATGGAAGCGCCATTCATCGACAGTATACTTACTTTGGGATCCACCTTTGACGACAGGAGACAGTACCAAGTCCATAAGGCATTGAACTCTACTCGGTTAGATAATCCCCATTGATATATCTTGTTGAGGTCGGAATTCAGTGTATTAAGCATAATCTGCTGATTGGTGCTGACGTTCGAAGAGTTTGGTCGAGAACGTTCGTATGAGTATGAGAAACTCAATCTGCTATCATTGCCAAACGAGTGGATTGGGTTGTGGGTAATGGAAAAGATATCATTTATAAAGATGAGGTGCGAGTACCGAATCTTGGGGAATACCTTGATTAATTTGATGAGAGGCAGATTTGACACCATCAAGAACTACTTGGATTGAACGGCCAGAAATGTAGTATGTTATCCATTGGATCACGGAATTTTCCACTCCACATGAATGTAATTTTGATAAAATGGCTGGATGCCAAACTCTGTCGAAGGCTTTAGTGATATCCAGTGCAATTGTGGGGGGTTCTCTATACTACACGGAGGACCCCCCACAATTTCCGGCTAATTCCACCTAATTTCGACCGACATACAGCGTGTCAAACCAACCTCATTCCCCTCTACTTAACAATTCACCTGTAAAGCATGTTACCACCAAGGACAGATAGCTAAACTCATTGTTCCAGGCAGACAATGCATAAATGGGTTTAGGTACCCTTTTTGCCATACGGCAACTCTAGTCCATGTCGGTTAGCGACAACCAAATCCAGCCGGACGAAGTCGTCGCAGAACCGCTGGGGAAATTATCAAAACATTCGATTGAATCACGTGATAATATTTCCCTAGCGTTACTTTGTCTTTTCCCAGTTCCTCCATCCGCTGAGGATCAAACATCTCTTTTCTCAGGTGAATAGAGTAAAACACATTTCCCGATCCTCCGCATTTCTTCCTTTCCATAGCCACACGCCTCCGGGATAATCATCACACCACACTACCCCAGTGTGGAGCACCTCGGAGGCCACATTATCACACGCACACTAAGCCAGATCAACTCCGAGTTATTGCGCTCCTCGCTTTGAGTTTTTCATCCACTCTGCGCACATCGGCGTGCAACGAATACGCCAGCACTTATCCACCCCGAGGCGCATGGGGAAATGAAGAGCGCACAAGTGAGAGCGCGATCAAATCGGCTGGCAAGTGCCCAAAAGCAAAAAATCTCCTTTTATTTTTAGTCCCCTTTTCGAACGAGGGTCTTGCAAAGACCATAGGAAGAGATCGACACGAGTCAGTCGATACACATCACTCAAACGGCGCACACGTCTCCGGTCTAGAGAGGAGTCAGATTTTTATCACACAACCATACGCATGTGCCCGTGGGTTGCTTCGTCAGAGTCGTGAGTCTATGTCGGTATTGAAATAACCGTGTCTGGAGAAAATCTCGTTTGTTACCTGTTCTCGTGTAATTTATAATAGACAATTATTCAACGACGTGTTGTGCAACAATTTAATATGTTAAAAATTAATAATTTGTAAAGCTTAGGATCCTGTCAAGTTATCAAAGGAGTCGTGTAATTTATAATAGAGAAATATTCAGCAACGTGTTGTGCAACAATTTAATATATTGAGGATAAATAATTTGAAAAGCTCAGCATCCTGTCAAGTTATCAAAGGAGTTCTGATTAATAATTTGTTAAGCTGTCGATTCTGTCAAGTTATCAAAGGAGTCGTGTAATTTATAATAGACAATTATTCAGCAACGTGTTGTGCAACAATTTGTAAAGCTTAGGATCCTGTCAAGTTATCAAAGGAGTCTTGTAATTTATAATAGACAGGTATTCAACAACGTGTTGTGCAACGATTTAATATTTTAAAGATTAATCATTTGTAAAGCTGTGGATCCTGTCAAGTTATCAAAGGAGTTCTGATTAATAATTTGTAAAGCTGTGAATCCTTTCAAGTTATCAAAAGAGCACTTGAATTGGAAATAAACAATAAAGCACCACTTACAACAATTGTCAACAACTCCACCGTTTTATTTCTTGTAACTTCATTTGTGTATATTGGATACTTGTGAACGAGTTTAGGGAGAATACAGTGGAAGGTTAAGTGAACCCGTATTGTACTGGACACCTGTGGCGGTTCCGCCAGATCCCACGGCTCGCCTTCCTGAAAAAAACCCCATAACCACAACCCGGTCTGCACCAGCTTTCGCTAATGCAATTCGCATTAGCATCTTAAATGCTTCACGCATCAAACAGACCCAATTATTATAACCCTAAAATCCCTATAAAGAAAACATACCTTTTCATTGCATCCCTTTGCATACAATTTTCTGTAAGAATTCTTCTTGACCTTTTTAGGAATTCCATAACTCCCATTGTTTCCCGCCAATGCATTTGCATTTGCCCCAGAAAACATTTCCTTTTCCAAGGACATGTAATGCTTTCAAGCATTATCTGAAATTCCTAAAATTGATCCTTAATGTGCATATGCACCATAAATAGCAAACATTCGATACCCTTTGTCTGAGTTAAAATACTATGTCGTCAGCTTGTTTTTACAGCTGCAACACTAGCGATTCAATAGACAAACAATGATGCATTTCTTTCGTCGCCACCACTAATTGCTTGGCATACCTAAATGCAAGCAAGGGATGCGTATCGGCAATTAACCCAAGATACGATATACAATTTCTATGGTATAAAGTATCGTATCCCATCAACACCTTTTTTCCAACGTCCGTCATAGCGACGTTGCATAAACATGACCCTCATTAAAGAGCGAACCATTTGGTCGCCTTTTCTTTTGTCCTTGCCGCCTGCCTGTTTCGTTGTTCCACTACACGTGTGAATAGCATTGATCTCAACGATCCCACACATACCACCATGACCTTTATTACAAGATCTGGTTTCCTATACCACCAAGAGAGACTTTACGTTTCCCTGGTGGTAGGTAAAAAAAAAACGATATCCTTATTGGAGAGGATATCGTTGGAGTCTATTTCTATCCGCCGACAGCCATGGTCGTGTTGACTTCCGCTCTCCGCCGGTGCACGCGGAGATGTGTCTATACCCGTTGTCGAATGAGTGCAAACTTTTAATCTTTAAAAAGTCAAGTGAGTGTCAAATGTGAACCAAGTGCTAAACGATAAACAAAAATAAATTCCCGTAACATCTCTTTCGAATAATGACGTATTTAACAAAGTAATGCATCAAGATACCATGGATAAATCCGAAATTAATGAAAGTACCAACCATAGAAATAAAATTGAATAAAATGAAACCAATGTCTTTTAATTTTTATCCGTGTACAGTGTTTTCATTATTTTCACTTGACTGTTCCTGTGAGTGTCTGGTTTACTTCTTGTGTTGGTGTTTCCTGACTTTGCGTGATCGGTTGTGACGGAGTTTTGCTGTTTCTGGCGAGTACTATGAATCTTAGTGGCAGTGATGATGGGAGAGGAAGTGAACCAGTGCAGTACGCCCGCACAACATACTACCTCCCCACACACCTACTAAACCTAAACCCCACACAACAACCTTGCTTTCTCCGAAGCAGTGGATGGAATGGCTCCACTTTTCGGTATGGTACGCCATCAAATCTCCTGCCATATTGGCGGTCATTTGATTTCAGATATTTCGAAAATTGACGGTTGATCAGTGATTCCATTACCTTTGAGAGAATAGAAGTTACTGCCATGCGTCGGTAAGAAGAGAGGGACGATTTGTCGTCGCTTTTGGGAATTGGCTGAATGTTCGCTGACTTCCATTTATTTGAGAAACGACCAGTCGAGTAAAACAAATGGAAGAGTCTCCGCAGTGGTTTAGAGAGTGAAGAGGAACATCTCTTCAAGAGAATTGGGGGAATGCCATTCGAACCAGCGGATTTGTTTGCGTTTAGCTTATTAAATGCCCGGGCACGCGTTCGGAAGCGAATCTGGCTCATGGTGTGGTGCTAATGCTTGTTACGGACCTCGCGCCCATGTCTTCCCCTAACACCCACTAATTCCTTTTCGCAAATTTCCCCTCTCTGCCTGTAAAGGGAAGATAAATCGTCAAGTAGTTAATTTGCATTGCACTCTGAGATCAATCCACTATCCAAACTGGGTCATTCGGTCACCATTGACTTTGCGTTCGTTGCACACAAAAAGCCAAATCATCTCCGGGATCACCGCGGTCTTCGTTTCGGTTCTCACATTATCTCTAGTCCATTGACTATTGCATTAACCCACAAGAGTTTATTCACCTCGATGGACGGGGGAAATGAGAGAGCGGAGATGAGAGTGCGATCTCGATTGGTTGATCGTTGGATAGAACCAAAGAGTCAAATTTCATCCCTCGTCGGCGACAGTCGAATATTAACCGGTGGAGTGCGCACACATGCGAGTTTTACGTGTGAATCTATAGTAAAGTTTTTCTTTCGTTTTACGAGGCAAAAACAGAAAGGTCGAGTGTCAACCACTGTGGAGTGCGGATTTAATTTCAAATTGAACAACTTCAAGTACATTAATCGGGTGTCGCGATTAAGAACCCAAACAAATCAGTCGGATGGTAAATCTGTAAAAAGGTGAACTCAGTTAAGAAAGTGCGATTTCTAAACGTTCGACTACAATATCCCCCCTGAAACTGTATAAAAAGTAATCAGCGCAGGAGTTTAAAAACCCTTTTATCTAATATAACAATGTGCAATAGTTTATGTGAAGTGTGGAGACACTAACCATAGATACATCACCGGATTCGACCCCCCCCCCCCCCCCTTCGGGAAACAAAATTTTGCGTAACAAAAAAAAACATATTAGTGTTAAACAATAAAAAAAAAACAATTAATAAGAAACCCGTGCTCTATCGTTTTATTTACTCCTCCCGTGGATATTTTTGTGAGCAATTGTAGGCGACTTCGATTTCAGCGGGACAAGAGTGTGGGAAGAAAGTGAACCTGTGCCCGTGTTAGGCATCATTACTTTCTATCCACACTGCACTAGGTTATAACCGAGTATAGTAAAATCTCTGTATTAGTTATTACCTGAGTCTCGCTAAGTGCAAGGAATACTGATTTCTGGTTACCGACGTGGGCAGCCACAGGGGAGAAATTGCATCTTAGGCCGCCAATGTTACACAGATCGACGTGAAATTCCCGTTCCATTGAAATGGCCTGGCACAGAAAACCAATATCGCCTCAGAAAAGGACGCAAGTCGGACCCAGCGATAGATAAGCGAAAGCAAGCACTAGTGTCATGCCCTTGTAGTGGGTGTCCTACTAGATCCGTGCCGAAATCCGGGTCACATCCCTTTCGTGACGAATATTACGCCACTCAAAACACCAAAAACTCTCCAAAGATTATAAATCAATCGAGAGTGTCGATGCCTGATGGATGCAACAGAGGTGCAAAATAGAGGAGAAATAGACACAAGGAAAGGAGAGTGTATGAGTTTTCCCGCACTGTACACTTCCACACAATGTTCACACTACGGCGCGAATCCCATATATATTACTGCACTACACTCGGACGCGTTTGTGGTGATCCGTTTGTTTATTTCGGATCCCACAGAATACATGACGCGCGAACCGATAGTGCAATTAGGGTATCTTGTGTTTACTTAAGATACCATAGACGGATTAGTTAGTTAGTTGAAATATCTTGGTTATCAATTTGAAAAACACGATTTTGAGAAATGGATGTCTTCAAGTTTCTCATTGAATGAATAGTGACAAACTACTGACGATGCTTCCTCTGTTTTTCGTAATTTAGCCGATGGGACAGAAAATATACGTTCTACGGAAAAGTACAAAACAGTCGGGAACACCCCTTAAACACAAGAAAACCATCGCAATTATGCTACGAACGAAGCTGGATTTGTTGGCGGTGGGACACGTATCCAACAAAGGCATGCACGGTGTCGGATATAATTTCGCTATTTCTTCGAATTTACTCTTGAAATTTCACCAAACGTCCTTAAGACTAAATGTTTTTAGAAGAGTTAACACACAAATTAAAAAGTTTTTAGTCCCCATAAAGGAATTATGGAAAAACCCTAGATAAAATCAACTAATTATAGCATGTTTATACTAGAGGTATACACAGTGTAGTATACTAACAGTAAGGTGCACACCTTGTGGTACACACAACGTGATACACCCGGCGTATATGTTTCGAAACTTCCCGTGATAAACCTCATCGAATCAAAATATCTGAATCTGATATCTAAAAATCCAAACAATTTTGATTTGGTTCTTGATAATATTCTCCTCCAGTTTCAATAGACATGTTACACCTATTTAACAGTGTTTCAAATGCGTGTTCCAGCTCATTTTGTGGGACTGCCTATAGTGCTCGTGTTTAAACTATTTTGCTGGTCATAAAAAACACCATCTTCTTCATTTCAGTTTCACTTTTAGGAAAAGCGAGAAGATGCACTGGGCCGAACCAAGTGAATATGGCGATTGATTTAACACACAGACTTTCGAGCCATACATGACAACAATGAGTGACGTGTTACTCGATGCGTTATCGTGTATTGGACACTAGGCCTCTGGATCACGATATTCGGGTCGAAATAGAGGAATTCTGGCTATCCGATGCTTTAAAACTTCGTAACAATTTGCACATGTAATTCTTTGATCAGTTGAAAAGAATTCCTTGCGGATAATTCCTTTGTTATTGAAGAGTGTAAAGCCCATTGTTTTGATTTTTTTTTATTTAGCTGTCCGTGTATTTTTGGCTTGTAGTGAATTTTTCAACTTCCATCTCGCATTCTGAATCTCGATTTTTGGATTGTACTGAAAGCATCATGTTACGTCACCCATTACAATTGTTTTGGGGAAATTTGACTAATTTCTTGCGGGTGTATTGACTTACTTGGAATGATTGTTCCCACCGGTTTTTGGTTATCCGTTAAAATCTGTGGAAAAAGTTTCTCCCAAAATCTCGTGAACAATGATTCGGATTGTGTCTCTTCTGTTGTTCAAAGCTCCTTCTATCATTTGCAATAAAATTACGCACCGAGTCTAAGTTGAAAATAGCCTGCCATTGCCATTATTATCTTTTGACGACTCTCGGTGGCCCAGATAACATTTATACTACAGAAAAACAATTGCTCTACTCAAGCAATCGTCACCATATACCTACTGCCTGAACCAGAATATTTCTGATGCATTTTTATCAGAAATATTTATGCGTGAAATTTAATAACACCTCTTTGATGTACGTTAGTATTTCAAACCGACAACAAAAAATTCTTTGGGAATATCTGTCATACCTTTCTAATTATCAACAGATAGTAACAAAGTTGTTGTTACCAAAAAAGGACTGTCATAGCTTTCAAACGCTGAACACGTAGCTTTTGCTACTAGTTGGTCAGGCATGATTCCAGTTTAGAAATTTATTTGAAACACCCCCTAAATAAACTATTTATTATCGATTAATATTCCTTAGAAAAAGAAGTTACACCACCAAGTTATAAATAAGGATCACAAGCACTCTATTCAATACAAATTTCATGCTCCAACTATCTTCCCGACCGAACGAATTCTCCCCCGTGACGACCGAGAGGAACTTTTCGTCCTCCCGTTTGTTTTTGAGTACACAGCTGCACCCAGACTCATTTCAATCATAATACTCTGAGTGCCAATCATTTCTTGTACAGTTGCACCAACGCTACAAAGTGTTTCTATTTGACTCTGTTCACTTGCAGTGTTTCTATTTGACTCTGTTCACTTGCAGTCAATATCCCGGGAACTGTGGTGATTGTTTATTTCATCATTCAATGGGAAAATGAATCCCCCGACTTGTAGTCACTATCCCGGGAGCAGTCGTGATTGTTTATCTCATCATTCAATGGGAAAAGGAAACTCCTGTAGTGTGCCAACAATGGGAGCAGCATCTTCATTCTTGTGGTAAATTATACTCTTTTCTTTGGCAGAGTTCCGTGAGAGGAAAATTTAAAGACCCAAAGAGGATCGTAAAATTTGTTTATGATCGATGTTCCTTTCGTACTGTTCTTATTGCACGCATTTTCGCCGGCGATGGACCTGGGGATGTTTCGGTTGGCCAATTCGTTTAGGTTCTGGAAATACATGCTGAAGAATATTCCTGCAAGCATGGAACAGATGGGACCACTTCACTTGTGTTATTGAGAACCGTATGGTATGGGCACGCGGAGATATGATCCATATTTGCAGAATTTCTAGTTTCTCCGAACTTTTGGCGATTCATAGAACCACCAGAGCATCTAGGACAGTTGAGTTCTCTACGAAAGCTACAGCACAGTTCATCATTCTCTATTGCAATAATGGCGGCACTGCTATCAACTCTAAGAGCACGTGCGCTTCTGCCTCGTGAGCCGTACCATCGGATCAACTGTGCAATTCGTTTTGGGAATCTTAGATACACGTAAGATACCCTATTGCACTATTGCACTAT
The DNA here is from genome assembly GCA_963931805.1 of Microdon myrmicae. Classification (NCBI taxonomy): domain Eukaryota; kingdom Metazoa; phylum Arthropoda; class Insecta; order Diptera; family Syrphidae; genus Microdon; species Microdon myrmicae. The sequence goes on along the minus strand of OZ007497.1, from coordinate 52,737,825 downwards.
CGGTTCGGGTGCGAAGTCTACTGTGGGATCCTAAACAAACAAACGGATCTTCACACACGCGTCCGAGTGTAGTGCAAAGTTTTCTGTGCGATCCTATGTAAACAAACGGATCTCCGCACACGCGTCTTAGTGCTGTGAAAAGTGCGAGAATATACACGCGAGTGATGTGCAGTGCGGGAAAACCCCCTACCCTTTCCATCCCTTGTGTTTGTTTTCCTTTTTTCGCACCTCTGTTTGCTTCCCTCAGGCATCGATACTCTCGACTGATTAATAATCTTTGGAAAGCCTTTTGTGTCTGAGTGGCATAATGTTCATCATGGAAGGGATGTGACCTGGATTTCGGCACGGATCTAGTGGGGCACCTACTACAAGGGCATAACACCTCTAGTGGTTGATTTCGCTTATCTATTGCTGGTCCGACTTGCATCCTTTCCCGTGGCGGTATTGGTTTTCTGTGTAGGACCGTTTCAATGGAGCGGGAATTTCGCGTTGATTTGTGTAACATTCGCGGCTTGAGATGCAATTTATCTTCTGTGTCTGCCCATGTTTCTAGCCAGAAATCAACTATCCTTGCACTTAGCGAAACCCAGGTAATTACTAATACTCGTACAGATATTTCCGATTTTAATCTAGCTGGATATAACTTAGTGCCACTGATATTGCTTATCAGCATTTGCCACAATATGGGCTCTGTTCAACCCAGAATTTAATTTCTCTTGGCTAAAACTACACGTTTGTAAGCATATCATACATTACTGCTTTCTTAACAGAACCCCAAACTTGGATAGATACCCATCCTTTAACGAATTCGATGCTCTGTCTGATTCTATCTATAGGATCTTGACCCTATATCCGCACTCTGAAATCGTTATTGCGGGTGATTTTAATGTGCATAACTCTCAGTGGCTTCGTCACTCCGGAACAACAACACCTGAAAGTCAATATGTGCAGCTTTTTGCTGATTCAAATAGCTTAACTCAACTTGTCAATGAGCCAACACGGGTACCATATATATACCTATATGGTCATTTCGCCAACACACTGGACCTGTTTCTCATTTCCCATCCAAACAAATACACAATTGAAGTTTCTTCGACCCTGGGCACTTCATACCACTAAATTTTCTCTAACCAACAGTAACGTTAATGAGAGAGCTCCCAGAAGAACAGTATGGTTCTACGAGAAAGCCAATTGGGAAGGTCTGAACAATTTTTTTTTGGGAGGTTAAATTGGTCGTTATTTTTCCTCCATAACGATGGTGACTCTATAGCGGACACATTGACAAACACGCTTCTACTTGGCATGCGGACCTTTATTCCACACAGAGTAAAGAGTATCAAACCCAAGAGAAATATGTGGTTCGATTCCGGGTGCAGAGAAGCCATTAAAGCTAAAGAGTTGAGCTTCCGGTTGTATAAATCAAACAATACTGAGGAAAACCGGAATAGATTTAAGAGAGCTAGGAATGACTGCAATGCGTATATTCAACGCGCCAAGTTCTTGTATGACCAGAAAGTAAGATACTCTCCCACAGGTAGTAGAAACTTCTGGGCATTCGTGAAAAACATTCAAAACTCGGTCTCTTCATCCATTCCATCGCTTATAGTCGATGACAAACCAGTCACCACTGCAATAGAGAAGGCGAATCTACTTGCTGCACATTTTGCAGCCAACTCAATGCTGCCTGATACCACATCAGTTCCACCTCAACTTGAGCATAAGCAGCACACCATGAACCAGATTCGCTTCCGAACGTGTACTGTTGCCCGCGCACTCAAAGACCCAAACGCACACAAATCCGCTGGTCCGGACGGCATTCCCCCATTCCTCTTGAAGAGATGTTTCTCTTCACTCGCTAAACCACTGCGGAAACTCTTCCATTTATCTTATTCTACTAGCCGTTTCCCAAATAGATGGAAGTCAGCGAACATTCATCCAATTCCCAAAAAGGGTGACAAATCATCCCTTTCTTCTTATCGACCCATAGCACTAACTTCTATTCTCTCCAAGGTAATGGAATCTCAACTTTCGGAATATCTGGAATCAAATGACCTCCTCAATGACCGCCAATATGGGTTTCGTAGCAACAGGTCCACAGGAGATCTGATGGCGTACTTTACCGAAGAGTGGAGCCATTCCATCCACTACCTCGGAGAAAGCAAGGTAGTTGCATTGGATATTTCAAAGCCTTCGACAGAGTTTGGCATCCAGCCCTTTTGTCAAAATTGCATTCATATGGAGTGGACAATTCCCTGATCCAATGGATAAGAGACTATCTTTCTGGCCGTTCAATCCAAGTGGTTCTTGATGGTGTCAAATCTGTCTCCCATCAAATTAATGCAGGTGTTCCCCAGGGTTCGGTACTCTCACCCACTCTCTTCCTCATCGTTATAAATGATCTCTTGTCAATTACTCACAACCCAATTCACTCGTTTGCTGATGATAGCACGTTGAGTTTCTCATACTCATACGAACTTTCCCGACCAAACTCTTCGAACGGCAATACCAATCAGCACGTTGTGCTTAATACACTGAATTCCGACCTCGACAAGATATATCAATGGGGATTATCTAACCGAGTAGGGTTCAATGCCTTAAAAGCTCAGTGCTGTCTCCTGTCGTCAAAGGCGAACCCCAAAGTAAATATACTATCGATGAATGGCACTTCCATCGTCGAAGCCAACCCACAACCCAATCGACTCGTTTGCCGATGATAGCATATTAACTTTCTCATACTCATACTAACATTCCCTGCCTAACTCTTCGGACGTCAATACCAATCAGCAGGTTATGTTTAATACACTGAATTCCTACCTCAACAAGATATATAAATGGGATTATCTAACCGAGTACAATTCAATGTCAAAGGCGCACACCAAAGTAAATATACCGTCTATGAACGGCACTTCCATCGACGAAGCCAAGGAAAAAAAAACAATACCAATAAAAAGAAAAAAGATTAACATCGAGCCAACACCAGTGCATTTCATTTATTCTTTTTGAAGAACTATTTTCGACGACGGAACAATCGATGAGTACAGTTGGGGACTAAATGAATCTTGTGCCCATGTTCGGCATCCTAACATAAACCCCCACACTTCCATCGTCGAAGCCAAGGAACTATCAATCCTTGGCACTCGAATTAATTCGACTCTTAACTGGAATGATCACATATTTGAAGCTGCGAAAAGTGCAGCCAAATGTATGGGGTTCCTTAAGAGATGCAAAAGATACTTCACTCCATCCAACCTGGCCACTATTTACAAGGCGTATATTCGTCCAAAAATTGAGTTCAACTCCCATATTTGGTCAGGCGTATCCAAAACTTCAACACATGTGCTGGACAGTATGCAAAAACGAGCAGTGAAACTTATTGGGGACTCAGCTGTGAGTAAACAATTCTGTCGTTAGAACATAGGCGCTGTGGAGTAGGTGGTCGTGGCGCCGGCATTGATGCGAGTTCTACCACCAACTCACTGAACTGAATTCAACTGAATTTGCTGAAAGTGTTCCGTCCTTTCAGACATTTTCCCGCGATACCCGTCAATCTGTAAATGCGCATCAGGTCACGTTGAAAGTGGACTTTAGGCGCACAAATAAACATAGAGTCATTCTTTAGCCGAACCACACGAATGTGGAATGCTGTGATGTCCTATGATTCTAACCCTGATAGCATCGGTTCGAATTACAGGCTCTTCACTATCGTCGCAAAACGCTATAATATAATCAATCGGGTAATCCACCCAATAGAAAACGCAGCACTGACATTAAGACAAGAGTCGATATCACATAAGACAAGAATCGATATCACATAAGAAAAGAGCCGATATCACATAACAAGACATTAAGACAAGAATCGATGTCACATAAGTGGCGGTCATTCATCTATTTTATACGGAGAGTGGTCCTCAGAGATTCGTGAGATTATTCAATGTAATTTAGTTTATTTGCGCCACACGAGACAATCCGCCGGATCCCAACAATTTGGGGTTCATCTCTCAACGGCACTACATCTCTGTACCAAAACTTGTTTCGTTACAAAACGGGTGAATTGAGGAAGTTTATACATGAAACAAACAAACAAAATTTAAATAAGCATCGAAATCACATAAAAACTCGTTTTATTCAAAGCTTTCATCGAATAGATGTTAGCAAAACGGGCTCTACTAGACATTAAAATATTATACAACATGGAAGTTTGGCGCAAGGCTAATAACCTTGCCCGAAAAAACAAATTCTTACGGAACATTTAATAAACCTCAGACTTCTTAAATAAGGCCATGGCCGGATCCCGGTTGTAGTGCCGATGATGATGATGAAGATGACAACATGGAAGTAATATGCTAGTATTAGCCCTGTGAGTAGGGCGTTAGAATATACTCACAGCTAGGCCAGCTTGTCGTAAGAGGCGACTAAAGGCCGAGTGGTAGCCGGGGTCCCAACGCCCTGTGCGCCCGGTGAAATACCACCCCATCAAGCTATAGGCCCCGTGAAATGGTTGGGAGAAATCCCTGGCCATCTTTCGGGGCTTGGCTGATGGACCGGTTCGAGAAAAGGTTGGTTAGGTGGTAGTCGGTCCCAAGGTGAGATACCACCCCGTCACGCTGTACATTCCGCGATATCGCCGAGAGAAATCTTCGACGGTGTTTCGGATGTGTGGCTGATGGCCCGGACTGACACGGGGATAAGTCATGATGGTACGTTCTGATATAAAGAATTCCGGAGGTAAACTAGTCTCCCATTCGGATCTCCGGGGGGGACTATGTCAGGGGGAACATCATGCAGATATCATGATAAATAATGGAACTTTAAGAGGTTCGTCATCGCATAACGGGTCTCGCTCTCGAGGCTCGGCCCACGCTCGACTAGTGACGGCATTTTGTAACATCAAGGACATCGGTTTCACCAATACCAATGTAAACGCCGTCCACCAATATTTACAAACAACGAAACCTGATATCCTTGCCCTAACTGAGACCCAGGTCGATTCGTCAACTGATTCGACTTGTCTTCGTTGCTCAGGATACGACTTACATTCGAGATTCCGTTTTAAGGGCGGAGTCTGCGTCCCCGCGCGGTCCAATCTGGCTTGCCAGAGGATGGAGGCGTTGGAACCCAATAATATGGACATCATATGGTTGAGGGTCGTGCTGAGGAATTCCGTAAAATTTCTTTGTTGTCTTTACCGCTCCCCGAATGACGATCGACCGGCGACATTTTTCGAACATCTTTCATATACCGTCGACTGGATACAGATCAACCACCCAGCTTCTGAAATTGTTGTCCTTGGTGATTTTAATGTGCATAATTCCGGCTGGTTGTTACATTCTAACAGAACCGACGAGGCTGGGAGGCTAGCGGAGATGTTTGCTGTAAGCCACAACTTGACTCAACTCGTGGGGGAGCCAACGCGAGTGCCGGATGCCCGGGGCGATTATGCGAACACCCTGGATCTGTTTTTGACATCCGAACCGAGTATTTATACCGTAGAGGTTTCTGCGCCACTGGGAAACTCGGATCACTGCTTGGTATCTGTCGCGCAAGCACTTGCATACCAAGCAAGCAACCGGCCTAGGCAGCTTCGTGATGTATGGAAGTATGGGGCCGCTAACTGGGACGATTTGCGAGACTTCTTCGCATCCTTTCCATGGTCCGAGGTGTGCTTCGGAAACTCCGATGTTAACGCATGCGCGGAGTCGGTATCAGAGATTATTCTTCTGGGGATGGAGATGTATATTCCACATTCCATCAAACGAAGTTCGTCTGATAAACCTTGGTTTGACAAAAAGTGCGAGCTGATTACAGCGGCAAAAAATAGAGCTTTTAAGCAATGGCGCTCCAATCCCACCGATGTTAACAGAACGAATTTTGTCAGAATCAGAAACGCGTGCAATCAGGCGATTGATACCGCGAAGAAGGCTCACAACGACAGGGTGATCAATAAGCTCCTTCGGTGCCCAACTGGCTCGCGCTCCTTCTGGTCAATGGCAAAAGCTGTCAGCGGTAACTTTGCTTCCTCTTCTTTCCCTCCGTTGGTGACAGACAGCGGGACGTTAGTCACGAATTCAAGGGATAAAGCTAATGTATTCGCAAATTTATTTTCGGCGAATTCAAACCTCGATCCCGGCCTTTTGCACCCACCTGTGATCTCGCCGGTACAGTCTTCCATGCGGGATGTGAGATTTCGTCCGCGCACTATTCAACGCATTCTACGTGAACTGGATTGTAGGAAGGCAACCGGCCCGGACGGAATACCAGCAATAGTCCTTAAGAACTGTGCTCCAGAACTATCGCCGGTTCTTGGCAGACTCTTCCGCTTATCTTATGCACAGAGGACCTTTCCTGCCTGCTGGAAAATCGCTCGAGTTCAGCCAATCCCAAAGACGGGAAAAAAGTGTCTCCCACAAAATTACCGTCCGATAGCATTACTCTCTATTTTATCTAAGGTGATGGAAAAAGTCATCAATGCTGAGTTGGTTAAGTATTTGGAGTGCAACAGAGTCCTGAATGATCGTCAATACGGATTCCGTGGCAGGCGGTCCACAGGAGACCTTTTGACACTTATAACCGATATATGGACATCTGCGATTGAACGGCATGGTGAATCAAGGGCGGTCGCATTGGATATTTCCAAGGCTTTTGACCGCGTCTGGCACGGGGCATTGCTGAGCAAACTTCGTTCATATGGACTTTCCCAACAGCTTTGCGACTGGACGAGGAGTTTCCTTGAAAATCGATCGATCCGGGTTGTTGTGGACGGCGAGTGTTCGGATCTGTATCCTGTCAATTCGGGGGTGCCCCAAGGTTCTATTTTGGCTCCAACCTTGTTCTTGCTTCACATAAATGATCTGTTGGAGACAACGGATAACAAAGTGTTCAGTTTTGCGGATGATAGTACGTTTGTTTCCTCCTTTTCGAGTGATCGGCCGATTGGTGCATCTGCGTCACACCAGCTGAGATGTAGACAGATTGATTCTCTGAATCGGGATCTGGATAAAGTCCTGCAGTGGGGAAAGGCCAATCTTGTCGACTTCAATGCAACGAAGACTCAGTATACAACATTCACAAAGAAAACTGGATCATCGGTTCCACAGCTGATGATGAATGGCCGAGCCCTCGAGGCTGGGGAAAGTTTGAAATTGCTCGGCGTCACGGTCTGTGGGAATGTATCATGGCATAAACACGTGTCGAACATCGCCAGGTCAGCCTCAGGAAAACTGAGTTATCTTTTTAGAGCCAAGAAATTTTTTACCCCGGCCCAACTTCTTCTCCTATATAAATCCCAAATTAGACCCGCGCTCGAATATTGCTCTCATGTTTGGAGCTCGGCTCCTAAACACACCCTCGACCTACTTGAGAGCATACAGAGACGAGCGATCCGCCTGATCGGGGACTCGGCGCTGACGTCGGGACTACAGTCGCTATCACATCGAAGGCGCGTAGCCGACCTCTGTCTGTTTTACAGATATTATCACGGGTGCTGTTCTTCGGAGATTCGTGGTATTGTTCCACGCAATTCGGCTTATATGCGCTCCACAAGACAATCCGACGGATCGCACCCGTTTGTGGTTCATCTCCCGACGGCGCGAACATCCCTACATCAGAACTCGTTCCGCTACAGAGCGGGGAAGCTCTGGAACTCCCTTCCCACGCGAGTGTTCCCGGAACGTTACAACCTGCAACTGTTCAAAAAGAACTGCAACAGTTATTTGATGGCATCTCGGGGCGCTCACTCGGCGCTATAGGTTCGCTTCTCCCGAGAGAAGTCTAATAAAAAAAAAAAAAAAAAAAAAAAAGCGCTTTGTGCCAATTTTTTCTAATGTTACGATAATTTGCTACAAGATACAATGGAAGTCGAGGATGAGTTGAATTTGTGAGCCGATCTGTTGAAATTGTACAAGAATTTCGCGTCGATCATTGCAACATTCGATGATTCATCCGTTATACCAGTCTATCTGTCGAGTGATACGCCAGCAGTTTTTTCACAAATTAAAAACAGTGTATTGGAGACTTTAATTTGTCTGGGTATAACTTAGTGCGGAAGAAGGCGGAGAGAAGTGGGACGCCTTTAGAATGTGCTTCCACGATCGTGTACAGTTTAATTGTACAACGATTCTCTGTGTTTACATGTTGATCTCAATTTGTCCTTTAGCGTGGAGTGGTGTGTAATTTCTAATTCATTGCTTTTAAAGGGTAAGAGAGGAGAACGCAATTTCCATCACCACTTGAACTATATTTAGTTTAGTTATATTTCTAGAACAGGAACGGAAATGAGATCTACCGCCTGTGTTCTAATGACTTGTATCAATTGAGGGTCCTTTGGTTTCATTTCTAGATGTTCCATCCTATCAATACGATGCAGTGTTGCCTTTGAGTCCCCTGGCCAAATGTGGGAATTCAATTTCAGCTGGAATACCTACCCAAACAAAATTAAATCAAACCAACTTAGTGAACAGTCATGTTTCTAAATAAGTCGTATATTATTAAACAGACTTTAAGCCACCTAAAATAAGTTACGCTATATTCCTTCATTATTCTGTCTTGATTATCCACATGAGTACAAATTATTTAGTAACTAAAGCAGCTTAATAAACGGTTCACATTAGCAGGACATTGAATAAGAATGCAAATCTTTCTCAATTTTATACCACAACGAATTTTTTCATCACGTTTTCCGCTAAGAGAGGATTAACGACTAAAACTCTGATGTAACACGCTGGTGAAACTAAATAAACGTGAACTAAAGGTGCGATTATGTCCTTGTACAGTGCTTGTGCTGTATCGTGCAGTGTACTAAGATTGCATCCTGTCCAAGTTCCACGGACGAGAGGCAGAAATGAGGAAAACAAAAAAAGATGTAAAAAAAAACACGAAAACCTCCACACAAAAGTATTTAATATACTTCCTCTCTTTCATTTGTCCTTTTGCATGTGGCTCGCAAAAAATAAAAAAACTAAATACACATACCCACACAGCGAAAGAACAAGATATAATGGAAAAAGTCAAGTAAAAAAGTTACAAAACCAGTGTCATTCCGTGAACCATGGATTCTTGGAGTCGTGCATCCTTGGTCAGAAAAATATATAGCACTAAACGCAGGCAAACAATAAGGAAACGTTAAAGGACGACATGATGCTATTTATTGGAAGCAACTATCTCTCGCACACCAAGGTCTTCTATTAAACACCCACACATTGATCCTCCGACTTTACCTGAAATGTTGTTAATCGTTGCGGTGGTAACAACGGGTGGTTTGCTGGTGGCTTCGAGTTGATGACTGCCCACGGCGGTTATGTCAGTTAGTCCTGTACAATATGTTTTTTGATATCTCTTTTGTTTTATTGCATTTTTAATTATTTTAGTTTCAATTCTTTCATGTCCGATGGGACACGACGCAAAAATTGTATAACAAAGTTCCAAGGATGTGGTGGAAAAAATTAAGGATGAAAAAAAAAGAACAGAAACCGAAAAAAGGAAAAATGAATAAATAAAAAGGAGAAACAATAAACTAAGCTGGCACTAAAGGGCACGGGAAACTGCCATAACAAAGTAATAATTGTTATAAAGAAAAAGGACATTTTAATTCCTTCGGACATCTTTATCATGCACATAACCAACCGGAAAGATATTGTGAGTGTTGGAGATGTGTGTTTAATTATATAAAACGGTCATAGGGGCCATAGGACGGCTTGGATGCCAATGTGGTCAAAGCAAAAGCTATGTGAAGCTTGTTTTGTGTCAAAAAGTATGTTTGTTCATTATCCTGGGATTCTTTATTTGGTATCATGTTTTGTGTGGTTCACAGGAACGAAAATTGTTGTTGGATATCCTAACAAAAATACGACGGTGTGGGTTGTTGGTTTATTTGTTTCGATTGCACCTGTGAAACTGGGATTTTGAGTTGAATACCTAACGAAGGACCACGACGAATATTTACGAATTGCAACATAGCTTTATGTCTGTAAGATGATATTGGTTTTGATGTAACCATGGCAGACGACGGAATGAATAATCACATTGTGGGTATTTTGACTAGGCGTCGACATGGACGCAGGTTCAGTGGAATACCTTACAACTCTATTGGAAGCACTAAATTGACTCTCGAGGTAAACACGGAAAAAGTTGATCCACCGTTGTAATTAAAAACAAAGACACGCACAGTTGTTTAATCATATATGCTTGTCTCAATTTAGTAATCATTGTTCTGAGGCGGCACACTGACATTATCATCATCATCGGCACTACAACCGGGAACCGGTCTTGGCCTTATTTAGCAAGTCCTGAGACTTGTTAAATTTTCCATGATAATTTGTTTTTCCGGGCAAGGTCATCAGTCTTGCGCCAACACTGACATCGATTCAGTCTTTTAATTGTATAACCTTCACTATAGGCTTTTAACCGTACTATATTTACTTGCGCGTGCGCGACGATTTCCGACAATGAGGCATTCATTTACTGGCGACGATTTATCACGACTCGACCAAACCACTTTTATTGAGGAAACAATTCTTATCAAACGTTAAAAAGATGTAACTTAAGGTTCCCGACTATCCTCCTCGCGTGAAATAATCTGACTCCCCGATGCAATCCACGTTCGTCAGATTCAACGGTGGTGGATTACATCGGTGTGGGAGGAACGAGTAGGCTCAACTTGGCGAATGGACGGGTTTCCGAATGACCGTACGGTCAAGTATGATGCCCCTTTCGCTCGAAGCATCGAACGATACCACACCTGAATCAACAAAGGGACTGCATTACTAAGATGAGCAATAGCGAAGATCGCCGAAGGGAGAAATAGGTTTCTGTGTGTTAAATAAACAGAAACGCTATTTCGAGGGCCATAAATCCTTGATGACCTACTTCTGGGAACGAAATAGGTTTTTGCTTTAAGATACACAAAAACGCCATTTCTAGGGTCACGATGACATGCGCATCGTGTTTACTCAGGCGTTCACGATAATGCCGTTGTAGGCTATCCATTCCGGTGACGATAGGTCAGCCGAATATTTGGGTCTTGTTTACTTGGCGATTCCGGTACATGAGTATAATGGTGAGGAATTAGCCTTGCAGATGTGCAAGCGTACATCTCGCCCAGGGTGGCCATGGACCAGCGGTCGGTTAATAGGGTAAACACAGTGATGCTACTGTGTGTTTGTTTGTTTAACAGGCCGGAGCTTCGTTAGGCATGATCTAGGGTATGATTGTCTAATGTCAATCATACTAGTGCCCAAATCTCATGATCGGTAGATAACCGATAAAGTAAATTGGTCGCAACTGTAGCGAACCTTGGGATAGGGGCAATATTCCTCATGAACCGTAGAAAGAATACCGGCTACAGCTGTGTCAACAATTACGCTGGCCAGCGAGTGTTTATCGTTTATAATTGCTGACAAGCCGAGCCGATTGTCTGGCACGGTTCATGTAATATGAACGAAACAATCTGTTTGATGTGCATGCTTGCTGGGGTTTTACTTTCATGTGAAAGTTATTTGAAAGAAAGCTTACACTGCTTGAATGCAGGTGAGTACAGTGGTTTATGGAGGAAAAGTAGGTTGTTTTGAAGAAATGGATGGTTATTTAGGAAGGCTTTAAAGAACCGTCACAACATGCCTCACAAAAAAGGCATATAACAGAACAAAATGAGTATGATAAATTTTATATCCTTAAAGAGAGTGTTATTAAATTAAAAAAATTATATTTTTTTTTGTTTTAAATCTTGGTTTGGGGAGAAAGAAATCCATTATTTTTGTTTCTTCCAACTTATTTGGGGAAAAATAAATCTATTATTCATGTCTTTAAATTTTTTTGGGGAAACAGAAATCCATTATTTTTGTTTCTTTCAGTAGGTTTGGGGAAACAGTAATCCATTATTTTAATGTTACATTCAAGTTTTTATCTCACATTCTTCGGTTTCCCCGATTTGGGTCTATGGTGGACTATTTTGATCTCTAATCGATATCTATTTTCAAAATAAATTAATAATCCCACTCCAACAGAACCCTGATCCCTATTGACGAAAAACTCTACCAAGTGATTTTCGCAATCTTCTCTTGATACCAATTTTGTGTCACTAAAAAGTTTTGCCATGGTAAAAAATATGGTAATCGCTTGAAGCTACGCCCGGATTATAAGGTGGATGCATTAAAACTTTTTAATTAAATTGAAGAACTTTCTGGTGGGTCATTATAGACGTATGCGTCCTGGAGTGGTCCTAATAGAACATAACATTGCTCCTGTTGACAAATTCTGGCTGCTTCTAAACAACCACTAGTTTCAAACGACTAAATTAAGGGCACTACGGGGCCCGAATTTAGTGTTTGGCCTTATGGCAACACCTAATAGTAGATTCCAGTTCCCCCAAATGCGCAGCAAATCCCTATTAACCATTGGTCCTGGTTTGATCACAATTTGGGCTATTGTACCACTGTTTGGCCCTGACCGTATTTACACAATATTGTCCTATTTTGACTCAATTTTCATCTCCAATTGAACGCAGTTTTGTTGTTCTGAAAGGAACATATCTGTACGCAAAATTATTTTGCGACCGTGCGTATGCTCTGTACATTCAGAGGGGAAAGTGGTGACCGAAGCCAAGGTTGACTAAAAACGAGAATAAATTATTATTTATTTTCTACAGAATAAAAGATGAATGGGTGACTTTGTGTCCATCTGGTCACCAAAGAGCGTAGACAATTTTAATAACTGAATTGTTGATTTGTTGGCATCCACAATGTTGGACGCCAACCTTATGAATTCGAAAGAGTCCCACCCTTTTCTTTTACTGCGCGTTGAGATTTATTGCAATAAAATACATAGAAGTTCCAAAAAGAACCGACAGTGTCTACGATGCTCTTCAAATGGCATTTGCCTTGAAGTGGATATGGAATGTGGCTAAACCAATTCCTGCAAAGGATGATCATGAAGTTCATCTGAAGGTGTATTGTTAAATTCTGTTAGTGGACCGTATTTTTATTTCCAACCTTTGTAGAAACTCCTCATGGCTGGCGAAGTATTAGGAACCTTCTGTCTATTTTCTGTGGTCGTCGAAACACGACTCCAAATCTCCTTCACAGACAATGTTCGTGGACAAGTCAAATCAGTTCACTTGCTGTGGTATTTCTATAGAATTCCTTGACGATTAAAGACTGATAGAAAATACCAAAAGGTAAATCATCATCATCATCGTCATCACCGGCACTACAACCGGGAACCGGTCCTGGCCTTATTTAGCAAGTCCTGAGGCTTGTTAAATGTGCCATGATAATTTGCTTTTCCGGGCAAGGTCACTGATTTGCGCCAGAGGCTCCCCGACGGGGAATCGAATCCCGGCCCCCCGCGTGGCAGGCGGGGATACTAACCACTATACTATTGAGGAGCCCCAACAAAAAGGTAAATCACTAGGTCCGAATTTGACGCTAAAAATAATTTATTTATTCAACGTAAGATTTCCAAATATTATACTTTTTTTTTCTTTAACGAGAATTCACAACTTATTTATGTTCTATCTATCCACACTTCCTAATCGTACACCTTGTGCCAATGACTGCCACCCCGATCACTCACAGTCCGATTCAGTTCAGGAAATATTGCCTTTGTTTTATTTCTCGTCACGGTTGTGATCGTTCTTCATTGCGAATGCAACTGGAAATATGGATGGAAGGACGACAAAGTCATGATGGCACTTTTTGAGATAAAGAATTCCGGAGGTAAACTAGTTTCCCATCCGGAGATCCGAATGGGACAATATCAGGGGGAACCATCATGCAAATATTTCGATAAATAACCGAATTTTAAGAAATTCTTCATCGCATAATCGAGCACGTTTTCGAAACTCTGTCGACGTTCGACTGATAACGGAATTTTGTAACATCAGGGGCATCGGTTTCACCAATACGAATGTAAACGCCGTCCACCAATATTTACAAACACCGGAAGCCGATATCCTTGCCCTAACTGAGACCCAGGTCGATTCATCAATTGATTCGAAATATCTTCGTTGCTCAGGATACGACTTGCATCCAAGATTCCTTTTTAAGGGTGGAGTCTGCGCCTTTACGCGGTCCGATCTGGTTTGCCAGAAGATAGATGCGTTAGAAACCCAATAACATGGACATCATGTGGTTGAGGGACCTGCCGAGGAATTCTGTTAAATTTCTTTGCTGTCTTTACCGCTTCCCGAAAGATAATCGACCAGCGATATTTTCGAATATCTTTCACGTACCGCCGACTGAATACAGATCAACCACCCGGCTTCTGAAATTATCGTCTTTGGCGATTTTAATGTACACATCTGCGGCTGGATGGTACATTCTAAGAGAACTGACGTCGCTGGGAGGCTGGCGAAGATGTTCGCAATTTAACTCAACTTGTGGAGGTACGCGAGTGTCGGATACCCGAGGTGATTATGCGAACACCCTGGATATGTTTTTGACATCCAAGCCCAGCATTTATACCGTGTCGCTTGCTGCGCCACTGGGAAACTCTGATCACTGCTTGATATCGGTCACGCAACCACTTGCATTTCATGCAAATAACCGACCTAAGGAGCTTCGCCATGTATGGAGGCATGGGGCTGCCAACTGGGACGATTTGCGAGATTTCTTCGGATCCTTTCGGAGGTGTGCTTTGGAAACTCCGATGTTGACGCATGCGCGGGGTCGGTCGCGGATACTATTCTTCTTGGGATGGAGATCTGTGATGTTTCTAACAGATACACACACGCTACACACGCAAATAGTGAAGAACAACACAAAAAGAAAATCGGGTAAGCAAAAGCATCAGCCGTGTACCAAGCAATAACATAGCAATTCCGCGACAGTTGAGTGTGCTTGAGAGTTTAGAAATCGGTTTCGTAGACCGGGTAGTAGCCTGATGTGTTTAATATTGGTTCAATCTTTTAGTGATTCTAACCGTCATAGGGTCGGTTCGAATCACACGTCCCACACTATCGTCGCTATAGATCTACATTCCACATTCCATCAAACTAAATTCATCAGATAAACCTTGATTTGATAAAAAATTCGAGCAGATTATAGGGGCAAAAAATAGAGCTTTTAAGCCATGGTGCTCCGAACCCACCGAAGTTAACAGGACGAATATTTTTAGAATCAAAAACGCATGCAACCAGACGATCAATATCACAAAGAAGGCTTACAATGACAGAGTGACCAATAAACTGCTTTAGTGCCCAACTGGTTCGCATCCCTTCTGGTCAATACCAAGGCCTGTCAGCAGTAACTTCGCTTCATTCTCTTTTCCACCGTTAGTGACGGTAGATAAAAAAAGATAAAGCTAATGTGTTCACGAATTCAAACCTCGATGCCGATCTTTTGGAGCTGTGATCATGCCTGTACGGTCTTCGACGCTGGATGTGAAGTGCCGTGTGCGTACTACTCAACGCATTCTACGTGGACTAGACTGTAGGAAGGCAACCGACCGGGACAGAATACCAGCATTAGTCCTTAAGAACTGTGTTCCAGGACTGTCGCCGGCTCTTGACAGGCTCTTCCTATCTTATGTATGGGAGATATTTCTCACCTGCTGGAAGCACAATACGTGCTGTAAAATCGCTCGAGTTCAGTCAACTCCAAAGGGGGTAAAAAAGTGCCTCCCACAAAATTATTAACCGATAGCATTACTGTCTATGTTATCTAAGGTTTTTTTTTGTTTGTTTTTTACACAAACGCGCGCACAGGGGAGCATTTTGGAGTACCCTTCAATGTCAGAGCTTAAGTGCGAGCAGAACTCGGCGTGGTGTTGATAGAAAAGGTTACCAATGCAAAGTTAATTAAGTACTTGGAGTGCAACGGACTTCTGAATAATCATCAATTCCGAGGCAGGCGATCCACAGGAGACCTTCCGACCCTTATATGACCGATATATAGACATATCTGATTGAGGGGCATGGTGAGTCAAGGACGGTCGCATTGAATATCTCCAAGGCTTTCTGGCACGGGAGATTCCTGAGCAAACTTCGTTCCTACGGACTTTCCCAGCAGCTTTGCGACTGGACGAAGGGCTTCTTGGAAAATCCATCGATCCGGGTTGTTGTGTACGGCGAGTGTTTGGATCTGTATCCTGTTAGTCCTGGGGTAGCTCAAGGTTCTATTTTGGCTCCAACCTTGTTTTTGTTTCATATGATTTTTGAAGTCATTGCATAACAAAATGTTCAGTTTTGCAGATGATCGTACGTTTGTTTCCTCTTTTTCGAGTAACCGGCCGATTATAGCATCAAAGTCGCACCAACTGAGATGTAGCCAGATCGACTATCTGAATCGGGATCTGGATAATGTCCTGCAATGGGTATAGGCCAATCTAGTCTACCTCAATGCGACGAAGACACAGTATACAACATACACAAAGAAAAGTGGATCACCGGCTCCACAGCTGATGGTGAATGGCCACGCCCTCGAATTTGGGGGAAGCATGAAATTGCTCGGGCTCCTCGATAGTATAGTGGTTAGTATACCTGTCTGTCACGCGGGAGACCGGGGTTCCTTGCCCGGAAAAAACAAATCATTATGGAAAATTTAACAAGCTTCAGGACTTGCTAAATAAGGCAAAGACCGGCTCCCGGTTGTAGTGCCGATGATGATGATGATGAAGTTGCTCGACGTCACGGTCTGTGGGAATGTATCGTGACATAAACACGTGTCGAACATCGCCAGGTAAACCTCTGGAAAATTGAGTTATCTTTTTAGAGCCAAGAAATATTTACTCCGGCTCAACTTCTTCTCCTGTATAAATCCCAAATTAGACCCGCGCTCAAATATTGCTCTCATGTTTGACGTTCTGCTCCTCAACATACCATAGGCATACTTGAGAGCATACAAAGACGAGCGATCCGCCCGATCGGGGACTCGGCGCTGACGTCGAGACAACAGTCGCTATCACTTCGAAGACGCCCTCTGTCTGTTTTACAAATATTATCACGGGTACTGTTCTTCAGAGATTTGTGGCATTGTTCGGCGCAATTCGTTTTATATTCGCTCCCCGAGACAATCTGACGGATTGCACCACTTCGCGGTTCGTCTCCCGACGGCGCGAACGTCCCTGCATTAGAACTCGCTCGTTACAGCGCGAGGAAGCTTTGGAATTCCGACCCCAAGCAGCAACTTTTAAAAAAGAACTGCAACAGTTATTTAGTGGCATCTTCGGCCGTCGACTCGGTGCTATAGTTTCGCCTCTCCCGAGAGAAGTGTAATAATAATAAAAAGGAAAAAAAAAGGAAATCGTACTATTCTGCGGAGATTTATGGTATTGTGGCATGCAATTCGGTTTATATGCACTATACGAGACAATCCGACAGATCGCACCAATTTGCAGTTCATCTCCCGACGACGCGAACATCTCTGCATCAGAACTCGTTCCGTTACAGGGCGGGAAAGCTGTGGAATTCCGTCCCCGCGCAAGCTCTTCTGGGGTTTTACAACCTGCAACTGTTCAAAAAGAACTGCAACGACGGGACTGCACTGGCTATCACATCGAAGACGCGTAGCTGACCCCTGTCTGTGTTACAGATATTATCACGGATACTATTTGTCGGAGGTTCGTGTTTGTTTTGCCAAAAATTCGGTTTATATGCGCTCCACGAGACAATCTGATGAATCGCACCACTTTGTGGTTCATCTCCCGACGGTGCAAACATCTCTGCATCATAACTCGTTCCGTTACAGGGCGGGAAAGCTGTGGAATTTCCTGCCCACGCGAGTATTTCCGGAACATTACAACCTACAACTGCTCAAAAAGAACTGCAATGGTTATTTGGTGGCACTCGGAGAGCCGTGCCGGTGCTATAGGCTTGCCTCTTCCGAGAAGCATAAGAAAAAATATATATTCCCAAAAAGGGGGAATAATTATCTTCCCCTTCCAATCGATTTAAAGCACAAACTTCTATTTCTTTGTAGGTTATCGAGTCATAGATCAACCGGCATCTTTCGAAATATCTGGAAAAACCACCATCTTCAGTGATCGATAATATGTGCTTTGTACCAGTAGGTGTGTGGCGTCGCTAGCAGATACACACACAATACACAAGAAAATAGTGAAGAACACCGAACGAAAATCGAAAAAGAAAATGCATCAGAACCATATACCATGGCGATAACATAACAATTCACATCAGTGGAATATATAATACTTGAGTTTAAAAATCGAATTCTAAGCACGGCCAGTAGCCTGATGTGTTACGCATTGGTTCACTTTTTTGTGATTCTAACTGTCATAGCGTCAATTCGAATCACACGTTCTTCACTATCATTCCAAACGCTATCGGTCCACAGAAAATCCAGTGGCATACCTTACCGAAAATCGCGCCACTCTATGTCCGTGAAACCAGTATTATCCCAATTCATATTTCGAAACCAGTCTACATAGATTGACGAGTCCTGTTGTCGAAATTGCATTTATGTGCAGTACTCGATACACGTTCAATGGACAACAAATTGGATGGTGTCAAATGTGACATCAAAACAATGCTCGTGTCCGTTAAATTTATGGTGACACTCCTTGGGTCTCCGTACGCTCACCCACTCTATTCCCCCTGTGGAAAAACGATCTCTATTACCCAGAACCCAATTCACTATTTGCTGATCGTAGAATTGAGTTTGTGGTACTTATTTGCTCATTCCCCGCCAAGTTTTTTAAAGGACCAGAGCGTTTTCTGAAGTAGTGGAAAGCGTGATTCGAATCAACACTATTAAAAAATTATAAAACATGATGCATAATACCAAGGCCATGTCTCAACTCGCGACTTAAGCTGTGTGATTGCTACGTGAATGCCCTAGCCTACGGCACTGGTAATTTTTTTTTATTCTTTTGTGTGTTGAATTTTTTACTATGGTGTGTGCGTGTGTGTTTTCAATTTACTGACTTCGCGAAATTTGTTATCAGTGAGCAGAACATGCTTAGCTTATTGAATCCTGAACTCAAAAAGATATATCAATGAGAACTATCCAATTGAGAAGAATTCAGTGCTTCTAAAACACAGTGGAGACTCTATTGTAAACTACGAATTTCAAAAACCGCGTTGCAATCATAGGAATGAAGAAATCGATCTTGTCATTCTAATTAATCCAACTCTTATAAAAATGACCTCATATTTAAAATTGCGAAACCTGTGGCCAAAAGTATGCGGTTTGGTGCTTAAAATCTTCCACCCAATCTAAGGTCCATTCATCTAAGCTGGAAGTTAGTCAGGTGCATCCAAAACAGCGCTACACATGCTAGACATAGTACAAATACGAGCACTGGACCTCATTGGGAACCCAGACTCAAGTTTTTCAATTCCGTCTTTAGATCATATGTGCAACGTGTTCGGCCTTTTCCTTTCTACGGCTATTATCACATTTGTCGCTCAATCAGACTCGATGAATATTCCACCTCACTATAGGCTTTGTCGTGATACCTGCTTGATTTCACGTTTAAAATTAACTTCCAATCAACAAATAAACGCAATAACCGTTCTTTAGCCGAGCCGCCCGATTGTGGGAGGCTATGCCCGAACATGTCTTTCCCCATCATTGTAATATCTCCGCATTCAAGACCATTGTATATACTTTATAATACTTTCTTTCCTTATCCTCTTTCTATCATTCAACTCGCGCTATATTGTGGCATTTCAGGATTCCTCAAAATCCGTTTTGTGGGTCCGTTTTATAAAAAGAGAACTTTTGTTTTGAAAACATCAATGTATGTGCAGTGAGGATGTCATTAAGGAAATATTGAAGGATATACCTTTCCAAACTCAGTGTTGCCGGTGGATTGTGAGTGGAGTCTCCTTTTGACGAACAGTATTAATTTCTTTAGGATACCTTCAGAGTATCATCATCATCCTCATTACCGACATTAGCATGTGTTCTTTCAATCTTCACAGATTATTTAACTACATTCATCATCATTGCAGGACAGTCCCCATTCCAAGGTGTATTCTTTTTGTAATCGAACCCTCCACTCGGTTTTTCTCAATCAATAAACTGCTATTCGAATGCAGTTAGAAGATCCCTAGATATAAATCCGACAAAGTCCTTCTCTACAGGACACATTAACCTAGACAAGCGTTGCAAGGATATACATGCCGTCCACACGGACCGCTGGTGAAGCCCACCGGCTAAGGAAATTTAAGAATGGAGACGTGCCTGCATTTGAGCATAACTTATATGTGGAAACTTGTTCATGTGTGTGCATGAGAGTGTTTCATGTTTATCGTATGCAAATGAGCATGAAATCGATTCTTCGATGTGATTAGATGTCGGGATATGGAGGGGATGATATCGGAAGGTTTTTCCTTCCGGTCTTAGCTCATAAAGGATGCAAAGGACACTCCATTAAATAAGAAACCAAAACAGGACAACATAACAAGGAATAATCTATCTAAGCCGAATAGGATGAGCTTGCTGGTGCGTATACCATACGTTACATTAGGTATACGTTATGTAGGTATAATATTTATATAAAACATATGAACATTTGTATAGGTAAATGTAGTGGCGTCACTCACATTCATTCCCGGGTATTGTATGTCCAGGCACTTGTAGACCGCTATTTGTGTGATAGCCATAGCCATTCTGTGTTGCATAGACAGCACTTTTTTGGTCTTCAAGGCTGAGAGCCAAATCCATAGAATGTTCTAGGGCTTTGTTGTCCAAACCACTAGCCGGATAATAGGGCGGCGGTGCTTGATTTTGCTGGGCGACGATGGATGGTCTTACCGAATCCATTTCGTAGTCCTTGGCGGCGACACTCTTTTTCGATTGATTACGTTTGCACCGACAGAACATTAACAGCAGCCCAACAAATAGTGCGAACACAATACACGACACAATTATGGCGATAAGTGTGGGTGTGCCTAGGGCCGATGCTTCTGCTATGTATGACTGTCCAACTGCAAGAGAGAGGAAGAACAAATGTAGTTATTGGAAACGGAATCTCAGTCGGGGATATACTCACTGTCGGCATTAGTGTAGTCACCACAGTGTTCGTGATTTGACCGCAAACAGAGTTTAACTCTTACTGTCGGACTATTCTCGTCCTCGAGAGCCATTGTGATGTCCTCGTCGTGGCCTAAAGATCGGCCTCCTGTGCTGCGTCGCGGTGTAATCAAATGATCGATAACAGCCTCCTTGAATGTTGGACCATTGCCGCTCAGTTGTAGTGACACGGTGTCAACAATCTCCCAAGCTGCCATGGGGGTGTCACTGTTGACAAGGGACTCCACAATTGCAATCAACGATAGACAAGTGGCACCCACATTGATGCCGAGTGTCCTGGAGTTCGGATCAAATGTCACATGCAGTGGTGGCGGTATTTTGCTCACCTTTGTTGTGGTCATAATTTCGTTGGAATACAGTGAGTTGCCTTTGGTGTTGAGCGCGTTGACTTTAAATGCATAGCTTTGATGTTGATCCAATGGTGATACTTTGCACGGGTTATCTCGGTGGCAATCGAACTCCATCCATTCGGTATTGCTGGTTGCCAATGTAGCACAATCCGGAATCATTTGTTCTTCACGGGGCATTGCGACTCGACGGTAACTGACAAAGAATTTCGTATTACTTAGACCACCATCGAAACCCGGATCCCAGGCGAGTGTTACAAAGTTGTGGCCAACGTCGATGGCCTTTAGATTAGTTGGTTTCTCGGGAGCGCCCTTCTGTTGAAGGCGTATCGGAGCACGGATGGTGTCCAAAGAGTTGACCACTCGACAGGTGTATTCTCCGTAATCGGCATGGGAGAGGTGGTTTATCCTTAGGACAGAGGTGTAGATGTCGTTATTGTCGGTAGTGGTGTTGATTTCGTAGTGGCCATCAGACGACATGGTCAACGGTGAGGGATTATTACCGAATTGCCATTGGAATTCCGGTTTGGGATACGCTTGGACTTTGCACACCACCTCGGCAGACTCACGTATGTCATAGGCGACTTTATTGTACTGATGGAGGACAATTGGTTCATGCTCAATACGCAGATGCATACTAGAATTGGCACTGTTCACTTCGTTTTCGTACAGACAGGTGTACAGGCCACGGTCGCCCGGTACTAGTTGATTACCTTGCGGTCGAGCTTTGCCACGGAATTTCAGCATGCTCTGGACGGTGACCATACCGTTTGGCCCTTCATCGGGGTTTGTTTTGACTTCATACAGGTTCAGTTCTGGAAGAATCTCTCCACCATCTTTCAACCAGCGAATTGTCGGTGCTGGTTTGCCTTTAGCACTACATGTCACCGCATAGTCTGTATCTCCCACCCGTCTCGTCATGTGCTGCTGTAGCTTGGCCAGAAACTGTGGAGGTTGATGAATTTCCAAGACTATCGTGGCCATTTTTCCAATTCCCAGCTCATTTACAGCATGACAATGATATTTACCCTCGTTACCGAGATGAGCTTTTGGAATAGAGTATTGTGGTCCCTGAGCCAGAATCTTCTGTGTATTGGTAAATTCCCCATCAATATCTCGGAACCAACGATACTGAGGCACCGGCCATCCAGGTGGGTTAGCCGAACAGCTAAGTGTCACGCCATTACCAACATGCACGATTGGCTTATTAGGAGTGATGTACGCCTGACCGGGTCGATGCCGTACGAGCAGGGCCACAGTTGAGTTACCGATACGTTCAAGCCGTTTATTATTGTAGGGCATCATGATATTAACTGCTCGGCATATGTAATTTCCGGCATGTTCTGCCCGGACACTGCTAAGGGTAAGGAGATCACCCGAATAACGGAATTCTGGGGATCCGTCCTTAAGCCATTCGATAGTAACTGGTGTTGGATTAGCAGTAACATTACATCGGATGCTGACAGCTTCGCCTTCTTCGGCTTCTCTCGTTTTCGATTCAATAACAACGACTGGTGGATAGAGGATATCAAGGATGATTTCCTGTTCACCAGCCCGTCCCAAGCCGTTGTCAGCTGAGCATGTGTATTTTCCGGCATCTTGCAATGAAACACGGTGAATGGTGTGTATCATGGAGGAGCTTATAAATCGGCCATTGCGTGTCCATCGGACATTAGGCACCTTCGGTTTGGCGTCGACATTGCATTCTAGTTTAGCGGTACGATCACGTTCAATACGCAGCGGATTTTCAGGACCAACTTCAACGCGAGGATAATCTGGAAAGAATAAACAAGAGAAATGTGTTAATTGCAGGAAGGTATTGATCTCATGTGGTGTCGTATTACTAAATCACAAGTTGATTTGACAAATGTTTCGAATCAAATTATTGAGAGCAAGGTGACTTAATTTTATAACAAATCAAACGCACTAAGTTGCCTTCTTAATAATAGACGTGTAAAAATCGCATTTGGTTCTATAATTACATATTAAAACAATAAGGATGAAAGGAGAAAGAAAAAGTAGAGAAACAATGTGAACAATGCTTTTAATTGCTTGAAGATTGTTATGACGAAGAAACACGTGATAATGCAGAGTGTTGGAAGCGCTTTTCGGCTGAGGAATGAGTTTCATTTTTTAAACGGTAACTAATTGTTAAGTTACAATTTTTAGAAGGGCGATAGATACCGACAGCAGACAACGACAAAAATTTGTCTTGAATACTTAGTGATTAAAATAACGAGCATTCAGAGACGAGCGATCCGCTTGATCGGGGAAACTGCGTTGACGTCGGGACTACAGTCTTTGTCACTTCGAAGGCGTGTAGCTGACCTCTGTCTGTGTTACAGATCACGGGTACTGTTTGTGGCGGTTCCGCCAGATCCCACGGTACGCTTTCCTTAAACACCCCATAACACCCATCTTCCCATATAATTTCGCCAATGCAAATTGCATTAGGCACCTGAAAACGCTACACGCATTAATTGGAGAAAAGCTATAGTGGTAAATCTTCTGCAAGAGAATTCTTACCTTTTCAAGCATTCCTTCGCTTACAAATCCCCTGTAAGAGTTCTTACCTTCCTTATCATAAATTGCCCTTGATGGCATCAATCGGTAACATCTGCGTCCACCTTCTTTATCGACAAAGGCCCATACTATACCTCGAACTAATCACCATGACAGTTCCCCCGATTTAATCACAGCGCCTCCCGAAGTACGCAGGACCACTTTGTCTTCCAAGCGTTCAGCCCTCCTTCCAGCACCGCACCACCCATTCGAGCACCCCTACAGCCCCTACCTTTTTTTTTCGTGACTACGTTACTGGGGGGGAGTAGTGGCGGTTCCGCCAAATCCCAGGGTACGCTTTCCTTAAACACCCCATAACACCCATCTTCCCATATAATTTCGCCAATGCAAATCGCATTAGGCACCTGAAAACGCTACACGCATTAATTGGAGCAAAGCTATAGTCGTAAAGCTTCTGCAAGAGAATTCTTACCTTTTCAAGCATTCCTCCGCTTACAAATCCCCTGTAAGAGTTCTTACTTTCCTTATCATAAATTATCCTGAAAAGAAAAACCCCGGTTCACATATCATGTAACCATTCCAGCCAGAGATAATTATCATGGCGTCGCCTATTCCCAGCTTCATTCATGTATACGATAAATTTCTTTATGTATACATTTAGCTGGCGACGTTTTTCTCCCAGCACAATGTGCAACCCAAGGCAAATACGCATTTCGCGTCCCTTGGCATCAATTGAAATCCAACCATAATCAATGCAAATGGGTATTCAATACGTACCCTTTCTAGCGATGCCATAAACACCATTTCCCAGTAACCTCGCTAAAACCAATTAGCACATTTTCACATCGGATCATCGTCTCTTTGTTTAGCCGCACATGTTCCAACAAGGATTCCATTGGCATCCGACAATTTCGGTTTTATTTGCTTTACCGAAATCGTATCCTAGGAATGCACTTTATGTCTTTCTTTTTTCTAGGCACACATACCACCATGATCACGGTGAACAAGTGAGCTCCGAACGAGCAAAATATCGTTAAGTCCTTTTCCATCTGCCGACGACAATAGTCGTGCGGACTTCCGCTTCCGTTCCGCGGGCGGGAGCGATAATAACTAAAGTCTAGTGCGTGGTAACGAAAGGCGTAATTAAACCAGTCCGACGTGTGGGTGTTTAAATTAAATTCGAAAAATCAGTTCAATGTTAAAAGATAAATCTAAGTGAAAGCAACCTCGTAACGATTAAAGAATTAACATTAACCAAATCAGTGCGTTTTATTCCGGAGACTACCATCGGTGCGTTTTACTTTATTCTTTGGTGACAATTTCCTGCGGACAGTTTACGGCGGCGCAATGTGCGACTGTAAGAGGATGTTGGCGGGGGATGTGAACCAAGTACCCATGCTGGTACATACTTCCTCCCCACATGTTCTTCGGAAATTCGTGGTATTGTTCCGGTTCATTTGGTTTTTATGCACTCTACGAGACAATCCGACGAATCGCACCAGTTCGCGGTGCATCCCCCAACGGGGCGAAGATTCCTGTATCAGAACTCGTTCCGCGACAGAGCGGGGAAGCTGTGGAATTCCCTCCCTGCGCAAGCGTTTCCAGAGCGCTACAAACTGCAAACTACAAACGGTTCAAAAAGAACTGCAACAGTTGTTTGGTGGCATCTCTTGATAGCGCTATAGGTTCGCTCCTCCAAGAGAAGTATGATAAAAAAAAAGGGGCAGTATTTTATTTTTTACTACTAATATATATTGGCCTGTAGGAACCCGGGAGTACGTGACCTCACCGAATCGATTCCGCCATTGTTCCCTGTCCTGTGCACTCTCCTTCCACGCTTGACCAGCCGATCCGATCTCCTCTAGGTCAAACCTTACATTGTCCTCCCATATCCGTCGCGGCTGTCCTGCCGGTCTCGTTCCCGTTGGTCTACCGTCAGGAATTCTACGCACGGTCCTATCGTTGCCCATTCGTGCTACATGTCGGCCCCATCTTAATCTTCCCGACCGGTTTACTCTCACTATTGTAGGTTTGCGTTATAGCGCTTCCAATTCGTGGTTGTGGAGTTTCCTCCATTGTCCTGCATCCTCGTCATATTTACCGCCAGAGATACCCCTTAAAACTTTATTCTCGAATACGCGGAATTTGTTTTCTTCCCGTTTGGTGAGAGCCCATGTTTGGCATCCGTATAGAACAATCGGCATGATTATGCTTCTATAGATGCAGAGCTTTATTTTACATGATAGCAGTTTGGATTTCAGTAGTTTACTGACTGCGTGTCAACTAGCGTTGCCGGAATGCAGTCTTTGGTTAATTTCCTTTGACATTTTGTTACTGTCAGTATCGTTCCACGTTTATAAGATGTAATAACTAGTAACGAACGATGGGCAGCTTTAAGTGCATGCAAATTAACTTACACCACTGCAAAGCTACACAAAATCTCCTTTCACACACGGTGGAAGAATATGACCCAGTTGTGGTACTTAGAAACGAAAATTACAACATTCTTAAAAACAGCGCAAATTCTTGGGGAAAGAATAACAGCTGTACGAGTATAGCAAATATCTAGACAACAGAAATGATTCCCAGAGGGAAGCATAACAAATCGACAGTAGAAAGGATTTGCCTATGCGAAAATCAAGGGACTCCATTTTTACTATTGCTATGTTCCAACACGGTTGGGTATGGAGGAGTGAGGAAAGATCGGGCAATTGAGGATGTAAGAGATAAAAGATCCCCGATAATTGGTGATGCCGGCAATTCTAGGACCCATAAAATCCATGCGCAGCGATCATTACGCCATGTTGCACGAGACCCTGTTGTATAAAAGATTCATCACACTATTCTCTTCCCCACACAAGTTTGGAAAAAATCCAGTACATTCGCCCAGCAAAGGGAGCACAGCCCCATTTGTGACACGCCATGCAGCCAGCTTACGACACATGGTGGTAATATCAAAACAAATTTTGGCGGTCGCCAAGATAGTTGACTACTTCCAAATAACAGACGATAAAACCACAGTAGAAAATACGTCAAACTTATGCCCTTTTTGCGATTCTCATTGATCCAGTACCGACTGGTAGTTCATTCATGGATATCTTGCTAATAGGAATAGCGTTGTCAAATCATTAAGGATAAGGTGACAGATATATTGTGGCACACAACCTAGCATATTTCTTTTTACCGAAAAATAAAATAAGCAAAACGTCATTTTGTCCGAAGATAAGAATCCCAGAGAAGAGATATTACCATGTGTAATAAATCACACATCGGAAAACTGTTCTTAAAAAGGAAAACGTTAAGGTGTGGACATTAAATATGGTCGGTATCGTATCTTCGGCCACCGAGGTAATGAGCGTTTCTGTGTGCGTAGGCACGCTACCATGGAGTAGGATATATTAGGAATGAAAGTTTTTCTCAACCGTCGGAAGCGAAAAAATAAGTCGGCGAAGGAATTAGTTTCATTTAGAAAAAAAAGAAGACTTCAGTCGTCGAGGTAATGAGAGTTTCTGTGTGCGTAGGATGCATAGGCAGGCTACCATGGAGTAGGATAGAGCAAGAAATCGTGAAATTAGATTACTAGAAATCACCAAAAAACAAATGGATTTAGAGAATATAATCTACAAACGCAAACATAACATTCAGTCTCCTACAGGATGAACTAAACCTTAATTCATGTGGCAGCGCCCACAAATTACTGAACAAAACGCTACATAAGAAGAGTAAAGAAATGCATGTCCAAATCGTGTTTGCTCTCTTTCTACGGAGCAAAGAACCACGGTTGCAACTTGAATGGTTCACCAGTGAAGAAACAATGCCTTCAGTAACTAATGAGGAGGTACTTAAGACGGCAGAGGTTTATTACACTAACAATAACATTCTTAATGCTCTGGTGAAGGGTGTACTGTCTGATTAGGTGTACAATAGAGTTTTCACTATTTTCCTATACTTGGCGTTAATGGCAAGTGGAGCACGAAATAAACAGATATTGGACGTCTTACAATAAACCATTATATTGATAGGTGACCCCGTAGATTCATAAGTTAATTTGTGTTATTTTCGACTGCAGATATTTCCACCAATGTGGGGAACTCTTTGGGCGGCGGTTTGCGAATCCTCTCAAAAACATAGTGAGTGCGATATTAGTGAAAGAATGCTCCGTGAGTTGTTTCGAAGCTTCAACAACTTTTCAACGTCGAAGACCGACTTAGGGATGGGCGAGAGAAGGTTTTTGAAGACACAAAATTGGAGGTATTACTTAATCAAGACGTGTGTCAAAATCAAGAAGATTTGGTTAATTCATACTACCTATATCGTGTGAACCATTCAAAGCAAATAAATCATGTACAGTACGAGTCGAAACCGAAAGATGTTGCACGACATTTGTTTATTTTGCGAACGGCTATCTGAAACGCATAGAAGAAATGAACTTTTGTATCTCATTCTCATTGGAGACGAAAAAAGGAGTTCATTTTGATAAACCCCAGTGTTGGAAATCATGACGGGTTTTTGAATGATTTTTAGGGAGCGTAATCCAACGAGGTACATTTAAAATCCCGAATGGGCTAATATATCACCACTAGAAGTACTCGGTCATGTTTCCACGGCAACGGCCAAACAGAATATTCGCGGCAAGAAGGTTATGTTCTATATTTGGTGGGACGGCGTAGTACACCACAATCTGTTATCCCCCATAAAACAACCATGCCATGCAATTGATAATGAATGCAATTAATGTATTTTAACCGACCATTGAAAGACACAACCAGTATACACGATCTAGTGATTTTGTAGCATGACATCGCTCGACTTCATATTGCGAAAGTGGTCAACACATGCATGCCAACTTTCAAATAAGAAGTCCTATCCCACCCATTGTGCTCTTCGGACGTCACTCTGTTTGACTATCACTCATTTTGATCAATGGTACACCGTCTAGCTAGTCAACACTTCTGTTCCTATGAGGACGTATAAATCTGAGTCGTTTCATGGATCACCTCAAAGAATGATCCGGTTTTTAAACGCGCAATTAATTATTTTGCCGGGAAGATTGGGGAAAGTTATGTTTAGCGATGGCGGTTTTAAATTACTCCGCCTGTAGAATTGAAAGTGTTATACCGTAATTTTACAACACTGTAAAATTGTGAAATGAACTTCCTGGATGTAGCCGGCGACAGTGAAAGAATAACGGCATGGTCACGCCTATCATTTATAATTCTCTGCAAGTTTCGATAGCGTCGGTTTTTTTCTTTAAAGGTAAAGGATGACTCGCGTGGTAAAGAGTAGTGGCTAGTGCGTTACTTAGTACATTTTAATTGTTTCACAGATTTTGTAGTTTGAAATGAAGTCATTTTTATTCTATATAATTATGTTAAATGAAGTCGAAAGTTCAAACTTTAAGCAACCTATTGACTCTTAATTCGTGTTGGTGGTGCATCCACAAAACTTTTAACAAGGTATAAGCAGTTTTTGTTTTAAATAAAGCCTCGAATTGCGTAAAAACGGTCGAAGCAAAATTGTCGATAGCGTCGGTTTTCTCCTTAGTTGTTCGTGGTAAAGGATGACTCAGATGGCATCAGTCACCCACGGGGAGTAGTGGTCAGTGCGTTACAAAGCACATTTAAATGGTTTTCGCAGATTTTGTACAACTCATTAACTTTAAGCAAACAATTTGTAGTTTCAAATGAATCCATTTTTATTCCGCATAATTATGTTAAATAAAATGGAAAGTTCAAACTTTAAGCAACCTATTGACTTTTAATTTGCGTTGACGGTACATGCACAAAACTCCTAAAAAAGCACAAGCAGTCGGAACAAAATTGTGCACCATAAATCTACAGTAGCCTTTTGACCATCAGTCTCCAATCAGAGATGTTTTCCCAACGATGAAGAAAGCATCGATTTATACCACAAGGAGTCAAGTGATCCCAGGCCCCCGCCGCGCGTTATGCATGTTGGCCCTCACATGTGAAATAATCGAGTGAATAATTACTATTCGTCTCGAACAGTTTTCGAAGGGTACACCAGGAAAGGCAGTTTGGGTTCAAGAAAATGAGATCACCTGCTAAGTGATATCTGTTGTATATGTTATCGCCCATCCGGCCGGGAGGATTAATATTCGATGTTCAACCAACAGGCGTCTTGTTCTTACACCGTTAATCTATAAGTTTCAACCGGTCCATTGAGGGTAATAATAGCAAGCTATCCTCGACAGAATGTTTTATGACACTATGGTGTTTTATGAAGTTGTGAAGAACGAAGCCATCAGAAGTCAATTCGAAATCTTCGACGGGGGGGATTCCCTCTCACCATGTAGTTTTAATCCAGGGCTTAGCGACATTAAACAGATAGTGATCCTAGCCCTTCTTGGAATAGTATGGTATGAAGGCCACGAGACGTACGTTATGCATGTGAATAATTACTATTATTCAAATATGATATGTGGTATTGTGGCGTTTTTAACAAGTACATATAAATACGCAAACCATAGTGAGGAACTGGCTCAAGTCTAATCATCTTGCCCGGAAATACAAATTATTATGAACAATTTAACAAGTCTCGGATATGGGCCAGATACCGGTGGAGAGACTTGCTAAATAAAGCCATGACCGGATCCAGGTTGTAGTGCCGATGATGATGATGATAGTGAGGAACTGCACCAACCAGAAAACTAATATATGAATCATGAGGGCCGCGTAACACAAGAATTAACTTTCCATCATACAACTGTACATAGCAGGCGATCTCTTATACCGTAAACTCATATCGCTAATTCTTATACTGAAAACGCTCATACATCAAATTTTATACTGCACACTGTTATAGGGCAAACTCTTATAACTCTTATACTGCAAACATTTAGACTGCAGCCTCTTACACTGTAAACTCTTACACTGTAAACTCTTGCACTGCAAAATCTTACACTGCAAACTCCCATACTGGAAACTCTAATACTGCAAAGTCTAATATATGCAAATTCATGTACTGTTAATTTTAATAATGAACACTCTTATACATCAAACTCTAATACTGCAATCTCTAATACTCATCATCATCATCGGCACTACAACCGGCATCCAGTCTTGGCCTTATTTAACAAATCTCGTGGTCGTCGTCGTGTATCCGGCCCATATCCGAGGCTTGTTAAATTTTCCATAATATTTTGTTTTCCTGGGCAAGGTTATTAGCCTTCGCCGAAAATTCTAATACTGCAAACTCTAATACTGCAATCTCTAATACTCATCATCACCATCGGCACTACAACCGGCATCCTGTCTTGGCCTTATTTAACAAATCTCGTGGTCGTCGTCGTGTATCCGGCCCATATCCGAGGCTTGTTAAATATTCCATAATATTTTGTTTTCCTGGGCAAGGTTATTAGGCTTCACCGAAAATTCTAATACTGCAAACTCGAATACTGCAAACACCAATACTGCAAACTCGAATACTGCAAACACCAATACTGCAAACTCTAATACTCATCATCATCATCGGCACTACAACCGGCATCCGGTCTTGGCCTTATTTAACAAATCTCGTGGTCGTCGTCGTGTATCCGGCCCATACCCGAGGCCTGTTAAATTTCCCATAATATTTTGTTTTCCCGGGCAAGGTTATTAGCCTTGCGCCGAAAAATTGAATACTGCAAATTCGAATACAGCTTCGAACTTTTATGCTGCAAACTCTTATACAGTAACATCTTATACTGAAAACTCTTAGGTTGCAAAGTCCGTAAACTCTTACATTGCAAAGTCTATAAACTCGTTACTGCCAAGTCTAATAATGCAAACTCTCGTACTTCAAACTCTTATGTTGCAAATTCTAATACTGCAAACTCTTATACAATAAGCTCTTACACTGTAAACTCATACTCTACTACTGCAAAGTCTAACAATGCAAACTTTTTTATTTCAAACTCTTATGCTGCAAACTTTAATACCGCTACCCATTATAGTGTGAATTCGTATACTGCAAACTCGTATACTGCATAATCCTATACTGCAAACTCTCATGAATCGGACTATAATACTGCAAAGTATTAGACAAGTTCGTATACCATAATCTTATACTCTGCATTGTGTATATCGTACACTATTGGCAGTAGTATTGTAGCAGGTAGCCATACGGTAGTGGTCTGATACTTCGATGCTTCACTTCTCAACCAATTCTGTGTAGGTTCAATTCCCCACCACAGTTTAATGCAACAGGCGCGCTGGTACGCAGAATGGAGTAACGGATGATGTAATATGTAAAAGGCCGATCCCTCTGAGAATAATGGGAATGTGTGCTCGGCCGATAAAAGTGTGGCATATGTCTGGATCCAGAAGTATCTCTTGAAATGGTGCTGTAATTTAAGTCTTCCAGAACCCTTTGGGTGGAGCAACCAATATTATATTCCCATATCCCAAGAACTAATTTATCGAAGGCACCATAAAAGTGTAAGTTTGAACGAACGGTTGGGATAGCAATTCCCGTCATATGCTCTGAAAGCATCTCGCGGCGCATTCGTGCTTCCACATAGAATGTTGAGTTGCCCCACTTTCCATCAATACCATTCGAAAGGTTATATACTGCAAAATACTATTTCTAAAGACGATTGTCCAACGATTGGATACCAGAGTATTTTCGATCGAATAGTGGTTTGACATTTAAAGGTACCTCACAATCCTCTTTAACGTGTAAAATGTTACTTTTTCCGCGTAAGTAGATCTGAATTTGTTTGATCAATACTTTACGAGATATGTATCACTATATCACCGTAGCAAAAAATTATGGATTTCTTTTTCCCCAATCACAGCACTGTGAGTGTGAGTGTGAAAGATGAAGACGAAAATATGAAAACGCGCCAAAGATGTATAACACTCGCTCGTGGAGTTCGGCTGAAGAACGGTTCTCAGTGTATACCTGCAAGTCTGAAGTTGATTTTAAAAGTGATTTGATGCGAACTATTTGATGGCAAGCATCGCAGGAAATATTTGTAGGGGTACAAGGCATTCGCAAAGTATAGCTGACGATTGACCTCTATGCAGATACAGAAAACATGTAAAAAGAATGCTTTGCGATTGGAAGCCAATGAATACTACTGTTCGTTTTTCTACTTTTGCGGAGCACATGCGTCGCTGTTTAAAAGCGCCTCACCGAATACGGAAATTGAATTCCAGGTTGTGGCTGGATCGAATAACGTGAATTATACATCGCATATCCTGAGCAATCCAATACAAGTAGCTGAAAATTGAGGATATTCAAATACGTCCAATTATGAATCGAATTAAATCGCGTTCCAAGAATTGATAGATTGTTGGATGTAGGCGTTTTATTGGACACTATATGGTCGACGACCCGGATTAGTGATTATCACAAGCGAAGATTAGACCTGTTACACCAAAATCTCATAAAAAATGGTATCAACATACAAGTATTGTAAGGAGAGCGTATGAATATGACTCAATTGCGTTTAGAATATAGGTTAGGTAGCAATCCGTCATACACTGAGGTTACTTCCCCAAGTAGCTGAATGTTTCACTCACTCACGTAGCAAATATACTGGAATATTCGCTGACATGCAAAATCCCTATCAAACAACTGGATATTTGTGAGGTTCTACGGTACGAACTGAAGTCCAGACCCCTACTAGCACAGCGTCTGCAATAAAAATTAATTTTCTTCAATTTTCTCCCGAAGGACATGACCAACTCAGTGCTTCCTTTTTTTGCTGACCCAATCATTACGCGAACCATTTCTCAGAACTGCACAAGTTCTAATATGTACACCCATAAACTATCGTGGAAGGCTATAAAATGTGAAATTGCGTGCTGCGAACAGTGTTCCGCCATGGTCCTTATACCAGGACGAAGGATGGTATAGTTGGAAATCGGGAACATCTATTTGTATCTACATGCAGTGAAACTAATACTCTCTTGTTGATTGCTTCTACCTTACTCATTGGACTTCACAGCCGGACTTAAACTTGACATAAGTTTTGCGTATTTATTTTCCTTCCTATTTTTAATATCGCCGGGCGGTGTTTGAATGCTTGTTCTCGCTCAATTTGAGGGAAGGGAGAGTTTTCTTGCTTAAGTACTCAATTAAATGTTGGAAGGGGACATGATGCAAGGCTCCTGCGTTACAATCAACACAAGCAATGTGTATTAAGGTCAATTAGGTTGAAGGAGAAAACGGATATTATCGACAAGAGAAAAACGAGGACATACGACTGGTAATGCTTGTTTTATGTCGCCATTATGCCAAAGGGATATTGCGCCTTTTCTGATGTCATGCGAATAATTGCCATTGAAGGGATTGGCTTTGATTATTTTGTGTGTGGGAAAGTGTGAGGTAAAATAGAAAACGACTTTTTAATTTGTTTGTTAGATATGCACTGGAATTCTGGGCACGATGCAATACTACAGACTTTTCTTGTCGTTAGAAGCGACTAACCTTTTTTTACATAGAGAAACATGTATATTGACTATGTAGGGTGCATCGATGGAACGGCTGGATTTCAGCTAGAGATATTTCTCGATGTAATTTTGTCCTTGCAGTCGATGTAAATTGTAGGCGCTGTGGCATTTTTCATATACTCCTGTTATAGAACTTTGCGGGGGACGTAGTTGTAGGGCGACTTCACTTAGCTCTTTGTTGTAATACGAGCAATTGCTCTCTTAACTTTCGAGCAGTTTAGTTTCTAATTTGTCATTTAAGTGAAAGTCTACGTTTGCTCAATTCAACTTCAAGTAAAGTGTAGAAGTTTTACGAGTAGTTCAAGTCGAGTTAAATGTAGTAGTTAAAAGTTCACTTCCGCATGAGAACTCATTTAAGAGAGATCTGGCAGAATACTACATATATATATATATATATATATATATATATATATATAACTAATGTAATTTCAGATATGTTGCATTTTAATTTGGAAGACAATCGTTTGGGCACCTAACGCTGGAATTATTCTAACATCCAGTCCATAATACAAAAAGGAAAGCGCGCGCCACGTGAGGATCATACAAGTATCATCATCAAGAAGCAGTCTGCAACATCAAGAATTGCTGCTTTGGTTCGTAGCCCATCAACACTTACTGTAACAGAAACGATAAAATATACAATATATATTTTAAACAGTTCCAAAAAGTAAAATCCTGATGCAAAATCACTACATAGTAAAAAATGTTAAGGTATCACTATATATCACTGAAAAACGAAAGGGAATTCATATACGTAATGGATGTTGGAAACACAAAATATCAAATTGAGTTTGATCAAATATTCTCAATTTTACATACATTTCAAATGATAGGAAACGCTTCGACGAAGAAGAGTAAAAATGGCTGTAAAGAGCGTTATGTGGCCTAATTCCAACACGGTTTGCACAAACAAACAGTAAATTTAAACAACGAATAAAATCGGAGCTTCTGACTGATTTCTCTAGACCACTTCCCCGTTTCGCAATGCACATCGTAATTCTGCATTCCAAGAACTACCCAAGCCTCTAAACGAGGATACGCAGTCTACTCTTTGGTTTTATTTTCCGTTTTTTTTACACTAACGCGCGCACAAAAGGGGATTTTGAAGTACCCTTAAATGTCAGAGCACAGTGCGAGCAGATAGAGAGAAACTGAATAAGGAAAGGAGGTGTGGCGGTTCCTTTGAACGCCACTACTTACCTTCCCACCAATTATTCAATAAACTGCTCCCTAGAGCACCAAAAATCTGGAAAGCATCTACTTACCTTTCCATTGTTTGCGCAAACTATCACCTGAAATGCTGTAAAACTATAATTTTCGCTGATGCAAAATCCATCAGCAACAAATAACTGTTTTCCAAAAGGGCATGGTCGCATGAATTGCACCATGTTCCTTAAAAGCAATTTGGTTGCACCACCAGCAATCAACATGACTCGAACAATTTCGGTGCATATATCCCCGAACGAATTCCGCCGCACACAAGCAGGAAATATTTCTTCTTTTCCTTTTTCCTACAAGCGCATCGGTCGGTAAACCGATCGACAAGCATTAGCATCCTATAAGCATTTCCCTCAGGGGCATGCCTGCATACAACGCAGCATATTCCTAAAATCCAATTCGGTTACGACATTACGTAACCGACATAAATCCTCGAACTTTGCCATGCTTACAAGAAGAAAGTATTTTCCCCACACACGTGCAGGGCAAGTCATATCAGCAGACGCCAGCGATATGTGCACAATCAGTGTAAATTCTGTACGCCGTTGCTGATCGTGTAAACACCCAAGCTCTCCTTCATGATGCTTGCCCAGGTGCAGACCTTTGCTCATGGTGTTCCCCCTGTCGATTTGGCTTATCCACGGTCCGCATACTTGTGGACACACACCATGAGCAACAAAAGCGATCATCGTGTATGTGCTTCACGCCCTTTTGCTGGGACCAATGTATGTAAAGACCATCCCTTATTGGTCATCGAAGCGGTGGATAGAATTTGCTATTCTGTCGCTTCGGTGACAATTATTATTATTTATTGGCCTGTAGGATCCCGGAAGTTCATGACCTCACCGACTCGACTCCGCCATCGTTCCCTGTCGTGTGTGCTCTCCTTCCACGCTTGACCATTCGATCCGAACTCCTCTAGGTCAAACCTAACATTGTCCTCCCATCTCCGCCGCGAGCGTCCGGTCGGTCTCTTCCCCGTTGGTCTACCGTCAAGAATTCTATGCACCGTCCAATCGTTCCCCATTCGCGCCACGTGTCCGGCCCATCTCAATCTTCGCGACTTGATTACACTCACTATTGTAGGTTTGCGATATAGCTCTTCCAATTCGTGGTTATGGAGTTTCCTCCATTGTCCTGCCTCCTCGTCATATTTACCACCAAAGATACCCCTTAGTACTTTATTCTCGAATACGCGGAATTTGTTTTCTTCCCGTTTTGTGAGAGCCCATGTTTCGCATCCATATAGAACAATCGGCATGATTATGGTTCTATAGACACGGAGTTTTATGTTACGTAATAGCAGTCTGGATTTCAGCAGTTTACTGACTGCGTGCCAACTAGCGTTGCCGGAATGTAGTCTTTTGTTAATTTCCTTCGACATTTCGTTACTGGCCGTCAGTGTCGTTCCCAGATATTTAAATTCTTTAACTTTTTCAAATATGTTGCCTCTGACGTTTATATGTGTTCCCTGGGGTCCCCCCGATCTCGCCGTAATCATGTATTTTGTTTTGTCTTCATTTATTTCTAGGCCCACCTCTTCTGCCGCTTGCATGATGATTTCACAGTTTTTACTAACAGTTTCTAGATTATCGCCCAGAACGGCGATTCAGGGATGATCCGTCCAAGTTTAAGAACATAAGCCTCATAAACGTTGAGGGACTAACAGAGGAGTCCCCCGACAACGAAAAGAGGAATAGTACGAGAACGTCGAACGGCCCCTCAATGCCTGCCCAAGATACGATGTGAAAATCGTTCTTGGTGATTTGAATGCCCAAATAGGTAGCACTACGCAGGTTCCCATAGTTTGCATGAGAACACTAATGACAATGGACTACGAGTCATCGAACTGGTAGCATCGAAAAACTTGGTCGTTGCAAGTACCAGGTAGAAGAGTAGGTCCTGGGGCCAGAAGAGAATTGGACACGCCTTAAGAATACTGTCATTAGTACTGCCACCGCCATCTTAGGTAGTAGTCGTAGAGATCGGAGCGACTGGTTTGATGATGAGTGCAAACTAGCGACTGAACGTAAGAATGTCGCATACCGGGCAATGCAACAGTCTCATAGGACGCGGGTACGCGAGGAGAAATACAAAGAGCTCAGAAGATCTGAAAAAAGGCCTTCACAAACAAAAGAAAAGTGCCCAGAAAAAAATCTTGTCTGTGAAATAGAGAAAAATAGAGAGCGAGGTCCGCACCAGGCGCGGAAGTTTCACCAAATAATCCGCAGTATGACGCCGTACACACCACGCTGCGCTTACATCATCATCATCGCCACTACAACCGGGAGCCGGTCTTGGCCTTATTTAGCAAGTCCTGAGGTTTGTTATATTTTCCATAATGATTTTTTTTTCGGGCAAGGTTATTAGTCTTGCGCCAGAGGCTTCCTGACGGGGAATCGAAACCCGGTCTCCCGCGTGACAGGCGGCTATACTAACCACTATGTTATCGAGTAGCCAACGCTGCACTTCATCATCATCATCGGCACTACAACTGGGAACTGGTCTTGGCCTTATTTAGCAAGTCCTGAGGCTCGTTAAATTTTCCATAATGATTTGTTTTTTCCGGGCAAGGTCATTAGTCTTGCGCCAGAGGCTCCCCGGCGGGGAATCGAACCCCGGTCTCCGCGTGACAGGCGGGTATACTAACCACTATACTATCGAGGAGCCGAACGCGGCACTTACTTCAAGGATAAAAACGGTTATCTGATCACCGATCCTGAAGGCATTCTGGGGCGATGGGAAGTGCACTTCAATGAATTGCTAAATGGTCAGCTCACAGAAGAATTGGAGGCTCCACCAATGCAAGATCAAGACGAAATGCTGCTGCCACCAAGCATTGAGGAAACATTAAAAGCGATAAGACAACTGAAATCAAATAAAGCCCTCGGAGCTGATGTCATACCAGGTGAGCTGATCAAACAAGGAGGGACCGCGTTACATCACGCAATTCATGAGATCGTGGTGCACGTATGGGAGCAAGAGGAGATGCCGGAAGATTGGCCTCGCGGAATAATTTGCCCTATACATAAGAAGGGAGATATCACACTGTGCAGCAACTATAGGGATATAACAATGCTGAGTACCGCCTATAAGATACTCTCCACTATGTGACCTCATCCGAGCCAAATCGGCAATTGATAAGATATTCACCCTTAGGCAGGCGATTGAAAAATGTCTGGAATTTAAGATTCCTTTATATTATTTATAGACTTTAAGGCCGCCTACCACAGCATAGCCAGGGTAGAGCTATATAATTCCATGAGAGAGTTCGGCATTCCAAACAAATTGATACGAGTTTGTAGGTTAAACATGACCAAGGTAACTAGTCAAGTAAAAATAGCGGAATTGCTGTCCAAACCAATAAACATCTTTAATGGATTCCGACAACGGGACGGTCTGGGCTGCCTCCTCTCCAACCTGGCGTTGGAGAAAGCAATCCGTGACTCTGGCGTCACAACTAGAGGGACTATTCTAACCAAGTCCAGCCAGATACTTGCCTATGCAGATAACATCGACATCATCGGTAGAACCGAATCGGCTGTACAGGACTCCTTCACCCAGATCGAACAGGCGGCACAAAAAACTGGGAGTGCACATTGAAGAGGGGGAAAACTAAGTACATGGTGGCAACTTCTACGAAGAGAAGACCTAACGTTGGTCAAACTATCAGGGTAGTGGAGTGCGAATTTGAAGTAGTGCAATCCTTTAACTACCTTGGGTCAATAGTTTCAGCCGATAACAATATGGAAGAATAAATACGCGAACGGCTGATCAAATCCAACAAAGCCTACTATGGTCTATCGAGGTTCTTTAAATCCCGAAATTTATCCAGAACATCCAAGCTACTACTGTACCAGACCATGGTCTTACGAGTACTCATGTATGGATCCGAGACATGGGTGCCCAATAAAAGGCATTCTGAACTCTAAGCCGCGTGAAGGTCTTAAGAGAATTGTTGGCCCCGTATGTGAGGGAGGACATTTCCGGAGACGCTACAACCATGAGTTGTACGCAATGTACCTTAAAGCTAATGTTGTAAGGAAAATCAAGCTCGGTAGACTCCGGTGGGCGGGATCATCATCATCATCGACACTACAAACGGGATCTGGTCTTGGCCTATTTTGGCAAAACTCTCCACCGATATCGGGTCCTTATCCGAGACTTGTTAAATTGTCCATAATAATTTGTTTTTCCGGGCAAGGTTATTAGCCTTGCGCCACCGGTGGGCGGGATACTGTGACGGTTTGTGCTAGTGCGTCAACACGGACGCTGATTCAACGGAAACACCATCAATAATACGCCCGGAATTGTTCTTTCCGGAAAAACCACACAAAACACACAGATGTAACCAGTAGCAATAAAACACACAGTTGTCTAATTGTATTTACTTGAAGAACTTTATTGAGTCTTGAACTTATTCTAGGGTATACAATTTCACTGTTCTGGATTTTCTTCTTCTGTGGAAGAACGGTATTGCATGTATCGGCTGCGGACGAATAAGGAAAAACGACAACAACAACTGTCGCTCGTATAGCGGCAGAAAAAGGTTGTCATGTTTAAAATAGCGATGCAGGGTTGCAGCGTTGATGCAATGTTAGATTTCTCAGTGTTATGTCAACAGTACGCTATTTCGAGGATCATGCGCTCAGATACCAG
The DNA here is from genome assembly GCA_963931805.1 of Microdon myrmicae. Lineage (NCBI taxonomy): Eukaryota > Metazoa > Arthropoda > Insecta > Diptera > Syrphidae > Microdon > Microdon myrmicae. Next base: position 52,697,631 of record OZ007497.1, on the reverse strand, counting down.
TTTGTTTGGCTTAGCAAATGTTCCAAATGTAAAAATAAATGATAACGCACTGGGGGTTCTATTGTTACTGTTTTCTTTTATTGTTAATTAAGGATCTTTTTTTTGTAGTTTTTTTTTGCTTTAACTCTATTTGAATTATGAAAAGAAATTGTCTCCTAAGGATATTTTCTAATTTTTGTTTTTGACCTTGCCCAGAAAAAATAAAACATTATGGAAAATTTAACAAGCCTCAGGACTTGCTAAATAAGGCCAAGACCGGTTCCCGGTTGCAGTGCCGATGATGATGATGATGATTATAACAATGGTTTAACATTCTTAATTAATCACTTGTAGTTTATTTGAATTTTTGCATTACTTTAAACTACACAGGCGAGTCACTCGGAACTAATTAAATTGTTTCTCCATGCACGTGACCTGCTCCTAGGTGGTTGACTCGTGACTTTAAGACCGGTGGCGAATTATATTAAAGCCAGCGCAGCGCGTCCGACACCGATGGTGAATGAATAGCGACTCTTTAAATAAACTCGTATTTAAATTTGTGTTTGAGCAGCAGCGTGACTGCGCGCGATTGTAGTTGGATAGTGACTGATTGGAATTAGGGATGGAAATTGGCATTTCTGCTTTTACACATCGATCCGCCAATGGTAATCGTGCCCTCTTGTGCATTCCTCAATTCCTCAGGCTCACCGAGGTAGAAAAGTACTTGTGTATTCGTTCGACGTCGATGGGCGTAGAAAGCATGAAGAAATCAAAAGGAAAGCACAATAACCCAGGGTTGATCTGGCTTACTGTGTGTGTATTAATGCCGCATATGCGACTGGTCCCGTGACCTAGTGGTGATTGTGGCGATCTCATAGGTCATCGAACTATGGAAAGACAGAATTGTGGAGGAGAGGAAAATTTAGCTGGCGCTATTCACCTGCAAAAAGAGATAATTGATCCCAAGCGAATGGATGATCTGACGAAAATCGATAGGACGCTACATCGGCTAGGGAAATGGTACCGTGGGAAAAACGCTAAGGAATGTTGGTAATTACTCAAGCCAATGGATGATGATGCAACCGCGTCGTTGGATTCGACTTGGTTGCTGCTAACCAATACGAATGGAATTTCCGGTGGAAATCTCATGTTTAGAGCCGAGAAATATTTTACTCCGGCCCAACTTCTTCTCCTATATAAATCCCAAATTAGACCCGCGCTCGAATATTGCTCTCATGTTTGGAGCTCGGCTCCTAAACATACCCTCGACCTACTTGAGAGCATACAGAGACGAGCGATCCGCCTGATCGGGGACTCGGCGCTGACGTCGGGACTATAGTCGCTATCACATCGAAGGCGCGTAGCCGACCTCTGTCTGTTTTACAGATATTATCACGGGTGCTGTTCTTCGGAAGTTGTTGGTACTGTTCCACGCAATTCGGCTTACATGCGCTCCACAAGACAATCCGACGGATCGCACCCGTTTGTGGTTTATCTCCCGACGGCGCGCACATCCCTGCATCAAAACTCGTTCCGTTACAGAGCGCGGAAGCTGTGGAACTCCCTTCCCACGCGTGTGTTCCCGGAGCGCTACAACCTGCAATTGTGCAAAAAGAACTGCAACAGTTATTTGATGGCATCTCGTGGCGCCCACGCAGTGCTATAGGTTCGCCTCTCCCGAGAGAAGTCTAATAAAAAAAAAAAAAGATGGTATTGCCGTATGGCGAAACTTGTAGCTAAACTCAATTATGCATTATCTGCATAGGATGATGAGATTAGCTATGCGTCCTTGGGGAAAACATGTTATTTCAGGTGAATAGCATATAAGGGGAATGGGTAGAAATGACGCGCTGAAAAACCCACAGGTTGGTTAGGGGAACGATACCGTGGACCTGATTTGGTGCTCGGAATGATTACACAATGACGGTTTGTGTATTTATCCACGTCAATTGTGCATTGCATTGGTAGCGAGTCAAGGATCAAATTCCAGTGTGAATGTTTACACTGGGAAAGAAATTGCGCTATGCTTTGTATTAGCGAACAAGAATACTCGGATTTATTGGTCTGTGTTTGATGTGCATGTGGTCGCCCATAGTAACCGATCGGTTCATGCAGACGAACCGAAAAGGTTTTAATTGATGACATGGCAGGATGGTAAACTTGCCGTGTATTTATGTTTCAGGTGCACGATACTGACGGGTAGCTTGCGCTGCTCGGTTGCAGGTAAGTAGGAAGACTTGAGGTGAGTGTGAGACAGGTTAATTTAAAGGGAATGGATGGTTCTTTGTGAATGCTTTAAAGAACCCCGACAATACCTAGTTCGAATGAGCGAAGCGGACCATGCCCGGAAAGTCCTTTATGACAGGATGTATGGAAGGAGACAGCGCGGCAGACCATGTCTGCGATGGGAGTGCCAAACTGGATGACATCGGCTCGAAATCGGGACCGGTGGAGAGATTTGTTAAATAAGGCCAAGACCGGATCCCAGTTGTAGTGCCGATGATGATGATGAGTATTAGAGATTGCAGTATTAGAGTTTGCAGTATTCGAGTTTGATGTATAAGAGTGTTCATTATTAAAGTTTAAAGTACAAGAATTTGCCTATATATTAGACTTTGCAGTATTAGAGTTTGCAGTATGAGAGTTTGCAGTGTAAGATTTTGCAGTGCAAGAGTTTACAGTGTAAGAGGCTGCAGTCTAAATGTTTGCAGTATAAGAGTTATAAGAGTTTGCCCTATAACAGTCTGCAGTATAAAGTTTGATGTATGAGCGTTTTCAGTATAAGAATTAGCGATATGAGTTTACGGTATAAGAGATCGCCTACCATGTACAGTTGTATGATGGAAAGCTAATTCTTGTGTTACGCCGCCCCATGATTCATATATTAGTTTTCCGGTTGGTGCAGTTCCTCACTATCATCATCATCATCATCATATATATATATATATATATATATATATATATATATATATACGTATATACATATATATTATAGTTTCCTAAGTCTGAATAATTTCTTGACATTATCCAATACAATCAAACAAACCTGTTTTGGAAGCTTATTGAAGCCTTGTGAATGTAGGTTTCGTATGCTTTTATTACATCATTAGCTAGTTGAATCTCCTTCAATTACCAAAGTATACTCCCTGAACACTCTTATCTACACCGCACTTAGTTCAGAACTTCCCTAATCCATACAAAACTAGATTCAACAAATTCGAGTTGCGACACACATCTGTTGTCACCTTTTGACAAATAACTCGTAAATAATGCCGTCAAGCTTAATGCTATAAAAACTTTCTCGTTCTACTTGACTAGGACTAACATTGCCTACTTTGCGATTTCGAAGAAGTCAAAATGCAAACTTTCTTCCTTCAGTCGTGGTTCAACTCATGTTCGTTGTCAGAGTAGATATGTGCGTGAGATGAGCTTTTCTTAGTTCAAATGCTTGGAGATTAAACTCAACTTTCGAGACTAGTAATGGACGTCACCACTAAGACACTAATCTCACAGCACTCAAGGGATGGCAATCGAAATTAAACGAAATTGCTAATTAAAGAGAATTAATCTGTCCAAGTTTTGGAAGGATGTGTATTGATGGTACGTGCCAAATCAGAGCACAAACACATACTCAACCACTTCCCTTCGATTTTCCGAAGTCATCCATTATAGTTGAATGAAGAAGTAACTTTTGATCTTTGGCTGGAATCTTGTCAACTTGTTAGAATTTATTTCGTTTTTTATATTTATAATTGTGTTTGTGTATGCAAAATAATCACAGATTCCAGAAAATTGTTTTATCGTCTTCTGTTTTACTGTACTTTCATGGCTGCTTTCCAAGAATTTCAATATTATTTTGTTCATTACTTTTTACCTCTTAACATACTTCTATTTATATTAGACGTCTTGTCATTGTTTCTCTTGTCAACGTATCTGTGAGTTCTTTGATCCTGTTTTAGTACCATCACGCTAAAATAACCTTGTTTTATGAGCAATTGTGTAGTTCTTTATCCAGTAAAGGGTCACTTATCCCATCGTCCCCGTTTTATTGAAGAATTGAATTTCTTTTTCTCCTCTTAAGATCTATTTACTATATTCTTATTTAAAAATGTCTGAGAATTCCATGGAGTGGAATCGAATCATTCGAATTCTAGAGGTAATATTCACCATCCGGTGTACCTTACCAAGTTGACCCGTCAAGGGCCAAAGGCCCCATAACGAGACCTAAAATCAGTATTAGAGCTGACGTCTTACTCCCACCCTCCAGCCGAAGGCCAATTAGGACCATCCTGTGTACCGTAAATTCTGTTCAAACAAATGTAAGAATAAAGAAAACGTCGAAAGATATCGACTTCACTGGCAAATGGAGGAGTGCCAACAATGGCTGTATGCGAAATCTCTAGAACACACCTTGTTTAACCAAGCTTGCAATTTTGTTTCTTCAATACCACAACAAGAGGCCGGAATAAGTGAAAGGGATATTTTTCCTTGGGTTTTTTATACATTAGCCAACTGGGAGCGGCCGTAGTTGTGTCGGAGTTCCTTGGCAGTAGGGTTGTTAGTTTTCTTGGTTATGATTCTCATTTAGGGTTAATGACTGCTATTGAGAAGTACAACTTGGGTACAGAATACAAACAATCGGAATGCGAGTTATGATACGTACATTATAGTGACCATCATTCGCAATATTTCCACAGCGTGGAGAACACAATAAAGACAACTATCCCATTGCCGGTCAGTTTTCCTAGTAAATTATTGGGTGCAATTTAATCGCTTTGTTTGAGAAATGATAGCGGTAAAAAACACTTACCTTAACAAAAGTATGAATTTAAACGTCACGTTTGTCTGTTATTAATTCTTAATCAAAATCTGATTCAAATATTTCCCCCAATTTTACACGAAAAATCAGTAAGACCTCGTGTTTCAGTTCTAATAGCAAAGGGTACCATCCGTTGATGTTTCATACGTAAGAAGATGTCCAGAGAAACACAAATTACAATTCACCACTGATTAAAGTGGTAAAAATAGTTGATGGCGATGCAATGAAAGCCACATCGGTTGCCTGACCTACAAACAATTGGCGGTCGTTTATAAAATGGTTTAAATCACAAGTTTAAAACTGTGGCTTTATGAGCCCACAATAAATAATTATAATACTATCGACAGAAATTAAATATTCACAACAATCGTGCTAATTCCGAATCAGATCACGATTTAAGGAGCGAATTTGGAGTTAGCACAAACAACGGTCGTTTGTTGTCGAAGATAAATTCCTTGGTATTAGTTAATGTGCGAAATTAAGTGAAATTCATCCCTCCACCACCTCGTTGTTAGTTCAACAATCGTTAGGAAGATTGGCGTAGAAGGAAGACTAGAAGCACTCATTCCGTAGACAGGAATGGGCTCATAATAGAGATCCGGATACAAAGGATTTTATGTGAGGTCAGCGAGAAAGCAAAAAAGGAAAATAACACGTTGCTTTTAGGTAACGTGGAAAAAAGGTTTCCTTCCGATCGAACGATCGATATAGAGTGGAGTTGGTTTTGTGAATTAGTCCAGAACGGACACACGAATAATTTTTCGGGAGTTGGTTTTTGATATTTGACGACGTCGGCCGTAACGTGGTGCAAATTAGGTTGTTGAAGACTGAAAAATTCTGAAGCGGAAAAACGTCGCGTTAATTTGTGAATGTACAATGTTAATCCTAACGCCAAAATTAAGTGATATATATGTTTGGTTGACTAGAAATAAAGATTAGTGTAACTAAACAAAAGAGTGTTTGATTTAAACGTGGGTCATATGTGTGTTGTGTCGAAAAGTATTAACATTTCCGTGGTGAAACAGAAAAACATAACATCAGTTGTCTCAGTCAATTAAACACTTGTCACGGCGAGGCACATGGGAAGGCGGCGAAACGCGTCCTGAGATATCTGAAGGGGACCGCCGACTTCGGAATCACGTACACGAAGAGCATGAAAACCTTGGAAGGGTTTGTTGACGCCGATTGGGCTGGGTGCCCGGTAGATCGAAGGTCGTATACCGGATACGTCCTTAACCTGAGCGGTGCCGCCATCAGCTGGGAGTCGAGGAAACAGCGCTCCGTCGCATTAACTGAAGCCGCGAGAGAAGCCCTATACATACAGGGATTCTTGTCGGAGCTCAAGCTGTTCGAGTGTGAAAGGGTTCTGGTGATGAACGACAACCGAGGGGCACAACTACTGTACCACAATCACACGTTTCACGCGAGATCGAAACACATCGACATCAGGCATCATTTCGTCAGAGATGTCTTGCGCGAGGCTCGACTGGATATTAAGCTCTTTTCTTCGGATAAGATGCCCGCGGATTTTCTCCCGAAGGGATTGACAAAAGAAAAACATCGGAAGTGTCTGGATTTGATCTGCTACGGGGGTTCTTCGGAGGATCGACCTAGCACTACAATCGAGGGGGAGTGTTGTGGAACCGCCCTAAGCTGCGTGCTCTATGCGATTGTAGCGTCGGACCGGGCGTTACGAGTAAAAGGCAAATTAATTCACGCCTTAATGTGCTCGCTCTACTTCTGACAGTTAGGACAGACCGAGCGCGCCTTTTGCTACATGCGTCTCTTTCATATTGCCGCGTCTGACTAATACATATTTGTTTAAACCAAGTTCACAGGTGCTTCGTTGAATAAATAATATCTTTCGTACGAGGAGTCGCCCGTTCATTTCATATCCTGCTACAACAGAATCATTAAAAGTGTAAAAAAGCCTTATGGTCATTTGTCATGTCGAAAACGGGGACATACGAGTGGTACAAATCGCTCAAAAAAGGGTGTGACGACGACAAAATAAATTTTGGCGAATAAACTTCAATTCCTCTGTTTTTTTCAACACTTGCGACTAGTAATTATAGGAAAGTAAGAAGCACCCCTTGTATTTTTGTTGTTATGTGTTTGCCCTAACCGGGAGAGTTCAAGTCCCATGCCTGGTCAGGCGAATCTAAAATAGTGCTGCATGTGCTCAATAGAATGCAAATAAACGAGCAGACAAACCCCTTAGGATTTTGTACCCAAGCAATTCTGCCTCAGTTGTTTCCTGTTACATCTCCATCCACTACCCAATTATGAATGAGAAAGCCCAGCAAAAGGAACATAATCTAATTTTCAAAAATTATCAAAATTCTAGGAGCAGTGGAATCATAAATAAGTTATAAAAAATTAACAGTCATTCTTCATTCATTCGTTTGTCTGTCCTGCCACTTCACTCACTTTTCGAAAGACGTTAAAGTTGACGATTTCATATTGAAAACAGGAAATACATATTTCATCATTTTACATTTATAATGTATTTCTCAATCCGCTCTGTGTTTCAAATTTGCTCCTCCTCCTTTCCCTCTCAAGAACGACTGCCTATCACATCACTTCAGCGAAATGAGAGAGCCTTTCAATCATCGTCTTATCAAAATAGCTGTCGTTAGCTGGGTGTCTAATAAGTTTCCTTAAAATCGTCTGAAAACTTTCAACTGTCAAAATCAAATCTACAGAAGACGGACTCTTAGTCTGCCGACTTAGTCACTAAGTTGGATTTCGGTCCTTTCAACTAAACTTATCATTAAGTCAAATTAAAACCAATTAAAACACATCCACCCCCTTCCACATAAAGATGGAAAGCGTGTCCGTCATCAAAAGGTATTGCGACTTGGAACGAAATCTCACTTAAGGGAGCTATAAACGTTTTATCCCTTCGAACTACTGAAAGAGGAGCAGGACTAAACAAATCTTCTCATTTAAATCCAGTTAGTCATTGGAATTTACGATTCTGCCAACGTATCAAAAGGAAATATTCGACATCATCATTGTATTTTTATGACGCACAATATCACTACAGAACTAGGCAAAGGTTCACTGACAATCAAAAGAAATCAAACTTCACTTAGCTGCGCTCGCCTTGCGTGTTAACTTAAATAACTACAAAAATACAGACGAACACAAGTTCTCCTTGTTTAGTGAAAATGAACAACACCAGACAAGACAAACATCTACAATAAAAGGGAGGAGAAGGTCCTTCCGGTATTTTGCCTTCCTTTTTTTTTTGTGATTCTTGTGTTTCACGCTTTAGAGTCCATAAAAAGTCATTAGAGTGGTGTTCATTGGTTGCCTATACACTCGGGACAGAGGGGCTTGCTTTTCGATCGACATCCTTGGCAACAGGACGAATTGAATTGAAGCGTGATTGCTTTTATCAATTGATTTTTCCCTCGTCAAAGTTATTCGCAATGATTTAAGTATTTTAGTTAAACAAAAACGAATGAGGATATAAAATGTTAACAAGAACGAATGGGCAATCGAGAAAAGCACAGAAGGACTTGAGATTCAATTAATTTTATCTTGGCAGGGGTCGTCCTTTGGAACACTGGAAGATAGCCCGACAATAATGCAATTAAGTGCATCGAATCAAGGAAAGACTGATGGAGATGTGCCACCCAGATGTAAGTGATGAATGGACCAAGTGCTGAGATTGATGCAAGGAACTTCACGGGAAGGTGGGAGATCCTTGTAAGTCGAGCTTTACAACAATTGCATTTCAGAAATGAAATCAATTACGAGCATTGCCACTACTTTAAAGTTTCTTCCTTCAAAAATGGGCTTGCATGGGTAGCACTTTAATAATCTACGAAAAATGAACGAACAGTAAAACTTAACTCGGATGAGACTATGGAAGATAACACTCGGCTCAGGAGAAGGATGAGATTCTTGGCATTGCTGTTTCTGTACTTTCATCCACCTGGATTGCTGCGCAGCGTTAATGAAAATCCATCTAGGGATATTATCTAAACACTTTTAATCTGGAGTTGATGCTGATGAGGATGTAATGACTTGGGAGAATGTGAGAGCATTCTGCGGTTTAGTAAGATTTAATTAATTAATTTAACTAATTCTGTAGTTTAGTAAGATTTTAATTTATTAACTTCTTAGACAAATAGTTTTAAATCAATTATTTATAAGGAAGACTGCCAGTGAGAGGACAGATAAAAGGAAACGCGAAGGGTGTCTTTTTAATCTTGTGCTCTAGAATGTAATAGAAAGGTCAAGACGACAACATGGAGAGGGTAGGTGGACCTCAGGGAACGCACATAAATGTCAAAGGAAAGATATTTGAAAACGTTGAATAGTTGAAAACACTGACGAAGTTGTTACATAACTACCCCCCCCCCCCCCCCTCAATCATTGGGCTGATTCGCGTCCTTGAATCCCACATACCAGTTCCCTACATTAAATCACCCTTATCCGCCATGTTGTTTACTAAGAGCTAAACATTGGGAGACGACGCTCTTTCCACATAGCGAAACAGTTTTTCCTATCCTCAAATTCCATTTCACAATCCGATATAAAAGTTTTTCCCAAGCCAATGTTCCCCTCTCATGTACAAAAATACAGGCTATTCACTAATGAATAGTTTCTATATCCGATGAAATATATATATAATATGCTTTTTCATTTCCCCGTCTCGCAATGCACATCGTAATTCTGCATTCCAAGAATTACCCAAGGCTCTAAACGAGGATTAGCAGTCTACCCGTTGGTTTTGCTTTCCGTTGCAAGCGAAACCGAATCAACCGCTAATACAAGCTATTCTCCTTTGCAGTTTTTCCATTCTCTCTGGGCTCATTAACTGCTGAGTGAATCCGCGAGAGTTTTTTCGCATTCAGTGGGTGGGGACATTGGAAAATGAGGATGAGGTTTGCGATCGGGAATGGGCGATCGGTATAAAAGGGCGCGAATGGGGAGAGAACACTGTCGTGTGGTATTTGAAGACACCCGTGGCGCAAGCTGGTGTGGTAATAAAAAGCAAAAGTCCTGCGATGCAGAGCTCGTGTGCGTAGATTTTGAAAGAAAGCGAAGTGACAAACACTTAACAAGAGTTGAAATAAAAACGAACTGTATGTGAAAATGAAAAATTAAAACTCAGTGTAAATTATATGTAAATGGTAAATGTAATAAAGATAAATTTGAAATAAACAAAGTGACAAATACTTAACAAGGGTTTAAATAGAAACCAACTGTAGGTGAAAATAAAAAAGGTAAATAATAAGTAAGTAAATGGTAAATGAAATAAAGATAGAGGAAGCCACAGCAGCAGCACTGAACCCGTTGGTACCTTTTTAACTGATTTCATTTTTTTGCGCTCGCAAAATAGTTTGAAACAAAATGTCGAAATCAACAAAAGACTGCATTCCGGTAATGCTAGTTGGTACGCAGTCAGCAAACTGTCACGTAATATAAAGGTCCGTATTTACAAACCATCATCATTCTGATTGTTCTATATGGATGTGGGACATGGGCGCTTACAAAACGAGAAGAGAACAGATTTCGCGTATGGGCGAATAAAGTTTAAAGGAGTATCCTCGGCGGTAAATATGAGGCAGGAGAATGGAGGAAACTCCATAACCGCGAATTGGTAGAGTAACACCCGAAACCTACCATAGTGATAATAATCAAGTCCCGAAGATTAGAATTGGCTGGGCATGTAGCGAAAATAGACGTCAGAACCGTGTGTAGAATTCTTGACAGGAGACCAACGGGAAGGAGATAGATGGGAAGGACGCGACAGAGATGAGAGAACAATGTAAGGCGTGACCTTGAGTCGATCGGATCAGAGGTCGAATGGTAGAAGGAGAATGCACAGGACAGGAAACAGTGGCGCAGCTGACTCACTGAGGGCATGAATTTCCGTGCTCCTACAGGACGGTAAATCGTAGTAGTAATAGATAGTACTTCCCCGTGTGGTAGAAACTTTGACGCGGTGCGGGGGCTTAAATTACAATAAATCACTCAGCCTCTCAGCTGTTTAAGTGACGCTACTCTCGCATTCGTAGTAAATTGGAAAAACAGGAATATCGCATCTTGATCAAACATTGTTTTTGATGGGAAAATCTTTTGAAGAATCATTGCAATGGTTGCAAAATTGTTATCCCACATCTGCTCTTTCAAGAACAACAGTTTATCGGTGGTTTAGTGAATTTAATATGGTTCGGACAAGCATCGAAGACGCACCTCGTTCTGGAAGGTCAAAAGAAGCAACGAATGCGGAAATCGTAAACCAAGTACATCGAATCGTTTTGAGTGATCGTAAAGTGAAGTTGCGCGAGTTACCTGAGGCCGTGGGTATATCGACAGAATGGGCGGGAAGAATTTGGACGAACTTGTAGAGATGAAAACCTATCGGCGCGATTGGTACCGCGTTTGCTGAACGTCGACCTAAAACAGAAGCGCGTTGATGATTCCACTGCCGATTTCAAGTAGTAGCAGCGTAATCGACCAGTCTGTTTTCGAAGTTTTGTGACGATGGATGAAACGTGGGTCTATTACCATACGCCTGAGCCCAAAAGGCAGTCTGTAGGGTGGCTGGAAAGCCACGAAAGCCGACCAAAACCGACCAAAAGACCAACGCTCGGCCGGGAAGGTTATGGCCTCCGTTTTTTTTTGGGATGCGCATGGCATAATCTTCATCGATTGTCTACAGAGGGAAGAAGTCACAGGAGAGTAGTATGCAGCGTTTTTGGACAAGCTCAACGACGATATAAAGAAAAACCGGCTCGATAGAGCGAAGAACAAATTCTGTACGATCACGATAATGCACCGTCACAAACTTCCTTGAAAGCGATGACCAAATTGGACCAATTACGATTAGAATTGATTTCTAGATTTGCCCTAGCGACTAGCAGGTGTATTAATAAGTTTTTTCTGGTTTCCTTGGTAAAAAATACGTAATTTTCTAAGGCAATTAATTTTTTTATTCAAAATATTGGCCATCGGCTCCTACACATTTCGCAAATCTTTCAGATAATTTATGAATAGTATGCCAGAAAAACTGCTTGTCTTTCGTGGCAAATCATTCGTCGAGCCATTTTCCAACTTCCTCGAAATCGCTGAAGTGCTGCTCTGCGAGCGCGTGCCCCACTGATACAAAGAGGTGATAGTCAGATGGCCCCAAGTCTGGGGAGTACGGCGAGTGCAGAAGGATGTCCCATTCCAGCGATTTCCAGATTTCTGTCACTAGTTTTGTTGTCTGAGACGGCGCGTTGTCGTGTAACAAAATCACGTTGCCATTTCTTCTGGCCCATTCCGGTCGTCTTTCGATTATTGCGTGGTTTAAATTAAGCATTTTTTGAAGATAGCGTTGTGTATTAACGGTTTCACCGGGCTTCAGGAGTTCGTAATACACAAAGCATGGTCTTCTTGCCGGAGCATTTTGGCTTTGGTGAAAGCCAAACGTTTTTCCGCTTTCGGTTTTCAAAGTTAATCAATTTTTCGTCACCCGTCAAAATTCGATGCAAAAATGATTTCCTTTCGTGGCGTTGAAGCAGCATTTCGAAAGTGACTTTGCGATTTTCCGTTCGACGTTCATTCTAATTGTGTGTGGCCCATTTACCGAGTTTATTGATCTTCCCCATTGGTCGTAAACGTCTGCTGATTGTTTCTTGTGACACATGTAATGCTCCTGCTAATTGCCGTTGAGTTTGAGTTGGGTCATCATCCAATAACTCCTGCAGTTGCTCGTCTTCATTTCTGTGGTCTACCAGAGAGCTCACTGTCTTTCACATTCAAATCACCACTTTCAAATTGTCGAAACCACGATGGAGCATGTCGCCCATCTGTTTCTACCAGCAAGTGATGACTTTCAAACAGCTTTTTCCTTTTGATTAAATAAGAAAAGCAATGCGTACCATGTAAAAGATGTGCAATTTATTAATGACCGAATGTCGGTGCTAAATATACAGGGCCCATGATACAATTATGTATTTTTAAGCGTACACGCCCCAATAGAATTTACCGACGAAGAAACGAAGAACACATTCTACGAGACCCTAGAAGAAGTATTTGATGGTATCTCATCATTCGATGTTAAAATCCTCCTCGGCGACCTCAATGCGTAAATTGGAAAGGAAGATATCTTCCAACCAACTATAGGTAAAGAAAGCCTACACGACGTTTCAAATGATAATGGAACTCGAATTATCACGTTCGCAGCGTCAAAAGATCTGGTAGTGAAAACCACGATGTTCAAGCATGAGCAAATCCATAAAATCACATGGATATCACCCGACGGCGTAACGCGTAACCAAATAGACCACTTCCTCATAGACAAAAGACACCACTCGAATATTACGTAAGATCATATGAGCCGATGATGATGAAGATCATATAGAGGAGCAGGTTGCGACTCCGGTCACCTTCTAGTGATGGGCAAAATTAGAAATCGGCTCGCAGCAAACCCACATGGGCAGTCACGGGAGACGAGCAAAAAGTTCGAAGAAAAGACCTATGTAAGAGGGCTGAATATCAAGACGAACTAACGAATAGATTTAGCATCCTAGAGGATGGGAGTAGTGAAGAAGAGGAAATCAATAATCTGGGCACTAAATGGATATCGATCAGAGACACAAGCAAACAAACAGCCCAAAGGGTATTAGGACTAAAAAAAACAATTAAGTCCAAACCTTGGTTTGACGATGAGTGCAGGGCGAAGATCGAAGAACGTAAACGCCTCAGAGTGATCCACTTAGAAGCATATGGTGAAGTCGACGCAGAAAGATACGCGACAATTCGGAAAGAGACAACGAGACTTTTCAAACGCAAAAACCGCGAATGGCAAAAGACACGGATCGAAAATCACATAGAAAATGCCAGAGCAAAGAATATCAGAGGTATGTATGCCGGCATAAATTCAATTAGAAATGGCTACCGAGGGAGAGCCAAAATAATCCGAAACACAGACGGTTGCCCGGTGACAGAAACAAAAAATATCGTGACAAGATGGAAGCAGTACTTTGAAAACATGATCAATGTGCGCACCCATCAACCACAGATAAACGCACCAGACGTACATACAGTCGAGCCTCAGATCCCAGAGCCCTCTTTCGACGAAGTTGTAGACGCGATAAATCGATTGAAAAACAACAAGACTCCCGGCGTCGACTGCATACCGGCAGAGCTTGTGAAGCATGGAGGAGAGGCAACCGCTCGAAAGATCCACCAACTGGTTAAAACAATATGGGATAAGGAAGTCATTCCGGAAGAATGGAAAGCCTCAACAGTCATCCTCATTTTCAAAAGAGGCGACTACGAAAATTACAGAGGAATATCATTGCTCTCAACCACATACAAAATATTAACAAACGTCATACTGGCAAGAATCACACCGTACGCCGAAGAAATATTGGTAGACTACTGTGGCGGCCTATATAAGCCCCACAACAAATCCCTACGTATAATGCGGATTCCGCCGGAACCGGTCAACAAGCGACCAGATGTTCACAATAAGGCAACTGCTGGAAAAGAAGTGGGAATACGGAGAGACGGTTCATCAACTGTTCGTTGACTTCAAAAAAGCCTACGACTCAGTCGCAAGACAAAGACTCTACCATATTGTGGTTGAGCTGGGGGCCGCGAAAAAATATGCCGCGCTTATTCAAATTTGCATGAACGAAAACAAAGGGCGAGTAAGAATAGAAAACTACCTCTCAGAACCATTTGAAATCTGGGACGGACTAAAACTGGGGGGAATTAACAAAACACTACACTCCGGCAACGCTAGTTGGCATGCAGCCAGTAAACTCTTGAAATCCAAGCTGCTATCACGTAATATAAAGCTCCGTGTCTATAGAACGATAATCATACCGATTGCTCTATACGGATGCGAAACATGGGCTCTCATAAAACGGGAAGAGACCAAATTCCGCGTATTCGAGAATAAAGTTTTAAGGGATATCTTTGGCGGTAAATATGACGAGGATGCAGGACAATGCAAGAAACTCCACAACCACGAAGTGGAAGAGGTATACCGCATCCCTACAATAGTGATAGTAATCAAGTCGCGAAAATTAAAATGGGCCGGACAAGTGGCGCGAATGGGTAACGATAGGACCGTGCATAGAATTCTTGACGGTAAACTAACGGGAAAGAGACCGACAGGACGGCCGCGACGAAGATGGGAGGACAATGTTAGATTGGACCTCAAGGAGATCGGATTGGATGGTCGAACTTGGAAGGAGAGTGCACAGGACAGGGAACAATGGCGGAGCCGAGTCGATGAGGTTATGAACTTCCGGGTTTCTACAGGCCAATAAATAATAATAATAATAATAATGCGTACCTAAATGTTCTTTTTCAGGTACAAAACCCGACATGATCACTGAACGATAAAACGAAGACGCTAGTTCCTGGTGGATTCAACTTGTGTGTGTTTGTAATTAAATCTCAGACGAGCAAAATGACGTATGTGTAAAATTAATACGCTGTGTACTTTTCGTTGGTGCGATCTCTTACTTAAATCGAAAAAAACGTATGCATACACCTGGTATTATGTGTTCACAAATCTCAAGCGGTGGCTCCAGGGAAAAATATTCAGATCGAATGAGGAAGTAATCGCGGACCCCCGAGGCGAATTTCTTGAATTTCGCTTGAATGTTTCGTACTTCAGAAAGGGTATAGAAATGTTGAAAAATCGCGATACCAAGTGTATCGCCTTCGAGGGCAACTATGTTTACGGATAAATATAACTTTGCCCATAAATCCCGGGACTTTTCAGCCTATGTAGAAAAACAATATTTAACCCAAAACCCAATGGTAAACACAAGGGTTCCATAATCTACTTGGAATGGTGATACACGCAGTTCAAATTTCGACTACTTATTTATGCCCAGTGATTTCGGGACAAAATTATATTTAATGATTTAAACATTAGGTGAATGACCCATTGTTCCGAAACTCTAGAAAAATATCTGTGGGGATATGGTGATTCTTGTTCATTTCAATATCCAGGTTTCCATATTAACACTAGTAGTTGTGGTTTATGATTTTATATACCGAATCCACAAACTCTTCCCATTTACCAGTCGCGCCACGTCGGTTTTCACATCAAAAGCTGTATGATAGGATCAGAAGCATGTAAATCCACCTTTTCAAGGACTGTTAATGCCTGTTATAGTAACAAGACCTTCCTGCACTGTACGTGAAAAAACACAAATCTTTAAATTTTCATATAAATGGATTCCATTCCATTCGTCGAACGTTGGTTCTTTATCCTCCGTCGAGAACTTCAACAATAATTTATGGATCTAATCAAATTTGTGTACCATTCCTGCATTTCTTGTTATATCTCATTTATTCTAAGCATTATCCTGTCAAAATAATACAATACCGAGAGTAAATGTACACCATTACAGCAGGTGGCTATTTAAAAAAAATGGTAGAAAAAGAAAACAGGAAATGTCTGCACGCCCGCAAGGAGTAACATACCAATATCACAGCCATTGTAGTGTTGATGTGAGACGCCTGTCTGCTTAATAGCTGCGAAAATTAAATTAGGACCCTTTTGCTGGTGCGTTCGCAATCCTGTTGGCTTGTTGAAACTGATTTACGAAATACCATGAAATCGAGATGTAAAGAGAATATATTCATAACGGAGCTGTAATGGGTGTATGTACGTTTTGCATACAGGAAAAGGTTGATGGTGTAACGCTAAAATGTAAGGCATGTGTAGTTGAAGTACCACAGGGCACATATTTTCCACCCTTTCACTAATACCTCCCAATTTCTTTTTTCATTTTTGGTTAATTTTTTTTTTGTAGTGTTCCTCTAAATTATTTCGCGGTAAATGGTTTATATGTTATGAGTTGGTTGAGGGGACTTTACAAATTACATAAAAGAAAGTGTCTGAGTGGAAAAAATGAGTAGACTAGAATGAACAAAAGAGACAAATGAGCTAATAACGAATTCAAATGTTCCAAGGAAAATGAAATGAAAACCCATTAATGAGCGTTTTGCCTTTTTAGATGACCTTTATTATTGTTACTTGGGTTCATTATCGTTTTGGATTATTACTTTGCGATAGAAAGATGAGGAAACTTTATAAATTAATTTGTGGCTGTTTTTAGGATCGTCGAAAAGGTCCATTAAGGTTGTGTTATACTCTTCTAAATGTTCACAGGCTAGATCAAAAAGTAATGTCCTTTTAGTTGTTATTAATTTTTGATGCGAATTGTTGATCTTGGGATTTGATTCAATTCAACAGGTTTAATTGGGGAAGCAAGTATGTTCTACTGTGTAAATTGATAATGGGGGTTAATTAATGTCTCATTATTTCATATAATTAAATGATGGATGTGAAATAGGTTATACAATATTTCAAAGCTTGTGTTACAACACATTTATGTTGTTCTACTAGTTGCTATGAGTCACGCATACCAGAAATCTATTATTGAACGTAAATGTTATAGCCACAAGATACTATATTACCAATGTGAATCATATATCAAAGCCATTTCTTGTCACACCTGAACGAATCTTATTAAATCAAGAGTAGCATTTTTAATACTACACCTGTGTTTAGCAAAGCGCAGCTGCAATAAGTAATTTATTGTTCAGACTACAGTTTATTGAAGCACACAAATCCAAACTATGGACAAGATAAGAATATACAAGTGCGTCATGATTGTAAGTATAATATCGGTTCAAGTTTGGTTTTATGTGTTCTTTGTTGGGCAAGATTGCCACTCCCAAGGTCTTAGCTAACCTCCACCCTTCTCCGTTCTCAACACAAATTCAATTAACATGCATTTTTCAGTGTTAATTAATATGTACTAGGTTTACGGGACGCGTCATTTTGACGCATTTCAAATTTTATAAGGAAATGTACAAACACCGTTTGCATTTTTATCTTATCTCTTGTATTGACTTTTGTCCAGTGGTCGAGATAAATATATATTGTGGTCTACTTTTTTCAAAAGTGTTGAAATATTGTAATTCTTTATGTGGTATACCTATCTCTACGGATATGCGTCAATTTGACGTTATACAAAGACAAAGCGATAAACAACTTTTGCGCAATAAGAGAAAGAAGGGAATGCAGAATGTCAGTTGATGTTAGAGTGCGAAGAGATTTAGAAGGTATCAGTTGCTTAGTTCGAGTATTGAAAAATAAAGTACTAGAATATTTTTTGAATTAGTAATATTATTGTGAACCTCAATTTTATACTATTTTGATAAAAAGCCCTTCTGTATCATCTAAATATATCTAGAAGAGGAAATAAAATTTTACAAAACATAGTTAGTATTTGTGAAGAATGTTCTGGCTCTGATGAGGATGAAAATGAAGTGATTCAAGACGAGGATGAAATCGAGATTTTGGAATCTGATGAAAGTATGCAAACAGGGGACTCATCAGACATTGAAAAAGAAAATCATCAGAAATTTGGTCTTTGCAGAAAAAGGATGCGTATCCTATCCGATTCTGAATCCGAGAATGAGACAAATATTAGGAGATCGTTCCAAAATTCGGAGGCAGTCTGTGATACAGAAATAGCGGTCGATGGAACCACTTGGACGAAATTGAAAGTGGGCGGATCTAGTGGTAGCTATCCTTTCCACACAATCTTCAAAGACATCGCTGGGCCTACTGGCTACGCAAAACGCAATGTGATGGAAGGTAACGTAAGCAGTGCTTTTCATTTGATTATAACCAAAAAGATGATAGAACATATAAAAAGTTGTACTGAAGAAGAAGCAGGTCGTGTTTTGAAAGGAGATTGGAAGATTTCAACCACAAAGTTGCTTGCATTTATTGGGATTTTGTACGCTAGGGGAGCGTATGAAGCAAATTCGCTGAATGCTTTTTATTTGTGGTCCAAAGAATGGGGACCTGCTTTTTTTTCTAATACAATGTCCAGAGATGATTTCATGCAAATTCTTCGATTTGTCCGATTTGATAAAAAAACGGAACGATCTAGACGTTTACGCACCGACAAATTTGCAATGATATCCGAAATATGGAATCAATTTATACACAATAGCCAATGCTGTTATAAACCTTACGAAAATATTTCAATAGACGAGCAACTGTTTCCTACTAAAGCCCGCTGCAAATTTACCCAATACATGCCAAATAAGCCTTACAAATTTGGTATAAAATTTTGGTTGGCAGTAGATGTGCAATCTAAATACGTTATCAATAGGATCCCTTACCTAGGGAAGGATGAAACGCGAAATTCAACACCGTTGGGCGAATTTGTAGTTATGAAGTTAGCGGAACCATATCTTCATCACGGAAGAAATATAACTACGGATAATTTTTTCACCAGTATTCCTCTAGCTGAAAAATTAGTTGCAAAAGGAACCAGTTTCGTTGGAACTATTCGAGCCAACAAAAGAGAACTGCCAAAGCCAGCAAAAAGCAAGAAAGATAAAATGAAGTTGTATTCTTCAGAACATTATAAATCAGGAAACTGCATACTTACTATATATAAAAGCATACTTTTATAAAAATAAAAGACAATAAAAAACATACCCCGGAAACAATAGCATATTACAATGGTACAAAGTTTGGAGTCGACGTAGTAGACCAAATGGCTCGCAAATATACTAGCAAATCAGCATCTTTTCGATGGCCTCTCCAGGTGTTCTTCAACATTATAGATTTAGCGGCAATAAACGCATGGATATTATACACAGAGTGTACTGGGTCAAAATTATCCAGAAAGGAGTTTCTATTTCAGTTGGCCAAAGAACTTACAGAAGAAGAAAAGAAAAAATCCAACAACATAGATTATAATCACCCGTTACCTAGTACTTCGGGAGAACGTAGGACTTGCCAAATTGGCTTTTGTAAAAGAAACAGGAGCAATAATATCTGTAAAATATGTCAAAAGGTTGTTTGCGGAAAATGTACAAACAAAATTGAGTATTTGTGTAAAAAATGTGCGAAATAAATGTCAAATATTGAAATAATCTGTAATAAAACTATTGAATAATAAAACCTTTCCATAAATATATATCTCACATTTTCATTTTTTTCTTATAGTATATAATTACATTATTTTCTAAGTGTTGTTATATGTATTCGTCTCTGCGTCAAATTGACGCGTGTTCGTAGAGATAGGTATATCAGAAACGTCAGTAAACCTAGTGTTAATCAATACACCATATTATTGATGGGCACTTGTAAAAACGTATAAGAAGACAATTAAATCATCAAGTTACATAACCACATCTGGAAAAACCATGTCGTGTCACACAAAATAAATGCCCTTCACGGGCAAATTATGCCACCTATATAAGAAGAAAGTAAAATATACAAAAATATCTGGGGCATCGTTGCCTATTTATATGACATTCACAAAACAAAGTATAGAACAATTTCCGGTGGTCAATTAAGAATTACATTACAAAAATTCGTTTTAAATTTTAAGTAAATGAGAAATGCGTACGTATGTTCAAGCATTTTAATGGATGTTTAGATTAGACCAGAAGCGTCAGTATACCCTTATTGTAATGAACCATAAATCAACGAAAAGCTGAAATTCAAAAATACGTATGAACCTACGCGGTCTATAATAAATCGTCGACCGAGACCGTCATAAAGGAATATAAAAATAAAGAGTCGAAATGAGTCAACCGTGTCCTGTGAAGGAAGGTGATAATGTTAAGTGCCGGTAAGACGGATATGCAGCTTTTCTGACATTTTCATGTTTAACAAACGAGGACAGAGGGGCCGCTCTGGGGAAATATAAACCAATGGCTTAATTGTTCTTTTTATCAGGAAAGGTAATTAATTTTCTGAGAAAAGACCCATTAAAGGGTTTCCCTGAGTTGGTATCGGCTTTGTCACAAAACTAGTCATAAAAATCACTACTAAATCCAAGAGAACGGTAAATGTACGTTTCAGTCTATAGTTTTTCTGAAAAAAAAACCATTAAAGGGGTTCCTTGAGTTGGTGTCAGCTTTGACACAAAACTGGTCATAAAAATCTATTACTAAATCCAAGAGTACAGAAAATGTACGTTTGAGTCTAGTTTTTCAAAGCACTGTATATACACAGTTTTCTTTATCAATGTGCTGAATAATGCACAATTATCCGCGCCTTGGAACACAGCAATCATACAGCCCATCGCCAAAAAAGGCAAAGACTGCACAAACCCAATGAACATGCGTTCGATAAGCTTACTCCCAAGCATCAGTAAAGTGTTTGAAAAGCAATTAACAAAGCTTTGCTCAAACGTGTAAATGACAACAATATTATTCCAAATAACCAGCTTGACTTTAAGACGGGCCATGAAACTACACATGTCGCAGCTAAACTGGTCTCCGACATACAGTGGAATAAATGTAAGAACTAATGCACAGGTGTCTGTCAGATCGACTTGGCAAGAGCCTTCGATACTATCTGATTCGAAGGGTTGTGTTACAAATTGGTCAGACAAGGCATATCCTTTACTATATATGCTTTATGATATGTTGAATGATAGCAGGTTAGTGGCCAAAAGTAGCACAGTGACCTCCCATATAAGGTATAATATCAAGAATGGTTTGCAACAGGGTGTGATACTTTTTCCCATTCTTTTTAGCATTTACATTAGCCACTTATTACGCGCACATCCGCATGTTATTGAGTACGCAGACGATCTCTTAATTTACAGAACAGCTCTGAAAATTGAGATCATAAACAGTTTACTACAGCGCGACTTCAATAAATTGCAGCGTTATTGTGACGACTGGAAACTTAAGATCGATCAACTGCCAGAAATGTGAAGCCGTCCTATTTAGAACCAAATTCATTAAAGGCAGAAACGACAGTAGAAAAAAATGGAGAAAGTTAGTTATCGTGGGCCGCATGAATGTAAACTGGAAACCAAGCGTAGGAAGTAGTAATTCATGATATTTACTAACCGTGGGTTTTACTTGTACAATTGGCGGATTCATCATCATCATCACATCATCGGCACTATAACCGGGATCCGGTTGGGCTTTATTTAGCAAGTCTCTCCACAGGTATCCGATTCTTATCCGAGACTTGTTAAATTGCCCATAATAATTTGTTTTTCCGGGCAAGCTTATTAACCTTGCGCCAACAATTTGAGGAATATCTTTAATAAATTGATATAAAATGCCCCACAAAAGGCGCCATTGACAACTTTTTCCTTTGCTACCTTTTATACTTTTTATATTTTAGCTTTTAAGTACTTATTTTGCTTTAATTAAGCCAATAAATTGGGTGGTAACCCCACTAAACTCAATTAAACTAACTTAGATCAACGACGAGTTGTTATAGTAACAAAATTCCATAAACTTCTTTACAGAATTGCTTTTGAAGTGACGGTTGAAGACGATAGATGCATTTGAATTATAACGCCTGTTAAACGGAAAATAAAAAAAGATCCACCCTGTAAAAAATCTGGAATAATTCAGGAAGACACAAAATGCTAAACACCATTTACGAAAGAAATAATGCTACACATAAAATAAGTAATTACATGGAAACGATACCAATAAAATATACAAAAGTAACTTGGGTATCATTGACCATGAAATGAGACTTGTGTAAACACAAATTACTTTAACCGCATGTGCATCACATATCCTAAGTAATAAACAAGTGCTTGCAATCACAATACCAATGTAAACATTTCTCCCAAAACGTTGGTAAACATAGAATGCAGTGCGATTCATCCATCTTAGAGAATACTTAGATTTCACCCATAGATAGTGAGCCCTGGCCCTTACATAATAATAAGAGAGTCGAGATTTAATTGTAAATGGCCATTGTTTTATTTTAATTAGATAGAGAATCCAATCTAAATACTCGCCTGAAACGGTCGTAATTAATTAAGAGTTCAAGTGCAAAGCGTGCACTTAATATCATAAAGTGTCCAAATATTTGTTTATATAATAAAAACTAACACATTCACGGTAACGGTGTTTTAACTTCCCTTGGGTTGGAAGCCAGTGGGTTGAGTAATAAAATTAAACGACACCCGATAAGGGTAAAGCACGGTGTGCACGAAAAGTTATATATAAAAAAAGAGTTGTTAAATGAGAAGTGTGTGTAATAGTGCACTACACCTAATGTAACACATAGGTTATGTAGTCAGTTATTAACAGTCAAATTCGAAATATCTATCATATGTCCAGTTGAGACAGTGTAAAGGAAAATAAACCCAAAACAAACCTTGAACAGGAGGAACCACCCAGAAGTTAAGTAAGTCAGTACGTGAAAATCTCTAAGATTCCCGCGCATACGTTTTCCAGTTACGCCTAATAAACCGAAAACCGATTACCACAACGTTTCTCGTAAAAAGTAGTTTTCCTTCAAACCTCGTACCAATAGAGTCGCTTTTAACCCTAACCTCATCCTTCTCAACGCCTTCGAAAACCCCAAGCCATACTCCCCCTTGTAATCCCATCCCACCACCAGCCACAATAACATCAAATAAATATTCCAATTTCATCAGAACCCATCATCATCATTATCGGCACTACAACCGGCATCCGGTCTTGGCCTTATTTAGCAAGTCACCCCACCGGTATCCGGTCCATATCCGAGACTTGTTAAATTTTCCATAATAATTCGTTTTTCCGGGCAAGGTTATTAGCCTTGCGCCAGCCACTAACCCATTAAATCACTCATTTTCCAAGTCCTGTTACTCGCCCAGGTCTCCCAAAATATCTACCGTCCCAAATAATTCTAGCCACTCACCGCGTCCCCCCCCCCTGACCCCCCCCACCCCCCGACCGTTATCCGTCTGCCCTCATTGCCAACCCTTTTTGACCCCACCTTCCCCCCTTCAGTAAAAATCATAGAACCAGAAAGACATTTGAAAATATTCGTCTCTTTCAGCGCATCTCCACGACAAATTTGATTCTCTCTGCTATGAAGACAAAACCAAAAGCACTGTCAAACTCTCTATTCAACAGGACGGTTTACCAACTAATGCCATACATCTTCCAACTTAAGAACTTTCCCAATCTCCACAAACTATTCGTAAAATTCCACGTACTTTTCAATTTATCACCTCATAAAGTCGCGATTGACCTTTAATCTGGCGGCCATTTCGTTCATTCCATAATATTATCACATCTTCTAATTTTCAATTTATCACCTCATAAAGTGTCGAATGACCTTTAAGGTTGCGGTCATTTCGTTCTCTCCAGAACATTATCACATCTTCTACGTAGTAAGGTCGACCTCAACAAGTTGTTTCGTTCCTACACTACTACCTCCCCTACCCTCTCCCAAAACCGACAGTATAACTCCCCCTACCGTCTACTATCAGAAGTAAGAGGTCTTCTCTTAAGACCCAATCCATTTTGAAAAAATGCCATGCCCTATGTGTTAACATGTTTGCTTTAAGCGAAACGAACTTAATTCCCAAGATTCATAACCTGGAACTGTTTCCTCTCACGTTCACTATCTTCTGGGATGACCTCCTCAATCATATCACGGACGTTTCCCTCAGCCGATGAGTTACAGCCTCGATTCGTTACTTATCGCTTTCTCTACCTCCTCCTAGCTGAACTTAGTGACAGTCAAAATCACTCTTCCTCGGAAATCGATCTTTGTTATGTGCTTCTATATCTTGCCAACCCAGCTTATTAAAGTTTACGAGCTCGCTCTTAATGCTATCGACCACATAATCCACTTGAGTAATTGCGAGGACGACATCATCATCTTCGGAGATTTCAATTTTTCACTACTCAATTGGGCTTTATCTGACGATCAATCACACTTCACCTCCCACCCCACCTCGGCCAAAGAATGTCTCCTCGTTGATCGACTAGATGATTCTTGCCTCTGTCAGGTCACCAACGTTCGAAACCTCTTGGGTAGGCAGATAGATTTCATCTTTACAACAGACCTTATCAGTACATCTGACTCAGACAACCACTTCGTCCTTACATTCACATACTACCAACCTCGTAATCTTCTTTCAAGTCCATTCGGTGAGGAATTCGGTAATTGTTTGTCGATTGGACAAACCGATCGCGGGTCGGTATATTGCAGCTGAATACACAAGCTGTCCGACGTTGCTGTTTATCGTTTAGACCCTGGTGTTATCTCTGCAATTCTCCTCAAAAAATGCTCATCCATTCTCTCTCCTCCCCTCTCTTTGATCTCTAATCTCTCACTCTCTCAAGGCGTATTCCCCCACATTTGGAAAACTTCCTTCATCAGCCCCATCCACAAAAAGGGTCCCAAAAACGAAGTCGCGAACTACCACCCCACCGCCAAACTCTCCCTTTTACCGAAGATTCTCGAAAGCAGTTTTCGATGAAAATTTCTCATTTCAGCCAGGCAACATGGTTTTCTCAATGGCCGTTCAACTACAACAAACCTTGTTGAGTTAACTTCCTTTACACTCTCAGCATTAGAGCACTGTAACGAGGTCGGCATGGTCTTAACCAACCTCAGTAAAGTATTCGACAAAATCTCCCACAACCTTATCCTCTTTAAATTATCCGCCCTCGGCTTCGAACCTAGATTGCTGAAATGGATTTCTTCCTATCTAAAGAACCGACTTTATTCGGTTAGGTTCAGGTCCATGACATCGAACCAATTCCTTGCCGTCCCTCAAGGAAGCTACCTGTGCCCTTCCCTATTTATACTTCCCACTAATGACGTTGATAAGGTCATTAAGAATTCCTGCTTGTCCATATAAGCTGATTACAGCAATATATACAAGATTATCGAGTCACCATTTGATGCTGCACTACTGCAATCAGACCTTGACAACTTCTCGACTTGGTGTGACAAAAATTGCTTTGTACTTAACATCGCCAAATGCCAATCTATACCTTTTCCCGTAAGCGTATTCACTCATCCACAGGTCCGTATTCCCTTCATAACCAACTATTATCAACGGTCCAATCTATTCGAGATCCTTCTTGGGAGCCTTTGTGGCAGGGAGCTTAACTTCCTCTCTCGCATTGACTAGACGATTCGGAAAGCCAACTCTGCTCTCGGGTTTGTGAAACAATGGTCTAAGAAATTCTCCGACCTCTACGTAACTCGATCCAATTATCATACCTTCGTCCGCCCACTGCTTGAATATTCTAGCCAGGTATGGTCCCCTTATCACAAGATCCATATCCCTAGAATCGGAAATATGCAACGTCGCTTCCTTCATTCGCTCTCCGAGTGTTGCGGTTGAAGTTGGAATGCCAAGGCAGGGGCGCTGGTTCACTTCACCGCCAACAATGTCTGCGCAAAAATCGTCTTCCCGAAACAAACTAACAAACACCAGTCGAAATGGAAAATAAAAGACACAGAGTGATTTCGATGTTAATGTTTTTATTGTTTCGTTTATGGTGTATAACATTGCTGTATAATTGTTTATTCCTAATTATAAGAACTCTTTTGTTAACTAGACATGATCCACAGCTTTGAAAATTATTAATTTTATTAAATATCGAATCGTTGTACAGCGAAAAAGAAAACAACACAAATAGTCACACAAAAATATACCAGACACCGCCTCAACACCAATTTCAAGAGAACAGGTAACGAACGAGATTTTCTCCAGACACAGCTATTGCAATACTGATTTTTTGTCGACACTCGGGTAATAACATTAATTACCGAACGAGCGATTGGCGGTAAGCGCGCGATTAAAAGCCTCCAGTTGGCGGCAACCCTCAAGACTCACTTCTATATTTTACGACTTCGACCAAATAACTCGCACTTGAAAAGAGAATAGGTTCGCACCCGACTGATGATAAAATCTGACTCTTCGATGCAACTCACATCCATCAGGTTCAATGGCCGCGAATTGCATCGATAGGGGGGGAGCAACGGATCCACTTGACTGTGTAGGGCAGGTTCGATGCCCTGCGATGAAGGCGATGATCGGCGGACACCTGACTAAACAAACGCACGATCATCGGGGGCTGCGACGATGTACCCATACATCGTTGATGATGTATGCCAGGGATCGAAATAGATTTTTGTTTCAAAGTAAACAAAAACGCAATTTCACAGGTCAAATGGTGGCACGCATAATGTACATGATGTGCCTATGTTACAAAGGGGACGTCATTGGATTTGCTTGAGATTCCGGGGATATACCGATGTAGGCAATATCTACTGGTGTCAACAGCTCGACCAGAGATTGGGAATCTGTTTAAGGTAAACCCTTAGCCAAATGGCTCTGAACCATAATGGGGGAAATTGAATCTGGACGTTAAGTCCACAGAAAACTCGACGACGGTGGCTATGGATTGTTTGTTCGGGTTGGATGATGGGTCTTCATGGGACATGATGTATGGCAGGGTAATTGTTAGAGGATTGGTCGCACTAACGCGGACCTTAGGGTAGGATAAGATATACGATTAAGTAGGTATATCGATTGCAGCTGTGTCCGCAATACGCTGGCCAGCGTTTGTTTATCGGTAATTGAAGACAGGCTGAACCGATAGGAGATGAACTGGTTCATGGAGTATGAACCAGGAAAGTTCACGATGTATGTATGTCGTCGGGTAGGTTTTCTTTTAGGTATGGAAAATGCTGCTGGGAGCTTAAGCTGCCCAAAATTGCAGGGAAGTACCATGGCTTTGTATGGGAATAGGAAGGTGGTTAATTTAAAGAGGATGGGTGGTTCTTTGGGAATGCTGGTAACTAGTGCCTTAAATTGTATTATCTGTCGTAACTCATTAAATTGTAATAATAAACAAATAAATTACTTCCTAAGTTTTCGAATGTTCACTCCATGTTCTAGACTGCTTCGTATTTATTATAAGTTTTACAAAACGTTTGAAAGTATTAGGAATAATTCAAAAGTCCAGCGAAAGCTTAATCGTTGTCTCCCACTGGCATATCCTAAAAATACACATACCTTATTTTTATATTTAATTTCAAATGACCAAAAACCTCTTGAAGTAGGCTCAGATTATGAAAACTCTGGCCCATTATCTCCCGTCCTTGTTAATCAAGTCAACATAAAAGTGTGCTTTCAATTTTGACGCTTTAAATCTTAGAAGGAATAACGAAATTTCAATTTCAGATCGCCGCCGCTAAACGTTCTAAAATCAACAACTAATTAATTCAACACATACACTCACGACATATCACACATTCAAATACCTGCCGTCATTTAAAATTCAAATGCCTTCAGTATTACTAGATATTGCCACAGATTATCACTGGAATGGACATTTAAGAAGCCGCTTCCCGGAAATCTCGTGAGATATGAGCATTCCTTCACAAGTAGGCAGAACGAAGCATTAGTTTCACCACAAACACTACAATGTGCCGCATGATGTTGCAATATGTGGTTCCACGAGGGCATAGTTCTTCCAACGTTCTATTTAGTTCAAAAACCAAATATTTATACAACTTCAAATCTAAATATACAAAGAACGCCCGTCTCACGTAACTGAATTCAAGAATCGAGCGAGGCATTAATTAACTGCGTGCAAACATTCATAAACCTCTAAGATACTACGCCAAAGAAAAACCGCCGACCAATTTTCAACAATAAATTTATTTCGAAAAGTAAACAAAAGATCGGGCTCGCACTCTCTCTATCTCTCTCATTTTCTCCCATGCCCGCCCCAACATTAGTATAAGGAACGCGATTTTTCTACGGCAGCAACACCTCTGTACACTGCCCCAAGCACTGATTCGTCGGCACGAGCGGCGTGAGACTTTCGTTGTTTGAAAAACAGTCTTCGAGGCACATATAATCCCACTGCAGCCTCTTCTGACGTGGCTTGCTTTTCTAAGTTGCTTTCAACTGAAATCAACATCCTCGTCCTTGTTGATGCTGTTGTTGTTGAATGGTCTAGTGGGGGGATATCGGCTCCTTCCAGGAAAGGTAACGTACAAATACAGTATACCTGCATGTAATCCCAAAACCCCCTTCTCGACGATGCATTCGCATGGCTTCGGAGTCCATAAATCACGTAGGCATAAACAAGCAGAACTGTATATACAATTCAAACCCCAGTGTGCGGCAGAACTATCGTGCCCCTCCTAGCGGGTATTCAGCTATCGTGGGTTGTATATCAATCAATTAGCAAAGGCTTTTCAATTTGTAAATAAACGCAATCTTGCTCCAATAGAAACGATACCCTTCGTTTCCTCTTTCACGAAAAGCAGTTGTACTCGTATTTTGCAACGTAAGAGTCGTGTGTATTGCACAGAATTCATTTGCGGTATTGAGGGAGCTCGCGGACGAGGAGCTAGCCACCCCTCGTGGTACGCTTCTTGGAATGTGCTGCAAAATCAACAAATCTTTCCAAAACTCGTACGCATAACTGCTTTACTCGAAAATAAACAACACATGCAATCTCCGGCAGTGAACTGGGGCGCAACAACTCAACCCGGAATCGTAGAGAGACTTCCCGAACACATGTTTACGAGACATGGACATGTAGAACGAAAATGTAAAAATCTAAGAATAATACTGGAGTCCCGATACGGCAGCGTGTGGCGAATTCAATTTAACTTTCGTCTGCATGCGCGATATGGAAATCCTTCAGTGATAGCCATGTGCAGTACACCGCAAAGGGATATGGGACCCTCCGGAAGCGTATTGCCAAGCAATCGAGAGTGGGATCCTTGTACGTTCCATTCCTTTATTATATTTCGAACTTGCATTCGGGTCTAGCTATAATATAATTGAGAAGAAGCGCATCCCAAGGATACGTTTTTATTTTTTAAATCACTATGCAGCAGGTTGGAAACGGGTAGTTATTCAAAATAAAACCAATTTGAAACAATATTTTACCCAGTTACGTACGTTCTGCACAAGAAACAAGTGCAAGTACAATAAAACAACAACGACGTGTATAAATGTGGTGTGGAGTTAGAAAACAAAGCTTACGAGGTCACCGGGCAAATGCCTGTTTTCGAATGATTTTGTGTTTCTCGAAAACTTTTCCCTCTTTCACTTACAACCGATCAAAGTTTATAATGACAACAGTGTTGACCTTCTTCCTTGGGAATACGTAAACATGGCATAGGGGTGAAGGGCAAAACATGCATGCCGGTGAGCCTGCATTCGCAATTCGCTGGAGTTGGTATGCACTCAACACAAGTATGTTGGAAAGTTCTGGAGATTTTTGAACTCTTCCCTTCTATGCTTGTAATCGAAAGTTGAGCTAGAAGGAAGGGCCGAGCGGGGTCCAGCAGGTTTTCGTAAATGGACTTATAAGGGCTTCAATAAAAAACAAATTCAAACGGATGCTGAGTGTATAAGTATTTTTTAGTATCTGGTGTAAAGTTTTCGGTGGTTTCCGCAAAGCATTTCAAAAGTCGAACTTGTGAGAACATATTTGTTTTCCGATTTTCAACAGGGAAATTCAGGGGGATAGCGGGAACCACAGGGAATGGCAGGGCTATTAATACACTTGTGGGAGCATAGCAACTGAACTAAATCGATACAAACTTCTCTCAGAGTGTAGAAGATGCCAGGTGTGTGAATTCATAATAAGGTGAGGATTTGATAGAAAAGCAAAAGTCTTGTTTTGGTGTTGCTGTGTTTCCGCGGCCAAAATACTTCTATCTTTTATAACTTTATAATTCTCATCAATTAAATGGAATTAACATCATCGGTTGAGGCAGATATAAGCCTTTAAACTTAAGGATCAAGCCGTCAGCGAGGGTTTGCCAAGACCAATTTTTGAGTGATTCTAGTCTTATTTATTTATCCAACTTAATACAATCCTTAATCTTTTATAAAAATTGTTATACTTCATATATTATTTCTAGTTTTACCTTCCGCTTACAACAATCTTTAGCCTAAAGGGTGAAGGTCAAAACTTATTGTATTGGATAGGAGAGAAGTTTTTAATGAGCTTTTGAAGTGATAAAAGTCAAATACACCCGTTGAATCGTTGTATTTACACAATATTCGAGAGACTGTTTCATTGAAACTGTAGTCAGTTCGTAACAGTTTTGAGGTTGGGGGAGTTGAGCTTAAGAGCAAATCAATAGTTGATGTACGAATACTCTTTGAATGTAGAGTGGAGCAGAGAAACAACTATAAGGTTACGAGGGTTGAGGTATAGAGCGAGTCAATAGTTGTCGAATTTTTCAGGGTAACGCAACATTTACTGGTTTACATCAAACTTACACAGTAATCCATATTTAATTCAGATATTTTCTTAACTAGACTTTGACCTAATTTACTTAAATTAAATTATAAAGCTGGAAGGTGGTGCACGTGATCGATTTTAACACAGCAGATTCATCAGTTAAACTTAAAAAAATAGAAGTTTTTCTCAATATGAAATTTTTTTTTTATTTGTTTTTTTTTTCAGACTTCTCTCGGGAGAGGCGAACCTATGGCGTCGAGTGGGCGCCCCGAGATGCCATCAAATAACTGTTGCAGTTCTTTTTGAACAGTTGCACGTTGTAACGTTGCGGGAACAGTCGCGTGGGAAGGGAGTTCCTCAGCTTCCCCGCTCTGTAGCGGAACGAGTTCTGATGCAGGGATATTCGCGCCGTCGGGAGATAAACCACAAACGGGTGTGATCCGTCGTATTGTCTTGTGGAGCGCATATAAACCGAATTGCGTGGAACAATACCACGAATCTCCGAAGAACAGTACCCGTGATAATATCTGTAAAACAGACAGAGGTCGGCTATGCGCCTTCGATGTGATAGCGACTGTAGTCCCGATGTCAGCGCCGAGTCCCCGATCAGGCGGATCGCTCGTCTCTGTATGCCATCAAGTAGGTCGAGGGTATGTTTGGGAGCCGAGCTCCAGACATGAGAGCAATATTCGAGCGCGGGTCTAATTTGGGATTTATATAGGAGAAGAAGTTGGGCCGGAGTAAAATATTTCTTGGCTCTAAAAAGATAACTCAGTTTTCCTGAGGCTGACCTGGCGATGTTCGACACGTGTTTATGGCATGATTCATTCCCACAGACCGTGACGCCGAGCAATTTCAAACTTTCCCCAGACTTGAGGGCCCGGCCATTCATCATCAGCTGTGGAACCGATGATCCAGTTTTCTTTGTGAATGTTGTATACTGGGTCTTCATTGCATTGAAGTCGACAAGATTGGCCTTTCCCCACTGCCGGACTGTATCCAGATCCCGATTCAGAGAATCAATCTGTCTACATCTCAGCCGGTGTGACGCAGATGCCGATCACTCGAAAAGGAGGAAACAAGCGTACTATCATCCGCAAAACTGAACACTTTGTTATCCCTTGTCTCCAACAAATCATTTATGTGAAGCAAGAACAAGGTTGGAGCCAAAATAGAACCAAAGGGGCACCCCCGAATTAACAGGATACAGATCCGAACACTCACCGTCCACAACAACCCGGATCGATCGATTCTCGAGGAAGCTCTTCGTCCAGTCGCAAAGCTGTTGGGAAAGTCCATATGAACGAAGTTTGCTCAGCAATGCCCCGTGCCAGACGCGGTCAAAAGCCTTGGAAATATCCAATGCGACCGCCCTTGACTCACCATGCCGTTCAATCGCAGATGTCCATATATCGGTTATAAGTGTCAAAAGGTCTCCTGTGGACCGCCTGCCACGGAATCCGTATTGACGATCATTCAGGAGTCCGTTGCACTCCAAATACTTAACCAACTCTGTATTGATGACTTGTTCCATTACCTTAGATAAAATAGAGAGTAATGCTAACGGACGGTAATTTTGTGCGAGACACTTTTTTCCCGTCTTTGGGATTGGCTGAACTCGAGCGATTTTCCAGCAGGCAGGATAGGTCCTCCGTGCATAAGATAAGCGGAAGAGTCTGCCAAGAACCGGCGATAGTTCTGGAGCACAGTTCTTAAGGACTATTGCTGGTATTCCGTCCGGGCCGGTTGCCTTCCTACAATCCAGTTCACGTAGAATGCGTTGAATAGTGCGCGGACGAAAGCTCACATCCCGCATGGAAGAGTGTACCGGCGAGATCACAGGTGGGTCCAAAAGGCCAGGATCGACGTTGAATTCGCCGAAAATAGTAGCTAGGACCAAAAAAAATCGTCGAGGGGAAAGTAATAATGGTGGAGGATCTAATATTGTGTGAGTTAATGTTAAAGGGGATGAAACGGTAGGGGGGGGGGGGGGGGTAATCAATGTTTGATATTCAAGATAGGGTGAGATAAATATCGCCAAGACGATTGCGGTTGAGTAGCAGGGGGCGAAGCTTGCTTTAGTTATAGCCCTTTCAATTCGGTGACAATTTAATTGATTGCCTAGAATTGATAGCTCATTGACTTCGGAATTATAGGAGTCAATACTTTAGAGTAAGAGTGCTACGGTTGAAGTCGACACTGGGCGAGAGACGAGCAATATTTACAAATTTTGTACCCACATAACACTTAACACATTTAATACAAAGGAACATTTAATTTAGTTTAAATTTATTAAGGTCTCTATTTTAATTAGAACTTATTTTAAATACAAAAGGTTCACTAAACCTTGTTTGATACACGGAGACACTTATATATACTCGCAACAAATAATATAAAGGCATATACGCCAGAGAACACCCATACACCCAAACCACTGAACACCCATAATGACGCCCACACCCGTCTTCAATATGTAAAGCTATCCCATAAAACACAGGTGCTGATCCCTGTAAAATAGCAATCGATAAGGGAACAAGGCAACCCTACACGAAAATGTTATTCGCATGGCTCGTAGTCAGACGTTGGAAGCGTCTACATTTATACAGAAGCTCCTCGATAGTATAGTGGTTAGTACAACCGCCTGTCACGCGGGAGACCGGGGTTCAATTCCCCGTCGGGGAGCCTCTGGCGCAAGACTAATGACCTTGCCCAGGAAAAACAAATCATTATGGAAAATTTAACAAGCCTTAGGACTTGCTAAATAAGGCCAAGACCAGCTCC
This sequence comes from Microdon myrmicae, assembly GCA_963931805.1. NCBI lineage: Eukaryota > Metazoa > Arthropoda > Insecta > Diptera > Syrphidae > Microdon > Microdon myrmicae. The sequence continues at coordinate 52,664,021 of OZ007497.1, read as the reverse complement.
TGGTTGTAGTGCCGATGATGATGATGATATACGCCATAGATAAATATAACAAAGATAAATACAGGCTTTCAACGGTATTGTTCCTCTTTCAAGAATAACATTTTGTATAGGGGGAGCTTGTAACACAAATAACCTGCTACCCGTTTACACACACCGTTTTAATCTCCCACACTCCTGCCATCAATGTAGTTCACTTAATGTGAATTAGCATAACTTGCGTGTAATCAACTGGTCAAACAGCCATATGAAGTACCTATAAAAGTGCGGGGGGGGGGGGGCATGGGAGGGCAAAGTCACTGATCGCTTTCAACCCGGCGAAGGCCATGACGACCCTTGTCTCTGTTCATTCCAAATTGATATGCAATCTCCACGTGACGCCACTGGATCAACGGGAATATGAGCCTGGCGGGAGGTGGTTTTAGTCGGTAAAAACTCGGCATGCTTCTGGATCGGTTTTGAAGATTTCCACCTTCCTACCGAAACAAAAAAAAAAAAAAACCCTGGATAGCTACTGTGACACGCGTCAAGTAGTGAACCAATGCATACAGACCAGGAGCTTCAATCATTCCCTAAACTCAAGAATCTGCTTCGAACCACGGAAAATGTGGTGAATGTAAACGCGCATACGGTGAATGTATGCGCGTTCTTAAGTCGTGTGAGGTATTCAGTAGCCACCGTCAAGGCATTAAGAAACGCGCGAAATTTGAACTTGACTCGCGTGCAAGGCAAATTTAAGCACATAAGCCTCATAAACGTTCACGGACCTACAGAGGAGTCCCCTGACGACGAAAAAGAAGAATACTACGAGAACGTCGAACGGGTTCTCAACGCCTGCCCCAGATGCGATGTGAAAATCGTTCTTGGTGATTCGAATGCGGAAATAGGTCGGAAACGGGTTTCCAGGCACTACCCAGCTTCCCATAGTTTGCATGAGAACACTAATGACAATGGACTACGAGTCATCGAACTGGCAGCATCAAAAAACTTGGTCGTTGCGAATACCAGGTTTCCGCGTAAAGATATCCACAAAGTCACCTGGATATCACCATATGGAGCCACTCGCGACAAAATTGACCACATGTTGATAGATCGCCACCACTCCTCGAGTCTGAAGACGGTACGAACGTACCGAGGTGCCAACGGCGACTCGGATCACTATCTTGTTGGTAGAGTTTTCCGAGCGCGGACTGCCTTACGGAGACCTATTGCATCCGCGGACCAGGTTCGAATCAACACGGCTGCCTTACGCAATGAGAATACCAGCAACACCTTTGGTCACGCGCTAGGACTCGCTCGTCGAACAGCTCGACGTAGGGAGAGTAAGTCCTGGGGCCACAATGGCTGGCGTAGAATAGAAATAGACCGCCTTAAGAATACTGTAATTAGTACTGCCAACTCCATCTTAGGTAGTAGTCGTAGAGATCGGAACGACTGGTTTGATGAGTGCAAACTAGCGACTGAACGTAAGAATGCTGCATACCGGATATATAAAGAGCTCAGAAGATCTGAAAAAAGACTTCACAGACGAAAGAAAAATGCCTGGGAAAAACAATTTGTCTGTGAAATAGAGAAAAGTAGAGAGCGAGGTCCGCACCAGGTGCGGCAGTTCTACCAAATAATCCGCAGTATGACGCGGTACACATCACACTGCACTTACTGCAAGGATAAAGAGGGTAATCTGATCACCGATCCTGAAGGCATTCTGGAGCGATGGGAAGTGCACTTCAATGAATTGCTAAATGGTCACCTCACAGAAGAATTGGAGGCTCCATCAATACAAAATCAAGACCAAATGCTGCCATTACCAAGCATTGAGAAAACATTAAAAGCCATAAAATAGCTTAAATCAAATAAAGCCCCCGGTGCTAATGGCATACCAGCTGAGCCCATCAAACAAGGAGGGAGAGTGTTATATCACGCAATTCATGAGATCGTGGTGCACGTATGGGAGCAATCGGATATGCCGGAAGATTGGCGTCGTGTATAATTTGCCTCATACATAAGATGGGAGATATCACACTGTGCAGCAACAAGGGGTATAACATTGCTGAGTACCGCCTATAAGATACTCTCCACTATCGGACAAGATCGGAATGCCCCTTACGGTAAAGCCATCATTGGTCAATATCAGTGTGGCTTCATCCCAGGCAAATCAGCGATTGATGGGATATTCGTTCATGTCTGGAATGTAAGATTCCATTATATCATCTATTTATAGACTTTAAGGCCGCCTACGACAGCATAGCCAGGGTAGAACTATATAATGCCATGAGAGAGTTCGGGATTGCAAACTGCAAAAAAATTGATATGACTTTGTAGGTGGACCATGACCAACGTAACTAGTCAAATAAAAATAGCGGGATTACTGTCCAAACCAATAAACATCTTTAATGGACTCCGACAAGGGGACGGTTTGGCCTGCCTCCTCTTCAACCTGGGTTTGGAGAAAGCAATCCGTGACTCTGGCGTCACAACTAGAGGGGCTATTCTAACCAAGTCCAGCCAGATATTTGCCTACTCGGATGACATCGACATCATCGGTAGAACCGAATCGGCTGTACAGGACTCCTTCACCCAGATCGAGCAGGCGGCACAAAAACTGGGAGTGCACATTAATCAGGGAAAAACTAAGCACATTGTGGCAACTTCTGCGAACAGAAGACCTAACGTTGGTCAATCTATCAGGGTAGTGGAGCACGAATTTGAAGTAGTGGAAGCCTTTAACTACCTTGGTTCAATAGTTTCAGCCGATAACAGCATGGAAGAAGAAATACGCACTAAACGGCTGATCAAATCCAACATGGCCTGCTATGGTCTATCAAGGCTCTTTAAATTCCGAAATTTATTCAGAACATCGAAGCTACTACTGTACAAGACCATCGTTAGGTCAGTAATCATGTATGGATCTGAGACCTTGGTGCTCAATAAAAGGCATTCTGAACTCTTAGCCGCGTTCGTTTGTTGGCCCCCGGATGATTCCGGAGACACTACAACCATGAGTTGTACGCGATCTACCTTAAAGTTAATGTTGTAAGAAAAATCAAGCTCAGTATAGTCCGGTGGGCGGATTTCCTAGCACGTATGCGCGAAAAGGAGCCTGCCCGGAAAGAGCTTTGCCGCAGGATGTGTGGAAGGAGACCGCGCGGCAGACCTTGTCTGCGATGGGGAGATGACATCGGCCCGAAATCGGGATCGGTGGAGAGATTTGTTAAATAAAGCCAAGACCGGATTCCGGTTGTAGTGCCGAAGATGATGATACGCCATAAATAAATATAAGAAATAAAATATAATACAAGTTTTCAACGGTATTTTTCTCTTTCAAGAATAACATTTTGTACATGCGAAGATTGTAACGCGAATAACCTGCCCCTCGTTTACACACACCGTTGAAACTTTGAAGGACAGCGCGTTTCTCTTTCTCGATTGACTAACGGGACACTACGCTCGTCTGAAAACACTTCTCTTTTACTTCTGACTCGTGCACACGCTGCGGTAGTTGATTAACGACTGATTCCAATTAGGGATGAAATTTGGAATTTACATTCGCACGGCTATTAGTCAATCATCATCGCGCTCTTCTCATGAATCTTTTCATTTGCATGTCTCAGCGGGGTGAATAATGCTTGCCCATCATTCGACAGATACTGGGCATGCGAAGGATGAAAGGTGCAAAAGAGAGAGCGCAATAACTTGGGGTTGGCTTAGTTTGTGTGCTTGGGTCAATGCAGTCTCTGAGGATGACCTATTGCCGTAGTGCTATGGCTGTGGTGATCTCAGAGTGCATTGAACTGTAAGAAGACAGAACCGTGAAGGAGAGGAAAATTTAGCTGGTGCTATTCACCTGTGAAAAGAGATCATTGATCCCCAGCGAATAGAGTGTCTGGGGAAAGTCGATAGGACGCTACATCGGCTAGGGAAATATCACCGTGGGAAAAACACTAAGGAATGCGGTAATTACCCAAGCCATTGGATGATGATGCAACCACGTCATTTGATTCGGCTTGGTTGTTGCTAACCAATATGAATGCGATTTCCGGTGGATATCTCATGGTTAAGGTAATAGAGTATATATGCCGTATGCCAGAAATGTAGCTGAATTCAATTATGCATTATCTGCATAAAATAATAAATTCAGCTATGCGTCCATTTGGGAAATATGATATTTCAGGTGAATAGCTTGAACGGTGGGATAGGGGTTGATGTGACGCGTTGTTAGCGGTCGAAATTAGCTTGGGGTTGTGGGTTAGTTCTCCATGTAATATAGAGAACCCCCACAAAGTCCCGGATATGGACCGGATACTGGTGAAGAGACTTGCTAAATAAGGCCAAGACCGAATCCCGGATGATGATATGGCTCGTGCATTTTCTAATTCGATTCCTTCACTATTTGTATCTGTTAGAAACGCCACATGAGAATTAATAGTCCCTTTCAATATGTTTATAGATGAAAACGGTGTTAACCTTAAAAAAAGGCTTTCCCAACCCTCTATTCGACTCTTTATCATTTTTGTTCAAGTGCTTTTTCTGAAAATGAAATAATATGCCAAATAGTGTCCAGATAGACGTTGATTGGGTCAAGCTAGATATACGTTTCGCTCCATGGGATATCATGAACCAGTTTCCGTAAAAACATTCCCAATCCGTTTATAAATTCTAGAAATTCATTACACGTATGATAGTTGACTCTAAAATTCCTGCATACCTATTCAACCATGAAGAGGTCGTGGCTGGTACGTTGGAGGAATGTCTTCTGCAAATAAAAACAGGACCATCATAAGCCGAACTGCACCAGGTAAACCAAGTAAAAAGGCTTCCACGCCAAGCTGGTTGCACAATAAAAGATAAATAAATTTCTCGAAAGTACTGAACCTTCAGGTTGGCAATAACCAACAAACGAAGAAGTGCAGCAAATACCAAACATCCAGCTGGGTAAACAGAACGTAATGCAGAGTAGATAACGACACCATGTCCACTCAATATCTAGAATCGAAGATCGACAAAAACCTATCATAACTATTCTCTGGCGCAAGCATGCCGAATATTTAAACCAATGATAAGAACAGGAAAAAAAAAAACTCCCAATGTCCTTCCTCAAAGTCGGATGTTTTTCGTGCTCCTGTGGAAAAGGACATCGGAATTGAAAACTTTTTACTGAGTTAAATACAAACAGATACGACACCAATCGGTGCAAAAGGATTATTTATCGTTTTGATATCCTTACGTTTGAAAAGTAAAAAAGTCATGAATGCTAGGAAAATATTTGAATTCTTTAGTCCTGCAACGATGCACAAATATTCCTTCGATATAGGATGTCGTACGTCGTACATCGTTTTTCGATATGCACACTTAAGTCAGAAGCAGTCTTTCATTCTCTCAAGGACTTACTTTTGAATTTACTTTCAACCAAACTTTCCATGGTTATTAGGTAACATGCACGGGACCGAACACAGGAAAGCACATTCTTGTGCGCTCATGAAGATATAGAAGAGAAGATACATTCTCAAAGTACGGAAATCCGTGCAAGACTATCCCAACTGAGATAAGTTACAAGAACAAGGACTTCTCCTCGAGAAGTGCTAATATCCGTATGTAGAACACACCAGCGGTAGCGATAAACTACATATAAAATTAATATGAACATCCAAATGTTGCCGGAAGGATCTGCACAAGAGAATACACAGATAAGCAGAATGTTACAACGCCCATCATTCGAACATTTCACTCGTGCAACCGTCAATATCTACTGACTATTGGGAAACAGCTGTGCGTATCTAAGAACGTGGCTTCGTCACTTTTGTTGAAGAACTTCGAAGCAAGTTGCTAGGGCACAAAAGCTAATTACAGTTCTGTGGCTAAAGTTCCTGATACTTCAACTAGTCCTCGTGATTCCCTTAACGTTAGTCCCTTTAGGTACCGATGGCTAAATTATCCTCCTTTGTACATTGACTGAAAAAATTTGTTTGTGCATCTAAGCAAATTGTAAAAGAAAATTGCTGGTGCTGCACTTGTCAGTTGAATTCGTGTCTCCGAGGGCGTTCTGGATCTCTTCGTCTAAGCACTGACGCCGATCACTCAAAGGAGAAAGGGAGGAATTTCTTTATAACTACTATTCGTGCATCAGGTGTTCACGTTCACAAAGTTATTCCTAGATTTCGATTCAACATAACAGTGTGCTCTAATTCATCCTTAGAGGATACTTCCGGACTTAGTAGTCAGTAAATACATCTATGGCAACGCACAAGAATGTAGTCCTGGTAACAAGGCATGTTTCAATTACAGCAAATGTTGGCTAATTGAAAGTATTATTGCTATTGACTGGTTTTGTTTCTTCTTTTAGTCCTTAGGTGATACCGATTTCCTTTCTTATATAAGTGTATGAGGATGATGATGGTAATTAGGCAATAGAGCTATTGTTCAGGGGAAAAGTTGGCCTTATAGAGGTCAATGGCAAAAGCGTCGTAGAGAAATTTTTGTTGTTTTCATCTTCGAATTAGGATATATCTAACGAGTGAAGCGTCGGCCCCATACATTCACAGGAAATGAATTATGACAACCGACAAATTACAGTGGCGATTACATTTGATTTATTAACTGGAGAGGCCTGTTTTACCCGTCAAAATTGCGTTATATCATTAGATGTTTGTCAGTTTGACGTTAAAACCGAGTAAATGTCTGATAGTCATGGACGAAAATTTACTGAATTACTGTTTTTAACAGCGTCTAAAAATTGTACTGGGAGTTTTGTATGTAACACCAACCTTGACTATAGGAATAATAAATGCGATAGTACACCCTCCAGTAAATACAATTGCTTAGAGACGATCGCATTTTGTCCACCACATTCTGTACGGGTTCAGAATGTATGTGCATATAGGAGAATGTCTGAATACATTCTGTTAAAAAAGTACCGAGAATTAATCACATAAAAAGTCGGCTTAAAGGTGAAAATTCTTTTTATCGCTAATGCGCACTGTAAACAAATTAAATGACAGATCGCATTATAACTTCACGTTCGAATAAACGATAGTTGTGCCAAATTAGCGAGAAAAAGAATTTTGACAATCCTTTTAAATTATCAACTCCCGGTAATTATTTGACCGGATGTATATTGCATGTTACTTTATTAGTTTTTTGTCATATACTCATTCAAAGGAAATAATCTATATGCGGGAAATTATAAAATGTTCACCTTTGAATCCGATGTCCTTGAACTTTTCCTTCAGTACGAAACTAAGGAAACTATGCCAGGAACCTGAAAAGTAATGCACACATGTTTAGAGAACGCGAATGAATCGGCCTTCAGAAGCCCCTCTGGTGGCAAATGGAAGTAACATTCCTTCGTGATTCGGATACGGAGGCCCGACAGTGGGCGTTCATCATTGTCTTTCGAGAGAGGAATGTACGGCGGCCTGTTCTAGGGCTATGTCAACGCGACTTAAACAATGTCCTGTTGTCGAATTTTTAATTGCCGAAAAAGTATCTCCTAGTGAAATTCATCATCGTTTAAAGGCTGTTTATGGTGAGTATGCTGTTGATAGGTGTACTGTAAACCGATAGACAGAAATGTTTGTCGTTGCGAATCTGGAAAAGCCATAATTGTTGATCCATAATTGTTGATGGAACACACACAGGATGCCCATCACTGCCACAGAAAATAATTATCGCAAAATCGTCAGCGATGTGATTTTAAATGGACGACGCATCACTCATAGCCATATCATAAGAAACGTATCTACTTTATTGTTGAACAATTGGGATACAGTAACACGATGGGTTCCAGGCCATCTCACGGACGAAAACAAACAGCGTCGAGTGGAATACTGCGAACAAATTTTGCATCTCTATTGTTACGAAAGAGACGAGTTTCTTTGACGACGACTTTGCGACATGAGATGAGTTATGGGTGCATCATTACGTTCCGAAAGAGAAAAGACAGAGCGCTGAATACTGACATCCGTCTTCTCAGCAGCCGATAGAGTTCAGAACATTTACATCCACAAACAAAAAACTTGTTTTGACTGTGTTTTGGGATATTTATTGAATTTATGTGGCCGATTTTCTGGAATGTGGGGCTACAGTAAATTCTCAGTACATACAAACTCTGAAATACGTTTGACGCCGAATGTATTGTGGTGGAGGCCGCCTGCCGCCAATAATCTTGCAACATGACAACCCTCATCTACACACCTAGAGCGAATTAATAAAACACTTATATTTCTTTAAAGTCAAAAACATAGTTCATTTACTTTAAATATATCTTTAATGTTTTATTTGTTAAGTATGCTGGATTGTAGGAAGGCAACCGGCCCGGACGGAATACCAGCAATAGTCCTTAAGAACTGTGCTCCAGAACTATAGCCGGTTCTTGGCAGACTCTTCCGCTTATCTAATGCACGAGGGACCTTTCCTGCCTGCTCGAAAATCGCTCGAGTTCAGTCAATCCCAAAGACGGGAAAAAAGTGTCTCCCACAAAATTACCGTCCGACAGCATTACTCTCTATTTTATCTAAGGTAATGGAAAAATTCATCAATACAGAGTTAGTTAAGCATTTGGAGTGCAATGGACTTCTGAATGATTGTCAATACGGATTCCGTGGCAGGCGGTCCACGGGAGACCTTTTGAGACTTATAACCGATATATGGACATCTGCGATTGAACGGCATGGTGAATCGAGGGCGGTCGCATTGGATATCTCCAAGGCTTTGACCGCGTCCGGCACGGGGCATTGCTGAGCAAACTTCGTTCATATGGACTTTCCCAACAGCTTTGCGACTGGACGAAGAGCTTCCTCGAGAATCGATCGATCCGGGTTGTTGTGGACGGTGAGTGTTCGGATCTGTATCCTGTTAATTCGGGGGTGCCCTAAGGTTCTATTTTGGCTCCAACCTTGTTCTTGCTTCACATAAATGATTTGTTGGAGGCAACGGATAACAAAGTGTTGAGTTTTGCGGATGATAGTACGCTTGTTTCCTCCTTTTCGAGTGTTCGGCCGATTGTTGCATCTGCGTCGCATCAGCTGAGATGCAGACAGATTGACTCTCTGAATCAGAATCTAAATGGGGTCCTGCAGTGGGGAAGGGCTAATCTCGTCGACCTCAATGCAGCGAAGACGCAATATACAACATTCACAAAGAAAAGTGTATCATCGATTCCACAGCTGACGATGAATGGCCATCCCCTCGAGGCTGGGGAAAGTTTGAAATTGCTCGGCGTCACGGTCTGTGGAAATGTATCATGGCATAAACACGTGTCGAGTATCGCTAGGTCAGCCTCAGGAAAACGGAGGTATCTTTTTATTTTACTCCGGCCCAACTTCTTCTCCTATATAAATCCCAAATTAGACCCGCACTCGAATATTGCTCTCATGTTGGGAGCTCGGCTCGTAAACATACCCTCGAACTACTTGAGAGCATACAGAGACGAGCGATCCGCCTGATCGGGGACGTCGGGACTACAGTCGCTATCACATCGAAGGCGCGTAGCTGACCTCTGTCTGTTCTACAGATATTATCACGGGTACTGTTCTTCGGAGATTCGTGATATTGTTCCACGCAATTCGGCTTATATGCGCTCCACAAGACAATCCGACGGATCGCACCCGTTTGTGGTTCATCTCCCGACGGCGCGAACATCCCTGTATCAGAACTCATTCCTCTACAGAGCGGGGAAGCTGTGGAACTCCCTTTGCTCGCGACTGTTCCCGGAGCGTTACAACCTGCAACTGTTCAAAAAGAACTGCAACAGTTATTTGATGGCATCTCGGAGGGTCCACTCGGCGGTATAGGTTCGCCTCTCCCGAGAGAAGTCTGTGGCGACTCTAACAGATACACACACAATTCACAAGCAAAATAGTGAAGAACACCGAACGAAAATCGAATAAAAATATACATCAGAGCTGTATACCATAGCAATAACATAACAATTCACATCAGTGGAGTATAGTCGAGTTTAAAAATCAAATTCTAAAATCGGCCAGTAGCCTGATGGGTAACGCTTAGGTTGAATTTTTGGTGATTCAAACTGTCATAGCGTCAGTTCGAATCACACGTTCTTCTTCACTATTATTTCAAACGCTATAAGTCTATTTAAAAAAATGCAGTCGTGGATGATGTGGGCTTTTCTTTGTACGAGTGCAGAGGAGGAGAGCGTTGGGTTTCCTTGGATCGGCGGCAATAACACATTGAATAGAGTGATAAGATTGTGTCCGGATTCCAGCCTTCTGATAAGAGTTTTCTTGGGAATTGTAACAGTAGTATGGAGGATGTAATACCCGTCCTACGTCTAAAACCAGACTTCCCTACCGTTGCTCTACAAAGCGCAGCCCACTAAAAGATGATGGCAAGGATGCCGCAGTCGCTTGAATCTAAACCAAGACACCATCGCTGGTGTCTCGTCCGGAGATTCCTCTTGGCATCAAGGTTATAAGGTATTCTTTAATCCTAAGGTTTGGCTAAGATTGGCTTCATTACTATCAGAGCATTTATACTATCGATCATTCCCACAAATAATTACAAAATCATTACTCATTCATTCATTCAAAAATACAAATTGCTTACTATGCTTCTGACTTCTAGCAGCAGCTTAGCCTACTGTGTAAAATAATGACATGATTTGACCTATTTAATGTTGAATCACTGCCAGCACCGAGTGCATGTCACATGATACTTGCAAACAGTAACTGGGGAAATTCATTTCTATGATCCAATGACAAGAGTTGACCTTCATATCATTGAATCACTGCCGGCGCCGAGTGCATGCCATGTGACACTTGCAACCGTAACGTAATTCATTTAGCTGATCTACTTTACATGGTCATCTGGTGACTGTATTGTTACACTACACCTGGTACTTGTGCAAGTGGTGCCGAAGGCATCGATGCCCTGATATTAGCTGAATCAAGTGGTAATTCAGCTCGCCATATTTTCTTTTCACCCAGGTTCTTACATCAGGTATCATGGTGTGGGTCCATCTTCCCTTGGTGGAAGAATCCCACCTTCGTTGCCATTTTCTCAGGGTTGAGAACTCTAATCCGCATTCTCCGGCGATTCTCTGGTGAGACCTTGATGTCTTATTGGTCTGCGGACGGCACCTCTTCGACGACTTCGCAGCTTCATTTTCCAGGTGGACTGCAGTTCCGGCACCAACCGGCCAAATGATTTATTCGATTTATAACATTATCTGTTCCTATAATTGCTTAATCACCTTTTATTATTTGTTATGCACTGATTTTTATTGTAACTTTATGGGGTACACTACAGTAAATCACGTACACTATATCTGTTATTGTTCTCTTTACAACGAGGTGTTCCCGTGGCAACTCAACTGCACCGCCGATGTGCCCGCCTTATATAGGCCCGTAGCCCTCGTCTTCATTCGCTCGTTTCCTGGGTGGCGTTTTCCTTGGTGGCTCCCTGAAATCAGCGCACCGCTGATCATTGTTTTCCAGAAACTTGTGTATTGGCGCTTGCCTTGCCTTTCATGGGAATTGCTCCATCATGTGACGAGGATGTCATCGGTGGAACCAATACTACGACTCCGTGTGTTGGTCTTCGCAGTGTTCCCCATGTCGTCCTCACGCCCAGGAATCTAATCCATCCGTCGGGTCCTGGATACACAGCTTGTACTTCTCCGCGGGGCCAGGTACTTCGGGGTAGTGAAGAATCCACCACCAGTACCACATCTCCAACTTGTGGATCGGTGCTGTCTCGTCCGGAGATCCCTCTTGGCATCAATGTTATTAGGTTTTCTTTAATCCATCATCTCTAGAAATGGCCCATGAGCCGCTTCGCTGTTCTCCAGCTCGCCCTACCAATACGGCCATGGTCATCGAATACACCAGGTGCCATTGCACTGCAAGAACGTCTCAGCAGGAAATGATTCCGCGTAAGGCTTCCTTCGTCGTTCGGATCCATGGTAACACGAATAAGTGGGCGCGAGTTGACGACATGTTCCACCTCCGTCATAATGGTGTATAGCATTAGTCTATCCTCTGGTAGCGCCCTGGACTGTAGAAGCCGTTTTCACTGACCGCACGAGACTTTCCCACGCTCCCCCCATACTGCGGTACCCAGGTGGAATGAATTGCACCATTGACATCGGTGTATCCCTCCCTTTGTCGATGTTCGTAGCCCCGATATCCAGTATCTCGCTCATCACAGTTGCTGTGCTGCCACGAGGAAAGTTCTTGTGGTAGTGGTCGATCAGGAGGCGACTCAATCGATATTTTCCATCCAGTACGGTGGGATTTGTTTTACCGCCGTCGAATTTTATTTTTCTCGTACGAGACCTCAGCCATATCACGCTTTTTCGTCAAGATAAAAATCTATTTAGCGCAGCCTCGATCCTTCTAGCGGTCTTCCCTCTCGCAAGCGAGCCACTTCTCGCGTGAAACTGTTTTGTGGACTAATCCTGATCAGTTGCTCTTCAGCCCTGTCTAAATATTTTTCATTCACGGGTATGAATGTTTTCTTATCGTTAGATTTAGGTCATGCGGGTGTTTGTTGCCTTCGGGAGTTTAACATTTCGGCTGAGTTTCGCGATTTTTTCTTGTCTTGCAGTGCGCCTATAAATTAAAAGACGCGTGCTGTAGTTCTCAGTAGACACAGCCAACCGGAGACTCGTTCTAGATTCAATATGCATAGTTCGATCACCCTTGCCGCGGCTACCACTTGATGGCCCCTTTTTTCTCCAGTTGTTGTCTCCGTACTCGTCTCAAAGCGCCGGTTTGGCTACTTATCATCTTCTTCGTACAAGAAGGTGGATCCTTTGAACCACTTTGCCACGCTGCTGAACTCGTTGTGGGTGCCTCTGGTAGCGTCCCCTGCTGTGTTTTCCTTTGTCGGCACCTACCGCCAATTCCGCGGTCCTGCCGGCTCTTCGATTACCGCCAATCGATGGGCCACGAATCTCTTGAACTTACGTGGACTCGATTTTATCCACTGCAAAACCATGCTGGAATCGGTTCAATATCATTTCTTCGATATTTGGAGCCTAAGCTCGTTTCCTATCGTAGCCACCAATGTGCTTCCCAACAAGGCCGCTTGTAATTCCAAACGAGGTATCGACACCGGCCTTGTCGGCCTTTACCAGCGATCAAGGTCGCGCTCTCTCCCATCAGGCTCCACCGTTCTCCAATAAACTGCTGCTGGCGTCGCTGAAAGTGTGCAGTTGTGCTTCTCCCTGACTGCCCGACAAGCACGGGGAAATGCACAATCTTTTAAGGATGGACGCCTCTTTTAGGTAGTTGGTCCTAGCCATCCTCTGTTCCTCTGTGCGTCAGATTTCCTGTATCAGCTCTTTCCCCTGAATGAGGATCGGTGTTGCAAATCCCAGTGGGTCAAAGGTTAACGTTACCGCACTGGTGATTTCTCTTTTGGTAGGCATCCTTTTCTCGGTGAGGACTTCCGAGGGAGTGTTCCGAAACTCTACGTTGAACGACAGGGTGTTTTCCATCATTTGAATGCAAGGGTCTTTTCTTCCTTTGATAATTCCAATGCATCTGGTTGGGGCTGCTCCTGAAAACCTTCGAGGATTGGGGTATATTACTATTCCACCCCTTAAGTCGGAATCCCACCTTTGCATTGGTCGGAATCCCGTCTTTTTATGAATCTTTTCCACTTCCTTTGCTATATTTCTGGCCTCTTCTAGGGTCGCGAAACTCTGTAGGTAGTCGTCCATGTAATGATTTTCACACATGGCTTGCGCCGCTGCTGGATATGCCTCCTCGAGTTTCTCCGCGTTTTTGTTCATCACGTTGATTGCAGTCGATGGTGATGATGTGGCTCTGAATACCAGGGACGACATGCAATATTCTCCAGGCTTGCTCTCCGTGTCTCGGTCCCGCCAAGGAAACCTTAAGCAGTCACGGTCGGGCTCGCGCATCTGGTTTTCGAGGAACATTTATTTGATGTCAGCGACGATAGCGATTGGTCTTTCTCTGAATCCAACCAGCAAGCCCAGATTGGTTGGAGGTAGTCTGGTCCCGGGAGTAGGGCGTCGATAAGGCTCTTGCCGTCAAATTTGGCTGCTGCGTCGAGTACTATTCGCGGCCTAAGATGCAATTTCTTTTCTGTGTCTGCCCATGTTTCTAACCAAAAACTAGCTATCCTTGCACTTAGCGAAACCCAGGTAATAACTAATACATATATTTTCGATTTCAATCTACTTGGCTATAACTTAGTGCTTCTGTTCTTTCCATAGTGTGGTCTAGTCACATACATGCGAAGTGATATTGTTTTGGGCTCTGCTCCAATCCAGAATTTAATTTGGCGTGGCTAAAACGTCACGTTCGTAAGCATATCATACATTACTGCTTTCAATACCATTCCACATCGATACCGTCTATCTTATCCACTTCTTCTCCGTCCACTCGCGCTGTGCTCTAACATTTAAGGGTACTCCAGAAACCCATTTTTTGCGCACGTTAGTGTAAAAGAGAAAAAACTTTAACAAAGCTGGATTTCAGTCGTTTGTTCTTTTGACCTCGATTCGAATAGACAGCCGTTTCAAAACCCCATTTTTTGCCGCTGCGATTTGTTGACATTTTTTATTACCCGAGAGATGAATTTTATTTGATCCAATACAATAATTTTGATCACTAATTCCGCGGAGGTGTTAACATTGGAGTTTCTTAAGTAAACTCCGAACTACGGAAAAGACGAGCAGAAATTGCACCTCAGATTGTAGCTCCGTTTTCCCGTTTTGGGCGTCCTGCATAGGTTGGTTATTTAAGGTGGGGATGTTTTTTAGAAGTGTTGGGCAATGACCTTGTGGGGAGGAAGTGTATTGTGCCAGGCATGGGCGCTTGGTTCACCTTCCTCCTCCATCATCCTATTTACTTCTCGATGACACTCACCAATTGTTCCGTCGAATTCCGAAGAAAAGGAAATAAAACACGCAGGCTTTCACAGGATCTAAACTTTATTTGCGTTCTTTCATAGTTAAGGGCATGTGTACATGTATTATTGTTGTCTATAACATTTTGTTCACAATTCTTATTTTTACCGAAGGGAATATTAATAAAGACACGCTTGTTTTATGATATTTATTTTAGTTAAATTCCGCACTAGAGAACCGCGTGTGTAAATTGGATTTCGACTTCCTTAATCACTTTACAAATAGACGACTCAGCGATGTACGCCTCCCCGGCGCGCTTCAGGGAGCGGAAAAGAAGAACCGACCGAATCGGTGGTTGAAATACGACTCACCGATATTCATTCGCTATCAAAAGAAATTCGGCCAGGGAAACTGGCTCTCTTAATTATGGGATGCATTTTCCAAGAGAGTAAAGTCTCTCTTTGGGGTAACCAAACAGATCTCATAGAGAAGGTCATCACGGTACACATGTATGTGTGTACATTTTTATGGATCAAAGCCATGGGAACGAATCTAAAACAAGGAAAGGCAAAATGTGCACCCACGAGATGTGAGTTCGGCTAAGGAAACAAACCGAATCTTATTGGATGCTAATTGGGTTAGTGTTTGCTTATGTGAGAAGGTCAATGGTAAACGGATCCAGGAATATGTAAGACAAAGGGACCGTTGATTATCGAGGTCTACAATATGCATAGCAGCTGTGTTGACAGCCGCAGTGCATCATGAGCATTGTGCTTATTGGTTTTAGCTTGTTTACCGGGAAATGGTGTTTATGGCATTGTTGGTACGAGTAGGTATTCAATTCCTATTTGCATTTGCCTATGCTGTAGGATTTAATTGATGCCTTAAGACGCAAGATGCGTATATTTGTTTTTGTCCCTGTTATGATGTTTACATTGTATGTAAACCAAATCATTTTGTTCTCAGGAATTCGTCTATGGGGGAAATGCACTTGGTGAGTTTGAGATTCCTGATAAGTTAGGAAAGAATTCTTACAGGGAATTTGTATGCGAAGAGATGCATAAAGGGTAAGGATTTTTTACAGGGACTTTTAGATTATAAATTGCTCTATTTAATGCGCGAAGCATTTAAGGTGCTAATGTGATTGCATTAGCGAACTTAAGGAAGTTGGGTACCAGTTATGGGGGTTTTTCAGGTAAGTGAGCCGTGGGGTTTGGCGGAACCGCCACAGCCTTATCTACGAAATAGATGTTTGGTTTTGTTCGAGGAGGAATTGAAAATATATAAAGCTTATCTTTAGACAGTTGCTTTGCAAAGATTGAATTGTTGATGGAGGGTTGTGTGGGGTGCAAGTAGGTCTGCCAAGAAGATTCACTCGAATCCCCATCAAGTTGTTCCGACGAAAATGAACCCAAACACCAAAGATAAAGAAGAAGGAATAAAAGCACTGGTGGTCTTTTGTTGGTTAATGTTTTTTTTTATTTAACATTCAATGAATTCACATGCACAAATAAACTGATAAAATTTAACTGTTTTCTTGGGGATAATTAAACTGACTTTTCGTGGCAAATATACTTTACGCGTAAGATGAAATTTTCTGTGATCGAATCTCGACTGACTGTAGTAATGTGGGTTTGCACGACGAGGGATGATTTTTAACTCGGTGCGGCGTGACCGTCACCGGTGGTGGATAAAAAGCGACTTGAATAAAATCCGTGAAATTAAATTTAGCCTCGACGGCGTTACCTGACGCGGTTGTGGTTGAGATGTGACTAATCCCAATTAGGGATGAAATCGGAGTTTTTGCCAATAAGCACGGCTATTAGCCAATTATCATTGCGCTCTTCTCATGAATCTTCCCATTTGCATGTCTCAATGAGGTGAATATCGTTCGACAGTCACTGGTCATGCGAAGGATGCAAAGAACAAAAAGAGCGCAATAACTTCGGTTGGTTTAGCTTGTGTGCTTGTATAAAATGCAGCCTCTGAGGATGACCTACTGCCCTAGTGCGATGGCTGTGGTGATCTCAGAGTGCATCGAACTGTAGTGAGACAGAACTGTGGAGGAGAGGAAAATGTAGTTGGTGCTATTCACCTACGAAAAGACATCATTCATCCCCAGCGAATGGAGTGTCTGGAGAAAGTGAATAGGACGCCGACATGGCTAGGGAAATCTGATCATGGGAACTTGTGGGGTTTCTCTATATTACATGGAGAACCAACCCAGAATTCCATACTTTATTTCGACCGCTTTCAGCGCGTCATACCTATCCATTCCCCTTATATGCTATTCACCTGAAATAACATGTTTTGCCCAAGGACGCATAGCTAAACTCATTATTCTATGCAGATAATGCATAATTGAGTTTAGCTAATATTTTCGCCATACGGCAATACTATTCCCATAACGATGAGATTTCCACCGGAAATTCCATTCGTATTGATTAGCAACAACCACGTCGAATCAAACGACGCGGTTGCATCATCATCCATTGGCTTGGGTAACTACCAACATTCCTTAGAGTTTTTCCCACGGTACCATTTCCCTAGCCGATGTAGCGTCCTATCGATTTTCATCAGATCATCCATTCGCTTGGGATCAATGATCTATTTTTGCAGGTGAATAGCACCAGATGAATTTTCCTCTCCTCTGCAATTCTGTCTTTCCATGGTTCGATGACCTATGAGATCACCATAATCATCACTAGGTCACTGGATCAGTTGCATACACGGAATTAATACACACACACTAAGCCAGATCAACCCTGGGTCAATGTGCTTTCCTTTTGATTTCTCCATCCTTGCTACGCCCATCGACGTCGAACGAACACACAAGTACGTTTCTACCTCGATGAGCGTGGGGAATCGAGGAATGCACAAGAGAGCATGATTACCATTGGCGGATCGATGTGTAAAAGCAGAAATCCCAATTTCCAGCCTAATTCCAGTTAGTCGCATCTCAACCACCACCGTGTCAAGTCACGCCGCCGCTCGAGGCTCAAATAATTTCGCAAGTTCAAGTCAGTCGATATCCAACTTCGGCCGTAGCCACACACGTTTCCCGCTGCTTATCTCAACTCGTTAGTGCTCAAATGTATTTGAATTAAATAATTAATTTCTGCAGTCAAAGTGTCAAGAAAGAAAAGTTTCACCACATTAAGCATAAGTTCTAGTTAAGTGAATTAAAAGGAAGACTAAACAATTAAAAGCAATAACCATAAACAACCCCAGTGCGATCATTTCGCGCAGCAACATCGTTGGGGACAAAGTGAATCTGTGCCCATGTTAGGCATCATACATCGAACCCCACAAACTGAATTAAATACTTTGGTAATTTCCCCAGCGGTTGCATGATTATTGTAAATAAGTTTTTCTTCTTTCGATAACGCTTGGCGTATACAGATCTAATCTATAGAAATCTTAGGAATCACAAGAAATAAAGTCACTATTTATGCTATAAATTAGAATCAACATTGTTTCAATTCTCTGGTGGATAAAATTTGGGATTAGAAATCAAGGTAATCCTTTCAGTTAAACATTTTATAGCTATTGTTGCAGCAAACAACAAATAACATAGTGTCGCAGCACGCCAATAGACCACATTGTTCCTGAAGTTCCTTCCCCCGGCCCACCGAGCATACATTGGGTGGTGGACAGTTTTGTGTTATACAATCCAATCCACTGCCGTCAGGTTTGTGGTGCATCATCGAGCTGCCCCCCGTGCAGCTACATTTCTACCACACCGCGACCAGTTCGCGGCGCAATCGAGGAATCCAGACTGTGGAGTCAGTTTATCGCCGCTCAGTCCTGGCGCAAAATGCATCATAGTTGTGGATCAACTAACGCCGCCCAGTTCGTGGCACTGCAGGGGATCCATCTGTGGATCAGACGCACCAGCTGTGCATTAACGCCACCAGGTTCACGGCGCAACAACAAGCTGTCCCGAAGTGCAGCTGCTTTAAAACCGCCACGTTCACGGCGCAACAATGAGTTGCCTACACAGGAGCTACAGGACTGCCGCCAGGGTCGCGGCATAGTAACCGAGCTGCCCCAAGTACTACATACCGCTGCCTGGCGCAGCCCCGGGGATCCGTTTGTGGATCATTTACCGCTGCCCAGTTCGCAGCCCCAAGGTCCAGCCTAAGGACCGACCGGCGTCAATCGCGGCATATTAGAAGGTCCAGCCTAAGGACCGACCGCCGTCAATCGCGGCGTACTAGAGGATCCCGACGTACGGATCAACTGCGACCAAGTTCGCGGCGATACTGCAAGGGATCCAGATTGTGGGTCCAAACCGCTGCCCAGTTAGCGGCGCAACCGAAACAACGCCGCCAAGTTCGCGGCATATTAGAAGGTCCAGACCTAAAGATCGACCGACGTCAAGGGCGCGGGACACACCGGGCTCCAGACTAAAAGACCAACCGTCGCCGAGCTCACGGCACATCCGAACAGAGAATTCAAACGAGCTGTCGGCACCAATGATAGCGAAGTCGAAGATGACAACGGCTGCATTGGCCGAACAGGTCATGGCGGCCCAATTCGCCGCACATGAGACGATGTCGTGCGCGTTCGAAAATCTCAGGAAGAGAGGGCCACCGACACTGGCCACAGTGGAGGCGCAAGAACGCCCCCTCCAGCGGGACTGGGATGAGATTCGGAATCGGCACAAACAACTCTTAAGTCTGGTGGATCCAGGGACAACCGTCGTCGGACGCTATTTTGGAGAGAGATTCCTCGACCAGGCTGAGGAGACATACCTTGGCGAGGCCACAGAGCTTGCTGAGGCAAGGCACGCACTCACCCTCGACCATTCGACAGCATTCAAGACTGCGGCGGACACCTTTTGTCACCCACAAAGTCGTTCGCCGCCAGTGATATCGCGACTACCACCATGGTGGGCGGGAACTTCTTCAACACCAAGCATGCGAATGCCACCTGGCCATCCATCCGGATTACCAACACGGATGATGCCCCCGCAACACCCGCCCCACACGGACAACAAAGGCGTGACGACAGGCAGCGAAAAGCCAGCCAAGGCAGGTGCTGTCGAAAGCAAGACGGCCAAAGGTGGAACGGTCGAGAAGAAAACTGATCCAAAGCCTACAACTAACGCCGCCAAGGACATCAAGAAGGTACCAGAGGCAGTGAAAGAAGTGAAAACTGCAGCAGCATCACTCACCGCTAAAGCGACACCACAAAAGAAGGCTTGTTTAAGCAAGAAGGCACCAGAGTGCCAAGAAATCCGATGCACCGAAAGAAGGAAAGAAGCCTGCTGCAGAGAAACCCGTCGACCAAGGCAATGATGCCAAACTATCGAGGCTGCTCGAGGCCCAGTTCGCGCCCGACCCAGTCTCCCCAACTAAGGCGAACAGCGCCGACCAAGGCAATGTTGCAAAATCAACGAGGCTGCTCGAAGCCCAGTTAGCGCTCGACCCAGCCTCCCCAACTAAGGCGAACAGCGCCGACCAAGAAGTCGCCACCAAACAAACAACCGGTTAAGGAACCGCACACAGTCCGGGTGGAAGTCTTCCATCAATCGGTGGTATCTTAGCAACTGTCAGTAGTACAGGCAACCGAACAGAGACACCGGATGGCCAAACTCCAGCCAATGACCGAAATCATCAAGGACGACCCCTACCACATGTAGCCTCCCCAATAGGGTAAGGAGAGCGCAATGCCCAGGTTGGCGGGCGGCGCTCCCCAACATCCAGGATCAACCGCATCCCAGCCAACCAGCACGCCTC
Source organism: Microdon myrmicae (assembly GCA_963931805.1). Taxonomy (NCBI): domain Eukaryota; kingdom Metazoa; phylum Arthropoda; class Insecta; order Diptera; family Syrphidae; genus Microdon; species Microdon myrmicae. The sequence continues at coordinate 52,643,441 of OZ007497.1, read as the reverse complement.
TCAGTAATCCAGGAGAGGCAGTACTTCACTCAGCCCAGAAGGCACTGGGTCCTCGACTGCCATTCCGGCGGGACCCGCGGTCGGTGCCATGGACGACGCCGCACCAAACTCAACGCTGCGGCCTCACATGCCAAAGGCCGCATCCCGTCGGCAGATACCATCGGACGGGCGCCAATGGGCGCAGCATTTATCAGCGCCACTGGTCGTACTTCCGACCACCAGCCATTACGTGGTCATTGATCGTGGGTTGCGAACTTACTACTCCAACCCAGATCAAATGGTCAGTTCTGTGACCAAGGGTACCGGACACCAGCGACGGAACGCTCGTCATTACCAGGAACTCCATTGATTCCAACCAACGGAACCAACATTGTTGCACGTCAGGAGCTGCCCATTTCGGTCCTGACGTCATTCCCCCGTCCCACCAACGCAACCCATTGGTTGGTGGACGATTTGCAGTACGCAAATCAATATCTGTATATTATTCTATATCTCAAGGGTACTATCATGCCATCTGTTAAGGTTTGAAGTCAAACATGTATTGCGGAATCTTTAGCGGGGTTGATATCTCTCCGGGTCCAGATTTGAAACCGCTCTATTACCTGTCCCTACTTTTTCGACCTGTCCACAAGCCAAGCTCCAAAAGATGTTAAAAGATTTATCCTGGGCCTTTTACAGAGCATATACTTTATTGTGGTATTATACCATCGAGGGGGTGTGTGTTGCCATCGTTCGGCTTTAAGTCACCTTTTAGGACACGCCGATTTGGGGGTGTGTATTCTAAAACCTTATCCATAGGATTATCATTAGAAATGGAAAAACACTTCTGAGAGTTTTGCCCTGAAACAGAAAAGCCGTTCTTAAATTTTACGAATTTTTGTTACAACGAAAACTGTGAAGAAAACGCACAAACAAAGAACATTTAATGCCGTTTATGAAAAATTCCCCCAGGAAATAGCAATCCAAGGAAGACAAATAAGGATAGGAACAAAAAAAGTCCACTTATTAAGTTAATAGGATTGCCAGTCAGTATCTACGGTAGTATCCGACAAAAACGAGAATTCGCCTTTTAAGAGCGTGATATTGTAATACGAGTACATCCTTGGTAGATATACGCCACTGCCTTCGTGTCTCTCGCAATGGATACACAGGCAATGCTTGTGTTAAAATTGACACAAAAGACGAATCATCCATCGAGGTAAAACCTTCTACCAGAAGGAAAATGAAATGAGAACTGAAGACTGCCGTTGCAAAGAACGCATCTGCTCCTTAAGGAGTTAATTCCTTTATATGGTTCTGCCTGTTGGTAACGTGTTGCTATTATAAAAGAGAACTCAAAGCATGTTTTGAGGATTATTTAAAAAGGCACGATTAATGGGGAGAAGAAGTGCATGATGACGATTGGTAATTCTACATCTACTCGTGTTCTTGGCGTGAAATGAAATATAATGAGTTGCATTTTTACATTGTTTATGTCCCTTTGCCGATTTTAACATGTGAGACTATGTATTTTACAAGTACTAGGATGCTGTACATTAGCAGAAAGATACGGAAGATAATCGGCGCAAGACAGCCGGATAAAAGGGCTTCGAGCTTCTGACTTCATTCATCGACTGTCACTTTTCCTACTTTATTATCACCTTGCACACTCATATTCGATTTTGATAGAGTCTTAGAAATTCTGTTACGTAGAAGTGATTTCACCGAGTAGAGGAAGACAATTAGATCGGTCGCTGGCTCGGTTTCAAGTACACTCCATTTCAAGAGAGAATACACTACTGTGTCGGAATGAGGGACATCCCGCTAATTATCGAGCTTTCCTAAATTCCGAGAAATAATGGCAAGAAGTGTGAATCGGCAAAAAAACACGTACGGACAAGTTGCGTCGGGTGGGAGAACACCAAACCAGGCTACATCACAGGTAGCCACAAATACACCCACACGGACGGAAACAACACCGCAAGCAGACGTGTTCGCAATCCTGCTCAATCTGCAGAGACAGATGACACAGCTACAAACCCAAATAAACGAGATCTACTCGCATTTGCCCAGTCTAAATAACAAGTCGATATAAACCCTCTAACCACAACATCAATAAAGGCTCTTGTCGTGAATGTAAATCCACTAATAAGAACTGAGAGAAGAGCCAATCTTTTTAACCTGTTGCAAGAGGAACAACCTGATGTACTTCTGACGGGGGAAACAAAGTTAAACCAGAGACATGAGATAGGACATAAAAACTACGATATTATACGAAGAGATCGACCTAACTCCACTCAAGGGGGTGGTGTCGCAATCTTTATTAGAAAAGGGATCAATCATAAAGTAATATATAGTGGAAAAGTGCGCAGGTTCCGGGTGCTGGAAGCCTGTATCGTCCGCATACCCCTTCAGCAAGGAAGGGGTTTGTATGCGATTGTAGTCTATGCACCTGAGGAGCACCAACATAACCTATTTATAGCGGAGCTCGAGACACTCTTTCGATGCTTACAATTGGACCTGGGCAAAAACTACTTTATCCTAGGGGGAGATTTGAACGCCAAGCATAGAAATTGGGGAAATTATATATCTAATGCCAGAGGAAATCAGTTGGCTGGTTGGTTAGATCAGTTTCATATTGAATATAGAACTGACCTGCTAGCCACGGAATATCCATCGTTCCCCAGGGGTAGATCGTTCTTAGATATCTTGCTAATCGACTCATGACTGAGATTACTTAACACCAACAGACGAAACACAAACTGTTTACGGACAATTGAATACGACAGTGACCACTGCGCATTCACGGCAGTAATAGAGCTTCCGAACGAGCTCGCAGATCTGGAGGAATTCGTGATCCCGCAACACTATAACTACGGGGCAATGCGATTCCCGCGGTTCACCAGATCATTAACAAGAGAACTTCGTTCGAATGACTTTAATCTGCCAGTAAAGAGAAACCTGACAAATGACGAAATCGACAAATACATCCAACAAATGGACGAAACCGTAAAACGAACAATGGACAAAACAATTCCCAAAACAACAGTTACAGATCACATAAACATGTACAGAAACGCAACAATAAACGCACTCCACAAGAAAAAGAGCAGACTGCTATCGAAACTAAAACAATTACACAGACAGTTTACAGACAGACAAGACTAAGAGATAATATCACTGAAATCCCGATTAAAACACGTCCAACAATTACTTAAAGCTAATTATAGATTAGCAACAAATTTGTATTGGAACAACAGAATGCGAGCTATAAAAACTAATAGTCCGACTATGTCCCCACAAATAAATAAAATATTCAGGAGAAATAATCGAAACGGGATTCAGTGTCTCCAAATTCCACGTACTGCGGTAAACAAGCAGCTGCTAACCAACATTGGCATAGATACAGAGAACGCTATCCTCAATAGTGAGCTCTTCGTGATCGAAGATCCTTTGGAAAGGGTGAACGCTGTGGGAGCTACCTTTTAGGAAATGTACAAGGTGAATGAAAGCATTCACCGAAATCATGACCCGGAGGACAGAATTCTACTGAATCACCTGCACCTCCGAGATGAAATTTCACTTTGGCAATCGGAAAATCGGGGTTTTACCGAATTCAGTGACGATAATCTGTCAATTGACATTAATGCCAATGGTGGGGCTAATAGCCTTTTAATCACAAGGGAAGGAATCCAGACTATCTTCGACTCATTAAGAAGCAAAAAGTCAGTGGGAATAGATGGAGTACCTAACATCGTACTCAAGAACCTGCCCCCAATGGCAATAGATATATACACGGTCCTGTTTAACAACGCGTTGAATAATGCATATTATCCCGCGCGTTGGAAAACGGCAATCATTCAGCCCATCGCAAAAAAGGGCAAAGACTGTACAAACCCAATGAACATGCGTTCGATAAGTTTACTCCCAAGCATCAGTAAAGTATTTGAAAAAACCATGCGAAAGCTAGATATCGTGGGACCGCATGGAGATAAACTGGAAACCAAGAGTTTAGTTAAATACCTTGGCATATGGCTAGACCAATATCTGTATTTCAACAGACATGTAGAGGCGGCTTTGGTCAAGGCTAGAAAAACGTTTGCTATGACAAGGAGGCTATTTCACAGTAGCCAACTTGACAGCAGGGTAAAAGTTATATGCTACATAATATATAACATAAGATCATTAACAAAGCTCTGGTAAAATGGGTAGACGACAACAGCATTATTCCAAATAACCAGTTTGGCTTTAGGGCGGGTCATGAAACCACACATGCCGCAACTAAACTGGTCTCCGACATACAATGGAATAAATGTAGGAACCAATGCACAGGTGCCTATCTGATCGACTTGGAAAAAGCCTTTGATACCATCTGGATCGAAGGGTTGTATTACAAACTGGTCAGACATGGCATACATAAGCCTTTACTATATGTACTTTACGATATGTCAAAGGACAGGAGGTTTGTGGTCAAAAGTGGTAATGTAACCTCTAATAAAACGTATAATATCAAGAATGACTTGCAACAGGGCGCGGTACTCTCTCCGATTCTTTTTAACATTTACATTAGCGACTTATTAGATGCACTTCCGCAAGCTATTGCGTACGCAGACGATCTCATAATTTACAAAACAGCTCCGAAAGTTGAGATCATAAATAGTTTAATACAGCGAGATTTCAACAACGTGCAGCGCTATTGTGACGACTGGAAACTTAAGATCAACTTCCAGAAATGTGAAGCCACCCTATTTAGAACCCCATTATATAAAGCCACGAACGACACAAGGAAAAACTGGCGAAAGCTAGTTATCGTGGGACCGCATGGAGATAAACTGGAAATCAAGAGTTTAGTTAAATACCTGGGCATCTGGCTAGATCAATATCTGTATTTCAACAGACATGTAGAGGCTGCTTTGCTCAAAGCGAGGAAAACTTTTGCTATGACAAGGAGGCTATTTCACAGTAGCCAACTTGACAGCAGGGTAAAAGTCATATGCTACATGACGCTAATCAGGCCAATGCTCATATATGGTTGTCCAGTATGGTTTAACATAGGTCCAAATTTGATGGAAAAGATTCGGGTGTTCGAAAGGAAGTGTCTCAGAAGTTGTCTCAGATTATATCGGACACCGGAATCGGACTATAAAAAGTATTACTCAAATGAGACTTTATATAATGAAGCGTACATAAATAGGGTGGATAATTTTATGATTAAATTAATCAGGACATATTGCGAGAGCAATAAGCTCATCCAATGACCTAATTTTCGGGGCCTATTATCCAAACACTCTGTACTATGAGAGCGTGCGTCGCAACGGCTTTATTCCTCCAGAGGCGTTCCTTGACTTGGACATGAAAGGGCTTATACAGGATAGATCCGGAATTCCGCTGATCTATCATGTAAATATGGGCTCCTCGATAGTATAGTGGTTAGTATACCCGCCTGTCACCCGGGAGACCGGGGTTCGATTCCCCGTCGGGGAGCCCCTGGCGCAAGACTAATGACCTTGCCCAGACAAAATAAATCATTATGGAAAATTTAACAAGCCTCAGGACTTGCTAAATAAGGCCAAGACCGGTTCCCGGTTGTAGTGCCGATGATGATGATGATCATGTAAGTAGATCATCTGTAGACGGGCGATTGTGCTACGACCGGGAAGTAACGCGCACCGAAAAAGAGCTCCTGCGCTTCAGTAGGGCTATCTCCCACAGAGACCGGGACGATAATATTAGACAGCGTCAACAGTTCTGGTGGTTGAATGGCATATAAAGACCTGGATACCAAAGTCGGTATAGAATCGTACTATCATCAGCTAGCTTACATAGACTTAGCTTTTCTAGAATTAGGGTAGTATAAGTTTTAAGGTATGTTAGTTTAGGTGCTTTTACATACAATTAAATTAAAAAAAAAAAAAAGAAAAAAAAGTTGGTAAGTTAAGTAAGTTAAATTTTAAGAAAAAAAAAAACAAAAAAAAATTGACAAAGTTTTTCAAATTTTTCTTTGTCTCTCAAATAATTATAAGTACTGTCACAAAGTTCTGTCGCCGAAAGGCAAATTATACAAATGTTAAGTAATGTTTAGCTTAGAGCGTCTGCGAAGGACCAGTAAGTTATTATATAAGATAATTAAGCTAGAATTTAAGCATTTTTTGTCTAGCCTTTAATTTAGAAACTAAGAATATAAAAAGAAAAATAAAAAAATGTTCTAAAAATGAAATGAGAATACACTACTGACAGGGGAACGAAATCCTGATGAACTATCGAGCGCTCTAAAACAAGTTGTTACCATGTTTAGTCAGTTTCAATTAAAACGTTTTCATAGAAGATTTCAAAGGTTACCATTAAGATACGCGGCTATATTTAGTGTATATGCTTCAGTGAGATGGACCACTGAAACAAAATTAGCTTCAGCTACTGAATTAATTAAGTGGTTCGGTTATACTGGGAGCCGAATGTAATAATACTGATAGGATATCTATGCAGCCAACGGGACGTAAGTACTTGCTTAAGTGCACATGTAGACGGTATCAACTGATTACTTCTAATGGGGCCTTGGGCACTTCTTCATTTGAGTAGAATGAGACGAGTGAACTATCTACTAATAGAAGCAATTGAGTTCCTTTGATTCAAATTTCGTAGAATCATAGCTTGGCTGAAGCTAATGGATTTTATGGCACACATAACATGTTTGGATACATCCGGATAAGTAATTCCACTGGACGCTAAAGGGGTGATGTAATGCAGTCATTTGGTAAAGACGATTACTATGATCAATCGGCTTAAACAGATATCGTGAGATTAAATCTGATGTAAGGATAATTATATTTTAATTGATCCATGAATGAAATGTGAGAGTAAATGAGTGTCTGTAAGGTTTTACTTGAAAAGCGAATATTTAAGGTGTAACTTCTTTATACTCAGCTTTTTCTGATCATGAACTGACTTTCCAACATCAGTGGCGTAATGCAGAAAGTGATTGAAGTGAAGAAATTTACCGGAAAAGATTTAATTGGTACTGATGAGGTTGTTGCAGTTACACAATTAATTTTATTCTTCGAACTCACTTTACATCGTTTAGTCCTATTTGATATAAATGCTAAAAGTTGCTATCTAAGGTACAATCTTTAAATGGTAAACGAAACAGGAAATAGATAATCAATTTTAGGAGAAAAAAAGGACTTGTACAAATATAGTTAAAAAAAAAATCACTTGTACAAATATAACAACACCAATTATAATTACTAGTATAATCAGTATATATATATATATATATATATATATATATATATATATATATATATATATATATATATATATACTGATTATATTAGTATATATTGAATCAGTGTTTATATTGTATATATTGATTGCTATAGTTGGATGTTTACTGGGTGGCCGCGGTTGGGCCAATTGTTACATCATGTGCTTAGGCAGGAAAGGCACATCTAACGATGGTTGAAAGAAGCCCGACTGAAAAACAAAGTCACAAGATAAACAAGTGATATTTTTAATTGGTGACGGTTTCTCTTTTTATTATTAATTGTTTAGTGGAACAATTAATAATAATTGTAGTGAAACCGAGGTCTGAATAATTTTGGTATCCTATACCGACTTCATGTAATTTCTTTTTTTTGTCACTATAAAAAATCAGTTTTCTTTAAAACGTTTGCACGAATAAGTAGAAATGACTTACTGGGCTTTTTCTCGTCGTTGGAAATTTGACTGTCGAATTTATAAATATGCCTGTTGTGACCGGTGGTTAACTTGCGACCCTAAAATTCGCGACCGCCTTCGTCGCAGATTGATTCCGGGCACTCTTTGACTGTCAACTGCATTTTTGATCGGTTTATACCATCTGTACATCTTTACGGATGTACACTCCTAATCACTAGGGTGAGGCCACAAATTTTGCAATTGATTTTCGCTCTTTATACCTGTTGGAAATATTGTACCCGGAAAGATATACTACCTGTGAATAGGTACATATTTTCTCAGAAGAAATTCATAAAATTAAAGGGTAATTAAGAAACGACCGTTTGAATTTCCCAAGATCAAATAAAAAGGGTATACAAATTTGCGTCACTTGGATGAGGCTGTGGCGGTTCCGCCAAACCCCACGGCCCACTTAGCTGAAAAACTCCTATAACTACATCCCAATCGGCATAAGTTTTCGCTAATGCAATCGCATTAGCACCTTAAGTGCTTTACGGATCTAGGTTATCAAATTTATAATCTAAAAGTCCCTGTTAAAGAATTCCTACATTTTCATGCATCTCTTCGCATAAAAATCCCCTACAAGAATTCTTTCCATTATACAGGTGCATAAAACCAAAACCTATTCGGTATCGTCGGTTGCCAGGCAAATCCCCCTAGACGTATTCCTGAAAACAAAATGATTTGGTTTGCATACAATGTAACCATCATAACAGGGACCTTAAACATTGCGTCGCCTATTTCTCGCCCTCACCAAGTGTATCATAAATCACCATACAAACACATTGGCTGGCGACCTACACCCAAGGGACCAAAACAAATATACGCATCTCGCGTCTCTTGGCACCAGTTAAATGCTACAGCATAAGCAAATGCAAATAGGTATGGTATACTCACCCTTGGCAGCGATGCAATAAACACCAATTCCCTGTAAATAAGCTATAATCAATTAGCACCATGTGCATGGGCATTATGGCTATCGTTACAGCTGCAATGCATAGCTTAGATAATGATCTACCCGATCTCATTACCTTCTCATATTTCTGGATCTGCTTCTCATGACTAGCGGCATTGAACAAACAGAAACTCCATTTAGCACCCAATGAGATTCGGCTTGTTTACTTGGCCGAACTCACATCTCATTGATGCACATCATTCCTTTTCTGGTTTTCAGATTCGTTTCCATGGCCTTGTGTGTGAAAAAATCAATGTGATCTTCACTCACACATACACATACATCACCAAGTCCTTCTTCCTTGTTTTCGCCACAAGAGAAACACTTTCCCTCTCGGGAAAACCCACCCCATGAGCGAGTCGGCTCTGCACGAGCCGTTTATAGCTGAGTCAAATTACATCCTCCGACCACCACGGTGATTGCCCCTCTCGCTCCTCGTCGCGCGCCGAGGACGCGAATATACCCCGGAGTCGTTAACGTAGTGTTGAGTACGTTGGCAAAAAAGTTTCACAGCCACCGAAGCTGATATTCCCATCGTGGTTCAGTTCATACCAAGTAACTTTGGCGTATTGTTAAGCTTGTAATGTAATTGTTCTTTCCCTCCCTCGCTGGGAATTTTCCCCCAAGGACCTCTCTAATTGTTAAGTGGAATTACCAATCTCGCAGACGTGAAATAAAAAAAAAAAACAGTAATAATAACAAACTCAGTTAGTGTGTTTAATTTTCTGCAGTTCCTGGGTGTTTCGAAAGTGTTTTCCTGATCACAGGTGATGTGCTGTTTTCGTTCGGTGTTTAGCGTTGCTCAGAGTTTTATATCCGGACAATTTGTGAGGACGAGGTAGAACCTTGCGCCCATGCTGGCGCGCCACGATCTCGCTCCCTACAAGTCCATTGCGAATATTTCGTTGCAGGAGTGCACATGAGCGTTTATTTTTAAAACTTTTGTTTAAAATATTTAAAAGAGTGTTGAAAAGAACTGTTTTTATTTAATTTGAAACAAAAATGGGTTCCAGGAAGACGTTGACAGCGACAGAGAGTGGACAAATATATGCTTTCAAGGATTTAGAACTCTTAGGCCGAGAAATAGTCAGGAGGCTTAACAGAAGTAAGACTGTTGTAAACAGTTATCTTGCTGATCCACAAAAATATGGGAAAAATCAAAAAGGACGCACATCTGAAGCAACAGCATCACGAGAAAAGCGGTTGATTCTACGGCTGGGCTCAAATTCTACCTTACCAGCGACTAAAGTAAGAGTCAAAAGCGCAGTATCAGTCAGCATAGCAACCGCCCGAAGGATAATAAAAAAAAGTGATATTATCAAGAGAAAAAAATTGAAAAAGAAACCTGTTTTGAGACAAGTACACAATGAGCATCGAATGAATTTTGCAAGAGAACATGTCGCTTGGATCAGTGAATGGAAACGCGTTGTCTTTTCGGGTGAAAAAAGTTTAACCTTGACGGTCCCGATGGTTTCAGCTTTTATTTCCATGATCTGAGAAAGGTGAAGCTTATTTTGAGCAGAAAAGTAATGAAGTTACTAATAAATGTATGCCATACTTCGAAAAAGAAAGCCAACTTGGGACACCAAACCTGTACAATGGCGAAGCCCAGAAATAGGGGAGATAGGAGCCGAACGCAATACCCGTGACCGTATATAAAATATGACAATTACCGCTCGGTATATATGGAATTTATCAACAAATGGACGGTGTTGTAGAATATAATCTATAAAAGCAAACATGAGGTTTCCTGTGAAATGAAATAAATATCATTCTATGTGGCAACGCCTACAAGTTAGTGATGAAAACGCTACACAGCAGCAGTAGCAAAATTCTAAAAAGCAAATGTACCACGTTCAGAATCCTTCCAGATTAGCGAAAATCTAGGATTGTAAAATGAATGCCACATCAGTAAAGAGGGAACCAATGAAGAGGTACAGAAAATGGCAATCACCGCTAAAACAGAAAAACAACATAGTTCAGTTTTTCACCACCTGTCTGAAAAGTGGAATGATTCTACAACAATGAAAAAGAAAAAAACGAGTTATACTCATATCTAAAGGAGCAAATCAGCCACAGGATCCTTTACAATACTTGTTGTTGGATTCAATGGGCAAATTACAGGAACGAATAATTGACATATGCCTTGAATAGTTCACGGACGGCACCCTGGCGTTTTTTTAATGACAATATGGGATGAGGAAACCAATAGATCAACAGGTAAACTCTTCGTGAGAGATTTCAACCTTAAATCGGTTGAGTAAATCTCAAGTACCTTTTACTTGCATGAACCCACTCTACAGGAAAATTCTTCTCTTTTATGTGTGCCCGGAATGCGATAGCTGAAGGAACATAAAAGTAATATGCAGTGGTTACATTAGATGCCAAAAACGCTTCCAAATCCAATATCTGGTCTCACATACTCAAGCCCTTATACAACTTGCAATCAGTGAGCATAATAGGAAGCTATATCCCTAATAGAACAATGGTTTTTAACATCAACAGCAGTCCACAAAAGACAAAATAACAGCAGGCGTACCTCAGGAGTCGGTTCTAGGCCCGCTGTTCTTAAAATTAGGTATAAGGTTGTTCTTAGAACGAATGGGTCCGAAGCAGTAAGAATCATTGGATATGCATTTGGTTTGGCGATAGTAGTGGCATCTATACGCCCTGTAGGTTACTTGCTTTTAGAAATTGCAAACGGAGGGAACATGTAACTAGGTGCTATGGGTCGCCAGAGGGCTAGGTAGATCATGGGTCCGTGGCAAAGATCAAAATTTAACCATTCTTTTTTCATACATCACGTGTTTTATTTCCAACTTTCACGTCAGTGATATGCGTAAATTTGAGACTGAATTCATTAAAATATAAATAAAACTGAAAGGCAACAATAACGTTATGTCAATTTTGCTAATAAAGACGTCAGTTTAATCAACTTACGGCAATAAACACCCACAGAACATAACTACTGTTAAGAAAAGGGTGGTTCATGATGGAACTTACCTGAAAGTAGAGAAATAGAAAAAAATATATTAATAAAAAGATAACAAGTAAAAGGACTGATAACAAATAATTTTTATTAGAAGAAAAATAATTAATACATGCGTGCCGTTCGAGAGCGTAATGAAGGTGATGGATTGAACACTCCCATAGCTGATACTTCTCATGAGATCTCTCCAACCATTAAGCGGCGATCACTCTCAATAAACTCTCGAATGGCACGGATGTTGTCATATGTACAACTTGTCTTTGGGCGGTGATCATGGCTTTCGTTGTCGATACGTTCTCGTCCAGTTTTAAATTCTCTGGCCCACATATACACACGATTCTGAGAGAGTGTATCATCACCAAGCTGTGCCTTCAATCGAAAAAAAAATTTCCGAAGGCTTTACGCCTTCATTTGTTAAAAACTTTATAATAATCCGTTGCTCGGTCATGGATGTACTGATCAAAGTCAAGCGGGATCGCTAGCCAAGCCGATTGCCTTACTCTTCATAAACCAAACAACAGCCACGCGCAAGATTACCTAGCTCGCAACTTGTTGCTAAGCCAAAAAGTAAAATTACCGTTTATACTTGATTCACCCTCGTAATTAATAACAAATTGAGTCAGTTGATGGGCTATGCTCACTTTATTAATTTGTTCCTACGTATTTCATCCATTTCGATGGATTTCGTATTTTCGCGATTTGCTTGCGTTTAGTTATTTTTTAAATTCTCACCTCCTCAATAATTATAAGCCCTAACCGCATCCCTTATACATTTACTGTAGTTGCTCTACTCTCCTTAGCTATGGACACAAGCCCCACTGAACACCCATAATGACGCACAGGTGCTGATCCCTGTAAAATAGCAAACGATAAGGGAACAAGGCAATTCTACACGAAAATGTTATTCGCATGGCTCGTAGTCAGACGCTGGAAGCGTCTACATTTATACAGAGACGTTTGTATTTATCATCATCATCATCGGCACTACAACCGGTGGCCGGTCTTGGCCTTATTTAGCAAGTCCTGAAGCTTGTTAAATTTTCCATAATGATTTGTTTTTCCCGGGCAAGGTTATTAGTCTTGCGCCGGAATTTTATAATTACTTCTTTTATAATTCTTTTATAATTTACTTCTATTATAAATTTAAAAACTGAGTTTATTGATGAGCATTTTCGTGTGATTATTTATAGTTTATGACTTCCGACGCATATTATCGACATGAGTTGATCGATCAACTTGCTTCCGCCCTTAACGATGTTGCACAATCCTTTGCCACTGTGAAATACTGGGATAACGAGTGTAATCGTGGCCACCGTTTGCTTCCCAACAAAAGTCGTGGAAGCCATCCAATATCAAGATTATCATTTGACATATTGTGAGGTGGAAGCAGTGTACAACTCTTCCGCTCGCGCTGTGCTCTGACATTTAAGGGCACCTCAAAAAGCTCTTATCAGCACGTAAAAAATCTGATTGGGGACAGTGGATGAAACTACATAATTGTGAATTGGAAAAGCTATACCGGGTATGTAGCGAGAATTTGCAATGAAAAAACAGTCCTTGACGGAAGACAAACGAGGAAGAGATCGGTGGGAAGTTCACGGTGGAGATAGAGGGATAATGCAAAGTATGACCTTGAAAAAATTAGGCCAGGTGATAAAAGGTGGACGGAAAGTGCATAGGACAGGAAACATTGTCGCAGCCGAGTTGATAGAGGTCATGACCCCTTAGCTTCCTATAGATCAACAAGTAAGAAACCTTATTGGGAGCTGTGGCGGTTCCGCCAAATCCCACAGTTCACTTACCTGAAAAACCCTCATATCTTCCATCCAATCATATAATTTCGCTAATGCAATCGCATGAGCACCTTAAATGCTTTACGCATCTAGAATTATCTAAGGTATAATCTAAAAAGTCGCTGGAAAAAAAAAATTACCGTTCATGCATCTCTTCCCATACAATTCCTGTAAGATTTCTTTCTTACCTTATCAGTAATCTCAAACCAAGTCGGCACCTTCAAGCCAATTCCCTCCTGCGCAAGTGTTTCTCGAGCGTTAAACGTGCAACTGTTCAAAAAGAACTGCAACGGTTATTTTGGGGTGACGTCTCGGGGCGCCGTGTCGGTGCTATAGGATCGCGTCTCCCAAGAGAAGTGTGTGGCGGTGCAGCCAAACCCCACTGACTACTTACCTAAAGAACCCCATCGCTACAACCCAGTCTGCATAAGATTTCGCCAATGCAAACGCATTAGCACATTAAATGCTACACGCATTAAAGCAATCAAATTTATATAACCTAAAAGTCCCTGGAAAAGAAAACTTATCTTCTTCGCATACAATTACTATAAGATTTCTTTCTTACCTTATCAGGAATCTCAAACTAATTCGGCACCTTCAGTGCCATGCAAATCCCCCTAGACGATTTCCTGAAAACAAGATGTTTTGGTTTGCATACAATGTAACCATCATAACGGGGACCATACACATTGCGTCGCCTATTTCCCGTCCTTACCAAGTGTATCATAAATCACCATACATACACATTGGCTGGCGACCTATGTTACACCCAAGGGACCAAAACAAATATACGCATATCGCGTCTCTTGGCACCAATTAAATCCCACGGCATAACCAAATGCAAATAGGTATGGTATACTTACCCTTGGCAGCGATGCAATAAACACCAATTCACGGTAATCTAGCTAAAACCCATTAGCACATTCGACATTGCATTGCCGCCTATTTATTTAGCCGCAATGCACATCTCAGACAAAGACCCAAACGTTTCCTTTGTCTTTTCATATTTCGGGATCTGCTTCTCATCAGCAGCAGTATAAGCAAACACAAACCCAATTAGCATCCAATGACATTCGGCTTGTTTGCTTAGCCGAATTCACTTCTCATGAATGCACATTATGCCCCTTCTTGGTGTTTCAGATTCGTTGTCATGGTGTGTCCATGAAAGAACCCATGTACACACATACATGTGTACTACCAAGGCTTGCGTGTTTGTTTTAATTTGATTTAACCAACGTGTTTCTTATAGAATGAATAAGTTCATACGGTAAACGCACCGTAAACACTTTTGTAATTAACCTTTCCTTACATATCACACTTTCGTTTATGTAATATATTTACAAATATTTTCAATTTTGAGTTTAATTGTATTAATCTATTTGTATTGTTACGCACTTTTTGTTAGACCAACATTTTTATTGATATACGTGTTACATCTCCAGCGCCGTGCTTCCTCTTTATATCGAGGGAAGGGCGTGGAGGTTTTAATATAAGCATATATCTCCTCTTCTTTGGTTTAGTTTAAAATAATTTTATTTCATTTTCTTGATCAAATTTCATTTTAAATTCTTTTATTCTTCGAATTACTTTTATAAATTCTCAACTCAAATTAAGTGATAAATCAAACTTAAAGTCAACTCTAAACTCTAAACTTCAAACTGAACTGTATCAGAACTGAAACTTAACTCCACTGCTTCTCCACTTGAACTGCCAAAACTAAACTGCCAAAACTAAACTTCAAAACTAAACTGATTTTACAATTAAAATTTCTCTCTTCTTATGCTACTTATTGGTCTAATTGGTTGTAAATTATAATGTGAACAAAACTAATTTTATCAAAGTATTCCTTTAGTCTCTGTGACATTTAAATTTTGAATAAACTTTGAACGAAAATCAGAGTGCTATGTTTTGAATGAAAAAAGGTGCATGTTATGCAAAGGGGCATGTTATTAAATGTGCTCTAACTGGCTTGATATAGAATATTGTGAATGTTTATGAATGGTATGTATTAAGTGAGAATGTAAGATATATAAAGAGGAAGTTTTAAGGATTTGTTAGAAAAGTAATGAGATTAAGTGTTAAAGCTAATAAGGGTAGTATTCTGGAATACAACATACGTATTTTGACCACACCTTATATACGCACCGTCGAGTGGGAACACTGCTAGCAGCGACTTTTATTAATCATCATTTAAATTCACCTGTTTTATATGGCGCATTTTTTAATTTATTATTTTGACTTAATTTTATGCGCGCTCCGGAGGATGGTTAATCAACGATCCTTAATATGTAACTGTAAAACTACCAGCTTTATAATTTTCGATTTAATTGAAGAAATGCATTCGTGTTCCATCGAGGATCAGTGCAAGACTTTTTCATTTATATGACCGCCTTCGTCGACTTTTCACACCTATTCTTCGATCATGCAAATCAGTGAATACCTTTCTGGCGGATATATAAAGCTCCACCCGAATTTATTATTTTCTAGATTTACACTTTGGAGACTTCTTTCCAAAAACATTTTTCAAGACATTCTCCATTTTACGATCAATTTATTTATTACAATCTTTTAAAATGCATGCGTCACAGGGGATTCTTTGTCTACTCGAAGTTTGAGTAAATGCTTACACTCGTTTATTTCTTTGGATGCACGTAGGATGAAACTAAGCAACTTGTGTTTATGCAAGTGGTTAACTACATCAGAGATATTTTGTATATGCTATTGTATCGTTTTCTTATAATTGCTAGAAGTAGCAAAATTTGAATAGTTTTCCTACCATCATAGAGTTCTACCAGATTTGGTATCCGTGTCCTATGATTAACCTACATACTACTTACTGGTCTGTGTAACCCGAAGGTTAATGACCTTAGCTACTTATGCATTTAATATTTTACATATTTTTAGAGGTACTCACAAATGCGTTATTTTGATTAAGCTCATATCCATATTAAGTAAGTCCGATTAATGGTGGGGAGCGGCGCGAACGACTAGGAATTCGGGAGTGGCAGGTTTTGCGTGTAACAATAGATATATTCGAGGTTCTATATTTCATTCCACATGATTAGCCTATAAAAAAATTTAGATTATGTCTTGACTCTGGTTTGTTGATCACTTGCCCGTCGTTTTTTATTCATGTTCATGGAAATTCGGCCTCTTTCCCAGTGTAGTCTAACGCCCTACTTCATAGTACTTACGTATTCTAAAAGAGTAATCGCCTTGAAGTTTCATTTATCCCTAACTCTTTTTCTAGTAAAAGCAACATTGGCACACCATAGTCGCAATATAACCTTTCAACACTTAATAAGCTAGTTCCAGCCTAAAGAGCAGATTAATTTATATCTTCTAACTACTTATAAACAAATGACATAAAATCCATCACATTAGCAAACTCTGCCATCCACTTAGCAGAGCCATTATAAATGTAACCGAACCACAAGGCCAACGGCAAGAAAACAAAAACTAAGTAAATGATCCTGAAATCAGAACGCACGAAACTTGTCCACTGTCATCAAGTTCGCACCCTTTAGCAAGTCCCCCCAAATGCGTGCCTTACTAATCTAGCCCTAGACGGTAGGACATAAGCCAACGTCTAAGAGGCAGTAATCAACAAAAGCATTTTCCTCGGTGTCAACGAAGTCAAGAAAATTGACGGCGACACGCACAAACGATTCATACCCGTCTGTGTAACACAGAAAAAGGACGAAAACTCTTAATAATGGAAGCAGTAGGAATCGTAAACGTGTAGAAAGCCACCGCATGCGACAGAGCGGATGGCAATGTATTGTAATTCGATCATTAACTTGAATTGTTCTACACTATACTTTTGGTCATATCCGAGTTGATGTATGACTTAGCAGATTTAGGGACAGAGAGCTGAAAGCCGACAGTGGAATAGTCACTCAGAGTGGAATATATGTGTGTATATATGCAGTGGCAACTTGAATGGATCTTTCTATAGCGACATTTGTTGTCTCTGGGAAAAGATAGATAGAAAGGAGAGGGAGATAAATGTAATAAGTTCGCCACACAATTCCCACCTGACTACGATGTAGCTCCAACATGAGCGCAGGAATTTATATGAAGAAATTGTGTCACGCACCGCTCGGATTTAAAGGATTGCAATGGCACAAACCCACTTTGTTGTCTCCACTTATCCATGGCAAGTATTTCGAAGTACGACACAAACTTCTTATTTAGGGAAGAAATTCATGAGGGTACATAAACCCCTCGGTGTTTTCGTTCTACTTTGTGGCTTGCTTGTAAAATAGGCGACATTCCAACGCCCAGTAGAGATGCTGCTGCTATTAGATTCCCCTAGATGATACAGATTCACATTTACATTGTTTGAACTTCCGCTATCATTCTTATGTGACTGTTTGTGATACAATTGAACAGCTATCGTATACAGTCAAAACGTTTTCGAAAGAAGAATGGGGACCTTCATCGCCCTTCACTGGTTTGCATTTCAGATAATGCAGCGTTCATATTGACCTATTTTTCTTCCTTATACCCTACCCCTGGTAAAGGTTCGGTACATTGGAATACTAATGCATTTTAAATGAACCAAAAATCAGGACCAACAATAAAACATAAGTAACAGAAGCTCAGGGAATACCGTAGATATTCCAAGAGCATTGCTCAAAGCGATTGGTTGATGGCATCCTGCGGTGACCCAAAACAAAAAACAAAATGAACAAGATAAAATACAACAACAAATGTTGCAAATTCTACCTCAAAAGAAATATGAAAGTTTATTTGTGTGGAACGATATGCCAAACAGTAGCTAGGAGAATAAACAAGAACGACACAACACAACACAACAACAATACTGATATCAATACTAAAAAATACAATCAAAATAAGACAAATGCCGCACTGTCCTTTGCCACAGTTTGGTCGCGTTGTTGACTCAAAATAACAAAAGAAGAAAGAAAAAATGAAAAGAATTTCATAAAAAGAATCCTTTGTGGATTGTATCTTTGGGAGGCTATCGGCAAGCAAGAATATTTCTACCCATGCCCACATTCAACATCATACTTACAACGACCACCAGTAATTCAAAACAAAGATGAATATTTGTATCGTTGTCCTGTCAGAAATAAACCAAACTCTGAAACCGAAACCTTTTACTCCTTTCCTTTGTCGGCATGTTATGAAAATCCTCCTCTTTTTAGACGACATCTCTTGGGAATCTAAAAAATGTTCAAGGGAATGGTTGCCGGTTGGCTTAGGATCCCAATGTGAATTGAGGTGTCATCTTTGTCCACTGGCATTGCGAGAGTAGATACATACGAATCTATTTCATGTCGTTTTATTGCGATTCAGTTGCTTTACGGTGCTTTTATTTTTTCGTCATTTTGAAACGATGTTTGTTGGAAACTCATGCACTGGTATATGACGTCTTTTGAGTTCGGAAAAACACAAAAACATAAAAACAGAAACAAAAAGCTAAAAACCAAATTAAAAGACCTCCAAGAAACATACAGAACAAAGGAATTATGTGAGTCCTTTTGAATTGAAAATTATCACACAAAGGCTAAATTAAAAGTCCAACACTAACCATGGTATGGATGCGGACCAAGTAGAAAGTAGTAAACAACGGTAGAGAGGACAGCTTGCACGAAAATGTTGAAGGACTCTGATGTCATTGAAGGCGCCCAAAAGAATTGAAATGTCGCACACAAACCCCACTAATCCGTTTCAGTGCTATGTGTGCAGATGGATGTCAATAGATTCACTAATGGGTTTTCGACGCCGAAAAATCTCAAAAGGATTGTCAATGAGTCAGTTCAACATTCTTCACACTCAAAACAAGAAAACGTTAACTACATGACTGTCCATTGATGGGTAAAACCTTTCAAGTAAAGTTTCGGATTCGTAACTTATTAGAATTCCACCCGAATAAGAGGACAACTTATTGAGCAATATTGTATCGGTTGAACTTGCGGCTGCCCTGAGGTATGCCACTTTCAGAGTTTACTTTCCGATCTACGCCACTATTGAAGTTTTCTTAGCAAGCGGGAGCAATCTCCGAAAAAGAGAAAAAAAAGAACAATAGGGTCGCGGTAAGAAGAGAGTGTTGTTTCGTTCTTCAAAAAAAAAAAAAAAAAAAACAGGTAGAGAATTTCGTGCTCTAATAGAAGGTAATTACTAGAATTGCACCTGCATTCGGGTGGATGTAGTGTTGAAATCTTTTTTTTATTAATACACTTGTGGGGATGGTAGTCGCGGCGCCGGCATGGACGCGAGTTCTACTACCAACCCACCACTTGGTCACCCATCGATTGTTCCGTCGAATTCCGCCCTGAAAACAAACACCATAGCAGAGGAGCATACATCACACACCGGAGAAATGAAACACACTATTTTTGTAATTTATTTTCTTTTATTACGTCGTTCGATAATGAGAGGTTTAAAATGTCATTGTGCTTATTGTTTATTAATTAATTTTACGTAAGTATATTTATATTAACACTTTGTGCATTGACGGCCGTTTCAAACTTAACAACGATTACAAGTTAACTGGACCACAGCACACGCGAATGGTATCGGAAAATGTCTTCAACTTTACTTTATCTGCCCTTTGGCAAAAAGGATTTCGTTTAGAAAATTAAAGAACCCGACTCTAACCCGACACAACTAATGGTTTCTACATCCTAGGCTCACCCCGGGCGTACGCTGGTGTATCTGAAACGCGACCGACCTCTTAAGTGGTTGAATTACGACTCCACGATATTCAATCGTTTGGGGTGAAGATCGTTAGTAGTACACATGTATGTGTACATGGGTTCTTTCATGGCCACACCATGACAACGAATCTGAAACACCAAGAAGGGACATAATGTGCATCCATGAGAAGTGAATTCGGCTAAGCAGACAAGCCGAATCTCATTAGATGCTAATTGGGTTTGTGTTTGCTTATACTGGTGCTCATAAGAAGCAGATCCCGAAATATGAAAAGACAAAGGAAACGTTTGGGTCTTTGTCTGAGATGTGCATTGCTGCACATTGCGGCAATGCAATGTGGAAATGTGCTAATGGGTTTTAGCGTGAATTGGTGTTTATTGCATCGCTGCCAAGAGTAAGTATACGATACCTATTTGCATTTGGTTATGCCGTAGGATTTAATTGGTGCCAAGAGACGCGATATGCGTCTATTTGTTTTGGCTCCTTGGGTGTAGATCGCCAGCCAATGTGTATGTATGGTGATTTATGATACACATGGTGAGGACGGGAAATAGGCGACGCAATGTGTATGGTCCCCGTTATGATGGTTACATTGTATGCAAACCAAATCATCTTGTTTTCAGGAAATCGTCTAGGGGGATATGCTTGGCACTGAAGGTGCCGATTTAGTTTGAGATTCCTGATAAGGTAAGAAAGAAATCTTATAGTAATTGTATGCGAAGAAGGTGTTTCCTTTTCCAGGGACTTTTAGGTTATATAAATTTGATTGCTTTAATGCGTGTAGCATTTAATGTGCTAATGCGATTGCATTAGCGAAATCTTATGCAGACTGGCTTGTAGGGATGGGGTTCTTCAGGTAAGTGAACTATGGGGTTTGGCTGAACCGCCACACACTTCTCTTGGGAGACGCGAACCTATAGCACCGACACGGCGTCCCGAGACGCCACCCAAAATAACCGTTGCAGTTCTTTTTGAACAGTTGCACGTTTAACGCTCGAGAAACACTTGCGCAGGGAGGGAATTTCAAAGCTTCTCCGCTCTGTAATGGAACGAGTTCTGATGCAGGGATGTTCGTGCCGTCGGGAGATGAACTACAAATTGTTGCGATCCGTCGGATTGTTCTGTAGAGCGCATATAAACCGAATTGCGCGGCACAATACGACGAATCTCCGAAGAACAGTGCCCGTGATAATATCTGTACAACAGACAGTGGTCAGCTACCAGCTACATGCCTTCGATGTGATAGCGACAGTAGTCCCGATGTCAGCGCTGTCTCCCCGATCAGGCGGATCGCTAGTCTCTGTATGCTCTTAAGTACGTCGAGGGTATGTTGAGGAGCAGAGCTTCAAACAGGAGAGCAATATTTGAGCGCGGATCTAATTTGGGATTTATACAGGAGAGGAAGTTGAGCCGAAGTAAAATATTTGTTGGCTCTATAAAGTTAATTCACTTCTCCTGAAGCGGACCTGGAGATATTTGATAAGTGTTTATGCCACGATACATTCCCAGAGACCGTGACGCCGAGCAATTTCAAGTTTTCCCCAGATTCGAGGGACTGGCCATCCACCGTCAGGTGTGGAACCGATGATCCACTCTTCTTTGTGAATGTTGTATACTGGGTCGTCGTTACATTGAAATCGATGAGATTGATCTTTCCCCCTCTGGAGGACCATATCCAGACCACGATCTGGCTTCATCTCAGCTGGTGCGACGTTGAAGCACTAATCGGTCGATCACTCGAAAAAGAGGAAACAAGCGTACTATCATGCCCAAAACTGAACACTTTGTTATCCCTTGACTCCAACAAATCATTTATGTGAAGCAAAAACAAGGTTGGAGCCAAAATCGAACCTTGAAGCACCCCGTAATTAACAGGATACAGATCCCAACACACGCCATCCACAACAATCCGGATCGATGGATTTTCGAGGAAACTCTTCATCCCGTCGCAAAGCTGCTAGGAAACTCCATATGAACCAAGTTTGCTTAGCAATGTCCCGTGCTAGACGCTGTCAAACGCCTTAGAGATATCCAATGCGACCGCTCTCGACTCAGCACGCCGTTCAATCGCAGATGTCCATATATCGGTTATAAGGGTCAAAAGGTCCCCCGGGGACTGCATATATCTAATTAACTCGGGGTTGATAATCCTTTTCGGGGGTGTGGGAGCGAACATAAGCCGTAAAGTCTGTGCTTTCAACTTGGCGAAGGCCAGGACGATCGTTGTCCCTGTTCAATACAAGTTGACATGCAGTCTCCACGTGACACCCCTGTACAGCTACTTTGGCACCTGCCAGGTAGTGAACCAATGCATGCAGCGACATCCTGAGAAAGGTTGGCGTACCTTGCCCGAAAAAACAAATTATTAATAATGACTAGTTAACAAGTCTCGGATAAGGACCGGATACTGGGGCAGAGACTTGCTAAATGAGGCCAAGAACAGATCCCACTTGTAGTGCCGATGATGATGATAATCGTTTCCATCACCTTAGATAACATAGACAGTAATGCTATCGGACGGTAATTTTGTGGGAGACACCCGTTTCCCCTCTTTGAGATTGTTTGGGATTGGCTGAACTCGAGTGATTTTCCAGTAGGCAGGGAAGGTCTGTGGCGGCACGAGATCGCGACGCCAGCATGGGTGAGAGTTCTACCCCGTCTCCACCAGTTCTAAGTGTCTGCCGTAGACCGAAAGAAAAACAGCCAAATCTTAACGAGGGGAAAATAGTCGCACCGAGAGGGAAACACAAAGCGAAACTCCGCGACATCAAGGAAAGAATAACACACTAATACAGTTTATTATTATTTTACTGATTAAACACTGTCATTTGGTTTGGATGTACCCGAGTATTTTAAATTGATATTAATTGATTTTTTACAACTTTTATAAATACATTAACTGGCGAAATATTTTCCTCGACACGACTTTGCTATTGGGACGCTTCTCAGCCGGGCGACGGAGAGCGGGAGATCACGCGACCGTTCTGGTCTGCTGATGAAAAATGACTCACCGAGGATAAAACTCTGACATGAATTCCACCCTAGGTTAGGGTTAAGAAAAGGGAAGAGAGAAAAAAACTTTTCTCTTAAGGGTGCGACCACCAAGGACATGCACTCTTCCAGTGCAAGGGTATACGTAAGTAAATGTATCGCCATTAGGCAGAAGTGCTAATGGTTTTTCTATTTACACAATGGGAAATGTGTATCGCTGGTGATGCGAAAGGGATCGAATTGTATACATGATCACATGCGAAGAAATTCGTTTTATGGCACTAGACACTAGATGCGTGTATTTGCTTTAGTTTTCACATGGTGCGAGTTAGGGAAAATTATTGCTGGGAGAAAAGGGTCGCCGGCCAATGTGTACGTAAAGAAATTTATCGTACACATGGCGAAGTTGAAAAATAGACGGCGCAATATTTATGATCCCTGGTTTGATGGTTACATTGTTTGCAAACCGAATCATTTTATTTACAGGAATTTGTCTGGTACCGAAGGTGCCGAATTGGTTTGGAATTCCAGATAAGCAAACAAAGGAATCTTACGGAAAATTGTATGCGAAGTGATGCATGAAAAGGTAAGTTTTATTTACAGGGACCTTAAGATTATCATCATCATCATCGGCACTACAACCTGGAACCGGCTTTGGTCTTATTTAGCAAGTCCTGGGGCTTGTTAAATTTTCCATAATGATTTGTTTTTTCCGGGCAAGGTCATTAGTCTTGCGCCAGAGGCTCCCCGACGGGGAACTTTAAGATTATAGATTTCATCTAATTAATATGTGAAGCGTTTTCAAGTGCTTAATGCGATTGCATTAGCATACTTATGCGACTTGGGAAGAGGTTATGGAGGTTTTTAGGTAAGTGTACCGTCGGGTTTGGCGGCACCGCCACAGGTCCCTCGTTCATAAGATAAGCGAAAGAGTCTGCCAAGAACCGGCGATAGTTCTGGAGCATAGTCCTTAAGGACTATTGCTTGTATTCCGTCGGGCCGGTTGCCTGCCTACAGTCTAGTCCACGTAGAATCAGTTAAATACTACGCGGGTGGCACCTCACATTAAGTTTTAATTTTGGGTATGTTTCAGTGCTGGGAACCACCTAATACTTTAAGTCGTGGGTGTGGGTAGTGTGTAGCATTAAACCCTATGGGATGGGTTCAGGAATCCTCTATTTTTGAGGGGAATATTGTTGGAAAGGGTGTTTTTTTCAGTTTTGTAATTAAGAAGAAATTGTGGTGGTTGGATTCGAAGGGATCGAAGGCGAGAAGGGTTAAGAACGCAAGACTCCCGTACAAGTAGGTTCTCGCGGTTCTGAGTCTTTGTGAGGTACTTGTATGCTAATTAGAAGTAGTAGTAGTTTTATTTCTTATATGGTTTGTTAATTGAATTTTACAATGCAATTGACAAATATTATCATTTAGCATTATTATAATTTTAGCAAGTACTTGTCGATAGAGAAAATGGAGGCACCTTCATATAGGTGTTTTATATCGTTGTATTCATCATTCGACTCCGACGAGGCTAGACTTGGGAAAGTGTCTTAGCGAGGGTTGCCCGCTTCCGGGGCAGGATGAGCTGGAAATAGATTGTCGTCTTCCATCTTATCCAATTGCATTTTTTTGGCCTTGCTCCGCGTCACAATTGTGCTTTTCGTAGCCGTGTTTTTTTTTATTTGTAGTTGTTATTGCGTTACTTTCCTCGCCCGTGTTCACGCTGGTACTTCCCGAGCTGCTTTCATTAAAATAATAAAAAAGCCGACCAGTTGTTTACGTACGCACCTTGTTGGAGCCCTCCCCAATAATCTGTACTCGAACTCGGCTACCGCTGTCTAACAGGCAGTCACTTTACAGCCATGCTAATAAGTTACTTTAAATACAGATCGCTTAATAAGAAATGCATTGTTATTTTCTTTTTTATCGCACCTGATTTTCTGTTTCTTATTGGTAATCACTTTCGTTTTTCGCACTTAGCACTGAAGTGATTTATTTTGTTTATTATTGGCTTAGTTTTGGCGCAATGCAAATAACCTTGCCCGGAAAAACAAATTATTATGGAAAATTTAACAAGCCTCAGACATGTTAAATGTGGCCAAGACCGGATCCCGGTTGTAGTGCCGATGATGACGATGATGACTGGCTTATTTTATTTATTTTGTTTTTCACACATACAGTGGCTTCTTTTATTTCATAGATTTTGTTTTTATTTTGTACATTGTGTTTTAATTTTGTTTTTTAATTCGCTAAGTTACCAATTTAGGTATTTTTGTAAGTTTATTTTTTTTTTGTCTGTTCTTTGTCTTTGACACCGCGGCACACCTTTGTCAGTTCGTCATTTGCAATTTATTAACATTTTTCCCCACAGCAAAACACTATATGAGTATTCCCGGAGCAATCACATAATTATTCCTTTTTTTTCTTGTATAATTGGAGATTTTGAAATATATTGCACAACATTCGATGATGGAACAAATGTTCAGTTTAGATCGGGCGTAATCGCCATATTATTTGAACAAAAAAAAAATAATAATATGACAGAAAAGTGTCCTTTTTCCAACGTTTGAGCCACAAAGAAAAAAACAGCTGTGGGGGTTCTTTAACCCACTTCCAAAGAACCACCCATTTCCATAAATTACCTGCAAATGAGCAGCGTAAGCCGCTTCGCATTTCCTCACAACTGAAAACATAGGTCCACGGCAAGACTATCATTTAGCCGTGACAACAGACTTTCACCTCGGGACATGCGCGCATCCAACGCATCATGCCCCCGAAAGCTAATTCCGCTACCTCATCAGGTAACCAGCAATAAGGCATGCACATGCCAATGCTCTATGAGAAGAAGGATTTTCCCTTACATGTGCATGACATGCTTGTGGGGGGTACAATGTCGGTATACCAGCGTATGGCACCAATTCACTATCGCCCCATTAGAGAGTTGTTCACCAGCGCACTGTCCACAGACGCAAGAGAAAATGAAACACACTGAGTCGTAAGGGTCTTTTTATTACACAAGGTGAGACGAATATCGTTTCGACTTTGGAAACTGTAAATCAAACATATCCCTCCAACTGACAAGCACTTAACCGGTAAGATTGTACCGAATACCGGTTTTGAATAAGATAATGATTTTTCATAAGCTGTTTAGTTTCTATTCACGAACTGCGCCCGAACGTTTTTTTTTACTACTCTCTGACGCGGTGCCCGCAGCAATTGAAGGGGACCGTTCGACCCGACTTCATTTGGCACGCGGGGGCATGCGTACCCCGTGCGATCGCGGCGGTTGTCAGGGGACTCTCGACGTGCGCGTGTTGGGAGTTGGATGACGACTGACTGAAGAAATGGAAAAAAGTCTATTCATCGCGTCGTGGGGGCTGAATCATAGCAGAAATAAGGTTGCTGTCACTTCCGAGGAATTTCGAGAAGAGTGGCTATGTTCGCATAAGAATTCAGTTCCAGCGAATCCTGGCCGTATAAGCTGAATTGGCTTCGTTGGTTGTGTATACTGGGAAATTGGTTTGGCGGCATAACCAAGTATGATGAAGGGCCTTGGTTGTTGTGATCGTTTCGTGGAAAGTTGGCTGCCGCTTGGTCGCAAGCGAGAAGTATAATTTAAGGAGGAAATGTACCGAAGTGGTTTTCGGGGAAAATTGGAATTGCTTGGGTGCAGGCAAGGAATATCGTTTAGATAAGGTATTAACCGGAGCAATTTTGGGAAAATGTATGTGGAGTGATGTAATTGAGGGAAATGATTAATATTCCGTTGTAAATTGGAATATGTTCAATGCGGAAATTGGAAAGGAAGATATCTTCCAACCAACTATAGGTAAAGAAAGTCTACACGACGTTTCAAATGATAATGGAATTCGAATTATCATTATATATTATGCGAACGTGATGCAGCGTCAAAAGATCTGTTAGTAAAAATCACGATGTTCAAGCACAAGGAAATTCATAAAGCCACATGAATATCACCCGACGGCGTAACGCATAACCAAATAGACCACTTCCTCATAGACAAAAGACACCACTCGAATATCCTTGACGTAAGATCATATAGAGGAGCAGATTGCGACTCCGATCATCTTCTAGTGATTGGCAAAATCAGGAGTCGCCTCGCAGCAATCCCACATGGGCAGTCACGGGAGACAAGCAAAAAGTTCGACACTGATAAACTGAAAGACCTACGCAAAAGAGCTGAATATCAAGACGAACTAACGAATAGATTTAGCATTCTAGAGAATGTGAGCAGTGAGGAAGAGGAAGCTAATAGTGTGAACACCAAATGGACATCGATCAGAGACACAATCAAACAAACAGCCCAAAAGGTATTAGTATTTAAGAAAACAATTAAGTCCAAACCTTGGTTTGACGATGAGTGCAGGGCGAAGATCGAAGAACGTAAACGCCTCAGAGTGATCCACTTAGAAGCATATGATGAAGTCAACGCAGAAAGATACGCGACAATTCGGAGAGAGACAATGAGGCTCTTCAAACGCAAAAAACGCGAATGGAAGAAGACTCAGATCGAAAAAATCCTACAAAACTCTAGGGCAAAGAACATCAGGGGTATGTATGTCGGCATAAATTCATTTAGAAGTGGCTACCGAGGAAGAGCCAAAATAATTCGAGACGCAAATGGTTGTCTGGTCACAGAAACAAACATTGTCGTGACAAGATGGAAGCAGTACTTTGAAAACCTGCTCAATGTACGCACCCATCAACCACAGATAAATGCACCAAGCGTACATACAGCCGAGCCTCAGATCCCAGAGCCGTCTCTCAACGAAGTTGTAGACGCAATAAATCGATTGAAAAACAACAAGGCTCCCGGAGTCGACTGCATACCGGCAGAGCTTGTGAAGCATGGAGGAGAGGCAACCGCTCGAAAGATCCACCAGCTCATCCAAACAATATGGGATAAGGAAGTCACTCCGGAAGAATGGAAAACCTCAATAGTCAACCCCATTTTCAAAAAAGGCGACAGATCTGACTGCGAAAACTACAGAGGAATATCATTGCTCACAACCGCATACAAAATATTAACAAATGTCATTCTGGCGAGAATCACACCGCAAGCAGAAGAGATACTGGGAGACTACCAATGCGGATTCCGTAGGAACCGGTCAACAAGCGACCAACTGTTCACAATAAGACAACTGCTGGAAAAGAAGTGGGAATACGGAGAGACGGTTCACCAACTGTTCGTTGACTTCGAAAAAGCCTACGACTCAGTCGCAAGGCAGAGACTCTACCATATTCTAGTTGAGCTGGGAGTCCCAAAAAAATATGCCGCCCTCATTCAAATTTGCATGAACGAAAACAAAGGGCGAGTCAGAATAGAAAACCACCTCTCAGAACCATTTGAAATCCCGGACGGACTAAAGCAGGGAGATGGTCTTTCACCGTGTCTCTTTAACCTTGTGCTCAAGTATGTCATCAGAAAGGTACAAGACGACAACATGGCCGGATCATCCCTGAACGGGTCACACAAGAGCTCGCATATGCGGATGACATCGCCGTTCTGGGCGATAATCTAGAGACTGTTAGTAAAAACTGTGAAATCATCATGCAAGCGGCAGAAGAGATGGGCCTAGAAATAAATGAAGACAAAACAAAATACATAATTACGGCGAGAGCAGGTGGATCTCAGATAACACATATAAACGTCAGAGGTAAGATATTTGAAAAAGTTAAAGAATTTAAATATCTGGGAACGATACTAACGGCCAGTAACGAAATGTCGAAGGAAATTAACAAGAGACTGCATTCCGGCAACGCGAGTTGGCACGCAGTCAGTAAACTGCTGAAATCCAGACTGCTATCACGTGACATAAAGCTTTCTATAGAACCATAATCATGCCGATTGTTCTATATGGATGCGAAACATGGGCTCTCACAAAACGGGAAGAAAACAAATTCCGCGTATTCGAGAATAAAGTTTTGAGGGGCATCTTCGGAGGTAAATATGACGAGGAAGCAGGACAATGGAGGAGACTCAATAACCACGAATTGGAAGAGCTATATCGCAAACCTACAATAGTGAGAGTAATCAAGTCGCGAAGATTAAGATGGGCCGGACACGTGGCGCGAATGGGGAACGATAGGACCGTGCATAGAATTCTTGACGGTAGACCAACGGGAAAGACACCGGTAGGACGGCCGCGACGGAGATGGGAGGACAATGTTAGGTTTGACCTTGAGGAGGTCGGATCGAATGGTCAAGCGTGGAAGGAGAGTGCCCAGGACAGGGAACGATGGCGAAGCCGAGTCGGTGAGGTCATGAACTTCCGGGTTCCTACAGGCCTATAAATAATAATAATAATAAATTGGAATATGTATTTATTTCAGCTTGGGAAATGGATTCCTGGTAAATTGGGGAATATATGCAATTGCGGATTGGGTTCGGATGCTGTTGCATATTGGGATGGGTGCGCTTGCAGGTTTTGCATGGTTGCGAATATGTGTATTGCAGTTTTGGGGTGGGGAGTTGGGTTGAGGTGACGCGCTGTTAGCGGTCAAGATTGGTTGGCATTGTGGGTTGGTTCTCCATGTGGTATAGAGAACCCCCACATATTCATTCTCATCACCAAGTCATCGGTCGATTGTACAAACAACAACCTACAGCGCAGCCATTGTTGGCCGCCTATAAAAATGTTCAGTGTTGTTTTAACACAAACAACACACCCGACACACCGACCAATGGGACGTTGGCAATCTGCGTACAAGCTAATTGATGCTGTTCGCGATGGCCAATGAATAAACATGCATTCCTCCTATCCTGAGGTTCGCAACAGTTGCGGCCAGTTCCCTTTCATCGGTTATCAACCGATCATGGAATTTGGGCATGGATATGACCATTGTTTAGACAATCTTACCCATGCCATGCCCTATGATGACCCACCAGCAAATCAAAGCACACACAAAGTATCTCACTGCGTTTGTTTTGTTTACTAACCGCTGGTCCATGCTTCCCCTGGGTGAAACGTTAGCCTGCACATTTGCTGGTCAAATCCCTCATCACCATGAATAATTTCCCGCCTTGTGCT
Source organism: Microdon myrmicae (assembly GCA_963931805.1). Taxonomy (NCBI): domain Eukaryota; kingdom Metazoa; phylum Arthropoda; class Insecta; order Diptera; family Syrphidae; genus Microdon; species Microdon myrmicae. Next base: position 52,613,285 of record OZ007497.1, on the reverse strand, counting down.
CCAGAGCCATACGGCTAAAACAAACAAACCCCAAATCTTCGGTTGATCTATCGTCACCGAAGAATGTATAGCCTGCAACGGCATGATCGTAAACACGATAATGTTCCTATGTAGCATCGGCTAAACCATGAACAAGTGCAGGATCGTTCGTTGTCGGTTTTTCAGAAAAAGGGGCACCGTACATTGTCCTGTAAGCATATATGAAAAATCCATCTTTATGGCGGCTGGTGGAAGTTGATCTTGACGAACATCGAAGAGTCAGATTTGAATAGCGCACCAGACCACACGTGTCGAGGACGTTTCCAGGGGGTCGAAATTCTACCCCAGAGGAGCGCGGTCGAGAGCAACGCCAGTCTCGTTTGTCCTTTCTAATTATTGGTGCGATAATTCTCCGGCCATTCAGCCCAATTTCTCCGCGACTAGTGTGATGTGGCTTAATTAAAATCGAAAAGATCTATTTGCGGGTTGTTCCATCTACTACTGATAGTATCAAGATTCTATATCAACTTTAATCGTTGCTGCTAATTTACATTTGACTTTAGCGAAACACCATTCACCCAAAATAGTTCTCAGTGAAAATTAATGTAATAAAAAGGATATACCATAAGGATTAATTTAGTTTTAAGAACAAAACGATAATTAGTGTTAACCATATAGCAAGTGTAAGTAGTGTTACAAGTCTTGAGACACAAATAAATATTATCACCACAACGAAACTACGTGTGTGTTTTATTACCGCTGGATTTATCAGTGTGTTCCATTTGTTTCTTGTTTTCTCGGGTGAACTTTGTTTTTATGTTTTATCACTTATTGGTCAGTGGACAATTATCAGTGAACAATCTGTGGTGTTGTGCTCAACCTGTGGCCGTGCTGACGCCTCTAGCATAAATACACACACATCAACCGAAGACTTTTTTCTAAGGACTTATTGAACGTCCCTAGCACCAATATAAATCACTATGTTCTGAAAATGGATTCAACCACAAAATGTAGCGGCCGACAGGGTTCCATCATATTGAATTGCAAATTGTAGAATATGATCTTTTGTCCATGTTTCTTGATTTAATTGTGTATAAACTAATTGCCCATAAGACAGGCTTCTTTTCGACCGCTTCCTCTCTTGTACTTAAAAACGGATAGGGTTAAGTGAAACTTTTGAAAGCACTCTTTTGAGGACATTTTGTGTTACACTAAATCCCACAGTCTGCATATTAATTAACGACGTCCTTGGAAAGAAAAATTCCAGCCAAATGCTGAGATGTGAACCCTTGCTAACTATATACATTAACCGTCATAACTTTCTTAGTTCGCATCCCTAAAACTTGCGTAACAGAATCTGATTTGAGAGCAGATTAAAAGTGTCTTACTTTTGAATAAATTAAAGTAATGTTATAGGGACTGCTGGGATAATTTTTTAAGTCATTCCACCGAAGCCCGAGCACCCAAACTCTATAAAGATACTTCAAAAGTCCTTCAAAAATACATAGCCTAGTAATTAGTTTTATACGTAGGAACTAACATTAATTGAATAATAATGTTTCCTCTTCCCGAACAAAATAAAAAATCTGTATCTCTAAAATCCCCATAGTCCTTTAAACAAAAAACCAACAACTACTAACGACCTTGATTAAAAATTAATACAAGAAAAAAGTATACCCGCATTAGTTGGTCTATATGGAGAGAGCTCTGGAACGGACAAATTTGTATTCGTTCCACTATTCAATCAGAATCTTTGACACGAAGTCCTTTATACGAAACAGGATAGAAACAAATAGATTGTTTTTTTAGTGCTTACAACACAAATTGCCGGAAACTATAAATTTGTTAAATTAATAATAAAAGGATGCGCTCCACCGGTGTGCAACACAAACGAGTTTCGTAAATAATAGAGCGAAAAGAGATTCAAGCCAATGAACGGTGAACGGATGGCCAGTGGCAGGAACACCAGTAGCGGATAGCCCCACGAGTTAGCCGATAAATGGTCGCAACGGACGGTGGTATGCGGTTCGCACGATATATTTAATCTCAATGTAATTAAAAGGCATAAATAATAAAAAGGATGTTGCATAGTGGACCTGATAGTATTTTGGTGTACCCACTGTTCGCTCAATCTATTGCATATTCCTTGCAGACTTCACGGGATGGTCCTTTTTTTGCTTTGTTTTCGTAGTTTTTATTGGATCTTCGGTAGGAATTCCTAGTCTGTGTTTTTATTTTATTGTAATTTTTCGCTGCCTGGACATTTGTGGTGTGGTCCTTTTTCGTAATTCGCCTTACACCCTTCATACGAGATGGTCTACTGGTTTTGTCGGATACAACAGCACATACATCGGATTGCGAACAGAATTAATTTCAGTAAGGATTAAATCTTTTAGTCGATTATTACATGAGTAGTGATAAAAGGGATAACAAAATATGATACGTTCTCGTTAGGATAATGCTTATATAAGAAAGGTGCTTCTTACATTAGACTCTCTGCGGTCCTTGGTCTACATTTCAATATGGAATTTCACAGCTTTGCTACCTGCTTTTGTTCAGATTGATGCATACCTTGGGTCAGATTATAATTAATTGAAATTCCACTGAAGACCGAATTAAATGCAGATGGCTGCGTTTCGTTTAGTAGGGATGAAGTCAGTCTCAAAAAACAGTTTTCCATTCCAGTGCGCCTAGGTGGTTGGGCGGTTGAAGGACTCTAACATTGAAGACGGGATAAGGCTTGAAATATAATGTGAACTCTGGACGTGAAATGCTAGCAAAATAGATTGAAATGGTTAAAAAGGATAATTCATTTTTTTAGTCCTTTCTTGTTTTAATAAATTACTTAAAGACATCTTTGGGAGGTATTTAATTAAATAGATGAATTTAGGTGATCAAGCTCCGTGATAGAGCATTTGTGTAAGCACGGGATCAATTCACGACTGTAGCACCAAACATTTGCGGATGTAGCTATAAACTATATATTTTATATAAGTTAACAAATCATTATAACAATTTATTTTACTAAATGAAGGCAAATCAAGAAGGAGTGCGTTGAAGGAATATCTCATGTTTTAAAAAGTAGATACGCCGGCACTGTACGTGACCATTTACGGGCATCAAATAATTCCCATGGCTTTATACTTAAGGATTCCTTAAACTGCCAAGAAAGGTGCGGTACGGCTTTATGTTAGTACTGTGTTTTTGGTCAGGATGATTACTCGTCTCTGAATACTAGATCAAAAGTATGTATATAATCTTCCAACACCCGAATACTACTTGATTGCGAGGCTAATTTGATATTTGTGGAGGAGAAAAAGTTGGACTCGAGTAAAATGTTTTGCAGCTCTATAAAACAAAGCTACCAGAGGGTAGGTTTGGAGACATTCGATACATATACGTGATATGAGAGAGGGAGAGAGGGTGAGGGATTGGGGGGGGGGGGGGGGGGGTATATAGAAAATATGAGAAAGCAAGGAATAAATGACTCGCAACATATGGCAAGCGCATTGATAATCTAAGAGAGAAGCCGTGTCCCATGCGATAGGAGCAGCATGGTTGAGGAGAGATTCCAAAGGATAATCGAATGCTTGAAAATTGGTCAGTCTTAGATGACACGTTAATGTGAGTGTCTCATAGAATAAAGTAAAGTGTAAACCCCATATACCTGAGAACGAACTCCACCTTATATACTACCACTGATCGTGCCGCCGAGCACTGAGGTCGAGGAAATTCCTGCTTTCCTCAGATTTAATGAGGAATCGTAAGTTCTGAAACCGATGATTTATTTTTTTTCTCGTAAAGGCCATATATTTCATCTTCGCTGCATTAAATTCAACCAGACTGGCCTTTCCCTATTGTCAGAGTATTTCCAGATCTCAGCCTGGTTGGATCTTAGTGGGTCCAACGTTAATAGATTAATCAACCGAAATATCTGCTAACAAATGAGCTCCTCAATGGCCGCCAATATGGCTTTCGTAGCAACAGGTCCACAGGAGATTTGATGGCGTACTTTACCGAAAAGTTGAGCCATTCCATCCACAACACACTTCGGCGAAAGTAAGGTCGTTGCACTGGATATCTCGAAAGCCTTCGACAGAGTACTATAATGTACTTATAAAGGTTGTAAAGGAAAATGTATTGTTGAATATGGAGAGGTGAGGCTCTATACAATCGTGATGCAGAGGTTGTGCCAACTGGAGATGTAGTCAGGGAATTCCTATGAGGTGCATAACCCAATTGTAGTACATATGCTATCAGTAAAGTGCCAATTGTGATGCGGATTTAGGGGAGGGGGGGGGGGGGGGGGGGGGCTTTGTGTACCCGCCCAGCGGGCGCTTCTTCCTCGCCAACTGCAATAGGACCCCCCTGTTGTGTTAATTCTAACACGCTCTTGGCGGTGGTTATTGCGCCCACCGTTGCACAATCTTCGCCGTGATGCTTGCCAACTTGTAATTGCTGTAAAGTTTATGTGAGTGCTGTTGTTGGTGGTAAGATTTGTTTTAATATGTAGCTGTTGTATGATTAGTGTGAAGTATAAGTAAATTATCGTTGGCTTACTGTATTATACAATTGAATTGTTTTGTGCTTTTTGTACTATAGTTGTTGAATACTTGCAATACGTTTATTGTAATGATAATTTAAATTGAAAAGTACCTGAGTAGCACTTACGCTTGTCAACACTTGGGTCTACCTGGCGAAAAAGGGTTGTTCTTGGTATCCTAGCATGGTTTAGCTTCACCGTAGTCTGTCCGTGAACCATTCATCTCGTACCGGAACTTACACTCCCTGCACTAGGTGCAACCCCCGCTGGATGGATCCGCAAGTCCAACGAAACACCTGGCTTTCTTTTCTCAATACCAACTTTATTTTTTCCACACGATCCACACTCGACAGGAGTATGTTCGCTCATTCAACATGTGGATCGTGTGTTTTTCTCACCACCTTACCATCTACTATTAAATTATATTAAAAGCAATTAAATGATGGGGGTGGCGGAAGCCGCACGTAACAGTACGGAACCCTGCCCTTTTATCAAAATTACATTCGTATAGAGTGGACAATTCCGTGATCCAATGGATAACATACTACATTTCTGGTCGTTCAATCCAAGTGGTTCTTGATGGTGTCAAATCCGTCTCCCATCAAATGAATGCACGTGTTCTCCAAGGTTCTGTACTCTCACCCACTATCTTCCTCATCTTTATAAATGATCTCTTGTCCATTACCCACAACCCAATCCACTCGTTTGCCGATGATAGCACTTTGAGTACTCATACGAACTTTCCCGACCAAACACTTCGAACGGCAATACCAATCAGCACGTTATGCTTAATACACTGAATTCCGACGTCATCAAGATATATCAATGGGTTCAATGCCTTAAAAACTCAGTGCTGTCTCCTGTCGTCAAACGCGTACCCCAAGGTAAATATACTGTCGATGAATGGCACTTCCATCGACGAAGTCAAGGAATGATCGATCCTCGGTACTCGAATTAATTCGACTCTTAATTGCAGCGACCACATTTTTGAAGCTGCGAAAAGTGCGGCCAAATGCATCGGGTTCCTTAAGATATGTAAAAGATACTTTACTCCATCCAGCCCCGCCACTATTTACAATGCGTATATTCATCCCAAAATGAGTTCAACTACCATATTTGGTCAGGCGCATCCAAAACTGCACTACACGTTCTCGATAGGATGAAAAAACGAGCAGTGAAATTTATTGGGGAACCAGCTGTGAGTCGATCAATTCCGTCGTTTGACAATAGGCGCAACGTATCATGCCTATAGGTCGTTGCTCAACAGAACTTGCTGAATGTGTTCCGCCTCCTCAGACATTTTCCCGCGACATCCGTCAATTTGAGAATGCACATCAGTTCACGTTGAAAGTGGACTTTAGGCGCACAAAAAAACATAGAGAATCATTCTTCAGCGGAACCACACGAATGTGGAATATTCTACCTGATCATGTGTTTGCTCGTCGTTTTAATGTCCAGGCCTTTAAGACCAATGTATATCGATAGCCCCTTTTCTTATCCACTTTCTCTGTGTGCGCTCGCACTGTGCTCTTTTAGGGTACTTGAAAACCCGCTTTTGTGAGCGCGTTTGTGTAAAAAGAGAAAAAACGACAAGTTTCACCAACTGAAACATTTTCCAAGTGAATTTGAAAAATTTGTGAACGTTGCTTTTGCCTGAGTCCAGTCATTATGAATTGGCAAACTAAGTTATCTAAAAATAAGCTGACACCCGTCAAATCGGCTGTTCCTGAAAAATGCTGCCAGCTTAACGATTGATATATCGGAATGATATACATTATAGTATCATGATCGTTGCTCAGCTGATGAATGTTTTCCTCGCAATATCTCTTCCCTCTGAAGAGTCAACAGTTTGATAAGTATAAATAAGTACAAAGAATCATCCTGTAGCCGTACTACAAGAATATGGAATGCTGTCCCTGATCATATGTCTCCTCGTCGTTTTAATATCCAGACACTTAAGACATGAATCGATCATTAGCCAGCCGCTAAAAACTTTTTGACGGTAAACCGAGTCTTTCTGTTTATTTAAAAAAAAAGTTAATTAGTTTACGCATCCAGTTAATGAATTCCACAGCTTCTTCCCACAACCATTTCCTGACAATCTTCCTAGGATTAAATTATATTCATATATAACAGACAACTTGCAGTCCCTCCTAAACTTCTTGTATTAATGAATTGATCCTCTACTCAAGTGCTTCAGTTGTTTACACGAAACTGAGGATAGCAAGCTCATTATTACTGACATTGAATAGACGTTAATCCCTAAACCACTTTAATGCTGTATCCCATAACCGTTCGCCATCATCACTCAACTGTGTCGCTAACTTATTCGCTCGATGCTACCGCATTCGTAATGTACAAAGAAAAGCGATTCAAATGGCTGTCATAACAAGTGAGAATCCTGCCATTCAAAGGATTACATAAATATATACACTTCTATATGAATCGATAGTCCTGTTAGACGACTTAGCCTCACAACGATTTATCTCTCTCATTTTGTCTACGTACCTTCTTTGTAACTCACTATCCTTTCCTCCTCTTATTGGATAAAGCTATTGTGCAGTCCTTTGCGACCATATGTCCTTCGCAACAACTCACAAAATCCTAATCCTTAGATGTGGACTATTACATACTAAAAAGTCGACCTAGTTCTTAGTCAATTCCCTAAAGGGTGTAGCTTCGCCTTAGTGAAATACTCTATTGCAAGGTGGCTTAAGCGGATCCTTCTGGGTAAATTAATAGCAGGGCGTTTGTTTTGTCCTGTTGTGCAATATTTCGTTGCTTCCTTATTTCGTTGTCTCACTCTAACCACGCTTTAATATCCGACTTGATATCTGTTTGTCATTCTCAGACTATCCTCTACAGGATTCTTCACATTTTCCACAAAATTGATTGTCGTTGAACGAGACAACAGGATAATCCAGCAATTTGGTGGTCCGTCAACGATCCATACAGCTGGCCATGATGCTTGGGAATAAATAGACATCTTTATATTTATGTTAAAGGAGCCTCATGGAGATGCAACGGTTTGAAGAAAATTCAAGGATAAGTCGAAAGTCCGGAATAATTGTGGAGTAAACGGGGGTGTTTCGGAAAATGGTGTAGGCTCGACAGCCTGAGCTGTTGGTCCATCCTGTTCAGTGTTTTTTATTTATTATTTATTGTGTTGCTTTTATTGTTGCGTTTAAGATCCTTATTGGATTTTCAGGAGAGGGATCTTATCCATGGATTACAGCCAACAAGAGAGTGTGGACTATCTCTGTTTATATAATATATTTTATTGACAGTCGGTGTGACTAGCCCCGCAATCCATTGATTAATGGGCAGCGATACGGTTTTAGTGAATGACATTAGTGCTTGTGGGTTGAAGAAAGGTTGGAGACAGACAATTCAACGAATATTTCTATACAATTTTTGATGACTTGTATGATAGGGGAGGTGAGTACTATAATAAATTCTATTCCGTTTCATTAATTTATGACAACAGGGGAATACTATATCATACTATATTCTTTTTAACTAAAAGCAGACAACAATAATACGAATTTTTAATAGAAAGCGCAAACGAAGAGACGATCACATTGTCAAGTTCTTTTATATTCATACATATATTACGACACTCAAGTTATAATTTTCATTCAATAACTTGGTGTTTGTGGTGCGAAAATCAACTGATATCAGGTTGTGGGTTGAAATTCTTCAGAGCGGACACAGTAGATTTACTGGGACAACAAATACTGTCACCACTTTCAGTCATCCATTGTGGACTTTGGCAGATAATCTATTATGCTCGCCCTGAGTTCCTTGATACTATAAGAGTATTAGTAGTCCTTTTAAAGTATGTATATAAGATTTTGTGACGATTTGTAACAATGAAACAAGAGTTTCGCATCAATTGATGCAGTATATCTGACTTATGCCGCAATTTATTAGATGGCCCATTTTTCATCAGAATTACAAAAGCCTCCATATCGCTAAAATATATATTAGTAACCACATCTACACTAAAACAAGGGGATGGCCTCTCACCATGCCTTTTTAACCTTGTCCTCGAGTATGTTATCAGAAAGGTACAAGACGACAACACGGCCGGATCATCCCTGAACGGGGTCACACAAGTGCTCGCGTATGCGGATGACATCGCCGAAACTATAAGTAAAAACTGTGAAATCATCATGCAAGCAGCAGAAGAGATGGGCCTAGAAATAAACGAAGACAAAACGAAATACATGATTACCACGAGAGCACGGGGACCTCAGAGAACACATATAAACGTCTGGGGCAAGATATTTGAAAATGTCAAAGAATTTAAATATCTGGGAACGATACTGGCGACCAGAAACGAAACGTCAAAGGAAATTAACAAAAGACTACATTCCGGCAACGCTAGTTGGCATGCAGCCAGTAAACTATTAAAATCCAAACTGCTATCACGTAATATAAAGCTCCAAGTCTATAGAACCATAATCATGCCGATTGCTCTATACGGATGCGAAACATGGGCTCTCACAAAACGGGAAGAGAACAAATTCCGCGTATTCGACAATAAAGTTTTAAGGGGTATATTTGGCGGGAAATATGACGAGGAGTCAGGACAATGGGGGAAACTCCACAACCACGAATTGGAAGAGCTATACCGCAAACCTACAATAGTGAGAGTGATCAAGTCGCGAAGATTAAGATGGACCGGACACGTAGCGCGAATGGGCGATGATAGGACCGTGCATAGAATTCTTGACGGTAAACTATCGGTGAAGAGGCCGACAGGACGGCGGCGACGGAGATGGGAGGACAATGTTAGATTGAACCTCGAGGAGGTCGGATCGGATGGTCGAACGTGGAAGGAGAGCACACAGGACAGGGAACAATGGCGGAGCCGAGTCGGTGAGGTCATGAACTTCCGGGTTCCTGCAGGCCAGTAAATAATAACCACACCTACACCTGCAATGACAGTACTATGAACATCAACCATCAGACTAAAAATGAGCTGAAGATTTTATTTTCCAAACTATGCATAATCAATAAGTGTGAGAATCTTCAACAGGCATTTGCATTTTTCACATCGATTTACGTTTTGTGAAATCTTTAGTAGTCAAAGGGATGAATGCTTTGTTGAAAATAAGTAGTGAGAATATTAATGGTAAAAGATACCAAAGTATATGCGAAGGAAGACATATGACTTAGAGAGTTGCTACGCTCTATCATAGCACCTTGAAAATAAATGAGGCGAATACTAAGAGCGAATTTGGTATTTCGGGTGCGTACGGACCAAAAAACAATAATAATGTGACGCATATGACAATCAGTACTAGAATATTCGAGAAAGTCCGAAACAAAGTACTAGAATATTCTAGAAAGTACTGGAAAACTGGAGACTATGAACAATAGAACATTCAAGGGAATGGAACGGACTGAAATGAAACCCTGAATCAGAATGAGGAAACGGTATAAATACGTCGCACACATATCATGTAGATGAGTAAGAAGTAAGAAAGTGAAGCAAGAGATAAGTAAGAAGTAAGAAGTAAGAGGTAAGCAGTAAAATACGCGATAAGTACGGAAGCGATAAGTGAAGAAATCGTTAAGTGTACGGTAAAAAGTAACGGTTGTTATTAACGGACTAATAAAGTGTCACATTAATTCAAAATCGATTTAACGGCTCTCATTTATTAAAAATAATTAATCCAGCGAACCCTAAGCTGGCTACAATAATAATAAGATTAAGAGCGGTAGATATCAAAGAACATGTAAAAGAAGATCAATGGGCAAATAAATCGCAACGTTTCATCACAACTTCTTAAGATGATCTTCCTATTCCCGTTCCTATTTCATTTTTAATAAATGGTATTTAAACCTTAACCCTTCCGACATAAGCTCTTTATCATCATCATCGGCACTACAACCGCGAACCGGCCTTGGCCTTATTTAGCAAGTCTCTCCACCGGTATCCGGTCCCTATCCGAGACATGTTAAATTGTCCATAATAATTTGTTAAACTAAGCTCTTGTTTCGAATTATTAGATAGAGGTTGCCATGGAAGCCATTTCTCTAGTTTCGTCCTTGAAACTGCATCAGGTTCTATTGCTTTTAAAAATTCACTATTTGTTTAATTAGATATATTTAACTACTAACATCTGCACCAATTCCAGGAACATGCAATCATTTCAATTATTATAAATCCCAACAGCGTACTTTATGTATTTAATTGCTCCATTCTCCTGAGCAATGTGTTACCCACAAATACCAATGGACACCCATTGCAGAAAATTTCAACGTCCAATAAGCAAATGTAAACACATAACATACACCTGTGGTTCCCTTTACAAACCGAAGAAGGATATTATTCATTTGCTCATTAGTCATATACCCTTTAACAATGGAAGACCGTGATACAAACCATGGTGAGAAGCAACACACTGACTATTACCGTCGATGGAATCATCAATACTCATTCTGAGTAGTAAACACTCCCAACCTGCTTCTTGGTATTCACAGAATATCCGAATACAAATAGGACGTACTAAGATTAGACCCAGGACAGGATGAAATATCTTGGGGTCATCTATACCCCAAAAATGAATTTCACCAAACATGTGACCCATATTCTTCAAAGGGGCCTCGGTCGGTCTAAGCAACTGCACAACATTTTGAAGTGGAGCAACAAAGTTGACACCAAAGCTAAACTTCTCTGTTGTAAGCAGCTAATCCGATCTGGAGTATCATACGCCTTTCCCATATGGTCCTCCATATGTTTGGCTCAATGGAAAGACTTTGAGTTTTCGAAAGAAACCTCCTCAGAAGATGCATCAACCACTTTAGCAGTCCTGACGGTCGCCATTACCCGAACTCTCACCTATACGAAGGTGCCTCCATTACACCTATCGACGAGTACTTACTACAATTAGCATACACGTACCTCGAAAGCATTCAGAACAGCGAGAACCTACGTATACGGGAGTCTTGCGTTCTTAACCCTTCTCTCTCTCGATCTCTTTGGATTAGACCACCATAACTTCTTCTTCAGTACAAAACTGAAGAAAGTACCCTTCCCAACAACATTCCCCTCTATAACAGAGGATTCCTGGACCTATCCCATACTGTCTACTGATAACACACACCACCCACACACACGCACGCACAGTACAAGACGGCACAAGCATTCACACACACCGACTAAAGCACAGATCATCAGACGCCAAAGACGTGATCTGCGTTTACTACCGCACTCAAGACTTGCCGGTCTTGTACAATTTCTTTTCCACCATCCCTCCATCCAAGTAGTTAGAGAACACCTGAACTAACCCTGTCCACACTATCCTTAGATACCCCCCCCCCCCCCCCCCCCTTTTTCTTTTTTAGATATCTCGAGACCGAGCCCAACATTCTCCCGGATGTGGGTGATTCTGGTTATCGCAAGATAACCAGAAGCCAGAGACTAGATGAACGACAAATCAGTCCGTGTCTCACCAAAGTCGGCCTCTCGCCACCCATTTTTTTTTTAACCGCATCGGATACTGTAGGTATCCGCTCGTAAAGCAATTACTTTCAATTAAAAAGATTTTGAAATAAGACCTAATCAGGAATCTACTTTGTTCCACTACCTACTTCTTTTGTTTTTGTTTGCTACCCAGTCTGGGAACCGACGAGGTTGCCCAGTTGCTTGATCCTGACCGATTCTCTCTACCGGCCCAAAGGACTGATGTGGGCCTTAATTTTTCCTTTGTTTTTTTTTTTCTCGTCGCTGGCGTTATACCTTTTGCGACTGTCAAGTGTTTGCTCGCGCTTGGTTCCTACCTCAAACAATTGAAGGTATGGAGACCTAGCTACCTTGATGAAAACAAGGAAGCAGCTGAAAGGAAATCAGCAGAGCACTCGTCGACTTAAACGCTACCCTCCTCAGAGTACACCAAGGGACGAGCGCATTTCCCCAAATACACCGGGAACAACTAATAGTTTGGAACCAATCCATCCGCCAGTTCTTCCACGGACAATGTTAGATGTGGACATAATTTTGATCTCGTCTTAAAGGCGATGCTCGTCTTCTCGGGGCAAAATGCTTCAAACGCGGCTAGTGAACTCCAGATGTTCATAGATAGCTGCAAAAGGACCCTTAGTTGCTTGGCGAAGAAGGACGAAGAGAGCTTCCTTAGGTGGTTGCCCACAAGGTTAGACGGTGAAGCACACCGCCTGATGATTGGGGCGCCACCCGGGATGTTCCTGGAGCTGAAGCAGCGCCCAAGGAACGCCTTCCAGCCGCAAGTGTCCTACGAAGAGTTATGAGCAAGGCTCTCCCTAATGTGAAAACTTCCTGCGGAAGACACCACAGGCTTTGTTTACTATGTGAAGCAGGCCATTGTGCGTTGCAGGGAGGGGGCAAAACGTTCATACGGACAGGAAAATTGGGCCGCTTTTGCCGTCCAAATAGAAAAGATGGCGAAGTCCGTTATAATGAGTAGCGTTAGAGGGGACTATTTCCGGCACTATTTGCTGGCACTTGGCGATAGTCCTGTGGGGAGGAAGTCGTGGCACCGGCATGGGTGTGAGTTCTACTTCCTCCTCCATCATCACTATAAGGCAAAGTTCCGCCAACCGAATAGTCACTAAGAGGTTACACGGAAGAGGCAACAAAAGAAAACCAAAACGCTGCAAGTTCGGGAGGAAAGAAAACACATTAAAACGCACCGATTTAATTGGTGATCACCGCATTTTTATTACTTCACTTTTAACTCATTAATACTATTAAATTGTTCACGGAACTTTTTGGCACTCGCACGCTACTGGGGAAAGGAAGATTGCAACTCCAGGGTGTGCAACTACACGGGATAATGAACGGCTCGACCGCTACGTTCAGTAGTTGGGAATAGACTCTGCGATAATTATCTCATGCAGAGATCGCTCGCTAATCCTCATCATGGTGGTATGTGTGCATGGTCCTTTCATGGATGAAAAACGAACCTATAACAAGGAAAGGGAATAAAGAGCATTCATGGGATACGATTTCGGTAAAGCAAACAAAACCGAAATCGTCGGATGCATGTGCGTCGCAGCTAAACAAAGAGAAAACGTTTTAGCTAGGTTACTGGGAAATGGTGTTTATGGCATCGCTAGTAGGGGTACGTATTGAATTCCTATTTGCATTGTTTATGCAGTAGGATTTAATTAATGCCAAGAGACGCGGGATGCGTATTTGCTTTGGTTTGCACATTGTGCGAGTCAGAGAATTTTATTGCTGGGAGAAAAACGTCGCCAGCCAAAGTATACATAAAGAAATTTATCGTATACATGAATGAAGGTAGGAATAGGCGACGGCATGATAATTATCTCTGGCTGGAATGGTTACATGATATGTGAACCGAGGGTTTTTCTTTTCAGGAATTTGTCTGGTACCGAATTGGGGTAGAATACCAAATAAGCAAACAAAGAAATCTTACGGAAAATTGTATGCGAAGGGATGCATGAAAAGGTAAGTTTTCTTTATAGGGATTTTAAGATTATAGATGGTGATCTATATAATGCGTGAAGCATTTACAGGTACTAATACCGGTGCATTAGCGAACTTAAGGAAGTTGGGTAATTATGGGGATTTTTAGGTAAGTGGACCGTAGGGTTTGACGGAACCGCTACAGTCCTCTTGATTATATAACAACCAGACTCCTCCAGATGGAACGCTCCCAAAAGAAGATGTTGCGACTCCCTTGTCTTGAGAAGCTGGGCCGGGGTTGGCAATCTTTTTGCCAATTCTTCGGCTTTCAACACCAGCCATTGGTCAACTCGCGCCCCAGGCAACCCTTGCGACCCCTGCGACTCTCACCACACCGACCGCATCAGCTTTAAACCCACAGGCCACTCCATTTACTCAGGCCATTCAGGTTCCAACTTTCGCTCCACTATCCCCACAAGTCCACCACCGCACACAGAGTGATGGCAGGGCTGTCGATCCTGCCCACTCAATAAATCCACCAGCGTATTCGCAAGAAGTATGTTATAGGTACACCTTCCTGTAAATGCACAAGCCCAAGTTTCGCATTACCCAGCGGAAGGCCATTGGACACCACAATGCCTTCCGCAAACCAAAGTCAGTTCGCACAGGACTCGCTTCACAGGCAATACCTGCCAGTGAATGAGACGAGTCAGGCTGCTGGGGACATGTTTGGTAGCTCTTTCGACTCTACCCAGACCTTAATAGGTCAACCCCACTATGCTCTGGGGGCTACACACAGCACCCCCAGAATGTGACGGATGCCCCAACAACTGAGCGGGCTTCCACCAACTGGGCCTGGGGCCCTATTCGCACAACATGCTGGCGGTGACCAGTTCTACGACAGCCAGTCTACCCAGGCCCAAGGCACTAGATCGGTGTACCCTTTGGCTGCCGGTATGGCCTGTAGTTTTTGCAACAAAAGAGGGCACCCATACGACTAGTGCCTGAAAAGGCCAACGTTTTGGCAACCCAGTTGAATCAATTAACATTATCGTGACAGATATTCTATGTCCGAAAAGAGTCAAATATGAATTGGCTCCGAAATATATTTTTTTTAAAGACATTGGGTGTTAGTGAACTCGTCGATAAAGGATGATTCATGTGATTCCACAATCACTGTATTCATCGGATTTAGCACCGTGCGACATCTGGGTATTCCCTCAACCTATCGTCAATCCGGGGACATCGTTTTCACTCGAAGTAGATTAAACCCAATCGCACTTTGAAGGCCATTCCAGAAAGGGATTATATCAATTGTTTCGAAGATTGGAAAAACCGTTGGAATAATTGTGTTATGTCTGAGGGAGATTACTTTGAATGTGGCGAACTAGATTTGGAACAATAAATTAAAAAAATTGGTTTTACTTTTTGGGCACAGCAGTACATAGGGTGTCCTAAGTCATGTAGGAAATATTTCATTACATCAACCCAAATCACATATGCAGCTTAAAGAAAAATTCAATACTGATATTCGGTCGAGGAAACGGAAAAGAACAATGAAACTCATTACGGACCCAAACACAAGACCTTCACTTTCATCATTAAAACATAGACGCAAAGCATTCCGCTTATTTCTTTTCTATAGATGTAAGCAGGGTCGATACACGCTGGTGAATGTATCCATCAATCAGACCCTGCGCATCTGTTCACGTTAGAAATTTTACTTCAGGGCAAGGGGTAAACAAAGAGACTACTATTTTAGTTGACCCGCCTGTGTGTGGAAAGTTGTGTATATAATCTTCAACTCTTTCAAGAACCTTCCCGCGTAAGCTTCAAATTGCCAATTCTAGCTAAAGAGGAACTCGTACTTGCACGTCCAGCAGCTGCCGAAAACCAAATTTACATTTCATAATACGAAATGTCAACAACAGGATTTGAATGATCGCAATATGCAAAAACCTCGGCAAAACAATTACCATATCGATGACCTGTGACACCTGTAAAAAAAACTTCCATTTTTAACATAAACTTATCACGTTGTAAAATTCTATCTTCGGTTTGGTTCAAATTTTTGCATAACCAATCCAATTTCATTTATATCAATCGTTCAATAGAACGGACATTCATCAAACAAAACCTCATTCAAACCTCACATCACGACACTCCTAATCTTCACGTGCAATCACACGGATACGAATGAATGGAATATGTTAATAAATTTCCTGCCATAAATGATGGTAGGGGTTAACATGGTATGAATCAAAACGAAATCTACTCAAAAACGATCAAAACAATGGTAGAAAAATTGAAGGGCTATATATATACACATATATATATTATATATAAGCTGAATCGAATGATTGTCGGTCACTTTTGAATGAGATTTTCGTCATCATCAATATAGAGGCTGGAGTCCGGCTGGTCGGACATTTATTTCAAAATACTGTCGGACTACAAAAATAATGGATTGTTCCACAACACTATTTCATTTCAGTCATTTACCCCAATTCACATTCCGCTGAATCCTTGAATGAGTGTTTAGCAATTTTTTATCAGTTATCCTTTTCGCTATCACGCCTTATCTAGGATGTATGTGTACTTTATTTTTCCTGCAACGTTAGGATCAGAAATATGACGGACTGGTGATGAATAATCACCTATTTCGCCAATAAGGTTAGGTAGCCTGTAGAGATAACGCTGCTCTGCCTTATGGTCGGTGAGAATTTTCTAATGCACCGTGACTATCCATCAGAATACATTTACGTACGTATATATACTAAATGGACCGGCCGAGGAGAAAGTAACCCTATAAAAACAAAGTAGTAAAGTGTAGCAGGCGGAACTTGGGGGCATCAAAATCCAGCTTCCGGATACAGTGAAACCGACGAATTGAACATTGTTGATGCTGCCTGTTGGGTAGAAACTTTATCCTTTCCCTTTTGCAGTGGGTCCATCCATTTGCATGAGCCCCTCGTTTTTTGGCAAATTAAGGATCCCAGCACCGGATTTCATATGTCATCCTGCACATCAAGCGATTTGGGTATACAATCGCGAATCAAAAAAGTAAACGACCATGGGGTGTCAGGGACTGTTCGATATAATTAAAACGTGTTCTGATCGTAATCCGAACGAATTTCTGATATTGCGGAAGAGAAAAGGTTACTCTGTCCTTTGTTAGACATGTTGATGGGCGGAACAATTAGCGACTCAAAAATAAAAACGAGGTGGAGAACAACACCCCCGCAGTGGAAATGTGGTAATATTTGTTCTTTTTTCAATAATCCCCGAAAAGAGTAGAAGTTATTAATGTCAGAAGGTAGGTGGTGAGACTGTGGCGATTCTAACAGATACACACACAATTCACAAGCAAAAATAGTGAAGAACACCGAACGAAAAACCGAAGCAAGAAAATACATCAGAACCGTATACCAAGCGATAACAAAAATAAATCACATCAGTGGAGTATAGCCGAGTTTTAAAATCAAATTCTAAACACGGTCAGTAGCCTGATGTGTAACGCTTAGGTAAAATTTTTTTTCGTGATTCGAATTGTCATAGCGTCAGTTCGAATCACACGATCTTCTTCACTATTATTTTAAACGCTATAAGACTTAAATAGGCGAGGGCGATAGAAGAAAGAGGATGTGTTAGTATATTTTACACAGATTAAAATATACAATTTAGTGGATTTGCAAAAATCGGGACTGTTTTTTCCTGTGTTGTGGCACGAGCAAGGAATCAAATGGGTACAACCGACAAAAATGACTTCATCACCAAACACCAGATGCACACACGATTACCAAACCCACATCAACATTCAGCCGACATGGAAAATTACTGGACGACATCATCGTTATTATCTCTTATCCCGAATCTTCAAGAGAATAGACAATCATTGACTGGATGACATCATCGTTATCACTTCCTTATCAAGAGATTAGGAAATAAGCCTGAGGCGCCTCACTATAAATACTTGAGGGAAACTATGAGATGCACTTCATTTTAGCGACTGTTTTTTTTTTCTTACACAAACGCGCGCACAAAAGGGGATTTTGGAGTACCCTTAAGTGTCAGAGCACAGTGCGAGCAGTAGGAGAGGAAGTGGATAAGGAAAGGAGGTATCGATGTACATTGGCCTTAAATGTCTGGACATCACAACGACGAGGAAACACATGATCAGGTAGAGTATTCTACATTCGTGTGGTTCGGCTAAAGAATGACTACGTTTGTGTGTGCGCGTGAAAATGACTTTCAATGTGAACTGATGCGCATTCTCAGGTTGACGGTTGTCTCGGGAAATTGTCTGAGAAGGCGGAACACATTCAGCAAGTTCTGTTGAGCAACGACCGTGATAATACCTATAGAAGAGAGAAAGGCATGATACTTTGCGCCTATGTTCTAACGACGGAATTGATCGACTCACAGCTGGGTCCCCAATAAGTTTCACTGCTCGTTTTTCCATCCTATCGAGCCATGTACTGCAGTTTTGGATGCCCCTGAGCAAATATGGGAGCTGAACTCCATTTTGGGACGAATATACGCCTTGCAAATAGTGGCCGGAGTAAAGTATCTTTTACATCTGTTAAGGAACCCCATGCATTTGACCGCACTTTTCGCAGCTTTAAAAATGTGGTCACTCCAATTAAGAGTCGAATTAATTCGAGTGCCGAGGATTAATCATTCCTTGGCTCGTCGATGGAAGTGCCATTCATCGACAGTATATTTACTTTGGGGTTCGCCTTTGACGACAGGAGACAGCACTGAGTTTTTAAGGCATTGAACTCTACTCGATTAGAAAATCCTCATTGATATATCTTGATGACGTCGGAATTCGAACAGTTTGGTCGGGAAAGTTCATATGAGTATGAGAAACACAATGTGCTATTATCGGCAAACGAGTGGATTGGGTTGTGGGTAATGGACAAGAGATCATTTATAAAGATGAGGAAGATAGTGGGAGAGAATACAGAACCTTGGAGAACACGTGCATTCATTTGATGGGAGACGGATTTGACACCATCAAGAACCACTTGAATTGAACGGCCAGAAAGATAGTATCTTTATAGCGTTTGAAATAATAGTGAAGAAGAAAAGAACGTGTGATTCAAACTGACGCTATGACAGTTTGAATCACCAAAAATTGTACGTAAACGTTAACCATCGGGCTACTGGCCGATTTTAGGATTTGATTTTTAAACTCGACTATACTCCACTGATGTGAATTGTTATGTTATCGCTAAGGTATACGGCTCTGATGCATTTTCTTATTCGATTTTTCGTTCGGTGCTCTTCACTATTTTGCTTGTGAATTAGTGTGTATCTGTTAGAGTCGCTACATCTTATCCATTGCATCAGGGAATTGTCTACCCCATATGAATGTAATTTTGATAAAGGGCCTGGATGCTAAAGAAGGATGTCGAAAGCTTTCGAGATATCCAGTACAACAACTTTGCTTCCGCCGAAGTGTGTAGTGGGTGGAATAGCTCTACTTTTTGGTAAGGTAGGCCATCTAATCTCCTGTGGATCTGTTGCTACGAAAGCCATATTGCCGGTCATTGAGGAGGTTATTTGATTCCAGATGTTTCGAAAGTTGACGGTTAATAAGTGATTCCATGACCTTGGAGAGAATAGAAGCTAGTGCTATGGGTCGATAGGAATAGAGGGATGATTTGTCGCCCTTTTTGGGAATTGGCTGAATGTTCGCTGACTTCCATCTATTTGGGAAACGCCCAGTAGAGTAAGACAAATGGAAGGGTTTCCGTAATGTGTTAGAGAGTGAAGAGAAACATCTCTTCAAGAGAATTGGGGGAATTCCATCAGAACCAGCGGATTTCTTTACGTTTAGCCCCTTGAGTGTCCGGGCAACAGTCATCTAGGTCCCCTCCCATTTATCCTTACCATCAATGACGTTGACTCCATTATTAAATACTCATCCATCTCCCTCTATGCGGGCGACGCCAAACTCTACAAAACGATCATCTCTCCTCTCGACTCCTCACTTCTCCAAACGGATCTCGACACCTTCTCAACTTGGTGCCGTAATAACTGCCTTGAACTTAACGTTGTCAAATGTCACTCCATCACCTTCTCCCGCAAACGTCCCCCCGCCCTCCCACGTTCCTACTTCCTGCTAAACCAGCAGATATCATCTGTACCCTCGGGATCTTATTTGACAGGGAGCTTAGCTTCATCCCGCATATCGATGATATTATTCTTAAGGCCAACTCTGCCCTTGGTTTTGTGAAACGCTGGTCTAAAGAATCCTCTAATCCCTACGTTTCCCAATCTCTCTACATAGCCTTCGTCCGCCCCCTTCTTGAATACGCCAGTCAGGTCTGGTCTTCACACTACTCATCCCATGTACGCAGAATCGAAAGCGTGCAACGTCGTTTTCTGCGTTTTGCCCTCCGCGGACTGAACTGGGTGAATCCTCGGATTCTTCCCCATACACAAGCCGGCTCCATCTGATGAACTTCAACACACTTGAGGAGCGCAGAACTCATACCGATATCATTTTCGTCCACCGTCTCCTTTCAGGCACAATCAACTGCCCAGGTTTGCTCTCCATCATTCCACTCCACACTAACCCCCGTAACCTGCGAAACCCTCATATCTTCTATCAGCCCACCCACCCACTTCTTACGGTTCTAATGAACCCATTTCGCGAATGCTGCGGCGGGCAAACTCCTACCCTACCTCCTTCGGTTTCAACTTTACCTCTACTGCTCTCAAACTTCATCTCCTCTCTTTCCCCTCCTGACCTCGCTGACTCTCCGTCTACACTCTTACATCCTGTACTAAGCGAGGTGAATGCATGAGTGATAATTGATGGATAAACCCAGTAACCAACTCGCCAAACATACCCTCCCCCCTCTTTTTTTTTCTTTTTGATCATAGGTCATATATATATAAGAATAGTTTTAAGATAGTTGTTAAGTTTTATCGCTTGTACTAAGCTGAATATATGAGGGTTCTGCCCTCACTAAACTAAACTAAACTATACTTAACTATCCACGAACCCTTTGTTGTATTCCAGAATACTACCCTTATTCGCTTTAACACTAATCTCATGTCCTTTCTAACACAACCTTGAAAACTACATTCGCACATATCTTACATTCTCATTTAATACGATTCATAAATAAACAGACACACTATTCTATATCCAGTCACTTACAGCACATTTAAAAACATGCCCCTTTTCATAACAAGCACATTTTTCATTTCAAAACATAGCCACTTTGATTTTCGTTCAAGGTTTATTCAAAATTTTAAGTCACAGAGACTTCTAGATTGTTTTGTTCATTTTATACGACACAGTTAGTTGGAACAAAATGTTCTATAAACACAGGAAAGTTTATATTGTAAAAGTAGTTCAAGTTAGAGCTCAGCTTGAGATAGCTGAGTTCAAATAAAATAAAATAAATAAAAACTAACTATAATTAATTTAATAAATATATAACCCCCACGCTCTTCCCTCGAAAGAGGAAGCACGGCGCTGGAGACGTAACACCTTGAAGAACTTATACGACGAAGTGCGAAGCCAAACCAGCAAGAGAAAATTCGGTGATGACTTTCGCTGAACTTCACTACAGATATTACATTTATGTTTATGTGTTTCTTGGATCCTCTTCCAATATTACTGGAGGACAAAATCTGCACTTCTCAATATTTATTGAGCTTTCCTCATTTTGCCAACATTCATCTGAGGGTTACTGTCTCGCTGTAGCTAAGAATGTAGCAGCTACAGGCAACACATTGCCTTCCATTGCAGGCCCACAATCATCTTCAACAGTTGTTAATATTACACCATCAACACATTCACTAAGGGAGTTGAACCGCGACCAATAGCACATCAACCAGTTCTACAAAATAATTACAGTCTTCCTACCTTAGCAGTGCGTGAGGGGCCGCGTTAATCCAACATAGCGCTCGTGCGTCATTTTCACTCCGCTATTGACATGAAATTAGGTAAGGCAAATTATTATAGTATAAGTGACTGGTGTATAATCCAGAAGGGTCTCAGTCTTATGCTGAATCGGTTTTCCAATTTTCCTTGCCTTTACCAAGCTGATATCCGCCTCGTAATCTCGTACCGTAACCACCCGTCATCGCTAGCCTCTGCCCTCGAATTCTCTCGAACTTAAGTGGCTACTCTCAATGTGTATATCATCCCGATTACCCTAGCAGGTTGCAAAATCGGTGACCTACGCAAGAGCTCGTTCTCCCGCGTGACCTGTCAGGTTGCGAAACCACAACCTTGCCTGGTCCTTTCAAGGATCGAACGTGGTGAGAAGACCTACGACAATGGTACCTCGATCAGTTGCTGCCCAGAATATACTTCTGCACACAGAACTCTCCAATACAACTAGCTTGAGGCAGCGACGGTGGGCTCTTACACCCGTTCTCATTTCAGTCGCCGTTAATGGGATTTTGTGGGTAATATTAGACAGTTGTGCCAGCACAGGAACGTGTTCACTAATATTCCACCGAAGCCACTCGATACTTCGACTTCCGAACTGATTTTTCTTAGAAAGTGGTCAGTGCGACCAGTGTTTGCTCCTCGAAGGCAAGTTAAGTCGTTGAAAGACAAGGCAGTTCATTTTTCATAGAACTTTACCTCTTTGTTTTTCGTCACAATGGTTTTTATTCAGTTCTGTTCTTCTTTAAATCACTTTGCTCTCAGCCAATACTAAATACTTATGTGTTATTACACTTCACATAGAACTTAATAATTAATATGATTAAATGGACTTCTTAAACTTTAAACAATATCATTGCTGGGAAAAATTCAAAACGCGCGTGCTCAACTAATTTTACACCGACCCTGTCGTTTTGCTTGCCACACATCGACTCCTTGTAGGGTAAAACTCGACTGACTTTGACTCGTGTAGAGTCGACCCTTGGCTAGGGGTGAGTTTAGTTCTTAAGATAAAGTGAAGTTTCTCTTTGGTGATTTTTTGTTTATTTCATTATTAGATCGCACCTAAGAACTAAGTTTATATACATATATTTCAGGTTATATTTCACAAATACATCTCTTTTTGTGTTTTAATGACAAGTGTTGTACTCCGATCACGACCACTGACTCCTTTCATAGGTACAATACGACTACCCTGACTCGCGGCTATTACTCGACTCTCTCCACCGAATGATTAACCTCGACTGGCTTGACTCGTGCAGAGTCGACCCTCGGCTAGGGGTGAGTTTGGTTCTTAAGACAAAGTGAAGTTGCTCTTTGGTGACTAAGGGGAGAGGATTTCTCTGAGTAGGTCCTGGCGAGTGTGCGGTTGATCCCGCGGAGATTACATAGTTTACCCATGCTGCGAGGTCATGGGTAAACGAATCCAGGAAAAGGAAATGGGACAAAGGGCATCGTGGGAGATGTGCATGCAGCTGTGTAAATAGGCTACATGCCATTAGGGAAACTAGTGCTAAAAGCAATTTAGATACTTACACAATGGTGATTGTGCACGGTATCTATGCCGGCGGAAAGGATCGAATTCTTTTGTGTGTATATTTACATGCTGGTGAATTCGGTTTTTGGCGGCTAGACGCGAGATGCGAAAACTGCTTTTTTAGGCGGTTGGACAAAAGGCTGCCGTGAATGTGGATAAGCCGGGAAAATCTGCTACGCACCTGCGTGGCAGGATACGCCGGCTGACGGGGGCGCCGATAAGGTTCCCTAATTTATGACGGTTACTTTGTATGCTAACCGAATTATTTGCAGGAAAATTGTGGCGATGCATTAATGCATGAAATAACGCCCTTGGGGCGGAAATGTTTGCAGGTGACTGTGGATTGGTGAAGGGAGTTGGGGTTAAAATTGCGGGTGGTTCTTCGCGTAGTTTTAAAGAACCCCCTCCGTTTCCTGCATGGTTCTTCCGCCTTCCTTCTACGTGAGACACTTACGTAGTTTTAAAACTGACTTTTAAAAATCTTAATTTGTTTTAGTCCCTAAATGCGGTGTTCAAATACAGACACAATATAACTTCTCATAACGTTGATAATAAAACTCTTCAAAATAAAAATTGTATGAATCGTTTTTGCTTTCCTCAGTAACTAATACTAAGTCAAAATTTCTCCAACAATACCTAGAATGGAGATTCTTTGACATGATTCCTAAACTCATCACAATTCGTTTGTTGAGAAATAAAGCAAAAAACTATCATCGAAACTTTGTGCACCCCACTGTTATTACTGATCATGATTACAACCTAGTAAGCCCTTTTCAAAGTCCCAGGCATGTTTGACTACCGTTAAACCCGATGTGATGGAAGGTATCATGAAAATTGCGATAGCAGATAATAAGTTGTACGCAGACAAAGTCGCCCGCGAAACTCAATTTCCTGTTGTCCCATCAACATCCTGGGTACCACAGTTCATAAAACTTTTCTTACCCACAAACACGTGTGATTACATGCTACCCGATATGAACTTATATCACCAGCGCAATATTCTTCTTATCGCAATAAAACTGAAGGACAATGAAGAAACAAATTAATTTCATTCCCCACTGCAACGTTTCATTTTACCGATTCCATTAAACAAGAGTCCTTTTAAGACAACGAGGCACTGCATCACCCGTGGCATCGTATTTGAGACAATTGCGTGCCTTGCTCTGGTTCGTGTTTGAATGTTAATCGTATAACTTGCAATTGAGGATCACGTTTTCCATCAGTCTCAACATTCCTGTCCGGTAGTTCTAGTCCGGATACTACCACACATGTTACAGATCTATGGATGTTTGCGTAGGACTATCACAGGGCGCATTAGAAATAGTAGTTTGCACAAAACACGGTATTATGTTCGTAACATCCTTTTCACCCATTGACAAATCAGTAGAGGTGGGGCAAGTGGATTGTGTATACTGTGCAACCTGGTGGCGGTGTATTATCTGCAGCTTATAGATCAAACCCAACTGGTCTGGAAATGTGTGTTTGATTCCCGTAGCTGTTGACAGTGGATGTGTTCATACTTTACATTATTGTGCATGATGCTATCCGGTTGTAGGTCCGGTGAAATGAATTAAATGCGCTCAGTGTTAGTCCTCTGCTTGCTAGTATGGCGCATCCTTTTTGTTCTAGTCAGATACTAAGCTTCTTATTCGAACGAAAACTCGTACCAAACCAAGTGACTACAGATGTATAAAGAAGATACGTTCAATATTGAAGGAACGAATTTTCATCAAAGCTTGATTATCGGTGAGGTGAATATTAACTGGAGATAGGAGGATAATGTGGAACAATGTCATGTTGCGCAAAGGGAGTGTATTCAATATCTGCTGTTGATTCTCCTATGAGGCAGAAAATATACTTTCCGCTGTCATAAGACGATAATGTATTTCGCTGACGGAGCAAATGCAAAAGGTTTTCGACGTAGCTTTATAAAGGGACTAACATTTATCACAGAACATAGGAGACGGAAGTATCACTTTAGAAAGTGGTGTCAAAAACGTAGACGCGCGGTGCATTTCACATTCCTATTACCCACGCGGAAAAGTATATTTCTGTGTTTGTTATGGAGGACTCTTTAGCATGATCTGATATGATATAAGCTCTTAGCTACATGTGAAGATGTATCACCGTTATTGATGTGTTAACGGTGTTGCTTTTTCTTCTGCCGCTGTATCTATTATTGGCGAATTGATGTAGTATTCTTTTTTTTTTCTTATTTGTTGTTAGATTACGTATATACAGGACGTCCCAAAAGTGGTTTTGCATTTGATGTGCTCCTTGTATAAATTCAATTGCTAGATAATGCGATGGGCTTCTGCCGACAGCTACCACGTCGCTAGCACCTCAGTCGCTAAGGAATGTTTCACGAACGTGGGGTGTACGTCTTGTATGTGCGGATTTTCCAAAAACAAAAAATTTGCTGTTGAATTTTTCAATTAATAGCAACTTCGTCACAGTAGCAAGAAGCAGTATTAAAGAGTATTGATTAAAAAATGGGTACGGAATTATGAGGAGACTGGTTCGAAAATGTATAAACTGCGGACATGACGAGCTGGGTTGTTAAGAAATCGGGTCATATTTTTCCTTTTTTGAAGAAAGTAGATGTGTAGTGCCTCTAACAGATACACACACAATACACAAGCAAATAGTGAAGAACACCGAACGAAAATCGAATAAGAAAATACATCAGAGCCGTATACCATAGCGATAACATAACAATTCACATCAGTGGAATATACTTGACTTTAAAAATCGAATTCTAAACACGGCCAGTAGCCTGATGGGTTGCGCTTTGGTTCAATTTTTTGTGATTCTAACTGCCATAGCGGGGGGATGGGTGCGAACATACAGGGCAAAGTCTCCGATTGCCTTCAACCCGGCGAAGGCCAGGACGATCCTTGTCCATGTTCAATTCAAGTTGACATGCAGTCTCCACGTGACACGCCTAGATAGCTACTCTGACACCAGCCAAGTAGTGAACCAATGCATGCAGTGACACCCTGAGAAAGGTGGGCGCAAAGCCAATAACCAGGCCCGTAAAAACAAATTATTATGGCAAATTTAACAAGCCTCGGATATGGACCGGATACACGACGACGACCACGGAAATGAAAATTACTAAATGATTTAAGAATTTTTACATGGAACGTCCGCTTACTATACAGAGCTCGAGCTGCACGGCAGCTAGTCGATAGCCTGTCCGAATATAAGGCTGACATAACAGCATTGCAAGAAATAAGATGGACAGGGAATGGTGTTATTCAAAGAAAAGAGTATGACATTTATTACAGCTGTCACCCAAAACACCATGTGCTCGGGGTAGGCTTTCTAGTCAGCCAAAAACTGAAGCCTGCCATCATCGGCTTTAATGCAATAAACGAAAGACTATGCA
Source organism: Microdon myrmicae (assembly GCA_963931805.1). Taxonomy (NCBI): domain Eukaryota; kingdom Metazoa; phylum Arthropoda; class Insecta; order Diptera; family Syrphidae; genus Microdon; species Microdon myrmicae. Next base: position 52,586,493 of record OZ007497.1, on the reverse strand, counting down.
CTCTTCGCGTGCGAGGCAAGTTTAAGAACATAAGCCTCATAAACGTTCACGGTCCTACAGAAGAGTCCCCTGACAACGATTTTTTTTTTTTTTTTTACATTTCTGTATTTATTGACCATAAATGATTTGTTACAATAAGTAATACAGATAACTTATAATTATCTTAGCTTTAATCGTTTACACATACCTGCTAGTACATTTTTCAAACATTATTATAAAGTTATATATTTCATGGGTGGACAAGATAGGAGTAGGTGGGGCTTCCTGGAAAAGGTCAGAAAACCAGGAAATAATTATTTACTTAACCTATAACTAATTTGCTTAACTTAACTTAACTTAGCTTAGCCTAGCTTATCTAATTATTAAATCTATTATTATTACAATAAGTTAGAATAGGGTAGGGCGGGAGGTATAGTGGTTGATGGGTGGAATTTGGGTTAGGGTGGGTACGATGAGTCGGGGATATGGGTTGGGGGAACACTTTCCGATTGGTCGTTGAAACGCAAGATATTAGAGAAGGGTTGTATATTACAATATTTAAACTGGTGAGGTGAGAGTTCAGTATTGTGGTATACGATCTCATTGGAGTTGTTGACCAACCTGCCAGAGGTGAAGAGGGTTCTGGTGTGGAGACAGTTCGGGTAGGCAGTTCGGTTGTCTGACGGAGTCGATGTGAGCGCATTTATTATCGGATTGGGATTATTGGGAAGATTTTCGATAAATTTGATGGACAGCTCGAGGAAGCGTCGATCTATACGTTCAATATTAGCGGCATAGTAGAGCGAACTACTGTTGTAATATTTGTGGGAGTTAGGATGTCGGTTGAGGCCAGTGATAAGTCTGAAGCATTTCCTTTCAAAAATGCGTAGCTTCTCCATTTGGGCGGGTGTGATATGGTACCATATCGGGCATGCATATGTGAGAGTGGGTCTGATTATTTGTTTGTAGATAAGTGATTTGACTTTGGGAGAGAGACCATTCGGTTTGTACATGACTTTTCTGCAGAGGTTCAGTTGGGTTGTGGCTTTACGAATCGTATTTTTAATGTGGGCGGAGAATGACAGATTGTTGGTAAAGGTTATACCTAGATACTTTAAGGTTTTGGAGGGTTTAATTATATTGTTATTTATTTTAATTCTGATTTTATTATGGCAGCGAATAGTGTTGTTTGTACAACTCGCGTTTCTGCCTTTAAAAATTATGAGCTGAGTTTTGGTTGGATTTAGTTGAATTCTCCACTTGGTAAAGTAGGCTGACAGGATTGGGAGATATCTGTTAATACAGTTTCTTGCCTCCTTGACAAGCTTGTTGCTTGAATAAATTAAGGTGTCGTCGGCATAGTTGAGCATTGTTGTATTGGGTAACAGTGGCTGCGGTGCGTCTGATGTATAAAGAAGGTATAGTAGTGGGCCGAGGATGGATCCTTGAGGAACTCCTGCGGTTATGCTATAAGGTGTCGAGAGAGTTGAGTTTATTTTCACCATGAACTTTCTATCGGAGAGGTAAGAAGCGAGAAGTTTTGTGGAGTGGATGTTTAATCCATACATTGAATGAAGTTTGTATAACAGTCCTGCGATCCAGACACAGTCGAATGCTTTAGCTATGTCTAGGGAGACACATACCGTTGGGGATTGGTTTTGGAGGTGGGTCGTCACATCATGTGTCAGTTTTAAGAGAGCATGACAAGTGGAGTGTTGTGAGCGGAAGCCAAATTGAGAGTTCGGAATGAGGGAGTTATCCCTGGCAAATGAGAGAAGATTTTTGTAGATTTTACATTCAAGAATCTTGCTAAGCGAGTTTAGCTGCGATATCGGACGGAAGTTATCCGGGTACTTGGAGGGCCCAGATTTGCTAATAGGGACGATCACCGCTGTTTTCCAACTTTTAGGGAAATGTGAAGCGTTTATTATGTGGTTGAGAAGAACGAGAATCGGGAGCAAGTTGCCTGGGTGGAGTCTTTTGAATAGGAGGTTAGGGATTCCATCTAGGCCAGTCGATTTTTTATTGTTACGTGAAGTAATGACTTCGGATAGTTCTTCAAGGCTTAGGAATGTGTCGATTCCTACGGGGTGTGATGCTTTATTGCTTTCGGTGAATTCAGTAATAAATGGTGTGAGGGATGGCTCCAGTGAGCGTGGAATGTAATCGTTCACGGTATCGTGGAAATTTGTTACTGGGAGGGTATCGTTTTGCTTATGGACTTTGCAGAAATGTTCAGCGAGACAGTTTGCTATATCAGTGTCCGACTGGACGATGTTATTATTAGTTGGGTGAATAAGATAATCTGTTCGAGGCTTGAGTTTGCGACCCGTTAGTCTGTTTATGTTTTTAAATAGATCGCGATTTGGTTTGATACTGTTTAAGGTGGATGTGTAGGTCTGATTAGTGAAAACTTTTAGTTGACCATTTATCAGGGAGGTCAATAGCTGGATCTGTTGTTTAATAAAAGGTGAGTAGCTAGTGTGCAATTTTCGTCGGAGTTGTTTTTTTATACGTAATAATTTTGTGAGTAGGTTGGGTAGGGGTTTTCCTAAGTGATTATGAGGAACGATAGTGGGAGTATGGCTGAAGAGAGCATTTCCCAGTATTTGCTCTATTTGGGCCGCTGCTTGGTCAATTTGTGTAGGGGGCAGGTTAGAAGATTCCGATAAAGAAAAGTTTGAAAAGCTAGCAGCAATATCCTTATTGACTTTTTTCCAGTTTGTTTTGGTGAAATTTGGAATAGGATTCAGAGTGTAGAGTGGTTCAAGCGAGGGGATTTGAACCGAGGTGTGGACAGAGCCATGATCCGAAGGGAATGTGAATGACACTGTGGGAGGATTAGATGAATAGCTATCTGTAGACTTTAGGAAGAAATCTATTGTTGACTTGGTTGAGCTGCAAATTCGAGTAGGTTGCAACGGGCAGTCTGCGTAGACATATGGATGAAGTCGGAGGAGATCAAGGAGTTGACAGCCGTATTTGTTGCATTTGATGTCATTAAATGCAGTATGTCGTGCGTTCCAGTCTCCTCCTATTATGAAAGGTGCTGGCAGAGACTGTTGGATTATTTGTGAGATGTCTGCACTAGGGAAGTTTGGTTCACGAGAAGGGTGAATGTATATGGAGGACAAGACCAGTACTTTATTATTTCGGCAGAAAAGTTTAACAGCCGTGTATTCGACACTAGTTATATTAGCAAATCTAATCTCAGCAAATTGGAATTTTTTATGTATTAGGATTCCCGTACCTCCATGAGGGCCAGAGGTTCGTGGGTTGGACACAAATGTGTAATTAGGTATGTAGACTCGAGAAGTGGATTTCAGCCAAGTTTCTGAAAGCAGAAGAATATCTGGGGAGAACTTTTCAACAAACAGTCGGAGGTGTTGTCTACGGGTGTGGGAATAAATGGACTCTGAGTTGAGGCAGATAAGGGTTAAGTTATACGTTAAGGGAAAGGATGTGGGAAGTTATTAAATTTAAGATCTGACCTTTTTTTTCCAATTCGGAACTGTGTTTTAAGGTTGGTAGTAGTGTCTCCAGGCTCCTGATGTATCCCAAGATATCCAGGTTGAGAACGTTGGGGTTGGGTTGTTGAGATTTCGGGCAGCTACGGGAACTTTTCGTAATTTCTGCATATGATGTTCCTGACCCCCTGAGATGGGATGGTTGTGGTGTTAAGGGTTTCGTTGCAGCTGGTTTGGCCGTATTAGTTACCGTGTGTAACGAACGTCTCTCCAGAATCCGTAGCCTTTCGGGGCATTGTGAAAAACTAGCTGGATGTGGGCCTCCGCAGTTACAGCAAGTTATGGTAATTTTTTTCGTGGATGTTGATCCATCGGCGTTTGTTTGCTGAATTATTGATGGTTCTGTGCCAGGCGGGTTCACTTTGCACTCTCCTGGTATATGCTGTTCGGCACATTTTCCACATCGTGCACTTAGGTGGCACGCAACTGCTAGGTGTCCTGATCCTTGACACCTTTTGCAATGGAGAATGCTCTGTTTATGTGGCTCCTCGATCGTGATTTTGTGTGTGAACAAATATTTTATTTGTTTAAGTTGGGTGACATCACCGTTCGGTGGGATCTGTATGATTCGCAAGCTCCTAATATTATTCTCCCTCATGTGTGGGGTTTGAAAGTAGTCCAATCTGTGGATTTTCATTGACGGGCATATCCTCAAGATTTCGAGTGTAAGTTCCTCGGTAGTCCATGCTGGATCAATGTGCCTTATGATGAATGTTTTTGGTTTTATCTGGGCATGTTGGAATGTGAAGAACTCGTGTTTGTTCTCTGAGAGTTTTCTTATTGCCATGTCGTGATCCGTTAGAGTCATCGTCTTGATAGAGATCGAAGATCCTTTTGAGTCCGTGGTAAAATTTCTGTGTCCAAGGGCATTCTCAAGCGTCTTGATGACTTCTTTGGTACTATTAGGATTTTTAATGTAAATTGGGGGTGGTCTCACCTTATTTGTAGATTTCTGTCCAACTGTTTGCCAGTGGTCTTCTGGTTTGTGGGTATCTTGGGGCGGTGGCGAGATATTCGATGATGATGGGTTATTGTTGAATGTTAATGAGATGGGTTGGGGAGAAACTTCCTTCATGGGGACGTCGACATTGGTTTTGGTTTGCGCTTGAAGAGAGCGAATTTTTTCTTGTAGTTGTTCCATTTGGGCTGTTAGTATCCTTATTGTTTCCATCGCGTCATCGTATTTTTTGTGGTATTCCGTTGTTAGTTGAGTAGCCATTGTAGCTACTTTCTTCGGTGCGTTCAGAGGACTGTGAGCAGTTTTTTTCTTTCGTTTTTTAGGTAGCTCGGCAGTACTGGGGCCGCTGACCAGCATCTGCGAACGCAAACTCCGGATGCGGTCGCTGATTTTTTGTTTTGGTTTACCAATTTTACTTAAATTTTAAAATGTCGCGCAGAAATTTCACAAAATTTTCCACTTAATATTATTCACGATACACTATTGTTCGGCCACAGACCGTTCCTAATGACGGTCACACATTTATGTCTGCACGCGCACACGTGTTTTCTTTTAATTTTTCTTTTCTCTTTTGTTTTTCAAAAGCAGTAGTAGGACGCGTCTACACACTTCGACGATCGCAGAGAGAATGACCCTGACGACGAAAAAAAGAGAATACTATGAGAACGTCGAGGGCTCCTCGATAGTATAGTGGTTAGTATACCCGCCTGTCATTCGGGAGACCGGGGTTCGATTCACCGTCGGGGAGCCTCTGGCGCAAGACTAATGACCTTGCCCAGAAAAAATAAATCATTATGGAAAATTTAACAAGCCTCAGGACTTGCTAAATAAGGCCAAGACCGTTTCCCGGTTGTAGTGCCGATGATGATGATGATGAGAACGTCGAACGGGCCCTCAATGCCTGACCAAGATACGATGTGAAAATCGTTCTTGGTGATTTGAATGCAAAAATAGGTCGGGAGCCGGTTTTCAGGCACTACACAGGTTCCCATAGTTTGCATGAGAACACTAATGACAATGGATTACGAGTCATCGAATTGGCAGCATCGAAAAACTTGGTCGTTGCGAGTACCAGGTTTCCGCGTAAAGATATCCACAAAGCCACCGGGGTATCACTTGATGGAGACACTCGCAACCAAATTGACCACGTGTTGATAGATCGCCACCACTCCTCGAGCCTGATGACGGTACGAACGTACCGAGATGCCGACGTCGACTCGTATCACTATCTTGTTGGTACAGTTTTCCGACGCGGATTGCCTTGCGGAGACGTATTGCATCCGCGGATCAGGTTCGAATCAACACGGCTGCCTTACGTAATGAGAATACCAGTAACGCCTTTGGTCATGCCTTAAGACTCACCCTCGAAGAACTCGACGGAGGGAGAGTAAGATGAATGGACACGCCTTAAGAATACTGTCATTAGTACTGCCAACTCCATCTTAGGCAGTAGTCGAAGAGATCGGAACGACTGGTTTGATGATGAGTGCAATCTAGCGACTGAACGTAAGACTGCTGCACCAGGCAATGCAGCAGTCTCATAAGACGCGGGTGCGCGAGGAGAAATACAGAGAGCTCAGAAGATCTGAAAAAAGACTTCACAGACAAAAGAAAAGTGCCTGGAAAAAAAACCTTGTCTGTGAAATAGAGAAAAGTAGAGAGCGAGATCCGCACCAGGCGCGAAAGTTCTACCAAATAATCTGAAGTATGACGCGGTACACACCACGCTGCACGTACTGCAAGGATAAAGAGGGTAATCTGATCACCGATCCTGGCATTCTGGAGCGATGGGAACTGCACTTCAATGAATTTTTAAATGGTCAGCTCACAGAAGAATTGGACGCTCCACCAATGCAAGATCAAGACCAAATGCTGCCGCCACCAAGCATTAAGGAAACATTAAAAGCCATTAGACAGGTCAAATCAAATAAAGCCCCCGGTGCTGATGGCATACCAGCTGAGCTAATCAAACAAGGAGGGACAGCGTTACATCATACAATTCATGAGATGGTGGTGCACGTATGGGAGCAAGAGGAGATGCCGGAAGATTGGCGTCGTGGTATAATTTGCCCCATACATAAAAAAGGAGATATCACACTGTGCAGCAACTATAGGGGTATAACATTGCTAAGTACCTATAAGATACTCTCCACTATCCTACAAGATCGGATAGCTCCATACGCTAAAGCCATCATTGGTCAATATCATTGTGGGTTCATCCCAGGCAAATCAGCGATTGATCAGATATTCACTCTTAGGCAGGCAATGGAAAAATGTCAGAAATTTAAGATTCCATTATATCATCTATTTATAGACTTTAAGGCCGCCTACGACAGCATAGCCAGGGTAGAACTATATAACGCCATGAGAGAATTCGGCATTCCAAACAAATTGATACGACTTTGTAGGTTGACCATGACCAACGTAACTAGTCAAGTAAAAATAGCGGGATTGCTGTCTATAATGGACTCCGACAAGGGAACGGTCTGGCCTACCTCCTCTTCAACCTGGCGTTGGAGAAAGCAATCCGTGACTCTGGCGTTACAACAAGAGGGACTATTGTCACCAAGTCCAGCCTGATACTTACCTATGCAGATGACATTGACATCATCGGTAGAACCAAATCGGCGGTACAAGAAGCCTTCACCCAGATCGAGCAGGCGGCACAAAAACTGGGACTGCACATTAATGGGGGAAAAACTAAGTACATGGTGGCAACTCCTGCGAAGAGAAGATCTAACGTTGGTCAAACTATCGGGGTAGTGGAGCACGAATTTGAAGTAGTGCAATCCTTTAACTACCTTGGGTCAATAGTATCAGCCGTTAACAATATAGAAGAAGAAATGCGCGAACGGCTGATTAAATCCAACAAAGCCTACTATGGTATATCAATGCTCTTTAAATGCCGAAATTTATCCAGAACATCCAAGCTACTACTGTACAAGACCATGGTCTTACCAGTACTTATGTATGGATCCGAGACCTGCGTGCTTAATAAAAGGCACTTTGAACTCTTGACCGCGTTCGAGAGAAAGGTCTGAAGGAGAATTGTTGGACCCGTATGTGAGGGAGGACGATTCCAGAGACGCTACAACCACGAGTTGTACGCGATCCACCTTGAATCTAATGTTGTAAGAAAAATCAAGCTCGGTAGACTCTGGTGGGCGGGACACCTAGCTCGAATGAGAGAAGAGGAGCCTGCCACGGAAAGTCCTTTGTGTTAAGATGTGTGGTAGGAGACCGCGCGTCAGACCTTGTCTGCGATAGAGGGATGGCGAAGACCAGGACGCCCAGATATTGAGAGTGCCAAACTGGATGATATCGGCTCGGTATAGGGACCGGTGGAGAGATTTGTTAAATAAGGCCAAGGACGGATCCCGATTGTAGTACCGATGATGATGGTGAACAAATGGCCTTTAACCCTACATTTACGGCACCAGCCAAAACGACCGGATTTACAATTTTCTTTTAAATTCCCTGCTTTACTCGAATTCATTTTTACGCAAGGATGTTATAGTGTTTGCGACACTAGTGAAGAGAGTGCGATTCGAACGGACACTACGACGATTGGAATCACTTAAAGATGGAACCAAAGCTTCAACACACCAGACCACTGCCTGGACTCGATCGTTATTCTCAGTATATTCTGCTGTGGAATTGCTATGGTGGAATTGGTATGGTAATCGGCTCTGATGGATTTGCTTTGATTTTTCAAAGTGTTCTTTAGTATTGGCTTGTGTATTGTGTGCAGATCTGTTAGTCTCCACAATGTTATTATATCTCTAATTAAAAAAATATTTTAAGAACAATGTTTTTTTTTTGTTGACAAAATTAATACATACTTTTTTATTTTTTTATTTTACCGTTCTCCGGAAAGGCGAACCTATAACGCTGAGGCAGCGCCCTGAGATGCTATTTTTTCTCAACCGGGTCCACCTACTAAGATCCGAGAGATGTCCAAGGATTTCTCCCAAACATGTGACGAAGCCTATAGAATAATGGGGTGGTATTTCACGGGGCGGCTGGGCTTTGTGACCCTACCTACAAGTTAATGATTAAAATTTATACCAATATCGTTCCATATGAATTGATTATTTTCCTATGTGGTGGAATGACGTTGCCCGAAAAAAAAAAACCAAATCATTATGGAAAATTCAACAAGCCTCAGGACTTGCTAAATAAGAAGGCCAAGACCGTCTCCCGGTTGTAGTGCCGATGATGATGATGATGAATGACGTTTACACCTGTAATAAATGGCACCTACTGCGACTTTTCTTCTGCCTATTCGTAGCAAGACCTTAAATATGTAACGAGGATGATAATGATAGAAGAATATTATAACAGGATCTATGAAACTGTAGTGAAACATCTATAAACTTGATATTGAAAAAAAAACAAAAAAAGAAATGCTATTAAAAATAAGCGAGATTTGTTTTGCCTGAACCGTTTCTAAAATATTGTAAAAGAATTTTCAAATCCTTTTAAAATCGTACTTTCTTGTCAATTAAAGCAGGTTGGAGTTAGTTCATCAATAAACAGGATACGATTTCGTGTTCATTGAATATTTCTCAATTCCTTTTGAATCTATGCTATTACCTCTTCCCTCAGCACGCCGATGAGAAGCTTAATTAGAAGTCGTTAGAGGTTTGTACGAACTTCCGGTCGTTCTGTGTCTTTTGGATTTTACTACCATTCACAATTCATTATGTTGTTGCTCTTACTTCTGAAGATCATCACTCAGAACCCGAAGTAGCAGAAGTCAGAACTCCCTGTTGTTCCTTTAGTAAAATAATTAAATTAATCCAACTTCAGAGAACGAGTATTCCAACCCCAGATATTGATTAAAAATCAATCTCTACTCCATCAGTCTAAATCCCTATTTGAACAAACTAATAGAATTCAGACAACTCATAAATAATTCAAGGAGAACACCACCAGGGTACACCAGAGTTAGGTGCTGCTCACTCGAATAACTTCCACGCGGTGAATACCTAAGGAGTGGATTGATTTTATCCTTTTCGATATCGCATTTCTATAAAAACTCTAATAATGAAATGGTCCAGCTGAGGCAATCAATTATACGAATCAGGAAAATGTTTGGGATTTATATTTCATTTGGACCTTTGCAATAATTTCGGAAAAATGAAGAATTTATTCTTTAGATTTTCATTTACATTTGATGTCTCTATCGTATCTGAGATTTGAAAAAAAGGATGCTTCTAATGAATACCAGTTTATTGGATTGAAACGGCACAAAACTAATATGCTAAATCCTTCTGGGCAAAATAGTACTTGAACACAAAAGAAATGGTTCTTTTAACAGCATAAAAGTGCTTTTTGTGCTAATGTCAACAAACACCTGGAGATCTGTTTGATAGCAAATATCTATGTGTATCCATTTTTCCTTAGTTCAAATTGTAAAAGTTATGGAATTGCAAGAGGAGAAATATTAATAAAACACTTCCTTTCTCCAAGTGGAGCAATGCAAGCTAAGTACAAGCAAGTCCTTGAAGATGAGAACATTTCCAACAGAGGGAAAAGCAAAGAAAACACAGCATACACATTCAAAAGGATTATTTCAGGCCAAGAGGGACTTGTGCGTGTTGGGATGTGTAGATACGGAAAATGTTGTAGGAAAACTCCGCCATAAGGACTTACCCACTTAGTTCAAATGAAGTACAAACTAAAAGTGATAGCAGTAAACGAAAACGAAGAAGTAAAGACGTTACGAATATGTGATACCGGTATACGGTTCCATCTATGGCTGCAAAAAGGTCGATAGACCTCTTCAAACATGGACCACTTCGTATTCGTTGTTGGAGTAGTTGCAGTCAACATTACTGTGTAAAGGAACGAACATTCACAAATGTGTGAGGCGATGGGAAAAGTCAATTTCGAAATATTGCCAACTCAAATAAACGAGGGAAAAGCCAGCCGAAGAAAGTGATAACCGATCTTGGAATAAGACATCCATCACAAAAATACGAGACGTCCAGTCTTTCAAATATCTAATACTATAACGTGATTCAAAATAATTGAAACAATATGTCCGGCATAATGTAAAATAAAAATAGAAAATAAACATCAATAAGATATTTTTTTAACTTGCAAAGCCAACAAGAAAATGTGCCAAACGGCCATACCATGTAGAAAGATTATCATCATCATCATCGGCACTACAACCGGGAACCGGTCTTGGCCTTATTTAGCAAGTCCTGAGGCTTGTTAAATTTTCCATAATGATTTATTTTTTCTGGGCAAGGTGCGCCAGGGGCTTCCCGACGGGGAATCGAACCCCGGTCTCCCGGGCGACAGGCGGGTATACTAACCACTATACTATCGAGGAGTAGAAATATTATATTTACGCAAATTAACACGATGGAAAATGTTAGGAGACCATAGGATAATATAGGATAAAGTAGCATAAAAAAGAGCCGGACAGGTTACCATAAGGTGGCATGAAATAAAATAGGATACCAGAGACCAGACAAGGAAGGAAATTATACCATGGTATAGGAGGAGAACTGTGGGGGTTCTCTATACCACATGGAGAACCAACCCACAATTTCATACCTTATTTAGACCGGTTTCAGCGCGTCATTTCTACCCTTGTTCCCCTTATAAGCTATTTCACCTGTAAATCATCTTAAACGGACGCATAGCTGAACTCATTATCCTATGCAGATAATGCCATACGGCAACCCCATTTCGTTAACCCATGAGATTTCCACCGGAAATCGCATCATGTCGGTTAGCAACGGCAGAGTCTGATCAAACGAGGCGGTTGCATAATCATGTAACCGCTGGGGAAATTATCAAAGCATTTAATTTACTTCCCATGATCAGATTTCCCTAGCCAATTCGGCGTCCCATTCACTTTCTTCAGACACTTCATTCGCTGGGGATAAATGCTCTCTTTTCGCTAAATTTTCCTCTCCTTCACAGTTCTGTCTTCCTACAGTTCAATGCACTCTGGGATCACCATATTCACCGAATTAGGTCAATGGGTCATCTTCAGAGCTGTATTGATTCATGCACACACAACCTAACCGTGCACGCTGTTGCACACGCTCGAGCCACAAGTTTTGGAGAAAATCTGATTAACAATTAAAACATTATTTACGAATAGAGACGTACCGTGAAATCAATCGTGAGTTAATACTTAATAATCACGAACTTCGTAGTGCACTAGCTGAATCGAAACGGCAAATTTGCTATTTAAATTCGTTGCTTATAAAGCAACGAGAAAAATATTCTCGGCTGAAGAATCATATTGTTGCTGAACTACAAAAGAGTTACAAGTGTATAATTAGAGACGTATTTCAAGAAGAGTTTACAGGAGACAATACTCCACCCCAAACTGATGGGTCTGTGGCACAAAGTTAAAACAAATAAAAGAAACTTTAATATCAAAACTACACAACAATGAATTTCATTTCTTATCTTTGCTTTCGGTACTTTCTTTTGGTGACAATATTTCGTCGGAACAACACGATGGGGATACGAGTGAACCGCGTGCCATACGTTGACACATCAACCCGTACCCCACAGAACCTCTAGTCTTTTCGCCTACTGGAAAGGGTTTACATCCCCGCCGGTTCAACGCTACACGGTAGCCGATGACATGTGGGCTACACGGTTCCATGTGGCCCATGCCTTCACGGTTATTCAACCAAAACGATGCGTAAATAAATTGACCCACCGTAGCGTCGCCAGGTCCTGGATACTTAGGTCTGATTTGAGTCACAACCGGGAAAATTTGAGAAAAATATGTAGCTGGAGTTCCCGAATTACATCAAGAGGAAATTAAAGTCACGTGATTCTATAATGTTACAAAGATATTTATTAACGCGAAATTATTACATCTGATTGATAGATAATTTATTTATTAATTTTAACTCTTCTTCCTTTATTCAATATCTTTTATTACGTATGTGAATTTCACAACTAAAATAAGTTTTATTTTGACTTGCCAATGAAATTTTGACAGTAAAAAATTAGTAAAACGATCAACCGTTAGTGCATACTACTAACGTCAATGTAATTTGTTTTTACAGTAGCTGAAACACCGCCTACTATTGTGAGAATCAAATTGTATCGCCGTCTCAAACCTGTGAACATCCGGGCGATAAGAGCACCAAATGGACTTCGAGCATTATCAAATGTTTACGAACCCTTTCGAGCCAGCACCGGCTGTGGTTTTCCTTCACGGAACTTTGCTAAATGAAAACCGCAGCAATTACGAAAATGTAGAATACATCGTTCCTTTATCGTGACATACAACCCTGGAATTATTCTGCCACAGAAATTTGAAATAAATAATCACCACCGTGTTCAGGGATGGCTAGTCTAAGTCAACAGGACCATAATGGCCGTAATCACACAAAAGAAGATAATTGTTAAATAGACAGTGAGAGAATCGACATAAGTCAGTTAGTAGCTGCGGGCAGATTTTTGTGTGTAAAAGTGATATATGAAACCTATAGGGTATAGGGTGGACTACAACTAAAAAGAAATATTCTCTTCGGACGTTGCGAGGGCAAAATACAATAGTCGATTATTAACAAAGAGATACAATAGTTATGCACGGCGGGTAACATACAATGAAGTAAGTTACATATTGTATTTCTATCTGTCGGATTTCTCTTAAGTGATATATAGCGTTTGAAATAATAGTGAAGAAGATCGTGTGATTCGAACTGACGCTATGACAGCTCGAATCACGAAAAAAATTTTACCTAAGCGTTACACACCAGGCTACTGACCGTGTTTAGAATTTGATTTCCAAACTCGACTATATTCCACTGATACGAATTATTTTTATTTTATCGCTTGGTATACGGTTCTGATGTATTTTTCTTATTCGATTTTTCGTTCGGTGTTCTTCACTATTTCGCTTGTGAATTGTGTGTATCTGTTAGAATCGCTACAGATACATAAACGGTTCGCCTTTTCACCTTTCAACAAAACAAACTACATTAAAAATGTATCTACAGAAATTGTAAATTAAAAGAAAGAAAAAGCAAATAGAAGGTGTATAGTAACAAAAAAAGGAAAATGTTATGTATGATGAAACTGTAAATAAAAAGAAAGGAAGTGTTTTGTTTTCCGTGTGTCGAATGGTGCCAAGACCAAAGAATGCCGAATGCACCCAATCGGCCCCGCCTCCGCCTCTCCCAAATATCTGGCTAGAGTACTGTGGTGGAGGAAGTATTGTGACAAGACACGGGCACAAGGTTCACTTCCTTCCACCAGCTTAACAAAGACAAACTTCCGCTGAAGGATAGTTCACCTGGTGAGTCAAAGTTCCAAACTGCAGAGCAAGACGTATACCGGGAAAGAAAGTCAAACGCACTGATTTAAGTTATTAATTAGATCATCACTTTATTTGTTGCTTTAATGGCTGGCGCAATACAAACTACTTTAAAGATAACCACAATTAATGTCCCCGCTAATGTAGATATCACACTTTATCAGACTACACATCAAACTTATTACTGAAATAACACTTTGCTCATAATTGGAAGTTGTTTTACGGTATGCGATCTGAATGTCACATTCAACGGGCAGGACGGCGGATATTGGCGTTTGCCATTTTGCACACTCACGACTCACAGGGGTGCGAGCTCCGATCGCACCCCTCGATGGTTAAAAGGCGGCCCATCGTATTTACGCGTCGCGCAGCGCTAAGGTAGCGTAGTGGAGACCCGACCGCCTCGGTCTGGTGATGGAAAAGGACTCCGCGATAAACGTGTCGTGCAGAGCCGACTCGCTAATGGGGTGAGTTTCCCCGAGAGAGAAAGTGTTCGTCTCGTGGTGAAAACGAGGAAAGATGATCTCACTGGTGAGGTCCTGTAGTGGTGTGCGTGAAATCGATCGTTGAGATCAGATTGTTTACTAACGCTCGCAGGCCAAAGAGATACGAAACCTAGACAAGCGACGCAGAACAAAGGAAGAAGCGACCTACGGGATCGTTCGGTAATGAGGATCAGCTGAGTAAATAACAGCCACTCATTACTGCTAAAAGGGATTGCGATACTTTATACAATGGAGATCGTATATCGTATTTCTGCCGACTGGAAGAATCGGATTATTTTGTTTGCATATGTTTATGCTATTGAATCCAATCAGGCGGCTAAGCGCGACGTTGGTGATTGTTGGAAGATTCAAACAAAGAAGTATTTCCGAGAGAAGTGCTTGCAGCTGAATCAATAGTTACAAGTCTCTGGGAAATAATTTAGATGGTTACACAATGACGGTTGTCATCTATGGCAACGCCAGGGTCGAACTCTAATGTGAATATCTACACTAATTGGGAATTCGGTTCTTGGTCGCTAATGCAGAGATCCATTGCTACATGTATGAATGCCGTTGTAGGAAAAATTCTTTACAGGCATTGCCAGGTAATGCATTGAAAGCATTAATTATTCTTTGGAAGGAAATGTTTTTGCTACGGGGAGATTGCGGTGCAGGTGTGGAAAGGTTGGTATTTGCCTGGCAACCGAAGGTACCGAATAGGTTTTGGTTTTATGCTCCTGTATAATGGAAAGAATTCTTGTAGGGAGTTGGTATGCGAAGAGATGCATGAAAAGTAAGAATTCTTTTACAGGGACTTTCGGGTTCTACCTTAGATAACCTAGATGGGTAAAGCATTTAAGGTGCTAATGCGATTGCATTAGCGAAACTTATAAAGTTGGGTCGAAGTTATGGGGGTTCTTGAGGTAAGTAACAGTGGGGTGAGGCGGAACCGCCACAGTACCACTGGAAATAACTCATAGAATAGAACAGATGGCTTTAGGACAGAGCTCCTCGATAGTATAGTGGTTAGTATACCCGCCTATGACGCTGGAGACCGGGGTTCGATTCCCCGTCGGGGAACCTCTGGCGCAAGACTAATGACCTTGCCCGGAAAAAACAAATCATTATGGAAAATTTAACAAGCCTCAGGACTTGCTAAATAAGGCCAAGACCGGTTCCCGGTTGTAGTGCCGATGATGATGATGATGATGATGATTTAATGAAATGATAGTATATGGTGGATTATAGTATACTGAGCATAGAGTGTAGCGCGCCAAAAGAATGTAAACATACACGCATATGTATGTACAGAATTACTTCTGTACATTTACATGTATTTATCTACTTGGAATAAGTTGTCACGCAGCCGCGGCAGAGACTCTTTGCTCGACTTTTGTACTGATAACATGACTTGAACACACATATACATATTCATTAATATATTGTAATCATTAAACTTATACAGTGCATTTTTCATTTATAATGTTAAACTGTGCTAATATGCAGTAGATAACAGGATACCACAAGTTAGGTCTCCAAAATAAATTATACTGTGACGCATATGATAATCAGCTGTGATAACTGGCGGGTCTCCAAAACAAAGTACCAGAGTATTCTAGAAAGTACTGGAAAACTGGAGACTATGAGCAGTAGAAAATTCGAGGCTATGGAACAGACGGAAACGAAACGCCGAATCAGAATGAGGAAAAACGGTATAAATATTTCGCCCGCAGATTAAGGAGAGTGGTAAGCAGTTAGAATGCGCTAAGTTAGAAAACGATAAGTCTCGGAAGTGTCACCGAATTATTAGCGAAATATCAAGTAACGGTTGTTATTAACAGACTAATAAAGTGTTTACAAAAAAAAAATCGATTTAACGGCTCTTATTTATTAAAATAATTAATTCGGCGAACCCTAAGCTCGCAACAATACTATAGGATATGATACCACGGGATAAAATATCAAAGGAAATTGTACCATAGTCAGGGGTTTCATGAAATAAGATACAAAAATATTGGACACTATAAAAAATAATACCATAGGCTAGGACTTCATAGAATGTGATACAGGCATACAAGATGTCATAGAATGGGTGTAGGCATCCTATTTGATATCATTATACAAATACTATCAGAAGTGTCGATAAGTGAAATGACGGAAGGTGCTGTTCCTTAATTATTTGCCTGCGAAAACTATTAATCAAAGAGTGCCTGTATATGGTCGGAAATACTCAATCGGTCGCCAAAAACGATTGTGACTATTCCAATAAATTACGCACAGACAACCGTAGTTAGGGCCACAATACCGGAAACGGAGCAAAAAAAACCATCAGAGTCGTATACCACAGCATTACTTTACCGATTGTGTAGCGACTTGTGACATTCTCACAAAAAACGCGGCCGTAATCTGTTGGGTCGAAGCTGTGATCCTAGCTTTTTTAACGTGAATTCTAATTACGTGTCTCTTTGCTTTGCAAAACGCTACACTTGCTGAACCCAAATTGATTTGTAGGGAACTAATACTTTAATGTCACTTCCTCATAAAGGACGCGTACACATTTCGCGCACTCCATTCAAGCTAACCGTCACATGGTGACTGGAGGTGGCGTAATATGACAATTCCACCAAATCACGCATGTGCGTCACAGTAAGAAACACAACACACAAAGAGAATCGAAGAAATGGTCAGTGCCCTATACCAGAACAGTAACGCCCCAATCACAAGCTTCCTTCAGAATTGCCGGATATCATGAAAATTAACCTTTCCATAGCATGGAATCTTCAATAGTTGGTAAAATGCAATTTTATGAAAGATTATGGACTGAAGTAAATTGTTTGAATGTAAATCTTAAAGATTTTATCTCTTGGTGACGGTAACAGTGGTTTTTGCAGCAATAGACTGGGACAACCCGAGGTTTGTTTGCCGCAGCGGAGATCGAAAAGGCAAGTCGGAGGAATACCGTAAGATTTTCGTCATATTTGGGGTCACGTCACGTGATGAGCAGAAACGCTCAGGAATTCTAAAGAGAACTTCCATTGGCAGCAAGTGGCATCAGTACATGCAAGCTTTCCCAATACCTAGAGAAGCCAACGACATGGCAAAGAAAGTGCAAAGGGTCCTTGCCAAGGCCGGATTTTGTCTAAGGGGGTGGGGCAGGAATAACCCATAAGCACTCAAAGGAATCCAGCAACATCATCAACCAAATTTGCAGGAATTGATAAAGAAGAAAAACATCCTCGGAACTAGATGACTGATGACCGAAGACATACTGGTTTTCACCTTAGAGTCCGGAGCACTCGCCCCGAAGTTCTCGGCCGGAAAACGATCCCTACCAAGAGGGAAGTTACTAGCGAGATAATGTCCACTTTTGACTCGCTAGAGCTCGCAATATCGATATCCATCCCAGGGAAGAAGCTAATACAGGATAAATGGCGTATCAAAATCGGACTGGACAAGAAGATTCAGGAAGAACAGAGGAGTACCTGGGCCAGGTGTGTGAAGTAAGTACATTTTCTCAAGGAATGGCGAATCCAGTGATGCTTATGTGGGGATATTTCGTTGGTGTACCAGCACGGGCACGGATACACAAATATTCCTCCGAGAAGATGGTATGACAGGTGATCACCGAAGATTTATCGCCTGTCTGGATGCTTTTCTTATTTTTCTTATTATGTATTAGATGGTGTCCTGTGTGGATTTAATAATAAGAAGTTTTCCTGTTTCTTATTTGAGAAAGTAATTATTTCGAAATAATTGTCTTTATAAAATACGCATCTTTGTTTTTTGACTCTTTATTTCAAGGTCTAAAGAGTTTAGAATGAAACACTTGTATTACTGCTTGTGTCATTACACAAGAAGATTGTTCTGTTCAAGGGGTTTTTATTTAAACACAAGAAAGCTTCCGACTCGACTTCCTTCACACGTTCTAATCGACTTTCTCCGCCGAATGCTTAACCCCGACTGCCTGTGACTCGTGCAGAGTCAACACTGGGCTACGGGTGAGTTTTGTTCTTTAGGAGAAAGCGAAGTCTCTCTTTGGTGACCAATCGGAGAGGATCTCTCTGAGTAGGTCCTGGCGAGTGTGCGGTTGCTCCCGCGGAGATTACATTGTTAACCCATGCTGCGAGGTCATGGGTAAACGAAACTGGGAAAAAGGAGATGGGACAAAGGGCATCGTGGGAGATGTGCATGCAGCTGTGTAAATAGGCTGCATGCCATTAGGGAAACTGGTGCTAAAAGCAATTTAGATACTTACACAATGGTGATTGTGCACGGTATCTAAGCCGGCGGAAAGGATCGAATTCTTTTGTGTGTATATTTACACGCTGGTGAACTCGGTTTTTGGCGGCTAGACGCGAGATGCCAAAACTGCTTTTGTCGGTTGGACAAAAGGTTGAATGTGGATAAGCCAGGAAAATCTGCTGCGTACGTGTGCGGCAGGATTTGCTGGCTGACAGGGGCGCCGATAAGGTTTCCTGATTTATGACGGTTATTTTGTATGTTAACCGAATTATTTTCAGGAAAATTGGTGTGATGCATTAATGCATGAAACAATGCCCTTGGGGGGAAATGTTTGCAGGTGACTGCGGGTTGGTGAGGGGGGTTGGGGTTGGAAATGCGGGTGGTTTTTCGCGTAGCTTTAAAAACCCCCACACTTACCCCCACCCGAGAAGGCGGCCAACTATGCACGCTTACCGATGCGAGTGAAGCAGCCTACACAGAACAGTAAAACTTGATGAAAGAGTAAGCGTAACTATGTTTGTCAGTAAGGCTCGAGGAACGCCAATGAAACCGCTATCTATACTCCGACTGGAGTTACAAGCAGACTTATTGGAAAACAGGCTGGCAGATACAGTCGAAAAGGAGCTCAGGCTCAAGATATCAAAGAAATGGCAAAATCAGATACACAGAAATTCAAGACATTCGTGGCGGAAATCGAAGAAATCACAATACTACAGGACTGCCGATGGGTGCTGACGAAGGAGAACCCAATATACGCTATCACAAGTACACCCAGCGGGTTGAATAGTATAGGAAGATGGTTCAGAAATTCGATCTTCTTGTACGCAGATGAAGATAAATGGCCAAATCGTACTTTTGCAAGCATAAATACGACCACGGCGGAGAAGGGCAACTCTCGACTCATACCAATCCTAGGGCGATTCTACAGTTGGATGGGTCTACAAAGAGCTATTGTACACCTACTCCAGTTGGCATACACACTGACGAGAAGAAGCCCATGGTGGAAATAAGCCGACATCGCCGGCAAGGACAAGAAGTGTTAATCCCAAAAACGGGATCCAAAGGAAAAACTTAATACGTTCTTGCCATCTGGGAAAGATGAATGGAGGAATTTTAGACCCATAGAGGAAATAGGACCAAAGAAGAATTTCTGTTATTGATTGTGCTGAACCAAACTCTTCCGACTTCCCAATCAAGTATTGAGGGAAATTCAACGGCCCCAAAACATTTTTGAGAAAGGGTTTCAGGAAAAGCGAAACTATAATCCCAGGTCGTTCTATTTTTTCTCCACCGGGTCCATAAACCAAGTTCCGTAAGATTGTCAAGCATCTTCTCCCAACCATGTCACGTTTCATCAAGCTCTGCCGTCTTCGTAAACAAGTATTAAGGGGAAATTTGATGGCCCCAAAACACTTTTGTAAAAGTGCTTCAGGAAAGGTGAAGCTATAAGGCTATGTTGGTCTCTTTTTTCTCAACCGGGTCCACCAACCAAGCTCCATAAGATGGCCAAGCATTTTTTCCCAACCATTTCATATTTCATCTGAAGTCTTTAGCTTAATGGGGTCGCATTTTACCGGGCGGATGGGCATTGGCACTCAACCTATCACTCCGTACATACTGCCTTCTGTCATCAAAAAGAAAGTGCAACGCAGATACTAAGAGTGACAGTTGCGTCAATAATACCATAGATATCTTTGTCTTTTCTTCGGAACGTTAAAGCTGCGAAAAGTTCAGCAGGATGTTTTGAATTTGGATAACAGATGCAAGAAATACTTTACTATCACTTATTTAGAGTCAAGTTAACAGTCATAGATGTGCCCTGGTCAAATGTTTCATTCAGAAACAGGATTTCTTCAAGAAATAAAATGGAACGATGAAACTCATAAAGACATCACCCCTACACATTAGAATTCGTCAACACAGGCGGAATATACCCTCTGTCCTCCTGTTCTATTGAGTAGTATACTGCTCAAATGATTTTAGAAGTGACGTTCGTCCTGTCGTGAAAGCCACCAATTCGACAGCGCAATACCGGTTTACATTATACACCATTTAGATGTACAGATAATTACAGGGAATTGTTCTACAGTCGAACTACACGAAATTTGAATGGTCCCTTGATTATATGCTCCTATGAGAGTACAATCTTCAGTAATTCCGAACTATCGATGTCTCCTTTCTGTCATACGTCGCCCGTGTGTGAATTTTATTTAATATCACAAAATCCTCTTGCAGTCGAGTGTTGTAATACAAAAAAAGCACATAACAGAAGTCACCATGTTTAAAACATAATTCTTTACATCCTTTTTGTAATGGAGCATTGTCACTTCAAGGCAGTCAGAAATCAAATAAAATTTGTTGGAATGACGATGTATCCATAAATTCTCTTTCGCTCACCTCGACAGGAAATGGAATTACCACTCTCCTCACTAAATGGCCACTGGTAAGCCATCAATATGATTTGGTTCTTGTCCAAGGACAATACAACAATATCCTATCTGCAGTCATTATATGGCGATTATAGTCGTGATAAGCCTCATCCGTGCTGGCAGCATAAGCGGCATAAATTAGGCCATACGATTGATGAGCCCATAGTGGTTGTTGGAGAAGTCCTTTTATGCGCCTTTTATTTCTTTTCGTCCTCGGTATATCTTTTATAAAAGTCAGCAAATGGCTAGGTCAAAAGCCATCATCTCCAGAGTATACATTTATATATGTCCACAGTACACATAAGGTTTCTACTTACTCAGCCCTGTTGTCCCCCATTCTATTTTCTATCCCGATCAGTATCCGGGCAGACGGTCCATTTGTCCCGATCAACGATTTATTGCTACCAACAAATCAAAATAACGTGCAACGTGTGCATATCCCCCACCGCACTCTCGCCCGAAAACAAACAATCAACCATAAGACGTCAGCATTTAGATACTCCCCAATAATAGTGAAGCACAGGATACAGTCGTATCCAGCAGACAGCGCCCGGAACTTAGTGATACATTACCGGGTCCATTTCAATTTGAGCCTCCATCTGCAGATGAAATAACTCACGAGAAGAATGAACGCTTCAAGTGGAGCCTCAATGGTTTGGCTGGTTGTATTATTTATGGATTTCCATCAAACACCACCCTCCCGGCCCGCGCCGCTGAATTATGCACGAGGTCATAAAATTTGTGTCCAATTAATGTCACGAGACGACCCACCCGATGGCAAGGAGGCGCAAAGATGCAGATGAATGAAATGCGTTAGAAGCTGGGGCATTAGGGTGCCTAACTTGCGGTTGCTACACCAGCGGAATACGTAAATCTGTGATCAACGCTCCGCGTCACATCAAGCCACTCGAATGGGCCTTTTAAAGAGACTAGAACGCGAGCGCTCTCAAGTTTATTAACTGAACACACAACGACTAACTGAATGTGATTTAATTAATTAGTGATACCATGCGTGTGGGGGGCCTTTGAAGATGGGGTTGCCGTGCGAAGGAGGGTGGTTTCTGTATCCCCAGATTTTGTCAGCTGATGCTGAAGAATGCTTCGAGAAAGTCACACATATGAAGAACGTTGCTATGTTGATTGATCCTCATAAATCAAGATGAGTCACGTGGGACGTGGAGCTGAATTAGGTGCTGTAACCTATAGAAATGATTTGTGGTGTGATTGTTGGGGTGGAAAGGGAGCAGAGTCACGTGTAGAATATGGAGGGTGGAATGGGATGGATGCGAAGGCGGAATTATGAGAAAATTAATTTGAAACGATTTCCATCGGAGGTAATTAGTAAAGCAAGCAAAACAAATGTGACATGGCGGTCGATGTGGTGACATTACATTTTAAAGTGTTTCTACACCTGCCGCTGGATGCCTGGTGATAAATTTCCACTAGTGCTAGGTGCGTAGCTATGCGTGAGAGCGTTCTGGTTTTTGATTATTTATTGTACGGAAAGTCAATTCAACGAAGGCTTCTCAAGAGAGAGCATGTGGTCCCTTGAGAAGATTGGTTTTTGACGACAGGCGAATAAGGAATTGTAAATCTAAATTGAATTGTTTATTAGAGTGTTTATCAATTTATTTGGTCCTTCTTAAAATGCTGTCTTCTATCAACAATTTCTCCAGTTTGTCTTATAATTTGTGGGCTTTAATGCTCTCACGTCATTGGGTAATAAAGCGGAAGACAAATTTGACGAAAACGGCAAAGTGACTACCTGTCACGTTGGCACATTCCCATTCGTAAATATTCCATTTTTATTCCAAGTTCCATCCAAAGACGGAGAGAAGTACTAGTTAATAGCGTATGGAAAGTGTCTCCCTTGCCTCCAGTGAGAAATCATATTATACCTATCGCTGTTCATATCGATAGAACAGAAGTCCTGAGTAGTAACATCACGTGACTAGACGGAAACTTTGCTGAGTCCGCCACACTCAACCGACAATCGATTTGACGTATCAACAGGAAGCTTGGTGGCCTGCGTGCCCAAAGAGCAAGGAAGTGTACTGCCCACGAGTCAAGGGAAGCATTTCGACAAATAGACTCACGGTTAGACCCATCATTTGGAAGGTTGAAGGCTACGGCAATGGTGGTCGGTCGCCAAATGAGAGCTTGAAACAGCCGAAGCAAAGGCAAGCCTGGCGAACGGAATTTGAAGGTCGGTAAAGAAGAACTTCACCACAGCCAGATCAAATCGTGGCTCAACCAACAGAAACCGATTGAGGATGAGAAAACGATCCCATATCACGGACACAAGGAACAAGAAATACCAATATCCAGGAGTAAAGATCAAGCAATGGTAAGTTTTTTCAGAATGACCGACTTTAAGGCATCTGATCGAGCCCCCACTCTTCAACGGTGCCCGTGAAGAATGGTTGGTATTACGATGACACAGCATTTGATCTTACCTTCCCACAGAACTTAGCGAATTTTCGAGGAGCACCCCCCAGGATAGCGAGAGGGACCGTAAGAACTCTGCTATTCATAACCATGGTTCTAAAGGAAGTAATGAAAGGATTAGAGGTACGTTTTTTAAAACCGGAAGGATTTGCATTAACAGAATTGACGAAGCTCAAGAGTCTGCCGCGACTCATGGAATACCCAATTAGTGTATGAAATATTGCTAGTTACAAGAGGAACCCAGTCGCCAATTTCAGGAGCAGTTGCTGAACTCACGCGTGAACGAAATGATCAACAAACTGCCACCGACTATAAACTGTATATGGTTTAAGTACCATCACAAACGTGAATAGGAAGAACTACCAGACTAGGAAGTAGAAGCCGTCAAGTGCGACGGCTTCGCCCACCAAAAGTACCCTATAAACCCAAGAGGAACTACCCATAAAAACATCATCATCATCATCATCATCATCATCGGCACTACAACCGGGAACCGGTCTTGGGATTATTTAGCAAGTCCTGTGGCTTGTTAAATTTTCCATAATTATTTGTTGTTTTCCGGGCAAGGTCGTTAGTCTTGCGCCAGAAATACTGGTCCCGAAATAGAAGGAGGAAAAGCGTGGAGACTCATCTACGCTCTTCAAGAAGCTGGATTCCCACAGATTCGAGCAAAGCAGGGAACCAGGTATGCCACGAAAGACATTGAATCTTTGACCATCCAAAGTTCAAGAAGGTGAGTACTGATGGAAGCCAGGCTCTGATGCAAATTTCTTCATTACCAACATAGGAGATCAAGCTCAAAGGTATGCAACAATTGGACAAGAAGTCACCACATTGTCCTCCACTCAGGTGGACCTCTGTAGAAGGCAACCGAGAAGTGTCCAGTATAGACAAGGTTTCAAGAAAAGTGACTCGTAAAACATAAGAGTAAAGTTCAAAGGGCCACACAAGAAGCATGATAAGACGATCGAAATAAGAACGATTGAAATAAGAACGATCGAAATAAGAACGATCGAAATAAGAACGATCGACAACTCGAAGCTTTCTCAGCAAGAAATAAAGGAGAATACAACTAAAAGATGCGGACACTAGCGAAGCCTCGAAGATTAATTAACCTACTCCTAGGAGGATCTAAAAATCGTAACTAGACAGAACAAAGGAAGGCCTATAGTGACAAGGAAATTTAATGAAGGAAGATGCATCGGATAGGTGGTCTTATTTACAAGTTTAGGATTGATTCATTGTAGAAACATCGACAGAGACGGTGTTCCAGTAAGTACTGTCAACCATTCCAGGCAAATAATAACGGGAAGGATTTGCTAGTTCGATGCCATCGCGAAATTCGATGTCTTATAATAAATCCTCGCCGTCCGAAAAATGACGACCTCAATGACGTAAAAAACCAGGTCAACAAGAACTTGGTCAGGAATGAGATAATGGAACAAAAAAAAATCCCCAGAAGAGCTTGCGATAGCAGTGGAGCAGTAAAAGAGAAATTTCTTGGGACGGTCACGAAAATATGGAGCGAAATACTTGGAAGACAAGAGAAACTATGAGAATCGCGACCATGAGAGTGCAAACGACATCATTGACGTATACAAGAAAGGCAAGGGGACCAAACGTCAACTAAAGG
Organism: Microdon myrmicae; assembly: GCA_963931805.1. Taxonomy (NCBI): domain Eukaryota; kingdom Metazoa; phylum Arthropoda; class Insecta; order Diptera; family Syrphidae; genus Microdon; species Microdon myrmicae. Next base: position 52,561,479 of record OZ007497.1, on the reverse strand, counting down.
CAGACAGATTGAAAGATAATTCTGATGATGAGATCGCAGATAGGAAGTGAACAACCACCCCGTCATTCCGCGATATCATTAGGAGAAATTTTCGACTATGTTTCGGATGTGCGGCTGATGCCCCGGACTGACACGGAGATAACTCATGACAGTACTATAGCGTTTGCGATGATAGTGAATCACGTGTGATTCGACCTGACGCTATGACAGCTCAAATGACTAAAAATGTAACCGATGCTCAACACATCAGGCCACTGACGCGTGTACGAATTCGATTTTTAAACTCAAGTACACTCAACTGATGTGGAATTGTTATGTTATCGCTATGGTAAACGGCTCTGATGCTTTGCTTATTTGAAATTCCTTTCTGTGTTCTTCACTATTTGCTTGTATATTTTGTGTGTATCTGTTAGAAACGCCACACTACTCCCTCCTTAGTAACTGTTACGATCAACTTCGTCTGCGAATGACGGAGCGAGAGAACATCGGACCAGGCGAGTGTCGGTGCTCTATGCGGAAGTCGTGATCGTCGTCGTGAAGTTCTGTTTACTATGGGAAAGTCTGTGCTGTGTGTACACGGATCACGTCGGGGTTGTTGCGTTAAGCAAGGATAGTGAAGAAGGTGAATTGAATACACGATGAAATCGGTGAGAAGCGAAGCAATGAAGCATCAGGCTACTGGCCGAGTGTACGAATTCGATTTCTAAACTCAAGTACACTCAACTGATGTTGAATTGTTATGTTATCGCAATAGTATACGGCTCTGATGCTTTGCCTATTTGAATTTCCATTCTTATTGTTCACTATTTGCTTGTATATTTTGTGTGTATCTGTTAGAAACACCACAGTACCTTCTGAAATAAAGAATTCTAGGGGTACTCTAGTTTCCCATCCAGATCCCCGGGGGGGTCTATGTGAGGGACAACATCATTCAAATATTTTGATAAATAACGGAATGTTAGAAATTCGTCATCGTTAATCGGGTTCGTTTTCGAAACTCTGTCGACGTTCGACTGATAACGCCATTAAGTAACACCAATTCGAATGTAAATGCCGGCCACCAATATTTGCAAACAGAGAAACCTGATATCCTTGCCCTAACTGAGACCCAGGTCCATTTATCACCTGATTCGACATATCTTCGTTGCTCAGGATACGTTTTACATTTGAGATTCGTTTTAAGAGTGGAGTCTGCGTCTCTACGCGGTTCGATCTAGCTTGCCAAAGGATGGAGGCGTTAGAACCCAATAACTTGGACATAATGTGTTTGAAAGTCGTGCTGAGGAATTCTGTTCAATTTCTTTTTTGTCTTTACCGGCCCCAGAATGATGATCGGCCGGTGATACTTTTCGAACATCTTTCCCGTACCGTCGACTGGATACATCAGCTTTGTGATATTGTCGTCCTGGGCGATTTGAATGTACACAACTACGCTGGTTGGTAAGCTCTAACAGAACCGACGACGCTGGGAGGGAAGTGGAGATCTTCACTGTTGGCCGCAATTTGACTCAACTCGTGGTGGAACTATCTGTATTAGTAATTTCCTGGGTTTCACCAAGTGCAAGGATAGTTTCTTTTTTTTTTACACTAACGCGCGCACAAAAGGGGACTTTGGAGTACCCTTAAATGTCAGAGCACAGTGCGAGCGGAGAGTTGGTTTTTGGTTAGAAGCGTGGGCAGACACAAAGGAGAAATTGCATCTCAAGTCGCGAATGTTACACAAATCAACGCGAAATTCCCGCTCCACTGAAATGGCACTACACAGAAAACCAATACCGCGTCTGGAAAGAATGCAAGTCGGGGTCAGCAATAGATAAGCGAAAGCAACCACTACAGGTGTTATGCCCTTGTAGTAGGTAGCTCACTAAGATCCGTGCCGAACTCCAGGTCACACCCCTTCCATGATGAACAATACGCCAGTCAGACACCAAAAACTCTCCAACGATTATAAATCAATCGAGAGTATCGATGCCTGAGGGGCGCAAGCAGAGGTGCAAAAAAAAACTTGTGCCCACTTTATCAGAATTCTACAATGTAGTTATGATTCATAGTTTTGGTTACGACTCACTTCGAATTTATTATTATTATTATTATTATTATTTATTGGCCTGTAGGAACCCGGAAGTTCATGACCTTACCGACTCGACTCCGCCATTGTTCCCTGTCCTGTGCACTCTCCTTCCACGCTTGACCATTCGATCCGATCTCCTCTAGGTCAAACCTAACATTGTCCTCCCATCTGCGTCGCGGGTGTCAGGTCGGTCTCTTTCCTGTTGGTCTACCGTCAAGAATTCTATGCACGGTCCTATTGTTGCCCATTCGCGCCACGTGTCCGGCCCATCTTAATCTTCGCGACTACTTACTCTCACTATTGTAGGTTTGTGATATAGCTCTTCCAATTCGTGGTTTTGGAGTTTCCTCCATTGTCCTGTCTCCTCGTCATATTTACCTCCAAAGATACCCCTCAAAACTTTATTCTCGAATACGCGGAATTTGTTTTCTTCCCGATTTGTGAGGGCCCATGTTTCGCATCCATATAGAACAATCGGTATGATTATGGTTCTATAGACATGGAGCTTTATGTTACGTGATAGCAGTCTGGATTTCAGCAGTTTACTGACTGCGTGCCAACTAGCGTTGCCAGAATGCAGTCTTTTGTTAATTTCCTTCGACGTTACTGGCCGTCAGTATCGTTCCCAGATATTTAAGTACTTTAACTTTTTGAAATATCTTACCCCTGACATTTATATGTGTTCCCTGAGGTCCACCTGCTCCCGCCGTATTCATGTATTTTGTTTTGTCTTCATTTATTTCCAGGCCTACCTCTACTGCCGCTTGCATGATGATTTCACAGTTTTTACTAACAGTTTCTAGATTATCGCCCAGAACGGCGATGTCATCCGCATATGCAAGCACTTGTGCTACCTCGTTCAGGGATGATCCGGCCATGTTGTCGTCTTGTACCTTTCTGATGACATACTCGAGGACAAGGTTAAAAAGACATGGTGATAGACCACCTCCCTGCTTTAGTTCGTCCCGGATTTCAAATGGTTCTGAGAGGTGGTTTTCTGTTCTAACTCGCCCTTTGTTTTTGTTCATGCAAATTTGAATGAGGACGGCATATTTTTTCGGGAGTCCCAGCTCCACCACAATATTGTGGCTTTTTTGAAGTCAACGAACAGTTGGTGAACCGTCTCTCCGTATTCCCACTTCTTTTCCATTAGTTGCCTTATTGTGAACATTTGGTCGCTTGTTGACCGATTCCTACGGAATCCACATTGATAGTTTCCCAGTATCTCTTCTGCGTACGGTATGATTCTCGCCAGTATGACATTTGTTAGTATTTTTTATGTGGTTGGGAGCAATGATATTCCTCTGTAGTTTTCGCAGTCAGATCTGTCGCCTTTTTTGAAAATGGGAACGACTATTGAGGTTTCCCATTCTACCGGAGTGGCTTTGTGGCAACTCTAACAGATACACACAATTCACAAGCAAAAATAGTGAAGATCACGAACGAAGAAAATCGAATAAGAAAAATACATCAGAACCGTATACGAAGCGATAACAAAAATAATTCACATCAGTGGAGTATAGTTGAGTTTGGAAGCCAAATTCTAAACACGGTCAGTAGCCTGATGCGTAACGCTTAGGTAATTTTTTTTTCGTGATTCAAGCTGTCATAGCGTTAGTTCGAATCACACGATCTTCTTCACTATTATTTCAAACGCTATAACTTCCTTATCCCATATTGTTTGGATGGGCTGGTGGATCTTTCGAGCGGTTGTCTCGCCTCACTTCGAATTTGCAAATAAGACTAGATGTTAGGTGTCATCTTCAGAGGGAAGGCATCTTCATTCGCTGCCATTTTCAGGTACTTCAGAGCACTTCCTCGCACTAATAGTTGGGTATGCTCAAGAGTGGATGTTTCTTATTTTCAAGTTCACCGGAATAATTCACTCTCCCATTCGCGCCAAGGAGTGCCTCGCAAGGGTAACAAGGGGAGCAATAGATACCCGGTGGGATTCAGACAGAGAAAGGCCAGCTAGCGAGGGAAATATATGGAATGTCCACGAAATGTCCGATATATCGTCGAAGTATATGTCCACGAAATGTCCACTATGGCGTTGGAAGGTTGCGGGCACACTGAGAGCTAGACGTCCTTTGGGTCCTTTTTTTTTAATTGGTATTTAAAACCAGAGCAATTAAATATATATACAAAAGTCCCGCTTCATTCTTAGTTTAACTGTTTCTGATTGCAATTATTGCACTTTATTTGAAAGTTAAATATGCACGATTAATAAACTCATGCAACATCTCTGATTTCTGTAACACCGACAGATAACGACGAAGGTTTTACGGAAACAACATATAACAAGCATTTTATATACAATCTCGCGCAGTATTCTATTCTGACAGGGGGCTGTAACATAGGCTTTTATTATATTATTGGCCAACAAGAGATGTGGCACAACACCCTGGCATATGGCGAGCTTAGGTAAGCAAACTAGGTCATGGAAATACCACAGCATTATCGAATAAGCCCACCAATTCAATGTCGAGTAAAGAATGAATGTCACATATTTATCTAATCACAATTACATTGCTTCACTCTCGCCAGGGTTGTGTCTTTTTTTGATACTATAAAAGCCATCGACCCGCGGCATAGGTGAAGTTCACCGCATCACTCGTAACAGCTCAAATGAAGATGGATTACATTGTGATGTTTTTAGTTCTACTGGCTTTTGCAAGTCGTGTTGTGGTTCCTGTGCCCGTCGAAACAAAACGCGTAATAGGAGGTGTAGAAGTCGACATAGCAGAATTTCCTTTCATTGCGTCTATTCGACTTAATGGCGTTCATATCTGTGGAGGATCCATCGTTTCACAGGATACGATTCTAACAGCTGCACATTGCATAGAGGTAGTCGGCGATAATGACATTACAGTTCATGTAGGAAGCTCCAACATTAATAATGGACAAGTTTACGAAGTTCCTATGACGATAACACACGGCAAATTCACAAATGACGGACTGATTAACGACATTGCTGTTATAAAGGTCAGTAGACCAATTAATTTCGGCCCAAAAGTTCAACCAATCGATTTGTCTGAGAAGCGTCCACCTCCTGGAAGCAAAGCTGTCGTCGCCGGCTGGGGAAGGTTTTCGGCGACTTCGACGAAATCGGCTGAACTGAGAGCTGTAGCCGTTCCAATTGTTGATCAGGAAATATGTAGAGCAGAGTATGCAATCGAGAACAAAGTTATTGATTCAAATATGATATGTGCCGGTGATGAGGAAGGGGTAATGAGTAGCTGTCCTGGAGATTCTGGTGGACCGTTAGTGGATATGACCACTGGAACACTCTTGGGTATCGTTTCGTTTGGTCAGGGATGCGGTGAGCAAGCCCCGGCTGTTTACACATCTGTGCCTGATATGATCGACTGGATTACACGGATGATAAGCTTCTGATGCGCAATGGGGGCGACAGTTGTCAAGGAGTTTGATTATTAATGGACTGGAAAAGGTCAGATTTGAGAATTTGGATAAAAACAAAGAACTATATAATTGTAATGTATTTTTCATATTGCACGCATCAGAAAATTTACTGTTCGAATGGATGGTAAATTCAATAGTCTCGAAAATTCCCTTGTACTCAATTTGATCTAAGCTTCAACACCCTCAACCTGAATTCCATATTAGCTTTAAAATCATGAATCTAGATTTAATGCTGTCTTGCACTGTAGGATAAATAAAACAAATAAAAAATACTAGTCGAATACTTGCGAATACGTGACATAATTTTATGAGATAACAAACTTTCTGACCGTCCGAAAGTTTGCACCCGAATTTACGAATGAAAAGTGACAACACGTTTCTACTTACAGTTAACATTGAGGACGACATTTGTCTCCAGACGTTGTCCCTCTGGCATGGCACGATTCCAAACAACACATTTGTACTTGGCACCGTCATCATCACGACGCGGAACAATCGATAATGTTGCATTTGTTTGAAAATCCTTAGAGCCACCCTTCTGTAGGTGAGCTTGCAATGGAACACTGCTACCATCACGGTACCATCTGAAAATAAAGTCAATCAAAATAATTAATTTAAATGCAAATATCATTGTGTGTACATAATTCATAAAAATTGTGACCATAGTCAGTCATCTATTTGCTGACCACTCAATTTAGAGAACCTAAATTACAGTCTATTCAGACGGTGACACGTATAGTGTCATCCTGAGAATAGAATGGATAAAAAATTCTACAATGAGGTCAAACATTTGACCACTGTTCAGGATTGCAAACGTGACTAGATTGCCAGCAGGATGCTCTGACATAATGTAGTAGATGATGTGAGTAGTAGGGTTTGGGGTGTTCCGGGACAGTTTCTGGCTCAAAATTCTATTTATAGACACGATGACTCATCACATCCGAAAGCTGTATGTCAAGGTTGAGATATGTTTGGTGGGTGGCGAAGGCAGTTTGTGGGAGTGATTCATGGTTGGCGGGGGGTTGTGGGTTCTTATCAAGGTGTAGTAATTGCTGTTCTTATCAGGGGTAGTAATTGATGCTCTTATCAGGTGTAGTAATTGATGCTCTTATCAGGGGTAGTAATTGATGCTCTTATCAGGTGTAGTAATTGTTGTTATTATCAGGGGTAGTAATTGATGCTCTTATCAGGGGTAGTAATTGATGCTCTTATCAGGTGTAGTAATTGATGCTCTTATCAGGTGTAGTAATTGTTGTAGTTTGTAGTATTCTTATTGGCTGTAGTAATTGTTGTTATTATCAGGGGTAGTAATTGATGCTCTTATCAGGGGTAGTAATTGCTGTTGTTTGTAGTATGTTTCTTATCGGAAGTAGTAATTGTAGTATTTTGTAGTGTTCTTATCAGGGGTAGTAATTGCTGTTGTGTGTAGTACGTTTCTTATCAGGGATAGTAATTGCTGTTCTTATCAGGGGTAGTAATTGATGCTCTTATTGGCTGTAGTAATTGTTGTTCTTATCAGGGGCAGTAATTGCTGTTGTTTGTAGTATGTTTCTTATCAGGAGTAGTAATTGATGCTCTTATCAGGGGTAGTAATTGATGCTCTTATCAGGAGTAGTAATTGATGCTCTTATCAGGTGTATTAATTGATGCTCTTATCAGGTGTAGTAATTGCTGTTCTTATCAGGCGTAGTAATTGTTGTAGTTTGTAGTATTCTTATTGGCTGTAGTAATTGTTGTTCTTATCAGATGTAGTAATTTGAGTATCGGGGCTTTTTGTTAATGGATTGTCGGGCTTTTTGCTAATGGTTTGTGCTTTTTTTTGTTGAGTCATTGGATAGAGTAATATATATGGGGATTTTGTGTTGTTCGTGTATTTGTATGGAAATGGTTCATCATCGTCATGGGAATTTTTGGTGATTCTTTATAGCGGATCTGGGACAGTTTTTGCATAGGAAAAAAGCCATGCCCATATATGATAATTCCGGAAGTGGCCCCCTAGGAAATGAGGTAATCGGAGGCGGGCGGATGATTCATGATCGTTGTCTTTGGGTGATCGATATTTTTTTAATTTTGGGTTGTGATTAATGGTTGTTATCAGTAGTTGGCGATCGATATTTTTTCAATTTGAGGTGTGTGATTCATGGTCGTTTTGGCTTGTTGGGTATTTGTTATCAGGTGTGTACATCTTCAGTGGGTTATGGATTTGTACTTGTTATCAGTATTTTTTCAATTTGAGGTGTGTGATTCATGGTTGTTTTGGTCTGTTGTGTGCTTGTTATCAGGTGTGTACATCTTCAATGAGTTGTGGATTTGTACTTGTTATCAGTATTTTTTCAATTTGAGATGTGTGATTCATGATTGTTTTGGTCTGTTGTATATTTGTTATCAGGTGTCAACATCTTCAGTGGGTCGTGGATTTGTACTTGTTATCTCGGTAAGTGAATTATGTATTAGGTTTGGGTGATTAGCGTTCAAGGTTAATTGTGTGACATGAGCAGATGGTATTTTAAATTTGGGTGTGTGAATAGGTGATAGGTGATTCATGATTGTTTGACAGTGAATATATTATTATTTAGTCATTGAGTTTGAGTAATATATATGGGAATTTTTTGGGTGATTCTGTCTTGAAATGGATGTATGTTTTAGCTGTTTCTTAATATATGGACATTTTTTGATGATTCTGTATGCTTTTAGACTATCGGGCTTTTTGCTATATATATATATTGAATATGGGCTATTTTTAGCGCTACAATTTTGAGTTTTTATATGGATATATTATTAATTGCATACTTTAGGGGATACGCATTATTCATATGATATATTAAATTGTTTGTGTTTCTGACTTTTGTTTCGGTTAAAGTTTGCAGTAGGTTAATTGAGGGACAAAAATATAGTAATAGTGTTGTTATCAATTGTTTTAATTTTGTTCAGATGTGGTTCATGGATGTTTGGCTTGTTGTGTATTTGTTATCAGGTGAGTACATCTTCAGTGGGTTGGGGATTTGTACTTATTATCAGTATTTTTTCAATTTGGGGTGTGTGATGCATAGTTGTTTTGTCTTGTTGGGTATTTGTTATCAGGTGTATACATCTTCAGTGGGTTGTGCGATTAGCGTTCAAGGTTAATTGTGTGACATGAGCAAATGGTATTTTTGAATTGGGTGTGTGAATAGGTGATAGGTGATTCATGATTGTTTGGCAGTGAATATATTATTATTTAGTCATTGAGTTTGAGTAATATATAGGGGAATTTTTTTTTGGGTGATTCTATGTTGAAATGGATGTATGTTTTAGTTGTTTCTTAATATATAGACATTTTTTGTGATTCTATCTGCTTTTGGGTTTTGTTTCGGTTGTCGAGGGCTTTTTCAGTAAATCTAAGCTGATTCTTAATATTTTGGGCTTTTTGCTCTATACTGAAATGGTACCACTTGATAGTAAATCTATGTTGAAATGGAGTTTTTTGTTATATTGAATATATGCTTTTTTGGGGATTGTCTGAGGTGCTAAAGGCTTTTTTATGAATATATTCACTTGGCAGTAAATCTATGCTGAAATATATATATAGAAATACGGGCTTTAAATTTGAAAAAAAGAAGAAAAAATCATCATCAAATCCAATATTCGACATGGGATTAGCTAGGAAATAAAAAAATCAACATCATCAACTGGTGAGTTACCTTATTTATATATTAATTGTTATTCCTTTTTTGACGCGGTGCTAGTATTTATTTTTGTGTATTGTATCGTGAGTCTAGCAATAATAATAATAATAATCCCGATGTTTTTGCTATTGCTGCATAATGTATGGAAATGGTTCATCATCATCGTCGTCGTTATCAGTTGTGTGTATGTGAATAGGTGACAGGTGATTCATGGTCGTTTGACTTGTTGTGCTGTTATCATTTGTAGTAAAATAGAGGCGTGTTATCAGTAGTTGTTCGTGGTTTTATATGGAAGTGATTCATTGCCGTTTGGGATTCTTTCTTATCTCAGTATGTGAATTAAGTCTTAGGGTTGGATGATCAGCGTACAAGGTTAAAGTTTGGAGTAGGTTAATTGTATGACATGGTTGGTTGTCGATTTGTCTGGAAGTTGAGGGTTTTTATATATTATTATTAGTCATTGAGCTGAGTAATATATATAGGAATTTTTGTTGTTCGAGGGATATGGTATGGAAGTGATGATATAAGACTTAGATTTGGATGATCACAGCGTTCAAGGTTAAAGTTTGGGGATAGGTTAATTGTATGGAAGTCATTCGTAGTCGTTTGACGTCGTGGTTTTTGGGATTCTTTCTTATCTCAGCATGTGAATTAAGTCTTAGGTTTGGATGATCAGCGTTATTTTCTAATCTGTATTTATTGGTATATTGTTCGAATATTTTTATTATTATCTAGTGTGGTTATATTAGGCTGTTGTTGTTGCTGTATTTAGTTTATTGTTATAATGATGTTATGTTTTATTGTTCAAAGTTTTGAGATCTTTTGAAAGTTCTTTGTTTGCTTATAATCATATGAGGATATTTTTGAAAAGCACAGGCAGTTTTTATATGGATATATTAGCATGTGTAGTTTTTTAGCGCTACAATGTTGTTAATAGCGAATATATTATTATTAGTCATTGAGCTGAGTATTATAAGGGAATTTTTTTGTAGCTTGTTGTTATATTAATTATGTGTATGTATGTGTGTGTATTGATGGACAAATATCTGAATTTCACCTGTTGAGCTGTTGTCAGTTGTACACATCTTCGGTTGTAGTGGCGGTGTTGTTATCAGTAGTTGTTCTCGGATTTGTATGGAAGTGATGAATTAAGTCTTAGGTTTGGGTGATCAGAGTTCAAGTTAAAGTTTGGGGTAGGTTAATTGTGTGGCATAGTTGTTCGTGGATTTGTATGGAAGTGATTCATTATCGTTTGGCGTAGTGGTTTGGAATTCTTTCTTATCTCAGTATGTGAATTAAGTCTTAGGTTTCAATGATCAACGTTCAAGGTTATAGTTTATAATTATGTGTATGTATCGGCGTCAAGAGAGAAAGAGAGAAAGAGAGAAAGAGAGAAAGAGAGAGCAAGAGAGAGAAATAGAGTCTATTTGCGGACGAATGAGATGTGTGTATGCGTAATAATGAATGAATTTCGGTATAGATAAGACCATCTTGACTAGTTAGAAATCATTGTGTCACTAAACCATTAAAGAAAAACACAAAAAGGTTCCATTGTGGTATATATTTGGCTGAGCAGGAAAATTGTTGCCATAGGATTAAAACAAAAAAAAAATCAACAACAAAAACGGTAAGTTAACACCTATCATGAACCATTTTTAGGATTTCTAATTTATTTCTTCAAATGTTATGTATTAGATTCGAGGGATTTTTATCATCGAGACAGCTGTTGTTTTTTTCTGAAAGCGTAACAAAGCAAAAGAATTAACAGTAAATTTTTCATTACTTTTTTAGAGAAATATGTCTGCTAACGAGGTCAACACCAGCAACAACTACAATATTAACAATAATAATGTCAGAAAAAGACTGAGGCAATTTTTGGAGGAACGCCAACAACAACAACAACAACAACAACAACCTGCAAAGAAATTAAAACAACAGATCTATAAAAGATGCTTGTTTTGTGATGAGGATGTTGAGGGACGGCTTTGGGTCCAACATCATAGAAAAAATACCCACAAAGCAAACGCCCAACAAGCTCTTAATGAAAACGTCTCCTTAATAGCAAGCGCATTCCAAAATCGTGTAAAAACATTCTCCATCACCAACAAAGATGAGAGTATGATAAATGTGAATAATCTGTTTGAAAAAAATATTCCATTGATTAACGAGTTACTACAAGATGAATTGAAAGTTTTGAAAGCTTTTAAATTTAGTATGGAGCTTTTTGCTAACTTTGCGAAACTATCCAAAGAATGTGAAGAGATAATGCAAATAGATATAAAAAGCATGCAAACTAAAATGTACACGATTGAGAAAGAGGAAGACATAAGAGAAAATTTGAGCACGGCAATTGAAAATATCAAGGCAAAATTGGAAGAGTTCCAAGAAAAAGATAGCGGATGGGCGTTGGTAACATTTCAGAGGATCGAAATTAACATCAACAAATACGAGCCATTTCAGCTTGATAGATAAGGACCGATATAATAAATCTTTTAAATAACTTGTAGCTGCATCAAACAAGAATAAATAAAATGTATTTATGTATTAAAATTAATTGATGTTTTTTCCCTTTGGCTAATTTTGTGAGAAAATTGTTCGAATATTGATCATTCAGTTTTCCCCCATGAGTCTTAGAGTATCAAATATATCCCCACCAATATATGTGAATTTTCGGCTGTAAGTTGGTTCTTAATGTATGGGAAATTTTTTGTTGATTCTATCTGCTTTTGCCTTTGGTTTGTGCTTTTGATAATGGTTTGTGTCTTTGATCGCCAGACTTTCGGGTGGGTTGTCTCAGGTGTTGGGGGTGTTTTTCCTTTTTATGAATATACCACTTGACAGTAAATCTAATTTTATGAATATATATATACCACTTGGCAGTAACTCTATGTTGAAATGGTTTAATGCTTTTGATCTCTAGACTAGCGAGCTTTTTGCTATATATATTGACTATAGCCTATTTTTAGCGCCACAATTTTGAGTTTTTATATGGATATATTGTTAATTGTATACTTTAGGGCTACGCATTATCCAAATAATATATTAAATTCTTTGTGCTTTTGGCTTTTTTATGAATATACCACGAGTCAACGAATGATTATTCAAGTCCATATTGGGCAGTAAACAGATCTCTATGTATCGGCTGTATTATAAACAGGGCGATTCCAAACAGGCGGTTTCTTTAAACAGGGCGGTTCCAAGCAGGCGGTTTCTTCAAACAGGGCGGCTCTAAACAGGGCGGTTCCAAACAGGCTGTCTCTTCAAACAGGGCGGTTAAAACAGGGCGATTTCTTTAAACAGGGCGATTCCAAACAGGCGGGTTTTTTCAAACAGGGCGATTCCAAACAGGGCGATTTCTTTAAACAGGGCGATTCCAAACAGGCGGTTTCTTTAAACAGGGCGATTGCAAACAGGCTGTATTATAACTATCCCTCTCTGATAACTCTTCAATGATGTAAGCAGGTCTTATCATATGATGTTACGGTGGACTATATTTGATCCTCCAAGACTCATGGAAAAAATTGCCTCAATTAATTTTAATGTTTAAAGAACAATGATCAGCGGTTTTATTCATATAGGTAAGATAAGAATAATGGAGACTCACTAAAACCACTTAGACATCAAGAATTTGATATAGCATCCAAAGTCATGGGATTTGATAAGCAGCCATATGTTTTTTGATAACAACACATTTTTATGTTCAATATGGACTTGAATAATCATTTGTACTTAGAAAAAATTGTTCTATGGAAAAATAAGAATTAGAAATCAAGAATTTAATATAGCACCTAAGGTCAAGGGGTCAGAATAATGAACAACAACTTACTATATAGAAATCAGTATTTGGTCGTGATACTGGATGCAAAATAAGATAAGAGTAATGGCGACTCACTAAAAAACACTTAGAAATTAAGAATTTAATATAGCTTCCAAGGTCAAGGGATTGGGCAACAACACCCGTTTTTTATATCAACACTTTTTTTGACCAATATGGACTTGAATAATCATTCGTTGACTCGTGGTATATTCATAAAAAAGCCAAAAGCACAAAGAATTTAATATATTATATGGATAATGCGTAGCCCTAAAGTATACAATTAACAATATATCCATATAAAAACTCAAAATTGTGGCGCTAAAAATAGGCTATAGTCAATATATATAGCAAAAAGCTCGCTAGTCTAGAGATCAAAAGCATTAAACCATTTCAACATAGAGTTACTGCCAAGTGGTATATATATATTCATAAAATTAGATTTACTGTCAAGTGGTATATTCATAAAAAGGAAAAACACCCCCAACACCTGAGACAACCCACCCGAAAGTCTGGCGATCACAGACACAAACCATTATCAAAAGCACAAACCAAAGGCAAAAGCAGATAGAATCAACAAAAAATTTCCCATACATTAAGAACCAACTTACAGCCGAAAATTCACATATATTGGTGGGGATATATTTGATACTCTAAGACTCATGGGGGAAAACTGAATGATCAATATTCGAACAATTTTCTCACAAAATTAGCCAAAGGGAAAAAACATCAATTAATTTTAATACATAAATACATTTTATTTATTCTTGTTTGATGCAGCTACAAGTTATTTAAAAGATTTATTATATCGGTCCTTATCTATCAAGCTGAAATGGCTCGTATTTGTTGATGTTAATTTCGATCCTCTGAAATGTTACCAACGCCCATCCGCTATCTTTTTCTTGGAACTCTTCCAATTTTGCCTTGATATTTTCAATTGCCGTGCTCAAATTTTCTCTTATGTCTTCCTCTTTCTCAATCGTGTACATTTTAGTTTGCATGCTTTTTATATCTATTTGCATTATCTCTTCACATTCTTTGGATAGTTTCGCAAAGTTAGCAAAAAGCTCCATACTAAATTTAAAAGCTTTCAAAACTTTCAATTCATCTTGTAGTAACTCGTCAATCAATGGAATATTTTTTTCAAACAGATTATTCACATTTATCATACTCTCATCTTTGTTGGTGATGGAGAATGTTTTTACACGATTTTGGAATGCGCTTGCTATTAAGGAGACGTTTTCATTAAGAGCTTGTTGGGCGTTTGCTTTGTGGGTATTTTTTCTATGATGTTGGACCCAAAGCCGTCCCTCAACATCCTCATCACAAAACAAGCATCTTTTATAGATCTGTTGTTTTAATTTCTTTGCAGGTTGTTGTTGTTGTTGTTGTTGTTGTTGGCGTTCCTCCAAAAATTGCCTCAGTCTTTTTCTGACATTATTATTGTTAATATTGTAGTTGTTGCTGGTGTTGACCTCGTTAGCAGACATATTTCTCTAAAAAAGTAATGAAAAATTTACTGTTAATTCTTTTGCTTTGTTACGCTTTCAGAAAAAAACAACAGCTGTCTCGATGATAAAAATCCCTCGAATCTAATACATAACATTTGAAGAAATAAATTAGAAATCCTAAAAATGGTTCATGATAGGTGTTAACTTACCGTTTTTGTTGTTGATTTTTTTTTTGTTTTAATCCTATGGCAACAATTTTCCTGCTCAGCCAAATATATACCACAATGGAACCTTTTTGTGTTTTTCTTTAATGGTTTAGTGACACAATGATTTCTAACTAGTCAAGATGGTCTTATCTATACCGAAATTCATTCATTATTACGCATACACACATCTCATTCGTCCGCAAATAGACTCTATTTCTCTCTCTTGCTCTCTCTTTCTCTCTTTCTCTCTTTCTCTCTTTCTCTCTTGACGCCGATACATACACATAATTATAAACTATAACCTTGAACGTTGATCATTGAAACCTAAGACTTAATTCACATACTGAGATAAGAAAGAATTCCAAACCACTACGCCAAACGATAATGAATCACTTCCATACAAATCCACGAACAACTATGCCACACAATTAACCTACCCCAAACTTTAACTTGAACTCTGATCACCCAAACCTAAGACTTAATTCATCACTTCCATACAAATCCGAGAACAACTACTGATAACAACACCGCCACTACAACCGAAGATGTGTACAACTGACAACAGCTCAACAGGTGAAATTCAGATATTTGTCCATCAATACACACACATACATACACATAATTAATATAACAACAAGCTACAAAAAAATTCCCTTATAATACTCAGCTCAATGACTAATAATAATATATTCGCTATTAACAACATTGTAGCGCTAAAAAACTACACATGCTAATATATCCATATAAAAACTGCCTGTGCTTTTCAAAAATATCCTCATATGATTATAAGCAAACAAAGAACTTTCAAAAGATCTCAAAACTTTGAACAATAAAACATAACATCATTATAACAATAAACTAAATACAGCAACAACAACAGCCTAATATAACCACACTAGATAATAATAAAAATATTCGAACAATATACCAATAAATACAGATTAGAAAATAACGCTGATCATCCAAACCTAAGACTTAATTCACATGCTGAGATAAGAAAGAATCCCAAAAACCACGACGTCAAACGACTACGAATGACTTCCATACAATTAACCTATCCCCAAACTTTAACCTTGAACGCTGTGATCATCCAAATCTAAGTCTTATATCATCACTTCCATACCATATCCCTCGAACAACAAAAATTCCTATATATATTACTCAGCTCAATGACTAATAATAATATATAAAAACCCTCAACTTCCAGACAAATCGACAACCAACCATGTCATACAATTAACCTACTCCAAACTTTAACCTTGTACGCTGATCATCCAACCCTAAGACTTAATTCACATACTGAGATAAGAAAGAATCCCAAACGGCAATGAATCACTTCCATATAAAACCACGAACAACTACTGATAACACGCCTCTATTTTACTACAAATGATAACAGCACAACAAGTCAAACGACCATGAATCACCTGTCACCTATTCACATACACACAACTGATAACGACGACGATGATGATGAACCATTTCCATACATTATGCAGCAATAGCAAAAACATCGGGATTATTATTATTATTATTGCTAGACTCACGATACAATACACAAAAATAAATACTAGCACCGCGTCAAAAAAGGAATAACAATTAATATATAAATAAGGTAACTCACCAGTTGATGATGTTGATTTTTTTATTTCCTAGCTAATCCCATGTCGAATATTGGATTTGATGATGATTTTTTCTTCTTTTTTTCAAATTTAAAGCCCGTATTTCTATATATATATTTCAGCATAGATTTACTGCCAAGTGAATATATTCATAAAAAAGCCTTTAGCACCTCAGACAATCCCCAAAAAAGCATATATTCAATATAACAAAAAACTCCATTTCAACATAGATTTACTATCAAGTGGTACCATTTCAGTATAGAGCAAAAAGCCCAAAATATTAAGAATCAGCTTAGATTTACTGAAAAAGCCCTCGACAACCGAAACAAAACCCAAAAGCAGATAGAATCACAAAAAATGTCTATATATTAAGAAACAACTAAAACATACATCCATTTCAACATAGAATCACCCAAAAAAAAATTCCCCTATATATTACTCAAACTCAATGACTAAATAATAATATATTCACTGCCAAACAATCATGAATCACCTATCACCTATTCACACACCCAATTCAAAAATACCATTTGCTCATGTCACACAATTAACCTTGAACGCTAATCGCACAACCCACTGAAGATGTATACACCTGATAACAAATACCCAACAAGACAAAACAACTATGCATCACACACCCCAAATTGAAAAAATACTGATAATAAGTACAAATCCCCAACCCACTGAAGATGTACTCACCTGATAACAAATACACAACAAGCCAAACATCCATGAACCACATCTGAACAAAATTAAAACAATTGATAACAACACTATTACTATATTTTTGTCCCTCAATTAACCTACTGCAAACTTTAACCGAAACAAAAGTCAGAAACACAAACAATTTAATATATCATATGAATAATGCGTATCCCCTAAAGTATGCAATTAATAATATATCCATATAAAAACTCAAAATTGTAGCGCTAAAAATAGCCCATATTCAATATATATATATAGCAAAAAGCCCGATAGTCTAAAAGCATACAGAATCATCAAAAAATGTCCATATATTAAGAAACAGCTAAAACATACATCCATTTCAAGACAGAATCACCCAAAAAATTCCCATATATATTACTCAAACTCAATGACTAAATAATAATATATTCACTGTCAAACAATCATGAATCACCTATCACCTATTCACACACCCAAATTTAAAATACCATCTGCTCATGTCACACAATTAACCTTGAACGCTAATCACCCAAACCTAATACATAATTCACTTACCGAGATAACAAGTACAAATCCACGACCCACTGAAGATGTTGACACCTGATAACAAATATACAACAGACCAAAACAATCATGAATCACACATCTCAAATTGAAAAAATACTGATAACAAGTACAAATCCACAACTCATTGAAGATGTACACACCTGATAACAAGCACACAACAGACCAAAACAACCATGAATCACACACCTCAAATTGAAAAAATACTGATAACAAGTACAAATCCATAACCCACTGAAGATGTACACACCTGATAACAAATACCCAACAAGCCAAAACGACCATGAATCACACACCTCAAATTGAAAAAATATCGATCGCCAACTACTGATAACAACCATTAATCACAACCCAAAATTAAAAAAATATCGATCACCCAAAGACAACGATCATGAATCATCCGCCCGCCTCCGATTACCTCATTTCCTAGGGGGCCACTTCCGGAATTATCATATATGGGCATGGCTTTTTTCCTATGCAAAAACTGTCCCAGATCCGCTATAAAGAATCACCAAAAATTCCCATGACGATGATGAACCATTTCCATACAAATACACGAACAACACAAAATCCCCATATATATTACTCTATCCAATGACTCAACAAAAAAAAGCACAAACCATTAGCAAAAAGCCCGACAATCCATTAACAAAAAGCCCCGATACTCAAATTACTACATCTGATAAGAACAACAATTACTACAGCCAATAAGAATACTACAAACTACAACAATTACTACGCCTGATAAGAACAGCAATTACTACACCTGATAAGAGCATCAATTAATACACCTGATAAGAGCATCAATTACTACTCCTGATAAGAGCATCAATTACTACCCCTGATAAGAGCATCAATTACTACTCCTGATAAGAAACATACTACAAACAACAGCAATTACTGCCCCTGATAAGAACAACAATTACTACAGCCAATAAGAGCATCAATTACTACCCCTGATAAGAACAGCAATTACTATCCCTGATAAGAAACGTACTACACACAACAGCAATTACTACCCCTGATAAGAACACTACAAAATACTACAATTACTACTTCCGATAAGAAACATACTACAAACAACAGCAATTACTACCCCTGATAAGAGCATCAATTACTACCCCTGATAATAACAACAATTACTACAGCCAATAAGAATACTACAAACTACAACAATTACTACACCTGATAAGAGCATCAATTACTACACCTGATAAGAGCATCAATTACTACCCCTGATAAGAGCATCAATTACTACCCCTGATAATAACAACAATTACTACACCTGATAAGAGCATCAATTACTACCCCTGATAAGAGCATCAATTACTACACCTGATAAGAGCATCAATTACTACCCCTGATAAGAACAGCAATTACTACACCTTGATAAGAACCCACAACCCCCCGCCAACCATGAATCACTCCCACAAACTGCCTTCGCCACCCACCAAACATATCTCAACCTTGACATACAGCTTTCGGATGTGATGAGTCATCGTGTCTATAAATAGAATTTTGAGCCAGAAACTGTCCCGGAACACCCCAAACCCTACTACTGATGTGCCACATATCACAGGAAGGTTGACAGTGAAATTTATTTCACAGACAAATGCAAAAGAATTTCCATTCATTTCTCCTTGAATCTGAATGTCCTTGCATTTTTGGTCAAAGTATACTCAATAGAAGATATTGAAATTCTTTTTTTTTTTTTTTGTACAAGGACAACACGTAAGGAAAATGAAGGCGAACAAAAATCAAACGGCAAACTAACTTACGTTATCGCTGGATCTGGTGATCCGCCAATACTGCTGCACGTCAATTCCACAGGCTTGTCTTCGGTGGCAATGGCATTGTTACCTGGAGATACCATGGGCGGATGAGGTGGCGTCAATACAGTTAAATTGTAAAATTCTCGATGTACATCAGCTCCAGTGCCTTTAGCTTTAATACGGCATTCGAATCGGCCATTGTCTTGGTTGTATGAGGCGTTTTTTATTTGCAAATCGTAGATTCCTCTGTCCGGACGGAAATCCAGTCTGAAATGAGAACAACGGCGAGAAATGTGTTCAAAAATTTATTTACATTCCCAACAGGCTTTGTAGTTGTTCATGGCATACAGAGACACACGTTCACACGCTCATAACTTAAAAGCCAACAAATTGTAAGCATAAAGTTCTCAAGAATCCATTAAATATCTTTCTCCGTACTTGGTAAATCGTCACAGGACCACCCATTGAGATGGATAAAGGACGAAAAGTCAGAATTGCTCCACACATTCCCTTTTTTCCATCATTTTTCTTTTGCTGTTTTACTTTTTGTGTTCAGCTCATCCTGACAAGAAGAGAAGAATATCGAAAGTATAAAAAAAAACACCTTAGTCCAATTTTGGGATATCACCGTTTTTCGTCTTTTTCTTTCTATTCCCTGCCAGAATCAATCAGCCTGGATATGAAGTCGCTTCCGGAGGAAATCGATTTTAAGGGTAACAAAAGCGAGTGTCACATCTAAGGAAACCAAAGTCCAAAAATTTGATACGAAAGTGATTTATTATCATGTCAATTATGGTAAACGAAAAAAAAAAAGAAAAACAACACCAGTATCTAAGGATGAAAGATAACTTTCAGAAACGAAACCAAGACGAAATTAAACTTTTGTCGATGTTAAAAAAAAGCATTACAAAGAATGAAAATACCCAAAACAAAAAGTCAAACTTACTCAAAACAACGAATGATATTTCAATCCCAGGATATTCAGTCAAACCAGCCGGAGTACCCTCCCTCCATTACACAGCTATTCTTCGTTTATTTAAGAGGATTGCACATGGTTTTTTTCTTGCGCATTTTTTCCTTTCTGTGTTATGTAAATTTAATTAGCTAGTTGAAATAATTACGCTTCCCGTCAAGGACACTCACTGGTTTTATACAAATTAGCAGATGGACAAACAGATCACATGGAATAAAAAAAGGGCATTTATAGAGGAAAACAGGATGAAAAGGAAAGCAAGGAATTTAATTTCATCAGTGGCAATGTTCACGATGAAATGAAAGAACAGAGGATGTTGTAATTACCAAATGTAAGCTGAATAAATAATAAGTTCGTTGAAGTAGGATGTGATATTGTCTAAGGCTGTCAAAGACCGTCTTGCCAAAGTATATCTAGTCAGTAGTCCAGGGAGCCTCATGCTGCGATACAGTGAAGCATTTAACACGTACGGCCTCAGTCACACACCTTTGTGACTATCACCTGGTTTTCTTTGTATCACAACAGGATGTGGTTCACTATCGGAAACATGAATTGTATTTATGGGACATGTTGTACTGTAGTAGGCTTGTATTTAGGCTCTGTGAACAAGAGGTGAGAAAATAGTCAGCGGGGCGGGCTTGTCGTAAAAGGTAACTAAAGGCTAAGCAGCAGATCGGGTTTTAACCGTTCCAGAGTAATACCATCCCACCCATTAAGTTGTCGGCACCGAGAAATGGCCGGGAAAGATCCTTGACCATCTTTTGAAAGATTCCCTTTCAAAGGATTACAACATAAACAGATGGAATGAGTAACAAATTCTCCTTCAAGGGATCACAAAATAAACAGATATAGAAATTCGTGAGTATGTTTCAACTTTGCGAAGGTGATGCGCCGGTAGCTACTGGTTGATCGATGTTCTTTCAACAAAATACATCCAATGAATGAAATAAGTCTGTAAAAAAAATTAACCAATAAAAGGCCAAGTACTTGCGGAGTATGTTGTACATTTTCGGAGTTCAATGCATTAAGCATAACCTGCTTATTGGTAATGACGTTCGAGGACAATGGACAAGAGATCATTTATAAAGATGAAAAATATAGTGGGTGAGAGTGTGGCGGTTCTTTAAAGCTTTCCCCAAGAACCATTCATGTCTTTAAATCAACCAGCTTTTCCCTCACCCACAAGACACCATACCCACCTGTAATTTTGGGCAGCGTAAGCTACCTTTCATTCTCTTTCACCTGAAAGTAAAGCCTCAGCAAGCATGCACATCAAACAAATTATTTCATTCATATTACATGAACCGTGCCAGACCAATCGGCTCGGCTTGTCAGCAATTATAAATTATAAACACTCGCTGGCCAGCGTAATTGTTGACACAGCTGTAGCCGGTATTCTTGCTACGGTTCATGAGTGAATATTGCCCCAATCCCAAGGTTCGCTACAGTTGCGACCAATTTCCTTTATCGGTTATCTACCGATCATGGGATTTGGGCACTAATATGATTGACGTTGGACAATCATACCCTAGATCATGCCTAACGATGATCCGGCCTGTTAAACAAACAAACACACAGTAACATCACTGTGTTTACCCTATTAACCGACCGCTGGTCCATGGTCACCGTGGGCGATATGTACACTTGCACATCTGCAAGGCTAATTCCTCGCCATTATACTCATGTACCGGCACCCAAATTTTCGGCTGATCTATCGTCATCAGAATGTATAGCCTACAACGGCATTATCATGAACGCCTGAGTAAACACGATGTGCATATCATCGTGAGCCTTGAAATGGCGTTTTTGTGAATCTTAAAGCAAAAACCTATTTCGTTCTCAGGCGCAGGTCATCAAAGATTTATGGCCTTCGTAATAGCGTTTCTGTTTATTTAAGACACAGAAACCTATTTCTCCCTTCGGCGATATTCGCTATCGCTCATCTTAGTAATGCAGTCCCTTTGTTGATTCAGGTGTGGTATCGTTCGATGCTTCGAGCCAACGGGGCATCATACTTGACCGTACGGTCATTCGGAAACCCTTCCATTCGCCACGTTGAGCCTACTCGTTCCTCCCACACCGATGTAATCCACCACCGTTGAATCTGACGAACGTGGATTGCATCGGGAAGTCAGATTATTACACGCGAGGAGGATAGTCGGGAACCTTAACTTACATCTTTTTAACGTTTGATAAGAATTGTTTCCTCAATAAAAGTGGTTTGGTCGAGTCGTGATAAATCGTCGCCAGTAAATGAATGCCTCATTGTCGGAAATCGTCGCGCACGCGCAAGTAAATATAGTACGGTTAAAAGCCTAGAGTTAAGGTTATACGATTAAAAGACTGAACCGATGTCAGTGTTGGCGCAAGACTGATGACCTTGCCCGGAAAAACAAATTATCATGGAAAATTTAACATGTCTCAGGACTTGCTAAATAAGGCCAAGACTGGTTCCCGGTTATAGTGCCGATGATGATGATGATGTCAGTGTGCCGCCTCAGAACAATGATTAATAAATTGAGACAAGCATATATGATTAAACAACTGTGCGTGTCTTTGTTTTTAATTTGCGTATCTCATAATGCTTGCAATTCATTACACCAGCCCATGTTTATTCAGGTGCATTTTCGTCGTTGCCGATATGCAGGCTGAAGGGCAACGTACTTGTCCTATACGGACACATATAGATTCCTCCCACACCGATGTAATCCACCGCCGTTGGATCTGACGGATATGGATTGCATCGGCGAGTCAGATTTCAACGTCACAAGAGTGCACACACACTATACGCGCCTATTGAGAGTTTTTGTAATATACGGAGTCGAGTAAAAACATAATACCTTTTTGTCTTGTGCGTGATCCTGTGTCAAGCGTGTGTGGAAGTCCGTCCTTACGCGAGTCGTTTAATATACCGCGTAACTCTTGTTGTCAAAGAGAACAATAATTTAAGGAACCATATATGTGAAAGAACTTGTGTGAAATAAAACAAAAGAGAAGTTACGTAAAATAAATCAGTGTTTAATTTTTACCGCTTTTCGTCTTTCTTGAGGAACAATTTTCAGCAATCGGTGAGTGTAATCTAAAGGTGTTGGGGATTAACTGAATCCGTGTCGTGCCAGACACACTACTTAAAATACCCCTCAAAAGCACAGAACCTTGGGGAACACCTGCAATTATTTGCTGGGAGGCTGATTTGACACCACCAAGAACCACTTGGATTGAACGGCCAGAAAGATAGTCAGTGTTAACTCAGTTGAGTTAAATTATTTGACTCAGCAAAGAGCTGAACATACGAGGGTTGCCTCTTATGTTTCGGGATTTGGCAACCCTAGTGCTGCAATCCGGCGATTGCCAGCTCTGTCGTAAAGTTGGACATTTTTGAGGTTATACGCACTCAGAACGTTTTGACATACGAGCGCTATTTGTGTTGTTTACAGTAACTTAAAAGATTCATCTCGGCCCAAAAATGGAATTAAATCGTCAACATTTTCGTGCGATTATTTTTTACAACTTTCGGCGTGGATTAACTCAGCAACAGTGCATGGATGAACTTAATTCAATTTTTGGCGATGAAGCTCCATCAAGGACCAGTGTTTATCGATGGTATGGTGAATTCAATCGTGGTCGTAGTTCACTCCAAGATGAATTTCGTGAAGGTCGTCCAAAATCAGTTGTTGTTCCGAAAACCATTGATGCTGTGCGCGAACTGATATTGGAAGATCGTCATGTGACCTATCGTGAGATTGAGACAACCTTAGGCGTTAGTGGGACCAGCATACATTCAATATTGCATAAACATTTGACTGTCAAAAAAAAATGTGTTCGCGTTGGATCCCACACAATTTGTCAATCGCCCAAAAAAAGGCTCGTGTCAATTGGTCGAAAGAAATGCTCAAAAAATACGGCCGCGGTGCTTCGAAACACGTCTATGGCATCGTGAGAGGTGATGAATCGTGGATTTACGCGTATGAGCCCGAAAGTAAACAGCAGTCGACTGTCTGGGTGTTTCAAGATGAGCCAAATCCAACAAAAGTTGTTCGCGCACGAAGCACTTCCAAGCAAATGGTCGCCCGTTTTTTCGGAAAAACTGGACATGTCGCAACCGTACCACTAGAACAACGCAGAACAGTCAATTCTGAGTGGTACACAACCATTTGTTTGCCAGTTGTCTTCCAAGAAATCAGGAAAACCAACCGCCGAAGACGGATCACTCTTCACCACGACAATGCGAGCTCTCACACATCGGCTGCGACAACTGCATTTTTGTGCACCCAAAACATCGATTTGATGGGTCATCCGCCGTATAGTCCTGACTTGGCATCGAATGACTTCTTTTTATTCCCGTACGTAAAAACAAACTGAGAGGTCAACGTTTTTCGGCACCTGAAGAAGCGGTTGCTGCATTCAGAATGCATGTGTTGGAGATACCTCAATCAGAGTGGCAAAAGTGCTTCGACAATTGGTTCAAACGCATGCAAAAGTGTATAGATCTTCATGGGGAATATTTTGAAAAACAATAAAGTGATTTTCGATGATCAATATTTGTTTTTGTTCTCTAATCCCGAAATATAAAAGGCAACCCTCGTACTTACCTTCAGGTGTTGTGTCTCCGGACTGGCGAAACTTTGGCGGATTTTTAGTCAATGTCGAATGTTTGATGATGATGGTGGCGTTCCGCCGAACACTGTTCACAAAAGAAAAACGAACCTGGAGCAGACATTGTGAGAGCAGACAACACGGGTGAAATTGTTTTAAGAATTGTTTATATTTATTGTTTCATCCTTTTTGTTTTTCAAATTATTACACTTGGAGGTTTAATGCACTTGCACGCCGATCGCCTCGCCATACCACAAGTTCGTTCGTCACTATATTTGTACCGTTCGATATTCCAATCACTTGCGAAACTAAAGTTGCAAACTTTCACCGGTTGTGAGTTCTTGTAATTCTACTGCGCGGTACTTTACTGAGCGTTGCACGTCGAATATATACGTACTCTTAATTATCTTGTGCGGCGCGGACTAACCTCCTCGTTCGGGTTCTCGGTGATGACTGTTCTCGAACTAGACTGTTAATGGAAGACCGTTCGCGTTGCGCGGATTCTGTATCTCGACTGTTGCACTCAAGGATTACCTCGAGCGAGTTTTCTTTCCCCGAGAGAAACGTGAAGTTTCTCTTTGTCGTGGTGAATTGGTGAGGATCTCTCTGGTTTGATCTTAGCACGTGTGCTAATAGATCTGTGGTGTCTCAAACAGATACACACACAATACACAAGCAAATAGTGAAGAATGGCCTGATGTGTTACGCATTGGTTCAATTTTTGGTAATTCTAACTGTCATAGCGTCAGTTCGAATCACACGTTCTTCACTATCATTCTAAACGCTATAGATCCATTATTTCCTCATGCAACGAAGGTCATGGGAAAATGAAATTGAGTAAAGAGGAAGGACAAAAGGCTGTCAAGGCAATGGATTACCCAGGGGAACGTGCTGTACACGTGTCAGGGAACGCTGGCTAACAGGGGTGCCGATAAGGATTTCGAATTTACGATGCCTATATGATGTATACAATTCTTTTCAGGAATTTAAGACGATGCGTTGAATGCATGATTGTTAGAGAATTCCTTACAGGTAATTTGGGTGATGCATTAAATGATTCCCCGTCCGGGAGCTTCTGGCGCAAGACTAATGACCTTGCCCGGAAAAAACAAATCATTATGGAAAATTTAACAAGCCTCAGGACTTGCTCAATAAGGCCAAGACCAGCTGCAAGTTGTAGTGCCGATGATGATGATGATGATTAAATGTCCTTGGTAAGGCAATGTTTGTCGGTTTGTTGTGTCCTTCGATCGCCGTGACATTGGTCGGACTTGTGACCCACGTATCTGTGGATACGTGGGGTTGTTGCCTGTGTTGTTACTTTTGTTGCTGTATGTTACCTTTGTTTCAGGTGGAAAGGAGGACTTTTGCGGACACGTGTCTGTGGGCACGTGTAATTTATCTATAGGTGAGTGTGTTCCTTGGTGGAACGACGACATCTCGACCAATAGTGGTTTGTGTGGTTCGTAGAACCGCCACAAAGCCACTGAAAGTTATGCACATAGAAATCACCCGAAATAACGATTTTAATGTGGGGATATAGCGTCAAGATCTTATCGATAGAATCAGATAAAGCATCAAATTCGTCAAAGGATGCGTTTCTATCTAAGTTTGGGCTTCTGTAAAGAAAGCAGTAATGTATAATATGCTTACGAAGGTGAAGTTTTAGCCAAGCGAAATTAAATTCCGGATTGGAGCAGAGCTCATATTGTGGCAGAAGCTGATAAGCAATATCACTTCGTATGTATGTCGCTAGACCACGATGTGGAAAGAAGAAATGCACTAAGCTATAACCGGGTGTAGTAAAATCAGAAATATCTGCATCAGTTATTACCTGAATCTCGCTAAGTGCAATGATTGCTGGTTTCTGGTTATAGATGTGGGCAAACATCTATAACCAGAGAAAAAAATCAGAGGAGAAATTACATCTTAGGCCACGGATGTTTCAAAGATCGTCTTAAAATTCCCGTTCCATTCAAATGGCGACACAGAAAACAAATACCGCCTCAGAAAAGGATGCAAGTTGGATCCGACGACAGATAAGCGAAAGCAACCACTACAAGTGTTATGTCCTTGTAGTAGGTGCCCCACTAGATTCGCGCCGAAATCCAGGTCACATCCCTTTCGTGACCAATAGTACGCCACTCAAAACACCGAAAACCATCAAAACATTATAAATCAATCGAGAGTGTCGATGCCTCTGGGACGCAAGAGAGGTGCGCAAAATAGTAAAAAAAAAATAGATACAAGGAAAGGAAAGGGTATGAGTTTTCTCGTACTGTACACTTCCACACAATTTTCCCACTACGGCGCGAATACCATGTATATCACTGCACTACACTCGGGCGCGTTTGTGGTGATCGGTTTGTTTACTTCGGAACTCACAGAAGACTTGACGCGCGAACCGATAGTTCAATTCGGGTATCTTGTGTTTAATTAAGATACCCTAAATGGGTTACACCGATCCGATGGTACGGATCACGAGGCAGAAGCGCACGTGCTGACTCATCGGCGGTTGGTAGCAAACTCTCTCGTTAAGAAAAAAAAAACTGCCGTGGGGGTAAAGAAGTATGATGCCGAACATGGACACGGATTCACTTCACCCGCCAACACTTACGTCGTCAAAATTGTCACCAAAAATTCCAGCACCAAAAGGAAAGAAATGAAATGCACTGGTGTTGATTTGATATTAATGTTTTCTTTATTTACCATTCAATGATTCCACATGCACAAATAAATTGATAAAATTTAACTGTTTCCTTGAGGATAATTACACCGACTTTTCGTGGCAAATATAAACTTTACGTGTGTAGAGTGTGCGTACTCGACGTGGAATTCGTCTTGGCAAGCGACGTGACCGATCACAGGGAAGATTGTAAAAGCGACTATTAGCGGCAGCGAGACTGTCCGCAGTGACGATTGAGATGCGACTAGCGGTTGAATGCAGCGTAGCGTGTGTACGCTGCTGTGGTTGGATGGTGACTGATTGAATTAGGGATGAAATTCTGTATTCTATTTTTGCACAGCTATTAGCCAATCATCATTGCGCTCTTTTCATGAATCTTCTCATTTGCATGTCTCAGTGAGGTGAATAATACTCGCGCATCATTGGACAGCCGCTGGACATGCGAGGGATGAAAAGAACAAAAGGAAGAGCGCAATAACTTCGGGGTTAGCTTAGCTTGTGCGCTGTTATCAAATGCCGTCTCTGAGAATGACCTACTGTCCTAGTGTTATGGCTGTGGTGATCTCAGAGTGCATTGAACCGTAGGGAGACAGAATTATGGAGGAGAGGAAATGTGGCCGGTGCTATTCACCTACGAAAAGAGATTATTGATCCCAAGCGAATGGATGACCTGCGGAAAAGCCGAATTGACGCCAAATTGGCTAGGGTAATTTATCGTGAGAATTAATTAAATATTTTGATAAATTCCCCAGCGGTTGCATGAATATGCAACAGTGTCGTCTGCTTCGAATTGTTGTTGCTAACCGACATGGTGTGATTTTCGATGGAAATCTCATGGGCTTGCAAAAATGGAGTTGCCGTATGGCAAAAAGGTAGCTGAATTCAATTATGCATTATCTGCATAGAACAATGAATTCAGCTATATGTCCATTTGCAAAACATGATATTTCAGGTGAATAGCATGGACGGTGGAAAAGGGGTTGTTGTGACGCGCTGTTAGCGGTCGAAATTAGGTTGGGATTGTGGACTGGTTCTCCATGTGATATAGAGAACCCCCACAAAACTGTTAGGGGTACCTCTACGACCCGATGACCGAGATATCCACGCAATAGAGAGAGAACACAAACTAAATTGCTTTGGATCATACAGAAACAATGAAAAGAATAAAAGTCATGCCAAGCCGTTATAATTACGTCTTTTACAACAACAAAATATAGGCAATATAAATTTGAAGCGGGGTTCCTATACATCCTTTATGGGGTCTAGGGTTAACACTAAACCTACCACGGACGAGTCAAATGACCTGTGCGTTGAAAGTACATACGCTTTAAACAGTATCTATTTCCAAATTGAAAATTTGTATGTTTCTTTTAATTTAATAAATAAGGAAGATGGAATTGCAAAATGTTTTATTCATACACTAAATTTAACTAAGAGGTATTCCATGCTATGAACCTTAAAATATATAATTTTAAAACACGGACCATTTGACCCCTAGTGGTAAAAATCGGAATACATGAAATGTCGGTAGCTTTAGTGGTATCAAGAAAACTAATTTTTGTACTCGTATTTTTTCGTAGTATTTAGAATTTGGTAGTCCATAGAATTTCGATACATCCATCTATTCTTGTGCGAAAATAAAAATTCACGTTGATGATGTTGGAAACCATGTATTCTATCAGTAGAATATAAATTAGAAAATTGCATTATTTTTTAAACTTATTTCAAAAACAAAGCAGACAAAAAATTAACCAGAAATACAAAAAGGACCTTTCATATTTATCTTTCTTGCTTGTCTTCGATAACTTAACAATTTTACCAAAACCCAAATTAAATCAACAAGTCGAACGATACAGAATTGGGTTACAAGGCACGCCCAGGCTTTATAAAGCCATTTCAGACATTTGCTCAAAAATGAAAGCACTTTAAAATCACTTGTCCGGACGTTTGTCAAGTGAATGAAGTAGACATAAATCTTGCTGACCTAGGGGTGTTGTCGTTGTCCATCATTCACGAGATGTTTACCTCCCAAGAACTAGGTGCCATCAATATTAGCTAGAGATAAGTGTTTTCCCTTTGGTCTTTTATCTGGGCATGTCGGTGCCAAGATTTTCAGAACTGCTCTGCACTTGTTTTGCCCGGTATTTAATGTTTCCCAGCTAGTTCTTGATTGATTTAGGCACTCGGATAACCAAGACTGTTCATGCTGTTATTAATGAGTCAGACAGGCGCTTGTTAGATGTGGCGACTGTTGTGGGAAGCGTACTCTCATCTACATACTCTTGATGGTATATTATATAGAAAATTCTGAAAATTTTCATTAATGCTACTTGACAAATCGGCTTTTAAATGTGTGGAGGAAGTTCGTCGTAAAGGATGTTCGTCGTTGACATCTTAGGGATATTGTATATAATATAATACTAAGGAATTGTATATTACGGAAACGTGATTGGGTTGCTGAGAAACTTTGATTTATCAATTTCCATTATATGTTTTCTTAAGAGACCAGGATCTAAAGAACATTACTGAACTGAAGTAGAATGGAAAGATCTATCAAGTTCCTTCGTTGGGATAAACACAATGGCTTTCTATGAGTATTTCATCATTTTGCTGTTGTTACTATTGACAAGTATTAAGAATTAACTGTAAAATGTGGACAAACGTTATACTATATAAAGTTCACATTTTGGTTAAGGGTATTAAAGACTGCTTTTTATGTTTGCATATCATAAAACAAATGGTTTCGAGGTTATGCATTAGGGAACTCGAATATTCGGACTTACCTACAGAGTGCAAGATGTGTAGGACAAACATTCGGCTTGATCACGAAGTCAGGGTCATAGAATACCGGACATTACTTGACCAGAAAATCACTAATACAGTAATCGCGAGCTTCTTTCACAGAGCATTGTATTTTACCCTGAACTGTCAACTGTCACATTGTCTTTTTTCCATTCAAAATACTTTGTCGCTAAAATGGTAAAAGCGTTATATCTTTCGTACATTTTGAAACTTCATGTGGCTTATAAATTATAAAAATATCCCTGAAGCCGACTTCATAATATAGTCGAATGTTTGTTTTTCTACCAGAATATAATTCGAAGTTAGATTCAAGTAAACTTGTTGGTTTTCAGTGCAACATAATTGATTCGTCTCAATCTTTTATTTGGTAATTCATATATCCAACCCAGGTCCAACAAAAAGCTCTATACCTGTAAAATCATCATCATCATCATCGGCACTACAACCGGGAGTTGGTCTTGGCCTTATTTAGCAAGCCCTGAGGCTTGTTAAATTTTCCATAATGATTTGTTTTTTTTTCGGGCAAGGTCATTAGTCTTGCGCCAGAGGCTCCTCGACGGGGAATCGAACCCCGGTCTCCCGCGTGACAGGCGGGTATACTAACCACTATACTATCGAGGAGCCTCCTGTATATACATGTAAAATGCCCCGATATAATGCTCATGTTTATTGCTATAAATTGTGGCAAATAGAGGTAGTTAATTTTAAATGCTGTTTACGTATATATACAGTTCTAGTCTAACAGCCGGCGAGACAGCACGTGCTCTTCTGCCTCGTGATCCGATCAATTGTGCAATCTGTTTTGGATATATTAAGGGGTTACGCCACCTTGGCGTTAGGAAAAATATGTAAAAAAAATATTTTTTTAAAATTTAGTGAGGTCAAACCCTAATTTATTCAACTTAATACAAGCGTTATTCATATAAACTTAACTACTAACTTAAAAACGAAGGTACTAAGGTATTAGTGTATTATATGGGCAAGGGTGTATATATGCACTTGTGTGTGTGTGTGAATTGTGGAAGGGGCTAAGAGGAGTAACCAAGGGGACAGGGTTTGAGAGCGGGAGAGGTGACGTTAAAATCAAAGCAGCCGGGGTAAGAGTTGACGTTCCGTAGCATACGTAAGATCGGTTCGATGATCTGGTAGATAAAATATAAGAGGGTTTCCAAGTTTACGGGGATTGGTATAGAACGGGATGGAGGAGAGAAGACTTGGACAGTTTGAAGATCATGGCAGAGGACGGTGAATGACGAGGATATGAGCGTGTATTCTTCACTCTTATAAAGTGGTTAGGTTAATTAGTTTGAGACGACTTCTGTGAGGGGCAGGGTGTTTTCACAACACACTCTTCGGAGGGCAAAACGCAAGAACCGTCCAGTATCGTCGGAGTCGATTTAAAACCGCCAACGAGACAGCACGGGACGGACTAAAGCAGAGAGATGGTCTATCACCGTGTCTCTTTAACCTTGTGCTCGAGTATGTCATCAGAAAGGTACAAGACGACAACATGGCCGGATCATCCCTGAACGGGGTCACACAAGTGCTCGCATATGCGGATGACATCGCCGTTCTGGGCGATAATATAGAGACTGTTAGCAAAAACTGTGAAATCGTCATGCAAGCGACAGAAGAGGTGGGCCTAGATATAAATGAAGACAAAACAAAATACATGATTACGGCGAGAGCAGGTGGACCTCAGATAACACATATAAACGTCAGAGGTAAGATATTTGAAAAAGTTAAAGAATTTAAATATCTGGGAACGATACTGACGGCCAGTAATGAAATGTCGAAGGAAATTAACAAGAGACTGCATTCCGGCAACGCGAGTTGGCATGCAGTCAGTAAACTGCTGAAATCCAGACTGCTATCACGTAACATAAAGCTCCGTGTCTATAGAACCATAATCATGCCGATTGTTCTATATGGATGCGAAACATGGGCTCTCACAAAACGGGAAGAAAACAAATTCCGCGTATTCGAGAATAGAGTTTTGAGGAGCATCTTTGGAGGTAAATATGACGAAGAGGCAGGACAATGGAGGAAACTCCATAACCACGAATTGGAAGAGCTATATCGCAAACCTACAATAGTGAGAGTAATCAAGTCGCGAAGATTAAGATGGGCCGGACACGTTGCTCGAATGGGGACCGTGCATAGAATTCTTGACGGTAGACCAACGGGAAAGAGACCGGTGGGACGGCAGCGACGGAGATGGGAGGACAATGTTAGGTTCGACCTTGAGGAGATCGGATCGAATGGTCAAGCGTGGAAGGAGTGTGCCCAGGACAGGGAACGATGGGGAAGCCGAGTCGGTGAGGTCATGAACTTCCGGGTTCCTACAGGCCAATAAATAATAATAATAATAATAATAATAATAATAAATGTTCACTCTTTGTGTTCACTACAATTGTCACTTTTCACAAAGCGAAACACCGCACGAAAATTGGATCTATTGTCTGGTTCAAGTATTTCGTGTACCTGACTTTACTATTCAGATCGTTCCGTTGAGAGATTTGAGACATCCCAACGGCCAGGAAACACATGATCAGGCAGAACATTCCACATTCGTGTGGTTCGGCTAAAGAATGACTCTCGATGTTTATTTGTGCGCAACGTGAACTGATGCCCATTTTCATATTGGCGGGTATCGCGGGAAAAAGTCTGAAGGGGCGGAACACATTCGGCAAGTTCAGTTGAGCAACGACCATGTTAATACCTATACAAAAGAGATAGACACGATACGTTGCGCCTGTGTTCTAACGACGGAATTGATCGACTTATGCATCCTGTCGAGCACGTGTAGAGCAGCTTTGGATGCGCCTGACCAAATATGGGAGTTGAACTCAATTTTTGGACGAAGCCTTGTAAAAAGTGGCCAGGTTGGATGGAGTGAAGTATCTTTTGCATCTCTTAAGGAATGGCTGCACTTTTCGCAGCTTCAAATATGTGGTCAGTCCAGTTAAGAGCCGAATTAATTCGAGTGCCGAGGATTGATAGTTCCTTGGCTTCGTCGATGCAGGTGCCGTTCATAGACAGTATCTTTACTTTGGGGCCCGCCTTTGACGACAAGAGGTAGCACTGACTTTCTAAGGCATTGAATTCTACTCGGTTAGATAATCCCCATTGATATATCTTGTTGAAGTCGGAATTCAATGTATCAAGCATAAGTTGCGGGTTGGTAGTCACGTTCGAAGAGTTTAGACGGGAGTGTTCGTATGAGCCGCAGGACTTGCTAAATAAGGCCAAGAACGGTTTCCGGTTGTGGTGCCGATGATGATGATGTTCGTATGAGTATGAAAAACTCAACGTGCTATCATCGGCAAACGACGGAATTTGGTTGTGGGTAATTGACAACAGATCATTTATAAAGATCGGGAAGAGAGGGGTGGGAGTACCGAACCCTGGGGAACACCTGCATTAATTTGATGGGAGTCAGATTTGACACCATCAGGTACCACTTGGATTGAACGGCCAGAAAGATAGTCTCTTATCCATTGGATCAGAGAATTGTCCACTCCATATAAATGCAATTTTGACAAAAGGGCTAGATGCCAAACTCTTTTGAGGGCTTTTGAAATATCCAATGCGACTACTTTGCTTTCACCAAGGTAGTGGATGGAATGGCTCCACTTTTCGGTAAGGTACGCCATCAGATCTCCTAAGGATCTGTTGCTACGAAAGCCATATTGGCGGTCATTGGGGAGTTCATTTGATTCCAGATAATTCGAAAGTTGAGGGTTGATAAGTGATTCCATTACCTTCGAGAGAATAGAAGTTACTGCTATGGGTCGATAAGAAGAAATGGATGATTTGTCACCCTTTTTGGGAATTGGCTGAATGTTCGCTGACTTCCATCTATTTGGGAAACGGCTAGTAGAATAAGACAAATGGAAGGGTTTCCGCAGTGGTTTAGCGAGTGAAGAGGAACATCACCTCAAAGGGATTGGAAAAATGCCATCTGGACCAGCGGATTGGGCAACAGTATGCGTTCGGAAGCGAATCTCATGGTGTGCTGCTTTTGCTCTAGTTGAGGTGGAACTGATGTGGTATCAGGCAGCGTTGGGTTGGCTACAAAATGTGTAGCAATTAGATTCGCTTTCTCAATTGCACTGGTGACTGGTCTGCCATCGACAAAAAGCGATGGAATGGATGAGGAGACCGAGTTTTGAATGTTTTCCACGAATGCCCAGAAGCTTCTACTACCTGTGGGAGAGTATAGTATTTTTTGTCTCACTTTCTGGTCATGCAAGAACTTGGCGCGTTGAATATGCACATTGCAGTCCTTTCTAGCCCTTTTAAATCTTTTCCGGTTTTCCTCAGTATTGTTTGATTTATACAACCGGAAGCTTAACTCTTTACCCTTAATGGCTTCTCTGCACCCGGAATCGAACCACATATTTCTCTTGGGTTTGATACTCTTTACTCTGTGTGGAATAAAGGTTCGCATGCCAAGTAGAATCGTGTCTGTCAATGTGTCCGCTATAGAGTCGACATTGTTATGGAGGAAAAATATCGACCAATTTAATCTCCCAAAAAAGTCGTTCAGACCCACCCAGTTAGCTTTCTCGTAGAACCATACTGTTCTTTTGGGAGTTTTCTCAGTTCAGGGGATGTGGGGGTAAAAAGTATTGCACCAAGCACGGGCACACGATTCACTTCTTCCCCACTGCACCGTCACTACGTAAAATTGTACACAGAAGGAAGGCTATAAATGAAAATGCACTGGTGTTGACTTGACGTTAATCCATTTTTTTATTGGTATTTTCTTTTTTTTACTTAACTTGTAAATTGTTTTTTTTTATAAATATTATTTTAAGACAAAGCACTTCTTTCTCGACACGGTGACTGGGTAACTCAAAAGTTGACTCTTTAACGCGGTGCAGCGTGACTGACCGCGGTAACGATTGAATAGCGACTGGGGTGAATTAGGGTTGAAATTCATCTTTCTTTCTACACACAGGACAACCAAAAGAGACCACGCCTCTGCTCTCTCAACCTCACGCCCGTCAAAGTATGAGTAACTTTTGTTAATAGGGTAATTGACGGACATGAAGAATGAGAGAACAGAAAACATGATATGCTGTGATCTCGGGGTAGCTTTGGTTGTGTGTGTTGGTATCAGATGCAGCTACTGACATGACCTGACCCAGTGGTACGGCTATGGTGTAGTCGGAGCACATTGGACCGTGGAAAGAAATACGAATGAGAGGGAAACCTAGCTGATGTTACTGCCCTGCAAAGAGAGATCATTGGTGGCAAGCGAATGGGTGATCTGAGGGAAAGTCAATAGGACGCCGCTGATGTTTGGGAAATAATTCGCGTGAGAACCAGACTCTAAGACGCTGAAATTACCCCAGCTATTTTGCTATGATGCAACAGCGTCGCTCTTTTAGACTTGTTGTTGCTAACCGACATTATGAGATTTCCGATGGGAAACTCATGGTTAGCAAGGATGGAGTTGCCGTATGGCATGTATGTAGCTAAACTCAATTATGCATTATCTGCAAAGGATGATGAGTTTAGCTATACGTCCGTTAGAAATGTTTTACAGGGGAATACATATAAAGGAAATTGGTAAGTATGACGCGCTGAAAGCGGTCGAAATTAGGTGGAAATGTTGGTTGGAATTATGGGTTGTTTCTCATGTAGAATAGAGAAACCCCCCACAGGGATTTTCGGCCTGACCTACAAATGCCACCACCAGGTCTAATTACTATGTCAGGTTCAATATTACCATGTCTCATCAGCTTGTATATACATTTTTCGATCAATTGCTCTGTTATAATACCTTTGAAAGCCTACTGAACAAGACGCCCCGAAGTGAAAAATAAACGACCTCACTTAACATCGTTATGTTGTAACTTTTTTAAAAAATTATTTTCGCAAAAAAGATTTTCAAAAAATGAAAAAATTAAAAATTCGATTTTTTAAAACTTCTTGATGAGAACCCCAGTTAATAAATTATCGCGAACATCCTTCTCGCCATTGATTGCAAGTCAGAAAAGTCCACTTGGGTATATTTAGTTGCCAAAATAAATCCCCAAGATGCCTTCACTTACATTTCCCGTACTTCTACGCCGCACTGCGGTATTACCATGAATTCTGATTGTTCCTGATTGTACACACCAGCTAGCTATGAACCTTTAAGCTGTTACCCATCCAATAAATCAAAATAATTTATGGTGGTTGTTTCGAGGATACTACCAGAATTTCTCACTACTTCTTTATTGGTCACATATCGATCACCGATAAGAAAAATAAGGAAACCCATAAATAAAAATCGACAACCCATCCTTTTAAGACGACGCACATATACCATATAGAGGTTCGCATATCATTTATATTTCTAGAGTAACCAGACAAAGTATCCTTTTTCGTCCTCCGTTACGCGGGCCATTTCTAAACTCCATTACTCGTACTTCTCAGATAATT
Organism: Microdon myrmicae; assembly: GCA_963931805.1. Classification (NCBI taxonomy): domain Eukaryota; kingdom Metazoa; phylum Arthropoda; class Insecta; order Diptera; family Syrphidae; genus Microdon; species Microdon myrmicae. Next base: position 52,524,712 of record OZ007497.1, on the reverse strand, counting down.
AATGAACCAACATCGACGGCCACTGCAATCGTCGTACCCCCACACATTCGGTACTCTGTCACACACCCGCCAACAAGGACATTCATGCTCATGTATAATTTACAATATTTGCTTAAAAAAATCACATACGCAACAAACAACAAACTCTAAGGACAAAAAAGGGGGGAAGCAAAAATAAAAAGCCGTCAAATGTGTAACCGGATGAAGCCAAAATGTCGAGACAATAATCATTCTTTATCCACATCTGGAAATTATGATTATTATATGCATTAGCCTCATCCTTTGCCAAGGATCAATAAATAAAATATTTTCCTTTTCAAATTCTCCCCTTCATTTCCACAAATTTATTATAATTTATATTATTTTCTTCTCCCCTGTTGTCCTGGATACGTGGTGAGGGAATGTTCACAAATAAGATCAATCATTATATCGTTCAATTCGATCTGGCATAAGGGCTCAGGCAGTGCCTCCTGAGAAGGAGCAATTATCCTTCGTATGAAACCACATAAATAATAATTCGGTTCGGATAACTGAAGAGCGTACGACTTCAATTTGATATTATCGCTCGAAGAAACGATGTGAGTGAAAGAATCTTATATTTAATTGCGGTAATTTTATCTGGAAGTTATTTGAAGGAATAAGGATCGTTCATCTCCCTGTGCTGGCAGAGGCTGTCATATGAATGGCTAAATGAGGGGTGAGGTGATATAGCTTTTACGTGTGCTTCTCGCCTAGAAATTAAAAAATTTCTAAGGAACACCGGGTAGACATCGGAATTCGAGTTGGTGTCCTTAATTGGATGGGAAAATATTCGAAAGACTTGGATTAGGTCGGGAAATCTTATTGGGGATGTTTTTAATAAATTTATTCTGTGATGCGTCCTGACAGCCAGTCACCAGACGAGACATTTGGCATTCCCGAGGCGAGTTAATACGCAGTGAATCAGAATATCAAACAAACACTACAGGGTACGAAGAAGCGGTGGCTGGTCGGAAATCATGTTATTCATATTTTCGGATATGACATTATCCACATTCTCAATTAATTTTACCGCTTCATTGCGGATGCCTATCATGCTTAGTCGATGATTTCTGTACGATTGAGGGTTGATTACATTAGACAGAATCTCTGATTAGGATATTAGCACTTGTTGCTACGGTGTGGGGTAATATGCGTCGCAGTCGATATACGTATTTGCACGGGGGATATCTACTGATTAATTCTTATAAAAACCACATGATTAGCACAATCGAGGAAAGCTTTTGCTGTTCATTGAGAAATGGAAAATTAGGTTCAGGTAAATGTATCTTGTCAGAATGCGTTGAAAAAATAAATGCTTTCTCAAAGGGAGTGGAAAATACAATTTTAAGGAGGTCCCGAACAGATTAAACAATGGTCCGGGGTTGGTTATGAAGGGATGAGTGAATACGCGTACGAGAAAATACTATAGATTGCCATTTGGCGATATTAAGTATCAGGTTGTACCACATGAAATGTCCGATTTTCGCTCAGTGGGAAATAAGAAGTTCTCGGGTTAACATCTGTGCCAGAACGTTAAATTTTCTTTTTTTTTATAAGGTAAGGTGGTACATGTGTTTGACGTGTGAGAATTTGAGGGTGCGTTACAAGTACAGTATTTTTTTTTCTAGGAATTGTTTACCATGCTGTCGGCAGTTCAATTCGAACCCTCTTCCTTTATGAATTTAAAAAGGTTACATAATGCGTCATGATGCATTTGAGGATGTAGCGGCAAACGAACGCACTATACGAGGTTGGTTTGGAAACTTTCGTTAGGGAGATTTCAGCCTCAAAAATGAACCACGTGGTAAGCGGAAACATGGCGCAAGGCTAATGACCTTGTGGGGAAGAAGTATCGTGCCAAACACGGACACTCCGTTCAACTTCCATCATAAATTGTGCGCAGCGTAAAACATCGAACCAAAAGAACGATTAGGTAAACACATCTAGGGACGCCGAAGGCACTGCAATACGGAAAATTAAACACACGGATTGAAAGGTGATCACCGACTTTTTATTGCTTTACTTTGAACTTAATATTAAATTGACTTGATTTTTTATAATTGTAAACAATGTGAAAACACTACATCTTAACACGACTTCGAGTATTATGGCGTCCTCGGCGTGCGAGGAGGAGTGGGAGTGGCAATGACCGTGGCGGTCGGTGAATGGAAATGGACTCGATGTTCACTCGCTGACAAGGGAATTCGGCCAGTGAAACTGGCTCTTCTAATTAAGGGGCGCATTTTCCTATTCCAAGAGAGACGTAAAGTCTCTCTTTGGGGTAACCAAACAGATCTCATAGAGAAGATCGCCACGGTACACATGTATGTGTGTACATTGGTTCTTTTATGGATCAAAACCATGGGAACGAATCAACAATAAAGAAAGGGCATACGTGCATTCATGAGATGCGAGTTCGGTAAAGCAAACAAAACCGAATCTCCTTGGATGCTAATGGTTTTTGTTTGCTCATGCCGCTGCTGTTGAGCAGCAGATCCCGAAATATGAAAAGACAAAGGGAACGTTTGGGTCTTTGTCTGAGATGTGCATTGCGGCTAAATAAATAGGCGGTAATGCAATGTGGAAATGTGTTAATGGGTTTTGGCTAGATTACCGGGAAATGGTGTTTATGGCATCGCTGGTAAGGGTAGGTATTGAATTGCTATTTGCATTTGCCAGTGCTGTAGGATTTAATTGTTGCCAAGAGACGCGATATGCGTATATTTATTGTATATTTGTTCTGATCCCTTGGGTGTAGGTCGCCAGCCAATGTTTATGTATGGTGATTTATGATACACTTGGTGAGGACGGGAAATAGGCGACGCAATGTGTATGGCCCCTGTTATGATGGTTACATTGTATGTAAACCAAATCATCTTGTTTTCAGGAATTCCTGATAAGTTAAGAAAGAAATCTTAGAGGAAATTGTATGCGAAGAGATGCATGAAAGGTAAGTTTTCTTTTCCAGGGACTTTTAGATTAAAGATTTGATCTCTTTAATGCGTGAAGCATTTAAGGTGCTAATGCGATTGCATTAGGGAAGTTATGAGATTGAGTGGAAGTTATGGGGGTTTTTCAGGTAAGTGAACCGTGGGGTGTGGCGGAATCGCCAAAACCTTGCCCGGAAAAAACAAATAATTATGAACAATTTAACATGCCTCGGATATGGACCGGATACCGGTGAAGAGACTTGCTAAATAAGGCCAAGACCGGATCCCTGTTGTAGTGCCGATGATGACGATGGGAAGCGGAAACGTTAGTTGACGACGATGTTTTAAGAGCAAACGAACTCGCTGCGGGAGATTGCACAAAGCATGTGAGTATCCCCAATGACAATAAGTCGACACCTTTCTCTCATAGAAAATGTAAAGAAACTCGATCAATGGATACCCCATGAACTGAACGAGTCCCAAAAAGGACGGCGCCTGGAAATCTGCGCATCGCTTAGATTAAAAAACTAAACTGAACAGTTTTTGCATCGAATAGTCACCTGTGATGAAAAGTGGATTCTGCGTGATAAGCGTAAAAGACCTGGACAGGGGTTGGATGCAAGTGAAAAACCAAAGCACACCCCCAAGTCCGATCTTCACCCAAAAAAAGGTTATGCTGACAATTGGTTGGCATCGAAAGGACCAATCCACGTTTCATTTCTTCAACCGGAAGAAACGAAAAATGCTATCAAATTTTGTGAGGAAATCGACATAGTGCATGCTAAATTGACTGAAAAGGAACCTGCGTTGGTCAATAGGCACGGCCCGATCCTTTTGCATGACAATGCTAGACCCCATACCCCACAAGTACCGGAGCAAAAACTGTTGCGTTGGGATTTGAAATTCTTCCGCATCCACCGTACTCTCCTGACATTTCCCCAACGGACTACCATCTTTTTCGCAATCTGGATTCACTTTGCCGGCAGAAGGTCTTCCGGAACCGAGCAGAGGTTACAAAAGCCTTTGAAGATTTCATTTCCTCAAAAAGTTAGCACTTCTGCGAAAAAGGAATATTTGACCTTGTATCACATTGGAAGAATGTCATAGCTGTCAAGGGATCCTATTTTGATATAAATAAAAATAAAAATTTACGGAAATATAATATTGGCTTTAAATTTTTAATATAAAATCGGACAATTCATGTGGTACAACCCAATACAAAGTAATTTTTGAAGTTGTCAACGTGTGATTGCAGCAGTGCTTAATCCAGTGGTGACTCGATGATCTTGTTTACATTGGTGTCATCAGCGTATATGGACAAGCAGGAATTCTTAATGACCATATCGATATCATTTGTGGCAAGTATAAATAGGAGAGGGTTCATGTGACTTCCTTGAGGGACCCCAGGGGCAGCAAGGAAGTGGTTGGCTATCATGGAACTGAACCGAACGGGTTAAGTCTATCCTTTAGATAGGAAGAAATCTATTTCAGTAATCTAGGTTCCAAGCCGGGGGTTGATAATTTGAAGAGGATTAGATTGTGGAAGGTTTTGTGGAATGCTTTACTGAGGTCGGTTGAGACCACGGCGATCTCATTACCGCGCTCTAGTGCTGAGAGTGTAAAGGAAGTGAACTCAACAAGGTTGGTTGTAGTTGATCGGCCATTGAGAAAACCATGTTGCATTGGTGAAATAAAAAATTTGCGACCAAAACTAAGAGATTCGTATAGAATGCTGTCGAGAATCTTGAGTAAGTGAGACAGATTGGCGATTGGGCTGAGACAGTTTGGCGATTGGTGTGTTCAATTCACCTTCTTCACTATCCTTGCTAAACGCTACAATTCCAACGTGTGATCTGTGTACACACAGACACGCACTCTCCCATAGATAAACAGGGGTTTACTACTACGATCCCGACTTCTGCACAGAGCACCGGCTCATTCGCCTGCTCCGACGTTCCCTCGCTCGTTCGCTCCTCGCTCCGTCGTTCGCACACGAAATTGATCGTAACAAAGTTACTGAGGAGGGAGTAGTGTGATGTTTCTAACAGGCACACACACAAAGTGTCAGCAAATAGTGAAGAACACAGAAAGGAAATTCGAATAAGCAAGGCATCAGAGCCGTATACCATAGCGATAACATAACAATTCCACACCAGTTGATTGTACTTGAGTTTGGAAATCGAATACGTACACGCGGCAGTGGCCTGATGTGTTAAGCATTGGTTCAATTTTTAGTGATTCTAACTGTCATAGCGTCAGTTCGAATCACGCGTTCTTCACTATCATCGCAAACGCTATAATGTGACGTAACCATCGGATTTACGTTTGTGATTGACGTACTGGAAGAAGGTTTTGGGGCCATTTGTGAGATTGATCTGAGTTTTGGTAAGACAGTTGTGATAAAGTTCCGTGAATTGGGGGTAACAGCCAAGAAAGTTGGAGTAATCAGGTATAGTTCGATTTTGAGAGAAGATGACCCATAACTTATTCCTTTTGTTACGCGGGAAGCGAATCTTGTGATTGTACCATGGAGGGGAAGAGGTCGATGTTCTTTCTCTAAAGTAGGGAACGAACAGGAAAATAGAGTAAAGGATTTCAGTATAAAAGTGGCTGATGGCATCTTCGGCGGATACCTGATCGTAGTTGAACGAAAGGCGGCCTAGGTAGTCGTTTATGAGGCGAAAGTTAGCTTTATGGAAATCATAAGTGTAATGATTGGAAGAGGGGAAAGACGGTGGCGAGTGGACTCGAAAGAAGGTCAAAAGAAGAGGGGGTGGTATTGATAGGGTCTGTCGTAAAGATGATGTCTAGCTGCCTACCCAAGAGATGTCAAACGTTGCTGACTTGACAGAGGAACGAATCACCTAGCCGATTATTGAAGAGACATTCCTTGGTAGAGGTGGGGTGGGAGGTGAAGTGTGATTGATAGATAGATAAAGTTCAATTGAGATGTGGAAGATTAAAATCTCCAAAGACGATGATCCTCACGATTACTCAGCTCAATTAGGTGGTGCCGATAACATTAAAAGCGAGCTCGTAAACTTCAATAGCCTGGGATGGCAATATATAGAAGCACATAACAAAGATTGATTTTCGAGGAAAAGTGCTTTTGACTGTCACAAAGTCGAGCTTGGAGGGAAAGCGATATGTGACGAATCGAGGCTGCTATGGGCAGCTCTGAGCACTTGCCGACAGGGGAAAAAGTCAGTGGCATGATTGATGAGGTTATAGCGTTTGAAATAATAGTGAAGAAGATCGTGTGATTCGAACTGACGCTATGACAGCTCGAATCACGAAAACAATTTTACCTAAGCGTTATACACCAGGCTACTGACCGTGTTTTTAATTTGATTTCCAAACTCGACTATATTCCACTGGTGTGAATTATTTTTATTTTATCGCTTGGTATACGGTTCTGATGTATTTTTCTTATTCGATTTTTTCGTTCATGTTCTTCACTATTTTTGCTTGTGAATTTGTGTGTGTCTGTTAGAATCGCTACACCACTCCCCGCCGCAGTAACTTCGTTACGATCAGATTCGTATGCGGACGATGGACGAACGAGAGAAACGAGGAAACATCGGAGGCTGTGCTCTATGCGGAAGTCGTGACCGTGTGTGAAGTTCTGCTTTACTATGGGAAGTGTATGCTGCGTATGTGTACAGATCACGTCGTAGTCACCAATTATATAGCGTTAAGCAAGGATAGTGAAGAAGGTGAATTGAACACACGATGAAACGATTGAAAAGCGAAGCAGTGAAGCATCAGACTACTGACCGTGTTTAGAATTTGATTTCCAAACTCGAGTATATTCCACTGGTGTGAATTATTTTTATTTATCGCTTGGTATACGGTTCTGATGTATTTTTCTTATTCGATTTTTTTCGTTCGGTGTTCTTCACTAGTTTTGCTTGCTTGTGAATTGTGTGTATCTGTTAGAATCGCTACAAGGTCATCGTGGAAGATGGTAAACGTGGGAGAAAACAGTCCCAGGGTATGAATGTTGGGGATTAGGTTCGTTTCGCTTAAAGTGATAATATCAGATAATATCAGCAGGTAGAGCAGAGAAAGCCAAACAATGGATTCTAAGTATGAGTGCTATAATATGGGAATAGTGGGAGTTTTTCAAAATGGATTGGTTGTTTGAACAATCTTACGTCTGATAGCAAAGGGTATAGGGAGTTATACCGTCGATTTTGGGAGGAGGTAGGGGAAGTAGCAGCTTAGGAACGAAAAAGCCTGTTGGGGTCGGCCTTACTATGTTGAAGATGTGATAACGTTCTGGAGTGAACCAGGTGGCCCAAAAGTTTTATGGTCATTCGACACTTTATGAGGGGATAAATTGAAAATTACGTGTAATTTTACGAATCGTTTGTGGAGACTGGGAACGTCAGTGGGTTGAATAGAGAGTTTGACACTGGTTTTGGTTTTGCCGTCGTAGCTAACGGAATCTGATTTGTCGTGGAAATACGCTAGAAAGAGACGAATATTTTCATATGTCTTTCTGTGTCTAAATTTGGAGAGTATGTAGCGGCAATCAGATGATTCGGAGGTAAACTGTGTGATTTTGAGAGAAGTTGGGGTGCAAAATGGCGCAAGGCTAATAATCTTGCCCGGAAAAACAAATTATTATGGAAAATTTAACAAGCCTCAGACTTGTTAAATAAGGCCAAGACCGGATCCGGTTGTAGTGCCGATGATGACGATGGGGTGCAAAATAGGTGAGGAATGATGGCTGGGGGTGAGGGGGAGTAAAGTTTCCAAGGAGAAGAACCTACTTAACTGAACGGTTCTCAATCTTTTCTGCTGTCTGGGGCTTTTCGCAGCAGGCAGGTATGTTACATTTTGTTGTGGGGGTTTATTAATAACTTAATGCCAACGGATAGTGAGTTCCATAACTTTTCCATTTTGTAACAGAACGAGTATTAGTACAGAAATGTGTGCACCATCCACAGGTGGGGTCCGTTGGAATTCCTTTTTTGAGCAAACATAAACCAAATTCCACGGAATAATATCACGCATCTCTGAGGAACAGCCCCGGTCATAATATCTGTTATAAATATATTCGCGTATAACACTCTACACTTACCTTATGTTACAACCCTAGAACTAACAACAATATAAATATATTACGTTTTGTTGGGACACAAGAAAAGTGAGACAGATCAAGAGAGCAGGAGTAACGTACTGATCTTGATCGGAGATAAGGAGAACCAAGAAGAACAATAATGGAAGATTAGGATCAACAACAAGAGAACGAGGGTATTGACCTTATAAATGAACAGAGGAAGATCAATAACTAAATGTCAAGGAAGACCTGAAAAAAGTCGAACGCAATACCCTTGACTCGTTCGTATCTTGTGACATTCTCGAGTTATAGTATATTTATCAGTGATCAGTGAAGTAGAACCGAATCAACGAAAACTACAAAAATTGAATAACCGAGGAGGAATTTTCAACTATCCAACACGGAATTGAGTCGATATCGAGGAGACAAACAAAGCCATCAGGCCAACACGGACAATAACAACGAAAAAGCTGAAGGATTCATTTCTGTGGCGATAAAGTTAAAGTAAATCAGCTAATTGTGCCAAGTGAAATATTTTATCTGTGTCGAAGTACAAAATAAAGAGTACAAGTTTTTTTACCCTAAACTCTACCCCCTTTCACCTGGTGTTACATCAAGAAAGAGTTCGTTGAGGTGTTCCCCGCACAACACCTGCAAACACCCAGTATTATTCACATTGCCTCGTCCTGTTCTAAGCTCGTGAGGATGTCTATTGATGCCCCCAATGCGCACTGTGCTTTTGTTCTTAGCGATCGGCTGAATCACTGCCCTTGTCTGAATGGATTCTCGTGCCTAGTGTGCCGGAAATTCGTTGTTCTCTCCTATATCCCGGCTGGTGAACGGTTCTGTATTTCACTGCCCAGTATCTTGATCTTCTGAGTGAATTTTTGTGTATAGTTGTCTAACGTCCTTCATCATCGCAGGCCTTTGTTTGAGGGCTAAAGTCCACCGTGTGGCAATATTCTTAGATTCCCGCAGTTTGGTAAGGTTTACAGTTAATGGAAGTCTCACCTTGGATCGATTATCCCCATTGGTTGTGGTTGTTTGGTGGAAATGGAATTCATACTTTCGTTTTACCTTCTACATCTCTTTTTCCCATGATGCTTGTCCAATCCTCCACAGTCTTTCTTTCTGCCGCTCAACAATACGGGAAGACATTACTTTGAAAAGCACATTTTCCCTTGGTGTCCTTAGTGTTAGACTTGCGACTGTCCATCCAAAGGCCGTGTTCTGTAGATCAGTCATCTGGTAAACCAATCGAATTCGACTGATCGAAAGCATTTTGTAATATAACTCTGCCCCAGTCAGTATGTTAATGGTGCCAGAAACTTTAAATGGGTGGTCTGCCAACTGGATGTTGTTAGGCACCATCCAAGTGGTTATGTTTATTGGCTCCGATGGTTGGTCCGACACAGCCTTGGACAGAATACAAGCCTCTATACATGCTATGAAAGAATTCCTTGGCGATCTCTCTTCCACATTTGCTCTTCGTTCGGATCATTGTCTGCTCTGGTCAATACTTTGAATACCGTGTTTTTTGGGAGCTTTATAGCGTTTGGGATGATAGTGAAGAACGTGTGATTCGAACTGACGCTATGATAGTTAGAATAATCAAAAATTTAACCAATGCATAACACATCAGGCTACTGGCCGTGTTTAGAATTCGATCTTTAAACTCAAATATACTCAACTGATGTGAATTGTTATGTTATCGCTGTGGTATACGGCACCGTTGCATTTTCTTATTCGATTTTCGTTCGGTGTTCTTCACTATTTGCTTGTGTATTGTGTGGGTATCTGTTGGAAACGCCACAGCTTCATCAAGCCCAACCTTTTGCCATCTGGTCAGTGATAAAGTTTTGTCGCGAAGAAGAATCCAATACATCTCTACCTCTCTCTGTCGGCTGCCCGCGGACGTCGATCAGGTTGATCCTTACTGTTCCGAATAATATATTAGTCTATCTTGGGGCGGCTTTTTACTGCCCACTGTGTTGCTGTCGCTGTTGTAGTGTATGAAGTCGGTGTGTTGACAGTCGATTCTGCATATAGGGGCGTGATGTCTTCTATTGCATTTGACGTATGCACGAAACTGGCAATTCCCCCACCTATGTCCGGTCTGTAGGCAATTGAAATACAGGTGATTCCTGCTAACAATGTCCATTCTTTCCTTGGGAACTAATTGGCTGAATTCGGGACAGAGTCGTAATATGTCGCTGCCTTTTCGCAACTTAGGCAGAGATGCGATTATTCTGAAACAGCTGTGACAAATCCTCCGTGAGGATGGCTTCGTTTTGAAGCATCTGAGAACGCTTTGTTCTTTCCCATGAGTGACTCTATGGCTTGGAACCTCTGCTCCGTTCGTCAAGTCCTTCAAAAACGGCACTCACCTGATATTAAATTGCTCCCATAGCGTGTGGGTGAGTCTGTCTAGTTTCCTCGTGAGTATATTTACGATGATTGAATCTTATAATCTACGTTATTTATGGGTGACATTATGCAGTGCCTTGATTGAGCTGGCATTATCGCTAAAAGTAGATGGTTGTCCGAGCATTATGTCGAATATTGGTTTTGCCATGATGCGTTTGTTAGCGTACCTCATCATCATCGGTACCACAACCGGTATCCGGTCTTGGCCTTATTTAACAAGTTAAATCTTCCATAATAATTTGTTTTTCCGGGCAAGATTATTAGCCTTGGGCGTTAGGGTACCTGCTCACCAATATATTCCAAGCTGAATCGTAGTTGGCTCCTATGGATAGCAGATGCCGATCAAGTGTTCTGCTTCTCCGATGATACTCGCTTTAAAGTAGTGCATCGTCTCCGCATTCGATATTCTTTTATTATGCACTACCTCGGTGAACAGCTCGCTGAACTGTGTCCATTTCGTGTAGTCTCCGTCAAATTATTGAGTTTGAGCTTTTCGGATTATGCCTTGATATGATGTTCTGTAGTTTAATTACGCATCCCTGCGCCTTTTCCCATAGTTTGTAGCACTCCGTGATATTGTAACCTTCACGACTGTAACCAGGAAATCACAGTCTCATATTTTGCCTTGAATAACTTGGATTTCTTCCCAATTTCGCGCAATATACTACTCGTCAGCCCGGAAAAATTGCTTCTTTTCATCTGCTTCGATCTGTGCACAGATCCTCCTTAGCTCGACCACGGTATTTCTTTGTTTCCATTTCAGTTTGACGACTACTTCAGAATACCTTTGATCCGCTTCTTCATCATGGCTGAGCCTTTCGTCTGTCTCTTCCATCGCAGTAGATTCCATTTTGTTGAGTTTCGTGGTGATGTCCTCGTGGACTTTTTCATATGTCTTCTACTTATTTACATATTTGTCCATCGTGAAATATGGATTGGATAGCTTTTCATTTTAGCCTCCACGGACGGTGGTGTCTCTTTCATCATACTATCTGTATAACCGTTCGAGGTTCTGGAGCTTATTGGTAATGGTTTTTCTTATTTTTGGCACTTGTGGCAATGCGCTGCCAAATTGTCCAAGTCCTTCGCTTGCCTTTTCTTGTCATGCCGCTTCTTCACCTAGCGCCTTATTAGCGTCATCGTCTTTTGCAACGCCCTTCTTTGCAGCGGCCATCTTTTAACGTACTTCTATTGGTTGCTGCTTTATTTGTGAGAGCTTATTCCATAAGGAAGTCTATAACGGAAGGCAAATGACCCTTTCTTCGATTGTTGCTCTAAAGCATGTGACCGTGGAAACTTTTATATAAAACGCGAGAAATGATGCGATAGCGAGGGAGAAAAAGAGAGAGAACGAGAGAGAGAGAGAGAAAGAGAGAGAGAGAAAGAGAGAGAGAAAGAGAGAGGCAGAAAGAAAGAGAGAGAAAGAGAGAGAAAGAGAGAGACAGACATAAACGAGCATGGTTAAATCACACCATGCATAAAAACAATTGCATGAATGCTTGATCTGGTGACTCATGGTCGTAGATATCTAGGTCCTAAGTCCATCTGAAGATAATGAGGAGTCTTGGGTTGGCGTTAATGCATGAGTCCTTAATTCACTCATTTCGCGCCGGTGTATATGATGCTGCATTAAGACAATGACATCGTTGTGCGTGCGGCATTTGCTACTTGCTCTCGAGTATGGTGGCATGAATTCTGTAGGCAACCTCGGTCACTGTTAGGACTAAGATATCGAATTTCTCTGTTTGCCGTATTCATATTCGTATTAGTAAAACCGATGCCTCTGATGGTATAAACGTTGATAGTGTTTCGGGGGCGGGCCCGACAGTGCGGAGACGAGTTGTTTACAGTTCGGATTCTTATCAAAACAATTACATGGTATTCCCCCTGAAGTAGTTCCCCCGAAGGTCAGAATGGGGGACTAGTTTACCTCCGGAATTCTTTATCTCAGGAGGAACCATCGTGGCTTATTTGAACTTCAGTCTGGCCCAAACTTGAGAAATATAATCGAGGATTTCTACCAACAATATCGGAGGAGGCACAGCGTGTCGGGGTGGTGCCTGTCCTTTGGCTCAACTTACGAACTCTTTTTACATACAGTCCATCAGCCAAGCTCCGAATGATGGCTAAGGATTTCTCCCGATCATTTTACGGAGCCTATAGAGCGATATTTCACGGGCGGCAAAGCCTTGGGGCACCTCCTACTACCCGACCTTTACGACAAGCCGGTGTGTATATTCTAAGGCCCCAGTCACCGGAACTAGCATTATGCCGTTTTTGGTAGCGTAATCATGCATCTGCCCTAACTTCATTCTCACCGATTCGCAGTATAACCCCCACTATCTTCGTCGTCATATCTCCTCTCAAAGGGATTAAGCAATAACAATAATTCATAATTTTCATAAAAAAATCTTCAACGATATGACGGATTATTGAAAAATCTAACAATTTAATTTTCTCCTTTCTGTCATAGGTAACAAATAATAAATAATAAATAGGAAAGTGGAAATGATTAATAAAGAGGAAAATATAATTGATTATTCTTGACGGAATCCTGTGAGCGTTTCGCCGAGCGGCGCTATATTCAACCTACTCCAAGATAAATCATCTCCTTCTATTACACTTTCATAGATTTTAAAATACATAGCCAAAGGAAACATACACCAGACCTAGACACTAAAAGGCTTGAATCCAGGCTGAGAAAAAATCTACAAAGGAACAAGACAATACCATCCCTGTAAGCTCGTAAATGAATAAATTGAATGCACTACGACAGAATATGAGCAGTCCGTTGAAGGCTTATGTTGTCATTTCCAACAACACAGACTAAAGCTTGCTCCTCTGTCAACAATCTACCCACAAGCAGAAACCGGCCGACACCTGGCCAAAAGTTAAAAGCAGCAACAAAAACATCAACAGTAAATTCATGAACAATAACGAACGACACTTAAAAGCCGCGCTAGAAGCTGACAATATATACGAAGAAGCAAGCATCTCCATCATCCGTCAACTCTTGCTATTGCATCCTGTCACAAACCACTGGCAACGATGCTCATCCATCCCCTGTCGTAGTTGTCCTCGACGTCTTCCAGATTCGTTTGCGTTTCCATCCTAGAGTGGAGGTGCAACTCCTCTCAGCGGTTGGTACATGAATAATTCATTTTTTGTAAAATTCATCTTCATACCGCATATATCGTAGATACATTGTCGGGAGTAATGTTAAAGTAAGGTAAGGTAAGGAAGTAGAAAGCCTTTCATTGTTCTTCTCCTGTTAGGACCGCTTAAGTGAGACTCCTTCGCTGAGGTGAAGGTATCCTCGAAGACGCAACCGAAAGAGGAGCACCTACTAACCGGAAAGGTTTATTGGATTTATTCCCAGAAAAAGAAAACTCACAACATAAGAATCCTGCCAGGACCCTACTACATGGAGCAGCGATGAAATAAAAACGAGCAACTAATAACAACAAGATATATATAACGGATGATAATAAAATACTCGCAGAGTTGTATTCATTCCACACTCTGCATCTTGTCCTACTGGTAGTCCTTGTTGTCGTGTTCATGTAAAACGGTTTGATTTTTATTGGCGGGAGTAACTCGCTCACAAGGATATACGATATGGAAATGTGAAAGCTACTTAGAGATGAAACACCCGTAAACATAAGCCATGAGATTGCATTGAAAGCAATGGGCGTTGGCAACGTAACATAAGGTGTGCGTACACCTATTAGCAACAAAGATTAAGGAATTAGGAAGTATAGGATCCGGTGGCATTTTATAAATGGCCTCCCGCGGGCGGAGTCCTGCGGAGTATTTCATGGAAATGGAAATTTTTATGTGATTTGTTGCCTCGCTAAGGTGAAGACAATTGCTAGAAATGTGGGATGAGGTGGCATAATAGAACACATTACGATTCCAAACCGAAATGGCGAGGATACACATATATGTGAAGGACTAAACGGATTTGTGATTTATTACAGGAAAATATGTGCCATCTCGGCCTCGGAATTCTAAATCATTGACATTGCTGAGATTGGCAACAGTTAGAAGGTTGGAATAGAGCTGATACGTTGGAAATGTTTACGACTGATGCTGAGTGCAATCTAGAGTCGTCATAAAATACAACTAGTGGCAATTTCAGTGGAGATCCTTTAGTGATGGCAATCGGTGGAGCCCCTTAAGTGTTGATAATCGGATCAAGGAATCCACGGTAGCCTTTAATGACATTGGTCAGCAATATATAGCAGCTGTAGGCCTATTGAGTTTTTCTGATAAATGAGCTAAGGGATTTGCCCCAAGTAGCGTCCGTTTGAATTTATAGAGCTACGTATTTAATGGCCGGCATTCCGACTGAAACTTATGAGATTAACAAACCGAATTTTATTAATACACATTTTATCCTACGACGACGGATGGAATCCGGGTGATCTATTGGGTTAAGGGTATTCTGCATTTAGTGCCGGAGAATGTAGTCTGTTTTATTGAAAAGTGCTCTGATTTTTTGCCTATTATAGAACCTTAAGTTTTACACCACCACGGTGATGTGATCGAAAAAGAATGGCGGTTTCGTTTTTTTCTGAAGGTGCCTTTACTTAATAATCAGTCTTTACGTAGCGGTTACAGCATTTTGAGAAGTAGTGAATGGCGTGCGGCGGGAGAGGAACTCCTCGTTTACTACCAGGAGTTTTCTTTTTTATAGAGGTCACTACGGTAGAATTTTTTATAGACATAAGTGTGTATAGGTCACGGTGGGGACGCCAAGTATACACTGAAGAAAAGTGCAAGAGTGAGAAAATAGCCCCCCGCTTAGTAGAAACCTTGACGTGGTACGGGTGCCTAAACTACAATGAATCACTCAGGCCATGCTGACGGACGCATACGCTTCCAGTAGGGCCACCCATCTCAGACAGGCTAGCGAGGAGTAACACACAGAGATCTCCCACCTCTAATCCAGGGTGTTACGCGTCACCGTGCCCATTGGATGGTTTGCAGCCAGGGGTATACCGGCTGTATTATAATGGCACCTCTCTGACACCGGGTCGAACCAGAGCAGTAAGCAGACCTTACTATATCAAAAAGGGGCTCTGATGTGGCGGACTATTTGAAACCCCAATACTCGTGGGAACAAAAATGAATAATCAATATACAAAAAAACAATCTCACGTAAAACGCGGTAGGCGTAGGTGTGATGAGCCGACACTACCATAAGGGAAGAAATCATCAAGAAAACACCGACTCGGCAAAAAGAAGACGTAGGAAAAAACGGAAAAAACGGGATTTACGCGTTGGGACGTGGAGTGTTGGAACGTTATATAAACCAGACGTGATACAGACGGTCGTAGAAAACGCGAAACAATATAAAATGGACATCGTCGCGCTTCAGGAAGTCCGACTCCCACATCAAGCAATCGAAACCAACGTGGAGGTACCGATACACAAAACCTCTGTACTGGCTTCATCATAAGCAAGAAGATTACGCCCCATGTAAAAGATGTGCAATTTATTAATGACCGAATGTCGGTGCTAAAAATACAGGGCCCATTGTACAATTATGTATTTATAAACGTACACGCCCCAACAGAATCTTCGGACGAAGAAACGAAGGACACGTTCTACGAGATCCTAGAGGAAGCATTTGATGGGATCTCATCATTCGATGTTAAAATCCTCCTCGGGGACCCCATTGCGAAAATTAGAAAGGAAAACATCTTCCAACCAACAATAGGTAAAGAAAGCCTACACGACGTTTCAAATGATAATGGAACTCGAATTATCACGTTCGCAGCGTTAAAAGATCTGGTAGTGAAAACCACGATGTTCAAGCATAAGCAAATCCATAAAGCCACATGGATATCACCCGACGGCGTAACGCGCAACCAAATAGACCACTTCCTCATAGACAAAAGACACCACTCGAATATTACGTAAGATCATATGAGCCGATGATGATGAAGATCATATAGATGATGATGAAGATCATATAAAGGAGCAGATTGCGACTCCGATCACCTTCTAGTGATGGGCAAAATTAGGAATCGGCAAAATGGAAAAGAAGTGGGAATATAGAGAGACGGTTCACCAACTGTTCGTTGACTTCAAAAAAGCCTACGACTCAGTCGCAAGGCAAGACTCCACTGTATTGTGACTGAGCTGGGGATCCCGAAAAAATATGCTGCCCTCATTCAAATCTGCATGAACGAAAACAAAGGGCGAGTTAGAATAGAAATCCACCTCTCAGAACCATTTGAAATCCGGGACGGACTAAAACAGAGGGCTGCCCTCTCACCATGTCTTTTTAACCTTGTCCTCGAGTATGTTATCAGAAAGGTACAAGACGACAACACGACCGGATCATCCCTGAACGAGGTAGCACAAGTGCTTGCATATGCGGATGACATCGCCGTTTTGGGGGATAATTTAGAACCTGTAAGTGAAAACAGTGAAATCATCATGCAAGCGGCAGAAGAGGTGGGCCTAGAAATAAATGAAGAGAAAATAAAATACATGATCACGGCGAGGGCAGGTGGACCTCAGTGAACACACATAAACTTCAGAGGCCAGATATTTGAACAAGTTAAAGAATTTAAATATCTGGGAACGATACTGACGATCAGAAACGAAACGTCGAAGGAAATTAACAAAAGACTACACTCCGGCAAGGGTAGTTGGCATGCAGTCAGTAAACTGTTGAAATTCAAACTGCTATCACGTAATATAAAGCTCCGTGTCTATAGAACCATAATCATGCCGATTGTTCTACACGGATGCGAAATTCCACAACCACGAATTGGAAGAGCTATACCGCAAACCTACAATAGCGAGAGTAATCAAGTTGCGAATATTAAGATGGGCCGGACACGTGGCGCGAATGAAAGAGACCGACAGGACGGCCGCGACGGAAATGGGAGGACAATGTTAGGTTTAACTTAGAGGTGATCGGATCGGATGGTCGAACGTGGAAGGAGAGCGCACAGGACAGGGAACCAAAGTTACGCCAATCGCTTAGAACTCTGTGCGAATTTCCATGACATTCTACAGAAAATAAATTAGTCCATTTCGGCAAGTCAGAAACACCGGTCGTGTAGGTCATCTCATAGCAACTTGTGTAGAATTATAAACATCTAATGAGATATAAAAAAATATATGTGGTATGAGAGAGACGAAAAGAGTATGTGAGAAAAAGCAAGGAATGAAAGGACAAAGCAGCATTCGCAACACATGGCAGCCGCACTGATAATCTAAGACAGAAGCCATGTTGCTATCCGATGCGAGCAACCTGTTTGCAAAGAATATGAAGGGGTGAACGAAACGAGTGCATGGAAATCAGTTCATCCTAAGCGAGACATTGATAAAAGCAGGTCTTATAAAATAATGTTGTATAAAACCCCTAGAACTGCCTTTTACTGAGAGTAGACTCATAGATATATTATATATATATATATATATATATATATATATATATATATATATATATATATATATATATATATACTATATATATATTTATGTATGTATATGCTAACGTTTCAATAAAGTGTCTAAAATAATTTCCGGGTATCAATTTCGTGTTGGCGGACAAACATGAAAACATGCAACATGGTTTTAAGGGTGAATGTTTACATGTGATTCCTGATTGATCACCAGCACTTGTTTACTATTTTGGGATGCCTACACCACGATACCAAGCAACCAGTGCTTACCCAGATTTCCATCCGTAGTCAACGATACGAAATATGTTTTTTTACACTTTTAGTATTGTTTGCTTTTGTTTATTTTATCGGCAGCACTATTTTTCCCGTGAAGAGTATTTATTTTTGGTGCCACAGCACGATCAATTTCTGTTACTACATGGCAGGTTTTATGCGTTTGTACCGGTTTATTCATAAATAGTTTGATCTGCTGATTAAAGAAAATTTAACAACACCGGGCAATCCACCTAAGTGAAATTTATGTTATGAGGGATGGCTGCATTGAATAATTACTTGGCGGTGACAATTTTTATGTGAAACAACGGCCAACTGTCAACTATGTTTTAAAAGGAAATTATAACTAAATTAGACCTATTCGGATATTTTGATAGCAAAAAAATAAGACAGGGGAATTCACGTTAATTGACTGTTGTTATTGTTATATTGTTTCGACGGTTGAGGTGAAACTTGCACCGTGCTGCTCGATAACTTGTTGCCATTTCGAAGGCAATTGCACAATTCTTGCCCCATAGAAACCCTCGTCCCTATTGGCAAAAAAACTGGGACAGTCGGTTTTCACAAGCTAGTCTTGAAGTGAACTTTTTACCCCCAAAATCATTCGCCATAGGAGGGAACAATCGGTAATCACTTGGAGCCAGTTCCGGACTATAAGGTGGATGCATACGAACCTCCCAAATAAACTCCCAGAGCTTCTGGGGAGTCACTATCGGTGTGTGTGGTCTGACGTTTTCTCGATGGAACACAATTCCGCAAAATGATTCAAAATAGGCAGGAAGAGGTGTTAATCACTTGGAACCAGTTCCGGACTACAAGGTGGTATGCATAAGAACCACCCAACCAAACCCCTTCTGGCTTCTGGCGAAACATGCCGATGCATTACATTTCAGAAAAGCTCGAATGCATGTAGCCCTAGCGGTGGATAAAATTACAATAGCATAAAAAGTAACGTCCGTTTTAAAAAGCACACGAAGTTCCTTGGTTACATGATATCAGTTGTAATAAAATGAAATCCATGCTTTTGCATGAAGTTGAAGGCTTCTAACGGGGGGTGGGAGCGAACATACAGGGAAAAGTCCCTGCTTTCAACCCGCGAAGGCCAGGACGATCCTTGTCCCTGTTCAATCCAAGTTGACATGCAGTAGACCAGGACGCCCAGAGCTTGGGGGCGCCAAACTGGATGACATCGGCTCGAAATCGGGGCCGGTGGAGAGATTTGTTAAATAAGACCAAGACCGGATCCCGGTTGTAGTGCCGATGATGATGATGATACTTTAACTTATTGCCCTTTGCAGGAACCTGACATTTTATGGAAATCGCAATATAACTGTTTTTAACAATTTGTTTATGAAAAGAAAGCGCTTTTTTTGTGCTCAAATTTTTATTTTTACTTTTTTTTGTTAAATGAGAGCCATGCAAAGAAGAATTTCATGTTTTTAATGGAAATTTGTTGTTAATTGATTTCGGATAACTACAGGGCCTGGGTGTTACATGCCGCAAATCTTAGGAGTCAAGTTTGGTCATCTGTAGCGTCACCATTTTTTTTATTCATAAAAAACGTTTTTCGTACACATTTTAACGTCTATGATAATATATAACTTCAGAAATTGCAATTAACGGTTTCCTTTTTTTGTAAAAAATTATTGAAAAACACGTCGTATACAGGGACTCCCTCCCCCGTAAGGCGAACTTTTTACCACTAAATGATTCGCCTTAAAGAGGAGCAGTCGCTAATCACTTGGAGCTAGGTCCGCACTATAAGGCGTATGCATAAGAACTTCCCATCCAAGCACCCACAACTTTTGGGGAGTCACTATCGATGTGTGTGGATCAGCGTTGTCCCGATGCAACACAATTTCTCTCATATTGGCCAAAGCTGGCCGCTTCTGGGCGATAGATTCCTCCACACGGTCCAATTGTTGACAGTACTACCAAATTAAGAGGTATGTCGTAAAGGAGTAGCTCATAGTAGATCATTTGCTACCAATTTCTCCAAACACACAGCAAAACCTTTTTGACAGTCGATCCTGGCTGGGCCACCCTTTACGACTGCTCACCGCGATTCCATATTATCGACATTTTCGATAATTGGCCTTCCCGAACGGAAATAACGAAACCAAAATTACGCGTGATTGTCTGTTATAGTATCAGGCCCATAAACACTACATATTTTATCCCATAAGTATTCACCTCATTGAGTGGAAATAAAATAAATATCAATAAATCGTTTACAACCGGAGGGTTATCCACCATTGATCTACACCGTTTAGGAACCCGAATCCCCCACAGACGATGGTGTTTGTCAATCTTTGCGGATCGAAAGGAACGAATTGGTAGTCGGTGGATAAGGCATTAGAAATGGCAATTCGCAGAGGGTGAACCTACACGAAAAGTAAAAGGTCGTTCAAAATGAGGACAGTCGCTCGAGGGTTGGGGCTATAAATCAGCGAGAACCGAAACCAAATCCCAATGAATCAATAAATCTTAAGGTAGGGGCAAATTTGTATCCTTATATAAAAAGGACACAATTCTCTCTTGTAATTTTAGCTCGTGGATTTACAACCGGTGTGCGTAGTCGCTTTCAAAAGTTCGTGTTGAAAGTAGTTAATAAGAATACTTAACAGTCTGTGCGAGTGAGCGGTCAAAATTCATATTGTTTTTATCAAAAATTCCAAAAACTTAAATTGAAATTGCTAGTTAACGTTAGAATATTAAAGAGAAATTTTAATGTATAAATAATAGGTATAATAAACAAAACAAAGTGAACAACAGTTTCTTCTCGATACTTCCCAGCAAAAAATATTTCAAGAACTTAGCATTAAAACATTGATTAAATGGCAAATAAAGCTATATTAAAATAGGACAAAAGGATCCAACGAGACCTTCCCTGGAGTGATCTAACAGAGCACCCCCATCGCCCCCAGACTTAGAACAACTCAGCAACAATCACCATCGCCCCAAGCTCTGGACTTCCCACACTACCTGAAAGTAAGCCTGTACGAGAAGTGTAAGTACAAATACATATTGTTTTAGTTGTATTTTATAGTGTGCAAAATTTACTGCAACAATCGTCATATTATTAGATTCAGCAATCGCCAAGAAAATGGAGGACAGATCGGGAGCACCCGTCCTTATGGTT
Organism: Microdon myrmicae; assembly: GCA_963931805.1. NCBI lineage: Eukaryota > Metazoa > Arthropoda > Insecta > Diptera > Syrphidae > Microdon > Microdon myrmicae. The sequence goes on along the minus strand of OZ007497.1, from coordinate 52,503,421 downwards.
ATCGGTGGAGAAAGAATCAATGAGGAAAGGGTTCTTCATCACATAACCGGGCTCGCTCTCGAGGCTCTGCCCACGCTAGACTGGTCACGGCATTTTGTAACATCAGGGGCATCGGTTTCACCGATACGAATGTAAACGCCGTCCACCAATATTTGCAAACAACGAAACCCGATATCCTTGCCCTAACTGAGACCCAGGTCGATTCGTCAACTGATTCGATATATCTTCGTCGATACAACTTACATTCGAGAGTCCGTTTTAAGGGCGGAGTCTGCATCTTAGCGCGGTCCGATCTGGCTTGCCAGAGGATGGAGGCGTTGGAACCCAATAATATGGACATCATGTGGTTGAGGGTCGTGCTGAGGAATTACGTTAAATTTCTTTGTTGTCTTTACCGCTCCCCGAATGACGACCGACCGACGACATTTTTCGAACATCTTTCACATACCATCGACTGGATACAGATCAACCACCGAGCTTCTGAAATTGTTGTCCTTGGCGATTTTAATGTGCACAATTCTGGTTGGTTGTTACATTCTAACAGAACCGACGAGGCTGGGAGGTAGGCGGAGATGTTTGCTGTAAGCCACAACTTGACTCAACTCGTGGTGAAGCCAACGCGAGTGTCGGGTGCCCGAGACAATTATGCGAACACCCTGGATCTGTTTTTGACATCCGAATCGAGTATTTATACCGTAGAGGTTTCTGCGCCACTGGGAAACTCAGATCACTGCGAGATTTACGATTTGCGATATTTCTTCGCATTCTTTCCATGGTCCGAGGTGTGCTTCGGAGACTCCGATGTTAACGCTTGCGCGGAGTCGGTATCAGCGACTATTCTTCTGGGGATGGCGATGTATATTCCACATTCCATCAAACGAAGTTCGTCTGATAAACATTGGTTTGATAAAAAATGCGAGCTGATTGCAGCGGCAAAAAATAGAGCTTTTAAGCAATGGCGCTCCAATCCCACCGATGTTAACAGAACGAATTTTGTTAGAATCAGAAACGCGTGCAACCACAACGACAGAGTGATCAATAAGCTCCTTCAGTGCCCAACTATTTCGCGCTCCTTCTGGTCAATGGCAAAAGCTGTCAGCGATAACTTCACAACCTCCTCTTTCCCTCCGTTGGGGACAGACAGCGGGACGTTAGTTACGAATTCAAAGGATAAAGCTAATGTGTTCGCGAATTTATTTTCTGCGAATTCAAACCTCAACCCCGGCCTTTTGGAGCCACCTGTGATCGCGCCGGTACGGTCTTCTATGCGGGATGTGAGATTTCGTCCGCGCACTATTCAACGCATTCTACGTGAACTGGACTGTAGGAAGGCAACCGGCCCGGACGGAATACCAGCAATAGTCCTTAAGAACTGTGCTCCAGAACTATCGCCGGTTCTTGGCAGACTCTTCCACTTATCTTATGCACGGAGGACCTATCCTGCCTGCTGGAAAATCGCTCAAGTTCAGCCAATCCCAAAGACGGGAAAAATGTGTCTGCCACAAAATTACCGTCCGATAGCATTACTGTCTATTTTATCTAAGGTAATGGAAAAAGTCTCCAATACAGAGTTAGTTAAGTATTTGGAGTGCAACGGAATTCTGAATGATCGTCAATACGGATTCCGTGCCAGGCGGTCCACGGGAGACCTTTTGGCACTCATAACAGATATATGGACATCTGCGATTGAACGACATGGTGAGTCAAGGGCGGTCGCATAGGATATCTACAAGGCTTTTGACTGCGTCTGGCACGGGGCATTGCTGATCAAACTTCGTTCATATAGACTTTCCCAACAGCTTTGCGGCTGGACGAGGAGCTTCCTCTAGAATCGATCGATCCGGGTTGTTGTGGACGGCCAGTGTTCGGATCTGTATCCTGTTAATTCGGGGGTGTCCCAAGTTTTTTTTTTTTTGGCTCCGACCTTGTTCTTGCTTTACAGAAATGATTTGTTGGAGGCAACGGATAACAAAGTGTTCAGTTTTGCGGATATTTCCTCCTTCTCGAGTGTTCAACCGATTGGTGCATATGCGTCGCACCGGCTGAGTTGTAGACAGATCGATTCTCTGAATCAGGATCTAGATAGGGTTCTGCAGTGGGGAAGGGCCAATTACGTCGACTTCAATGCAACGAAGATGTAATATAAAACATTCACAAAGAAAAGTGGATCATCGGTTCCACAGCTGATGATGAATGGCCAGGCCCTCGAGGCCGGGGAAAGCTTGAAATTGGTCGGCGTCACGGGCTGTGGGAATGTATCATGGCATAAACACGTGTCGAGCATGGCCAGGTCAGCTTCAGGAAAACTGAGTTATCTTTTTGAGCCAAGAAATATTTTACTTCGGCCCAACTTCTTCTCCTATATAAATCCCAAATTAGACCCGCGCTCGAATATTGCTCTCATATTTGGAGCTCGGCTCCTAAACATACCCTCAACCTACTTGAGAGCATGCAGAGACAAGCGATCCGTCTGATCGGGGACTCCGCGCTGACATCGGGACTACAGTCGCTATCATATCGAAGGCGCATAGCCGACCTCTGTCTGTTTTACAGATATTATCAATTGTACTGTTCTTCGGAGATTCGTGGTATTGTTCCACGCAATTCGGTTTATATGTGCTCCACAAGATAATACGACGGATCGCACCCGTTTGTGGTTCATCTCCCGAAGGCGCGAATATCCCTGCAACAGAACTCGTTCCGTTACAGAGCGGGGAAACTGTGGAACTCCCTCCCGCGCGAGTGTTCCCGGAGCATTGCAACCTGAAACTGTTCAAAAAGAACTGCAACAGTTATTTGATGGCATGTCGGGGCGCCCACTCGGCGCTATAGGTTCGCATCTCCCGAGAGAAGTCTAATTTAAAAAAAAAAAAAAAAAAAAAAATCCCAGAGAGTTCACCCAAAAATATAAAAGGCCCACAGCAAAGGCAAAAGATCGATCGAAATAAGGTCAGTCGAGGATTACTAGCTCGCCTGGGATGATAAGAAGATACGAGCACTTGTGAACCAGTGAAAGTAAACTAATATATGAAGAACGAGAGAGTGGGGTCATAAAGTGACAAAGTGTTTAGAGATGCAGACGTAGCGCCATCGTGATATTATTAAAGGTCGTCTGAAAAAATGAATACAGTCGTCTAAAAATTAATGACTCAGACAAAAGAACAGTGGAGGATCTCAACATCGTTGAATAACGGATAAAACAGGACCAGAAACATCAAGTATCGGGATGCCATTTGTATTTATTCTTATTTTGGTTTTTTGTTTTTTTCATTTTTGGTTTCTTTTTTTAACAATTACCACCTCCGGGGTCATCTCATCCCATTTTATTTGAGGTTCGAAATTTCATCGTGGTTTATTGTAGAGCTACCGCAGCTTGCCTTAGAATATATGACTACAATACATGAATGGAGCTGTGAAATTTTGCACATTGTCCCATCAACTACCTATGGGTATCAATACCATGAAGATGTAAGGATATAAATCGTTACAACCTTTTCTTTTGAATAGAAGGCCCCAGATACCCCTGTAAGAAATAATGACGCCTATAATAACACCATCGAACATAGGCATATATCATGCACGAAATCTAACCAAAGGTACGAGATAGTATTTTGAACATGACATTCACAGATATCATGAATTTTCAAAACAAATATAAAATTTGTGGGAATACCTTTGGTTGAAATGGTTTTAATGCCTCACCTTGTATGTGTGGTTCGGCTAACCCACTAGGCGAACTACATGAAATAAATTTTATCTCTACTACTCTCCGCCTAGAATCATGTACATCGTTGCGAACACCTATAAACTACACTTAGTGCTTATGGGACTAAAATTTTTAGTAGCGTGCAGCGATGTAAGCAGCGACGAACAAAAGAAAACTTGATTTTATGAGTCGTAAATTCTCCTGGAAGGACATAAACATGAAGCGAAATGGCAAACTAATTTACAATTCTTATACTTATGCTTGTGCGGTCTACCTAGGATAAAAGCTGGCAAGGAACATAAAAGGAGGAGATAAAACGATTCCATCTCCCTTGAGTGTATTGAGCGCATATGTCCAATAAAAAAAAAGTCTCCAACGATCCGTCAAGAGAACAGTTCCAGTTCATTCCCTTGTTACTTCTATGTTGTGGCCATGCAACATGATATACGAAACCTTCTAATAAAATTCTACACATGGTCATATGTGTATCCTTCTCGTATTTAAACAATAAAACTGATTTTTCAACGGCTCCACTTTTAATTCACTTGGCACTGATATTGTTTATCTAGGATTTGTTATCCTTCTTTGTGATGTTTCGCCGGAGCTACTACTCGTAGTTACAAAAATAAAACTAAATCCTCAAAACAAACGAAAAGAAAACCCCAGTCTTGTATTACATTACATGACCATAAAAACTACAATGAAAGGACGCTGTTTGGGAGGACAGTATGAGAAGGATGATATTTGTTATAAATAATGATTAGGTAATACCGACATTGTCATCACTCTGGAAACAAGCAAGACGTTGTTTTCATGCGTATGAAGCTGATCTAATTTGTAGGGTTTTGTCTTTCCAAGACCAGGATACATCGTTAAAAGGATTACAAGACAATTTTGTGTCACGTAAACGAAGCTTATGTTTCATAATATCTTCGATGAAAACTCTACAGGACAATGCAGACGAGCTTATAGTAACTCACAAATGTTTATATTAATGGATACCAGGAAACTAGTTGATTGTAGAAGAGCAAGGATAGTTAAATATATTTCCAAAATTTCCTATTGCAAACTCATGTTTGCAGGATAACATTTTGTTGGTCAAGCAAATACAAAAGAGAGAGAATTATATCGTTGCCATATGCCGATGAAGTCTATTATCAGACTACTTCGTTGGATGAGTCCCTAGGGTAGAATTTACAGACCTTGATAAATCGCTATTGTAATATAGTTTGGGTAAATTATTGAAATAAGTCGAACAGCCACACTGACAAACGTTCGTCCTGAGGCCGAGTTCCTCAACAGGAATTTCAAATTAAAGTGCTGGGAGTTGAGAATTGGAACTCTGCTAAGCCAACGATTGCTGAACTATGAATTTAGCAATCGATGGAGTATTATTAAATAATAAATCCTTTGGGAATGGTTTGTTCGACCACAGATTCTGGGAGGCGATAGTATTTTCTATGTTTCCATGGAAGGAATAATGGTATTCATGAGAAACGTAGTTGAATAGATTTTCCAGGGATCCGCCCTCGGGTTCAACAATTGATAGTATAAATCATATCGCTTGAGTAGATGAACGACAACATTTTTACATGCACCTTTTGATGGGATTCTTATTGCCATTTTGATCATAATCGGTTTTAGTAGATAGAATCTATTTCGAGTCCAAATCAATTTCTGTTCTTCTGCATTCATTTCCAGTTCAGTGTAAACAATTTAGTTAAAGGTAATCTCAATTATAGGAACTTTCATAACAATGCAATTCAATGTGAATTGATACGTCAGTATATTCAAAAGTTCACTGGTCTGAATAAATTCCCGCTGGCTTCAACTTGTTCTACATCTAATCTGTTTTGCTTTAGTGCCATGCTTTCGAATCATTTCCAATACTTTCAAATATTTGAAACTATTTTACAATCAGCTTTAATCTTTTAATAGGGACATATTTGAATAGTGGGTAGACAAAGGAAAAGTAAATGGATACGGTATCACAAGGTTTGGAGGAAAGATACCTTAGATCAACTTTTCATCAACCCGAGGGTTGAATTGTCTTGTCATAGTGTGGGAGGAAATTTACCTATCCCATAAAAACCCGAGGTCATTGGTCGATTAGACGATGGTTAGGGTTTGTTTATGAAGAAATAGTAACGTGGTCAGCGTTTTGTTATGAAGCAAATAGGAACAGGGAGGAGAAAGGATAGACGTTAGCCTCGAAACAGCTTTTACAACTCCAAACCGGAAAGTTTTCGAAATGGGCTTAGAGTAGTGAAAAATCAAGTGGTTACGTGATGATCTTATAGAATTGTTTGTTCTGTAGAGGTACACACACATATGCTTAATGACCCTACCAATGTCATTTGTGGTTAATATAAAAAGTAGAGGGCCTAAGTGGCTCCCTTGAGAGACTCCATAGACAGACAGAAAATGGATTCAATTTGGCGGATCTAAAACGCACACTACAAAGTATGTGGGGATACTACATGGAGAAGCAACCCACTCTTTCCGCCTTAGTTCGACCGACAACGTCTCAAATTATCCCCTATTCCTCCTACTAACCTATTCACTTGTAAACCATGTTTTAAAAACCGACGCTTAGCTGAATTCATCATTCTATGCAGATAATGCATAATTGAATTCAGTTACCTTTTTGCCATACGGCAACTCCATTCTTCTAACCCATGAGATTTCCACCGGAAATTCCAATTCATGTCGGTTAGCAACAACAAGTCGAATCAAACGACGCGCGTGCACCTTTATCCAACGGCTTGGGTAATTTACGAATTCCTCAGCGTGTTTCCCACGATAATATTACCCTAGCCAAAGTAGCGTCACTTCGACTTTTCCCAGACACTCTATTCGCTGGGGATCAATGATCTCTTCTTACAGGTGAATAGCGCAAACTACTTTTTCCTCTCCTTCACAATTCCGTTTTTCCATAGTTCAATGCAGTCTGAGATCACCACAGTCACCGCACTAGGTCAGCGGATCATCCTCAGAGGCTGCATTAATACACACACACTAAGACAGATCAACCCTGGGTTATTGTGCTTTCCTTTTGATTTCTTCATCCTTTCTACGCCCATCGACGTCGAACGAATACGCAAGTACTTATCCACCTCGATGAGCGCGGCGAATTGAAGGATGCACAAGAGAGCGCGATTACCATTGGCTGATCAATGTCCAAAAGCAAAAATTACCCAATCATCCTTCATTCCAGTCAGTCGTTATTCAACCACAACGCGCTAAGGTCACGCCGCCGTTTAAATAGTTAGTCAAGTGTGTCTGCCCGGGTTATGGTCGAGTAAATCATTGTCCGCGTAGAGATACACCATTTCTCTAACGAATCTAAGTTAAAATCCAAGGAACGAATCAAGTAAACCGATCCATTTATACCAAATTATCAATTTGGTTTTCTCTTGTATCTACCGCCTAATAAATTGCGGGAACGGAATCACTCTGTGCGGAAATTAAATGCTTTATCAAAATAAACCTGTGTAAAATAGAATATCACCAAACTCATTAAAGAAACAGAATATTAAAAATTAACCAGTGCCTTCTATTCGTCTTTTCTCTGACATTGGATATTTTCGGCGAAGTGTGTTTGGCGGAACAAGTGTCGGGAATAAAAGTGAATCCGTGCCCCTGCCTTGGCACCAAACTACAACTCCCACAAGTATATCTACCAGGTGGGGAGTAATCAATTTTAACACGGGAGGTTCAAAGCCGTGGGTAGGTAATTTAAAAAATGTCAGGTAATGGGAAATTTTGTCGAAAGTTTTGCTAAGGTCGACTATAATGATGTCCTTTTTCGTTGCACTTTAGGTCTGAAAGTGTGAAAGACGTGACTTCGAGACAAGATTGGTGGCTGTTGACCAGTCAGAAAGAAATCCATGTTGCATAGGAGAAATGATCAATTGCATTGAAAGCTTAACATTTCATACAAAAAGCTTTCAAGAATGTTGGCTATATCGGATAATTTAGCAATATACAAAAACGATAGCTCAACAAACCGCATTTAGGTTATTCTTAGGTATAGGGGTGATAAAGGCGGTTTTGCCACCTACACTCAAAATGAATTCACCTTGAGAGAAGTATCTATGTAAAGCTTTCGAAAGATAAACATTTTTTAATGGAGTATTCCAGGAATGCCATCCGGTGCAGGCGGGAATTCGTTGTTAAATTGAAGAAATTTGTTTCCAATTAAGTGCGTTTTAATGGAACGCAGATGAAATGAGGCCAAGGTGGTATAAATAACACAAATAAGAAGATTTAGGTAAGAAGTAATCGTTCGTCGAAGATGGTCAATCGAGGTTTCAGAGTTAGCGGTAAGCAAACCGCTGCTAAGGGGGGATCGGACATACAGGGTAAAGTCTGTGCTTTCAACCCGGCGAAGGCCAGGACGATCCTTGTCCCTGTTCAATCCAAGTTGAGATGCAGTCTCCACGTGACAGCCCTGGATAGCTACTCTGTCACCCGCCAAGTAGTGAACCAATGCATGCAGCGACTTCTTGAGAAAGGATGCCGGTGGAGAGACTTGCTAAATAAGGCCAAGACCGGATCTCGTTTGTAGAGTGCCGATGATGATGAAGCCGCTGCTAAATTCGGTAAAACGAATGTAACAACCGAGACAATTAGTTTAGTGAGGGCAGAACCCTCATTTTTTTTGCGACGTTCATTCCGTAATTATCGGCTATCCAGCAACTGTTTCACACAAACAAATTATATAAAATTCAACGCAAATTCCCGATCGACCAATGACACAACACCAATGAATGTCCTTATCGTCACTGGAATTCTCCGAAAGAACTCCTCGCTCAACCAGGCGGCATTGGTTCGTGACGTTATCCTCTGATACGATCTCCCCAATCAAACGATGGTGATGCTGGATTCTGCCCAGGTAAGCTAGGTATTTTACCATATAGAAAAGCGCGTAGTAAATAAAATGTGGGCGGCATTTTGGGGGTTCTCTAAATACATGAAGAACCAACCCACTATTTCCGCCTAATTTCGACCGCCAACAGCGTGTCAAACCAACATAATTGAATTCAGCTACCTTTCTGCCATACGTCCTCTAACCATGAGATTTCCACGGGCAATTCCAATCCATGTGGTTAGCAACAACAAGTCGAATCAAACGACGCTGTTGCATAATCATGCAATGGCTTGGGTAATTATCGAAGTCCATAACATGTTTCCCACGTTAATATTACCCTAGCCAAAGTAGCGTCATTTCGACTTTCCCCAGACACTCTATCCGCTGGGGATCAATGATCTCTTTTCGCAAGTGAATAGCACCAGCTAAATTTTCCTCTCCTCCACAATTCTGTCTCCCTATAGTTCAATACACGCTGAGGTCACCACATTCACCGAATTGGGTCAGTGGGCTACCCTCAAAGTTGCATTGATTCATGCACACACAACCAAACTCACCCCGAGATCGTAATGTTTCTGTTCTCTCATTCTCCCATGTTCGTCGACTATCGAATTAACCGAAGTGTTCACCATATCTCGACGGACGTGGCACATGAGAGAGCAGAAGCGTAAAGATGATCTCTATTGGTTATCCGGCGTGCAAAATTTAAATTACCCATCTTCATCCCTTTTTCATTGAGTCGTTATTCAACTACCGTAGCGTGTGCACGCTGGTGCACACGCTCGAGTCAGAACCTAAAAGAAGTGTTGTCAGACGAACGTAGTGTCCCGTTAGTCAATTGAGAAAGAGAAACGCGTTACCATTTTAAAATAGACTGTTTGCAATTACATATTTGCGACGCATTGAAGGATAAATAAAGAACAAAATTAAAAGTGTAAATTCGAAATAAAAAGAACAAATAAAAACTAATTAAACTACATCAGCGCATTATCATTTATTTCCCTCTCTTGGATTTAGGGCGGAACAATAGTTTGGTGCGTCTTATTAGTGTCACGTAGGGTTGGTGGATTTCAAGTGAAGCAAGTGCCCGTGACCGGCACACATACTTATATCCCCACAGTATGACTGCCGAAGAGTCCCTTGTTTTATTTTTGTTTTCAATTACTGAGTTCCTGACACTGCTATCATCTCACCTGATCATCATCATCATCAGCACTACAACCGGGAACCGGTCTTGGCCTTATTTAGCAAGTCCTGAGGCTTGTTAAATTTTCCATAATGATTTATTTTTTCTGGGCAAGGTCATTAGTCTTGCGCCAGGGGCAAGATAGCAACTCTTAAAATAGGGCGAGATAAACGAAATTAAATTCTATATTGGAAGGCCCGTAGCCGCCCCTGTCTCTTTTACAGATATCATCACGGGTACTGTTCTCCGGAGATTCGTGGTATTGTTCCGCGCAATTCGGTTTATATGCACTCTACAAAACAATACGACCGATCGCACCAATTTGCGGTTCATCTCCCGATGGCGCGAACATCTCTGCATCAGAACTCGTTCCGTTATAGATCGGGAACTGTGTGGAATTCCTGCCCCGCGGGAGGGTTTCCAGAGCGTTACAACCTGGAAGTGTCCAAGAAAAACTGCAACAGTTATTTGGTGGCATCTCGGGGCGCCGTGTCGGTGCTATAGCTTCGCCTCTCCCGAGAGAAATATTAAAAAAAAAAAATTAATAAGAAATATGATTTGTGTATGTTACATGGTTTGAAAACAACAGATGGACCCAGTTGTAACAAACCAGCTGAAATGTCTGTTTTTTAGGTGGGTTCGACTTAGTCTAAGAATTGTTGATCTGTAGTTATATTTGAGGGCGCACATCAAAGGAAAGTTCCACTTTAAGCCGTGGAAGTTGCTCTAGTCGAGGCGAAACTCTCGTGTCATTGCAACAGATGATTGTTCGGGCTGGGAAACTGATTTTTGTTGTCAGCAATGACAGGCTCTCGGCTGGATTATATACTATCTGCATAAATTACAGTGGAGGTTTTGGCTTTGATTGATAAGATAACATCAGCAATATATGATGGCTGATAAGCTAATATCAGCTATAAATGAGGGAACGTGACAGCAAGACGTATTATGTCTATAATACAGTTGTCGAACCGTTGGCGCAAGGCTAATAACCTTGCCCGGAAAAACAAATTTTTACGGACAACTTAACAAGTCTCGGATATGGACCGGATACCAGTGGAGAGACTTGATAAATAAGGTCAAGACCGGATCCCGGTTGTAGTGCCGGTGATGATGATGATGACAGTTGTCAAACTGCATCATTGGGGGAGCTCAACTCACATCCTGTTCATAGTACTGAAAATTATATCATCTCACACCACGAACCGTCATTATTAAGAAAATATTTTAGCGATATATAGATACGTAATCACCAAAAGCAAAAGCAATCACGTTGTCCTAAATTATTCACCCGATCATTCACGAACTCTCATTATCTGATCATCGGGCACATGTAAAGTGGTTAGATTACCGTAAATGAGTTTCTACTTTGTTTATCGCTTCTTATTCTCGACTACTAATTTAATATGCCCCATGCACTAAAGAAATTCCCTTTAAAGAAGTACCGTAGACACCCTAAAGAATATTTAGTTCATCCAATTACTGCCGCCAACTTGTCGACGGAACTCATGTTAGAGAATTCGATTACCGTACCCGAAAAATGAAATCAAATTAATTTTCTCGCTGACCTCCTCACAGCTCCGACCATCATCTGCTGATCTATGAAAAATTATAGCTATTCTCGCAGCATATAAAAAAGGGACATTGACGGAAAAATATTCCCAGTAGTCCTTTCCAAGTTTCACAGCTCTTGCATCTGATGCCGCGAAGTGTGTATCTGTCTTGTAGATATATATCCTCTCGTTCTTGACAGCCTTTTCAGAGACGCCCTCAGTCTGCATCTGATACAAAGATATATTTGTCTTGTGTACGTTCTTCATTCTCTTAATATTCTTGTGATTCTATTAGAAGTTTGAGTCATAAATTTGCCATGTGATAGCGTTTGGTGTGTCCAGCATGTCCTGTTCTTATATCGAACACAATTCTTTACGAAAAGGACATTATCACACAAGACAAGCCGCTTGATAGAAAGACAGCACGTCTTCCTTGAAATTTATGTGTCCTGTCATGCACTTTGAATTTTGAGTGTGAATCCTTGCCCTCGTTTCTTCTGTCCAGCATGATGCTGGATTGTTTATTTATTAGAAAATATATCAAATTCATTGCACTCCTTCAGTGAACTGATACGGCTTTTCTGCGCTCAGTACCGAGTACATCTGCCACATACCGTGGTTTTGAAATTTACGTTTTACACTAGATTTGCTATAATGGACAGTAGATTAAAACGTACACAGAGGAAATCCAGATATGTTAAAAAAAGGACAATGGCTGCCAGCATGGTATAGAAAAAGACACTGAACACGAAGAATACTCGCAACCACGTAGCATTTATGGTAACGTTAATCGAGTGTAAAATTCAAAATGATGTAGTGGAAAATATTGCCATTTATATAAAATGTTTTCGGTGTCGTTGTTGTTGTTATTATTGTTTTATGTACCAGGATAATTGGTATTCGGAGGAGGATGAACGTAGAATGACCAAGTGCGGCATTTAGGTTTTTTTGTATGCAAATCAATTGTACAGGAAATTAGCTGTAGTATTGGAAGCGGATGTTGAAAATAATTCAATTGTAACATTTCCGTTACGATTTTAGGAAGGATTATTTATGCTTACACAATCTTAAGCGGGGGGTAAGAACTAATGTTGGCTCTGGATTAAACTATCTAAATTTAAGTATCCCAGAGCCGCGTGTTTGCAAATAGAAAAATATTTTCGTCCATATTTTTTTATATTTACACATCTGGGTTTGTCGCCCTCCTTCATCCATTGCTATGGGCTAATTCGAACAGGCACTTGCAAACCCTTTATGTATATAGCGTTTACGATGACAGTGAAGAACGTGCGATTCGAACCGACGCTACAACGGTTAGAGTCAGTAAAAGATAGAACCAAAGCTCAACGCATCAGGCCTCTACCGCGTGTCATCATCATCATCGGCACTACAACCGGGAACCGGTCTTGGCCTTATTTAGCAAGTCCTGAGGGTTGTTAAATTTTCCATAATGATTGGTTTTTTTCTCTCCGATGGGGAATCGAACCCCGATCTCCCGCGTGACAGGCGGGTATACTAACCACTATACTATCAAGGAGCCAATACTGCCGCGTGTACGACTTCGATTTCTAAACTCAAGTAGACTCAACTGATGTGGAAATGCTGCCATTGCTATGGAATAGGGCTATAAGGGATGTGCTTTGATGTTCCGACTTGTCTTTTCGGTGTTATTCTTCACTATTAATCATGTGTTTATCTCCTAGAATGGCCACATGTATACCGTGAAATCCTCAGTGTGAAAAACTAGGCTGCGGCAATCTTTTAGGTCATGTGATTCGCAACCTAGTTCCCTATTCACATTTACCTCTTCACTTGGTCTTACAATTTGCTTCATGTCCCTTGAGCTCAAATTCGGCTCATCGTTATCTTTTGATTTCAAAAATGTAAACTAATTAAAGATATTTTTTGGCAATTATCATCATTTTCATCGCCATCTTTATATGCTGATTACATCGATAATTTTTTATATAGATACGCTCTCTAGTTACCACCACAGTATTTAATTCATCCCTGGTCAGTTTAATTCATCCCTGGTCAGTTTTGATCCTCCCATTACGTAAAAGAAATCCATCCATACGGCACTGATACCGGGTTCTGTGCGATCCTGGCTTTTGATATCATAAAGATACTGATAACCACCTAGCACGTACAAATGGTTAAAATAAAAAAATAGTCCTACAACTGTGTTGACGTCCTATCTGCAATTTGACTCATTGGTGGGGGATCCTTCCTGTCATATTATGGAAATATTGCAATTTGGCTTCAGTTATTCACTGATCACTTCCGAACCTATCCATGGTCTACAATAGTCCACGCCATTGAACACTACATGAATGCTCTGGTCTACACAAAAGTACCGATGGATCATACCACTATCCCGTGTATGAGGGGATGTCACAACTCGCTACATAATATGTGGTTTGCTATGTTGATGTATGGGTGTAGGACTCTAATATTTTTTCTTTCTGTGTGTTCTTCACTATAGTTGCGTGTGTGTAAACTGTTGGAATTGCCACATTATCGTGGATCGATGATGAAACCGGGTAAGTTGCCATATGCGTTTATGGAAGACACACCTTTCAAGGCATGGGAAACCAGCAGCGAGACTTCATAAGAGCTGTGAGTAGGGCGTTAGAATATACTCACAGCTAGGCCAGCTTGTCGTAAGAGGCGACTAAAGGCCGAGTGGTAGCCGGGGTCCCAACGCCCTGTGCGCCCGGTGAAATACCACCCCATCAAGCTTTAGGCTCCGTGAAATGGTCGGGAGAAATCCCTGGCCATCTTTCGGAGGTTGGCTGATGGACCGGTTCGAGAAAAGGTTGGTTAGGTGGTAGTCGGTCCCAAGGTGAGATACCACCCCGTCACGCTGTACATTCCGCGATATTGCCGAGAGAAATCTTCGACGGTGTTTCGAATGTGTGGCTGATGGCCCGGACTGACACGGGGATAAGTCATGATGGTGTCTTCTGATATAAAGAATTCCGGAGGTAAACTAGTCTCCCATTCGGATCTCCGGGGGGGACTATGTCAGGGGGAACATCATGCAGATATCATGATAAATAATGGAACTTTGAGAGGTTCGTCATCGCATAACCGGGCTAGTTCTCGAGGCTCGGCCCGCGCTCGACTGGTGACGGCATTTTGTAACATCAGGGGCATCGGTTTCACCAATACTAATGTAAACGCCGTCCACCAATATTTGCAAACAACGAAACCTGATATCCTTGCCCTAACTGAGACCCAGGTCGATTCGTCAACTGATTCGACATATCTTCGTTGCTCAGGATACGACTTACATTCGAGATTCCGCTTTAAGGGCGGTGTCTGCGTCTTCGCACGGTCCGATCTGGCTTGCCAGAGGATGGAGTCGTTGGAACCCAATAATATGGACATCATATGGTTGAGGGTCGTACTGAGGAATTCCGTTAAATTTCTTTGTTGTCTTTACCGCTCCCCGAATGACGATCGACCGGCGACATTTTTCGAACATCTTTCATATACCGTCGACTGGATACAGATCAACCACCCAGCTTCTGAAATTATTGTCCTTGGCGATTTTAATGTGCACAATTCCGACTGGTTGTTACATTCGAACAGAACCGACGAGGCTGGGAGGCTGGCGGAGATGTTTGCTGTAAGCCACAACTTGACTCAACTCGTGGGGGAGCCAACGCGAATACCGGATGCCCGAGGCGATTATGCGAACACCCTGGATCTGTTTTTGATATCCGAACCGAGTATTTATACCGTGGAGGTTTCTGCGCCACTGGGAAACTCAGATCACTGCTTGGTATCTGTCGCGCAAGCAGTTGCATACCAAGCGAATAACCGGCCTAGGCAGCTTCGCCATGTATGGAAGTATGGGGCCGCTAACTGGGACGATATGCGAGATTTCTTCGCATCCTTTCCATGGTCCGAGATGTGCTTCGGAAACTCCGATGTTAACGCTTGCGCGGAGTCGGTGTCAGAGATTATTCTTCTGGGGGATGGAGATGTATATTCCACATTCCATCAAACGAAGTTCGACTGATAAACCTTGGTTTGACAAAAAATGCGAGCAGATTACAGCGGCAAAAAATAGAACTTTTAAGCAATGGCGCTCCAATCCCACCGATGTTAACAGAACGAATTTTGTTAGAATCAGAAACGTGTGCAACCAGGCGATTGAGACGCGAAGAAGGCTCACAACGACAGGGTGATCAATAAGCTCCTTCGGTGCCCAACTGGTTCGCGCTCCTTCTGGTCAATGGCAAAGGCTGTCAGCAGTAACTTTGCTTCCTCCTCTTTCCCTCCGTTGGTGACAGACAGCGGGACGTTAGTCACGAATCCAAAGGATAAAGCTAATGTGTTCGCGAATTTATTTTCCGCGAATTCGAACCTCGATCCCGGCCTTTTGCAGCCACCCGTGATCTCCCCGGTACAGTCTTCCATGCGGGATGTGAGATTTCGTCCGCGCACTTTTCAGCGCATTCTACGTGAACTGGATTGTAGGAAGGCAACCGGCCCGGACGGAATACCAGCAATAGTCCTTAAGAACTGTGCTCCAGAACTATCGCCGGTTCTTGGCAGACTCTTCCGCTTATCTTATGCACGGAGGACCTTTCCTGCCTGCTGGAAAATCGCTCGAGTTCAGCCAATCCCAAAGACGGGAAAAAAGTGTCTCCCACAAAATTACCGTCCGATAGTATTACTGTCTATTTTATCTAAGGTAATGGAAAAAGTCATCAATACAGAGTTGGTTAAGTATTTGGAGTGCAACGGTCTTCTGAATGATCGTCAATACGGATTCCGTGGCATGCGGTCCACAGGAGACCTTTTGACACTTATAACCGATATATGGACATCTGCGATTGAACGGCATGGTGAGTCAAGGGCGGTCGCATTAGATATCTCCAAGGCTTTTGACCGCGTCTGGCACGGGGCATTGCTGAGCAAACTTCATTCATATGGACTTTCCCAACAGCTTTGCGACTGGACGAGGAGCTTCCTCGAGAATCGATCGATCCGAGTTGTTGTGGACGGCGTGTGTTCGGATCTGTATCCTGTTAATTCGGGGGTGCCCCAGGGTTCTATTTTGGCTCCAACCTTGTTCTTGCTCCACATAAATGATTTGTTGGAGGCAACGGATAACAAAGTGTTCAGTTTTGCGGATGATAGTACGCTTGTTTCCTCATTTTCGAGTGATCGGCCGATTGGTGCATCAACGTCGCACCAGCTGAGATGTAGACAGATTGACTCTCTGAATCAGGATCTAGATAAAGTTCTGCAGTGGGGAAAGGCCAATCTTGTCGACTTCAACGCAACGAAGACCCAGTATACAACATTCACAAAGAAAACCGGATCAT
Organism: Microdon myrmicae; assembly: GCA_963931805.1. Classification (NCBI taxonomy): domain Eukaryota; kingdom Metazoa; phylum Arthropoda; class Insecta; order Diptera; family Syrphidae; genus Microdon; species Microdon myrmicae. The sequence goes on along the minus strand of OZ007497.1, from coordinate 52,486,758 downwards.
CGGTTCCACAGCTGATGATGAATGGCCGGGCCCTCGAGACTGGGGAAAGTTTGAGATTGCTCGGCGTCACGGTCTGTGGGAATGTATCATGGCATAAACACGTATCGGGTATCGCCAGATCAGCCTCAGGAAAACTGAGTTATCTTTTTAGAGCCAAGAAATATTTTACTCCGGCCCAACTTCTTCTCCTATATAAATCCCAAATTAGACCCGCGCTCGAATATTGCTCTCATGTTTGGAGCTCGGCTCCTAAACATACTCTCGACCTACTTGAGAGCGTACAAAGACGAGCGATCCGCCTGATCGGGGACTCGGCGCTGACGTCGGGACTACAGTCGCTATTACATCGAAGGCGCGTGGCCGACCTCTGTCTGTTCTACAGATATTATCACGGGTGCTGTTCTTCGGAGATTCTTGGCATTGTTCCACGCAATTCGGTCTATATGCGCTCCACAAGACAATCCGACGGATCGCACCCGTTTGTGGTTCATCTCCCGACAGCGCGAACATCCCTGTATCAGAACTCGTTCCGTTACAGAGCGGGGAAGCTGTGGAACTCCCTTCCGACGCGAGTGTTCCCGGAGCGTTACAACCTGCAACTGTTCAAAAAGAACTGCAACAGTTATTTGATGGCATCTCGGGGCGCCCACTCGACGCTATAGGTTCGCCTCTCCCGAGAGAAGTCTAATAAAAAAAAAAAAAAAAAAAAAAAAGCTAAAATAAATAGCGTCAACTTTTATAGCTGGCCTAGTTGGACAGTAGATGAATATCAGACAACATCATGGTAGATGCTAGGGGCAGAGAATGAAATGATTAAGAGGAAGAGCTGGCTTTCAATCAATCACCTTGGTAACCTAAAAAACAACAAAAGCTACAAAAACCAGCAGGCAAGATGCGTCAAAAACATCTGCGCAGATGCCGACACAAATCCCTGGGACGCCGTTTACGGTTAGTTTTAAGTAAAATCTGTAAATTTTCTTGTATAATAAATCCGCATTGTAAACAAAAAAAAAAAAAACAAACAACTTAAAACGCAGAAATAGAAAATAATATTTCTTTTTTGTTTTAGATCAATAGAAAAAAAGTGACAAGTGCAGCACGTTTTGAGCTCGCGTCAGAGACTCCTGAAGAAACATTTTTTCTGAACAGCCTTCATGTTTATAAAAAAAGAAAATAAATAAAACGCGTTTGTATTGTTGAAAGTTTAAATAGAATGATGTTAAAAGTCCAAAATGATAGGTTTATTTCATCACTTTTAAAAACACGGAAAAAATATTACTCATTTTGTGAGGTCTAAATGGTTTTTTACCTTAATTAAATAAAAACATACTCATATATATATATATATATATGCGAGGCGAATTCGTGGTGCGGCGTACGGCACGGGGTTCTACTCCATCCCCACGATATACTAAAACAAAGTTCCGGTGTAAATTGTTCACCACGGGCTCCCGGAAACACTGTTTGTGACACTGAAATAACCAAGCAACGAACCGTCCACCAGAGGAGAGAGGAAAAATAAAACACTATTTTTTGTTGTATATCTTTATGTTTATTTATAACCGATGGTTCTTGTTTTTACTTAATACTGATGATAACACAAAATAAACGTGAAATATACATTAGCACTGATGTATATACGTTGAGCACTTAGTACTGATATATATGGATATATTATTTTTGATTCGAGACATTAGCACAAACGACTAAAAGATTGGTTATAGGAGGCAACCCGATCACGACTCCTGTACTGGTTAATTACTCGTCCCCGGCGTGCCACGGGGGGCGGAAGACGTACCGCCCGAATGGGCGGTTGAAATACGCGTCAGCGATGTGAATTCGCTAGCAAGGGAAATTCGGCCAGTGGTGCATGCTCTTATGATTAAGGGATGCGTTTCCTATCACAAGAGAAACGTGAAGTCTCTCTTTGGGCGTAGGTAACCGGATCTCATAGAAAAGATCATGGTGGTATGCATGTAAGTGTGAACATTGGTTTTTTTTTGTGGGACAAGGCCATGAGAACGAAGCTGAAAAACCGAAAGGGACTAATGGGCATCAATGAGATGTGAGTTCGGCTAAGTAAACAAGCTGTATTTCATTAGGTGCTAATGGATTTCTGTTTGCTTATGCCGCGAGTTCATGAGAAACGGATCCAGAAATATTGAAAGGCATAGGGATCGTGTAGATCATTGGTTAATGGTCTGCATTGCAGCTGTATAGATAGAGCGCAATGCATCGTGGAAATTGTGCTAATTGAGATTTTAGCATACTCACTGGAAATTGGATGTTTATGGCATGACTGCCAAGGGTAACAACAACATTCTTATTTGCATCTGGTTACGCTATAGGATTTGGTTTACGACTCTAGACGCAAGAGTCGTGTATTTGCTTTTGTCCCTTGGACAAAGGGTCTGCTAGATATGTGCATGTGGGAAGATTAGGGTGCGCATGAGGGACTAAATTGCTAGGCCAACAATGGTGCCGGAATAGTTTTCCTAATCATGATACATGTATGCAGACGAAAAATTTTCCAGCGAATTCTAATGATGCACTGGATGTGTGAACAGAATCTTTCAGGAATTTGATGTTTGTTCTTTAAGGAAATTAAATTTGATGCATTGAATTACGAATGCTAAGAAATCTTTGTTGGGAAAATTTTGCCGATGCGTTGATGCATGGAAAAATGCCCTTGTGGGTGAAATTCTTTTTTGGAATTTTAGGTAATCCGTTGTATGCATTAATGTCCTTGGAAAAGGAAATGTTTTCAGGTGCCAATGCAATTAACAATGGAAGTTGGGTTGTAATAATGGGGGGTTCTTCGGGCAGGCTTAAAAGAACACCCCCATATATATATATATATATATATATATATATATATATATATATATATATATATATATATATATATATATATATATATAAATATATATATATATATATACATATATACATACATGTAAGGAAAATATATTTTCTTTAGTATTTAAGTTACCGCGTTTTAAATCTTTCGCGCTATCTTATCGACACCTTAATTACATACATTAGTTTAATAAAATTACGATCGATGGAGTAAGTTAAATGTAATCGAAGACATGTCAAGATGACAGAAAGTAAAATAAAAAGATAACAAGATCAAAAAAAGTGTAAACTGTAAAACATAAAATAATAATAATAACTTCAATTGTCGTTTCCTTGTTTATAGGTAAGAATGTACATTATGTAAATATTATAAATATTTTAAATAGGAAATAAATTGTAACCTTGCTTATAGAGAAACGCATCGGCTTTCATTATTCTGGATACAATTGTTTTACATATATATATATATATACATATATATATATATATATATATATATATATATATATATATATATATATATCAAACACTTTTGTATTCAACAAATTTTGGTAGACTGTTATTTTCTATTCTGCACGTGGAATCAAATTCACTACCTTCGTCTACAAAAAGCGAAACCATTTTAGTGGTCTACCACAGTCAAGTCTCAAAGTCCCAACTGGCATTAGACATGAATTCCACATTAAATACCTTGAGGACAGCGAATTCCATTATTTTCTTTAAATGAAATGAAATGAAATCCGCTTGAGCCCCACCCTCGCGGACGTGCTTTGATAACATCTGAGACCCCTTCATTCACATTTACGAACATAATTAACTGCCACTTAGTTCACAACTTCACGAGGATATCGGCGGAACTAATCAACAAAATTATTTCGACAACGCCCATAGTCTCTGGCATTTTTGTCGTGACTCCCTCTTTTTTATTTCGTCTTATGCGTGTTGTAACAATTGCAATGGTTTTGTGTAAATAGTTTCGGTAGCTCGTTTCTTTTACCTTGATTAATGTCAATTAGAAATCATGAATTATTTAGCGTGACAAGAAATCGTATCATTTAAAAGGATTTTCATAATTCTAATAAAACATACGAGTATCATAAAGAAAGGATTAAACAACCGGTGTAGTTTCCCTTATCGACGTGAATCAACGCACTTCCGTATAAAGCTTTAAAAGCCAAAGGACACGAAAAACGACCTTATTTGGTTAAGGATTACATTCATACTCCCCAAATAAGGCAAACCTATATGATAATGTGGAAAACTTCAATCTTTTGGTGTAGCACCCAAAAAAAACCGAAATCAGATAAACGAAGGACAGCAGTTCTTTGTCCTTCTTTTATCTGTTTTAGACCTACAAACAAACTTGGTGGATGGGGGTGGCATATCCTTACAGTGAGATTCGTTTTAAATTGAGTTGATAATACTCAGGCTTGGAATTGACATGGTGAAGGAGACTTCCCTAATAATTGGATGTTTGTTATTGTTCATTCAAGAGCTACACTCATTTTCGCAAAAGTCTCTGTACTATTTTGTTGCCAACTTGTGTCAGAAATCTTTTGAGAAGTTGTGGAAATAGATTGAGGCCGAAGTGGCATACGCAGATTTTGAGGTTTTACGAATAGACACAGAGACGGAAAACGAGGCTGGTGAAGGAGAATTCAGACATAGTCACATCTAATATCGCCTTCCACAGGAACACACAACCAGTGCAGAACACGACACAAAAGAGAATCGAAAAAGTACGTCTGTGACGTATGAGATGATCTCTATACAAGATGATGCCCGTATAGACGCGGCCGTGATCTGATGCGTGCTTTGTTTTTAAGCGGTTATATACCCCGAACACATGCCTCCGTTCGGCTCATACCATCAAAAATATTGCTGCCGTGGACAATAGAGTAGCTGAGCATCCGGGCATATCGATTCGTCACTGTGTAGAGAAATTGAGCCCTGCGTCCACCACGTTGTTCAAGTTTTTGACGAAGCATTTTTTACCAGCACATGTAAAGCTCATGTATAGCCTTTGGGACAATAGTGAAGAGTGTGTAATTCGAACCGACGCTATCATAGTAAGAATCACTAAAAATTGAAACAATGCTCAACACATCGGGCCCCTCCCGCGTGAACGAATTTGATTTCTAAACTCAAGTACACTCAACTGATGTGGAATTGCTATGTTATTGCTTGGTATATGGCTAATGCTTTTTGCTATTTGCAAAATGTATGGTATGGAGAGACTTGCCAAATAAGGCCAAGACCATATCCCGGTTGTAGTGCCGATGATGTTGATGAAGCCTCATAAACGTTCACGGACCTACAGAGTGGTCCCCTGATGACGAAGAGGAAGAGTACTCCGAGAATGTCAAACGGGCCCTCAATGCCTGCCCCCAAGATACGACATGAAAATCGTTCTTGGTGCTTTGAATGCGAAAATAGGTCGAGACTGGTTTTCAGGCACTACACAGGTTCCCATAGTTTGCATGAGAACACTAATAACAATAGACTACGAGTCATCGAACTGGCAGCATCAACAAACTTGGTCGTTGTGAGTACCAGGTTAGATATCCACAAAGCCACCTGAGTATCACCTGATGGAGCCACTCGCAACCAAATTGATGACGTGCCGATAGATCGCCCTCACTCCTAGAGCCTGATGATGATACGAATGTACGTACGTGCCAACGTCGACTCGGATCACTATCTTGTTGGTATAGCTTTCAGACCGCGGATTGCCTTACGGAGACGTATTGCATCCCCGGATCAGGTTCGGATCAACACGGCTGTCTTACGTAATGAGAACACCAGCAACACCTTTGGTCATGCGTTAAAACTCGCCCTCGAAGAGCTCGATGGAGGAGAGTAAGTCTTGGGGCCAGAATGCCGGGCGTAGAAGAGAAATAGACACGCCTTAAGAATACTGTCATTAGTACTGCCAACTCCATCTTAGGCAGTAGTCGTACGGATCGGAGCGACTGGTTTGATGATGAGTGCAAACCAGCGACTGAAGGTAAGAATGCTGCATACCGGGCAATGCAGCAGTCTCATAGGACGCGGGAACACGAGGAGAAATACAAAGAGCTCAGAAGATCTGAAAAAATACTCCGCAGACAAAATAAAAGTGCCTGGGAAAAAAACCCTGTGTGTGAAATAGAGAAAACTAGAGAGCGAGGTCCGCACCGGGCGCGGAAGTTCTACCAAATAATCCACAGTATGACACGCCACACTGCACTTACTGCAAGGATAAAGAGGGTATTCTGATCACCGAACCTGAAGCTATTCTGGAGCGATTGGAAGTGCAATTCGATGAATTGCTGAATCGTCAGCTCACAGAAGAATTGAAGGCTCCACCACATCAAGACCAAATGCTGCCGGCACCAAGAATTTAAGAAACATTAAAAGCCATTAGACAGCTCAAATCAAATAAATTCCCCGGAGCTGATGGCATACCAGCTGAACATATCAAACAAGGAGGGACATCGTTACATCACGCAATTTATGAGATCGTCGTGCACGTATGGGAGCCAGAGGAGATTTTGGAAGATGGGCGTCGTGGAATAATTTGACCCATACATAAGAAGGGAGATATCACACTGTGCAGCAACTATAGGGATATAACATTGCTGAGTACCATTTATGAAATACTATCTTCTATCCTACAACACCGGATAGCCCCATACGCTAAAGTCAGCATTGGTCAATATCAGTGTGGCTTCATCCCAGGCAAATCGGCGATTGATCAGATATTCACCCTTAGGCAGGCAATGGAAAAATGTCGGGAATTTAAGATTCCATTATATTAGCTATTCCATTATATTATCTATTCCGCCTACGATAGCATAGCCAGGGTAGAACTATATAATGCCATGAGAGAATTCGGCATTCCAAACAAATTGATACCACTTTGTAGGTTGACCATGACCAACGTAACTAGTCAAGTAAAAGTAGCGGGATTGCTGTCCAAACCAATAAACATCTTTAACGGATTCCGACAAGGGGACGGTCTGGCGTGCCTCCTCTTCAACCTGGCGTTGAAGAAAGCAATCCATAACTCTGGCGTTACAACTAGAGGGACTATTGTCACCAAGTCCAGCCAGATGCTCGCCTGCGCAAACATCATCGGTAGATCCGATTCGGTTGTACAGGACTCCTTCACCCAGATCGAACAGGCAGAAAAAAACTGGGACTGCACATTAATGAGCGAAAAACTAAGTAGGTGGTGGCAACTTCTGTGAAGGGAGGTCCTAACGTTGGTCAAACTATCAGGGTAGTGCAATCCTTTAACTACCTTGGTTCAATAGTATCAGCCGATAACAATATGGATGAAGAAATACGCGAATGGCAGATCAAATCCAACAAAGCCTACTGTGGTCAATCAAGGCTCTTTAAATCCCGAAATTTATCCAGAAGATCCAAGCTGCTACTCTACAGGACCATGGTCTTATCAGTACTCATGTATGGATCCGAGACCTGGGTGCTCAATAAAAGCCAATCTGGACGCGTTCGAGAAGGTCTTAAGGAGAATTGTTGGCCCCGTATGTGTGGGGGGACGATTCCGGAGACGCTACAACCATGAGTTGTACGCGATTTACCTTGAAGCTAATGTTGTAAGAAAAATCAAGCTCGGTACACTCCGGTGGGCGGAACACCTAGCTGGAATGTGCGAAGGAGAGAATGCCTGGAAAGCCCATGTGGTAGGATGTATGGAAGGATAAAGTGCAGCAGGCCATGTCTGCGGTGGAGGGTTGGCGTAGACCAGGACGCCCAGAGCTTGGAAGTAACAAACTGGATGACATCGGCTCGAAATCGGGACCGGTGGTGAGTCTTCCTGAATAAGGCCAAGACCGTATTCCGGTTGTGGTGCCGCTGATGACGAGTAGCTTGACGTCTGTTTTAATATGGAGTGCAACAACGACAATTTTCGTCATATTTTACTTTTTTATTTCCGTAAAGGAAAGAACGCAGCGCAATGTCCTAAGGGGTTACGTGATGCGTGTGGTGAAGAAGCCTTAAAAGAGAGACCGTGCCAGAATTGGTTTGACAAATTTCGTACCGGAGATTTTTCAGTGAAAGATGAACAACGATCAGGTCGACCAGGTGAGCTTGACGATAATCAAATTAAAGCCATAACCGAGTCTGATCACCATATAACAGTACGAGAGGTACCAAAAAAGCTAAATGTGTCACATACGGCGAGTGAGAAACATTTAAAACATATGAAACTCGTTAAAAAGGCTTGATGTTTGGGTTCCACATGGTTTGAAACAAATTCATTTAACGAAGCGTATCAACGCCTGCGGTTTGCATGTTAGACGCAATGAATCCGACCCTTTGTTGAAACGAATCATCATTGGCGATAAAAAATGGTTTGTTTACAGTAACGTCTACCGAAAACGATCTATGTCCAGCCTTGATGAGCCAGCACAACCCACCTCGAATGCTGATATCCAACAAAAGAAGATTTTGCTCTCAATTGGAAAGGTGTGGTGCATTTTTAGCTGCTTTCAAGAAATCGAGCGATCAATTCGGATGTGTACTGTCAACAACTGAATAGATTAAATACAGCGATCAACAAAAAACGCCCAAAGTTAGTCCATCGAAAAGGTGTCATTTTTCACCAGGACAACGCTAGACCACATACATCTTTGGTCTATGGGGAAAAAACATGTACCGGCATGGGTACTTGGTTCACTCCTTCCACCATCATAAAATACTAATTGGCCCGTCGTCACAAGAGAAAACACAAAAGTTCCGAGGAAAACGCTGAAAAACTGCAACACAACGTCCACAGAAACAGGAAAAAAAGGAAACACTGGTTACGGTTATTAGTGAACGTTTTTTTATTTTTAATTTGGTTGTTAATTAAGGTTCACAGATAGTTATTTGCCACTTAATAATTTTCAATAAATTGGAACGAAAACACTTTTAAGGGATTATTGAGATATATAATGTTGTTATCGGTCGGCAGTCCAAAGTAAATGACGCCACCATTATGAAATGTGCACAGTTCGTACTCGCGGAGACAATAACTCAAACGATAACGACAGAACTTATAAACACACACTCGAATAGGCTCCACGTGCTCGGAACGGGAGCGGAAGTCGGCACGACCAGTGGCGGTCGGCGGATGTAATTAGACTCAACGAGGATAGAACCCTGACCCGAATTCCATCCTTGGTTAGGGTTAAGAAAAACGGAGCAGAGAGAAAAACTTTTCTCTTAATGGTGTGGCCGCCAAAGAAATGCACTCTTTCAGTGCAGTGGTATGTGTGCGGGATCGAACATATCGATGTTATTTACACGGGTTCGAAGGCAGCCGAACAACGAAACAGGCAGGCGGCAAAGACAAAGGAGATTCATGATCTATGTTTATGCTGTGCGACGTCGCTATGATAGACGTTAGGAAAAAAAGGTGCTAACGGGATGCGATACTTTATACAATGGAAATTGTAAATAGTATCTTGGGTCGGTGGCCGAACGAATCCCTTGCATGCCTTTGTATGTGTCGGGTAATTCGGTTTGTGGCGACGAACAAAAATTGAAAATTGTTTGTCAATAGGGAAATGCTGGGAATACGATTATAGTTTGTCGTATCGCCAGATACCTGCCAAAGGGTGGCGTTCTTTTGTTTGCACTTAGTGCATTGCTAAGGCATTTGTCTCGACGTGGATGGTGCTAATTACATGCATCTGCGTTGGACTATTTATCGCTGGCTAAACGGCTCGCCAGCCGATGTGTGCGTAAATTGTGTTTGTACACATATTGAGGCTGGGATTAGCCAACTCATGGTAAGATTCTCTGATATGCGGTCGTATGATATACGAACCGATGAGTTTCATTACAGGGAATTTAGGATAAGATAAGAAAGAACTCTTATAGGGGATTATAAATGCGGAGATATGCATGCAGGTAAGAATTCTTTTGCAGAAGCTTGAAAATAAATAAATTCGGTAAGCTTAATGCGTGCAGCATTTACAGGTGTTAATGCTGTTGCATTCGCGGAAACTGATGTAGATTAAATGGGAGTTCTGAGGGGTTTTTTAGGTAAGTGTACCGTGGGGTTTGGCGGAACCGCCACAGGACACTCGCCATAAATTATCTGAGCTTGGTTGGGAATTGATGTTACATCCACCATATAGCCCTGAAATTGCCCCATCAGATTACCACTTATTTCGATCTTTGCAAAACTCTTCGGATGGTACAATTTTCAATAATGATGACGCTGTGAAATCGTACTGTGGATAAGCTGGTATTGAGCCAAAACACGGGCACCGGTTGTACCAACTTTCCATCGACAGAGAAAGCAATCACCACACCGCGGATAAAAAAAAAGTCAATGCTGCACCGAGGAAAGCAATGAAACGATTGAACAAAATAAAGAACTTTATCTTGAACGATGGTATATTTTAAACTTTTTATTGTAGACAAACTTCACAAGTATCCATTCCATTTAGTTGTACATTGTTCTTTTAAACTTCTTAAAGTAGACAGACTTCACAAGTATCCATTCGATTTAGTTGTACATTGTTCTTTTAAACTTCTTAAAGTAGACAGACTTCACAAGTATCCATTCGATTTAGTTGTACATTGTTCTTTTAAACTTCTTAAAGTAGACAGACTTCACAAGTATCCATTCGATTTAGTTGTACATTGTTCTTTTAAACTTCTTAAAGTAGACAGACTTCACAAGTATCCATTCGATTATAAAAACCTGCCGTCAACGACAACACAACTCTAAAACTCGCGTGCGCACACTTACGGTGATGATATCTGACTGCTTATTGGATGTCTCTTTACAGACATCCAACGAAAACGAACCTAAAGGATTCGCCGCCAATGGCGAAGGTCCAAACAAAAGGAAAAGGGAAAAACTCATGTAGCAGATCGAATCCGCTGCTACATGTTTGGGCAAGATAAACTGCCGCCATACGCAAGGGATAGATTCTTTGATTGACGTGAGTCAATAAAACCCTTGCCGAAGGCAGGAATCTATTTTGGAAAAATGAATCAAACATTGGGTATGGCCGTTGTTAGATCATCTAAAATAAACAAATTTCGGTCGTATGATTCGATGCATGGTATCTTAGGGATATGTTAATCCCGTTGAAGGTACTGTCAGGCGAAAGTATCCGCTTGAGTGTTTACTTTGTGTAAACTAAAATTGGTGGCCATGACCGATGCTGGTGATCGTTCCAAGAAACGGCAACGGATCATAAAATCGGTCATGCTAAGATCCAAGCAAATATGCGCGCCTGAAAGGCCAATGTTTAATCTGATCTTCTCTACTTTAGGAAAGATAGATCGTAGACAGATGTGCAAGCAACCCGAAATAATGCTAGGTCAATGAATGGGAACGAAGATAACACACGGAAAGATCAGCGTGTGTTGGTGGATATGTGCCATCCATTGTTCGGTCGCGGAAGCTCGGTTGATGAATTGATGTCATGGCAAGATGATAATCTTGCCACGAATTATGATTTCAGGAATGACCGTGGGGAGGAGGTTTGGAAAAGCCCCCAAAAAAAGGTAAGCTGCCTAATATATATTTATGTCGGTTATCCTTGGGGATAACCGAATTAATTCCAGCGAATTGGTTGGCGGTTAATGCCGTAGCAAGGTTGTATAATCTTGCTGAAGATTCGACTTCAAGGTAAGTCGCATTGCTGGAAATGGTGGGGATCGAGCGATGCATGGCTCTTCGGGTCCTGAAAAGCCCCACAGTACTTGATTCAGTTTTTTGCCGATAACGATCATAAGTTCTACGAACATGAAATTATGAAGTTACGAGAAGGATGGCCATCGACAAAATGGAAAATATATCATTGATTAAAGTTTATTCGTCGTATTTAAAAAAAAAGTATTTTACTTATCTGAAAAAATCGGCAATTACTTAGTTGCCAACCTTATAAAATATTTTTTCTGGATGACATGTACATATATTCAACAGGACGGTAACTTTTCCGACGCAGCAAAAGATTGGTGTTCTGCACAAGAAATTTAGTAGGCGCATTATCTCCCAAAATTGTGAGCAAACTGGCCACCAAGATTATGCGATATGAACCATTGAAATTTTTCATTTCTGCTATTATTTGAGGTCATAGGTGTACGTGACAAAGTCTGACATTATTCAGGAGCTAAACGCAACCATTATTGTCTACATCAACACCGTACATAAGTAATTGTGCAGCCAGATCATTGAAGATGTTTATGTTTTATTCCATAGATCAATCATCAATCCGACCTTAAGGGGGAAACTGCATTAGACTGTTCAAAAAATCGTTCAATTTTTTTGTTGCTAAATTATTAGTATATACGAGGGTTGCCTTTTATATTTCGGGATTAGAGAACAAAAACAAATATTGATCATCGAAAATCACTTTATTGTTTTTCAAAATATTCCCCATGAAGATCTATACACTTTTGCATGCATTTGAACCAATTGTCGAAGCACTTTTGTCACTCTGATTGAGGTATCTCCAACACATGCATTCTGAATGCAGCAACCGCTTCTTCAGGTGGCGAAAAACGTTGACCCCTCAGTTTGTTTTTTACGTACGGGAATAAAAAGAAGTCATTCGGTGCCAAGTCAGGACTATACGGCGGATGACCCATCAAATCGATGTTTTGGGTGCTCAAAAATGCAGTTGTCGCAGCCGATGTGTGAGAGCTCGCATTGTCGTGGTGAATAGTGATCCGTCTTCGGCGGTTGATTTTCCTGATTTCTTGGAAGACAACTGGCAAACAAATGGTTGTGTACCACTCAGAATTGACTGTTCTGCGTTGTTCTAGTGGTACGGTTGCGACATGTCCAGTTTTTCCGAAAAAAACAGGCGACCATTTGCTTGGAAGTGTTTCGTGCGCGAACAAGTTTTGTTGGATTTGGCTCATCTTGAAACACCCAGACAGTCGACTGCTGTTTACTTTCGAGCTCATGCGCGTAAATCCACGATTCATCACCTGTCACGATGTCATAGACGTGTTTCGAAGCACCGCGACCGTATTTTTTGAGCATTTCTTTCGACCAATTGACACGAGCCTTTTTTTGGGCGATTGACAAATTGTGTGGGATCCAACGCGAACAAATTTTTTTGACAGTGAAATGTTTATGCAATATTGAATGTATGCTGGTCCCACTAACGCCTAAGGTTGTCTCAATCTCACGATAGGTCACATGACGATCTTCCAATATCAGTTCGCGCACAGCATCAATGGTTTTCGGAACAACAACTGATTTTGGACGACCTTCACGAAATTGACCTTGGAGTGAACTACGACCACGATTGAATTCACCATACCATCGATAAACACTGGTCCTTGATGGAGCTTCATCGCCAAAAATTGAATTAAGTTTATCCATGCACTGTTGCTGAGTTAATCCACGCCGAAAGTTGTAAAAAATAATCGCGGGAAAATGTTGACGATTTAATTCCATTTTTGGGCCGAGACGAATCTTTTAAGTTACTGTAAACAACACAAATAGCGCTCGTATGTCAAAACGTTCTGAGTGCGTATAACCTCAAAAATGTCCAACTTTACGACAGATCTGTCAATTGCCGGATTGCAACACTAGGGTTGCCAAATCCCGAAACATAAGAGGCAACCCTCGTATACTCAGAAATGTGCTTAACAATTTTCAAGTCGAAATTTGAAGTCCTTCATACATTACAGGTGTGAAACGGAGCGTCCTACAGTTTATCATCAGCACGTAAATTTTTTTATATGCATTTTTCCCCGATGTGTTTTTTCAAATGGCGTGCAGTGCCACTCGATCATCTCTTTGATAATCACAAACAGACATTTTTATTGTTTGTTATTGAATTATCTACTAGTTTAACCTACTTTTGAAGAAAAATTAAACATTTTTAATGCACTTTTGTATGAAAAAACAAAGCGGAAAAATGCCCAAAATACCAATTTCTTTTAATGCTTTTTAATTATTCAATTTATCATATTTTTCACTAAAGGTGGGTCCAACTAAGATCTAAGAAACTATTGTGACTAAACTTTGTAAATTTTGGTTAATTTTGCGACATCCAGACTGCCTGCCGATAATAAACTTTAACGACGGACCATCATGAAGAGCAAGCATCATATAACTCGAAATTTTCCGAAAAAAAAACTCTTCAAAATACATTATGTAGTACAAAATATAAATAAAATGACCTCCAAGCTCCAATTACTTTTAATCATTCCTTACTTTAAAAAAAAATTCACGAAAAAAAAACAAAAAATATCAGCCTCCTAATTTGGTTTCCCCACTTAAGGAGACTTTTTTTTTAATTTTACTTCTCCAAGGAAAAGCGAACTTATAGTGCTGAGTCAGCGCCTGAGATGCTATTGTTTTTTCTCGATCGGGTCCATCAGCCAAGCTCAGAAAGATGCTCACAGACTGCAGACTTATAGCAAATTAAGATTGTTGATAATCCCTTTAGCAACCAAAATTTTTTGAAGTTATTCTTATAATTTCTTCCCTATGTACCGCTAGCACGGAATCATTTAATTCATAAGAGATATCAATTAGGAATTTAGTAGAACTAAAGCTCTATTTATTAACAATCTATCTGATTGCATATAAAATGTTTGCAGACTATCTTGGCGATAATCATCAAGTGCCCGAAACTCTTTAGAAACTGGCATTCCGTTTTAACAATGACCTGTAAATATTTTTATCTGGCATTCTTTTATACTCCAACGCCTGATTGACATTATAGAATATATGAAAATCACAAGTGTCAAAAAATCAGTCGCAGCCGACACTGACATTGAATCATAGCATTCCGACAAGTTGTTCTAACTTGAATCTACTTACAAAATAGCCAACCAAATTAACTAAATCCAGCTTTCAAATTGGCTGTCCCTGGAAAAGGTGTTGCCAGCTTAAAGATATACCTTGAAATGAAACACTCGATACATTGCATTCAGGAAACCTCTTACAAACAGACATCTCTTCCTTCAGGATATATCTATAATAGAAAACATCCGAATGCGAATCCGACTACTCACGTTCCATTATCCCATCTCATATGTTTATATCCTCCATAAATAAACCACCCTATAAACAGTTTTACCAAATATATGGTACTACTTCTATGAATACCTAAATCTCTTTAATCAAACGACATAAGTGTCCTTTTTCGTCATTCCATAACTCATTCGCTCAGTTGGCAGTCATTCAAATTGAATACATCTCTCGAATGTCCACTCACCTGTATTGGGAATTCAATGGCACATCTCCAATGGCCACATTATCAAATTGCACAGGATTCGCTGTCCATCGTGCCCAGTAAAATGAAAAATTATTCGATTCGTAGTGTTCAGTGAAGCGACACTTGAGCGTTAAATCAGCACCTTCTCTTGTGTCCAAGGACTCGTCGGCTTTGCCAAGTGTAGTGAAGATCGTTAGACCTGAAATGAAACAAAGAACAGAGAACACGTAAATAAATTCGTTGAATAAACAAGTAACAAAGGTAATGAAGAAGGAAGACGATCCTAGTGCGTATTATAAGAAATTCAAAACATTAAGTTGAAGCTCGAGGACAAGGATTCACTCAATTAGGCCCATTTCTTTCCTTGCCATTGTTTCGGATTCCCTCTCTGTGTGTTGATGTTAATACCCGAGCGGTATCCAATTAGGTGCTTAAGGACAAACATCATCATAATAAAACAATTCATTTATTCCGAGCCCTTCTCAGTTTTTTCATTCGTCCTTTTGGACCTGGATTTCAGGTTATTTGTTGTTTTGTTTTTCAAGTTGAATGGGACTGATGTTGAGGTTGAACACCGGTACACCGTACCTCGACCTGAATAAAGTAATAAAGGCTCGAATTCCGGACTCTATTATCAGGACCCTTGTATGTGATGATATCCTGCGTCGGTGCACATTGAAAGAAATTACCATGACTTGTACGTAGCCGTTGGTTGAATGTTGGTCTGTTTTGTTTGGTTTTTTTTTTCTTGTTCATCATTTTGCTGCTCCAACGATGGCGGTACAATTATCCATTTGCAGGTCAATTGGCAATTTGAGAGTCTTTCGCCTGTTTGCACTCATTCGGCAATTGTTCTTCTCGACATCATCTTCCCTATCAAGGATGATGATTGAATTGGAACAAAAACTGCTCCAGAAGGCAACACATTGGTGGGAGCTAGATACATCGTGCCACCCCATGAAGACTTTTGTTTCTACTTTTTTCCAACTACTACACTGCTGGTGGTGTTGTTCTTGATTAAAACCAAACGCGCTCTTTTCATTCCAAGACTTATTCAAGACGATTCAGAACGATGTGATGGAGATGTCTCGTTTTTGCTGCTTCTGTTTTTATTACGTTTATCCTTCATCTTCAGTGGAATTTCTGGGAACGAGTGGATACGAATAAATGTAAGTTTCTCTCGATATATTTTCGCCTTTGAAGGATGAATGGTCGGAAGGATCAAATCGACGAGGAGGAGATTCCATTTTAAGTTGTTGAAAGCAATCCACATTTAACGAGAGTATAAAACTTGCGAGCTATAAATAAAAGCGGCTGCCGTTCGAAGAGTCATAAGTTTTCAATCATTACCGTGTTTACAATGATCTTCATTTTTGTTGTCGCTAGTTGAAGATGTCCTGCAGTTAGTTTTCAACACGAGCATGATGTGCCAACATTTTCAATTTATTAGCAATGTCTCACTCTTATAAGAAACGAAGGTGAATTAGACAAAGGAAAAACCCAATGGCCTTGCAGTTAGTAGTTAACACATGGTATCAATTTCGTTTTCGGAACAGTTAAAGTAAGAGGTTTTCTCTTTCGGCTTCACTTAGCAGTGCAGAGCTTTTGTTTTGTGTGGCCATCTACTGTTGTGATTGGCAGTCATTTATTTTATGATGCACGTTGTGGGGGAAAATAAAATGTAGATTCAATAGCTACTAGAATTGAAATTTCTTCTTTTATTATGTTGCACACTTGTTACCATAGAAAATACCAGATTTAAATTTGATTTGTCAGACAGAAGGATTTATGGAGCTGTTTGGAGAAAGCATGTATTATGCGGTTTTGACAAAATGAATAAATTTTAAGACAATTCCGTAATAAAATACTTCGTTAAACTATTAGCGTTCTTCTTGAATAGTTGCACGTTGGATTGCTCCGGCAAGATTCGCATGACGAAGGGGTTCTATAGCTTTCTCGTTCTGTGATGGGGCGAGTTTTGATGTACATACCGCCGGTAAATGAACCACAAATTGGTGGGATACATCGGATTATTTGTGGAGCGCAATTAAACCCAACTCCATACAATAATACCAGGAACCCCAGAGAAACAGTCCCCAGGATAATATTTATAAAACACTCAAGGGTCCGCTACACGCCCTCGATGTAATAGCATCGGCAGTTCCAATGTCAGCGTTGCGTTTTCGATCAGGCGCAGAGCTCGTCTCTGTGTGCAAACATGGGAACAGCATTCGAGGGCAAATTTACTTTGAGTTTGGAGAGGATTAGACGTTGGGCCAGAGTAAAATTGTGTTTGACTCTAAACAAAAATTCTACTTTCTAGAAACGGTCTTGGCAATATGCGTTATGCGTTCATGCGACGTTACATTCCCGCGCACCGTATTCATGTTTCTTTTTTAGTTTTAAATCGACTTTTGTTCCCACTACAATTACAAATTTTACTTAAGAATAAATGTTAAATTATATTTTATATGTATCATTCTTACATTAACATCTGGCCTCCGGAAGCACTCTAAATTCGTTTTTTTATTCAACGTAATTCCCTTCGAGGGTGATACACTGATTATAGCGACCCTCCAACTTTTCGATACCTTTTTTGTAGTACGATTTGTCCTTTGCTTCAAAATAGGCTTCAGTTTCGGCGATTACCTCTTCATTCGACGAAAATTTTCTTCCAGCGAGCATTCTTTTGAGATCTGAGAACAGGAAATAGTCGCTGGGGGCCAGATCTGGAGAATACGGTGGATGCGGAAGCGATTCGAAGCCCAATTCATGGATTTTTGCCATCGTTTTCACTGACTTGTAACACGGTGCATTGCCTTGGTGAAGCAGCACTTCCTTTTTCTTCAAATGCGATCGTTTTTCGGCGATTTCGTCGCTGTTGATGGTCCTTCCTTTTTCAAGATAGTCAATGAAAATTATTCCGCGCGCATCCCAAAATACAGACACCATAACCTTGTCAACCGACTGTTGCGTTTTTCCACGCTTTGGGGCGGGTTCATCGTGTGCAGTCCACTCGGATGACTGTCGATTGGATTTCGGAGTGAAATGATGGAGCCATGTTTCATCTATTGTCACATATCGACGCAAAAACTCGGGTTTATTACGCTTGATCATCTCCAAACACTGCTCCGAATCATCAACTCGTCGTTGTTTTTGGTCAAAAGTGAGCTCGCGCGGTACCCACTTTGCACAGAGCTTTCTCATACCCAAATATTCGTGAATGATATGATGTACACGTTCAGTTGATATCTTTAGAGTGCCTGCTATTTCATTCAATTTCAATTTACGGTCATTCAAAATCATTTTGTGGATTTTTCTAATGTTTTCGTCGGTAACAACCTCCTTTGGGCGTCCACTGCGTTCACCGTCTTCGGTGCTTATTTCACCACGTCTAAACTTAGCATACCAATCCTTGATGGTTGATTTTCCTGGGGCGGCGTCTGGAAACTCGTCATCAAGCCAAGTTTTTGCTTCAACTGTATTTTTTCCCTTCAAAAAGCAATATTTTATCAACACGCGAAATTCCTTTTTATCCATTTTTTTCACAATAACAGAAGTTGCTTCACTCAAAATACTATAATTCACAAACTAATGATCCGACATCTGTTAAATATTATACACGCGTCTTTTGAAGGTTAGGGCTAACTCAAAATCATATGGATTTAATTCTAGTGCCGCCATCTATGTGTCAGGCCTTTTCAATTGACCTGCTATATCCATGTGAAACTACACTTACGACTATACTCGCGACAATCAGAACAATCGTAATGCGCGGC
This sequence comes from Microdon myrmicae, assembly GCA_963931805.1. Lineage (NCBI taxonomy): Eukaryota > Metazoa > Arthropoda > Insecta > Diptera > Syrphidae > Microdon > Microdon myrmicae. The sequence goes on along the minus strand of OZ007497.1, from coordinate 52,467,917 downwards.
GCGGGCCGACCTCCTTTAAGGGTTTCTCTCTGTTCGACTATATTGGTAGCGATTATGGCGCGGCGCGGATCGACCTCCTCGGCGCGGTTCTCTGACTGTACTCTAATTCGACTATCCTTTGTCCTGCGGTTTCCTGTTTCGTCACAGGCCAGATGTGCGATTGCACCCGCACACACAGACGCGGATGTTGCTGCGTGTGTGGCCGAAGATGTTCCTGGGAACCCGGAGTTCACACCTTCTGTCGAATCGATCGGTGTATCTGTGGCGGTTCCGCCAAACCACACGGTTCGCTTTCCCTAAAAACCCCCATATCTTCCATGCAATCATATAATTTCGCTAATGCAATCGCATTAGCATCTTCAATGCTTTACGCATCTAAGATTAGCTAAGATATAATCTAAAAAGTCCTTGTAATAGAAAACTTACCTTCATGCATCTTTCGCATACAATTTCCTGTAAGATTTCTTTTCTAGCTTTTCAGGAATCCCAAAACGTATTCGGTACCTTCGGTTCCCAGGCAAATTTCAATTGCCCACACCTGCACCGCAGCCTCCACCCACCATACCTAAAATATTTCCTTTTACAAGGGCTTTAATGCTTTCCACGCGCTAGATAAAATTCCTAAAAATAGTTCCTTAATGTGCATATGTACCATAAATACAAAACATTCGGCACCCATTGTTACCAATTGAAATGAAACGACGGACGGCTTGTTTTTACAGCTGCAGCAAGCCGACCAGCGATTCGTTGTTCAATAGAAAAATAATCATCACGTCGCTACAAACTAATTTCCCTGCATATACAAATGCAGACAAGGGATTCGTTTCTGCTACCAATCCCATCAGCACCTTTTTTTCCAACGTCTATTATAGCGACGATATACAGCGTAAACATGACCCTCATTACCGCACGAAGCATTTGGTCGCTTCTTCCTTTGTCTTTTCCGTCTGTCTGCGTCGTTGGTACATTGTCTTCGAGCACGTGTAAACAACATCAGATTTGTACGATCTCACACACACCACCATGATCTTCATTACAAGATCTGGTTTCCTATTCCACCGAGAGAGACTATACGTTTCTCTGGTGGTAGGTAAAAACGATATCCTTAGTGGAGAGGATATCTACCACCACACCACAAACTCACCCCATAAGGGAATCATCTCTGCACGAGATGATTATCGCTGAGTTCATTTCCATACGCTGAGCACCACGGTCATGCCGACTTCCGCTCTCCGGTGCGCACGGAGACGCGAAAAATCACCGAGTCGCGTGTGTGTAATAATTTAGAAACAAAAAAGAACAATAAAATAAGTAAAAATCATGTGCCTCATGGACATAACTCGTATTTCCCACGTACAGTGTAGTGTTTGCAACCGCCGTGTCGAACGAATATTATATTGCTGCAGTCTTCGAAGATTGTGTTTTTATTGACTTCACATTGTAACTTTCACGCAGTGCTACCGTAAAATAAATAAAACTAAACAAAAGGAATCCTGTGTTTAATTTTTCCGCGTTGTCTTGGCGAACAGTTTTATTTCTCCTGTTTGTGCTTTTCTTTGGTGCACGTTGGAACTTTGTCTTTGTGATGCTGGTGGAAGGAAGTGAACCGAGTGCCCGTGCCTGGCACAATACCTCCTACCCCACATATCTTTGGTGTGGTTTATTATTCCTAGCGATCCCTTTTTGGCCACAATAATTATCTCCGGTTGTGATAATTATATTTGCTTTTCCCTAAGAGAACAGCGTTTTAGTTAATGCTGTTTCTCCGCAATGGGTTTGTTTGGACATGTGCCCTTTTCGGCTTGGGATCTTGCAAGGAATTAGCGGCGCTAATGGCTATTAGCTACAAGAGGAGATATGCGTTATTCTGTTTGTTTTCAGAAAAATGCGTTTCATGGATGAATTCAATTCAATATTAGGACATTTTGAACGTTAAGTTCGATTGGTTTTTACTATTGAATTCAATGTTGGGGTATTTGGAATGTTACCTTTTGTTTCAGGCGGAAGTAAGGACTTTTGGGGCATGTGTCTGTGGGCAAGTGTAATGGATATAGGGGAATATGTTCCTTTGGTGGAACGATGATATCTCAACCTATAGTGGGTTGTGTGGTTCGTAGAACCGCCACAGGCTTCTCTTTGCTCATTCGAGCTAGGTGTCCCACCCGCCGGAGTCTTCCGAGCTTGATTTTTCTTACAACATTAGCTTCAAGGTAGATTGCATACAACTCATGGTTGTAGCGTCTCCGGAAAAAAAAATATATATGTGGTCTGAAAAGTTTTCGAAGATAGCAACACTCGTCAATAAAAGCTAGTGTATGAAGTTGTGAATTTTTTGACAATTACTCACCAAAATGTCATCTATTTTGGACTCGTAGTTTTTATTTGACTGTCGTTTGAGTGAGCCGATGTGAGTGTGTGGCGTTTCTAACAGATACACACACAATACACAAGCAACTAGTGAAGAACGCCGAATGAAAAATCGAATAAGAAAATGTATCAGAACCGTATACCATAGCGATAACATAAAAATTCCACATCAGTTGAGTGTACTTGAGGTAAAAACTAAACGCGGCCAGTAGCCTGATGTGTTAAGCATTGGTTTAATTTTTTGGTGATTCTAACTGTCATAGCGTCAGTTCGAATCCCACGTTCTTCACTACCATCGCAAACGCTATAATTGCTGACCCCGACGTGATCTGTGTGCACATACTACACACTTTCCCATAGTAAAACAGAACTTCACGACACGATCACGACTTCCGCATAGAGCATCGGCACACTCGCCTGCTCCGACGTTCTCTCGCTCGCTCGTTCGTTCCTTGCTCCGTCGTTCGCACACGAAGATGATCGTAACAAAGTTACTGCGGAGAAAGTAGTGTGGACTTTCTAACAGATACACATACAATACACAAGCAAATAGTGAAGAACACCGAACGAAAAATCGAATAAGAAAATGCATCAGAACCGTATACGATAGCGATAACATAACAGTTCCACATCAGTTGAGTGTACTTGAGTTTAGATATCGAATTCGTACACGCGGCCAGTAGCCTGATGTGTTAAGCATTGGTTCAATTTTTTGTGATTCTAACTGTCATAGAGTCAGTTCGAATCGAAGTTTCAGGTGCTTTCAAAAGCAAAATACGTATCTAATAAGACCGCCACGTTTTTCAATTGCAGGTATCCAGATGTTAAAAAGGTATCCATGGACCACCTGATACGGGATCCTTAACCGGAGTAATTGATCAACTTGGCATTTATGGCCTTTTCCGTCTTATTGGATAAAATTGTAATGTAATATTGTGGTGGACACTTTTTACTTTTCTTTGGAAAAGGCTGAATTGCAGCGGCTTTCCAAATTGTGGCGAACGTCGAAGCTTTCGATCAGGCTCCCAGTCTAATCAGTTTTGTTAGGATGTACCAACCAGATGAAGTTGTGTACGTTAAAGCAACCAATAACAACAATCTTAAAAGCTGAGTGTTTTATTTGGATCCAGTCGACGGTACATAAAAAACTGTCTGAAAGTGTGCCTGGTCGATCATCATTCGGGGAGACAACTAAAAAAATGGAGACAGCCCCTCACCACGGTTTTCTTCCAAATAATGTCCAAGTTACTGAGTTCCAATGTTTCTTCCATTTGGCAAGTCAAAGCAGACGCAGTTAGTGGGGACGCAGGCTTTACCCCTGATACTCTCGAATGTAAGTCATATCCTGGGCAACGAAGATATGCCGAGTCAGTTGAAGAATCAACCTGGATTTCGGTTAGGGCTAGGATATAGGGTTTTTCTGTTTGTAAATATTGGTAGACGGCGATTACATTCATATTGGTGAAACCGATGTCCATAATGCTATAAAATTCCGTTACCAGTATTTCGCTGGCCGATTACGCGCAGACGAGCTGTTTACAGTTCGGTTTTTATCAAAACGTTTGCAAGATGTTACTCCTGAAGTAGTCCCTCCCGGAAATCCGAATGGGGAACTACTTTTCCTGTGGAATCTCAGGAGGTACCATCATGTTGTCTTTTAACTTTAACCAGAACCAATAGTCAAACGTCCGGAAGATAGTCGGATATTACTCCCGATTACATCGCGAAAAGTTCAGTTTGATGGACCGACTTACCACCTTTTTACGGATAGGTCTTCAAGGTGCTGTCGAGCCATAAGGTGATAAGTTATTTTGAATTTAGAATTAGCCCTCTTATGCTGTTGGCATCTTACGCACAGATAACTTGCTCAGCAAGCCCATTGCGTTCCTCCTGGAATGTATTGTATTCGGTTAGAATGTCGACAGGCCGTGTGGATATTCCTTGTGCTTTATTCTGAGCGTGTTTTTTCTTTATACAAACACGCGCACAAAAGAGGATTTTGAAGTTCTTGTATTGTCTAAAGCACCATGTCCTCCCAGGCATCGCGACATGTAAAAGTGCGTGTCTATTTGTCCACTCTTTGATGTTCGGTATCATTTCGCGCATCCATTTTCCGGTGAGGGCTATGTGTGCCCATTTCTATTGCCATCGCTGAGGCACGATACTCGGACAGCCACGGGTTCGGTGGAGTTGGTGTATCTCCGCAACTGATCTTCTTTCTATTTCTATAGGCACTCGACCCGTAATTATCGGGGCCCCTTCGGTTGACATCGTTCTTTAGGTCCTGTAAATTCTCAGGGTTCCTTTGCTTTTGACGAATTTCATATGCTCGGTGTATTAGCTGTAGGCGGTTTTTAGAGCCGAAATGGGGAAGTAGGAGCATTGATCTGCTCATAGAAGCTAGGAGCATTCTACTGGGACTTTTAGCCCCGCCCACATTTGGCATCAGTGTCTGTAGTGCTCCGTGTGTTGTCGCCTGCATCCTTATGGTGTGGCGCATGTGGTGCTTAAAACTCTTGCGGTGATTCATTTTAGCCCCCAGATATGTTATAGTGGGACTGAATCGATTAGGTGTTACGGCTGGACATGAGTACCACTTCTGTTTTGCCCTCTGCTAGCCCCAGTCCACCATTTGAGAACCAAACGGGGATCATTTGCCTGGTTGGATTTCTCACAGGCTTTTAGAAGGGTTTTTTGGTGTTGTGACAATTGGTAAATCGTTCATATAGCATATGATATTTACTCCTGGTGGTTTAATTATATTTAATTTAGTTTAACCATACATCACGTTGCGCAGAGTTGGTTCGAGGTCCGAACCCTGTGGTATTCTTCTCTTTCCCCGGGCCAGGCCCCGTTTCATATGTATATTAGAAACCGATCTCTGAAATACTCTCAGTTGATGCAGCGCATTTATTATGAGGTTCTGCTGAGGGCTGTGTTAATTGTGTAATATTGCTTCGTGCCGCCAATCCATTGAGACCCCGCCCGCACTCCATCAGGGGTTCTGTAGATTTGGATGCTAGTATCCACTATACTCCTTTTCTTTTGAAACCATACTGCATATGTGAGAGCCCTCCTCATATCTTCGTATACTGCATCACTCGAGAGGATGACAATATCCAATACTTCCCCGCCTGTCTTCAGCGCTCAGACGATGATGATGGTTTTTGGGGTGATTTATTACCCCTTGGTAATAGGAGATCGCTCGGCGTCACGGCCTATGGGAACGTATCGTGGCATAAACATGTGTCCAACGTTGTCGGGTCCGCCTCAGGGAAACTGAGTTATCTTTTTAGAGCCAATAAATATTTTACTTCGGCTCAACTTCTTCTCCATCATAAATCCCAAATTACTCCCGCGCTCGAATATTGCTCTCATGATTGGAGCTCTGCTCCTAAACATACCCTCGGCCTAGTTGAGAGCATACAGAGACGGGTGATGCACCTGATCGGGGACGCGGCGCTGACATCGGGACTACAATCGCAAACAGTAATGAATGATATGCTTTCGGTTGCGAAGTTTTAGCACACTATTATTTAAAATCTTGGAGAGATTGTCTTATTGTGACATAAGATATTATTTTGTATCTACGTGGCTCTGCCAGGATGTAGGAAGAATAGAGATACGAAGTTATATCCAAGCTGCTTGAAATTCACAATCTTGCTGTCTGTTAATACTTCGCTTTTGTTCGTCGTGTTGTTAGATATATGGCCACACTACTGTAAAATAACTCATAGCTACAGATGTTGCACTGATCGACGCGAATCTCTTGTGTCATTACAACAGTGCGGTACAAAAGACCAGCATAACCTCAGAATGGGACATGTTATGAGATTCACAATGGATAAGCGAAAATGATTACGTTGACAAACCTTCTCTGGAAATATCAACAGACATTGACTATAAGCATAGGGTCCTTTTCACTAAATCAAACGGAAGATTCATGGAAGAAGTGTCCAACCAGAACTTCTTTCTCATATATGGTGGGTTATTGTACGTAATATTTGATGCCCTATGAACCATTTTTGCCCGCATCTTAATAATTCCAAGCGGGTCTTTAGAGGTAGTGACACATTAAAAGATCCTAATTAAAATGCAATGTTATTGGAGTGGGATCGGACGTGACAAATGTCGGCCTTTAGTTAGATTTTATGCTAAGGTGGCGTTTCAACATTCTTTAGTCTCTGAGAAAGAACATAACAAAAAAACAAAATCTCGACAAAAGATGAAGCAATACAAGCGGCTGGTTGAAGATGTTCGACAAATTATGGCAAACTTCGCTACTGATAATACCTTGGCATATTTTGATATGCATATCGGATAGGGATTTGGATTGGTATATATTTTTGATGGTTGCCTCTGCATTGTGAAATGTAGGTCATGATCTAGTAATGTGTTTTGCAATATACATCTGAGCCATTGATATTTTTTTGCGCATGCTTACATAAAAACTCTTCTTTCATCTCTACCAAAACATTGAAGGCGAAAGCATTGGTTCGAAATTTTTAAAGTCCATCTTTTGGTTACATCGGTTCAGTCTTTTGCTAAAGGTGGATGAAAATGAGGAATGCAAACTTGTCTTGGCAATCTAACAGTGGCTTTTATTAGTCCATTACTTTTGTCAATCCCAAATTCGAGTCACTTAACTGTTTTGTAAGACAAAAAGCTTTAAATATCTCTATTTAGACCGCTCAGCTTTTATAGATTTATTACCAGTCATTTTTGGTCAGAAAAAAAGGCAAAGAAATATAAACAATTAACTTGTAATGTCCTTTTCACGTACGCTTAACCAAAGTGCCAACAACGCCAAAACCAACAGAACACCAAATAAAATGCTCACCGACGTTAAAGGAAATAAAAGACAATACACCAAACGAAATAAAATATAACGAAAAAATACTACAATAAATGTTAACGAGAGGACATCAACTTTTACGACCCACAAACAATGAGCGATGTCCACTTAAGCGCAACAGCCTATGCTTGTACAGCTATTTCATACTGCGAAGCAATTTGGTGAGCTCAAGTCATGAAATCGTAATCCTTGTTAAAAATTTATTTTCCTCTCCCTTTCGTATTCTCCATCCCACTCCCAATGATCCACCGTAAATTGAAATGACATCTGTTGTCCTTAAAGTTAAAAGCGCAAAGGCTCCACACAGAAGAGAAAAAAGAAGAAAGTAACAAAAAAACGAAGAGAAAGAAAATACAGGCACATAGGACAAAAGAAAAAACAATTCCATTGAATTGGTCAACTGAATCATGAATGAATAAATGCTCGCGGCAATTGTCAGGACTATCGGCGAAGGACACCAATCAAATGAGACAAAGAATAGCAAAAAAAAAAAAACACCAGAAAAAAAATAGGACGAAAGTCATTTATCAATCGAGTTGACTGAAACTTCAAGTCTTATTCTACAAGGATCCACTGTGCTATAATTCATGTTTCAACCGAACGGAAACATTTCTCTTAAATTGTTTTCCATTAATGGACTCGTGTGAATCTGGATGAGGATCAAGGTTGTTTTGATTGTCCCAAGCTACAAGAGATAAACAAGTTGCTGGTCGGTAAGGACAATCAGTGTTTCATCAACGTCAATGCAGACAACTTTACCCGAAATTGTGTCATTACTTGATGAATAAAGGCAATCAAGACACTTTACGTGTAGATTGTCTTGAATTTTTCAATCATTGATGAGTTCCTCAAACAAATCTTATGAATGGATTGGCCAAATGTTGGTCGCATTGAAATGAATTGATGTATATTTTGGAGAAATAAACGTAATCAAGAAACGCAGCTTTAAGAACGAAAAAAAGAGAAACAAAAATTAATCATTTTTTACGACAAATTTCGTCGCAGATGCACAACAACGTATAGAGATAATTTCGTATTCATGAATTTAAATAAGAATAAACAAAAGTAAAAATACTAAGAACCCAAAACAGAATAAGGAAAAAACAAATATATAAATAAATATCCAAATTGCAAAGGAAAAGAAAAGTATACACAAGGGCGGTTTGATAAAAGAGTGACTTTTTGAATAAACGATATTTTTTCGGCAAATAAGTATTTTATTTCTCAACATAGTTTCATTTTTGCTCGATATATTTAGTCCAGCGTTTTCTCAAAATTGTTTTTTCCTTTCAAATAATAGGTTTCCTCTTACCGCGCAGCCAGTTCTTCAGGTTTGAAAACAGGAAATAGTCGCAGGGGGCTGAATCTGGAGAAATGCTAGATGTGGTAGAAGTTCGTACTCCAATTTACGGATTTTGCTTGATTATATGTAATCACTTTTTCCATTTGCTTTAAAGTTCACGAGGTTGTCTGCTTTCAATGGCTGTCAAACACAAACTAAATGACTAAATGAAGGGCTGTCAAATACAAACGTTGACAATAGCGTATTTATAGATGGCAGTTGACGGGAACAGTATTGTATTTAAGTTTACTGCATTATCAAACTCCCCGGCTTGGTAGAAACCTTGACGTGGTGCGGGGGCTTAAACTGCAATGAATCACTCAGGCTATGCTGACGGAAGCACACGCTTACAGTAGGACCAACCATGTCAGACCGGCTAGCGAGGAGTAACACACAAAGATCTCCCACCTCTAATCCAGGGTGTTACGAGTCACCGTGCCCATTGGATGGTTTGCAGCCAGGGGTATACCGGCTGTGATATAACGACACCTCTCTGACACCGGGTCGAATCAGAGCAGTAAGCAGACCATACCATATCAAAGAAGGGCTCTGATGTGGCGGACTATTTGAAACCCCAAGACTCGGGGAAACAAAAATTAATAATCAATATACAAAAAACCCGGTAGGCGTAGGTGTGATGAGCTGACACTACCATAAGGGAACAAATCATCAAGAAAATACCGACTCAGCAAAAAGAAGACGTAGGGAAAAACGGAAAAAGCGGGAGATACGCGTCGGCACGTGGAATGTTCGAACGTTATATATACCAGACGTGATACAGACGGTCGTAGAAAACGCGAAACAATATAAAATGGACATCGTCGCGCTTCAGGAAGTCTGACTCCCACATCAAGTAATCGAAACCAATGGGTTTACACTGGCGTGTGGAGGTACCGACACACATAATCTCGGGACTGGCTTCATCATAAGCAAGAAGATTACGCCCCATGTAAAAGATGTGCAATTTATTAATGACCCGATGTCGGTGCTAAAAATACAAGGATAATGGTACAATTATGTATTTATAAACGTACATGCCCCAACAGAATCTACGGACGAAGAAATGAAGGACACATTCTACGAGACCCTAGAGGAAGTAATCGATGGGATCTCATCATTCGATGTTAAAATCCTCCTCGGGGATCTCAATGCGAAAATTGGAAAGGAAGACATCCTTCAATCAACTATAGGTAAAGAGAGCCTACACGGCGTTTCAAATGATAATGGAATTCGAATTATTACGTTCGCAGCGTTGAAAGATCTGGTGGTGAAAAGCACGATGTTCAAGCACAAGCAAATCCATAAATCCACATGGATATCACCCGGTGGCGTAACGCGTAACCAAATAGAACACTTCCTCATAGACAAAAGACACCACTCGAATATCCTTGACGTAAGATCGTATATAGGACCAAATTGCGACTCCGATCACCTTCTAGTGATAGGCAAAATTAGAAGTCGGCTCGCAGCAAACCCACATAGACAGTCACGGAAGACGAGCAAAAAGTTCGACATTGATAAACTAAAAGACCTTTGCAAAAGGACCGAATAGCAACACGAACTAACGAACAGATTTAGCATTTTAGAGAATGGGAGTAGCGAGGAAGAGGGAACCAATAATCTGGGCACTAAATGGGCATCGATCAGAGACACAATCGAACAAACAGCCCAAAAGGTATTAGGATTTAAGAAAACAGTTAAGTCCAAACCTTGGTTTGACGATGAGTGCAGGGCGAAGATCAAAGAACGTAAACGCCTCAGAGTGATCCACTTAGAAAGGTACGATGACGTCAACGCAGAGATACGCGACAATTCGGAAAGAGACAACGAGACTTTTCAAACGCAAAAAACGCGAATGGGAGAAGACTTGGATCGAAAAAATCCTAGAAAATGCCAGAGCAAAGAATATTAGAGGTATGTATGCCGACATAAATTCAACCAGAAATGGCCAGCGAAGTTGTAGACGCAATAAACCGATTGAAAAACAACAAGGCTCCCGGAGTCGACTGCATACCGACAGAGCTTGTGAAGCTTGGAGGAGAGGCAACCGCTCGAAAGATCCTCCAACTGATTAAAACAACATGGGATAAGGAAGTCATTCCGGAAAAGTGGCAAAGCTCAATAGTCGTCCCCATTTTCAAAAAAGGTGACAGATCTGACTGCGAAAATTACAGAGGAACATAATTGCTCCCAAACGCATACAGGATATTAAAAAATGTCATACTGGCGAGAATCACACCGTACGCATAAGAAATATTGGGAGACTACCAATGCGGATTCCGTAGGAACCGGTCAACAAGCGACCATATGTTCACAATAAGGCAACTACTGGGAAAGAAGTGGGAATATGGAGAGACGGTCCACCAAGTGTTCGTTGACTTTAAAAAAGCCTACGACTCAGTCGCAAGGCAAAGACTCTACCATATTGTAGCTGACCTGGGAATCCCGAAAAATATGCCGCCCTCATTCAAATCTACATGAACGAAAGCAAAGGGCGAGTTAGAATAGAAAACCACTATTTGAAATCCGGGACGGACTATATCAGGGCGATGGCCTCTCACCACGTCTCTTGAACCTTGTACGCGAGTATGTTATCAGAAAGGTACAAGACGACAACATGGCCGGATCACCGGGAACGGAGTCGCACAAGTGCTCGCATATGCGAATGACATAGACGTTGCGGGCGATAATCTACACGTAAAAGCCGTGAAATCATCATCCAAGTGGCAGAAGAAGTGTGCCTAGAAATGAAGATAAAACAAAATATGTGATTACGGCGCGAGCAGGTGGACCCCAGGGAACACACATAAACATCAGGGACTAGATATTTAAAAAAATTAAAGGGTTTAAATATCTGGGAAAAATACTGACGGCCAGTAACGAAATGCCGAAGGAAATTAACAAAATACTGCATTCCGGCAACGCTTTTCTTAAATTGTAACATACGCTGGTCGAAATATTTCCCGCAAATCATCAAATACATGGTTTTTTAACGAATGATTGTGTGGTACTTTTTTTGGTGCTCGCAACTAACTATAGCTGATGGGTTACTTCCCTACATACTCGCGATTTTTAGCGAGCGTGGTATCAACGATGACTCAATTCTCATATTCTCATTTATCGTAGAAGAAAAGGTGGAATTTAGACATCGCTGTTAATCGGTGTGATGACTCAGCGCTATAGGTTCGCCTTTCCTGGGAGAAGTAAAATAACAAAAAAAAAAGTTTTGTATATGTGGAAATACTACCAATGCTTTTCGACTACTTTCTGCCATTTTTTCAGGTAGAACAAGAACGGTTTTATTGGTGATTTGAAATCTGTGATTTGATCTTTGAAAAACTCACGAAGGTTTTACAGTCCTCTTGTGAGGTCAATCAGCATTATCTAAATGCATTCTTGCAAAGTAGGATTCATTCTTCAACACACTTGGCAGGTTTTATCAGCCTTCTACCTCTCGTTATTCTTGCGACGGCATCAATTCGTATTTTAATTGATGTACGTCCGCTACCTTCTCCTCATTATTCCATACGCACTGTGCTTTGACTTCTAAGGGTAACCGAATGTCATGCGAGTTTCATATAAAAAAAATCGAAAGACTAAAGTAGCACACAATCAATCGTTAAAATCTGTTCTGTACAATTCACAAGATTCTATAGTATAAAACAACATTGCATCTACACACTAAAATACAATTTTGTATTTTCCATCACTCTCCCGGCGGGACTAACTTCCAGGTTTATATCGCAGAAGTAATATCCACTTCACGCTGATCTTCTATGCTTTCTATGATCTCTCGTGTTGTTTTTTCACGTAGTTTAATAGGTCCAAGGGCTCCTCGATAGTATAGTGGTTAGTATACCCGCCTGTCACCCGGGAGAACGGGGTTCGATTCCCCGTCGGGGAGCCCCTGGCGCAAGACTAATGACCTTGCCCAGAAAAAATAAATCATAATGGAAAATTTAACAAGCCTCAGGACTTGCTAAATAAGGTCAAGACCGGTTCCCGGTTGTAGTGCCGATGATGATGATTAATAGGTCCAAAGCTTTTTTATTCACATGGTATTGTCTACGAAATCCTTTGGTTTCGGGAAGTTACTTCTTCACTGAACACCTGAAAGTAGCATGTTCTGTATTCTTTTCCGCTTTTCGCATTTTGAATAGAGGGGGGTACGAGGGTTGCCTCTTATGTTTCGGGATTTGGCAACCCTAGTGTTGCAATCCGGCAATTGACAGCTGTGTCGTAAAGTTGGACATTTTTGAGGTTATACGCACTCAGAACGTTTTGACATACGAGCCCTATTTGTGTTGTTTACAGTAACTTAAAAGATTTATCTCGGCCCAAAAATGGAATTAAATCGTCAACATTTTCGTGCGATTATTTTTTACAACTTTCGGCGTGGATTAACTCAGCAACAGTGCATGGATGAACTTAATTCAATTTTTGGCGATGAAGCTCCATCAAGGACCAGTGTTTATCGATGGTATGGTGAATTCAATCGTGGTCGTAGTTCACTCCAAGATGAATTTCGTGAAGGTCGTCCAAAATCAGTTGTTGTTCCGAAAACCATTGATGCTGTGCGCGAACTGATATTGGAAGATCGTCATGTGACCCATCGTGAGATTGAGACAACCTTAGGCGTCAGTGGGACCAGCATACATTCAATATTGCATAAATATTTGACTGTCAAAAAAAATTTGTTCGCGTGGGATCCCACCCAATTTGTCGATCGCCCAAAAAAAAGGCTCGTGTCAATTGGTCGAAAGAAATGCTCAAAAAATACGGTGGCGGTGCTTCGAAACACGTCCATGACATCGTGACAGGTGATGAATCGTGGATTTACGCGTATGAGCCCGAAAGTAAACACCAGTCGACTGTCTGGGTGTTTCAAGATGAGCCAAATCCAACAAAAGTTGTTCGCGCACGAAGCACTTCCAAGCAAATGGTCGGCTGTTTTTTCGGAAAAACTGGACATGTCGCAACCGTACCACTAGAACAACGCAGAGCAGTCAATTCTGAGTGGTACACAACCATTTGTTTGCCAGTTGTCTTCCAAGAAATCAGGAAAACCAACCGCCGAAGACGGATCACTCTTCACCACGACAATGCGAGCTCTCACACATCGGCTGCGACAACTGCATTTTTGAGCACCCAAAACATCGATTTGATGGGTCATCCGCCATATAGTCCTGACTTGGCACCGAATCACTTCTTTTTATTCCCGTGCGTAAAAAACAAACTGAGAGGTCAACGTTTTTCGACACCTGAAGAAGCGGTTGCTGCATTCAGAATGCATGTGTCGGAGATACCTCAATCAGAGTGGCAAAAGTGCTTCGACAATTGGTTCAAACGCATACAAAACTGTAAAGATCTTCATGGGGAATATTTTGAAAAACAATAAAGTGATTTTCGATGATCAATATTTGTTTTTGTTCTCTAATCCCGAAATATAAAAGGCAACCCTCGTATTGTTGCGTGGATCGGTTCGGGTATTTCCTAAAATCTCCGTTCCTGACTGGAATTGTATACGATATATATATATATATATATATATATATATATATATATATATATATATATATATATATATATATATATATATATATATATACATATATGTATAATACATATTTTTTTATTTGCTGTATCTCTCAACTTTCTTGCATCACAGAAAATGCTTAACCCTAGCTTGTCTATATTAAATCGTAAATTACTGGTACCGAACAGGTGAAATGAGTTTAAAAGTTTAACCACCTCTGAGCTCACGTTGCATTTGGCTCATCATTTAGGTACAGAAACTTCACTTTCGTCCAGTGTTTTAGCCGTCTTTCTGATGGAAACTCCATGTGTCGTGACACCGAGCAGGTGGGATGAGTTTAAAGGTTAAACCACCTCTGAGCTCACGTTCCATTTGAGTTATCATTTGGGTACAGGAGCTTCACTTTCGTCCAGTCTTTTAGTCGTCTTTTTGATGGAAACTCCATGTGTCGTGACACCGAGCAGGTGGGATGAGTTTAAAGGTTAAACCACTTCTGAGCTCAACTTCCAATTTGGCTCATCATTTAAGTCCAGAAGCTTCACTTTCGCCAAGTGTTTTAGTCGCCTTTCTGATGGAAACTCCATGTGTGCTGACACCGAGAAGGTGGGATGAGTTTAGAGGTTAACCTACCTCTGAGCTCACGTTACATTTGGGTCATCATTTAGGTACGGAAGCATCACTTTCGCCCAGTGTTTTAGTTGTCATTCTGATGGAAACTCCATGTGTCATGACACCGATCAGGAGGGAAGAGTTTAAAGGTTAAACCACTTTTGAGCTCACGTTTCATTTAACTTATCATTTAGGTACAGAAGCTTCATTTTAGTCAAGAACATGATATCGTGCACTTGTGCTTTGTTCTTAAATTCTTCGAGTCCCTAATTTTACAAATTCAACATGGTTAGGGAGAACAAAGCCGCTTGGAAAGCCAACTACTTCGTCAAAGTTGTGCAACTATTCGATGAGTACCCGAAATATTTCATCGTCGGAGCTGACAATGTGGACTCCCACCCGATGCAAACCATTCGTACCTCACTTAAAGGTAGAGGAGTGGTGCTTATGGGAAAGAACACCATGATTCGCATACCAATCCGCGGTTTGGGCAAAAATAGCCAGCTAGAGAAATTGCTTCCACACATTAAGAACAATGTCGGTTTTGTATTTACAAAAGAAGACCTGTGTGAGATTCGTGACAAGTTGATGGAAAGCAAAGTACGAGCTCCTGCTCGTGCTGGTGCCATTGCTCCATTGTCAGTCATCATCCCGGCTCAAAACCCCGGTTTGGGTGCATATAAAATTTTTTTCTTCCAGGCTCTATCCATCCCAACTAAGATTTCCAAGGGTACTATTGAAATTATCAACGAAGTACCAATCTTGAAGCCTGGCGATAAGGTTGGAGCTTCAGAAGCTACATTGCTAAACATGTTGAACATCTCTCCATTCTCATATGGCCTAATCATCAAGCAAGTTTATGATTCTGGTTCCATCTTCTGACCCGAAATCCTTGACATTAAACCCGAAGACTTGCGCGAGAAGTTCCAAGCTGGAGTTGCAAATCTCACTGCCGTGTGTCTTCAAATTGGTTATCTAACTATTGCATCTGCTCCACACAGCATTGCATACGGTTTCAAGAATCTGTTAGCTATCGCCGCAGCCAGCGAGTTTGAATTCAAGGAAGCTACCACTATTAAGGAGTACTTCAAGGATCCAAGCAAATTCGCTCCAGCCGCCGGCGCCGCTGCTAAGGAACCGGTGAATGAAGAATCGGAGAGTGAGGATGAAGATATGGGATTCGGTCTCTTCGATTAAGGCGTGCGTCTCATGCACCGAGAAAACATTTCTAATTGTCAAGCTACAAATAATCGTCGGAGTGATAATCCAATGGCGAGTTGTGCTTGCCTTTTTTTTTCACTTTCGTCCAGTGTTTTAGTTGTCTTTCTGATGGAAACTCCATGTGTCATGACACCGAGGAGGTGGGATGAGTTTAAAGGTTAAACCACCTCTGAGCTCACGTTCCATTTGACATTTCATTTAGGTACAGAAGCTTCACTTTCGTCCAGTGTTTTAGTCGTCTTCCTGTTAGAAGCTCATTTTTCGTGGCTCTCTTTTGGTAGATTCAAAACACTTCCTTTTCTGTAGTGTGTGTGGAGAGTGGTCTGGCCATAACCAATGCTACTTTGTTAAAGATCATTCTGAAGTCGCATATAATGCTTAATGAGCAATGTCTAAGTGTTGCTCTATTCATATTATTCATTTGCTTGATATGTTTCTGCCAACACTCGTGCGGCATATCATCATCATCATCGGCACTACAACCGGGAGCCGGTCTTGGCCTTATTTAGTAAGTCCTGAGGTTTGTTAAATTTTCCATAATGTTTTTTTTTTTTTCGGACAAGGTTATTAGTCTTGCGCCAGAGGCTGCCTGACCGGGAATCGAACCCCGGTCTCCCGCGTGACAGGCGAGTGTACTACGGCATATATTAGTATTGAAATCACGTTGTCAGAATAATCTTGTCACCACACCCTTTTCCACCGATATTTGTCAGTAATCTAGATAGAACTGCCTTTTATATATCTGGGGCTTTCTTCATACTTTACGTATGACTTTAGCTTTAATTTATTGTCGAGCATTATTTCCAACTGGCGCAAGGCTAATAACCTTGCCCGGAAAAACAAGTTATTTTGGAAAATTTAACAAGCGACTTGCTAAATAAGGCCAAGACCGGATCCCGGTTGTAGTGCCGATGATGATGACGAAGGAACGCCATACATTTGGCCGCACTTTTCGCAGCTTCAAATATGTGGTCGTTCCAATTAAAGGTTGAATTAATTCGGGTGCCGAGGATGGAAGTGCCGTCCATCGACAGTATATTTCCTTTGCGGTTCGCCTTTGAGGACAGGAGGCAGCACTAAGTTTTTAAGGGTTTAGGTGGGTTGAAAATTTAAAAAATTGTATTTTTTTGTTTTGTTTTATTAAATCGTACAATATGTCTAGAATATTCTCAAAAATGTTTAAATTGATTGGAGTACAATTGTAGGATATAGAGCCTTCGCAATTTCCGCCCATCACTTCACGTTAGCCTAGCGCGGAAACTTCAATCGTGCTTTTCTGGAAACTTTGTTTTTGAAGTCGGTTGTCATGATTTCTTAGAAAAATTATGAACCGATTTTGTTCAAATTTTGTAACTTCTTTAAGATCACTTTATCTAGTGCCTGAACTAAGGATTTACTTTGTTTTTTTATCACAACTAATTTTACAAGGCAATATGTGGTGGATTTTACTAAAAAATAGGATATTTTGTTCCCAGCTGTGCCAAGAAAAATTGTTTTTCCTAAGTCCAGGCACGAGCTTTACACATCTGCTAACAGAAAATATTTGGATACTTAATCTCAGATAAATCGGTCATGACTTATCCTGACAACCGCTAAAGAACTTCTTTCTGAGGGGTCAAGGGAAATGAGGTCTTAATGGCTGAATTTTCAAATTTTCAAATGAAAATTTCACAAAGTACTTATCAAATGTGTATTTGTGATATGTTAAATTGTTTGAATAAAATATTTCATTTGATGTATTAGAAAAAAATGAGAAAAAATATGGTTTTTTTTTGAGGCTTTGAAACCCACCTAACCCCTTTAATGCGAATTATCGTATCCAACCCGATTTGCAGTAAAAACCTCACGCTTCATACCGAATGCTTTCGAAGTTCGGCTATATAGAACACAAAGGACTTCCATTAAGTTGGTGCGCATTCTCATATATCTTAGCCTATCGTGGAAAACTAGTTGTTTATCAAATGTTATCAACGACAAGATCGTGTTTGAGAACCCTCAGGATTGTCTAAAAAATCAATGGTGTGGAGTTTGACTACTCAAGATTGGCATTGTAGTTGAACTGTATGTTCGTTCCAATAAATGTTTTCATTTCTTAAATTACATTAAAACCAGAAACACCGTTTGACAATTAACAACAACCCGAAAACGTGTTCATCCTTCCCTCGTGATTACAAGATTCGGATATCAGATGCTGATTAAAAAAGGGAGCTCACGACAACACAACACAACCACAAAAAACAAGTTCTGTGAGAGGTTCGCTTATAGTCAATGCATGTTCACCTTGCCATTTGACGAATAAAACGTTTCTTGTGGTTTTAATTATTTTGAATTTGTACAGAAAAGACTTTTTCGCCCCCTAAAAAAGGAGTTTTTGAAGTACCATAAATAACTAAGCACAGTGTAAGCGCAAATATTATAAAAAGAACCACAAAGCATCCTATTTGCCGAATATACATATCTCTTTTCATTGAAATACTGAATATTCATTATAGTCGTTTAAAACCAAAATCCTAAAACAGGGTCATATGTGTACTAGGTCGGCCTCCTGACGATTCAATTTGCCTTCGGCAAAATATTTTTCAATTTAATTTATTTAAAATAATGTACGTAAATGAAGCGCTTGTCATCTCTGATCATTGTCACTGTTGTCAGGTCGTTAATTAAGCAAGTGTGCTTCTCAAGACATCCATCGAACGTGCACTTTAATGAGTTCATCTATATACAATACGCTCGTCATAATTACTATCTCAGAATTTGCATTCTGTGTCCACCACCATCCAACTCGACTGGATTCACTTCCCCATGCAAAACACTGTGGTGACTGAATTTGCATTCAACAAATTTGTGTCAAACGAATGTAAAACGAAAACGTGACTGATATACAGCCATTCAGCAGTCCTAAAACAAGGAACTGCGGATTGTAATACTAAGTCATGGCGACGACAGGCAACACAAACAACAACAGACAAACCATACTTAGAACAACATCCCACCGAGGCACAATGTATCTTTATTACAATCCAGACAAAACCTCCTTTTCTCAGTAATTTTGCGTGGAATCGCGAAAATAAGTCTGTACATCATATAAACGGCACATGAGCTCCGAAAACCAACAAAGTAATTTAAAAAGTATCTAGAACGAACAATGTTTGTGTATCCCAATGTGTTTACAAGGTTTTAGTTTTGTATCTCTGTTTTTAAATTTCGAGTTCGAGTGCTGCTTCGCATAATTATGAACAAATTAGCCACAAACACAACGTACACCAAAAGGGATTAAAGTGTGCAACTACATTCTTGGGGCAATATCCAGTCGGAAACACAGAGACTACATTTGGTAAATGTAAATTGCTATTAATGGGCACCGAGTCGTGCTGTTAAAAAAACGACAAAGAACGAAAAAAAAACCCTTGTGTTTTTTTTTGGGTTGTTAAAGTGTTTTATACGTTGTTTACTAATAACCTGAGCAAGTTTAATTGAGCGAGTCCTGTTGCTCCTGCTGGCACACATTTTCCTGGTAAAACGAGGGCAAACAATTTTATCGTAGGACTGGAAAGTTGCAGACGCATCCAGTGAAGACACAAAATGCTAGGTTGAGTAATTTCTATAAATGTGCTATTGTTCATTTAAATTCAAATCATACATGAACTCATGAATATGAATTTTTTTTTGGATCGGCAAATGCCAACCCCCACATTTTGGAGTAGCTGAAGGTGAGAATCTCGTACCATAGGCCTTCTTGTGAAGCCAGAATTTACGAATGTGGACAGTAAATCTTTAGAAAAACGTTTTTAGATGGCGACTTTTTTTTTTGATTCCTTCGGTGGGCGGGAGCAAAATACTCCCCAGGTATTGTATTTTTTTTTTCCAAGTAATCGATGCATGTAATTCCGCGCACATCACAAAATACTGTTCCTATCCCCATGTCGGTCGATTTTAGCGTCTTCACCTTCTTGGCGCCCCGTTTGCCTTAAAAAATCGACTACTCCCTAGTGTTTTGATTGTACCTTTGTCTCCGGAGTGCGGCAGTATATACATATTCTTTCAGCAGTTATATATCGATGCAGAAATTCCCCAACCTTTCGACGGAAAGATATCAAAACACAAGTCGCTCACACAATTACATTTAATCTCCACCACAATGCAATGTCTAAATATATTGCCGAGATTTTATTTACATCAAATTCCTCTCTAGTGAATAATGATGCCTACTATTATAAAATTAAACCATTTCCGATACTAAGAGGACCATCTCTAAATTCTAAGAACTTATTGAATATTTGATGTCGTTCTTGGAAAATTATTTATACCACTTGTCTTGCAAAATTTGCTTTACTATTCGCTTGTGCTTGTCCACACGCTACTAGATATTTTGTTGGTGTTAAAACAACTTCTGGTAGGCGTTCTTGAGGGAAGACCGGCGACTGGAGTTGTAATGTTTATTTATAGTTTTATTTATTAACACCACATTTATTATTATTGTATTTAATATTTAATTTAATCAAGTTTATACGTAGTGACGCTCACAATTTGTGGGAAACGCTTTAAACCGTTCGAAATATACTTGACGGAAGATAAAGAGGAAAGACACCATTGGGGAGGGCGCGACGGAGATGGGAGGACAATGTCGAGTGTGACCTTGGGATAACTGGATCAGGTGGTGAAGCGTAGAAGAAAAGAGCACAGAACAGAGAATGGTAGCGTTGTCAACAGGTAGATCCCAATCACAGTCCCAAGTAAAATCAGAATACATCAAACGTGTATATCAATATAACTCAGCTATCACAAACCGCTCAAAAGTTCGAATGCAAATCCCACTTTGGCGGATTGGTTTTGTCCTTTAGGTCGACTGTTGATGGCAGCGGTGTTCCGCCGAACACCGTCCGCATTGGAGAAAATTAAACCAACCGGAACACGGAGACGATCACACAAATAAAACACGGCGAAATGTTTTGTTTTATTTTAGAATTACTTGTTGTAAAGATTAAGGATTTAATACACCAATTTTTAATGTTTTGTTCTCACAACGACTTTACCTAATCGAAACGAATATATTTTTTCTATTGAACACGAATCTCACACAACTCACATATCACGTTAACTCGGACACGTTATATTCGACTTTTGTTTTTCAATACGCGGATTCCTCCTTGGTGGAACACCTTCTCTAACTAGACTAACTATTTTCCCTATCCATTTCCAATCATCTTCCCCTCATCTGAAAAGGAAATTTTCCATCATAATAATTCTCACCCTCCTATCTGTAAAAGACAATTGCCCATCTCGATTCTCATTTACAACTTCTTATCGGAATCTTGTTTCGAAGGATCAAGCGTACCGCCACTTATTTCTCAATCCTTTCATGGGGTTTGTTTGCGTTACCCACCTGGCTTAAGACATCAAGAGTTTTCGTGCGCTTCAGATGGGTAACAAAAGAACCGTGGAATTTGGATTTCAGTTCCTAGATCGTATTTCCTAGTCATAAAACATCTGGCGTGAGATAAGCGTTAAGATGTTTATGATTGCAAGAATTGTGTGTCGGCGGCGAATCGCTATGCCTTTTGTTTGCACACATGCGCTCCCTGGTTTTGGAATCTAGCAAGGAATTTAGGGTGCCGGCCAGTTACAGGGACTTTCTTAAATATAAACAAGTAGTTCAAAGATAAAAGACGACTCGAGCTAAGGTAATAGCCAAGTCAGATTTCGGAAAACAAGCCACACAAAATTTCACCCAAATGGATTTACATTCGCCGATATGCTTAAAGGACCACAAACAAAGAATATAAAAACTCTGCCCCAAAGAACATAGTCAAGCGATCGTCGTACAGGCCAACACAACGCCACAAATTCAAGCCGCGGTACAAAAGCCTCCAAGACGGGAATCCTCAATGCTCGAGAAACAATTTAGTCTCTCCCGCCTGACTGAGGATATTCAACCCCGATATGAAAAACTAGCAACCGAGGCTGAGAAGGATTCACTATTCTTTACGGCTTAGGTAAGACATACCCGCCATTATGGATCACAGAATTAAAGTTATCCTTATATATTTCTACTCCCTTGTTTCGCTTTTAAAGCGTATGATAGTTTCTGACTTCATACAGGATAACGGGCGGACGTGGTTCTTGTAACCGAAACTAGGTTGCGTCCATGTCACCGTTCCGTATTCCCAAGGTTCTCCATATTTTTAAGAGATCGAACCCTCACTAGTATACGGCCCAACCATCAACGGAGGTGGCACCTGTATACTAGTTAATAGCGAAATTCGCTAGGAAGCTATTGATCTCCCACACTCACGTCCAAAGAGGTGTCCGGGGTTGAACTGCGTCTGGCTAATAAAGGTAGAGTGAATATATACTCCGTATACTATTCGCCTATAATCAATAATTGCCCCATTAATCCTGAAGACATCAACCAATTAATAAGGTCTTCGAGCCATACACCCTTCATCATACGCGGAGATTTTAACTCAAGACATCCCTACTGGAACAACTCCGTCTCTTCCCCAAATGGCACAAAATTGTACCAATGGTACACGGAAAATGCTCATGCCTTCAACTTTGAAATTGTTGCACCTACAGTTGGTACCCGAGGCAACAGAATTCTGGAAATCTTTTTTGTGTCCAAAGACTTACCTCCCCAAATTCACTACTCCCCAACTATCGGGAAGTGTATCCGACCACAACGCTGTGACACCTTCATTTACTGGTATCGAACACCGCGGGCTCATATCAGATTACACGAGTAGACATCCCATAGGGTCTACTGCTAAAACACCACGCACACGCACGGCAAAGACGTAATCTGTGTTTACGACGCACTCAAAACCTGCCGCTCTTGTATGATTTCTATCCCACCATCCCTCCACCCACCAAGTAGTTAGAGACCATTAGAACTAACTCTATAGATACGATCCTTCGACGTCTCCTCTCGTTTTATTTATATCTCGTTTTATCAAATATCTTGAGACTGAACCGAACATCCTCACGGATGTGGGTGATCCTGGTTGTCATAAGATGACCAGAAGCCAGAGACAAGATGAAGGGTAAATTTATTCTTGTCTCGTTAAATCGGCCCCCACCCTTTTTTTTACTGTTTTGTTTTCGATGATCAGTCTAAATTCGTGTCCGACGTTCGAAGACGCCAATAAATCCAGTAATTTGAAATCAATAAATGTAACAGTACAGGTTTTAATGCAGATTTTAAACCGACAGTACAGAAAATGCCAGAGCAAATATTATCAGAGGTATGTATGCCGGCATAAATTTAATTAGAAATGGCCACTGAAGGAAAGCCAAAATAATCCGAGACACAAACGGCTGTCTGGTGACAGAAACAAACAATGTCGTGACAAGGTGGAAGCAGTACTTTGAAAACCTGCTCAATGTGCGCACCCATCAACCACAAATAAATGCAATAGACGTACATGCAGCTCAGCCTCAGATCCCAGAGCCCTCCTTCGATGAAGTCGTAGACGCAAAAACCGATTGAAAAACAACAAGAGTCCCGGAGTCGACTGCATACCGGCAGAGCTTGTGAAGCATGGAGGGGAGGCAACCACTCGAAAGATCCTCCAACTGATTAAAACAATATGGGATAAGGAAGTCATTCCGGAAGAATGGAAAACCTCAATAGTCATCCCCATTTTCAAAGGCGACAAATCTGACTGCGAAAATTACAGAGGAATATCATTGCTCACAACCACATACAAAACACAAATGTCATACTGATGAGAATCACACCGTACGCAGAAGGCATATTGGGAGACTACCAATGCGGATTCCGTAGGAACCGGTCAACGAGCGACCAAATGTTCACAATAAGGCAACTACTGGAAAAGAAGTGGGAATACGGAGAGACGGTTCACCAACTGTTCGTTGACTTCAAAAAAGCCAACGACTCAGTCGCAAGGCAAAGCCTCTACCATATTGTAGCTGACCTGGGAATCCCAAAAAAATATGCAGCCCTAATTCAAATCTGCATGAACGAAAACAAAGGGCGAGTTAGAATAGAAGACGACCTTTCAGAACAATTTGAAATCCGAGACGGACTAAAATAGGGCGATGGCCTTTCACCATGTCTTTTTAACCTTGTTCTCGAGTACGTTATCAGAAAGGTACAAGACGACAACATGGCCGGATCATCCCTGAACGGGTTCACACAAGTGCTTGCATATGCGGATGACATCGCCGTATTGGGCGATAATCTAGAAACTGTAAGTAGAAACAGTGAAATCATCATGCCAGCGACAGAAGAGGTGGGCCTAGAAATAAATGAAGACAAAACAAAGTACATGATTATGGCGAGATCAGGTGCACCTCAGGGAACACACATAAACATCAGGGGCAAGATATTTGAAAAAGTTAAAGAATTTAAATATCTGGGAACGATACTGACGCCCAGTAACGAAATGTGGAAGGAAATGAACAAAAGACTACACTCCGGCAACGCTAGTTGGAATGCAGTCAGTAAACTGTTGAAATCCAAACTGCTATCACAGAATATAAGGATCGTGCATAGAATTCTTGACGATAAGCCAACGGGAAAGAGACCGACAGGGCGGCCGCGACGGAGATGGGAGGACAATGTTAGGTTGGTCCTCGAGGAGATCGGATCGGATGGTCAAGCGTGGAAGGAGAGTGCACGAGACAGGGAACAATGGCGGAGTCGAGTCGGTGAAGTCATGAACTACCGGGTTTCTACAGGCCAATAAATAGTAAATATAACAGTACACACTCTCATACAGTCTTTGAATCAACCATCTTTTTGGGCCGACTTGCCAGGCCCCCAATCAACAATCGGTTGTAAGCAAATAGGCCCTCGTTCTTTTAAGGACAAGGAGACGCGTTCCCTAAGATTGCTATTACAATACTCGTGATAGGTAAAAAATTCGTGGTGTTGCCATAAAGTTTTTCTTGCAATCCCAATCATTTCACCACATTTTCGGTTGTCTCAAATATGTGGTTACTCCAGTAA
This sequence comes from Microdon myrmicae, assembly GCA_963931805.1. Taxonomy (NCBI): domain Eukaryota; kingdom Metazoa; phylum Arthropoda; class Insecta; order Diptera; family Syrphidae; genus Microdon; species Microdon myrmicae. The sequence goes on along the minus strand of OZ007497.1, from coordinate 52,443,016 downwards.
ATTCTTGATAATCTGATTGTCTGTAGTTCAAAGTTAATTGGATTCAATTATGCAAATGCGGATTACCGGCAATCAAACCACGTTGCGGTTTTTCTTCGACATTAAATTTGTTTCAAAATTCAGTGAGTTGTTTGATACTGAAGTGCGGAAGTTGGTTTCTTGCTGCTGTGGAAGGTCGACATTACTTTATTTCTTATATTAGTGTTGCATTTGTCTGACAGCTGAACTATTTCAAAATCACTACCGCTCAGCTCATTGTAAGCCATATAGCTAATCTCTTTTACTATTACCGATACAATTTAACTGCCCCAGAGCATATCAAAATACTTCCGTTCTTCTCGAGAAGATCTTTCTAATGTAAACATATACTATGATAACATATCTATTACTAACCACTCTGTCTATGCTACCCTACATCATATAAGGGTTTGGAAAACAAATTAATTACCACCCACATTAAATCGATGGTGTTGATAAAACTCTTTAAATGCAATTCAAACTTCTGCGCTCATCATATTTTAAATGTATAGTAAATATAACAATCAATGGCGGACAAGTCGCGGGGTGTTCAGTAGCCCTAGTTCCAATTCCTTTATCACACTTTACTTTAATTAAAAGCATTTCATATGTTTTTCTGCCTGTGTGTTAAAGCCCTCGTATATCGACCGAGGTGTTTTAAGTGGTAGTTCAATTGCCAAGAGTGTAGGCATATTGAATGAATTAGATTACATTTTTATATGGCCACTGAATACTAATCGGAAGCGAAAAACAAGTAATCTAGAACAAGAGGTATAATCAATGTAGACAATTTCAAGTATGAAAAAATAATAGCATTCCGAGTACTGTGTTTTTAACTAGTGCTGCAATGGGAATTGAGGGTTTTCTCAACTGGAAATAGAGTTTCCAATTTCCTGTGCTACTAAAGTTTTTTACAGTGGGTGTAAAGCGATTTATAAAGCTGCTCTTCCAAGCTATTGTCGCAAATTTATTATGCGTCCTTACCACCATTTTAAGGGTTTCACACCACTAAAGAGTTGGTGTGTATTACAAAAAAGTGCACTTATATTCCTCGGGCTTAAACAAATTGGCCGTTATAATAATAATCAAAGCAAAGTAATAGTATCACTCGTGTTTTAAATAAATTTTATTTTGTTGTGTTTTTAAAAAATTATGTATATTAAGTGATCTAGCTTTACAGTTTCTTGATTTCTCGTCTTTAGAAGTTTGGTACTTGTCAACGAAAATTAATTTGGAACCTAATGCAGTTTAAGATCTTCGTCATTTGAAAAAGTTTGTCCATCCAAAGTGTTTGCAAATTTGAAAGCAAATGAAAACATAGGGAGTTGGCGCAAGGCTAATAACCTAGCCCGGAAAAACAAATAATTATGGAAGCTTTAACAAGCCTCAGACTTGTTAAATAGAACCAAGACCGGATCCCGGTTGTAGTGCCAATGATGATGATGATGAGGATGCATAGCGAGATCAAAGAATCCTCTCTCTAGGGATCAGTTTTAAAAATTGGTTGGAATCACCAACATACAGGGAATGAATTAAAAAGACTAAAATGTGAGGAACTCTATAGCTCCGCTACTGAGAAGCAACGCGCTAGTTCCAAAAACGATATCTCTCCTATATAAAATCATTATCAGACCTATCTTGGCTTACGAATTTCATATTTGATTCACAATTTCCCCATGGTGACCAACAACCTTGAGAATGTGAAAATAAATCATACTCAGATCCTGCTTTGAGATGCACTATCAATCGCACAAAAAAAGTACTCTAACAAACCTTTCGCCTGAGTGATGGTAACCCGAATCGAAAAGATGTTAGACGGTGAAAACGGTGTTATCAGAATCTTACTTAACAGACATGTCAACGAGAACTGGAAAACATTCAGTTACCCAATATCGATACTAGCAATCAAAAGCAATCACTGGCTTAATGGGAACATCTCAATCCAGAACCTGGCGAACTGATTATGGTTATGTGGGGAGGAGAACGCGACGCCAGCATGGGCGAGAGTTCTACCTCGTCTTCCATCATAATTATCGGTTCGTTGGACACCACACGGAGAGAAGCAAAACTGTTCGAAAGCACGATCACCAAGACAATGAGGAAAACACTCTCAGGAACATCAGCACGGCAATTAAAACACTGGTTTATTGATTAATTAATTAATTGGTTTTTATTGTAATAAGGTTCTTTAATAGGATTACATTTTGTGGAGACATCAGCAAAGATGATGGCGACCAGTGCAAAGAGTGCACCGATCAACAGCAATTTAGAGTTCATTGTTTTAAAATAAAGTTACTTTTCTCACTTATAAATTCTTTTTCACTATCTCAAACGAACTGCGGCACAAACTCTCCAAACAATTGGAAACCGAGAAGTTCAAAATACTTCTCACGTCTCCGGGTATTATCGCGTGTCCGCGGCGCTACGGACATAAGACATAAGACGGAATAAGACTCGACGATATTCAATCGTCGTCGAAAGAAATTCCGGCAGTGAAACTGGCTCTTTTAAATTAAGGATGCGTTTTCTGTTCCAAGAAAGACGTAAAGCCTCTCTTTGGGGTAACCAATAGATCTCATACAGAAGATCACCACGGTACACATGTATGTATGTACATTGGTTCAGCCATAAAAGGCTGGTGTGTACTACTTGTACGACTTTTGACTTTTAGCGCGCTTACTCGACCCGCGGTGTATTCGCGTCTCCGTGTGCACCGGAGAGCGGAAGTCAGCAACGACCGTGGCGGTCGGCGGATGGAAATGGGCTCAACGATATTCAATCGTTGTTAAAAGAAATTCAGCTAATGAAACTGGCTCTCTTAAATCAAGGATGCATTTCCCGTTCCGAGACAGACGTAAAGTCTCTCTTTGGGGTAACCAATAGATCTCATACAGAAGATCCCCGCGGTACACATGCATGTGTGTACATTGGTTCTTTTATGGATCAAAGCCATGCGAAAGAATCTAAACAAAGAAAGAGAAAATGTGCATTCATGGGTTGTGAGTCCGGTACAGCAAACAAAGCCGAAACTCGTCGGATGCTAATTGGATCTTTGTTTGAGATGTGCGTCGCGGCTAAATAAATAGACGCGACGCATCGAAGAAATGGTGTTAATGGGTTTTAGCTAGATTACTAGGAAATGGTGTTTATGGCATCACTGATAAGGGTGAGTATTGAATTCCTATTTGCATTGGCTTATGCTGTAGGATTTAATTGGTGCCAAGAGATGCGTATATTTGTTTTGGTCCCTTGGGTGTAGGTCGCCAGCCAATGTGTTTGTATGGTTATTTATGATACACATGATGAAGCTGGGACAAGCCAACTCAAGGGTAAGATTTCCTGATTATGCGATTGTATTTTATACGAATCGATGAATTTTCTTCCAGGGAATTTAGGATAAGCTTGGAGAGAACTCGTATAGGGGATTTTAAATGCGAAGTTATGCATGCAGGTAAGAATTCTCTTTTCCACGAGCTTTTTTGATTACAAATTTGTTCTTTTTAATGCGTGAAGCATTTGAGATGCTAATGCTATTGCATTAGCGAAAGCTTTTGCAGACTGGGTGAAAGTTATGGGGGCTTTTTAGGAAAGCGAACCGTGGGGTTTGGCGGAACCGCCACAGTCATACTACAATAAGGTAATCATTGGACAAAATATGGGCTAAGAGGTTTATCCCGGACATGTGCGTATATCTACCATGAGCAATGTCAAACTATAGTAAAATTAATCCTAGAAAAAAATAGGATTAGGACTGTAAATAACTGATAATTTTTATTAACTGCTGGCGCAAGGCTAATAACCTTCCCCGGAAAAACAAATTATTATGAACAATTTAGAAAGTCCCGGATAAGGACCGGATGCCGGTGGAGAGACTTGCTAAATAATGTCAAGACCGTACCCCGGTTGTAGTGCCGATGATGATGATGATGATTATTAACTTCCCAATTAGAGATAGTTATGGATTCACTACATAATCTGTAGATGTAAAGCATTCAACAAGGGAACAAGACTCATGAAAAAAAAAAATGAAAAAATAAGCTAAACCGAAAGCTATTGTCGCAGGGTGCTTGAACTAGTTAGTTCAAGCCATTAAATAATTTAATTACTTTTATATTATTAATGGTAATAATTTATAATTTGTTTTTGTTATTAATTGTTAACTCTTAAATCGTTATAATTTTGTAATTACCTGCATGTTTGGCAGGAGTGTTTGTGTTCGTTACTGCCATTTTTGTTATTTAGTTTTAGTGTCATTTGAAATATGTAAATTAGTTGTTATTCGTTCGTTGTCAACCAATTTTTTTTGTTAGTTTTTTCGTTCGTTTCGTAATAACTAGTTTTCGTTCGTAATTTCGTTGAAGGGTTATCGAATTGTCGCTTGACGTAATAATATGTTAGTGATTTCGTATTGAAATATTTCGTCATCGCTCGTTTCCGGTCAACGCCCCGGTACTCAACAGCAATGTTGGCAAATGCAATAAACAAGCAAAGTTTTGCATCGGGGCCATACATTACAGCCCTCAGAAGCTTTTAGAAAAAAAATTAGCGGTGTTGCTAATACGGCTCCATGGACCATTTGTTTCTGTGATCCGGCTCGAAAGGTCAAGATTCGTTAGTGCGGTTTCAGTTGATGTTGGGCGGCTGACTCTCAGCGGGTCCGCAGAACCTCAACAGCGTAGCGGAATGTATTTATCTCAGCGCAAGGCGGCCAAAAAGGTACCTAATGACAAAAAACGCGGCTAAATTCAAAAATAAACCTGTAACACTTACATGGGTGGACTGAAAAGTTGCCGACCTAACAAACATACAACCCATTTTTTCTTAAAATTTATTTTTAGTTTTCTGCATAGTCTCCTTGTAACTCTACACACTTCTCGTGGCTATCCTCCCATCTCTCTAGCCCATCCAAATAGTACTCGGCGGTTTTCTCTGCATAATAACTGTTCACGAAGGTGATTGCCTCCTCATTTGACGAAAATCTCTAACCTCCGAGCGCAGTTTTTAGATTAGGGAACAAAAAGAAGTCGCTTGGGGCTAGATCTGGTGAGTATGGCGGATGGTCAAGCAGTTCAAACCCTAATTCGTGGATTTTCTCCATGGCAACTGCTGTGGTGTGAACCGGCGTTTTTGGTCTAACGTGAGCAAACGCGATACTCAACGCGCGGACAGCTTTCTCATACCTAAATCTTGATTTAATATGTGACAAACACGTTCTTTGGACATTTTCACAGCCTCTGCTATCTCTCTCACTTTAATTCGGCGGTCGTCTAGCACCATTTGCTGAACTCTACGGTTGTTGTCATCAGTTGTTGCACTTTTTGGACGTTCCGAACGTTTGTGGTCCGCCAAGCTCTCACGACCACGCTTAAATTCAGCTGGCCAAAATTTCACTGTGGTAAATGATGATGGTGCATACCCCATACACAAACTCCAAATCATCCTTGATTTGCGTAGGTGTATTGCCTTTCAAAAACAAATATTTTATGACAGCTCGATACTTAATTTTGTTCATTCTCACAAAAGCACATCGAGTCGCTCAAACGACTATCAAATAAAAACTACGCGTCCAAAACAGCTGACATTTTGGTGAGTAACTGTCAAAAGATTCACAACTACATTCACTAAATTGGGGGGCACTCATGTATGCTGCTGATGTCACTCGTGCGAGAGCCTTCCTTTTGTTTGCTGGTTACGGCAAGTAATCCTCCTTAGTTCACCTTGTTCGCTGCTTACCTCTCTTATTCTCCTTCTTTTAACAGATGAAAAACACCATTTTTCTTTATATGCACAACACAGTTTAGTTTTATTCTTTCTTCTATTTTTGTGTGTTTTGTTCGTCTTTCCTCTTCAAATTATAAGCATTAATTACACCTTTTTATTTCTCTTGACTTAAATTATACACATTAATTACACGTTTTATTTTCTTCATTTAAATTATAAACATTAACCATGCTGTGTGTCACTAAATTTGTCTTTCTTTATTTTCAACACTTTTTGTTATGGCAACCGACGAATAACCATTTGCTCGCGTAGGCTTTATTCAACTCGCCACACCCTAGACGGCAACCTATCAACCACCACTTGCTATTTCAAACGCACTACTGACCCACTGCTCCCCAACCAGCTCTCGCTCCATGATCGCCCGTTTTCGATCGCACACTCATCCTCACCTCCCCATTTCCTCGCCCATTAAAGTGAATACACTCTTGGGAATTTACTCAACAGCCAATGAACTCAGGGATAATGGGAAAATTGAAACGGAGAGCAAGGCTATTTGGGGGTTGATTTGGTTTCATTTGCAACGAAAAGCGAAAGGACGACCGCATGAACCGGTTTCATGTTTGGGTTGCTCTCAGAGTGGAGTACCAAAAATGCACTCCGAGAAGGGGAAATTGAGAGGGTTGAAAAGTATACTCATGCTTACTTTTCACCTGATCATATTTTTTGTTACCAAGCGAACGCTGTACCATAAGGTACAACAAGGAGTGGATGGCACTTGGGATAATCTTTTGCATGGGAATGTGCTGCAGAAAGTGGTGATAGACGAAACTGTTTCGCTATGTAGAAACAGCGACCTCTCCCCATGCTTTGCCGTTTCTTACTAACATAAAAGCTTTGATTTCAGGCAGGAAATCGTATGTGGGAGATCAGGGAATGGCGTTTTTCCAGGCCAAAAAGAATGTGAATCAATTTAATGATTCGGGGGGGTTAATTATGTAACAAACCCCCTTCAAACCTACTCCACAAGGACTAAGCCTCGAGCACCCCTTATCATCGGCGGGGGATGTGGTCTGACGTACCTGTAAAACCAGAAAGTGAACGCCCCTCACCTCTAGTTGGCGCGGGGGGGGGGGGGGGGGGGTTCTGGAGTACCTGAAACCAAGAAAGTAGGAAATCCCAAAAAACCAACTTCCCTCTGATAAATGTCCTAATATCAATATATATTTTCGGTAAAGTATTAAAAACTATTTCGTCCTTGAGAAAAGGGAAGTGTGGCGGGAGGGCGATTTAAACGAGACGAGGCAACAAGAAACATCCGCGTTCGTGAGTGTAGTTGGCTCGGTCTCAAGATATCTGAGCAAGGGAAAAAAAGGGGGGGGGGGGGGGGGGCAGGTATCCAAGGATAGTGCCTACAGGGTTAGTTCAAAGGTCTCTAACTTTTTGGATGAAGGGATGGTAGGATAGAAATCATACAGGAAGCGAGACTCTCGTAACTCAATGATTTACAATTTTTTGCTTCCTTTTATACCATTTCGGGGATTGTTCTAATGCGCAATTGTTATACACCATTATTCATTGCGCAATTGTGGTGTAGCGAGCATCTGCTATGTGCGCTGCTGTTGCGCCGCTAACATCTTCCCGAGAATCGACTCAATATTGATGCGCAATTCTTTCATGTCAAATTCGTTGTTCAAATAGCAGATGATGCGTGTGTGGCTATTGTGCCGGTAGCATTTTCCCGGGATTCGATACAATGTTGTTTTGATGCAGATGGATCCACACCAAATACCTGATATAGAAACCTGGGTGAAAAGAAAACATGACGAACTGAACAACTACTTGACTTAGCTGATATCAGGAGATGGATATTTTCGGCAATACTTGTACAGGTATAAGCATGTTAATCACCCATACTGGTTGCACTGAGAAGGCAATATAGAAAATGCAGAACACGTGGGTGAGCGGGTGAGATTAGAGACCTGACGAACGATATTGGACAGATACATGAGACGGGCAGTTAATCCGATATGAGTAACAGAATATATGCTAAGCTCAAAACGAACATGGCCGTAACAAATGATATTTTTTGTGAAATAATACATCGATACCTCCTTTCCTTATCCACTCGCTCTCCTTCCGCTGGCACTGTGCTCTGACATTTAAGGGTACTCCAAATCCCCCTTTGTGCGCCCGTTTGTGGAAAAAAAAAATGCAACTGTTGCGACGCGACCAGCTCCACCCCTTCCCGTGATGGAATATCTAGGAGAAAATTTCGCGGGGATCAATAGTAATATGTGCTGGCGGAAGGAGGTTTTAGTGGGTAAAAATCCGGCATGTCTCTGGATCGTTCCAGAGGCATCTTTTGAAGATTTCCACTTTCTTACCGACCCAAAAAAAAAAAAAAAAAAAACTGCAAGCAAATAAATCACTATATCTGTGGCTAGTGGTACTTAAGAAAACAAAATACCGCCTTCATACGGAAACGAAAAACATATACATAAACAAAAAAACAAGTATACTATATATACATACATCCACATATATTGAGACTAAAACTTCAAATCAAAATATAAATTATAACTGTTTAATTGATAAACACGAAATACTACAAAATGAAAAAATCAAAAAAAAATTTACAACATAATCAAATAATCACATGTTGACATACAGTTGAGAACAAAACAAGGAAAATACAGTTTTCCTGACTGACATACCATCCTACCTATACGGGAATAACCTGAGTCAACGAACTTGCCTTTGGCAAAATCACACCATACTCCCCTATGGCGGAAGATTTTGCTCTAGAACCTAAAACACTTTACTCACCCCATTGGATTCTCAAGAGGGCAAACGCGATTAAAGGCATCAGGCGGTGTAGTTAATAAGAGTTATTCGATTTTCATAATTCTAACACGGCGACAGGGTGTCTGCTAGATCACCACCAAGGAGTACGGTGGATACAAATCCATCAAACAACATAGCCGTTGTCCGTTGATATAATCAGCAGTTTCTCCTAGTGCCCGGTGAAATACCACTCCATTAAACTATAGGCTTTGTGAAATGGTTGGGAGAAAGCCTTGAACATATTTCGGAGCTTGGCTGATGAACTTAACCTATAGGTTCGCCTTTCCTGGGGGTAGTAAAATATTTAAAAAAAATTTATAAAAGAATGTGTTGTTGCTGGGGATTCGCATGCATCCGGCATAACGAGTGTTTGATCATACAAATATGCCGCCGCATTCGCAGTTAGCTTAAACAGTCATGATCTAACACCATTTCACCAACTTAAATTATACTTAACCGAGCTTACGACAGTTTAAGGAAATGTCTTATTACATGCAAAGCCTATGACATGCCCATAATGGGAATATGCGCGGTTTCGTTAAATCTTGGTTAATTTAAGCGAGCTTACGGAATGTCTCAATGAAAGAAGACATCCCGCACGGAATTTTGACAAGTGGCGTCACTTTTAAGAAACGATTGTAGCCACACCGAAAATAAGCAAACCGAATGAAAACAATTTGACAGTTCCTTAAGTTCATAATGGGTGCCTTGACTTTTCGTTGAAACTTAAGCGAGATTTTCGTTCAATTTTGATATAAGCTTAAGCTCGCTTAAGTCTATTATAATTGGTCTTTTATTCTGGCGTACGATGCTGAAAAACGGCTGCGACCCTCGCCAAGCCATTTCATGATCATGCACCCCAGAGCCACCTGCGGTCATGCACACACAATCCACGCATCCTCAGAGTAATTCACACGATCAACGTTTGGTTTTATTTACATTCAGACTTTCGGATCTCCGTAGTTGAATTTTTGTGTTAAATCTGAGGGTTCTGGTCGTATCTATTTCTTCTACTTCCCTCTCGATATAGCTGTTTTGCTTCGTCATTTTATCATACATGTGCCTTCCAATTTGCACCAAGGTTGTGATGTGTACTTGTGGAAGAGATGAGTGTGGATAGTTCGGATGAGTAATTTATTTCATTCGCAGGGCGCATATACCTATAGCTTCGTTGGTTTTAAACCATAATTACGTTCAAATAATCAATTGGGAAATAAAAATCAAATAGAGTTTGTTGAACATGCAGTGCAGTATGGCATTTGCTACCGAAGTGTCATAAGAAGATTCATATTCCATATGAATTTAATGAACTTTTCCGATTTAACTTATTTGCTCAAGTAAATTCGCAGTGCTAGTAAATTCTCGGTGTCTTGTGCTCCAGATTCCGTGTCAAGAGCCGCATTTCTACTATTTAATTGCAACGTGTGTTTAGTAAGTTCCCTTTGTGCTCAGTGAATCAAGTGCAAAGTACCCGAATGTCTGTTATTTATTTTTATATCGGTTATCTTTATTGTACAATCATATTTCCTCTAAATAAGATGAATCGTTATGGCGCAAGGTTAATAACCTTGCCCGGAAAAACAAATTATAATGGAAAATTTAACAAGCGTGCGGACTTGCTAAATAACGCCAAGACCGGATCCCGGTTGTAGTGCCGATGATGATGATGAAGATGAATCGTTCGGAGAGGGTGTTAAGCCAAAAGCGACTTTGTTCGTATCAAATTTACACAAGGACTTTGAAAATCGAAAGAATGGATTATGAAGAGATCTTCCTGTTCTCTTGCTCAATGGAATGGCAACCGGACTATCTGTCGCCGATTTCAGCACCGGACTCATCTAAGTTCTACAGGGAGCGAGGATTTTGTTAACAGTGTCGTAGTAACGAGTACTGACGGACTCCACGTGATCACGTGTTAAAAATCTAACTTCATAAACGATCAAAATCAAAACTCTAGTTAATTGTTGTTCAGTGCAATAAAAATTGTTTTCCAATGCATAAGTAAAAATAATTACCATTAATAAAGTGTAAATTTAAGAAACCACAAGTGTTTTATTGATGTAAATCCGGGGTCAGTTCAAACCGACGTAGTATCCTGCTAACTGCATTAATTCCGGAATACCATTCCTAAACGCCACACAGAGAGCACAACAAGCAGTAGAAAGAACACCTCGAGAACACTAGATCGTCACCAGAATCTCAGGACTCATCCGCTGCAGGCAGAGACCACAAGGATTTCTGAGTGCGGCTGCTCCCAGTCCGAAGATCCTCATTTCTAAAACAGTCAAAAGCGTAAGTTGCCTTTTGGTTTATTGTGTTATTGGGACAGAATCACATATAAGAAGGCCGATTTTGGCGTCGGCGTTTAAAATTTGGACCCTAGGGACAATCCTTCCACCTCAGAAGACCTGCACTATGGTTGTGTCATTGATGAATCCATATAAGTTGAACATTTTCATGATTTACTGAATGAAAAATTGTCTAATTATTTTTTTTTGTTAAGCCATGTCTTTCAAATGGGGGATGGGAGCGAACATACATGGTAAAGTCTGTGCTTTCAACCCGGCGAAGGCCAGGACGATGTAGTAGTCCTTGTTACTACTGGTCTCGCTCCCAGGTAGCGTGTCTCCTTGTCCTGAAAAGGATGAGGGATCTCTTTAAGACAGCTCCTGAGGGGACCCGTTGCGGTTGCCGCGGTGGTTCCTCAAACCTTGGGGGAAGAGCAGCTACCGATCGTTCTTGAGAGGTCGCTCCGAGAATAGCGTCCCTGAGCCGTGGAACCTGGTGCCTTCTGGTGATGTCCGTAATCGATTGGACCCCGTAAGGGTTAAATTAGTGGGCTTGCCACCACTCTATCCACCGGTTCCTTTTCTATGAACGGAATTCGTCTCTGGTTCAAAGCAGCCAGCGTTTTGTGACGACGCACAATTCCAAAATAATGAGAAAAACGACTGCTCTCAGATACTAGGATACTACTGCTTCCAGATATCAGGATACGACTGTTCTGATATCACTGTAATACTGCCTGCAGATACATTTTTTTTTTATATAACGCTGTCTTTATTAACCATTATAAGTTTAGTTACATAAGTTTACAGCTAGCTTAACTAAGTTGTGACAATTTTACTTACAATGTCTAGAACATTGTTTCAAGTAGTATTTAATTTGAGGTCTTACGTCTACAGAGATTTTTTCCAGATACAATTTACTAGTAGGACTCCTGGAATGGTCATGAAAACCAGGATGGATTACCTATGTTTAGAATAAATATTCTTAAAAACTACTTACCTCTACTTAAATCTAGCTTATATCTAAGGTAGTTAAATAAATTCACATTTAGCCATGTAGAACAATTTAGCCTAGTCTTAAGCTTAAGTCGAAATTTCATATTTTACATAACCTAAGGAGGGAAGGGAACTGCAGAGGGAGGTCTCTCCACCGACTGCTCGTTAAAGGAAAGAACCCGAGAAAAGGGTTGAATGTTTGAGTATTTGAAGTGGTTAAGATCGGTTACCCTATTATGGTAGATGATTTCATTCGCATCATTTACTAATCTTTTTGCGTAGAAGAGAGCTTTTAAATGGAGTGCATGAAGATAGGGATTTGATGCATTGAGGCTGGGGAGGCTAAGGGAATTGATGAGAGGGTTTGGATTGGCTGACAGGTTTTCAATGAATCTTATCGACAATTCCAGGAACCTTCTATCCAATCTCTCCAGGCCGACGGAGTGGTATAGCGTAAGGCTTCTGATATATTTGTGGGAGTCGCGCTGTCGACGTAGCCCTGTGATTAGTCTGAAACACTTCCTTTCGAAGATACGAAGTTTTTCCATTTGAGAGGGAGAGATATGGAACCAGATGGGACAAGCGTAAGTAAGTGTGGGCCTGATGATTTGTTTATAGAGTAGAAGTTTGACTTGCTGAGAGAGCCCATCTGCCTTCCACATTACTTTCCGACAAAGGTTCAGTTGTATCCCCGCTTTGCGGATGACATTGTTTATGTGAGTCGTGAAAGAGAGATTATTTTCGAAAGTAATGCCCCAGTATTTTAGTGTTTTAGATGGTTTTATGAGGGTGTTGCAGAGGTCCAGTTGGAGTTTTGAATGGTCACGTACCGTGTTATTGGTACAGTGAACGTTTCTACCTTTAAATACAATTAGTTGAGTTTTGTTGGGGTTTAGGCGGATCTTCCATTTAAGGAAGTAGGAGGAAAGAATTTGGAGGAATTCATTTACGCGGTTTCTGGCAGATAATACGAGCCTGCTGCTGGAGTAGACAAGGGTATCGTCTGCGTAGTTGAGGATTCGAGTATTCGGTGAGAGGGGTTGAGGAATATCAGATGTGTATAGTAAGTATAAGAAGGGACCCAGAATGGATCCTTGGGGGACTCCTGCTGTTATTGGGTACGTCTGGGAAAGGGTGGAATTTATCTTGACCATGAATTTTCTATTTGATAGGTACGAGTAGAGAAACTTGGAAGTGTGATTGTTGAGACGATACGTGGAATGTAATTTGTACAGAAGACCCGCAGCCCACACGCAGTCGAAAGCCTTGGATATGTCAAGGGAGATACACACAGTAGGGCACTGGTCGTTAAGAGCCATAGTGATGTCGTGAGTAACCTTGAGGAGAGCGTGACATGTTGAGTGTTGTGCACGAAAACCGAATTGGAAATCAGGGAGTAATGAGTTAGTTTCCGCGAAGGAGAGTAGGTAATGGTGAATTTTTAATTCAAGTAATTTGGTTAAATTATTAAGTAGTGAGATGGGTCGAAAATTGGCCGCCATCAGGGATGAGCCTGATTTTTTAATGGGGATCACTATGGCAGTTTTCCAAGACTCCGGTATGTGACCAGCATTTATTATGTGGTTTAGCAGGGTCATGATGTATAGTCGATTTGAAGGGTTGAGGTTTTTGAAAAGCACATGTGGAATTTTGTCCAAGCCGGTTGAGATTTCATTGCTACGAGAAGATATCATTTGGTTAAATTCCTGCGGTTGTAAAAAGAAGTTTGTATCGGTGGGTTGAGATGCTCTATTGTCATTATTAAATTCAGTTATGAAGGGAGTGAATTAGGAAATTAGTTCATGGGATGTATAGCGGTTGACCACTTCCTCAAACTCGGAGTTGCCTAGGCTATCATTTTGCCTATGCACTTGGGAGAAGTGTTCCGCTAAATAGTTAGCTATTTCAGAATCAGAGTACAGAATATTATTTCTAGGACCAATTAGTCTGTCTATTGAGGTTTGTATTTTTCGTCCTGTAAGGCGATTGATGTTTTTGGAAAGATTACGATCGGGTCTGATACTATTTAAAGTGGAGATGTAGTTCTGCTCAACGAAAGCATTTAATTGCTGGTTAATGAGGGTAGACAGTAATTGAACCTGTACTTTCAGGAGGGGACAAAATCTTCGAAATAGTTTTCGGCGGAGCTTTTTTTTTAATGAGATGAGCCTGCAGATACAATTTTACTGTTCCTTTATAAAGGGAAACAAATCGAGATTTATATCTCAAAAATGCACAGTTTCATACAAAAATCCCGATTTTGGTATCCCGAGTGAGATGCTCAGTGTTTATTTAAGATGAGAATTCAGTTTTCTGAATTCTTATGAAACTATTGTGCAGATGTGGATATGTAAAGGAATTCGGGTTTTTGCTTGTTCAATTTGATGGATTTTACCAGATTGAGATAACGTATCTCCGGATTTTGAATTTTGATGATGCCGTGGGGCAAATGTAAAACGATAAACGAATATTTGATTCGTTTATTGTGAATTTTGGTTTTAATTTGGTTTTTAGATTAAATTATGCTGCGGGAGCAAATGTTAAGCGATAAACGGATGTTTGATTCGTTTATTACGAATTTGGATTTGGTTTAGGTTCTTTAGGGTTTGATTAGTTTTTAGGTATTACTGTAATATTGCTGGGATTTGGATGTATGAATGGGGGAAAAGGGTGGTAAGGCGTTTTAGAGCACTACAACGATCCTTGTTCCAAGTTGATATGCAGTCTCCACTTGACACCCCTGGATAGCTACTGTGGCACCCGCCAAGTAGTGAACCAATGCATGCTGCGACATACTGAGAAAGCTTGGCGCAAGGCTAATAACCTTCCCCGGAAAAACAGATTATTATGGACAATTTAACTAGTCTCGGGTGAGGACCGGATACCGGTGGATGGACTTGCTAAATAAGGCCAAGACCGGATCCCGGTTGTAGTGCGAAGATGATGATGATGATGTCTTTCAAGTGAGTACGTTCAAAAGCCTGATACTTTATGACCAGTCTTTATTTGCAAAAACACAGCACAGATATTATCATCACAGGTCTTTTGTTTTTTTTTTAATTTTATTTATTTGTTAATTTTTCGGTTTTGTTTTTGAGGAAATGTCATTGGATTTTGAAGCAATTTCGGAATGACACACTCCGAAAACAAATAACATTTTTGCAATTTTTAAAAATTAAAGAATTAAAAAAATTAACGTGTTTTTGAAGGTCTATGCTTTTAAGTAGAAAACCCCGAATATGATATTTCAAATAGATTTCCTTAAATACTCCACAAAAATGTGTCTCTTTTTAGGCTTCTAGATGTATATTCCCCCTTAAAGAGGCCAACAACTCAATTAGAAATTGCATAATAGACGATGATTTTTTACCATTTAATTTATGGAGTTTTTCTCCCTGTTCTTGATAAATCTGATAAGCTCTACTGGAAGGAAAAAGAACAAAAACACCCGACCTCTCTCTGTGATTAAATACGACGTGACTGAATGAGAACTGCTTCATACTACTCAATGATCTGCAGTACCATCATCGAGTCTCCTATCAGCACAAGTGATTTTCATGGCCATAACTTTAACAAGGCTTACCAGTGGATGCAAATTTAGATCTACGGCATACAGTCCTTTTCGCAATACAAAAACAGGAAACCAATGCCAATATGTATGAGGAACAATGAAGAGATATTGAAGTGAACGAGTGCGAGATTGAGTAACTTTCTTCTTTTTTTTCCTCTTGGCAAATGCGTCCTAAACAAAGTTTTCTGCCTCTGCCTGGCTCGATTGACTTTTGCGTGGAACCCGAGGGTTTATCGAGTTCCGACATTCGACTGCCCGTGAGGCAGTGAAACAAAGCCTTTTGCGACTCCATAAGGGGATATGGTGATTGAAATATATACCATGATCTAACTTGTGTATAAGTCGTTTAGCGTTGGTTTTTTGTCAACTATGTCACTGTTGCGAATGCAGGTCAACAGATTCGACACAGACAATGTTTCAAGTATAAAATCCTAAGGGGTGTCTTGGGCGGCAAATATAACGAGGAGGCAGGACAATGGAGGAAACTCGACAACCACGAATTGGAATACGGATGTTTTTGTGTTTTTGTTTCTAAATACTTGTACTGTAGCAGCTTAGTCACCGGGCAGGGGATCTTTAAATGCATTCGAAGAGGATTTTCGAAGGCCTCGAAATGCTTTCACTTCAGAAATACCAGGTTTTCCCGAGAATTCCGAAAAATATTTAATTTTAACATTTGAAAGGTTTAATACGGGTAAATCCGCCTATTACGAAATATGCCGTTTGCAAGAAATAAATAGGAAGAGAAAGGTAAGTGAAGTACATTAATAGTGTTGGGTGCAATTAACTGTATTTAAAAATATGTCGACTGGGAAAATGTTGATTTTACAAAATCCCGACATTTGAATTGATTATCGGCTAATTATTTAACTTTGTTTATAATACACTTCACTTGATATTGTTGCTGGTTGAGTGTTGCATTCTGAATTTGATATTGCTTGCATTAAACATAGATAACTCATATTCCAAACTTAGAGTCTCGTTTATAAAATCCGTGTTGTGTCTCTTCACATTTCACACAGATATGAGTGAGCTGGATTACAGTGGTGCCTCGCATAACGAACGCCTCGCACAGCGAACGCTGCACACCACGAACTTCCTTTTCGTTCATTTCACGATTCATTCAACGAACTTCGCTGCACACAACGAACTTCGCTTCACACAACGAAGTCGCCCACTTCACACGATCACTGCCGATTTATTGCATCCTTCCGCGCAGGCAGTCGTTAGTCACTGAGCAGTACGCTTAACTTACGCACGTGTCGCAGCAATCGTTCATCATTACGAATTAAATCGCACACGTATCACGGCAGTCGTCCTTTTAAGATAAACTCAACATTTTTTTTATATGATGGGTTCTAAAAAAAGCAGGAAGGTGATTTCTCTTGAAATGAAACAGGAAATAATTAGAAGGAGTGAATGTGGGGTAAAACAGTGTGACCTCGTCAAAGAGTTTGGCCTCAACAAGACCACCATTTTCACCATTTTGACAAACAAGGATGCAATAAAATCAGCCAAAGTAGCCAAAGGAGTATCAAAACTATTTAATGAAAAACATAGATCTTCAATCCACGAGGAAATGGAGAGGCTATTAGCGATTTGGATTAAGGACAGGCAGGTGAAAGGTGACGTAACAACCCAAGATATTATCTGTCACAAGGCCAAGATAATATATGAAGATCTAAAGAAAAACATCCCTGGAAGTAGCAGCAATCCAGATAATAAAGAAGATTTCAAAGCCAGCAGGGGGTGGTTTTTTAGATTTAAGAAAAGGTATGAAATCCACAGCGTTAATATGCATGGTGAGGCTTTCGGTGCTGATAAAAAAGAAGCAGAAAAGTTCTCTATTAATTTTCAAAAATTTATTATGGATGAAGGATACTGCCCACAACAAGTGTTCAATGCCGATGAAACGGGTCTTTTCTGGAAAAGAATGCCGAGCAGAACCGAGCAGAAGAAAAGAGAGAAACAAACGACTTTGGACAGGTTTTTCACTGCACCATCGGCCAAAAAGCGGAAAATGGATGAAGATGTGCAAGATTCGATTATTTATTAAAATTAAAAAATGTGTGTTTTTTTCATTATGTTTTTAGATGTATCTAAATAAAAATAATAACAAAAAATTTATCTTTTTTTTATGTCATCTTACCATATTTTATGCTACAGAACGAATTATTTTTTTTAACATGTATTGTTATGGGAAAACGCGTTTCACATAACGAACTTTTCGCATAACGAACTTGCTCCTGGAACGAATTAAGTTCGTTGTGTGAGGCACCACTGTATATTAAAGCAAACACTTAGAAACAAATAGCAGTCCGCTTTACTTATATAAAAAATTGCCATAATACCGCCAATTGTTTATGTGGTACGTTTAAATAGATATCAGGTGAACTCTTGACAATTCCAAAGTAAAAAAAAAGGAAAAATTTAATATTTTGAAAATCCTAACGACGAAAGTTCTTTTATGTGAGCCAACATTTTGGGAATCTACATTTTAACTTTAAAAATCGACCGAATCCGCTATCTACCATTGGCCTATTGTACTTTAACGAGTCATTGATTTTTGTTACTTGAAAATAGTATTAACCAATAGTTAACTTTCGGTTGTCTTCAAATAATATTTATATAACTCGTTCACCAATCGACCACTTCCAACAGATTTCTTCAGAACCCGATTGACCCACCTTTCTGTTTTCACTCCTAGTTCTTTACCCGGGGTAAGTACGCAAATTCATGGCCTTATGCCGTATTTACACACATTCCAGCCAAAAAACAACATTTTCCCATGACTCAATAGCACGTTTTTGTTGTACTTTCAAGTCAAACTTTCCATCGTATACAATATGTACAGTCTATTCAATAGGAAGTCATATCTCAAACGGAAAAAGTGCATACAAACTTTTTCCCCCCCTTTTCATCACCTATCTCAGAAATGTCGTAATTCTTCCCCAAAGGAATTACAAATTTCTCTGAATGAAGACCATGAGTAACTACACACATATTTAGGTGCAATGACCCACCTCAGCAACTTTGCCGTTACCTTACCATTATATACTTGCGCACCCGAGGATTCACTGGAAGGAGTTTCAGACTAGCGAGAGCCGAAACCAAATTCCAAAGAATCAGTAAATGCTAAAGTGGAGGTAAATTTCTCTTCCAGTATAAAAGGACGCGGAAAATTTAATAAATTTTACTTGCTAAATAAGGCCAAGACCGGATCCCGGTTGTAGTGCCGATGATGATGATGATAAAAGGACGCAAATGAGCGTTTTAGTCTCTCCTTAATACCGCCGTGGGCGCTCTTGTGTTGTGAAAGCAAACTCATGGTGTTTTTAAATTGAAAATAAAGAACTGAAAATTGTGAAATAAAGAACTTAAAATTGTGACCTTTGGTTTAACCGTTTTGGAGTAGAGAATTTTTCAACAGAGTGAAATACAACACCGTTCCAGTGAAAATATTACTATTCGATAAAACCCAAGGAATATCTAGACAGGCAGCAACATCCGAAAGAACTGTGTGGATTAGGAGTATTGTGCCAAACACGGACACTCGGATCACTCCTATCCCCATCCGACTGTCACTAACGCAAGTTCCGCCAAAAGTTAATCACAAATAAATGAACGAACGCCGCCTCGTTCGTTCACAACCAGGGGTAAAGGGTGAGAGATAAACACCCAGGACACTGCGACACAGCAGGGAGACAAAACCGTTGAAATAGAACACACAATATTGTTCGGACAATGTCTAGACATTTATTATTCATTTTATATCACTGCCGCGTGGTTTTTTTAGTTATAGTACTGGTGATAATGCGAGTGATTGTATTTTTAACACGCGACACAAAAAGAAAACGATTAAACGCTCGGACACTCGCGACTTCGAATTTAACGCATCTCCGCAGCGCTAAGGAGAGCGGGAGCTGCAACGACCATGGCGGTCGGCGGATGGAAATGGACAGCGATAAACGGCTCGTGGTGAGCCGACTCGCTCGCGGGGTGAGTTTTCCCGAGAGAGAGAAAGTGTTTCTCTCGTGGTGAAAACAAGGAAGAAAGACTTGGCAATGTATGTGTATGTGTGAGTGAGGATCACATTGGTTTTTTCATACACAAGACCATTGGAATGAATCTGAGACAAAGAAAGGTAAAATGTGAATTCATTTGATGCGAGTTCGGTAAAGCAAACAAACCGAATCTCTTTGGATGATAATTGGTTTTCTGTTTGCACTTGGCGCTGCTAATGAGAAGCAGATCCCGAAATATGAAAAGACAAAAGGAACGTTTGGGCCTTTGTCTGAGATGTGCATTGCGGCTAAATAAATGCTAATGGGTTTTAGCTAGATTACCGGGAAATGGTGTTTATGGCCTCGCTGGTAAGGGTAGGGTATTGAATTCCTATTTGCATTTGCTTATGCTGTAGGCTTGATTGGTGCCAAGATACGCGAGATGCGTATATTTGTTTTGGTTGCTTGGGTGTAGGTCGCCAGCCAATGTGTACGTTAAGAGATTTATCATACACATGGCGAAGCTAAAAAATAGATAGCGCAATGTTTATGGTCCCTGGTGAAGGTTACATAGTATGTAATCCAAATCCTTTGTTATTAGGAATACGTCTAGGGGAATCTGCCTGGTACCGAAGGTGCCAAATTGGTTAGCAATTCCTCATAAGTTGACCAAGAAATCTTACGGGGAATTGTATGCGAAGGGATGCATGAAAGGTAAGTTTTCTTTTACCGGGACTTTTAGGTTAATGATTTGATCTGTTTAATGCGTGGAGCATTTAAGATGCTAATGCGATTGCATTAGTGAAATTAGGAGATTGGGTGGAAGTTATGGGGGTTTTTCAGGAAAGCGAACCGTGGGGTATGGCGGAATCGCCACAGAACAACCAGCGAAGAAGGGGCAACCCCGGCTATGAACTTTTTAATGTTTCTCGTATTACAATTATTCATCCCACAAACAACTGTGTACGTTTCGTTTTGAATATTTTATATTATATATTTGTGTGCCATAAACATCAGGTGCAAGCTATTTGAAAACGTCAAAGAATTTAAATACCTGGGAACAATACTGACGGCCAGTAACGAAATGTCGAAGGAAATTAACAAAAGACTACACTGCGGCAACGGGTAGTTGGCATGTAGTCAGTAAACTGCTATCACCGAATATAAAGTTCCGTGTCTATAGAACCATAATTATGCTGATTGTTCTATACGGATGCGAAAAATGGGCTCTCACAAAACGGGAAGAAAACAAATTCCGCGTATTCGAGAATTAAGTCCTAAGGGGTGTCTTTGGCGGCAAATATGACGAGGAGGCAGGACAATGGAGGAAACTCCACAACACACTTTATATAAGTAAGAACACTTCGATATCATTAAAATGATTTATGGTTCTGTAAGAATACTTCAATATCGTTAACTCGATTTATATACTTTTCTTTCCGACCACGGGGGAGATAGGACAGCGACTGCTCGATGGTGATACGCATACGCATACCCACAGGCTACGGGTAGCGGTGGCGGAGAACCGACTTGCTCGATCGATGGCTGGAAATCGACTGGATCCAGAGTTCATTGATCTGTACGAAGACAGAACTGTGAAGGAGGAGCAAATTAAGCTGGTGCTATTCACCTGCAAAAAGAGAGCATTGATCTCCAGAGAATAAAGTGTCTGGAGAAAGTAGAAAGGACGCTGACTTAGCTAGGGAAATCTGATCATGGGAACTAACTTGAATGCTTTAATAATTTCCCCAGCGGTCGCAAGATTAAGCAACCGCCGTTTGATCAGACTATGCCGTTGCTAACCGACATGATACAATTTCCTGTGGAAATCTCATGGGTTAGCGAAATGGGGTCGCCGTTTGGCAAAAGAGTAGCTAAACTCAATTATGCATTATCTGCACAGGATATTGAGTTTAGCTATGCGTCCGTTTAACATGTTTTACAGGTGGAATAGCCTATAAGGGGAATGGGTAGAAATGACGCGCTGAAAGCGGTCGAAATTAGGTTAGGATTGTGGGATGGTTCCCCATGTGATATAGAGAAACCCCACATATCTCACGCCAGATGATTATCACTTGGAAACACGATCTAGAAACCGACATCAAAATCCCACGGTTCCTTTGTTACCCATCTGAAGCGTACGAAAACTCGTGTTGTCTTACACCAGATGGGTAACGCAAACAAATCCCATGTGTGACGTTTCCGCCACAGAAAATTGGATACAATTAAATTTGTTACCTTATGGACGTTGGGTCACGCATTTCAATGCTCGCCTAACATGGTTGGGCCGCCGTTCCTGTGCTCTGCTGCGCTCTTGTCCTTGGATATGTACCAAGACACAATCCTGTCCGCGGTGTCTTTGTCTGCCTTCAAAACTTGAGTGTCTTCTTCGGATTAAAACATGTGCAGTTAAACAAAATGTCTTTATTTTTCCTTCTCCCCACGTTCAATTTTTAACTTTACGTTTTTACAATTCAAATAACTTTTAGTTTTCTTCTCTCCACATTTAATTTTTAACTTTACGTTTTTAAAATCCAAATAACTTTTAGTTTTCGTCTCTCCACATTTAATTTTTAACTTTATGTTTTTACAATTCAAATAACTTTTTACAAATCCTTGTCAAAGAAGACAATCAACAAAACGGGGAGATTTCCTTCATTTTTCGCTTTTTTCTTCCTTTTTTTTTACAGTCAAAACGAACCGCACTCAACAACGAACAGTCTTTCTTCAACCGTTTTCAAAAACCGTATTCAACATCAATCGTTCGTTTTCGAATCCACCGTATCGAGAAACAAAAACAAAACAAACGGAATTAAATATCTTGCCGCCTCTCTCTCTCTCCCCACCAGCATCCACTCCGAAAACAGAATTCGAACTTGCACACGATTCACACTCGAACTGGGGTATGTTCGCACACTCACATGTGGATCGTGTGTTTTTCCCACCACCTTACCATCAAACTATATTAAAACCAAATTATATTAAAAACAATTAAATGATGGGGGTGGCGGAAACCGCACGTAACACATGAATGGATCGAGAAATAAGTGACGGTACGGTCGATCCTTCGAACAAAGAACAGATAAGGAAATGAGAATGATGATCATGATGGAAATTGTTTTTACAGAAGAGAATTGGAACAGTCTACTCCGAGTACCAGAGAGGTCGACATAGAGAACCCCGACGAGGAGGTGATCCGCGCCGCGTCAGTAATAGAAATCAAGATAAACTGTCGGGAGTACAAACCATATATAACAACAAGAAAATGTCGAAAGTGCATGCGTGCCGGATATCCGTTTTACAATTAACAGTCACGGAGGTCACATCCTCCGCCCAGAAAAAGGAGTCTTTGCCATGTGTCTAGTTTAACGTGTGTAATAAAGGACGAGATTAATATGTGTCGTGTGAATTAATTAAGTGTGGTATTAAGCAAACATTCCTTAACAGTAGTTTATGTGTTAATAAAAACAGCATTAAATAAACAATAAAAAAATAGAAATCAAATTAAAAATAAATCCAGGTGTTTTGTTTGTGTGAACAGTGTTCGGCGGAACACTTCGACTAAGACAACAATCCCCCAAAGTAGTAATATATTGGTGTGCAATTTCTTGTGTAACAAATTGGCGCACCCGGTACTCGTTATTTGGTAGTGTACCGTTGAATCACATTAAATCCGCGATAAAGTCAAAATCTCTGAGGTACAAGGCCAATATCGAGGCGAGCCCTGAAACTTTATACGTACTTACGCCAAGCACGAAAAATGAAAATAAAGCTTGATTTTTCTGTGGTTAAGGAAAATAAAATTATTTTCATATAAAAATTAATATGATTAAAATATCAACATCATCATCGGCACTACAACCAGGATCCGGTCTTGGCCTTATTTAGCAAGTCTCTCCGGTCTTCATCCGAGACTTGTTAAATTGTACATAATAATTTGTTTTTCCGGGCAAGGTTATTAGCCTTGCACCAACCTTTCTCAGGATGTCGCTGCATGCAGTGGTCACTACTTGGTGGATGCCAAAGTAGCTACCCAGGGGTGTCACGTGGAGACTGCATGTCAACTTGGCTTGAGCAGGGACATGGATCGTCCTGGCCTTCGCCGGGTTGAAAGCAGAGACTTTGCCCTGTATGTTCGCCCTCCCCATCCCGGTGTATGTTAGGTCTAGGTAAAATAAAACCAATTCAATAAACGGGCAAAATACACGTTTTTATTTTATAGTCGTATGTTTGCGACTGTGTTTAGTCAGGCCCTTGTGTTTAAAGAGTACGTAGAATTGATCTCATATTATAATTAGAGCTATCCTATAAACGTTTCTGTACTGGATTCGAAGTAATATATATATAAAAAAAAATTAATAAAAATATCATGTGTGGTGTTGTATATTACAACTTTGGTAGTTATTATTCGTATCCATCCAAAATAGAATATTCTCCAGAATTCCATCCGAATATCATACCATAAAGTAATCGTTATCAACACAAGTCCGCGCCATCTAGGTCATATTACGTCAACAATGTGCGGCAATTTGAATAAATAAGTCCTTATTCCATGGTGAAGTGTCCAACTCGGCCTTTGAGCATCTATAAGAAAAGTGTCAGCTTTAAACATCTCAAAGGAAAACAATTATCCTTAGCCGGTCTTTGTGAGCAAAGTGTCGGCATATTCACCCTTCGCATCTTTTCATATCCATATTTATTGCTATCCAAAAAGTTTCGGTCAGTTTCACTAGTTCTTTTTTTTGACTCCTGTGACCTCTCATAAGCAAGTAGTCACAAGGAAAGCTCGTGATATCGTAAGGTTGAAAGTAAATGAATGCAAATGAATTTATTCAAATTTTATTTCAGCCAGTTTCGAGGGTGTATAGAGGTGAAAGCGGACCCCTAGGCGCCTAACACAGATGCAAATGAAGTGACGACGGAAAGGTAGGATGAGTTGCTCACAGAAGTGTCTTTCCAAAACAATAGGCACTTCATTTAGTAACTACCTCACCGTTGCATCATGACAGAAGTACAAAAAACTTTTTGTGTTCACAATACAAGGATACAGGTGGATGCGAAGTTTATGAGTTTGGAATAGAGAAATAAACAGATAGGTAGATAGAGAAGGGTGAATAAATACGGCGGGATATGAAAGAGAGGCAGAGAGATAGGTAACAAACCAGGTAAAATGAATATATTAAACGAATCTAGGACTAAGACCTCCCTCGGGTTAACTCATCACGCGAAAGGCTATGATAAAAAAGGCTAAAGATAAACGGAAGGATATCGTTGGTCGTGAAGACAGCACGTGGAGTGTTTAAATAACTTCCCTGGCGAATAGGATACCGGTCTAAAGTGAGTGAAAGGAGCGCGAATACGGTAAATAATTATTCTACACAGATAATGCTAGTTACTACCACTCATCTACTCAAGGATTAATGAGTGAATGTAAATGCAGGAAGATTGTAGCCTCTGTAACCATCATAATCAACATCGTCGCCATCATCATCGTGAGGATGGTCGCCAGAATAGCTTGTCTGTTAGTTTATTTACATACACAGTGTCTCCTGTATCTATGGTAATCCTTGCAGCTAATTAGGCGTACATCATAGTTAGGTCAATAGGATGTATACTTGGTGCTGGCAATATTTCATCGTACGAGTTTGTGTATGTATACTTTCGATTCCATGTAAGATAAGCATCATTTGGTCGCCATCCTTTGGTAACAGAGACATTATCGTCATCAATCAATCAATCAATCAATAGGCATGTCTACAAAATTCTATCCACAATTTCTCCCTTGTGGCATAATGTAATTTACATCAAACTCTCGCCGAAAGATATACCGACATCAGAGAAGGATTTGGTGATTTGTATACTTTGTCATGAAGGGCAATACTTCACGAAGGATATATCTATGATTATATGAGTGCCTGCATAAACAGTAGCAGTATCTGATCCTCCGACTTGTAATGCATCAATTAGTGGAAAGATAACGCAGCCAAGGATTAATGTTTGCATACCTCTTGATGGCAGCGTCATTGCGAACAAGTTCCATATAATGTCGCAGTGGCATTAAATTTGATACTTGCGGTTGTGTTGATCTATTGGGATGCTCTTATGTAATCATGACATGGATGTTAAGACGCATTGTGATACAACCTAAGTTTCAAGATGAATTAAAACCCAGGTGTACTTAACTTGTAAGCGCCTCCTTTGGGTGTCAATTCTAGCGATCATCCTTCATTCAGCTTAGGATTATATTGATTTAACGACGCTTTTGGGTGACATATGTAAACTGAACTTTATGCCGATTGATATGTCAGATTAATCCACGTCTTGGTGACGTGGTAGGTAGCCACAAAAGCGGGAAGGCCTTTTGTGGTTTAGTGGGAAACCAAAATCTTATTAATATGCTGTGCTTTGACAGTAGGATTTAGGACAACCTATATGTTTCGGTAATGTATTGGCTATCATATGGTCGATTGTAACTTGAATTTACAGATGCAGCTTTTTAATTGTAAATACTTTTTTGGGATCAATAAGTACAGAAGCTTGCGCATTCGCAGATTGTATGTTGAAAAGCAACATTCAGAAATGAAATGATGATATTTACTCTATTCTGTAGAGCGATGGTGTCTGAATAACTCAGTAGTCGTCTTTTTTATAATGGGCACGAATTAAAGGAATTATTGACATCCTGGCTCCTCGATAGTATAGTGGTTAGTATACCCGCCTGTCACGCGGGAGACCGGGGTTCCATTCCCCGCCGGGGAGCCTCAGGCGCAAGACTAATGACCTTGCCCGAAAAAAAAAAAATCATTATGGAAAATTTAACAAGCCTCAGGACTTGCTAAATAAGGCCAAGACCGGTTCCCGGTTGTAGTGTCGATGACGATGATGATTGACATCCTTACAATATCAACTGATTCAGTGCAGACAGGAAACTGCAAAGTAGAGACCAAACGGAGACGATGGGATGAAAGCAGTGCGTGTTGCTATACCTACATTTTTTGTATGGGCACAACCTACGACGCAGGGAACCACCGTTCTATATTATATAATATACACGGTGGGCCTTTACTGTGTTCGTGGTTTGTTTTGTATATTTTGAAAAAAAAAAAAAAGCGGTGAGGGGGGAGGGGGTTAAATATATATATATTTATGTGGGGTACGAAGCACTGTGCGCCGGCGTACGGCGCTGATTCTCTTCCTCTCCACCAATTCTAAGTGTCTGCCGCAGACCGAAAGAAAAACACAGGAACTGTTGTCGGAAAATCAAACACCCGGTTGTCCTGTTGAAGCAAATGTTCTTTATTTATTTCGCGTTCGTTATTAACTTTAGCGGTTACTAAATAGTTGATGTTTTTATACCTTACTTAACTACGTTTCCATGAGCACTTCATTTTGGGTTAATTTCCACAACGAAATTTTGCAAATCGATTTCAATTAACACGAATGAGGACTTCGGGTATGTAAGCGCCTCCGCGCGAAGGAGAGCGAAAGCCGAACCGACTTGCTCGGTTGGATGGTGGCAAACGACTTCAAGATTCAACCCATGTTCGGGGTGAGTTTGGTGGTGTGGTGAAAAGGAAATGAAATTTCCTTTGACCAGTGACCAATGGAAGGTGATCTCTAGGAAGCGGTGGTACACGTCACCGTGTTTATCGATGCGTTTAGCCAAGGATAAACGGAACCTACAACGAGGAAAAAAGGAACAAAGGGGAAACGACATAAGGCATCGTTCGATAATGAGGGTCAGCTGTCTAAAGAGCAGCCACTTATTAGATGCTAAAAGGGATTGCGATAATTTATGCAATATAGATCGTATATCGTCTCTCTGCCGACTTGAAGAATCGGATTCTTTTGTTTGCATATCTTTATGCTATTGAATCCAATCCGACGGCAAAGCGCGACGTCGGTGATTGTTTGAAGATTCAAACAAAGAAATATTTCCGCGAAAAGTGCTTGCAGCTGAATCAATAGTGGCAAGTCTTCGGAAAGTAATTTAGATGGGTACACAATGACGGTTGTGTATATCATCTGTGTCAATTATGCATGGCATCTATGGCGACGCAAGGATCGAACTATAGTGTGAATATCTACACTAATTGGAAATTCGGTTCCTGGTCGCTAATGTAGAGGCATTGATACATGTATGAATGCCCTTGAAGGAAAAATTCTTTACTGGAATTTTCCGATAATGCATTGTATGCATTAATGTCCTTGGAAAAGGAAAATGTCTTCAAGTCCCAATGCAAATGCATTGGCGGGAAACAATGGGAGTTGAATTGTAATAATGGGGGTTCTGGATAACTTAAGAAAGAAGTCTTGCGGAGAATTGTATGCGAAAAGATGCATGAAAGATAAGTTTTCTTTTCCAGGGGCTGTTTAGATTACAGATTTGATCTCTTTAATGCGTGAAGCAATTAAGGTGCTTATGCGATTGCATTAGCGAAATTAGGAGATTGGGTGAAAGTTATCGGGGTTTTTTAGGAAAGCGAACCGTGGTGTTTGGCGGAACCGCCACATATATATATACATATATATAGAGTAGGCCTTTATATATGGTGTGGGCCTTTACTCTGGTCGGAAGTGGTTTCGTATAATTTGAAAAAATACGGGGGGGGGGGGGGTTACTAGCGGCGTCGTCAGCCACGCCCATCTGTGGAATTTTTAGTCACCATGAAACTTTTCACAGGACTATAATGTGCGTTGTGTCGTTATGTGTATATTACGTAAATAATAATTTTATAACGATTTCAAGATGAATGTACCGGGCTCATTTCAGTTTACAAGAGTTTAGTCAAACACTAAGGGCGAAATTTACTACTAAATGAATCACAATGTTTAAGACTACTAGTCAGAAATCACCGAGGTCACTAGACTTTATTCAGCGTGTGAGTATCAGTATTTGTAACAAAAAATTCACAACAATCGACTCATAACCCAGCCTTAAACATTACCAGGACGAATTGTTAAATAATTTTACATTGCGATTTACATTTCAAAGTGTATAGAGTGAGTTCAAAAACACAAGAATTGAAGACAGTCGATCTATTGAAACAGATGTTCCCTGGAAAATTTTTATCACCATAAGAGGAATGATTGAATGGTCTTCACGGAGCCTGGATTTTACTCCGACAGATTTATGGGGATAGCTAAAATAACGTCTATGATGGTAATCCGACACCAATTAACCAGGTACTAGGAAATATTGTTCCGGATATCAACGGCATTCCAAAACAAACTACTAGTTTGAAGAGTTTTTGAGAATTAGTGAATTCGGATTAAACGATGAAAACATATATACACGCGAGTGAAGTGAGAGCAGGAAAATTACCTACCCTTCCTTTCCTTTTGTCTGTTTTTCCGCTTGTCACACCTTTGTTGCGTCCCTCAGGCATCGATACTTTAAGTTGATTTATAATCTTTGGAGAGTTTTTGGTGTTTGAGTGGCGTACTATTCGTCATGGAAAGGATCTGACCTAGATTTCAGCACGGATCTAATGGGGCACCAACTAGAAGTACATAACACTTGTAGTAGTTGCTTTCACTCATCTGTCGCTGGTTCCGACTTGCATCCTTTTCTGATGTGGTATTGGTTTTCTGTGGCTCCTCGATAGTATAGTGGTTAGTATACCCGCCTGTCACGCGGGAGACCGGGGTTCGTTTCCCCGTCGGGGAGCCTCTGGCGCAAGACTAATGACCTTGCCCGAAAAAAAAAAACAAATCATTATGGAAAAATTTAACAAGCCTCAGGACTTGCTAAATAAGGCCAAGACCGGCTCCCGGGCGTAGTGCCAATGATGATGATGATTGGTTTTCTGTGTCATGCCATTTCAATGGAACGAGAATTTCACGTCGATCTTTGTAACGTTCTCGGCCTGAGATGGAATTTTTCCTCTGTGTTTGCTCACGTTTCTAACCAGAAACCGCCAATCCTTGCACTTAGGGAGACCAAGGTAATAACTGATACAGATATTTATGATTTTACTACATCTGGTTATAACATAGTATAAATTGGTTTTATTTTATTCTAAAAAATTCAACAACATTAAATCTGTGACTCGTATAAAGGATCTCTTTGCAACTTTGGTTTTTCCCTTTAGTTTACCAGTTGTGGGATGTTATGTGTTCTCCTCCGTCTCCAACACTTAGTGTTTCTGTTCTTTCCACATCGTGATCTAGCCGCATACATACGAAATGATATTGCGTATCAGCTTTTGCCACAATATGGGTTTCGCTCCAATCCACAATTTAATTTCTCTTGGCTAAAACGTCACATTCGTAGGCATAGCATACATTACTGCTTTCTTTATAGAAGCCAAACTTGGATAAAAACGCATCCTTTAACGAATTTGATGCTCTATCTAAGTCTATCGATAGGATCTTGACCCTATATCCGCACACTGAAATTGTTATTACGAGTGATTTCAATGGGCATAACTCTCAGTGAATTCGCTACTCCGGACACGCAACACTGACCTGTAGCAGTATGGTCAGTTTTTTCCCCATTCAAATAATTTAACTCAATTCGTCAATGAGCCAACACGGGTACCAGATATAGATGGTCATTCCGCCAACACACTGGACCTGTTTCTAACCTTCCACCCAAACAAATACACAATTAAAGTTTCTTCGCCCTTAAGCACTTCAGACCATTGTGCTTTAACTAACAGCTGCGTTAACGAAAAAACTTCCAGAAAAACAGTATGCTATTACAAGAAAGCCAACTAGGAAGGTCTGAACGACTTTTTGGGACGTTGAATTGGTCGTTATTTTTCCTCAATAACGATGTGGACTCTATAACAGACACTGACAGACACGATTCTACTTAGCATGCGAACCTTTATTCCACACAGAGTAAAGAGTATCAAACCCAAGAGAAATATGTGGTTCGATTCCGGGTGCAGAGAAGCCATTACGGGTAAAGGGTTTAGCTTCTGGTTGTATAAGCCAAACAATACTGAGGAAAACCGGAAAAGATTCCGGAGAGCTAGAAATGACATGACTGCAATACGCATATTCAACAGGCAAAATTCTTACATGACCAGAGAGTGAGACAAATAATATAGGGTTATACAATAGAGACTCGACAACTTTGAATTTAATTTAATAATTTCACTAATCATCGAACTGTCACTGTCAATTTATTCAGTAAACTCAACATTTTCATCATGGTTAAGTACACGAACGAGCAACATCTGCAAATTATAAAAATTTACTACCGAAAAAAAGTTGTCAAGTTTCTATTGGAAAACCCATTACTACACTCACCCACAGCTAGTAGACATTTTTGGGCATTTGTGAAAAACATCTAAACCTCGGTCTCCTCATCCACTCCATCAGATTCACTTCCGAACACGTCTTGTTGCCAGAGCATTCGAGGAGCTAAACGAAAACAAATCCGCTGGTCCGGATGGCATTTCCTCCATTCTCTTGAAGAGATTTTCTTCTTCACTCCCTAAACCACAGCGGAAACTCTTTCATCTATCTTATTATACTGGCCGCTTCCCAAAAAGATGGAAGTCACAGAACATTAAACCAATCTCCGAAAAGACGAACAAATTGTCCCTCTCTTCTTATCGACCCATAGCACATAATAAAACCACTGATTAAACGTCAACTTTCGAAATATCTGGAATCAAATGACAATGATGAATGCCAATAAGGCTTTCGTAGCAACCAGTCCACAGGAGATTTGATGACGTATCTTACCGAAAACTGGAGGCATTGCAGCCACTACTTCGTGAAAGCAAGGTTGTTGCACTGGATATTTCAAAAGCCCTCGATAGAGTTTGGCATCCAGCCCCTTTATCAAAATTACATTCATAGGGGAGTGGACAATTCACTGATCCAATGGATAAGAGACTATCTTTCTGGCCGTTCAATTCAAGTGGCTCTTGATGATGTCAAATCTGCCTCCCATTAAAATCATGCAGATGTTCCCCAAGGTTCTGTACTCTTACCCACTCTCTCCCTCATCTTTATAAATCATGTCTTGTCCATCACTCTCAACCCAATCCACTCGTTTGCTGATGATAGTACGTTGAGTTTCTGATACTCATAGTCACATTCCCTACCGACCTCTTCAAACGTCAGTACCAATCAGCAGGCAATGATTAATACGTTGAATTCCGACCTCAAGAAAATATATAAATGGGGATCATCTAACCGAGTAGAATTCAATGCCTTAAAAACTCAGTGCTGTCTCTTGTCGTCAAAGGTGAAGCCCAAAGTACGAGGATAAATCAAACATAAACGATAATGTTACTTTTTTGCTTGGCAATTAGTTGCGAGCTAGATAATCTAGCGCGTGGCTGTTATTTGGTTTATGGAGAGTAGAGCAACCGGCCTGGGTGGAGGTCGTGCTCAACTTTGTAGTCAGTACAGCCATGAGCGAACATGAGGTACATACGTCTGCTGCGAAACGGATTATTATACAATTTTTAACAAAAGAAGGCATTAAACCCTCGGAAATTTTGTCTCGATTGAAGGCACAGTTTGGTAATTATACACTGTCTCAGAATCGTGGGTATACGTGGTCCAGTGAATTTAATAGTGGGCGAAAACATATTGAAAACGAAAGTCATGATCATCGCCCAAAGACAAGTTGTACAGATGCCAACATCCGTGCCGTTCGAGAGCTTATTGAAAGTGATCGCCGCTTAACTGTTGGAGAAATCTCATCAAAAGTAGGTATCATCATCATCATCGGCACTACAACCGGGAACCGGTCTTGGCCTTATTTAGCAAGTCCTGAGGCTTGTTAAATTTTCCATAATGATTTATTTTTTCTGGGCAAGGTCATTAGTCTTGCGCCAAGCTTTCTCAGGATGTCGGTATCAGCTATGGGAAAAGCCGTATATCGAAACAAAGGACGAGGTATGCCCATTCGAAATGTCATCCATTTTCATAACAACGGATACATTGAAAGGGGAAACCCGCAAACACCCACCGTATAACCGCTTCCCGGGTGTAGTGCCGATGATGATGTTGATAAAAAGAAAAAAACCCTTTATATTTGATTCACCCTCGTAAATATACTGTCGTGGAACGACAGTCGAATTAATTAGACTCTTAATTGGAACGACCACGTCTTTAAAGCTGCGAAAGGTGCGGGCAAATGTATGCGGTTCCTTAAGAGATGCAAGAAATACTTCACTTCATACAACCTGGCCACTATTTACAAGGCGTAGATTCGTCCCAAAATGGAGTTCAACTCCCATATTTGCTCAGGAGCACCCAAAATTGCACTACACGTACTCGATAGGATGCAAAACGAGCAGTGAAACTTATTGGCGACCCACCTGTAAGTCGATCAATTCCGTCGTTAGAAAACCTGTCTCTTTTCAATAGATATTATCAAGGTCGTTGCCCAACTGAACTTGCTCAATGTGTTTCGCCTTCTCAGACATTTCCCGCGATACCCGTTAATCTGAGAATGCGCATCAATTCACGTTGAAAGTAAACTTCAGGGGCACAAATAAATATAGAGTCATTCTTTAGCCGAACCACACGAATATGGAATGCTCTACCTGATCATGTGTTTCATTGTCGTTGTAATGTCCAGGCATTTAAGACCAAAGTACATCGATACTTTCTTTCCTTATCCACTTCCTCTTCTTCCCATGCTCTGACATTTAAGGGTACTCCAAAGTCCCCTTTTGTGCGCGCGCTAGTGTAAAAATAATATCCAATTTCACAGTAATCCCCGTAACTTGCAGAACCCTCGTCTTTTGCACTTGGTTTTATGGTTCTAATGAATGGTGTGGCAGTTAAAGGTTTTCCAAAATCGCCTTTTGTGTGCGCGTTAGTGTCAACAAAAATTTAATTTTAAAAACATATTACCCCTTTACTTTTCACAAATTAATAAAATGCTCTCTGTTATATAACACTATATCACGACACTCTAGACAAACACCCGATAGTATGATATTCGCACGCGCATTAGGCTATTTTAAGGGTTCCGCTTTGCTCCTCAATAGTATACTAGTTAGTACACCCGCCTGTCACGCGGGAGACCGGGGTTCGATCCTCTGGCGCAAGACTAATGACCTTGCCCGGAAAAAACAAATCATTATGGAAAATTTAACAAGCCTCAGGACTTGCTAAATAAGGCCAAGACCGGTCCCAGGTTGTAGTGCCAATGATGATGATGAAGTGTTCCGCATTGACGAGTGCGCAATCAAGAGGGTACACATTTTATGTGTCTAGAAAACCTATGCTCGTTACATCCAACAAGATAGATATCGGGTACGTGTTGCTTCGCAGATGTATTACAATGACTTCAGTTACATAAAATGATAGCCCAGCTGTTTCATGACACACAGGGTAATGAGTAGAGCCGAATAAAATACTGCTCGTGGAGATAATAATTAAAGCATAATTTTACCATTCATTACAATTTTACCGTCGCGTTTACATGTCAATCACTTGCAATAATATGAAATTCAAAAACAATTTAGCACATTAAATATAATATTAATTTAGTTAATAAATATTCTAATGCAATGAACTTACAGCAACATGTGGAAGCAGTGTTAATACAGATAGAAATGTCTGGCACTTACCTGGAAAAAAAGAAAAAGGAATAATTATTAATTAATTAAATAATAAATTCGGCTCGTTGATGGAAACTATTTCTAAATTTTTTAGCACATAAACACACAGGGCAAAGTCACTGATTGCTTCAACCCGCCGCAGACCAGGACGATCCTTGCCCCTGTCGAATCCAAGTTGACATGCAGTCACCACGTGACAGCTCTGGGTAGCTACTTTGGCACCCACCAAGTTGTGAAGCAATGCATGCGGCGACACCCTACGAAATGTTGGCGCAAGGCTAAGAACCTTGCCCGGAAAAACAAACTATTATGGCAAATTTATCAAGACTCTGATATGGACTGGAGACTCGACGACGAGCACGGAAACGAAAACGGCTAAACGATATGAGAATTTTCTCATGGAACGTCCGCTCGAGCTGCACAGCTAGCCGATCTCCTGAGCGAATATAAGGCTGACATAACAGCATTACAAGAAATAAGATGGACGGGGAGTGGTGTTATTCAAAGAAAGAGTATGACATTTACAGCTGTCACGCAAAACATCATATCGGAGCACAGTAGGTTTTCTAGTCAGCCAAAAACTGAAGCCTGCCATTATCGGCTTGAATGCAATAAACGAAAGGCTATGCGCTCTTCGCGTCCGAGGCAAGTATAAGAACATAAGCCTCTTAAACGTCCACGGACCTACAGAGGAGTCCCCTGACAGCGAAAAAGAACAATTTGATGAGAATGTCGAACGAGTCGCATCGAACTGACAGCATAAAAAAACTGGTCGCTGCGAATACCAGGTTTCCGCGTAAAGATATCCACAAATCTACCCGGGTATCACCTAATGGAGCCACTCCCAACCAATTTGATCACGTGTTGATAGATCGCCGTCACTCCTCGAGCCTGATGACGGTACGGACGTACCGAGGTGCCAACGTCGACTCGGATCACTATCTTGTTGGTATAGTTTTGCGAGCGCGGATTACCTTACGCAGACGTTTGCATCCGCGGATCAGATTCGAATCAACACGGCTGCCTTACGCATTGAAAACACCAGCAATACCTTTGGTCATACGTTAAGACTCGCCCTCAAAGAGCTCGATGGTGGGAGAGTAAGTCCTGGGGCCAGAATGCCGGGCTGACAAGAGAAATGGTCACGCCATAAGAATAATATCATTAGTATTGCCAACTCCATCTTCGGCAGTAGTCGTAGAGATCGGAGCGAATGGTTTAATGATGAGTTTTGTTTTGTTTTATCTCCACATTTATTAACAATTCAATTACAGATTTTACTTAAAACTATATGTTAAATTTTATTTTACAACTATTATTCTTGCATTAACTTATTAGCTCTTCGCAAGCAATCTAAATTATACATTATCAATCTTTTGTTTTTCTTATGCCTTTAAGCGTACAAGTTTGTGATGAGTGAAAACCAGCGACTGAACGTAAGAATGCTGCATATCGGGCAATGCTGTAGTCTCATAGGACGCGGGTATGCAATGAGAAATACAAACAGCTCAGAAGATCTGAAAAAAGACTCCACAGACAAAAGAAAAGTGCCTGGAAAAAAAACTTGTCTGTGAAATAGAGAAAAGCAGAGAGCGAGATCAAGCGCGGAAGTTCTACCAAATAATCCACAGTACGACGCGGTACATACCACGCTGCACTTATTGCAAGGATAAAGAGGGTAATCTGATCACCGATCCTGAAGGCATTCTGGAGCGATGGGAAGTGCACTTCAATGAATTGCTAAATGGTCAGCTCACAGAAGAATTCGAGGCTCCACCAATGCAAGATCAAGACCAAATGCTGCCACCACCAAGCATTGGGGAAACATTAAAAGCCATTAGACAGCTCAAATCAAAAAAAGCCACCAGAGCTGATGCCATACCAGCTGAGCTGATCAAACAAGGTGTGACAGCGTTACATCACGCAATTGATGAGATCGTAGTGCACCTATGGGAACAAGAGGAGATGCCGATAAGATACTCTCTATTATCCTACAAAATCGGATAACCCCATACGTTAAAGCCATCATTGGTCAATATCAGTGTGGCTCCATCCCAGGCAAATCAGCGATTGATCAGATATTCACCCTTAGGCAGGCGATGGAAAATATCTGGAATTTAAGACCCCATTATATCATCTATTTATAAACTTCAACATCGCCGGTACATCCGATTCGGCTGTACAGGGCTCGTCTACCCTGTTCGAGGAGGGTAGACAACAAAAACTGGGACTGAACATTAATGAGGGACAAACTAAGTACAGGTGGCAACTTCTACGAAGAGAAGACCTAACGTTGGCCAAACTATCAGGGTAGCGGGGCTTCGAATTTGAAGTAGTGCAATCCTTTAACTACCTTGCGTCGCTAGTATCAGCCGATTACAATATGGAAGAAGAAATACGCGAACGGCTGATCAAATCCATCAAAGTCTACTATGGTCTATCGAGGCTCTTTAAATCCCGAAATTTATCCTGAACATCCAAGCTACTACTGTACAAGGTCATGGTCTTACCAGTACTCAAGTATGGATCCGAGACCTGGGTGCTCAATAAAAGGCACTCTAAACTCTTAGCCGCGTTCGAGAGGACGTTCTTAAGGAGAATTGTTGGCCCTGTATGTGAGGGAGCACGATTGCGCAGATGCTACAACCATGAGTTGTACGCAATCTACCTTGAAGCTAATGTAAGAAAAATCAAGCTCGGTAGACTCCGGTGGGCGGGACAGCGAAGAGGAGCCTGCCCAGAAAGAACTTTGTGGCAGGATATATGAAAGGGGACCGCGCGTCAGACCTTGTCTGCGATAGAGGGATGGCGTAGACCAGGACGCCCAGAGCCTGGGAGTGCCAAACTGGATGAGATCAGCTCATAATCAGGACCGGTGGAGAGATTTGTTAAATAAGGCCAAGATCGGATCCCGGGTCCTAGTGCCGATGATGATGATGAAAATACCAAAAACTCTCCAAAGATTATGAATCAATCGAAAGTATCGATACAAAGAAAGGAAAGGATATGGGTTTTCCCGCAGTGTACACTTCCACACTTTTTTCACGCTACGGCGCGAGCCCCATATATATCACTGCACTATAGTCGGACGCGTTTGTGGTGATCCGTTTGTTTACTTCGGATCCCACAGAAGACTTAACGCGCGAACCGATAATGCTCTTTGATCTATTTCAAATTTTGGGGTTTTAGTAGTCCAATCCGTCGTGTGTGGTCTAAGATGTACAGGTAGTGAGACGCTGTTAAAAAATCGTTTTATCCTTAATTTTTTTGGCTTTCTAGTATCTTTAAGAATAACATTATAAATTCGCAAGAATGGATGTTAAAGAGTTTTGAATGGTAGCCCACAGTCACTGAAAATTTAATTTTCATGCGTATAACCTATTTGTATACATTCGAATGTGTCCTCTAAATTTCAACACAGTGCAACATTTTTCTGTTAACAAATTGTCGAGAATCTTTTTTCTTTTTTTTTTTTGAACCATCGTACTAAGGGTGTTCTTTGAGAAACTTCTTCTAGTTTAAAATCTTTGTATTGGGAATCCAAATGCACTGGTGCTTTAATAAATTTTAAATAATGAAGCCCCAACTCCTTGATCTCCTCCGACTTCATCGATATGTCTACGCAGACTGTCCGTTGCAACCTACTCGAATTTGCAGCTTAACCAAGTCAACAATCGATTTCTTCCTAAAGTCTACAGATAGCTATTCATCTAATCCTCCCACAGTGTCCTTCACATTCCCTTCGGATCATGGCTCTGTCCACACCTCGGTTCAAATCCCCTCGCTTGAACCACTCTACACTCTGAATCCTATTCCAAATTTCACCAAAACAAACTGGAAAAAAGTCAATAAGGATA
The DNA here is from genome assembly GCA_963931805.1 of Microdon myrmicae. Lineage (NCBI taxonomy): Eukaryota > Metazoa > Arthropoda > Insecta > Diptera > Syrphidae > Microdon > Microdon myrmicae. The sequence continues at coordinate 52,405,168 of OZ007497.1, read as the reverse complement.
TTGCTGCTAGCTTTTCAAAATTTTCTTTACCGGAATCTTCTAACCTGCCCCCTACACAAATTGACCAAGCAGCGGCCCAAATAGAGCAAATACTGGGAAATGCTCTCTTCAGCCATACTCTCACTATCGTTCCTCATAATCACTTAGGAAAACCCCTACCCAACCTACTCACAAAATTATTACGTATAAAAAAACAACTCCGACGAAAATTGCACACTAGCTACTCACCTTTTATTAAACAACAGATCCAGCTATTGACCTCCCTGATAAATGAACAACTAAAAGTTTTCACTAATCAGACCTACACATCCACCCTAAATAGTATCAAACCAAATCGCGATCTATTTAAAAACATAAACAGACTAACGGGTCGCAAACTCAAGCCTCGAACAGATTATCTTGTTCACCCAACAAATAATAACATCGTCCAGTCGGACACTGATATAGCAAACTGTCTCGCTGAACATTTCTGCAAAGTCCATAAGCAAAACGATACCCTCCCAGTAACAAATTTCCACGATACCGTGAACGATTACATTCCACGCTCACTGGAGCCATCCCTCACACCATTTATTACTGAATTCACCGAAACCAATAAAGCATCACACCCCGTAGGAATCGACACATTCCTAACCCTTGAAGAACTATCCGAAGTCATTACTTCACGTAACAATAAAAAATCGACTGGCCTAGATGGAATCCCTAACCTCCTATTCAAAAGACTCCACCCAGGCAACTTGCTCCCGATTCTCGTTCTTCTCAACCACATAATAAACGCTTCACATTTCCCTAAAAGTTGGAAAACAGCGGTGATCGTCCCTATTAGCAAATCTGGGCCCTCCAAGTACCCGGATAACTTCCGTCCGATATCGCAGCTAAACTCGCTTAGCAAGATTCTTGAATGTAAAATCTCCAAAAATCTTCTCTCATTTGCCAGGGATAACTCCCTCATTCAGAACTCTCAATTTGGCTTCCGCTCACAACACTCCGCTTGTCATGCTCTCTTAAAACTGACACATGATGTGACGACCCACCTCCAAAACCAATCGCCAACGGTATGTGTCTCCCTAGACATAGCTAAAGCATTCGACTGTGTCTGGATCGCAGGACTGTTATACAAACTTCATTCAATGTATGGATTAAACATCCACTCCACAAAACTTCTCGCTTCTTACCTCTCTGATAGAAAGTTCATGGTGAAAATAAACTCAACTCTATCGACACCTTATAGCATAACCGCAGGAGTTCCTCAAGGATCCATCCTCGGCCCACTACTATACCTTCTTTATACATCAGACGCACCGCAGCCACTGTTACCCAATACAACAATGCTCAACTATGCCGACGACACCTTAATTTATTCAAGCAACAAGCTTGTCAAGGAGGCAAGAAACTGTATTAACAGATATCTCCCAATCCTGTCAGCAATTCAACTAAATCCAACCAAAACTCAGCTCAAAGTTTTTAAAGGCAGAAATGCGAGTTGTACAAACAACACTATTCGCTGCCATAATAAAATCAGAATTAAAATAAATAACAATATAATTAAACCCTCCAAAACCTTAAAGTATCTAGGTATAACCTTTACCAACAATCTGTCATTCTCCGCCCACATTAAAAATACGATTCGTAAAGCCACAACCCAACTGAACCTCTGCAGAAAAGTCATGTACAAACCGAATGGCCTCTCTCCCAAAGTCAAATCACTTATCTACAAACAAATAATCAGACCCACTCTCACATATGCATGCCCGATATGGTACCATATTACACCCGCCCAAATGGAGAAGCTACGCATTTTCGAAAGGAAATGCTTCAGACTTATCACTGGCCTCAACCGACATCCTAACTCCCACAAATATTACAACAGTAGTTCGCTCTACTATGCCGCTAATATTGAACGTATAAATCGACGCTTCCTCGAGCTGTCCATCAAATTTATCGAAAATCTTCCCAATAATCCCAATCCGATAATAAATGCGCTCACATCGACTCCGTCAGACAACCGAACTGTCTCCACACCAGAACCCTCTTCACCTTGGCAGGTTGGTCAACAACTCCAATGAGATTGTATACTACAATACTGAGCTCTCACCTCACCAGTTTAAATATTGTAATATACAACCCTTCTCTAATATCTTGCGTTTCAACGACCAATCGGAAAGTGTTCCCCCAACCTATATCCCCGACTGATAGTACCCACCCTAACCCAAATCCCACCCATCGACCACTATACCTCCCGCCCCACTCTACTCTAACTTATTGTAATAATAATAGATTTAATAATTAGATAAGCTAGGCTAAGCGAAGTTAAGTTAAGTTAAGTTAAGTTAAGTAGCAAATTAGTTATAGGTTAAGTAAATAATTATATCCTGGTTTTCTGACCTTTTCCAGGAAGCCCCACCTACTCCTATCTTGTCCACCCATGAAATATGTAACTTTATAATAATGTTTGAAAAATGTACTAGCAAGTATGTGTAAACGATTAAAGCTAAGCTAATTATAAGTTATCTGTATTACTTATTGTAACAAATCATTTATGGTCAATAAATACAGAAATGTAAAAAAAAAAAAAAAAAAAAAAAATAATGAAGCCGGTTTTTAAGCACATTTAGATCAATTACTACTAAATAATAGTTAAAATCGTCGCTAGTGATAAATGAAAATCATTTTATGTGAAAAAATGAAAAAAAAATTTTATTTCCAGAGCGAACTAATTTTCACTCCACTAACATCAAACGATTTCAATTCCGCTCGCGTATGTTTACTTCTTGCCGTCTTTTGTATACATAGCTTCATGTAAGAAGTTTTTGAAGTATGTACATCTATTTTGAAAGGCCCTGATTATGGGGACGTGGTAAGACCATGAATATCTGTCGACTACTTTTGAAATGCGATTTTACTTTCGAAACACGGTGTTTCCTTAGCGGTTGTCACTGGCGGTGTCGATTTATTTTGCTTTAAATATTGCTGATATTGTATGCAATTTATTTGATCCATCTGTTGCTAACATAATAATTATGCAAACAAATTCTGATACAGGAATTTCATAGCAATGCTCTCGCCATTCCCACTCAACCACAGCAATAGAACAGGGTATTTAAACTGACGTGAATATTATAGTGAAGTAGAGGAAAATTAAAAGTTTTGGAAAATTTAATGATTTGGTCGAAACTTAATACGTGTATGAACAAAATTCATAAATAATAAACAAGCGGAATGAAAAATCTCATAAAAACAGTTTGCTCGACGGACTAAATTCGAGTGACTTCCGCGCGAATGAACTCTCGTCCTGTAGAGTGTAGTATGCAAAATAAATAATCTGCCAGTGAATGAAATAAAATCGGACGTGAATAACATGAGAATTTAAACGGCAACCACTTCATATCGTATACCCCAAACTCATCACTTTTATCCCTGTTTCTCCTTATTTCCATCGCGTGCCTAGCCTGGCACGTCCAACACTATGAGAGGACACGACAAATAAATGCAAGCACAAATCCTGGCCACACAATTTTCTCTCGTTTTTTAAATACATCTACGAAAATAAAAAGGATTCAAGCGTGGGACAGCCTCAAAATGTTCGATACACGGTTTGGAGTGTAGTCCAAAATCAATAGCGGGTCAGATACAAATCGCTATGCTTCAGCGAAGAGCACATTCCCGATAATAAAAACTTCCCCCATTTTACATATTTCTGTCAGGTTGTGCGGCTTTTCTTGCCTCTTTATCTTCCTAAATTTGTTTTATATGTTTGAATTCAGATTTTGTACCCGAACGCATCTTTACTTTTACGTATCCCTGCGGCAAAAGCTAAAAATAAAAAAGCATCTAGAAACATTTTTTTTTGTTGACCATAGTAAATTATTTCAGGTTAATAACGTACTCAAATGAGTTGGGAAAACTGACCGGTCAATGTGAAAGGACAAGTGTTGCGATGGAAACGATTACTGAGTCTCGTTAATTAACACGATGTAATTTCAATGAGCGGTCATCCACTTGTTTTCATCTGTATTTTATTGGATTCATATAGAGTATATTTTTCATAGTATTATGATAGAGCTACAGGCAGTCCACATGCTCAGGAGCCGACATACATTCCCCTTTTCAGGCGCCTTATGAAAAACACACATTCCGAAAAAGCCGATCTCCTGTTAACTGTGTAGCATTAACGTTGAATGGGAAATATGGAGATTTTCCACATGGACAAAAGTGACACGGTCAAAAAATAGCAGTTGAATCACGACCACCACCGGAAAATAAGGAGCTGTTTATATACTTTTAAAGATACACATGCTACTATTGCTTTAATGTTTGATCACATTTTATTATCGCCCGCGGAATATTCATAACATCCTTCAAAGAATGTCACAGATTTATGTTTTAAATGTGAATTCAACAATTTTAAATGATTTAAAACAAAAATGGATTTAGAATATTGTTCGACAAGACAAAACACGGGCATCACACATAAACGATCATTCCGCCAACAAATGAGATATTTTCCTCACCTTCCGCCCTAATCTAGATTTTTGGAAAGGTACTTTCACCTTTCCAGCGACACCTCGGTCAGTGTGTTTTGAACAGATGCATGTTATTGTGAGCTTCTGTACAGTGATGGTGGACGGCGACCAACGACATCAACTGACGAAAATTGGGACCGTTTCCACGTTCTGCTTAATTCTGACCGTCAATTAAGTGTCACTACCAACATCTCAAAAGCAATCCTGCATCGCTTCCAACAATCGAAACGTAAGAAAAGTGTGTGTAAAGTTGGTTCCAAACGTGTTAAAACAGACTGAGCACCGAGTGATTGACGTTTCTGGCCAAACACAACTCAGCAATGTTCCTCCAGTCAGCCTACTGTGGTATATATTGATCGTCATGTGGTATATTGATATAAGATGTTCAGCATGGCAGAGTCGCAATGTAATATATCTGAGACTGCTGTCGCCAAATGTTTTCTTGTAATACTTAGATTTGTATTACTTGTGATATTATGATGGATTGGTCTACAACCCTACTTCCCTACTGTTTGCTGTTTAAAGCGCAGCTCGCTGAAAATGGATGGTGTAGACGCCGCAGTGTTCAAATCAAAAACTTGGTTTTTGATTGCTTTACTCTTCAAAATGCTGGGGTATACTCCCAACCAATTACTCAATTATTTACAAATTTCTTAATCCCCTCATACAAATTTTTCTTAACAAGCTATTTCATTCAATTGAAAATTCACTCATATAATTCTGCTTACTGTGCTACTTAATTTCCTATCACCAGCTTAGCGCATAGTGTAAGAACAATGACACGATTTGACCCAATTAATTTGTGAATCACTTGCTAGCAGTAAGCTCGCAAGCGATTGTCATATGATTCTTTCAAATCGTAACCGGAGCAATTCGTTTCTTTTACTCAATGAAAGGAATCGACCTTAAATTATTGTCGGCTGGTTACCTGAAACTTGCCCGTGTTTTGTCTTGTCGAACAATATTGCTAATTGTGACAAGGGCAAATTGATTTACTTGTCATTTCGTGGATATGTTGTTACACTACACGGAAACGGACCTACCCCCGGCACCGTTTTCCCTTTCTCCAAAATAAAAACATCATTGAAAGGAGTCCGTTTCGGGTTTATACAAGAGATACACACCTCTGTGATAAGGGATTTTGCAGAGGACGCCTTTCAGAGGGGGTACCGATGGGAAAAGTGTGCCGAGGCACAAAAGAACTACTGTAAAAGGTTAGTTTTCATTATTTATTATAATAATGTTAACAAAGGGTCTTATATTTTTATTAATAGTTCTGACGCTCACCACCAGAAAAAGAGAGACCAAGTGCTCGCCATGCGCTCTTTTTATACTGCATACTCAGCGAATAGTAAAGTTAGCGTTCATTCAGTGTCCGAAAATACAAGTAGACGTTAACCACCACAGTCGGGGTTATACTGGACAGAATTGTTCCTCACCATTTAAAATTATGGCTACTGGTGGGAAAGGTATATTACACTTGTCCACATTGACATAAGACTCGTCCTCGAGTCTTTCTGGAATCCTTGGGTCGGGCGCGTCGATGTCCAGATCTTCTGAATCCGTTTCGTCTGTTTCGCCCTCGGGATGGCCATCGTCACCAAAAGGGCCACACCACCTCTTCATCCTGCCTGAACTTTGTATGGACTCGAATTTCCTTGGGGTCTGTTGCCTTCCTAGAAGATCTCTCAAAACGAATCAGCTCAACACTTTCACCACAACGTACGGTCCCCTATAAATTGAAGCAGGCTTCCGGGACTCACCTCGGCTCCCGCTCTACCAGGACCAAATTATCAACCTTACATGTGGTTGGTCTTCTGTGGGCCTTATGGAAGCGTTCCTTCTGCTTTTGTTGATCTACCATGATGTTGCGCAGGGCAGCATCTCGTTTCTGTTTCATTTCGCCTTGATCATGGAATACTTCCTGTTCAAGTCCCGATAATAATTTGTCTCCAGCTATTTCCCTTGGCGTATAGCCAAACATTAGTTCGTGTGAGGTCATCCTTGTGGTTGTGCTCCTCGCCGTATTCAGACTCCATTGAATGCTCCTCAACTGTTGCGCCCAATCACTGCCGGCTACACGATCACACTTCAACGCTGCTAGTACAGTGCCGTTGACCCTCTTCACTTGCCCATTAGCACGTGGTGTTTTAACGGCTGTCATAATATGCTGTATATAATATCTTGTAAATTCGCTGGCTGTGAATGCTGTTCCTCTATCGGAGATTAGGCGCTTGGCCATACCGAAGAATTCGTTGTCCTGGAAGAGGACAGTTACCACTCCTTTTGTATTAGTTGTCCTCACGGCTTTCAAAACCGTGTATTTGGTAAAGTTGGCGCCAATGCTATGAAATGTTTAGTTCCTCCTCTTCCAGTGATAAAGGGCCAGATATGATCCAAATGAGTGGCGCAAGGCTAATAACCTTGCCCGTAAAAACAAATTATTATGGAAAATATAACAAGCCTCAAGACTTGCTAAATAGGCCAAGACCTCTCCACACAGTGCAACTCTCCCTCTGCCACCCCACCACTTTTCTTTGTATACGCGCACTCCACACATCCCTCGACATAGCCGCTGAAAAAATTTCGCATCTTGGGAATCAGAACGTCCTTCTCAGCCTTTCAAGGGTTTTGTCGAGCCCATGTGCACCGCCTCATCGTGACACACCCGGACAACTCCCCATCGAACTCACCACGACACACGTTCCTGGGTTGCCAGCGCTCATTAACAGTCTTTCTCCCTCTAGCTGGTTTTCCTTATGGAGGTTTCTTCCATTCGTGCAGTTCGTCGCTCCTTTCAGTTGATTTATGATGTCGTGTAGTTTTGCATGGCGGCTAACGAATCTTCGTTGTCTATGCATATTGGCGGATGCCTCCTCCATGTCTCGTTCTTTTTCTACTGGCTGACGACTCATAGCACCCACATATTCTGCATTCATCCCAGGTTGATGAACCACTGTATACACATATTCCTGGAGTTTGAGCCAACACCTTGCGACACGTAATATCATCCTTGGTTTGTTCTGAGTTGCTATTATGGCTTCACAATCCTGAATGGTTTTCCCAATAGATATATTCGGAACCTGTCCAGGCTTTCCACTATCGCTAAGACCTCCAATTCATAGCTGTGGTATTTTGCTGCGCCTCCATTACCTTTCTTCTAAATCATCGCTCTTCCCACGCCGTATCAATATACCGACAAGTCCTAGTGCTGACGCATCCATGTGGACCTCGAGATTACAGTCTCCATGGTACAATGCCAGGAGAAGAGGGTTAATAAATGCGGACTTGAGGTCTTCGTATACCGCCTGATGCCTCTACACCCACGCGAAGGGATTTCCCTCTTTTAGCAGATTGGTTAAGGGCGCTGCTATTTGTGTGTACCTCGGTATAAACTTCCGAAGACTACCGGTAAAGCCCAGGAACTGCCTCACGTGATGCACATTTTCTGGTTCAGGAAACTCTTTAACGGCCGTTATCTTCCGTTCGCCTGGTTTTATTCCACCCCTGTCCAGTTGATGTCCGAGAGTGTCAGTACTGGTTTTCAGGAAAGCACACTTCCTGATATTAAGGGTCAGTCCCGGCTCCTTCAGGACCACCAGACATTTTCCGAGTTTTTGTAGACCTTCCGCTACTGAATCTCTTCCGATGATGTGGTCATCTAAATAAACCACAATATCTCCGCGGTTCAGGTGTGCTTTTATCTGATTCATGCACATTTGGAAGCATGCCGGGGCATTCAACAAGGCGAACGGCATGCAAACGAATTCATACGATCGTTTTCCGTAGCGAAAGTGGTATACTTCCTACTTTGTTTCGCTATGGGTATCTGGTGATATCCGGACTTGAGGTCCAACTTCGTGAAGTACTTTTCCCGGCTAACGTTACAAGGGTCTCCTACACAGTAGGCATCTGGAACTTCTGCTTGACCGTTACTTTGTTTAGTCCCCGGTAGTCGATTCATATCCTGTCTTCGCCAACTTTCTTCTTCGTAAGGACTATTGCCGCACAAAAACTGGAGGTTAACGGTAATTTTGAGTTCGTTGTGAGGTTGATCCAGTAATCGTCATCCAATGATTATTTTGTATGGTTGGCTGTCATCTGGGACAACTAGCACTTCGCACCAACTTCGTAGGAAGTCTTCTTGAATGTCCGTAGATCCCGATTAGTTTCCGGAATCCTCCTCGTTGCGAAAGTCGTAGGCGTTCCTGCATCGTGACGCAATCGCTCCCCAGGTCAATAAAAGCGTCGGCCCCTTGCCAGTTCACATATACCGTCTTGTGGTACACATTGCCGTTTACTCGCATCCACAGGCTGAGTTGCTCCCTTCTCTTGCGGATGCCTACTGGAGCTCCGACCAACTGGGCTCCCACTTACTATATAGTTACGGGCTATGTGCCCGACGTCATTGCACATGAAGCACACGGTTCTGGCTGCCGTCGGTTCTTCTGCGTCTGTCTTGCTCTGGGTGAATTTCGTTAGTCCGGTTGTAATTGTTTCTCTACCCCGTCTGCTTTTTTTTTTTTCTGTTACACTTCTCTCGGGAGAGGTGAACCTATAGCGTCGAGTGGGCGCCATGAGATGCCACCAAAAAACGGTTGCAGTTCCTCTTGAATAGCTCCAAGTTGTTTCGCTCCGGGCACACTCGTGCGGCCAGGGATTTCCACAGCTTCCCCGCTCTGTAACGGAATGAATTCTGATGTAGGGATGTTCGCGCCGTCGGGAGATAAACCGCAAACTGGTGCGATTCGTCGGATTGTCTTGTGGAGCGCATATAAACCGAATGGCGTGGAACAATACCACGAATCTCCGAGGAACGGTACCCGTTTGCTGAGCAATTTCGTGCGCCGTGTTCAATCAGGTTACACCTGAAGCATCTGATCGCGGATAATGTTGAACTTGCTGCACTTGTTCCCGACGTTCCGGCTGCGTCCATTTTGCGCCTTGCGGTTGATATCTGCCCTCTCTTCGAAATTACACTTTCGTTCCACCGAATTTTCTATATGATCTCCTGGATGGTGTTGGGTTGCGTTTCTTTCAACATATCGCGACATTCCGTGTTGGTTATGCTTCGTACCATGTATTTCACAAGAGCTCTCTCGTCCAGCTGACTTCTCGAGGCGATCGCTTCCATGGTGGATACAAATTCTTCTGTGTTATCACCCGCCAATTGTTTTTTATTCCGCAAACGTTAGTGCAGATCAGCTGCATCAAATTCCGACGGGAAATTATTTAGTAAATCGCATAGGAATTCCTCTAATGATGAGTGAAGGACCCCCATGCACCAACGTTTTGCTTCTCCCCCCATTTACTGATGGCTGCCTTCATGACTAGTCTTCATCTAGTTGGTAGACATCTCTCATTTTCCGGACTCTTCATGCATATACCGTGGAGGATAGTCTTGCTCTATTCCTAGGGTCGAATTCACAGAGCATCTCGGCCACCTCCTTTACCGTATATCCAGACCTTGATATCGTTTCCTCCTCTGTAGCGCTTATTCGTTGCTTGGGCGCAGCCGTCTCCTCCCTCCGTTCATTTGCTCGGATGAGCTCGATTTTCCCCAGCCTTGTCTTCATGGCATCACTTTCTTCCATCGGTTTCAACACTGTGTTTTGTTCGTCGTTATTCGGTGTCGTTTTCTCTGTAGTCCTTTGTGGATTATCGATTTGTGCAGGATATGGAACTTCTCTTTTTCTCTCCTTAAGGCACGCTTCTCCGACTAGTCTTCCACTTTCTTCATTTTGCTTTGCGTCTGGGCTGAACCTCTGCTGAACCTGTGCTAAATCTGGGTTAAAGCGGGGCTAGATCTGGACTAAATCCCACTTCTGAAGTTGTAAAAGGTTGGTTTTCTTTATTTATTATAATAATGTTAACAAAGGGTCTTATGTTTCTATTAATAATTCTGACGCTCACCACCGGAAAAAAAGTCCAAGTGTCATGCGCTCTTTTTATACTACCTACGCAACGAAGTGTGCAGTTAGCGTTCGTTCAATGCCCGAGAACACAAATAGATGTCAGCCGCCAGAGTCGGGGTTAGACTGAACAAAATTGTTCTTCAGGGATTTAAAATTACGACTATTGGTGGGTAAGGTCTATTATTTAAACGTATTTAAACGTTTGTAACAATCTGTTTAGTAAATCTATTTTTTCATTACATTACTCTCTGGGAAGACACTTTATATCCCATGACTTTCCTCATTTGCATTGTTATATTCGGACATAACGGCAATAACTCGTTTCATTACCCAGTGGGCAGAAGTATTGTATACAGTGTGGCACAATCTAGGAATTCTCCTTACGTTGATTGTATTTGTAAAATTTCCGTGTAGGAAGACCCAGTCGGCGCATAACTGAAACGAAAAATCGGTATACCTGTGCTTCATTTTGTTTGTTTTTATCGCCTGGGGCTTTTTGTGGCTCCTAGCATCTGCACTTGGGTAATCGTGTTTACCAACATATGGGTTACCAGAGAGGCTTTTACAGCTATATTCCACAAGATAGCCGTGCATGCATCGGATAAATTGGCGATTTGGCCTACGTGTAATAAAAAATCCGTGCGGACATGGAGTTCGTGGAAATCTAAACCATACTCTGCGCGAATTGTCTGTTGGATTTCTAAGCTTGCGTACAAATTCGTAGACTTGCCACAGGAGCACATCGAAAGGGACCAAATTGCTAAAGATGCATAAACAAAGGGACATTTTTTAAAGCACCAACGTCAATGACCTTTTTGTCCACACATAACCACGAATTCAAATATAATAGCAAAACAATTGTATACCGAAAAGCACTAAAAAAAATTAGCTAATGTAGAGTTTGGAATTAAGAGCTAATAAGCCAATATAGAAAGAAAAACTGTAAAATATCTTGTAGTGTGTAGTGTGTACTGTCAACTACTGGTTAGTGAGTAAATGCGTACTAAAATAAAAACTAATATTGCGACCTGCTTTTTATAAGCATCCTGTGACGGTTCCGTCAAACCCCACGGTTCGCTTTCCTAAAAAACCACCATAACTTCCACCAATCTCCCAATTTCACAAATGCAATCGCATTAGCACCTTAAATGCTTCACGCATTAATGAGATCAAATCCTAAATCTAAAAAGTCCCTGGAAAAGAATTCCTCCCTTTTCATGCATCTCGTCGCATACAAATTCCCTACAAGAATTTTTTTCGATTATACAGGTGCATAAACCAAAACCTATTCGGTACCTTCGGTTGTCAGGCAAATTCCAACCTTCCCACACCTGCACCGCAATCACCCCGCAGCAAAAACATTTCCTTCTCAAGGATAATTAACGCTTTCAATGCATTACCTGGACATGTTTGCAAAGAATTTTTCCTACAAGGGCATTCAAACATGTATCAATGCGTCTCTGCATAAGCGACCAAAAACCGAATTTCCAATTAGTGTAGATTTTCACACTAGAGTTCGACACTTGCGTCGCCATAGATACCATGTACCATTGACAGATGGTATATACAAACCGTCATTGTATAACCATCTAATCTGCCTTGCAATGACTTGCAACTACCGATTCAGCTGCAAGTACTTCTCTCGGAAATATTTCTTTGTTTGAATCTTCAAACAATAGCCGTCGGATTGCATTCAATAGCATAAACATATGCAAACAAAAGAATCCGATTCTCCCAGTCGGCAGAGATACGATATACGATCTCCATTATTTCAATCCCTTTTAGCATCTAATGAGTGGCTGCTATCAGCCGATCCTCATTACCGGACGATGCATTAGGTCGCTTCTTTCTTTGTCTGTATCCCTTATCTAGGTTACGTTTCGCTTTTGACCTGCAAGCGTTATGTAAACAACACAGATCTGAACGATCACACACATATCACCACGATCTCCAGTACGAGATCTGGTTTACAATTCCACCAAAAGAGACTTTCTGGTGGTAGGTAAAACGATATCCTTAGTGGAGATATCTACCACCACACCACGAACTCATCCCATGAGGAAGTCGGCTCTGCGCGAGCCGTTTATCGCACAGTCCAATTATATCCGCCGACGACCGCGGTCGTTGCCGCTCCCGCTCTCCGTCGCGCGGCGGAGAAGCGTAAAAATATCGAAGTCGTGTTAAGAAGAACTGTTTCATCTTGTATTAATTTTTTTTAAATCAATTTAACATTAATATTAAGTCCGTTGTGAAATAAAAAACATTAATTATAACAAACCTGTGCCCAGTGCGTTTTATTTTTTTTTTTGTGACTTCCATCGGAGTGTTTTTCTTTCGGTCTGCGGCAGACACTTTTAGAACTGGTGGAGACGAGGTAGAACTCCGTGTCGTACGCCGGCACAATGACCTCGTACCCCACAATCCTCTCTTTTCGCAAATCCCTTTCTGGGCGCGCGCTAGTGTAAAAAAAAAACAAACAAAATCATCATCCGCAATGGATGTCGTGATACCGCGAGGACACCAATAATCCCACTAGTAGGAATTAAAACAAAGTCATCGCCCAATGAAGAATTGCCTAAACATCGGACAACTCAAATGTATTACGGAGCTATAATGTTGCCACTGAACCAAAAATCGGATACTGCTTATCATGACATCTAACACGGATGCTTATCAAGCAACCCTCGGGTAGCAACAAATTGTTTGGCAATTTTCCAAAAGTATCCGTTTTCGTCATCTAAACACAGGAAGTCCCACCAAACGAGTTTAAAATATCTATTGCTGCAATGCACAATTCCAATTGTACACTAAACTCAAGTAACCTGACACTTTCAATATAGCTCTAACCCATCCTCACAAGAAGCAAATCGTCGAATGAATATAAGAAAAACCAATAGAAGAGTAAGTTCAAATCCTTCTCACTTCAATGGAAAAGGATAACTTAAGAAAATCTCTGACAGCATAAACCCATGGATGTAATAAATACTTTTTTCTCTGCTCGTTATTACAACTTCCCACGAAGCTGGACAAGGAGTCGCTGAAAACGAAGCGAAAGACATTTTTCGTCGCGATAACCATCATAACTGTAATCAAGTTCTTCATCTTAACTGTCTGCATTGCTGTCAACGCGGGATGCCACTAAGCAACGAATTCATCTGTTTCCCACCAGTTATTCGGAAAATCCCATCGTAGGGAAACGTACTACCAAGTCACACTAAAATCAACAACTGCATCATTGTCGTGTCCCTGTGTCCTTGTGACTTCTGTTCCTGTCCCTTAACTGCAAAAAATATATGCGGTGCTGTTTAAAACTGCCATTGCAATTTTCCTCATATAAACTTTTTCTTTTATTCGATGTCCTTGTGATTTTTAAAAAATCCACTTGAGCTTCTGGGAGAAACCATAAAATATAAGTAAATAAATAAATAAATCCAATAAGTGAATTCTATTCCTCACTTTGAAGTTTGTTGGTTGTGTCCTTTCGACAGGATGTCAAATGGGACTTAGTCCTTGCTCTTGACAGTGCATTATTTTATTTAATGGTTCCTAGAGGCGAAACTATTGTATCGGCTTTATGTTAACTCGGTTCATGTTCCCTTGTGTACACGAAAAGATCTTTTTGTTCCGTACCAACTTTTTTAACAGTAACTTTGATCCTTGAAGAAACAATTTAATTTAGTTTTTTATTCGTTTTTTTTTTTTGTGTTTCTTACTAAAAAGGAAACTTAGAGAACTATTTATTATATTATATGAAGGAGAAGATATTTTTTCACCTAACCACCCTCATCACATCAAAGTTAGTCTGAATATCCTTCGTCGGACATCAAGGATTTTTTCCAGATGTGTTCTACGGTTTTTTTTTCGTTTTTCTATACTTAAGTTTCTTCACAGAATTTCTTGATTATTATTTTTTTATTTCTATTTTTCGACTTTTTAAGCTTAATTTAAAACGTGGAAGTTTCGCAATTCTCCTCGTTCACAGGACATTAACCGTGAAAAAAAGGTAGTGAGTGAGAAAGGAGGAAAGGTAACCCCGGCGTTCGGGCGACGGCATCATGATGGTGTGATAATCAAGCTTATGTGAATGCTGAGCTGTTAGGGGAAGACATTGTGAACTCGTTTTCACTTCGAACGACCATTTTTCAGTTGTTGGTGAATTATCGCCGAGTGTCCTGACACGGTTACCTATCCCACGGAATTTACAGAATATTATGCATATCCTCGTTGTTCAATGTTACCAGTTTAATTAGGGTCCGTCCTGCGTTTTGCCCTTTTTGTGTTTTTAGTTTTGGTGGTCTTTTTTTGTGCCATTATCCTTGATCGATGAACCCGATGGAAGTGCACATTCTACTTAAGCATACCGTTATTCTTCCTGCATATCCCTGAGAAAGAACTCTCGGTTGTACTTTGAAATGATGATTTCGCGAATAGTTTTGGAATCGGAAAGCCACGGAAGCAGACTTGTTACATTGAGGATTTATGTTTTGCATGGTGCAGAGGGAATTGCATTGGTTTCGGTGGATCGGGAGAAATTTATTGTTAAATAGTCAGACAAGGATATTTGAGAGAGTAATTTATTGCCAATTGCCTTTACTAGGAAGAGTTAAATGCTTGCCAACTTAATTTAGTGCACTCGTGAGAAAGATATAATTCTTTGGAGGAATCAATCGAAACTTTTGTGGAGGTTTAGGAGGAACTCCTAACAGACTGTTAGACATTAATTGGAAGGGTTTAGTCACTACTGCAGAGAGTTGATTTGCAACGACTTTACTTGTGCTGTAAAAATGTTGCGATGACACGATGACTTTCTCACGTTATCGTTACCTCCAGGACAACTATCTCGTTCCTCAATAGAACGGCTTGGCTGTTTTACGGTATTCAGTCCGAAATCAAACTATCGATCAATTCCTCGCAACATATTATAGACCTTTTTTCTTCAAGACCTAAATACGAGGGTTGCCTTTTATATTTCGGGATTAGAGAACAAAAACAAATATTGGTCATCGAAAATCACTTTATTGTTTTTCAAAATATTCCCCATGAAGATCTATACACTTTTGCATGCGTTTGAACCAATTGTCGAAGCACTTTTGCCACTCTGATTGAGGTATCTCCAACACATGTATTCTGAATCCAGCAACCGCTTCTTCAAGTGTCGAAAAACGTTGACCTCTCAGTTTGTTTTTTACGTACGGGAATAAAAATAAGTCATTCGGTGCCAAGTTAGGACTATACGGCGGATGACCCATCAAATCGATGTTTTGGGTGCACAAAAATGGAGTTGTCGCAGCCGATGTGTGAGAGCTCGCATTGTCGTGGTGAAGAGTGATCCGTCTTCGGCGGTTGGTTTTCCTGATTTCTTGGAAGACAACTGGCAAACAAATGGTTGTGTACCACTCAGAATTGACTGTTCTGCGTTGTTCTAGTGGTACGGTTGCGACATGTCCAGTTTTTCCGAAAAAACAGGCGACCATTTGCTTGGAAGTGCTTCGTGCGCGAACAACTTTTGTTGGATTTGGCTCATCTTGAAACACCCAGACAGTCGACTGCTGTTTACTTTCGAGCTCATACGCGTAAATCCACGATTCATCACCTGTCACGATGTCATAGACGTGTTTCGAAGCACCGCGACCGTATTTTTTGAGCATTTCTTTCGACCAATTGACACGAGCCTTTTTTTGGGCGATTGACAAATTGTGTGGGATCCAACGCGAACAAATTTTTTTGACGGTCAAATGTTTATGCAATATTGATTGTATGCTGGTCCCACTAACGCCGAGGGTTGTCTCAATCTCACGTTAGGTCACATGACGATCTTCCAATATCAGTTTGCGCACAGCATCAATGGTTTTCGGAACAACAACTGATTTTGGACGACCTTCATGAAATTCATCTTGGAGTGAACTACGACCACGATTGAATTCACCATACCATCGATAAACACTGGTCCTTGATGGAGCTTCATCGCCAAAAATTGAATTAAGTTCATCCATGCACTGTTGCTGAGTTAATCCACGCCGAAAGTTGTAAAAAGTAATCGCACGAAAATGTTGACGATCTAATTCCATTTTTGGGGCGAGATGAATCTTTTAAGTTACTGTAAACAACACAAATAGCGCTCGTATGTCAAAACGTTCTGAGTGCGTATAACCTCAAAAATGTCCAACTTTACGACAGAGCTGTCAATTGCCGGATTGCAACACTAGGGTTGCCAAATCCCGAAACATAAGAGGCAACCCTCGTAATTCGAAAAATTGGTTTCTTATTGTCATCTACTCTACTCCTTAGGTTTTTAAATGGCCTTTGGTCTATTACTTTCAACCCAATCCACTCCGTTACCCTTCTTGATTGAAAACGCATTCTGCTATTTATGTGATCCGTATTATTATTTTTATCTTCGGTTAAGTCATTTTAGTTAGAAGAAGATGATAAATCCTGCTGCATGTTTGACGACTATAAGCTTCAATTCCAATTGTAGTTTGATCGAATTGACGTCCTGTTATTTCTGACTTTTCTCAAGTTGGTCTTTCTGGTTTGCTGCTATTGGATAAGGTCCTTAGATTATTATCCCTGTACTATACCAAAATATGAGAGTTCTGCCCTCATCAAATTAGTTAATTGTATTGACGAGGCGTTGATTGTCATTGTTGGGCAGCACATAAGAGTGCAGACTATTACCTAGCAACACAGATTTCAACCTTTTGTTACTACTACACTATTACAGTTTTGTATCTTCTCTAAATTCGTTATCCTCGGCCGCTGACAGCGCGTCACCCTACCCTAACCTATAAACATGCAAAACAATTCCAATCTGCAAGCGCATCCATCCCAAACTTGCAAGAATTCATCTCCCAATCTGCAATGAAAGGTATTTTCCAAAACCCCCAACAGAATATAATTCAATAGAATATATTCTAAATCATCAATTACATCACCCCACCAATTTACCTAAAATTGCTTCGGTCAATTCTTCACTTAATTCATATTCCTTCATCGCGACCAAGCAATCTTAATTTCCCCGAAATTACTTCAGCTAATATCTTACCTAAACGATATCCCTCGCTTGCACCCAAGCAATTCCCATTTCACCCGAAAATTCGTGCCCGTACTTGCTCGTATTCCCAAAGCCAATTTCCCCGTACACACAACCAACGAATCCGACTCAGCTTATACGGCGAGGATTCGCTGGAACTACATTCTTATGCAGGCATAGCAACCCTTCCACAAAATTCTTAGTAAGTGGCAGCGAGTTTATTTTAGCTATGCCCACACTGCCACGATGCAATGAACTTTTCCTTTCATTACCCAGTCGTCATTCAACTTCCAACACGCGCACGTCGAGGTTCCCCTGATAACTGCCGCGGCCATGCGGGGCACGACGCCCCCGTGTGTAAGAGTCAGTCGAGTAATAACCGCCCCGGAGGAGGTGTTGTACCGTCGGTCGAAACGTGCCTACCATCGAAAACCAAGATTACACTTACAGCTCTGAATACGACGTGTCATGAAGCCGTTACAATTTGAACGTGTGGGTACAATTATATAATCGCAATCATAAATAGTCTGTTATGAAGATATCACAATTTAAATGGACTTGTAAATACAATATAATAAACTCACCCAAACCGTGTGTACATTATCATTTACGTGAAGTACGTGGTGCTCACTTTCGGCGGAATGACTCGGTGGGGATCCAGGTAAAACGGTGTCATACGTTTGCACACCTACCTGTCACCCCCACACCTCCATGAACGAACCATCCAAAACCGGTGCATTAAGTAACTTGTTTCTTTACTCAGTGTCCTTGTGTTTAGATCCACCCACTTCTGGTGGCTCGTTCTGTCAACATCCCCCCCCCCCCCTCATTCTTCTTACATTAATTCGCTTTCAATGGTTCGCAGGTTCCCACATTTTCTGATTGCCTTTTTCTTCACCTCCTATATGACGAGTTTCAAATGGTCGGCCGTCCATACTTCCATCGCCATTCTCGAATTAGGTCCTCGGTTTCATCACCCCTATGGTATAACCGGATATTTCGCATTCTTCGTAACAAGAGGAATAACTTGTGGAACATATTCCTAAGAACCCCCCCCCCCCCCCCCCCCCCCCTCAAGAAAATCTCCGTTCCTTTTATAATTTCACCAAGCTGTACAACTCCCTCTACTTCAACTACATCTCAAAAAAAAAACAAACCAACCTGATCAACGACCCCAAATCTTTTTTCCGCTTTATGAATCGCAAACGAAAATCCGACGCCTATCCCAACTCCCTTTCCTATGACACGATTACCTCAACTGATCCCCAAACTATTGCCAACCTATTTGCTGTTTTTTTTTTAAATCCTTCACGGACATCTCTTTCGAGCCCATCCGTCTTACTTCAAAGATCTGCCCGAATTCTCCACTGGCCCTTTCATCTCTCAACCTATTCAGCATCACCTAGTTGAAGAAAAGCTAAAGCTTCTTAAAGACGAGTTCGGTTCGGTCCCAGATGGACTTCCCGCTGTCTTGTTAAAAAATGTTCCTCTTCTCTTTCTCTTCCGTTCTCAAAGATTTTCCATTTGTTTCTCACGCACGGTGTTTTCCCTAGCATTTGGATTTCCTCCTTTGTAACCCCTATACATAAAAAGGGACCCAAAAATGATATTAGTAACGACCGTTCCATCGCCAAACTGTCTCATATCGGAAAACTGTTCGAAGGTACTCTTTACAACGCGTTATCTTTTCAGTGTAAATCCCTTATCTCACCCAATCCACAAGGTTTCCTTTCGAGAAGATCGACTACCACCAATCTGGTTGACTTCTCGTCCCATATTCTCCTTGTTTTAGAGAATGCCAGCAAAGTCGATGTAATCACAACCGACTTCAGCAAAGCCTTCGACAAAATCTCTCATAATCTCATTCTATTTAAGCTATCCTCCCTTGGGTTCAAGTCCCCTATTGATTAAGTGGATATCGTCTTATCTTAAAGCTCGAACCTATCGTGTCAGATTCAGATCCTCCCTTTCAAATCCTTTTCTCCCCACGTCAGGCGTGCACCAGGGCTGTCACCTGGGACCCTCCTGTTTAACCTTACTATTGATGATATTGATTCTAGGATCAAGTAGTTATCTACCTCTCTCTACGCTAACGACACTAAATTCTACAAAACGATACGCTCTCCTGTCGACTACTCACTTCTCCAATTGGATCTCGACAGTTTCTCTTAGGTGCCTTAACAACTCGCTTGAACTTAACGTGGTCAAATGTCACACTATTATCTCCTCCCGCAAATGTCCCCCTTCTCCGCCCCGTTTCTATTTCTACTTCACTCAAACTCCGTCTCCTCTCATTCCCCTCGTGACCCTGCCGAGCCCACTGTCTATACCCTCACAACCCGTACACATTCCAACATATATGCCGTTCACTGCCGCTGTTTCACAAATGCCACATTTGCCACCGCCACATACACTCTCTCTTCTCCTACCTCCCCTACCCCGGAGCCCTCTTCTCCTTCCTTGTTTTTTTGTATTGTTTGTTTTAATTATATGTTTTTTTAAGTATATATATATATATATATATATATATATATATATATATATATATATATATATATATATATATATCTATATATATATAATTTTTTTTTTTGTTTTTTCCCCTTTTTGAATTACTACTTTAGTTTTAAGTTAGTTTATAAGGTATTATATTTATTGTAACTAAGCTTGAATTAAGCCGAATAAATTCAACAGGTATCATCTGTACCCTCGATTCGTGACCTTGGAATCTTATGTGATAGGTGATAGGTGGCTCAACTTTACCCCACATATAAATGACATTATGTTAAGGCAAACTCCGCTCTTGGATTCGTGAAATGCTGGTCGAACGAATTCTCTAATCCCTACCTTCCGCGATCACTTTACATAGCCTTTGTCCGCCCCCTTCTAAAGTACGGCAGTCAGGTATGGTTTCGACCCATTTTCCCAGGATCAAAAACGTCCAACGTCGATTTTTACGTTTTGCCCTTCGTAGCTTGAACGGAAAACCCCCGTGCTCTCCCTACATACACAAGCCGATTCCATTTAATACACCTCAACTGCAACGCAACGCTGACATCCTTTTCTTCTTCTTCTCACTGGTTCAGTCAACTGTTTAAGCTTCACTCCATCTCTCTCCACACGAACCTCAGTAACCTACGAAACCCTCGTCTCTTCTATTTGCCCGCCCACCACACTTCTTACGGATCTAACGAACCCTATTTCACGAATACTGCGAAGGCAAATTCGTACCCCTCCTCCTTCGATTTCAATCTCATCTCTCCTGCTCCCAGACTTCGTCTCCTCTCTTCCCCCTCCTGGCCAAACCCTACCCTCCGCCAACACTCTTATTACCCGCACACAATCCAGCTCCCGATCCTCCTATCCTACCACCCATCCTTCGCCATCCTACCTCTTACTCTTTCATCTATCAACCTTACCCTCCAATTAAGGCAATAAATGGGGTGGTAGCCCCGTAGCGTCTCTAACAGATACACACATAAACACAAGCCAATAGGGAAGAACACCGAACAAAAATCGAATAAGATAATGCATCAGACCCGTATACCATATCGATAAAATAACAATTCACATCAGTGGAATAATTATTAAACCAAATTACATTGTTGATACCTTTTCCACTGACTTTCTACATGGCGAGCGTTTCTACTTTCCCTTCCCCTCAATCCTCTTCATCATCATCATCGGTACTACAACCGGGAACCGGTCTTGGCCTTATTTAGCAAGTCCTGAGGCTTGTTAAATTTTTCCATAATGACTTGTCTTTCCGGGCAAGGTCATTAGTCTTGCGCCAGAGGCTCCCCGTCGGGGAATCGAACCCCGGTCTCCCGCGTGACAGGCGGATATACTAACCACTATACTATCGAGGAGCCACCAATCTTCTTAGTGATTGGTAAATCCCATAGTGACATATTGGATCCCCCAGCAATGAAAGCGCCGCAAAGATCGATTGTTAATGTTTTTAATTATATCTTAGAGTTTGACGGATATTACAACTTCCCTTCTCGGTTCCGTTGCTTCGCCGTCACGGTCGCCATTCAATTGGAGTATGCCGCGGTAAAGTCTTCCTTCTTTTCTTCTTGCCATCATTGATGTAGATCAGTAACAGAAGGGGATGGTGTGATGCAGTTGTGAACACCTCCATATGAATCTGCCACTTCGACAGCGAAGACACTCGCAGCAGGGGCTAGTCGTCTTTTCCAGATCCCAATTGATAGTTACTGGCCTTCTTGAAGTTGGAAAATCCCAATCAGTGCATTTCATACTACATAGTCTTTTCTCTGTTTTGTGGAGCATAGTCTCCCCGAATAATGTAGATAATCCACATCGACCTACCTATTTCTATTTAAGATTGGGTACTATGCTGAAGGATTCTCTACGACTTCTAGCATACTTCAGGCGTGGCAAAATCGTTGTCCTCTGCTATCATTGATGGAGGTTCGTCGAAGTGGAGGGTGGTGTAATGGCGTTTCGAGCATCTCTCACAAGTTAAGGATCTCAAGATCAATTTGTCTTATCAACAACGAAGACGCTTGTCATCTCCTGTGTAGTAAGTTTCAGACTTTCGACCGTCTTCACTACTTTTGACCTATTGTTTTTCCCGTAGGCGCTTTTATTTGGACCCTCTTCGTGTCATCAGTTCCGATACCTTGTCCACTGACCATCTCCAAGACGAGCGCATCCCGTTGCATTCCGCACCCATCTTCTTGACGATTTCTGAATTGAATAGACGCATAGTGGGTTCCGTGAAGAACGATTTCCACAATTTTCAGATATGCCTTATCGCTGCACGAAAGTAACAGCTTCTGTTCCCGGTTCCTTTGATTTTGTTTCTTTCTCTCTTTGTCCATGCCATAATTGATGGAGATTCGTTGTACTGGAGGATAGTATGATGCCATTTTCGACACGTCTCACAAATGAAGGCTCTCAAGATCAATCTGTCTTGTCGACAATGAAGACACTCGTACTAAAGGTCCGCTTTTTTTCCCAGCTCTCAACTCATACTTACATTGGCCATTTTAAACTCTGAACATTTAAGGACCTAATGTTCTTGGTGGCACACTGTTTTCTGTTTTCTGCTCCGTGGAGCTTCGTCCTCCAGGATGATGTAGGTAGTTCTCTTAGACCTTCCACTTTCTATTTCTGATCTAATATGTTGCTGGTGGCTCTACGATTCCTAGCAAACGTGGGTGTGGCAAGGTCACCATACATCTCTGCTTCTATCTCCATGAAGATGTTGAAAAGGGAGGGTGAGCTCAATTTGCTTTTTTCCTCGAGGATGGCATCTTGGTGGTTAGCGCCGTCACTGCTTGCGGTGACTGAGTTCCTCATCTGGCTAAAGTACGTACATACATTAACTGGGTCTTTCATAAGTCAAGGCAGATCTGCCTGATCATTATTCTCGGTCTTCCAAAGCGTGATTCTAGTTCTTCCGACCGTTTACTAAAGTTATTCCCGAGGGTACAATGTGGAATAGAGTCTCAAGTGTTTCTTTCATCAATACGATGTCATCTAGTTTCAACACTTCATACTTTTTTGGTCGAATTTGTAAAATTTCACTAAAGGTGATTTGCCATTACGGCAGTACCAGACGTCAGCTAATATCAGACATTCTCCAACATCAAATTGCGTGAAGAAACACAAGAGTGCTTCCGACAGCGTTCCCCAGATTCAATGTTATTTACCTTTTTTATTTTTTTATTCTTTCATTTTCATTCAAAAATTTAAACAGGACACCCTCGCCTCCCCCAGTCTTGTAAATAAGGTGCTTTTTCGGCTATCAATTTTTATGTCAAATATTTAAAATCATGGTATCGCGTTGCTCCTCCATCCAGTGTTGTGTGTACCATCAATGTTGAGAGTATTATATCAGGAACCAGGAACCTCGGGTTACAATGCCAGCTGTACACCAAACCAGTTCTTTCGAGACCGATTTTCATGAGAGGTAAAGCCGTTCGTATTACTGGTTACTGCTGATGCCGTGGCTCCTAGATGGGGGCTCCATTCTACGGCATGCACAGCGACCATGATTCCCTTTCCCCCAACGACATAAGCCAATTTGAACTCAAAGACAACTTGCTGAAGATGCTTTTTGTGTTATTTTTCCAATTTTCTTTCCCGTTCGTCGTATTGTGGATTTTTTTCTACCTCTATACATGTAGCCCTTTGTTCGGAGATACCACCATCAGGTTATTGGCTTAGGCCAGATATCGACTGTCGTGCCGTTTACCCGACTTATGCCTTGCATATCTCCTGTGGCTGCACGCAGCCCAGCAAGAATAACTGGTTTCCATTAACCTCAAGCTCCTCGTCACTCGTTTGAGGTGTTTCAGGTATGGCAGTGTGTTGGGGTTAAATTACACATACCGTTGGGAAAGCACTCTTGGGGCCACTAAAAGCGGCTATCTCCTACAAAACATACAGATACGCTGCAGTTGTGATTAAGGTACGCGTTGTAAGGTATAGTAAAAGAAGTTTTCAGATTGACACTATACGGACTGGTCGCTTCAGATTTTGGGAGCCAGTTTACCTTCTCGCACTGTTGCGCATTATGTTTACATCCAAACTTCATTTACCGGCCTTACGGGGATTATTTAGTATATAATTAAATTATAGTAAAACCAGACACAAGACAGCTCGATGAAGGGATTTGAATTTTACCTTAAGTTGGTTTGACCCCAGTGTGAAACTATCCAGTAAATGAACCACTTGTGTCATGTCAGACGATGAAAACGACCGCAGATGTTGGTTAACAAACATTTGTATCGAAAGGATTACCTCTAAACCCTTAATTAAACTTTAGCCTAGAGAATGGGTGATTTATTGCCGATTGTCCGTTGCGGAATTGAAAACTCTCTCAACTGTTCGCCTGTGGGTAGTCTTCAATTTAAATTGAATGTTTGTGGATTTAAGTATCTTATTTGGGACATGCTTTCTTAAGCGGGGGGAGATGCAAATCACTATAAAATATTAGTAGGGTGATGATATTCTCCAGTGATCATTTGTTTAATATACTTCGTAATTGCAGATTTCCGTTGGGACAATTTTTAGTGTAATAATCTGCAAGTAATTTAATAAACCATTATTGGTAACGAACAACGAACCCACACAGAAATGGTTGATAAGGAAAACGTCGAAGCATCAGAATGTTGTCGTGGCATCCAACGATGTATTTTTATTGAATCTTTAAAATACAATCTACCCAAAAATCTTCGATGTCACCATCTTCCATTAAATAGTGGTTTAAGAGTCAATACTCTGCACGGAAATAATGGTGCCACCCATAAAAGTAACTACTTGCTATCATAAACTTCACATCGTAATAATTAAGAAAATGTGCCGACATATTCGCTGATGACTTCAAATATTTAAAGGCTATTTGAAAACACATTATCAAAAAAAAAAGAAGAGAAAACACCAGTTTCGAGGACTATGCTACTTTTAAAATTGACCTATTTCAAGTCGTTCATATGAATAGGAATTCAGACGTTGTCTTCAACGGATGTATTGAGGATCGTATTTGAAGATCGAAGACTAAAAATGGCCTCACACAGTGGAGTAGAGAGGTGAAGTGTCTGTGTGGTGTCGAAGAATATGTATCCAGTAGCGGACGCGTCTAGGTAGCTGCTCACGAAGTGAACTATTATTCGCCCGCACCGGATATTTAGACAAAGAAAACGATATTGTGGCGATTCTAACAGATACACACACAATACACCAGCAAATAGCGAAGAACACCGAACGTAAATCGAATAATAAAATGCATCAGAGCCCTATACCAAAGCGATAACATAACAAAATCCACATCAGTCATATGTACTTGAGTTTAGAAATAAAATTCGTACACACGGTGGTGGCCTGATGGGTTGCGCTTTGGTTCAATTTTTGGTGACTCTAACTGTCATAGCGTCAGTTCGAATCACACGTTCATCACTATTATCCCAAACGCTATAATACCACCACGAGCCGATTGAGGGGCTCTCACACCTGAAGAAAATTCTCCCACACGCCATGTATCGGAATATTGGAACCAGTGTGCGTCAACTTCCTCATCGCACCCAAATATGAACAATTACTGTTAACGAATTAAAGAAAGGATCACGGGAAATCGAAGCAAGGTTGGCTCGATCAGCAAGAAGGGTCGAGGCGGACTCAAAATTAATGGTTGCTGAATGAGACTGAAGCTAAAGAATCACGATCAGATATCAAATCATTGGAAGTGAGTTCTGAAGCAAAGGAACAAGTCGGTGAAGTGAAACTTCATCACGATTCGGTTGAATTACGGCTCAATCAAGTGAAGCCGATTGGGCAGAAGAAACTGATGCCGCATCACAACAACTAGAACACTCAGCGACACACGATAATTAACTCAAATGATGGTAAAGATTTTACGAAGATGTAAACGATCTACTTCAAAACAAGTGAAAAAACTCCTATATTCCAATCTTGCCAGAGAAAAGATGGCAAAATATCAGAGGACGGTTGATGATACTGCGTTCGACTTCATTTACGCGTAAAACTTGAAGCGTTCCCATTCTACATGACACAACGGGAGGCCCGAAGAAGCCTTCTATTCATCACCGATGATGAATGGGGTAAAGCCACGCTTTGAAAGACAAATCTCAGGAGTCTCCCGCGACTAATGAAGGACTCAGTTGATGTATGTACGTTTGTGGGGAACGAAGTCTGGGCGCCGGCATGGGCGCAGGGTTCTACTTCGTCCTCACCGATTTAACACAAGGTTCCGCTGACGCGAATCCCGAGAGATATCCAAAGGAAGCCACGAGAGTCAAAACATTGGTTATTTTCAGTCGGAAAAAATGTTCTCTTTATTTTATTCACCGATAGTTATTTTTGTACTTAATTAACCGAACATGAATTAGAAGCCACTTACAAATATCTTAATCGAAGTATCCTCGTTCGAACGATGGACATACACAATACACAAACTAAGTAAACTCTCCGCACTAACTATTACGAAGGTAACATTACAAGATTATAATTCAAACGAAAACACAACTCCAGGTTGTATGCGTCTCCGGACGCCACGGGGAGCGCAACCGCACCGACCGGATGGGTGGTTGGAATACGACTTAGTGATTCAACCCTCGTTTGGGGTGAGTTTGGTGGTGTGGTGAAAAGGAAATGAAATTTCCTTTGACCAGTGACCAATGGAAGGCGATTTCTGGCACGCGGTGGTGTGCGTGTGTGATCGTACCCATCACGGTGTTTATCGATGCATTTAGCAAAGGATAAACGAAACCTGAAACGAGGAAAAAAGAACAAAGGGGTCGAATATATCATTGTTTACGCTGTGCATTGTGGCTATCATAGACGGAAATTCATCGGAGAAATGGTGCTGAAAACAAATAAGGGCATCATTACTGTCGTGGATGAGTGGTGCGGATGTGTTAATAGATGTGTCGCCATTAGGTAAAGGTGCTAATGGGCTTTAATGTTTATGGCCTCTCAGACTGCAGTAGGAACCGAGTTCTTGTTTGTACTAGGAAATGCTAGAGTATTCGGTTCGGATGATGATGCTTGGGATGCGGTAGTTGTTTGGCCAAACGAATCGCGGGTCGGTTTATTGCAGCTGTATAAACAAGCTGTCCGACATAGCATTTTGCGATGACAAGGGTCCCGAATGGTTTGGTATTTATGATGCCGTATGATGTGAAGAATTCTTTACAGGAAATTCGAATAACGCATTAAATGCGTGAATGCTGTGAGAATTCTCTTTAGGGATTTTCAAATAATGCGTTGGATGCATTAAATGTCCTTAAAAAGGAAATGTTTCAGGTATGCTGGTGATTGGGATGCAAATATGGGTTTCGAATATGGGGAGTTCTTCAGGTGAGTTTTAAGAACCCCCACACGTTCACTAGCCAGGTACGAACTTAGTCGTCACCATTCAAGCACTAGGAAGAGCGTAGCGCATAAGCTCACCGGAAGGAGTTATGAGGGAAACCAACAAGATGCAATCAGCCATGTGGTAGAGGCGGCTCATGTACGACTGCTCTCATCGAGGGGACCAGCAAACGAACTCAACACTATTCAGAAACTTCATGGAGATAGAAACAGAGATGTGTTCTAACCTTGCCATACCCAAGTTTGCCAAGTATCGTAGAACCACCAGCAACATCATCATCATCATTATCGGCACTATTATTTAACAAATCTCTCCACCGGTCCCGATTTCGAGGGAAGCCCCACGGTACAGAAAACAAAAAACAGTATGCCACGAAGACCATTGGGTCCTTAAGTGTTCTTAGTTTAAAACGGCCAATGTAAGTATCACTTGAGAGCTGGGAAAGTAAGCGGATCTTTAGTACGAGTGTCTTGATTGTCGACGGGACAGTTTGATCTTGAGAGCCTTCATTTGTGAGAAGTGAAATGGCATCACACTATCCTCCAATACAACAAATCTGCATCAATTATAGCATAGGACCTGTGGTGTGCGACATCGCTCACAATGCGATAAATGGAGCACAATGGCTAGGAGGAACCAAAAAATAATGCGCCGTGATGGCACTAGACATTAAAAACGCATTTAACTCGGTCAACTCGAATCGGGTTCTAGAAGCATTGGGTGATCTACAAGTCTCACCTTACTTGGTGCGTATAATAGCAATCTAAATATATACATATTTATCTGAATCTAAATATAATAAAATATCTCTCGGACAGGAGACAACTCTATGACACTTATGAGGGACCACAGGAATATTGTGACGTCTCTCACAAATACACACACAATAGAACACCGAACGAAATCGAATAAGATAATGCATCAGAGCGGTATACCATAGCGATAAAATAACAATTCACATCAGTGGAGTATAGTCGAGTTTAAAAATCAAATTCTAAAATCGGCCAGTAGCCTGATGGGTAACGCTTAGGTTCAATTTTTGGTGATTCTAACTGTCATAGCGTCAGTTCGAATAACACGTTCTTCACTATCAATCCCAAACGCTACAATATATCATAACAGCGGTGTACCTCAGGGGTCTGTATTATGTCCGCTGTCATGGAATATCATGTATGATGGTGTGCTCAGGATCAATGCACCAGAAGGAGTTAGAATCATCGAGTATGCAGATGATTTGGCGATAGTGTCCGTAGCTAAACATCTAGATGAGAATATTTAGTCCCAAGCAATCCAGAGTATTAAATGCTGGCTAGATATGGCCGGACTGAAACTGGCCGGACATAAGACGAAGGCAGTTTTAATAAGCAGCCGCAAGAATGTTGAACACCTTGATTTGGAAATAGAAGGACAAATAATCAGATCCCGTCCCTATATTAAATGTCTTGGTGTTACGCTCGATAACAGGTTGACCTTTAAGGAATACCTTCGGAAAACGAGTGAAAAAACGGCAAGAGTATGCAACGTTTTGGCAAGACTGCCACCCAATGTTGGAGGACACCAGCCCACATAAGGAAACTGAAACACCTCCATTATAATGCATGCAGCTCACATATGGGCAGGAGCCGCACAGTATACGTCGTACATGAGGGGAGTTAACTTAGCAAATAGGTGGGCATCATTAAGAGTATTCCGAACGGCATACGGTATCCAAAGATGCCATAAATGTCTTCGCCGGGAAGAAACCACTTGACATTACATCTAAGGAAACCGGTGCTTTGTATGGGGTCTCGCAAGAGAATCGCGGGTGAATAATGTCACAATTAGAACTTTCAACCCTAAGAGCATGGCAACAAAGATGGGATTCTTCCACCAAAGGAAGATGGAGCCACACCATGATACCTGATGTAGAAACATGGGTGAAAAGAAAACATGGCGAGCTGAACTACCACCTAACGCAGCTGATATCAGGACATGGATGGTTTCGGTAATACTTGCACAAATTTAATTATGTCAATCAGCCTTCCTGCTTGTAGTGCAAAGACAAAATAGAAAATACGGAATACATACTTACAGATTGATTAAGATTCGAGACCGCACGAGTGTTTTTAGAGAATCATAGGACGGCCGTTACTCCGATAGTTGCAACAGAATACATGGTAAGTTCCATGATAATCTATGTGACATAATTTTTTTTTTACACTAACGCGCGGAGAAAGGGGGATTTTGAAGTACCCTTAAATGTCAGATCACAGTGCGAGCGGATGGAGAGGAAGTGGATAAGGAAACGGGGTGTCGATGTATATTGGTCTCGAATGTCTGGACGTCAAATAAAAATGGAGGTTCCGCCTTCAATCAATCAATCAATCAATCAATCAGTCAATCACAATGACCAGGAAACACATGATCAGGCAGAACATTCCACATTCGTGTGGTTCAGCTAAAGAATGACTCTCTATGTTTATTTGTGCGCCTGAAGTCTACTTTCAACACGAACTGATGTGCATTCACAGATTGACGGGTATCGCGGGAGACTGTCAATTCAGTCAGCAAGTTCAGTTGAGCAACGACCGTGGTACCTATAGAAAAGAGATAGGCATGCTGCGTTGCGCCTGTGTTCTAACGATGGAATTAATCGACTTACGGCTGAGTCCCCAATAAGTTTCACTGCTCGTTTTTGCATCCTGTGTAGTGCAATTTTGGATGCGCTTGACCAAATATGGGAGTTGAACTCCATTTTGGGACGAATATAAGCCTTGTAAATAGTGACCAGGTTGGATGGACTGAAGTATCTTTTGCATCTCTTAAGGAACCCCTTATAAAATAATGCAGTAGTTGCGACGCGACGGAGTAACACGTTAAATAAGTCCCGCCCCGCCATGGAATATTTAAAAGAAAATTACGCGTTGATCAAAGGAAATATGAGCAGGCAGGAGGCGTTTTTTTTTTTTTTTTGGTAAAAATCCGACATGTGTGCAGAGGTATCTGTGGGGGTTCTCTATACCACATGGAGAACCAACCCACAATTTCATTCCTTATTTCGACCGCTTTCTGTGCGCCATTTCTACCCTTATTCCCCTTATAAGCTATTCCACTTGTAAATCATGTTAAACGGACGCATAGCTAAACTCATTATCCTATGCAGATAATGCATAATTGAGTTTAGCTCTCTTTTGGCCATACGGCAACCCCATTTCACTAACCCATGAGATTTCCACCGGAAATCGCATCATGTCGGTTAGCGAGGGCATAGTCTGATCAAACGACGCGGTTGCACAATCATGCAACCGCTGGGGATATTATAAAAGCATTTAATTTAGTTCCCATGATCAGATTTCCCTAGCCAATTCGGCGTCCTATTCACTTTCTCCAGACACTCCATTCGCTGGGGATCAATGATCTCTTTTCGCGGGTGATTGGCGCCAGCTAAATTTTCCTCTCCTTCACAGTTCTGTGTTCCTACAGTTCAATGCCCGCTGAGGTCACCACATTCACCGAATTGTGTCAGTGGGCTACCCTCAAAGTTGTATTGATTCATGCACACACAACCAAACGCACCCCGAGATCATAGTACTTTGTGTTTCTGTTCTCTCATTCTCCCATGTTCGTCGACTATCGAATTAACCGATGTATTCACCACACATCGACGGGCGTGGCAATGAGATAGCAGAAGTATGATCTCTATTGGTTGTCCTGTGTGCAAAAATTAAATTACCCATCTTCATCCCTTTTTCAGTTAGTCGAACGTAGTGTCCCGTTAGTCAATCGAGAAAGAGAAACGCGTTGCCCTTATATAATAGACAGTTTATAATTATATATTTGCCACGGAATGATGAATGAAGACATAACCAAAGTGTTAGAGATAAACATAAGTTAAAAAAATAAAAGAAATACTAAAACGATTTAACTACTCCAGTGAACTTTATTTTACTCTCTTTTGATGATTTGTGGATAATTTTGTGAACCAGTGTTCGGCTGAACAACTTGATGGGGATTCAATTGAAACAGCACACCTACTTGAACCCCACATATCTTTTATACAAACAAACAAAAAAACTCTGCCAGGAAGTAAATCACGATATCTGTGGCTATTGGCGCTTAAGGAAACAAAATAACTCCGAAAATTAAGACAACTTAAACAGGGACATTCAAAATATGGGTAACAGGGATCCCCTAGAAATCGAGAAAGTCTTCCATATAAGACAGATCTGTGACATCTGTGTTCAACAAGGCCACAACTTAAGGTTCTATTACTATTACTATTTATTGGAGTGTAGGAACCCGAGGGTTCATGACCACACTGACTCGTATACGGCTTCTTTTTGCCGGTATTTTCTTGATGAAGTCTTTCCTTATCACACTTACGCGTGCCGGGTTTTTTGTATGTTTGTTGTGTTTATAGTTTTCATTCATTTTTGTTTCCACGAGTTTTGGTGTTTCGAATACTCCGTCATATCAGAGCCCCATTTTGATACGATAAGTTCTACTTACTGGTCTGATTTGGCGATTATACTACAGTCGGTATACCCCTGGGTGCAAATCACCCAATGAGTACGGTGATCCGTAACATCCTGTATTAGGAATGGCAACCTAGCGTCCTGTCAGCAAAATATGGGATATCACGGAATCAAAGCCACCCTTCAAAACTTTCTCCCCATGCAAGAACAAAAAAAGTAGGCCAAAACATTCGGCGGTAAAAGAGAGCTTCCACATCAGCGCACCGTGCTCGCCACTAATCAGCTTCCCAGCTGTCCAGCTACCAATAGACGTAGGTATTAGTAAAAATTCAACTTTTGGACACGGGCGCTGAAATATGTTTGGCCAGAAGAAGTAGCTTTAACGGATCAGACACGAAAATCACTCTGCGAAACGATCGTACCTTACAGACGCTTCTTGGAAGTATCAAAACTCTTGGAAGTTATCAGGTGAACTTCCAACCGAGTTCTAAAATCCCATGCAAATTTCAAGTAGTGAGCAGTCTCCCCGGTGTAGTAGAAGACGGTCTACTTGGAAATAACTCCTTGTCAAAAAATTGCAGTGCGGAAGCCACAAAACAGCGAGTGACATTTCCTCGGATGGAAATTAGTACAAGAGTATTTAGTAAGCCAATTACATTCTTAAACTCTGAGAAAAAGGCACCTGAAAATAAATACTATAAAGAGGTACAGGAGTAAGCCCACAAAAACGTCAAAACGTTGTTGAGGTTGCACTCTAGTCGAAAAAGGAGTTAGTGTCCAAACTAAATGTAGTAGTTAAAGATCTGACCCATCTTCACTGGATTCAATAAGCTAGCGCCCTCGCTGTTCCCAAACTGAACAAGACAAAAAATTGTTGGAAAACCCCATTATACCAGAAAAACCTCACAAATAATAAAACAAATAACTAAGCATCACTCGTATCCAAAAATAGCTATAATTTCACCCCGTAGATATTTGTTGCACATAAAAATGTCACATTTCTTTAAATGTGGGTTCTGAATAGGAAAAGGGGAAATTAGGGACATTTATTACTGCGATCACAGCACGATAATTGCCGTCGGGAATAAACTCTAATCTAGGACTGACCGAAGACAATGAGGATAACATGAAGGGTATGATTTGCCAATGACCCACTCAGTTTATTTGTCCATATAATTTCAACCATATCTAAAAAGGGATGTTATGAGTCGTTCTACTTTCATGAAATGCTATTCATAAAGTCGATTAATACCATTATATTTTGATTATAATATGTATGATCCTATGCGAATATTCATCAAGACACCTTCTCCGTGTTTATATGCCGAACGAGCACATTGTTGGATGCCTTCGTTTTACTAGGCTACGGAATCCTTTTTACTACCCAACACTTCAAATTTTCTTACGAGCATCGTAATATAAATTTTACTCAGGTGCTATATATCCTGTCTCTTAGCGGAATTATAGCGCCATCCATTCAAATTTTATAACCCATAAAGACATCACATTGAATACTAAAAGGATGTGTCGACTAATTATTGTAGATTTTATTTTGGTTGTTACATTTAAATCACCGGAAATTTTCAATTACTTAGCTTGATACCGTACCCCGTCAAATTATTAAAAGATCCCGGTTGTTCCATGATACGGATCCCCACTAGAGTATTTAACATGTGCTCGTGAAAAATTTTATGTTTACTAGTAGCTTCAAGGGCATCCAGATATATTTGTGTCTGGTTTTGAATGTAAAGTTTAAATGTGTTATATAATTTAATCCGATGATCTTACAACGGACATCTTGGCTCCCAGTGATAAGGCCACATCAGTTTTGCAAGGAGTTTTATTTGGATTCTAAGGAAACTCTGCAGCTTATTTAATGTCTCTGTCTCCGTGACAGAGTATCTCTAAGATACCATGAACTCATATTTTCTAGTAAAGTATTTACGCAAGCCTACACACAAACCCTTACACATTGCTAGGCGAATAATTTCCAAATGTTTAAGTATCTACTAAATGAATGATTATTTCAGAGAAACAATTACGGGGCTTAGATGAAAGTCTGCTCGTAAAGTTGTCGTAAAATAATACAAATGGAATATTCAGTGGTGGCAAATACATGACATGCCCGACTGAGCGAATAGAAACTGGGTGCCAGGTGGGGTATATAAGAGGGTTGTCGAAACCATGTTTTAATGACTATCGAAACCAGTTTTGGAAATTCATATCCCGCAGATTTTAGAGCTCATAAACTAGGAGGTGGACGAATTTCGGAAAACACAACCATAAAAATAGTTGTCAACATACTGCTTCCAGCTTTTATGGGTATTAGAATAAACATTGTAGGGACATTCGTTTGACGAAGGTGTTCCTAAATTAAATATAAAGATATTACAAAATAGTTGCCTGCCAGTCACAGCGAAAGAGGTAAAAGCTTGATGTGAAAATATTTTGGGAGTTTGTCAAAAAAAAAAAGCACGAGACACCAGACAAACTAAGTTGACAGAAGAGACAATGATAACTTGTGTTATTGGTTATCATTGTTTCTTCTGCTGTCGTTTTTTTTATTAAGTATTAACACAACCTCTTCGGCGCAAGGGTAATAACCTTGCCCGAAAAAATAAATTATTATGGGAAATTTAACAAGCCTCAAGACTTGCTAAATAAGGTCAAGACCGAATCGCCGTTCTAGTGCCGATGATGATGATGATCAACACAACCCCAACTTTCTGACCCGCTTCCGAAACTTTGCAGAACTTAACGGAAGTTAAAAAGCAAATGGCATCGGAGGCTAAAATTACACGACATTTTTATTTGCGGTTTTACTTGGTGGAAATAAACTTGTGAATTGGCAAAACGATTCAATACGAGGTGTTTTTAATATAGTCTGACAGTACTGCGATACATGTTCCCATTTATCAGCCTAACACCTAACCAATCACGTGCAATGGAATCTCCCTGCAATGCGGTCGTACCGGGTCTCCGCCAAGTCTCAAGGAGATGTTTAAAGGCATCGTTGGAGAGTCGACGCAATATCGACTCTAAAGCCTTTAGAGCCGCACTTCTCCTAGAAAAACACAACAACAACAAAAAAATCAATCAGAGAAATATCTAGACTATAAGGACCATACAGTGCAACAACCACGTAAATGTGAAATCGTCCCTGGACCTTTGAACTGGCCTTCTGAAACACCCAATTTAGCTCATCGTAACATTGCTAAATGCTGTACGCACCTCTTTCCAAATGTTGGTAGATGTTGACACGCATCAAATCCTACATCCAATCAGATAGCTTCGCGTTACGTAGACATAACTAAATTTTAGAGGCGATATTTTACACGTGTATTTTGTTGTGCGGCACTGTTCGTATTATCATCTCCGAACCTTACAGCGGTAGTAGTCTCAGTCTTTGTTGAATACACGTCATGTTTTCTTAGTTATTTTCTAAATAGTCACCTATAGTCATGAACAGTAAATTATGTACAAGATCAAATTCAGAGTATCTGCCTGTGAGGCGATATTTCTTACGTGGTTCACTATAAATGGCATAAACCAACCTTCGGAATAGGACTTGTGGCGGTTCCGCCAAACCCCACTGACCACTTATCTAAAGAACCCTTATCCCTACAACCCAGTCTGCATAAGCTTTCGCTAATGCAATCGCATTAGCACCTTAAATGCTTCACGCATCAAATTGATCAAGTTCATTTAGCTAAACTCCCCTAGAAGAGAATTCTTACCTGCATGCATAACTTAGCATTTAAAATCCCTTATAAGAATTCTCTCCAAGGTTATCATAAATTCCCTGAAAGAAAATTCATCGGTTCATATATAATAGAACCGCATAATCAGGGAATCTTACCCATGAGTTGGCTAATCCCAGCCTCAACATGTGTACAACAAATCCCTTTTCATACACATTGGCTGGCGGCCTTTTCTCCTAACAATAAACAAACCAAGCAGCTGCATATAATTAGCGCAATCGACGTTGAAGCCAATTTCCCTAACTCCCACCACGCGCAATCAAAAGAACGCTGTTCTTTCGTAGGCATTCTGGCGATACGATAAACAATCTATATCGTTTGAAGAATCCCAAATGCATCTTCCATCTAATGAGTTACAACTTGTTTACTCAGATGAACTCTCAGATCATAAATTCCCTTTATCCTACATATTCCTGGATCCGTTTACCCGTGACCTTCTCACATAAGCAAACACAAACCCAATGAGCATCCAATGAGATTCGGCTTGTTTGCTTAGCCGAGCTCACATTTCATTGTTGCACATTTTCCCTTTCTTTGTTTTAGATTCGTTCCCATGGCTTTAATCCATAAAAGAACCAATGTACACACATACATATGTACCGTGACGATCTTCTCTATGAGATCTGTTTGGTTACCCCAAAGAGAGACTTTATGTCTCTCTTGGAATAGGAAAATGCACCCCTTAATTAAGAGAGCCAGTTTCACTGGCCGATTTCTTTTGACAAATGAATATGGTGGAGTCTTATTACATCCGCCGACCACCACGGTCTTTGCCGCTCCCGCTCTCCGTCGCGTGGCGGAGAAGCGTACGTCGTGTCGTAAAGCAAGTGTTTCATTCTGTTTAAAATTCATAAAAATCAATCTAATATTAATAATAAGTTTCAGTGAAGTATAAAAACACTAACATATTTAATAATGGCTGAGAACAAAGTGGTTTTTATTAAGAGAATTATCCTTAACAATTTTAATAACGAAAGTGAAATAAACTAAAAATTAATTAAGAACAACTTGTGTTTTAATTGCTATCTGGTGGGAAGTGTTTCCCCTTACTCCCGGTTGTGGACAAACGTGGCGGCGTTTCGTGCTTTTGGTTCGGCGTTTTACTTGGTGGAACATTATGATGGAGGAGGAAGATGAACGGAGTGCCCATGACTGGCACAATACTTCCTCCCCACAGACTCTTTCCTTGTTCACAACCGTCTTTGTCGATGGCTTTTTGTGGATTCTCGTCTTTTAATTTAAAATATGATCTATCTATATGGTCTTTAAAAAGCGATCGCTTCATTAGAGACTTAATATGGACTCCCCATTATTGTTTATACTTTTACGAATACGATTGTTTTTATCGATGGCTTAAAATTACTTAAAAATATGACCGTTTTGATCAGCGGATTAATATCTCTTATCTTCGACAGTGTAGGTAGATGGGTAACTTTTCAAATTCTTTTAACTCTTTAATTATCTCTCATTCTAATCGGGGAACACTACCTACGAATGTTATCTAAATATCCTAATTTAGATGCATACGCTGGCTGTGCAATAACGCCTTTTATCCAAGATTTTAAGACGGTAAATCACTGATCTGACTATTTCGAGTAAAATGATCATAACACAGTTATTGTACTCCCTCAACTCAGAGTCCATTTATTCCCACACCCGTAGACGACACCTCCGACTGTTTGTTGAAAAGTTCTCCCCAGATATTGTTCTGCTTTCAGAAACTTGGCTGAAATCCACTTCTCGAGTCTACATACCTAATTACACATTTGTGTCCAACCCACGAACCTCTGGCCCTCATGGAGGTACGGGAATCCTAATACATAAAAAATTCCAATTTACTGAGATTAGATTTGCTAATATAACTAGTGTCGAATACACGGCTGTTAAACTTTTCTGCCGAAATAATAAAGTACTGGTCTTGTCCTCCATATACATTCATCCTTCTCGTGAACCAAACTTCCCTAGTGCAGACATCTCACAAATAATCCAACAGTCTCTGCCAGCACCTTTCATAATAGGAGGAGACTGGAACGCACGACATACTGCATTTAATGACATCAAATGCAACAAATACGGCTGCCAACTCCTTGATCTCCTCCGACTTCATCCATATGTCTACGCAAACTGCCCGTTGCAACCTACTCGAATTTGCAGCTCAACCAAGTCAACAATCGATTTCTTCCTAAAGTCTACAGATAGCTATTCATCTAAACCTCCCACAGTGTCCTTCACATTCCCTTCGGATCATGGCTCTGTCCACACCTCGGTTCAAATCCCCTCGCTTGAACCACTCTACACTCTGAATCCTATTCCAAATTTCACCAAAACAAACTGGAAAAAAGTCAATAAGGATATTGCTGCTAGCTTTTCAAAATTTTCTTTACCAGAATCTTCTAACCTGCCCCCTACACAAATTGACCAAGCAGCGGCCCAAATAGAGCAAATACTGGGAAATGCTCTCTTCAGCCATACTCCCACTATCGTTCCTCATAATCACTTAGGAAAACCCCTACCCAACCTACTCACAAAACTATTACGTATAAAAAAACAACTCCGACGAAAATTGCACACTAGCTACTCACCTTTTATTAAACAACAGATCCAGCTATTGACCTCCCTGATAAATGGACAACTAAAAGTTTTCACTAATCAGACCTACACATCCACCCTGAACAGTATCAAACCAAATCGCGATCTATTTAAAAACATAAACAGACTAACGGGTCGCAAACTCAAGCCTCGAACAGATTATCTTATTCACCCAACTAATAATAACATCGTCCAGTCGGACACTGATATAGCAAACTGTCTCGCTGAACATTTCTGCAAAGTCCATAAGCAAAACGATACCCTCCCAGTAACAAATTTCCACGATACCGTGAACGATTACATTCCACGCTCACTGGAGCCATCCCTCACACCATTTATTACTGAATTCACCGAAACCAATAAAGCATCACACCCCGTAGGAATCGACACATTCCTAAGCCTTGAAGAACTATCCGAAGTCATTACTTCACGTAACAATAAAAAATCGACTGGCCTAGATGGAATCCCTAACCTCCTATTCAAAAGACTCCACCCAGGCAACTTGCTCCCGATTCTCGTTCTTCTCAACCACATAATAAACGCTTCACATTTCCCTAAAAGTTGGAAAACAGCGGTGATCGTCCCTATTAGCAAATCTGGGCCCTCCAAGTACCCGGATAACTTCCGTCCGATATCGCAGCTAAACTCGCTTAGCAAGATTCTTGAATGTAAAATCTACAAAACTCTTCTCTCATTTGCCAGGGATAACTCCCTCATTCCGAACTCTCAATTTGGCTTCCGCTCACAACACTCCACTTGTCATGCTCTCTTAAAACTGACACATGATGTGACGACCCACCTCCAAAACCAATCCCCAACGGTATGTGTCTCCCTAGACATAGCTAAAGCATTCGACTGTGTCTGGATCGCAGGACTGTTATACAAACTTCATTCAGTGTATGGATTAAACATCCACTCCACAAAACTTCTCGCTTCTTACCTCTCTGATAGAAAGTTCATGGTGAAAATAAACTCAACTCTATCGACACCTTATAGCATAACCGCAGGAGTTCCTCAAGGATCCATCCTCGGCCCACTACTATACCTTCTTTATACATCAGACGCACCACAGCCACTGTTACCCAATACAACAATGCTCAACTATGCCGACGACACCTTAATTTATTCAAGCAACAAGCTTGTCAAGGAGGCAAGAAACTGTATTAACAGATATCTCCCAATCCTGTCAGCCTACTTTACCAAGTGGAGAATTCAACTAAATCCAACCAAAACTCAGCTCATAGTTTTTAAAGGCAGAAACGCGAGTTGTACAAACAACACTATTCGCTGCCATAATATAATCAGAATTAAAATAAATAACAATATAATTAAACCCTCCAAAACCTTAAAGTATCTAGGTATAACCTTTACCAACAATCTGTCATTCTCCGCCCACATTAAAAATACGATTCGTAAAGCCACAACCCAACTGAACCTCTGCAGAAAAGTCATGTACACACCGAATGGTCTCTCTCCCAAAGTCAAATCACTTATCTACAAACAAATAATCAGACCCACTCTCACATATGCATGCCCGATATGGTACCATATTACACCCGCCCAAATGGAGAAGTTACGCGTTTTCGAAAGGAAATGCTTCAGACTTATCACTGGCCTCAACCGACATCCTAACTCCCACAAATATTACAACAGTAGTTCGCTCTACTATGCCGCCAATATTGAACGTATAGATCGACGCTTCCTCGAGCTGTCCATCAAATTTATCGAAAATCTTCCCAATAATCCCAATCCGATAATAAATGCGCTCACATCGACTCCGTCAGACAACCGAACTGCCTGCCCGAACTGTCTCCACACCAGAACCCTCTTCACCTTTGGCAGGTTGGTCAACAACTCCAATGAGATTGTATACCACAATACTGAACTCTCACCTCACCAGTTTAAATATTGTAATATACAACCCTTCTCTAATATCTTGCGTTTCAACGACCAATCGGAAAGTGTTCCCCCAACCCATATCCCCGACTGATAGTACCCACCCTAACCCAAATCCTACCCATCGACCACTATACCTCCCGCCCCACCCTACTCTAACTTATTGTAATAATAATAGATTTAATAATTAGATAAGCTAGGCTAAGCTAAGTTAAGTTAAGTTAAGCAAATTAGTTATAGGTTAAGTAAATAATTATATCCTGGTTTTCTGACCTTTTCCAGGAAGCCCCACCTACTCCTATCTTGTCCACCCATGAAATATGTAACTTTATAATAATGTTTGAAAAATGTACTAGCAAGTATGTGTAAACGATTAAAGCTAAGCTAATTATAAGTTATCTGTATTACTTATTGTAACAAATCATTTATGGTCAATAAATACAGAAATGTAAAAAAAAAAAAAAAACAGTTATTGTAAAGGGAATAACAGTGTGCTGACTCCAACAGATTGCGCACATTGCTCTTTACCAAATCAAGAAAAATATGGAGAAAACTTGACACACGATCAGATCGACCATTGAGGAAAAGAGCGGAGTCCGAAGCAGCAGGGATAGTCGTCAGATGGTAACTCAAAGTAACTGAAGCGAGAGTAAGACTGAAACAGGCAGAGCTTGGGAACAGACAACGCGGCCGATTAACTATTTCACCACAGTCGGGTCAAATCGTGGCTGAACCGTTCGAAGCCCGTCATAAACGAACTTGACGAGCCATGAAGGAGAAAAAGAGAGGGACACCCACGAGCTATGTAGAGGCATTCTGCCACCCCTTCATGGTGCCAGTGAAGGAGAGCTGGTATTCCGAAAGACGATCGATGATACAGTGTTCAACTTCACCCACCCGCAGATCTTTACATGATTACGGAAAGTACTCAGTACTAAATAGGGAGCAAGAAAGAACATTCGAACTCTCCCACTCATGGCTGAGGACTCTAGGGGAGATTCGATTCCCTATGCCAGGAACTTTTGCGGAATTAACACTGTTCGAGGGTCTATTAGGAATTGCAGAAGATCCGAACAAGGCATGTGTGTTTTTCACTCACTTCAAGAGCTCACTCGTCATTATCAGAACATTTGAGAAGGTACAGTATGTGAGTTAATCGGAGACTATGAAGGTGATTATTAACCAGACGTAGTCGGGCATAAGGTCCAGGTGGTTCATGTACATCAACGGGAAGAAAAACCAGGACTTGTGGTTTTCAACGACTCCATGGAGAAGGAGAATGATACATGTGAGTTAATCGGAGACTATGAAGGTGATTATTAACCAGACGTAGTCGGGCATAAGGTCCAGGTGGTTCATGTACATCAACGGGAAGAAAAACCAGGACTTGTGGTTTTCAACGACTCCATGGAGAAGGAGAATGATACATGTGACGAATAAAGCCCATATGACGTATCCTGCCAACTGAAGGGGGACTATCCGCAAATTACTCTGCTTGAAAGGAAACACAGTTCGACAAGGAGAACCATCCAAGTAAGCAAGGCATCTCAAAAAAGGAGTCAGAATGTGGTGTCCAATATGCCGCGAAGAACATGAATCCTCAAAATACGCGGGATTCCAAAAGACTGGTGTTAGAGGGAAATAGAAGCTGACTAAGTGTTGCGGATTCACAAATAAATGTACTGGAGAAATGTAGTACATTCACGTCTGTCTGCCACTTGCCAACTCTCACCCGCCGGCTGACAACACGCCGGTGACAAAAAAGGGACGCTTAAGTCACAACTTGAAATTCACAAAACGGTTTTCTGATACTCTATTTGATGCTCCTGGTGGACGCAGCTCTATCTCTATTCGGTAATATACTCTATTCGAGGCTCCTGGTGGACGCAGCTCTTTCTCTATTCGGCAATATACTCTATTTGACGCTCCTGGTGGACGCAGCTCTATCTATATTCGGGAATATACTATATTTGACGCTTCTGATGGAGGCTACCTACTCGTTTACCCTCATCCTCTGAACACTGTTCCATCAGCTCTCCTTCATCATCTTGGAAGCTACAACACTAAGAAAGAAGGGCTCTTCTTTAGATATTTTCACCACCAACATAGAAACTCAAACCACAAGGCGACTGCTTGCAAGCGGTGTGCAAGAAGCAATCACACCATACTTCTAAGGCCCTCCATCAAGGACCTCCAGTAGAAAGAAGCAAGAAAGCTCAAATAGCAAACCTGATGATGAAAAAAAAAAGTATTGAGGGCAGCACCAGCAGCAATAAGTTATGTATACTCAAAAATGGTTCCAGTTGAGCTTTTAGGACTGAAAGGATCAACCCGAATTTTAACTCTCCTTGATAAGGATTCCAATATCTCATATTTGGATCTAGCAATTGCCAATACAATTTATGCAGAAGGCAAACCGGAATCTGGACACAGTCGACGAAAAACATATGGAAGGCCGATTCCCATAATGTAATGAAAAAAAAGGCGACCTCAGCAAAGATAAGAGATTAATTGAAATGAAGACGGTCGGCAATTTGGCGTTAAGAAGACTATCCGAAAAAGGGGACACCTGCGGAACATCGATGTCCAGTTAATGAACACCATGAAGGTATCACGATGCCACAATTTAATATACTTCCCGGCAACGATTAGATAGGATTTGAAGAAGGCAACGACAGAAAACAACATCAAATGAAAATTCATTCCGTTCGGATGCCCCGACATAAGAAGTGGAACATGTTCTGAGCCTATAGCGTCTGCGACGATAGTGCAGAACATGTGATTCGAATCGACGCTATGACGATTAGAATTACTAAAAGACTGAACCATTGATCAAGACATCAGGCCACTGCCGCGTGTACGAATTTGATCGTTAAACTCAAATACACATAACACATGTGGAATTGCTACGTTATTGCTGTGGTATGTGGCTCTGACGGACATGCTTCGATTTTTCAAATTGTCTTTCGGCGTTGCTTTTCACTATTTGCTGTATGTATCTGTTAGAAACGCCACAAGCCCACTTACAATATAAGCATGGACGCGAAACACGAGGAGAGAGCTTCATCCCAAACTGCCTCCCCTGGATTGTTCTTGAAGAGAAATGGCTTCTGTCAAATGAAAAGACTACGAACTCACCGGTAAGACGAGTTGGAGAACCCACTACTTTACAGGTTAATTTTCGAGAAGATGGTCAAAGAATATATGTCAGCATTGACGCCAAAAAAAAATCCCCGGATGAAATACCACGGAGTCACAAGTCAGGCACACAGTCTTCTTGGTGGATAATTCACAACTACGAAATAGTACCCTGGCGGTTGCTGCATGACTGGAAAACGGGAAATTCAGATAACAGCTTGGTATCGATCGCGTAACCAGTTGGATTTCAAGCAAATATCCGACCTAAGCAGCTTCGTCGTGTATGGAATACGGGGCTGCTAACTGGGACGATTTGCGAGATTTCTTCGCGTCCTTTCCACAGTCGGAAGTGTGCTTCGGAGACTCCGATGCTAACGCTTGCGCGGAGCCGGTCACAGAGGTTATTCTTCTCGGGATGGAGATCTACATTCCGCATTCCATGAAACAAAATTCATCTGATAATCTAGTGGTTTGTTAAAAAATGCGAGCAACTTACAACGACAAAAAATATATCTTTTAAACAATGGCGCTCCAATGCCACCGAGGCTAACCGAATGAATTTTGTTAGAATCAGAAACGCGTGCAATCACGCCATTGATACTGCGACGAAAGCGAGCCCACAACGACAGAGTGACCAATACACTCCTTGAGTGCACAACTGGTTCGTGTCCCTTCTGGTCAATGGCAAGTGCTGCCAGCAGTAACTTCGCTTCCTCTTCTTTTCCTCCGTTAGTGACGAGCAGAGGGACGTTAGTCACAAATTCAAAAGATAAAGCTAACGTGTTTGCGAATTCATTTTCCGCGAATTCAAACCTCGGTGCCGGACTTTTGGAGCCACCTGTGATCACCCTTAGGTTGGCGATGGAAAAATGTCTGGAATTTAAGATTCCATTATATCATCCGTTTATAGACTTTAAGGCCGCCTACGACAGCATAGCCAGGGTAGAACTATATAATGCCATGAGAGAATTCGGCATTCCAAACAAATTGATACGACTTTATAGGTTGACCATGACCAATGTAACTAGTCAAGTAAAAGTAGCGGGATTGCTGTCCAAACCAATAAACATCTTTAATGGACTCCGACAAGGGGGCGGTCTGGCCTGTCTCCTCTTCAACCTGGCGTTGGAGAAAGCAATCCGTGACTCTGGCGTTACAACAAGAGGGACTATTGTCACCAAGTCCAGCCAGATACTTGCCTACGC
The DNA here is from genome assembly GCA_963931805.1 of Microdon myrmicae. NCBI lineage: Eukaryota > Metazoa > Arthropoda > Insecta > Diptera > Syrphidae > Microdon > Microdon myrmicae. Next base: position 52,360,786 of record OZ007497.1, on the reverse strand, counting down.
AGATGACATCGACATCATCGGTAGAACCGAATCGGCGATACAGGAATCCTTCACCCAGATTGAACAGGCGGCACAAAAACTGGGACTGCACATTAATGAGAGAAAAACGAAGTACATGGTGGCAACTTCTGCGAAGAGAAGACCTAACGTTGGTCAAACTATCAGGGTAGTGGAGCACGAATTTGAAGTAGTGCAATCGTTTAACTACCTTGGGTCAATAGTATCAGCCGATAACAATATGGAAGAAGAAATACGCGAACGGCTGATTAAATCCAATAAAGCCTACTATGGTCTATCAAGGCTCTTTAAATCCCGAAATTTATCCAGAACATCCAAGCTACTACTGTAAAAGACCATGGTCTTACCAGTGCTCATGTATGGATCCGAGACCTGGGTGCTCGATAAAAGGCACTCTGAACTCTTAGCCGCGTTCGAGGGAGAGGTGTTAAGGAGAATTGTTGGCCCCGTATGCGAGGGAGGACTGTGGCGTATCTACCAACGCCACTGCTACCTTTTCAATCTACCTCAAAATCTTCCCTCCTAAAGCTCCATTAATTTCATAATTTTACCATGCAAGCGCAATAACTTCCCCAAGCATTCTCCTACCGATTGCATTACCTTTCGGTTATGCAAATAGCATCCAACATCAAGCATCTGCCCATCAAGGACATTCACGCAATTAACGCGTTATATAAATTTCCCTAGAAGAAATTCGGTACGCCAGTACCGCATACATCAATGCATCTCAGCATTGTTCTAAAAGGAAAACATTTCGGTTGCCATACTAGTTAACCGAAGTGGATTATAAAAACAATCAGCAGAACCCCTGTCTGCCTGCATTTACTGTCCCACACGTGCGCAACAGATTTTCATGTTGCACCAGTACTCACGGCGGCTTTTATGCAATCTTCAAAGCACCGGCCCAATTCGCGCCTAGCTGCCAAGAGCCGAATTCAATGCCAGTGTAAATACTCACACTGGAATTCGACCCATGACTCCCTAGGATTGCAATACACAATTAACATGGTTGTAAACACAACCATCATTGTGTAATTATCCCAAATGTATCCTAATCCCTAACGTAGTATTTGGACAACTGCAAATACTTATCCCGAAGATGCTTTTTCAGGAATTTTCATTCCCACGGTTCGACCACCCATGAGCTCGCATCACGAGCCAACAAGGTGATCCGCGCGCAAAGTAGTTCAGTCGATAAAAGTGTTGTAAAGGAGTCGAGTCTCCTGGAGTCCATTATTACCGTGAACAACAAACTAGGCTGCGGCATTCTTTGCACAAGTCTCCTAACTCCAAAATTATATTTCATTAGTGATAAGAAAGTCCACAACTGTGTTCATGATCGAAACAATTTATTTTCTGTAATAGTGCAGTTCCTAATTTACATAAAACAAATTAAGGACCGGTAATAAAGTTAATCTCAGAGAGAGCTTGTGTGTTTTACTTCTTGTGGACGGTCCGTCGCGGAGTTTTGTTTCCTTGGAGGACAGTGTTCGGCGGAACTATCGTTAGGAAATCTTGGTGAACCTTGCCAAGGCCGGCATATAACCAAGAGAAACCCCACAGGACGATTCCGGAGACGCTACAACCATGAGTTGTACGCAATCTACCTTGAAGCTAATGTAAGAAAAATCAAGCTCGGTAGACTCTGGTGGGCGGGACACCTAGCTCGAATGAGCGAAGAGGAGCCTGCCCGGAAAGTCCTTTGTGGCAGAATGTATGGAAGGAGACGCCGCGGCAGACCTTGTCTGCGATGGAGGGATGGCGTAGACCAGGACGCCCAAAGCCTCGGAGTGCCAAACTGGATGACATCGGCTCGCAATCGTGACCGGTGGAGAGATTTGTTAAATAAGGGCAAGACCGGAGCCCGGTTGTAGTGCCGATGATGATGATATGATCGCGCCGGTACGGTCTTCGATGCGGGATGTGAGGTTCCGCACGCGTACTATTCAATGCATTCTGCGTGGACTGGATTGTAGGAAGGCAACAGAAGCGGACGAAATACCAGCAATAATCCTTAAGAACTATGCTCGAGAAGTGTTGCCGGTTCTTGGCAGACTCGTCCGCTTATCTTATGCATGGAGGACAATTCCTTTCTGCTCGAAGGTGCCTCGAGTTCACCCAATCCCAAAGAAGGGGAAAAAGTGTCTCCCTCAAAATTACCGGCCAATAGCATTATGTTATCTAAGGTGATGGAAAAGGTCATCAACGCCGAATTAATTAAGTATTTGGAGTAACGGACTTCTGAATGATCACCAATACGGATTTCGTGGCAGGCGGTCCACGGGAAACCCTTTGACCCTTATAACCGATATATGGACATCTGCGATTGGGGGGTATGGCGAGTCGGGGGGGGGGGGTCGCATTATATATCTCCAAGGCTTTTGACCACGTCTGGAACGGCGCATTGCTGAGCAAACCTCGTTCATACGGATTTTCCCAGCAGGCTTGCGACTGGACGAAGAGCTTCTTCGAAAATCGATTGACCCGGTTTATTGTAGACGACGAGTCTTCGGATCTATATCCTGTTAATTCCGGGTGAATCAGGTTCTATTTTGGTTCAACCTTGCTTTTGGTTTACATGAATGATTTGTTGGACTCAACGGATAACTGTGTGTTCAGTTTTGAGCATGATAGTACGCTTGTTTAGTTTTTTTTTTTGAGTGTTCGGCCGATTAGTGCTTCAACGTCGTGTCAGCTGAAATGTCGCCAGATCGACTCTTGGAAACGGAATCTGGATAAGGTCCTGCAGTGGGGGAATTCCCTCCGCGCGCGAGTGTTTCCAGAGCGTTACAACCTGCAACTGTTCAAAAGCAACTGCAACGGTGATTTGGTGGCATCTCGGGGCGCTGACTCGGTGCTCTAGGATCCGAGATCTGGGTGCCCAATAAAAGGCACCCTGAACTTTTAGCCGCGTTCGGAAGGAAGGTCTTAAGGAGAATTGTTGGCCCTGTAGGGAGCAAGGTGGAGGCGCCTGCATGGACGCTGGGTTCTACCACGTCCCCACAGATTGTTCACTAGATGCACCGCAGAGAAGACGGTAAGGCGGATGATCAACAAGCGAAGCGGACACAGTACAAGAATAAAATACACTGATATGGTTATTTGTTACTGGCTTTATTGTTTGTGATTTAGTTTAAACGACGTTATTTATTTTATCCCGATTCGATACAATTAACTATAAACTAAACCGTTGAATTTGCCGCAACGAATGTTCTTTAATTTCATGTTCAATTTTTAATAAAATTGTTTTTAAGTATTTTAAATCGCTCCACTAACTTTCTCATCGACTATTATTCGCGTCACCGTGCGCACCGGTGAGTGGGAGATCGCGTGACCGTTCTGGTCTGCTGATGTAAAACAACTCAGCGATAATCATCTCGTGCAGAGATGATTCGCTTATGGGGTGAGTTTGTGGTGTCGTGGTAGATATCCTCTCCACTAAGGATATCGTTTTTACCTACCACCAGAGAAAAGTAAAGTCTCTCTTGGTGGAATAGGAAACCAGATCTTGTAATGAAGGTGATGGTGGTATGTGTGCGATCGTTCAGATCTGTGTGGTTTACACGTGCTCGAGAGCAATGGGTAAACGAAGCAGACAGGCGGTAAAGACAAAAGGATCGAAAAGATCGTCGTCTATGGAGTGCATCGCGTCTAAATAAATACGACGATACAGCGAAGAAATGTGGTGAAAGAAAAGATGAGACGAGGGCATGATAAAAGTCTTAGATGTATGATGCCCCTGTGTAAATATACGAATAGCTATTGGGAGAGGTGCTAATAGGTTGGTGGACGAAACATATCCCTTGCTTGCATTTGTATATGCAGGGAAATTCGTTTGTGGGAAAGGGATTCTACATTTGCATTGTTTATGCTTTGAATTCAATCCGGCGGCTATGCGCGAAGTCGATGCTTGTTTGGAGATTCAAACAAAGAAGCAATTCTGGGTAAAGTGCTTGCAGCTGTATCGATAGTTGCAAGTCATTGCAAGGCGGATTAGATGGTTATACAATGACGGTTTTTGTATACCATCTGTGTCAATGGAACATGGGGTCTATGGCGACGCAAGTGTCGAACGTAAGTGTGAAAATCTACACTAATTGGAAATTAGGAAGACGCATTGATACATGTATGAATGCCCTTGTAGAAAAAAAATTCTTTTTAGGAATTCTAGGTAATGCTTGTATGCATTAATTGTCCTTGGAAAAGGAAATATTTCCAGGTGCCTATGCGATTGCATTGGCGGGGGACAATGGGAGTTGGGTTGCGGGTATGGGAGGTTTTTCAGGTAAGTGGGCCGTGCGGTTTGGCGGAACCGCCACAGCCCCATATGTGGGGGGTATTCCGGAGAGGCTACAACCATGAGTTGTACGTGATCTACCTTGAAGCTAATGTTGTAAGAAAAATCAACCTCGTTAGACTCCGGTAGGCGAGACACCTAGTTCGAAAGAGCGAAGAGGAACCTGCCGGAAAGTCCTTTGTGGCAGGATGTATGGAAGGAGACAGCGCGACAGACCTTGTCTGCGATAGAGGGATGGCGTAGACCAAGACGCCCAGAGCCTGGGAATGCCGAACTGGTTGGCGTGGGCTCAAAATCGGGATTAATTATATAAAATAAGGCCAAGGCCGGATTCCGGTCGCAGTGCCGATAATGATGAGTATGGATTTCGTATCATTTATTGTTCAACTAACATTTTTCCAACTTTCTCGCATTTTATAATACGATACGTCATTTGAGAAGGATGATGTTTCAAGTTTCTGTCTATTTGTATGTTTCTGGATGTCCTGAAAACATTCCTTGGCCATTTTGATTTTTCGAATCTTTTTACAGTAAAGGTTTGTGGGCATTGGTTGGCATCATTGGTCTACAGCGCACATGCAACAATGTTAAAGAGCACAGTACCAAAAAATCGGTTCGAAAAAATTATAAACACCACATACCACAAGATTAACGTAGGCATCACACAACTTATAAATTCTCGGATACCCGCATCCATGGTCTGATGGATCGGTGTTTTGGTTGTAATCTTTCTGATGTGGATGTGTGGCGGTTCCTTTGAACGCCACTGCTTACCTCCTCATTAACTATCCAGATAACTGCTCTCTAGAGCACCAAAATACACAAAAGCATGTACTTACCTTTACATTGTTGTATTATAAATACCTGAAATCCTGTAAATTCACAATATTCGCTGATGCAAAAGCCATCAGCACCAAACAGACATGTTCCTTATAAGCAATTTGGTTGCATCATCAAGCAACCAACATTGCCCGTGCCATATCAATGAGATATCCCCTTACGCGTCAGCCGCACACAAGCAGATGTCCCATTTTTCACTTTTTTATACATGCCCACATCGGTCGGTCATCCGACCGACAAATACATTAAGGCATACGGCTGACTGTCCAAGGAAGTCGAGTTCTCCTAAATGGAAAATTACCATCGAGAATTCGACTGCTTGAAGATGCCGCCAAGATGTGCACGATCAGCATAAATGCTGTGTGCGTTGAAGTAAGGAATAAACATCTAATGCCCGCCTAATGCCACATAGCGTTCAATTGCAACCCTTTTGGTTGCGAAATAGTTTTCCGGAGTATCGACCGTCTGCGAAGGGGTACTGGTAACCGAAAATGCTGTGCGCAGTGCATTAAATAAACACCATCGTACGATGAATTGCTACAGCTGCAGGGGTTGGTCGCGTCCCAGAGTCGTATCTGTGTGTCCGCTTGTCGTGCTGGTGAATACCCAGCATGGGCCACCGTGGTGATGGAATGTGTGTGCGCCGCCTTGTGTGGATGGTTCATCGAGGATCGTTGTCGGTGTGTCGTTTGGACCGGGGAGCTGAGGAAGATCGTTCGTTCGTGCGATGTTATAGCAAAAATGGTTGGTAAGTGAGTCTGAACGCAACCCTGTCAGTGTACGAACGCTCTTTTGAAATAAATCATATACAAAAACTGTGCCCACCAGTGATTAAAGTTTAATTCATGTTAAATCAATTTAAAATCCATACAACACTTGAATTACAAAAACTGTTCCCACAAGTAATTAAAGTTTAAATCATGCTAAATCCTTTTGATTATCGAACACGTTTGAGCAGTGGAGTCATTTTGTTTTGTAAAGCTAGAAGAAGCGATGTTTTTAGTGTAGTTGTATTTTGAGTTTGCTCATTTATACTAATAAAGAAAAAAAGACGAGCCGTCGGTGTTTTGGTTATTGATTATTGAGAAGACTCACAGAGGCAACAGATAGCGAAGGCAAGTTTGGTGACAATACCGGCAATCGACAGCGGGGATAGGAGTAGAACCCGTGCCAACGACGGCACACTATACATCATCTACCCATAGATGCGAGTCACGTTTTTGAATGCGGCGCAAGGTGCTGCAGCGCCAACAGTTCTATTCGCGTGGGAATGATGTGGCGTGGATTTTGCGTGGAAGAGTTTTGATACGCTTTGTCCCAGCTATATAAACTACTACGGTACTTAAGAGTCTTTATAATCCCCAATGTGTAGGTGCACGTGGAGATTCTGCTTTAAATGTGTCCTGGTAGACTTTTTGGGGACTAATAATTTTATATGTGTAGCCCGCATCTAATTAAGTCGTTGGGAGAAACGCATTTACGTCTGACATTGTCCCCATAATATTCGCAAAAATACCTACGGACTAATTTCTACACCCTGGTGAAGTGAGCCACACTAAAGTTACAGTCTAAAGTTTTTTATTCATATCAGTTACTTCCCCGAGCCCGCACATCAAACATTTTCCTATACTTCAAAATGTGGCATACATCATACTCCTGCTTTACGGCATAAAATCGACAACAAAAACATCCCCAGAATGAACATCAAACCATTATATTACCTGCACCCTACTTTGTAGTGAAGTACTACACGCCACCGCCAACACCTAGTTAGTTCTATTGACAAAGTCTTGAAAATAAATGTCAGCTACAAGGAAAATAACAGTATCCGCTGGCTTTCTTAATGTCACGTTAAGATGCGTCTAAAAATGTCGTTAAACTTGGCGTAAGCTGATGGATTATCTTTACCCTTTTACAGTCCCTTAAACTTGTACCACCTGAATTTTATGGCTAAACTTCATCGACACAACGGCTCATCGTTATCCTGTCATGTTTCTGACATCAAATATTCTAAACCCAGAGAGATGGCCGAACGGAATTGGGTTGAAATTTTTTTAAGAGAAATTACTTTTGTCATAAACTACTTTGCCACACAAAGTTTCCCATAATTTTCATAGTAATTTCAAGAAGTAAAATAATATTTCACGCCAAAACAAACTTGAGACTTTCACCACTCTTCGTAAGTTTACAACTCTCAACCGATCAAGCGACATAACTGATAAAATTTATATCACACAACACCAAACTTTGAAATAGTGTTCATTTTTCAAGAAGTTATATTAAATTGCAATAAAGCCAACAGGACATCGATGGGAAGTTTATCAATTTGTCTAAGCAAGTCCTTTGCGATTCATAAATCTATTTTGTGCGGGATGCTGTTTTAAATACACTCCCATCTATAGCATCCCACAGGGATAAGCTAAATACTCGAGTAGGACCATCAATTTAAATGATAATTTTATCGTAGTTTCTGGTGGCGGTGGTGGCGGCGATGGTGTCCGGGTGCTTTAGCCAGTGGTGTCGAATGTCCTTGTGGTTGTAGATGGCCCGTTTTCGTTCTCTCAACCTATAATACTATAGCCTTCAATTGAAAACTTTTCGAGATCAAATCAAGAAATCTAACTGAATCACACTTTTCCATTTTGCAATATTGTCCCCTAATCTCGGGCGAAATAATAATCGTTTATATATGTATGTAGCGGTAGCGATTGTTGAAGACGAAAATCTGGTGGCTGCCATCCGCTTATCGGTGGTTTTAAGGTGCCTTTTCTTTCGACCAACCATTACTCTTCCTCCTCCTTTGGGGCGTACTGCTTTCTGATTGTTGATTATGAAAATTATTGCTTCGCAGTCCTCTAGAAGGATAATGGAAATAGGTGGTGGTGGCCATGTTGCGGCAGGCTTCTTGGTATCCTGAAACTTTCGCTACAACTTCTGATAATATCCCCATTAGATTGGCCGTTCGTTTTGTCAATGGTTGTCCTCTTCGGTTCGAGTCTACGGATTAAATCTTTGTTGTTCTACGAGCTATTTTATTAGATGAGCAGGTCGGACAAGAACTTTAATAGGAATGTCTTAGGCTAGTACCGCGCAAAGCTCACAAACCCAACGACAAGGGCTTACAAAAATTATTCACTCACTTTTTTTGTGTGTAATTCTTTGAAGAAAGTTTCCATAGGATGTCTCATCAAAAAGTATTTGGCGATTTTGATTTCAGGGAACTTAAACACCTCGTCCCACATAGTGCGACTGCTAAAGAGGCCAACTTCTGTTGTTTCATGCTACATGGCCAAGGGTGAGGCTATTGTAGTTTGCAATGATGATACGACGCTTTCGTACACGTGAAAAAGGTAAATGATCATCGTCCTTGTGAGAAAATTTCAAAGTAATGGGGAGCCAGCTGGACTGATAGCACAGAGCCCCAAAAACACCTGAACTTTCGTACCAGCTGGATAGAACCCGATTTATTTTCTTCTTCCTATGGTTCCAGGTCGCTCGTCTACTTTTCGCGGTTGGAAGATAATAAAAGACAATAGACGGCAGGGATAATAAAGATTATGAACCGCACCAGTGGCTTCGTGGGATATTTTAAGATATTTTTCCAGTAGATTTGATGTTTTTTAAAGAAAATAATCCTGAAAGTTATCTTGAGGGCGTGAACTTTTTTGCTAGGAAAGATATCATTTTCACGAGAGATGACTAAAAACATTATTGTCCAGATTTACGATTCTGTGTCAAGGCTTTGGTTGGATTTGGGTGACCAATTTTATTATCCATATTTGCGGCTGCGAAAAACTTCGTTTGTTGCAAGGGAACAGTGCGTCTGTAGTTATGTCCGCGATTGTAAAGGGGATTATTGGAACTACCGTCATTCGAATAACTCAGTGTCCTAAATGAAGAATTCTGACAGAAGATTCTTGAAGTGGTAATTGAATTCTCCCCCAAGAAATTTCATTTGTTTTTCCTTCTCTCAAATAATCGTAACTTTTTCTTCTAAAGTTAAAAAAAAAACTGTGTGTATCCCTGCTGTACAATACTTTTTGATGTAGCCTCTTTAAAAGACCAACTCACCTACTTGTGTGGAGTTAAGTCAATCTCCTAAGATAAACACACTAAAAAAAAGGATAGTAACAACAGTCAACAAAATAATTTGGAGAGCTCACGTCGAGCTGGTAAATTATTATAGAGCAAAAGACATTGTTTTAAAAATATATAGTCTTAGCGTTTTGCCTAAAACTGTAAAACTGGTTTTGTAAATAAACGCGTTTTTAAATCATATTAATTTAATTATTCTCAAAAATAATTCATTCAGATTTCTTTAAACCATGATAAGTTTCAGACAACAGCAGGGTGCTTGAAAAAATACTTAATGAGGCGCTGCTGGGTTAAGTTTGAAACCTCTTCTTCTTTGGACTTGATTGAGTTGGGTGCTTTTTATACAAAAGCGCGAACATTGTCGTTATATAGATTTAAGATTATAGTTGTAAAGGAATTGCTTTCCTAAATCTCTTAAGTACTAGTTGTAAAATATACCATAAATGTAATTATCTACCAAATAAAAATTGAATTGAATTGTTAAGTATATAAATGATGACCAAACATAAAAAAAAAAAAAAAAAAAAAAAAGCGCGAGCTAGGTTTGTGGGGTTGTGGGGGTTCGAAGTATTGATGTCTGTCACGGGCACTTGGTTCACATAACTGCCCCAACAATTGTTCCACCAAAAGAAATGTTCACCAGTTAGGAAGATGAAATAATTAAACGCACTGAATGTTGGTTGATGTTAATCCGTTTTATTATTGTATTGTTTTTCTTCTTTTACTTAACTTTACATTATATAAGTTGAAAAACTTCTTTCTCGACACTGTGACCGCGGTAATTAAAAATTGTACCCAAATGCATGTGAGGACTTTGGTGTTGATATGTGATTCGCGCAACGACAATATTCGACTTTGGTAACGTGGGTGTGCGCGACGAGGGATGATTTTGACACGGTGCGTCGTGACCGTTACCGGTGGTGGATATGTAACGATTGATCCCAATTAGGGATGAAATTTTAATTTTGCATTCGCACGGCTATTAGCCAATCATCATCGCACTCTCTCATGAATCTTTTCAGTTGCACGTCTCAGTGAGGTGAATAATACTTGCACATCATTCGACAGTCGCTGGACATGCGAAGGATGAAAAGAACAAACGAGAGAGCGCAATAACTTCGGGATTGGCTTAGATTGTGTGCTGGTAGCAATGCAGCCTCTGAGGATGACCTACTGCCCTAGTGCGATGACTGTGGTGATCTCAGGGTGCATTGAACCCGGGGAAGATGGAAACGGAAAGGAGAGGAAAGTGTTTTGTGGGTATTCACCTGTAAGAAGAGATCATTGATCCCAAGCGAATAGATGGTCTGGGAAATGTGAATAGGGCGCCGAATTGGCTGGGGAAATCTGATCATGGGAACTAAATTAAATACTTTAATAATTTCCCCAGTGATTGCATGATTATGCAACCGCGTCGTTTGATTAGACGTTGCCGTTGCTAACCGGCATGATGCGATTTCCGGTGGGTATCTCATGGGTTAACGAAATGGAGTTGCCGTATGGCGAAAAGGTAGCCGAATTCAATTATGCATTATCTGCATAGAATAATGAATTCAGTTACGCGTCCGTGATTGAAATATGTTTCATAGGTGGAATAGCTTTTAAGGGGAATAAGGGTAGAAATGACGCGCTGAAAGCGGTAGAAAAAAGGTATGAAATTGTGGGCTGGTTCTCTATGTGGTATACAGAACCCCCACGGGTCGCCGCGCCGTGTCGTAAGAAATACCACGTACAACTCTTGTTTCAACTGTTTGACGGTATCTTTATTTTCTCTTTTCTTTTCACAACGTTTTGTAATTTATTTTTGAATATAATTAATTAAAATAACGATTTTTATCTTCTATATATGTTGACTTCGATCACTCTCAATTGACGACCAAAAACTCAGTCACTCCATACACCAATATACTTCTCCATTACACCTCGGTATTGAGTTGCAAAAGTGATTTTCACGCTTTTGAACAAAGGATCAAGAGTTCGGTAGTTGCTGAGACTGCAATTTGTCACCTTTGCAAATTCCATATCGAGTTATTAAATCTGGAGTTACCAACCTGGTCTATACGCTGATGCTGCATGGGAGTCAATGATCTAGGAAAAACAGCCTTGGTATGCGAAATTGCTGTTTAAACATATTTGGTGGGTGGAAACTTAGGTGTAGGGAGTATTAAGCGGCGACGGGATGCCCGGTGGCAACCGTATTTCGCGCACAAAAGGGAAAACCCTTAAACATCAAAGCACCGAGAGGGCAAGGAAGGGAGGTTTTGATAAACATTATTCTTGAGTGCATTCAAATTTCAGCAACGACGAAACACATGATCAGGTAGAACATTCCCCACTCGCGTGGTTTGGACAAGAAAGAGTTCTCTGTGTTTATTTCTATGCCTGAAGGTCGTTCAATGTAAACTTATATATAGAGGAGGATCTAGTAAGGAGACGGAGTTTGAGAGCAGGGGGTGGGGGGGGGGGGGGGGTGTTTAAAATCAAAGAAGGTGTGGTAAGAGTTGGCCCTCCATAACATTCACGAAATGGGTTCATTACAACCATAAGAGCAAGTGCAAAAGACGATGATTCCGCAAGTTACGGGGAATAGTGTGAAATTGATTTTTTTACACTAACGCGCACACAAAAGGGGATTTTGCAGTACCCTTAAATGTCAGAGTATAGGAAGGAGAGGAAATGGATAAGGAAAGGAAGTATCGATGTACTTTGGTCTTAAACAACGAGGAAACACATGATCAGGTAGAGTATTCTGTGGTGTTTATCGCCCATGCGGTGTTTGCCATGTAATGATTAACATGTGATGAGATTTACCTCTAGTATGGCCATATGATAAGCATGGATGGTACGAGGCAATACCTGAATTTTGTTCAATAACAATCTAAACCTGACTTCCCTATTTGTTGCTGTTTAAGCGCAGCCCACTGAAAGAGTATGGCGTAGAGCGCCGCAGTTAATTGATTCAAACACGCTTTGGTTTTTGATTGATTTATTATTGAAATTGTTGGGGTATTTATACTCCCAATCAATCACTCAATTATTCATAAATTTTTTAATCTACTCATACAAATTATGCTTCATAAGCTATTTCACACTTAATTCGTAATTCACTCAAATTACAAATTGCTTATTATGCTATTCTATTCTCTATCACAAGCTTGATGGATAGTGTAAGAACAATGACACGATTTGACCCAATTAATTTCTGAATCATTTACCAGCAGCAAGCTCGCAAACGATTGTCATTTGATTCTTACAAATCGTAACCGGAGCAATTCGTTTCTTAACTAAATGAAAAGAATCGACCTTTAATGGTTGTCGGCAACGAATGCTGGTTACCTGAAACTTGTTAATTGTGACAAGGGCTAATTGATTTACTTGATATGATTCTTCATGGTCGTTCGTGGCTATGGTGTTACACTACACTTCCACATTCGTGTGGTTCGGCTAAAGAATGACTCTCTGTGTTTGTTTGTGCGCCTGAAGTTTACTTTCAACGTGAAGTGATGCGCATTCTCAGGTTAACGGGTATCGCGGAAAAATGTCTGAACTCAGCAAGTTCTGTTGAGCAACGACCGTGATAATACCTATAGAAGAGAGATAGGCATGATACGTTGCACCTATGTTCTAACGACGGAATTGATCGAATCACAGCTGGGTGCCCAATGAATTTCGCTGCTCTTTTGCTGCATCCTATAGAGCACGTGTAGTGCAGTTTTGGATGCGCGTGACCAAATAAGGGAGTTGAACCCCATAAAATAAATGGTGGGCAGGTTGGATGGAAAGAAGTATCTTTTGTATCTCTTAAGGAACCCAATATATTTGGCCGCACTTTTCGCAGCTTCCAGTACGTGTTCGTTCCAGTTAAAAGACGAATTAATTCGGGTGCCGAGGATTGATAATTCCTCGGTTTCGTCAATGCAAGTGCCGTTCATCGACAGTATATTTATTCTGGAGATGGGCTGAAAAGCCCTCGAACGCCTTCTTTATAGTCCAGACATGTCTATGTACATACAGGCCAAAGTCTCTGCCTTCAACCTAACGAAGGCCAGGACGATCCTTCTCCCTGTTCAATCCAAGTTGACATGCAGTCTCCACATGACGCCCCTAGATAGCTACTTTGGCACCCGACAAGTAGTGAACCAATGCATGCAGCGACAACCTGAGGAAAGTTAGCGCAAGGTTAATAACCTTGCCCGTAAAAATGAATTATTATGGACCGGATACCGGTGGAGAGACTTGCCAAAACAGGCCAAGACCGGATCCCGGTTATAGTGCCGATGATGATGACGATAACCTTAAGAATAAATAGGAAGTGACCAAGATGACTGGCATGGGGAACCCCTGACGTGGGGAGAAAAGGATTGGGAAAGTTGGATCTAAATCTGACACGGTAGGGTCGATCGTTAAGATAAGAAGAAATCCACTTAATCAGTAGAGGTTCGAAACCAAAGGAGGTTAGCTTAAAGAGGATGACATTGTTGGAGATTTTGTCGAGGGCCTTGCTGAAATCGGTTGTGATTACATCGACTTCGTTGGCATTCTCGAAGGCACGAAGAGTGTAGCAAGAGAACTCTTTGGGGGACAAAACGTAAGAAGCAACATTGAACGCTTTCGATCCTGTGAATGTGACTTAATTCCGAACGCATACTGATGCCCGCGCACTCAAGGAGCTAAACGCAAACAAATCCGGTGGTCCGGATGGCATTCCCCCAATTCTCTTGAAGAAATGTTACTCTTCACACGTTAAACCACTGCGGAAACTTTTCCATTTGTCTTCCTAATAAATGGAAGTCAACGGAAAAGGTTTCCCAAATAAAAAGAAGTCAGCGAACATTCAGCCAACTCCCGAAAAGGGCGACAAATCGTCCTTCTCTTCCCATAGCACTAACTTCTATTCTCTCGAAGGTAATGGTATCACTTAGGAACAGTCAAGTCTCGAAATATCTGGAATTAAATAACCTCCTCAATGACCGCCAATATGACTTTCGTAGCAACAGGTCTACAGGAGATCTAATGGGGTACTTGCCGAAAAGTGGAGCCATTCCATCCACTACTTCGTCGAAAGCAAGGTCGTTGCACTGGATATCTCGAAAGCCTTCGCAAGAGTGTGGCATCCAGCCCTTTTGACGAAATTACATTCATGTGGAGTGGACAATTCCCTGATCCAATGGATAAGAAACTATCTTTCTGGCCGTTCAATCCAAGTGCTTCTTGATGGTGTCACATCTATCTCCCATCAAATGAATGCAGCAGGTGTTCTCCAGACTTCTGTACACTTATCCACTCTCTTCCTGGTTTTTTTTTAAATGATCTCTTGTCCATTACCAAAAACTAATTCACTCGCTTGCTGATGATGGCACGTTCAGTTTCTCACACTTATATGAATATTCCCACCCACACACTTCGAATATCACTACCAACCAGCAACTTGTGCTTGACACATTGAATTCCGACCTCAACGAGACATGCCGCGTCAATGGCTGAGTTGCTAAGGAGGTTGCGTCTTACGTTTGATTGTGCAAACCTAGGTTCAACTGACGACTCTTGCTGTTGTGCAGTTCGGCACAGTTACGGTGGTACGTAGGGTCCCATAGCCCAGCCGCCCGGTCAAATATCACCTCTTTAAGCTATAGGCTTCGAGAAATAGTTGTCAACGACGCGGTGTGAAGTCTGACGTTGTCATTGGGAAACTTTAATATCGCTTGTTGTCATTGGGAAGCTTTAATATCCCTCGTTCTTAGAAAGAGTTAGGGCGAGTTGCTAGCCAATTGCGCACGTGCTCCTCGACTTCTTCATTACTTTCGAATTTTTTTTCTCAAAGTGATTCTGGGGCGTTTCTAACAGAAACACACGATATGCAGGCAAATAGTGAAGAACGCCGAAAGGAAATTCGAATAAGCAAAAGCATCAGAGTATACCATAGCGCTAACATAACAATTCCACATCAGTTGAGTGTACTTGAGTTTAGAAATCGAATTCGTACACGCGGCCAGTAGTCGGATGCTTCAATGCTTCACTTTTCACCCGTTTCATCGTATGTGCAAATCACCGTCTTCACTATCCTTGCTTAACGCGACAATTCCTTCAAGGGTGCAAACAAAAAATAGTCATAGGGAGACAAGTCTGGGCTATAAGGAGGGTGTTCGAGGGTTTCCCCGCCCATTTCTTCCAATGTATCCGTTGTCAAGGGCACAGTGTGAGGCTTGGCGTTGTCATGAAGAAGGACATCTCGAAGGGGCATACCTCGTCTTTTGTGTCGATGTGCGGCTTTTGTAGACGGGCCCAACTGACAGTAGTAAGTTGCATTCAACAGTTAAACGACTTTCAATAAGCTCTCCAACGGCAAGGATGTTGTTATCTGTACGACCTGTCCTTGGGCGTCGTTCATGACTTTCGTTTTCGATACGTTATCGTCCACTTTTAAATTCTCTGGCCCGCGTATACACACGATTCTGATACAGTGTATCATCATCAAACTGTGCCTGTGTATAATAATCCGTTGTGCAACAGACGTATGTACCTCTTGCTCGCTCATGGCTGTACTGACTGCAAAGTCGAACTCGACCCCTAGCCAAGCCGGTTCCCCTACTCAACAGCCGCGCACAAGATTATCTAACTCGCAACTTGTTACTAAGCAAAAAAGTGAAGTTACCGTTTATATTTGATTCACCCTCGCGTTATCACGGTCGTTGCTTAACAGAACTTGCTGGATATGTTCCGCTCCTTCAGGCATTTTCCCGCGATACGCGTCTGTGGGGAAGGAAGTATTGTGCCAGGCACGGGCACTCGTTTCACTCCTATCCCCATCCGTCGGTCACTAAAGTTCCAAAAATGTTCCGCCAAACACTAAACGAAAACTGTTCGCCCGGAAAATAATAACCTGGACAATTAAAACACCGACGTATGTTGTTCGAAGTTAGCTTTGTAATTTGATTATTTTTTATTGGTCCGTAAATCGATTGCACTTAATTGGATTAAAGAAAAAAAATATTAGACAAGATTAAAAGGACACACAGAAACAACATATAAGACGTTAAACTTATTTTAATTGAAAGAATACTTACTCCACTCGACTTAATTATCTACGCTTCTCCGCCGCGATACAAAGAGCGGGAGCGGCATGACCGTAGCGATCAGCGGATGGTAAAGGGATCTGCGATAATTATCTCGTGCAGAGATGATTCGCTTATGGGGTGAGTTTATGGTGTCGTGGTAGATATCCTCTCCACTAAGGATATGTTTTACCTACCACAAGAGAGACGTAACGTCTCTCTTTGTAGAACACAGAACCAGATCTCGTAATGCAGATCATGGTGGTATGTATGTGATCGTACCCATCACCGTGTTTATCGTTGCATTTAGCAAAGGATAAACGAAACCTGAAACGAGAAAAAAAAGAACAAAAGGACAAGCGACCAAATGCTTCGTCCGGTAATGAGGGTCATGTTTACGCTGTGTATCGTCGCTATAATAGACGTTGGGATGAAAAAAGGTGCTAATGGGATTGGTGGCAGAAACGAATCCGTTGCCCGCATTTGTATATGCAGGGAAATTAGTTTGTGGCGACGTACGAAATTGATGATTGTTTGTCGATTGATGGTGAATCGTCGGTCGGCTTGTTGCAGCTGTAAAAACAAACCGCCCGACGTTGCATTTCAATTGATAACAATGGGTGCCGAATATTTTGTATTTATGGTGCATATGCACATTAAGGAGCTATTTTTAGGAATTTTATCTAACGCGTTGTATGCATTAAATGTCCTTGTAAAAGGAGATGTTTCAGGTATGCTGGGTGGAGATTGCGGGGCAGGTGTGGGAAATTGAAATTTGGCTGGGAACCAAAGGTACCAAATAGGTTTTGGGATTACTGAAAAGGTAGAAAAGAAATCTTACAGGAAATTATATGCGAAGATATGCATGAAGGTAAGTTTTCTTTTACAGGGACTTTTTAGATTATACCTTAGATAATCCTAGATGCGTAAAGCATTTAAGGTGCTTATGCGAATGCATTAGCGAAATTATATGATTGGATGGAAGATATGGGGGTTTTTCAGGTAAGTGGGCCGTGGGGTTTGGCGAAACCGCCACACGTCAAACTGAAAATGCACATCAATTCACGTTGAAAGTCAACTTTAGGCGCACAAATGAACATAGAGAGTCATTCTTTAGCGGAACTACACGAATGTGGAATGCTCTACCGGCTCATGTGTTTCCTCGTCGTTGGAATGTCCACTCATTCAAGACCAATATACCTCGATACGTCCTTTCCTTATTCACTTCCTCTCCATACGCTCTCACATTTAAGGGTACTTCAAAATTCCCTTTTGTGTGCGTTTGAGTGTAAAAACAAAAAAAAATCTTCTTCAAATTTCACAGCACACTTTGATATTTAAACAAATATATCAATTATATTAGCTATCGGACATGCGGAAGAAATATCGTATCTGTAACTGGCCCTGGTTGTATGCTCTCTACCATTTTGATGCGACGAAAACAAGCCTTCTGTAGAAAATAATAAATATCCTTCCTAATGTTTACTAGTGGCCCTGTGCCTGCGATATTTGTCTGTTTAAAGGGTTTTCTCATGAGAGAAAAACAAATCGCAATACTGTTCGTCCAACCAAACATGTTATTTAATTATGACTGTTAACAGATTGCGATTCCACAGATGCATACCCCTAAAGGTCTGATACTTTCTTCCTAACCAAATACGTCACTATTTTGTTTTCGTTAAATGGATCGTATAAGCTTCGAATATAATTGGGTTTTCAAAAGCACTGGCATATTGCTTCAAGGCACTGACATTAATAACAGTAGTGCCATGTGTGCCTTAGCAATTTTAGCTCAGTGTGCTGTTTCTTGTTCGAATTTTTAGTCACAAACCCACGCAACAAGATCAACGTTCCACAATTGCCCCAAGAATGTTGTAATTGATATAAACAAACCGCAATGGAACTCCTTCGAAGGCTCCTTTTTAATTCCAACCCCACTCTTCCCATTGTATTTTTGCGAGCGCGCCTTGTGGGCAAGATGAAATTGTGGCGCACTGCTGTTAACATTAGTTTGACATGCATCCGTGTGTACCACATGCGCATTTTCCGGGCAGAGCAATTTTACGAGCTATTTTTTCATAATCATTCCTTTAATTCTCGTCGTGCACTCGACCATTCCACGGAAGTATGTCTATGTTCCCATTTTACTCTCAATTAAAATGAAAAGACAGAACGGACTTTTTTTTCTTAACTGCAAATTAAGTTCATACATTGTGAGTTCAGTAATCCCTAGAACACAACTCAATTGTGAACTGGTCTTGCATGTAGACAGGACACGAGGAACAGTCTCGTCGTTAAAATTCAAAATCTCGCCGACCAACATAGGACGATAGTTTTCCCATCAACAAAGGATTAATCTGCAAATAGTTATTTACAGGACTTTCAAAACTAAGATCCACAAAGAATAACACGAACAAGTTTCTGCTAAAGGATAAACACAAACAGCACCGCCGACGTTTAATGAAAGTGTTGCATAGCAATGTTATCGTTTAACATCGTATCCACGCGGAACTATGCTCCAAAAAAAAAAAAGGAATCTCAAACAAACTGCCACCAGCCCATTGGCTCAGGATCGTATTGCAATTATGACTGTACTCCATAAAAGTTGAGTTGAGGATGAAAAGACGTAACCTTCTGTCGGCAACAATGTTTTTGAATGTACAAAAGTTGTGCTTTTGTGTCCCTTTCGCTTGTTTTGTATTAGGACTAGCAAAGGAAGGGAAGGTTTTTGTGTCTGGCAGTTTGCTAAAGACCTACAATGAAAAGTCCGCCAGAATTTTAGAGCCTAAAAGCGGATGAATAATAATTACTTGTTTTCAGTTGTTCGTTGAAGGAGGGCTGTTATTGTAAAACAAAGCAGCTTTAATAACCGTGCTTCAAAAGAGCCTGCTGATGGCCGTGTCATGAATGTGGTTGTAGTGGACTTGAGTTAGTTTTTATCCTTCGAAAGAGTTTTGTGTTGGAGGGTAAGAATTCCTGTAGACCAGAAATACCAAAAAGGGCGGCTGGTTTGTTGTGGATGGTTACACTCACTTTGAACCAAATAGCTTCAGTGAATGACGATATTCCTCACATAGTGATTAGATTTCTCTACCGATATTAATGCCGTTGCAAGATCACATACGGAAACTTGAAAAGGCGTTGAACTAGATAGAGTGGGTGCCAGAAAAACGAATGTTACCATTCGCACCACAGAGTATAGGCATAATACCTCCTGACTTTAATTTCGGTTCCATAACTTGCTATCGAATATTTTTGAATGTTAATTATCTAATTGGCTTATCAATAATTATGTTAAATTGCCTGAACCTCACACACATTCTACTCACAGTATGGGGAACGTAGGGGTAAATTCTGATTGTACATTAAGGAATACAAAGACCTATCTCAGCCAAAGTATATGCAGAAGACGAATTTTTTTAGGTCCATCTGATCGGCATCTGAGAGCGACATGCAGTGACATTACATGTTTCCTTCATCCGTCATTTTTGATTGAGACTTCCGAGAGAACAATTTTTATATTACGAGGGTGAATCAAATATAAACGGTAATTTCTTTTTATGCAATTATATAATAATGTTACACACTAACTATGCTATCAACATCTTCCAATGTAGTCTCCTGTGTGATCTACACACTTTTTCTACTTTTAAATTTCCTGGCCCACGTAAACACACGATTCTGAGACAGTTTATAATCACCAAACTGTACCCTCAATGAAGAAAAAATTTCCGAGGGTAATCTTGTGCGTGGCTGTTTTTTGGTTTATGAAGAGTAGGGCAACCGACTTCACTAGCGGTTGCGTGACTTTGTAGTCAGTACAGCCATGAGCGAGTAACAGGGACATACGTCTGTTGCGCAACAATTATTATAAAATTTTTAACAAATGAAGGCGTTGAATCATCGGAAATTTTGTCTCGATTTTGTCAAACCAAGATTTATCAGATGAATTTCATGTGATAGAATACGGAATGTACAATAGATCTCCATTCCGGGAAGAATAATCTCTGTGACCGACCCCGCACATCCGTTAACATCGGAGTCTCCAAAGCACACCTACGACCACGGAAAGGATGTTAAGAAATCTCGCAAAACATCCCAGTTGGCAGCACTATAACTCCATACAACTCCATACAAGTTGCTTAGATCGGTTATTCGCTTAGAATTCAACTGGTTGCGCGACAAATACCAAGCAGTGATATGGGTTTCCCAGTGGCCCAGCAATCTCCACGGTATAATTGCTGGGCTCGGATATCAAAAACAGATCCAGGGTGTTCGCACATCACCTCAGGCACCCGGCACTCGCGTAGGTTCCTCCACGAGTTGAGTCAAATTGCGACTAACAGCGAACATCTCCGCCAGCCTCCCTCCCTCGTCGGTTCTGTTAAAATGTACAAACCAGCAGGAATTTTGAAAATTAAAATCGCCAAGGACGACAATTTTAGAAGTCAGGTGGTTGGTCTGTATTCAGTCGATGGTAGGTGAAAGATGTTCGAAAAATATCGCTGGTCTTTCGTCATTCGGGGAGCGGTAAAGACAAAAAAAAGTAACACAATTCCTCTGCACGACCCTCAACCTCATGATGTCAATTATATTGGTTTCCAACGTCTCCATCTTCTGGCTAGCCAGATCGAACCGTGTGAAGACGCAGACTCCACCATTAAAACGGAATCTCGAATGTAAGTCGTACCCTGGGCAACGAAGATATGTCGAATCAGTTGAGGAGTCGACCTGGGTCTCAATTACGTCAAGGATATCAGGTTTCGCTATTTGCCAATATTGGTGGCCGGATTACATTCGTATCGGTGTTATAAAATCCTATTATCAATAGAATATCGACAGAGCCTCGAGAATGAGCCCGATTATGCGATGACAAATTTGTAAAGTTCGGTTATTTATCATAATATCTGCATGATGTTCCCCCTGACATAGTCCCCCCGGAAATCCGAATGGAAAACTAGTTTACCACCGGAATTCTTTATATCAGAAGGTATCATCATGACTTGTCTCCGTGTCAGTCCGGGCCATCAGCCATACATCCGAAACATTCTCTCGGCGATATCGCGGAATGTACACCATGGCGGGGTGATATCTAACCTTGGAACCGACTAGCAGCTAAACCAACCTTTTCTCGAACCGGTCCCTCAGCCAAGCCCCGAAAGATGGCCAGGGATTTCTCCCGACCATTTCATGGAGCTTGATAGGGTGGCATTTCACCGGGCGGCAGGGCGTTGGGACCGCACCTACCACTCGGCCTTTAGTCGCCTCTTACGACAAACCGGCCTAGCTGTGAGTATATTCTAACGCCTTACTCATGGGACTAGTCTCGTCCTTTATTCTCTAGTTTCGGTTAGGGCTAGGATATCAGGTTTTTCGGTTTGCAAATTTTGGTAGACGACGTTTACATTCATATTGGTGAAGTCGATGCCACCGATGTTACAAAAAGCTTAATCAGACGCTGAAAGTATTTTGGCCCGATTACACGCCGACGAATTGTTAAGTCAATGACTTGAGTCCTCTTTTCCTCAATCTTCTTCTCACTCCGAAGTTTTTGGTCGAAGACCTTCTTTTTACGTCAGTTGTTCTATTCGATGATCGATCTGAGGGTGCGTCGAAGGGTCGCGATGCTTCGTTAACTCGAGTGACGGAAACCTGAACAGAGTGTTTATCTTCGTACCGGCGTTCGAATCACACGCGCTTCACTACTGGCGCAAACGCTATAACTGGTGGCCCCGACGTGAACTGTACACACACAGCACACAATCTTCCATTGGTAAAGAGAACTTTACTACTCGATCGCGACTTCCGCATAGACCACCGGCACACTCGCCTGCTCCGACGTCCTCTCACCCGCTCGTTCCTCGCTCCCTCGTTCGCACACGAAGTTGATCGTAATAAAGTTACTGAGGAGGTGGTGGTGTGGCGTTTGTAACAGATGCACACACAATATGCAAGCAAATAGTGAAGAACACCGAAAGGAAATTCGAATAAACAAAAAGTACAAGAGCCGTATACCATAGCGATAATAACAATTCCACATCGGTCGAGCGTACTTGGGTTTAGAAATCGAATTCGTACACGCGGCTGTGGCCTGGTACGTTGAGCCTGGGTTCTATCTTTGAGTGATTCTAACCGTGATAGCGTCGATTCACACGCTCTTACCTACCGTCGCAAACGCTATAGGTCTACCATAAATTATAAAGGGTTTTTCAAAAGCAGCTTATCAAATTTGTATGTTATTCCAAACGAACCCCTAACTTTTTTCCAACATCTAGCTATATCAAAACACCAGTCAACGTTTAAATTTTTGTTCTGGTGAAACTCATTAACGAACAACTTTTCGTCTACCGAAATTTTAAGTTGATGATCGCAACTTTAAAGGCATATATTCCTCATTTTGGTCGTAACAATTGCCCTACCACATAGGCTGCGCCTGCTGTAGTAAATAAATTTCTGTTAAAATATTCACTGTTGAATGTTTCTCTACTCTCACTGGCACAACGCACCAATCGAAGTACCGAAAATATCATAACCGTAAGTGCTTCAGTTCAAAATGGGCTAAATCTTCACCCCGTTCACAGGAATTGGGAATCTCTCAAGTTGCATTGTGACGAATATTGCGTAAATACCTTCCATTCTTAAGGAACACATGTATACTGCACCTGGAATAAATTTCAGTCCAATATCTCAATTGTTTCGTATTTTATTTAAATACAAAATTGTTATGTCTCCATTGAAACTTTCGATATTTTGATATCTGATACTGTAAACGGAACAACATTCTACCTTATACTGTACACACATGTTCCATCTACGCCAACCAACTGTCTTTGAAGTTTATCTGTTTTACTAAACCCACCAATTCAAAAACAATGCGAATCCAATGTTATAGAATAACAGCTATTGCACATAACGACTCTACTTTAATAGAATGGATTCATAGCTCAAATTTACCGGTAACAATAAAATGTTCCAAATAAAAACACTACTTCTAGCTGACCTAGTTTCCACCAAGCACCCATAAACTCTTAAAAGTCTGCGACATATCGGACGTTTACGACCAATTCGCAACTTGCGCGAATTTCGTATTTTGCATGAATTAGAAATTTTATTCACCTAGAGGAATTGTCATTTGATCGCTTCTTACCCGACGTAATTTCACTTCCGCCAAGTAAAGACGTCAAGTGTTATCGTAAAGTTAGAATGTCAAGTGAAGTACGCTCCTTTGCATTTTATGTACAAAGTGATCCATCAGAATTTCGATCCAAGTCCGAGGCAATTTGTCTCGTGAAACGTTCTCCTGTGACTGTGAGTGTATGTCTCAAGAATTTCACTCCGTACTCTTGTCCTTGTTCCAGTCTTCAGCAGCTTCGCACCATGTACACCAAATGGAAAGTCATTTCAACCGGTTTTCATGCAGCTACCAGTTTGGGATTGAGTTAAGCCTGTTCCCCATGAACCAGCTACTTTCCACACTACCGCTGCAGTACATTCTAGTTGGTCTCCTTTCCGTTTGTAACCTGATCTGAAGATGACTGGTCTGGTTAATGTATTAGGCTGTCGCTCTTTCCAATCCATCGTAAGAGGGCACTGAACGCAAGACACAATTGGAGCAAAACAAGGCACCAGCAATCTCTTGGAGGAGGTTACTACAAATTGAAATTTTTAGCAACGTACGGGAAACGTACTTCAGTTAAATAAATCCCGGACATTATTGCGGCCAGTAAAATGTCCAGTGACCACAGGCACAGAAGAGAAGAATATATCAATACATTGAGAAGCATCCAGGATGGGACGTTGAAGGTTCACAACGTAAACGTAAAAACAGATTAATGTCAATTGTAAGTCCTGAGCTAGTAAAGATGTCCTTTATGGGATTGTGGAACGCATGTGGCGACATTTGGATTTAATTGAGTTACAATAAATCAGGATCTGCCATAAGCTAACGCCGGCGTTTTCTCTTCCTTCAGGCAACAAATGTTCACTTATCATTGGAACGATTTTTAAAAATGTCCATGCGTTCGAGCAGTCAATATGGGAGCAAAATGATTGCGTTAGCGAAAGGACATCGATGAGATATGACAACGTTTCGCAAATTATATTCGACAATGTATGTTATACGCGTGCGAATGGTCAATAAAAAAAGAAAACCGGAAGGAACATTCATAACGTTAATAAATTTCAGAAGACCAGCACTGGACTCAATGCTATCTGTCAGTCACGTCTTTGGCGATTTCTTGCTGGAGGATGGTAACAGAAACGGCTTAGTGATGAAATCAATAGACGTTGCTGATACTGAATCAGCTGGCGCTGGATAAAGACAATATCCGACAACAAACTAAATTTGAAATATAAACCTCTTAATATTCAGGGAAAGTCCAAATTGTGTGTTACACTGTTGTGATTTGGTAACTATTCGGGGCTGATACTTTAATTTACAGCCTCAGTAATTTACATTGTGCACGTCGCCTTTAAAAAGTCTTTGTAAACAAACAAACCAGCTTTCAGGAATCTCTCCGCTCTACAGCGAGATCAGTTTGTCCACCGCCAAGGGCTATGCAGAAATTGCCTCAGTCCAGACCACAGCATTAACCAATGTGAGAGAGGAAACTGCCGAGAGTGTAACGGGCGGCACAACACACTGCTGCATCAATCGGTAGACGTTCCGACGTTATCACCAAAGGTTGGACCATCAGAGGGATCTTGCGCGACCGTACAAACCCAGGATTCACTACTACCTATAGCAATAGTAACGGTGATGGGCGACAGAAACCAGTTGGTTCCTTGCCGGGTGCTTCTGGACTCCGGTTCGACCACATCCTTAGTCCGAGAAACATTCATTCAGCAGTTGGGCCTGCGACGCACGCAGGCGAAGGTGAAGATAAGTGGCATAGGGGAAGCTAATCCACAACTCAGCCGAGAAAAGGTCGAGATGCTACTGAAAAGCCGAACGGGTGAAACAAGTATTCGGGTACCGGCATTGGTGATGGGAGGATTGACTTCGGATCTGCCGTCAAGGTCACTGGAACATGACTGGCGAAGCTTTTCATCGCTGGCGTTGGCCGGCCCACTATCCCACAAATCAAGACCCATTGACTTGCTGCTGGGTTCGGACACTATCTTCCAGGTCCTGCGCGATGGACGACTGATGGACCCCGACAGTAAAATGATTTTTTTTTAATTTTTTTTTTTTTTTTATTAGACTTCTCTCGGGAGAGGCGAACCTATAGCACCGAGTGGACGCCCCGAGATGCCATCAAATAACTGTTGCAGTTCTTTTTGAACAGTTGCAGGTTGTAACGCTCTGGGAACACTCGCGTGGGAAGGCAGTTCCACAGCTTCCCCGCTCTGTAACGGAACGAGTTCTGATACAGGGATGTTCGCGCTGTCGGGAGATGAACCACAAACGGGTGCGATCCGTCGGATTGTCTTGTGGAGCGCATATAAACCGAATTGCGTGGAACAATGCCAAGAATCTCCGAAGAACAGCACCCGTGATAATATCTATAAAACAGACAGAGGTCGGCTACGCGCCTTCGATGTGATAGCGACTGTAGTCCCGACGTCAGCACCGAGTCCCCGATCAGGCGGATCGCTCGTCTTTGCACGCTCTCAAGTAGGTCGAGGGTATGTTTAGGAGCCGAGCTCCAAACATGAGAGCAATATTCGAGCGCGGGTCTAATTTGAGATTTATATAGGAGAAGAAGTTGGGCCGGAGTAAAATATTTCTTGGGTCTAAAAAGATAACTCAGTTTCCCTGAGCCTGATCTGGTGATACCCGATACGTGTTTATGCCATGATACATTCCCACAGACCGTGACGCCGAGCAATTTCAAACTTTCCCCAGCCTCGAAGTCTCGGCCACTCATCATCAGCTGTGGAACCGATGATCCAGTTTTCTTTGTGAATGTTGTATACTGGGTCTTCGTTGCGTTGAAGTCGACAAGATTGGCCTTTCCCCACTGCAGAACTCTATCTAGATCCTGGTTCAGAGAGTCAATCTGTCTAGATCTCAGCTGGTGCGACGTAGATGCACCAATCGGCCGATCACTCGAAAAGGAGGAAACAAGCGTACTATCATCCGCAAAACTGAACACTTTGTTATCCGTTGTCTCCAACAAATCATTTATGTGAAGCAAGAACAAGGTTGGAGCTTTATAGAACCTTGGGGCACCCCCGAATTAACAGGATACAGATCCGAACACTCGCCATCCACAACAACCCGGATCGATCGATTCTCGAGGAAGCTCCTCGTCCAGTCGCAAAGCTGTTGGGAAAGTCCATATGAACGAAGTTTGCTCAGCAATGCCCCGTGCCAGACGCGGTCAAAAGCCTTGGATATATCCAATGCGACCGCCCTTGACTCACCATGCCGTTCGATTGCAGATGTCCATATATGGGTCATAAGTGTCAAAAGGTGTCCTGTGGACCGCCTACCACGGAATCCGTATTGACGATCATTCAGAAGTCCGTTGCACTCCAAGTACTTAACCAACTTTGTATTGATGACTTTTTCCATTACTTTAGATAAAATAGACAGTAATGCTGTCGGACGGTAATTTTGTGGGAGACACTTTTTTCCCGTCTTTGGGATTGGCGCAGAACACCATATTCGGCTGGGTGATCGCAGGGATTGGACCAGCTCTGCCCGATCAAAAACAACATTGCTGCACTGTCACCCACGGACCAGCTCTGTTCGATCAAGAACAACATTGCTGCACTGTCACCCACCAGATCGACCCATTAGAGGGGCAGCTAAGAGCCTTCTGGGAAAGGGAGGGGGTACCCGATATTAAGGAGCGCCTAACAGAAGAAGAGAGGAGGGCAAGGACTCATTTTGCAGACGGCTGGTAACAGAAACGGCTTAGTGATGAAATCAATAGACGTTGCTGATACTGAATCAGCTGGCGCTGGATAAAGACAATATCCCACAACAAACTAAATTTGAAATATAAACCTCTTAATATTTAGCATGCACCGGCGTTTAGCAGAGGGACGCTTCGAGGTGGAGATACCGGGCAAACACTTCACGCCGCCATTGGGGTACTCCAGAGAATTCGCCATCCAAGGGGTTCTGTCGATGAAGAAGCGATTCAGGCGAAACCCGGAGCTAAGCCATCAGTATGCAGAATTTAGGAACGAATAGCAGGACATGGGCCACATGTAGCGGGTGATCGAAGAAAACCCAACTTTACCGAACAGCCAAGGCTGCTATCTACATCACAATGCAGTAGTCAAGACCGAGACTGAAACCACCAAGCTCAGAGTGATGTTCGATGCTTCTCTAGTCACCAGGAATGGAGCATTTCTTAACGATCACTTGATTGTCGGACCAGTGTTGCAGTCTGATCCATTTATGGCAACGCGTTGTTTGGTCCAAATGGCCGAGGAGATCGAACAATCGGGTCCGGAGGCAGCGCGAATTATCAGAGAGGACTTCTACATGGACGATTGTAGATCTGAAGCGCTATCCGTGGAGAAGGCAATCCGGTTGGTGGGACAACTGACGGAGGAGGCTCAATGCTTCGCATATACCAATTCCACTATAGTGCTACAATGGCTAACGGATCATCTCAGGCAGTGGAAGACATTCATCGCGAATCGTACGTCGTACATTTTGGAAAGGCTGCCAAGAGGCCAGTGGCATACTGTATCGACTGCGGTACCAGCGGATTGCCTAAGGGGGATTAGAGCAAAGTACCTCGCCGGAAGAGATCTGGGATCCGCTTTTCTCCGAGACAAAGAGCTGAGGTTGCCCCGGACGCCCACTCACAAAGTCCGAAAGGCGGACACCGGAACACCGCTAGACCTTGAGGAGCGAAAGGCATCGTGCGTCGTAATACAGCAAGATGAGCTGTCCATTACAAGAAAATTCTCCAGCTTCACTCGAACGGTACGAACAGCAGCGTGGCGGAAGGCGGACCTAATGGCCATTAGAGCCGGGAGACAAGTATCAAGACGAAGCGAACGAATTGCACTCAACCCATTCATCGATGACCAAAGTACCCTCACGGTGGGCGGAAGATTAGAAGCAGCAAGGATGGAATACGAACGCCGACATCCACCAATCTTACATCGACAACATCACCTGGCAAAAATCAGCGGGAGAGATTTGGACTTGAGACGGATGCACGCTGGAAGCCGGTTACGGCTAGGCGCAGTGAACTCGTGGTACTGGATCATAGGGAGTCGAGGACTTGTCCAGAGGGTCATCGCGGAATGCACGGTTTGCGTTCGTCACAAGGGGCGGGTGCTAGCTCAACAAATGGCGGCATTACCAGCCAGTCTGATTAATCCCGCAAGGCCAGTTAGTAACACCGGCGTGGATTATGGAGGTCCTATCACTCTTCGGACACGGAAAGGACGTGGCGCGAATCGAGTCAAAGGCTACATCTGCCTCTTCGTATGCTTGGCAAACAAGGCAATACATGAAGCGGTTAGCGAGCTTTCCTGGCAGCATTAAGGAGATGGCGGCGGAAGAGGAGACGGTTGAACCGACAGTTCAAGGTGGGCGGAATGTTGGAGACGGAGCAGCACACCATGGCAACACTGGACGCGGCCAGCGCAGGCACTACTGAACGCAGCTATGACAACACAAATAACAACAAATAACAAATGTCACCAAACAGCTGACATTCAATAATATTTGAATGAGCTGTCACATCGTCGTAAATTCCTTTCGAGAGATTAGATTGGATCAAGAGAAATAAACGTAAAGGTTCACAATTGTTAACGACCGTGGTTTTACTTTATCTGGACGATTCTTTTCTGGAGGTTCCGTCAGCAGCCCATCCAACTTAACATATTCGTTTCTCCTTATTCTTTACAATAGCAATTGTTTCAGGACGACAACTATCGGCGTTTATATACCGTGCTGGTGACCCGATAAGTGACTCATTGTCAAGAGTTCCGTATGGGAGATAGTAGCTGATTCCAACAGAGACAACTTTGTTCCTGATTATCCCCACGGTCCATCACCAGAAGCAGTTGGGTGGAACTGCAAGGCGCAGATTGCCGTTCGCAGCAATTTTACATATTGGTCGACCGAGTGCCAAAACAAATTGGTCCTTAAAAATTATTCCTATATTTCACCATGCAAGATACATGTACATATGCGGCTCCTCGATAGTATAGTGGTTAGTATACCCGCCTGTCACGCGGGAGACCGGGATCCGATTCCCCGTGAGGCAGCCTCTGGCGCAAGACTACTAACCTTGCCCGGAAAAAAAAACCATTATGGAAAATTTAACAAGCCTCAGGACTTGCTAAATAAGGCCAAGACCGGCTCCCGGCTTTAGTGCTGGTGATGATGAAGATACATGTATATGTGGGATTTCTGGGGAAACTAACCGAACTTAAACAATTCTACACGAAATGAATTCAAAAGTCCAGATTGAATCGATGTGACGATGTAATATTGACTAACCTGAGGAATAATCATCCCTTTTTAAGTGCAGTTTTTAACTAGTACCGTTACACCGTGTGTAACGGTACTAGTTAACCGTGTGGGAATTTATTAAAAACCAGTCTTTCATCGAATATTTTGACATTTTGCGGATAAATAGCCGCCACAAATGTAATTCTCCGGCACTAGAGAGCCAGGTGCGTATGGCTTTAGAATATACTCATACCTAAGTCAGCCGAGTGGTGGGTTAGGTCCCAACACCCTGCCACCTAATGAAATACCACCCAATCCAGCTATAGAGTTCGTGAAATAATCGGGATAAATCTTTGGCAATTTTTCGAAGCTTGGCTGATGGATCGGTCCGAGAAGAAAAGATTGGTATAGATGGTAATTCGGCCGCAAAGTGAGATACTTTATTAACCTGTGTGTATTATAATTCCCGGGGCGCTACAACCATGAGTTGTACGTGATCTACCTTGAAGCTAACTTTGTAAGAAAAATCAAGCTCGGTAGACTCCACAGAGCGGGATACCTAGTTCGAATGAGCAAAGAGGAGCCTGCCCGGAAGGTCCTTTATGGCAGGATGTATGGAAGGCGACAGCGCGGCAGACCTTGCCTGCGATTGAGGGATGTCATAGACCAGAACGCCTAGAACCTTGGAGTGACAAACTGGATGACATCGTTTTGATATCGGGACCGGTGGAGAGACTTGCTAAATAAGGCCAAGACCGGATTCCGGTTGTAGTGCCGATGATGATGGCGATAACCTTAATAGTAAGAATAAATAGGAGGTGACCAAGATGACCGGCATGGGGAACCCTTGACGTGGGGAGAAAAGGATTGGGAAAGCTGGATCTAAATCTGACATCTGATTCGCGATCTGGAGAATAACACAGTGATTTGTGGTTGATCTTTAGCTATGACTGCTAACGTAATGATTTACTTCGATCATCTCCAGTTTTTATTTTCAGGCCACCATGAAGATCGAAAAGACTGGAACGAAATCGATGAAACTAAAGTTGGACATAGTTAATTGGCTGTGACAGATTGCGGTCATAAACACCAGTTACAATTACAACTGCCTGTCGTGCATTTTCACTTTTCGAATTTCCGCTTTGTTAAATTTGTTTTACTCCCTATAACCGACAACTGAATCGAGCAATCGAAACACTGTCAAGGAATTTTTTTTCTGAAGGCAGAGTATTGTTAACTTGCACGTTATCTTAACGTAATGTCAGACGGGATAGTAAAATAGAAAACACTTAACCAAAAGATGCCACTTCATTTTTATGGATTGGTAGCACCACACGGCTGCCTTCCAATTGACTTTTAACTGCCGTATCTCAACAACAAGAGGAGCCATTGGTAATGTAAAATAAAAGCAGAAAAATGAGAGATTTTTTATTATGATTTACTCACACTGACATTTAATGGTTTTTATAACCATACTAGCGTAGTCTTTTTTTTCCTCCCTCGTAAACTGGTAACTCAGTCTTTGACATGTCAGAGAAAAATATTCTTATTTCCATGAATAAATTATAATTGAAGGCACTTGATTGCAAGCCTCGAACATTTGCTTTCAAGTACCACATATAAAAGAGTTTCCCCTTTGATATCATTTCTATGGATGAAGGGTTTCCTTGCAGAAGTTGGTACATCATCTATTAATGAAAGTTACTGCTTAAAATTGTTTAATCATTGCCGTCTGGTTATGCGGTTGTTGCGTAATAATAACCACAGAAACTGTAACTAAGAAAGTTGATTCACTAAATCACCTTGACTGCGAACGTTAAAACCACATATTAGGTGCTCGGTCACGTCGTTGGCACACATGGCGACATAATTTGAATGCTTTTACTTAAATTAAACGATCAAAGGCACATGCTCCAAATAACTGTCGTCGCACCACCACGCAGTTCCCCAAATCGAATACAAATGACATCGCACATTTGGTCACACATGCGCACAAACCTTGGCCAAGAATTCCATATGGGAGCGACATTATGAACTCAAATTCCGTCACTTTGCTGTTCAATCAATTCAAACCCGGCCTTGGTTCAGTGAACCGCTTAATGAGAAATTATGATAAGACAAGACCCAAAATCCGATAGGCGCTTACGTCATTACGAATACCAGACAACATGTGTGGCTTTGGAGGCGATTCGTGCGCATCCTGCGGAAGAAGAAACATCCGACAATTATCACCAATGAACTGCTGGTCATGTCATACAATTACTTTCTAATTTAAATGGCAGGATATATGGTATATCAGAGTCGACAAGCTTCGAGAAAAACGGTTTTAACAGCCAAACTAGCCAAAAGGAATAAGTACTGTGAAGAAGAGACTCAGACCGAGACTATTCCCTTTCTGTTAAAATGAAAACTGTGTTAGTGTGACTATAAAAACTGAGGGATACAAAACATTTCCGCTTTTAATATCTCACTAAGTGCCCATTTAGCTCTATTGTTCCATTTCAAATGTTCGTACGTTTTTAGATGCTTCTGGGAGGATAAATTTCCAGATAAGATACATTGAAGAATAGTTGACTTGGGGCTATGGCCCTAGATGGGGCGGATGGGGTTACAGGTGGTGAACTGAAACAAAACTTGATTCGCATTAATTTGGGACCATTAAAGAAGCAGCGTCGACGGTGTAAGTTGGATAAGAATGCAGATGAGTGCCACGGAGGATGAGGTTGTGTTCGCACAGAAGGTTTTACATACATTGTTGGATCTGTGTCTTGTGGGAAGTTGAAGGGAATCTCTACGTCGAGTTATGTTGGTAGATGGAATGTCGGCACATAAAAAGGATAGCAGAGCAGAACTGTGAACTTTGAGGAGAAAGTGGATATGCTGATAGTAAAGAAACTTATGACCTTGTTAATGAAGGGGAGTTCTAGTTACGATGTACTTCGCTGCGTTACCATTTCCAAATATATAAAAGCGACACTAAACGGCTTGGCTATTTGTGTTAATGATTGTGTGAAATTTCTATTACAATAACTCAGTCTAAGTGAAATTAAATTTCATCATATGTACTCCATGGGCTTCCCCCGCTTGGCAGAAACCTTGACGTGGTGCGGGGGATTAAACTACAATGAATCACTCAGGCTATGCTCACGGAACCATACGCTACTAATAGGGACACCCATGTCAGACAGGCTAGCGAGAGTAACACACAAAGATCTACCACCCCTAATCCAGGGTGTTAAGCGTCACCGTGCCCATTGGATGGTTTGCAGCCAGGGGTAAACCGGCTGTATTATAACGGCGCCTCTCTGACACCGGCTCGAATCAGAGCAGTAAGCAGACCTTACCATATCAAAGCGGGGCTCTGATATGGCGGACCATTTGAAACCCCAGAGTGATCCAATGAAATGAATGATCAATACACAAAAAACAATCTCACAAAAAACCCGGTAGCCGTAGGTGTGATGAGCCGACACTACCATAAGGGAAAAAATCATCAAGAAAACACCGACTCGGCAAAAAGAAGACGTAGGGAAAAACTGAAAAAGCGGGATATACGCGTCGGCACGTGGAATGTTCGAACGTTATATAAACCTGTTATACGTTATTTTAACAATTAATTTAATATTTGGTATCCACCAAACTTACCCCTATCTAACTTGATTGTTGATAGCACTTCTTTTCTTCTTTATGACACACAATCTTTATTATAATTTTCTTCACACTCTCAAATATTTATGAAACACAATCTGTATACGAAAATTCTAGAATAAAGTCTGCCAGTCTAGCAAAGGAAATTTTGAAGGATATTTTTATTTCAGATTTACTACTGATACACAATACAAATCAACTTATTTCAGATTTACTACCGACAACTACACCACCGCACGCGTCGAATGCACACATCACAAGGAGGAAGCAATCTCGTGTCTTTCGCCACATATCCTTTTTCGTTCCGCTTCCACGATAGTTATTTCTAGGAAGCGGCGGACTTGGCTAATAGGGGGCGACTATGGCTAATAGAAGGAAATTGACTATTGTAATGTGAGTGGGGTTTTAAATGGGGTTTACTTTTATTTAAATTATCTACTATTGTATTTGGGGATATTCTATTGTAAAGGGAAATTAGTGATTTGGAGGGAAGGGAAGGATATGTATGTGAAGACACGGGATGTTAATAATTCAAAAGGGCAGTGATAATTAATTGAACTTTAATTATATAACAAACCAGGCGCGATACAGACGGTCGTAGAAAACGCGAAACAATATAAAATGGACATCGTCGCGCTTCAGGAAGTTCGACTACCACATCAAGTAATAAAAACCAACGAGTTTGCATTGGGATGTGGAGATACCGATACACATAACCTCGGGACTGGCTTCATCATAAGCAAGAAGATTACGCCCCATGTAAATGATGTCCAATTTATTAATGACCGAATGTCGGTGCTAAAAATACAGGGACAATGGTACAATTATGTATTTATAAACGTACACGCCCCAGTAGAATCTACGGACGAAGAAATGAAGGTTACATTCTACGAGACCCTAGAGGAAGTATTTGATGGGATCTCATCATTCGATGTTAAAATCCTCCTCGGGGACCTCAATGCAAAAATTGGAAAGGAAGACATGTTCCAACTAACTATATGTAAAGCGAGCCCATACGATGTTTCAAATGATAATGGAATTCGAATTATTACGTTCGCAGCGTCCAAAATTCTGGTAGTGAAAAGCACGATGTTCAAGCACAAGCAAATCCATAAAGCCACATGGATATCACCCGACGGCGTAACACGTAACCAAATAGACCACTTCCTCATAGACAAAAGACACCACTTGAATGTCCTTGACGTAAAATCATATAGAGGAGCAGA
Source organism: Microdon myrmicae (assembly GCA_963931805.1). NCBI lineage: Eukaryota > Metazoa > Arthropoda > Insecta > Diptera > Syrphidae > Microdon > Microdon myrmicae. The sequence continues at coordinate 52,326,232 of OZ007497.1, read as the reverse complement.
TTGCGACTCCGATCTCCTTCTAGTGATGGGCAAAATTAGAAGTCGGCTCGCAGCAAACTCACATGGGCAATCACGGGAGACAAGCAAAAAGTTCGAAATTGATAAACTAAAAGACTTACTCAAAAGGGCTGAATATCAAGAGGAACTAACGAATAGATTTAGCATTCTAGAGAATGACAGTAGTGAGGAAGAGGAAATCAATAGTGTGGACACTAAATGGACATCGATCAGAGACACAATCAAACAAACAGCCCAAGAGGTATTAGGATTTAAGACCACAACTAAGTCCAAACCTTGGTTTGACGATGAGTGCAGGGCAAAAATCGAACAACGTAAACTCCTCAGAATGATCCACTTACAAGCATATGATGAAGTCAACGCAGTAAGATACGCGACAATTCGGAAAGACACAACCAGACTTTTCAAACGCAAAAAACCCAAACGGGGGAAGACTAGGATCGAAAAAATCATAGAAAATGCCAGAGCAAAAAATATCAGAGATATGTATGCCGCCATAAATTCAAAGAGAAATGGCTACCGAGGGAGACCCAAAATAATCCGAGACACAAACGGTTGTCTGATGACAGAAACAAAAAACATTGTGACAAGATGGAAGCAGTACTTTGAAAACATGCTCAATGTTCGCACCCATCAACCACAAATAAACGCACCAGACGTACGTACAGCCGAGCCTCAGATCCCAGAGCCCTCTTTCGACGAAGTTGTAGACGCAATAAATCGATTGAAAAACAACAAGGCTCCCGGAGTCGACTGCATACCGGGACAGCTTGTAAAGCATGGAGAAGAGGCAACCGCTCGAAAGATGCACCAACTGTTTAAAACAATATGGGATTAGGAAGTCACTCTGGAAGAATGAAAAACCTCAACCCCATTTCCAAAAAAGGCGACAGATCTGACTACGAAAATTACAGAGGAATATCATTGCTCCCAACCACATACAAAATACTAACAAATTAACAAATGTCATACTGGCGAGAATCACACCGTACGCAGAAGAAATATTGGGAGACTACCAATGAGGATTCCGTAGGAACTGGTCAACAAGCGACCAAATGTTCACAATAAGGCAACTATTGGAAAAGAAGTGGGAATACGGAAAGACGGTTCACAAACTGTTCGTTGACTTCAAAAAAGCCTACGACTCAGTCGCAAGGCAAAGACTCTACCATATTGTAGTTGAGCTGGGAATCCCGAAAATATATGCCGGCCTCATTCAAATATGCATGAACGAAAACAAAGGGCGAGTTAGAATAGAAATCCACCCCTCAGAACCATTTGAAATCCGGAACGGACTAAAACAGAGGGATGGCCTCTCACCATGTCTTTTTAACCTTGTCCTCGAGTATGTTATCAGAAAGGTACAAGACGAGAACACGACCGGATCATCCCTGAACGGGGTCACATAAGTGCTCGCGTATCTGGATGACGTCGCCGTTCTGGGCGATAATCTCGAAACTGTAAGTAAAAACTGTGAAATCATCATGCAAGTAGCAGAAGAGGTGGGCCTAGAAATAAATGAAGACAAAACAAAATACATGATTACGGCGAGAGCATGAGATAACACATATAAACGTCAGGGGCAAGATATTTGAAAATATCAAAGGATTTAAATATCTGGGCACGATATTGACGACCAGAAACGAAACGTCAAAGGAAATTAACAAAAGACTATATTCCGGCAACGCTAGTTGGCATGTAGTCAGTAAAGTGTTGAAATCCAAACTGCTATCACAGAATATAAAGCTCCGTGTCTATAGAACCATAATCATGCCGATTGCACTATACGGATGCGAAACACGGACCCTCACAAAACGGGAAGAGAACAAATTCCGCGTATTCGAGAATAAAGTTTTAACGGGTATACTCGGCCGTAAATATGACGAGGAGTCAGGACAATGGAGGAAACTCCACAACCACGAATTGGAAGAGCTATACCGCAAACCTACAATAGTGAGAGAAATCAAGTCGCGAAGATTAAAAAAGGGCGGACACGTAGCGCGAATGGGCGATGATAGGACCGTGCATAGAATTCTTGACGGTAAACTAACGGGAAAGAGACCGACAGGATGGCCGCGACGGAGATGGGAGGACAATGTTAGATTGGACCTCGAGGAAATCGGATCGGATGGTCGAACGTGGAAGGAGAGCGCACTGGACAGGGAACAATGGCGGAGCCGAGTCGGTGAGGTCATGGACTTCCTGGTTCCTAAAGGCCAATAAATAATAAATAAATAATAATAATACTCCATAGGGTTGATTTGTCTCTACGGCAATAGTAGAGCGCTGATAGCATTTGCTTACATCTCAATTGGCTGGAGAGAAAAGTTGTGTATCTAAAAAAAAAAATCTTTAAAAAATTTATATATTGAAAATATGGATGATAAGGTGGAAAAAAGACCGGGAACGAAATTCAAATGGTCAATGAATGGTGAGTGAATGTCCGGTACTGGGGACCATGTAGTCTACTACATGGACTTACTATAAAAGTCCCCGGATTTCTCAATAAGCGGTGCCACTGGAAAATGAACATGATTTATTTCGAGAGGCTCCTCTGTAACTAGTTTATATAGTGTTTTGAAACGGTCGTGAAGAGATTGCGATTCAAACCAACGCTATGACGGTTAATATCACGGTAAAAAATAAAGCCAGTGCCTCAGCACGTCAATTCACTACAGTGGGTAGGAGACAAAACTTAATTTTTAATAACATACTAAATGGACTGTGAAGTCTCGGGATTTTTCAATTGCTGGCGACACTGGAAAATAAACAAGACCCATTTGAAGTTTCGCAACCTGTCATCTATTCGTTTACAAGCTACAGTCGTTTGAGTGACGCTACTTTCGCCTTCGTAAAAAAAAAAATGGAAAGACGGGAATCTTGATCAAACATTGTTTTTTAATGGAAAAAACTTCTGTAAGATCATTGAAATGATTGCAGAAATGTTATCCCACACCTGCTCCTTCGTGACCAACAGATGATCGGAGGAGTAGTGAATTTAAAATGGATCGTACAAGCACCGGAGACACACGTCGCTCTAGGAGGCCTAAAGGGGCTACGGGTGCAGAAGTCGTAAGCAAGTGTATCGCATCGATTTGTGTGATCGTAAAGTGAAGTTGCGCGAGTTAGCTGAGACCATGGGCATTTCAAAAGAATAGGCGGGATACAATTTGCACGATCTTTTGGAGATGAAAACCCTATCGGCCCGATGGGTGCCACGTTTGCTGACCGTCGACCAAAAACACCAGCGCGTTGATGATTCAACGGCCGGTTTAACGTTGTTGCAGCCTAATCGAGCGAACTTTTTTCGACGTTTTGTGACAATGGATGAAACGTGAGTCCATTATCATACTCCTAATTCCAACAGGCAGTTTTCAGAGTCACTGGAAAGCCAGGAAAACCGACCAAAGCGGACTAAAGACCAACGCTCCGCCTCCGTTTTTTTTTTTTGGGATACCCATGGCATGATCTTCATCGATTACCTGAAGACGAGAAGAACAGTGCGTGAGAGTATTATGCAACGTTAGTGGACAAACTGAACTAAATAAATAAAAATTGCCCCATATAGCGAAAAGTTCTATACCGTCATGATAACGCATCATCAGGCACGCCCATGAAAGCGATGGCCAAATTGGACCAACTACAATCTGAATCTGGTATTATCTTCATTGAATATTTGGAAAAGGGACGGACGATAACTGGACACTATTATGCGTCATTAATAGGTCAGATAAATGACAAGACTAATGACCTTGTCCGGAAAAAACAAATCATTATGGAAAATTTAACGAGCCTCAGGATTTGCTAAATAAGGCCAAGACCGGTTCCGGTTGTAGTGCCGATGATGATGATGAAATGACAAAATAAAAGAAAATCGTCCTTATTTTCTAACTACTTATTGACCTTGAAAATATTCCTTATTTTCTAAATACTTATTGACCTGCCCTCATATATAACCAAAGTAACTTGGCAAGTGTTCCATTCCATCTCCTCACTTATTTCCCCACCAGTTTAAAAACCTTTACGAGACCATAGTTCTTCAAACAAGCTATGAATCGGGTGTAATACTCTCTAACATAAAGTTAGTATACTTACTATACTAATCGAATAAGCGATGTCGTCATCATGAAACAGTAGACTTCCATGTTGATTATAACACTTACCTAAAAATAGAAAAGGAGAAAAATTTGTTGTATTTATGTTATTCAATGTGTTATTTGTTGAAATATACTAATTAGATTTAGCGTATAAATTTTAATAGCAGTGCATGCGAGCTGTTTTTCAATACAGCTGTTTATGTCGTTCTAAGTACACGTTAAGGGATACTATTTATGATGTATTTCAAGAGTTTCCCAATTCTTCCCTCATCTCAATTAACAGACAGCCGACCCACGCTGTCCCCATCAATCCTGTTAGTTAAAATAACATTTCCACTGAACACCATGACGGTAGAACGAAAAAGGTTTGCCTAACAACTATGAGCCGATAGTATACAATGCTCACGAAAAGAATCATATGTAAACACGTAAAGTACCAGCATCCCAATTGAAGAAAAAAGCCACAAAAAAACCACAACTATATCAGGGGGAACACAACACAACTTAAAACGTGAAATTAAAATGGCAAACTACCGCAGCACGACATTAGATCTTGACCGACACACAAAACACTACTTAATTATGTTTAAAACTCCGGACACTCTCGGGGGCGTGCACGCTATGGGGGATGAAAGACCACTCTCGACCGACTCGTTTGGTGGTTGTATATCGACCCATCGATGTACTCAGCGATTAACCTCGAGAGACTCTGGAGAGTCCTCTCTCGGCTGAGGGTGAGTTTTCCTATCACGAGAGAAACGTGTAGTCTCTCTTTGTGGTGGTGTGGTGGAGAGTTGGAGAGGATCTCTCCGGGTCGATCTTAGCTAGTGTGCTAATGATCCATTGTTTACGCATGCACGAAGCTCATGGGAAACGAAACTGAAAAGGAGGATAGAACAAAGGACATCGGGTGGTCATGGATGCAGCTGTTCAAATAGTCTGCATCGCAATTAGTAAAGTGATGGTAGAAGCAATTTAGGTACACAATGGAGATTGTGTACTGTATCTTGCTGTGCGTGAAGGATCGAATTTTTTGTATGCATTGTTTATATGCTGAAGAATATGGCGACTAGATGCTAGATGTGTGCATCGCTTTTGTCGCTTGGACAAAAGGCTGCTGACGCCATGGAATTGCCAGGAAAATGTGTTGTGCACGTGGTGGCAGCGAACAATGGCTAACAGGGGCGCCGATAAGTTTTCATAATTAAGGATGATGTTTTGCCTGTAAAGAATTCTTTTCAAAGAATTTTGAAGGTGCATTGGCTGCATGAATGGTAATGAATTCTTTACAGGAAACTTTATGTGTAAAGAATTCTTTTCAGGAATTTAGGATGATGCATTGAATGTTTACAGGAAATTTTGGGTAATGCATTAGGTGCATTAAATGTCCTTGATGAAGGAAACGTTTGCAGATTTGCAAGGGGAGTTGGGGTTGGAATTGTGGGTGGTTTTTTGCGTAAGGTTAGAGAACCATCACAGGTGAATTTTGTAACATCAGGGGCATCGGTTTCACCAGTACGAATGTAAACGCCGTCCACCAATATTTGCAAACAACGAAGCCTGATATCCTTGCTCTAACCGAGACCCAGAACGATTCGTCAACTGATTCGACACATCTTCGCTGCCCAGGAATTACATTCGAGTTTCCGTTTTAAGGGTGGAGTCTGTGTATTCACGCGGTCCGATCTGGTTGCCAAAGAATGGAGGCGTTAGATAGCCAATAACATGGACATCATGAGGTTGGAGGTTGTACTGAGGAATTCTGCAAAATCTCTTTGTTGTATTTACCGCTCCCAGAATGACGATCGACCAGCGACACATTTCGAACATCTCTCACGTACCGTCGACAGGATACAGATCAACCAACCGGCTACTGAAATTCTCGTCCTTGGCGATTTTAATGTGCATAATTCCGGTTGGTTGGTGCATTCCAACAGAACATATGAGGTTGGAAGGCTGTCGGAGATGTTTGCTGTGAGTCGCAATTTGACTCAATGTATGGAGAAACCTGCGCGAGTTCCGGATACCCGAAGTTATTATGCGAACACCCTCGATCTGTTTTTAACATCCGAGTCGGTCGTTTATACCGTGGAGATTGCTGCACCACTGGGAAACATAGATCACTGCTTGGTATTGGTCGCCCAACCAGCTGCATTTCAAGTGGATAAGCGACCTAAGCAACTTCGCCGTGTGTGGTGGTATAATGCTGCCAAATGGGACGATTTGCGAGATTTCTTCGCATCCTTTCCGTAGTCGGAGGCGTGCTTTGGAGACTCCGATGTTAACACATGTGCGGAGTCGGTCGCAAAGATTATTCTTCTCGGGATGGAAATCTATTGTACATTCCGCATTCCATCAAACGAAGTTCAACTGATAAACCTTGGTTTGAGAAAAAATGCGAGCAGTTTACAGCGGCAAAAAATAGAGTTTTTAAACAATGGCGCTCCAATCTCACCGAGAATAACAGAACGAATTTTGTTAGAATCAGAAACGCTTGTAACCAAGCGATTAATATCACGAAGAAGGCTTACAACGACAGAGTAGCCATTAAACCCCTTGAGCGCCCAACTAGTTCTCGTCCCTTCTGGTCATTGGCAAGGACTGTCCGCAGTAACTTCGGTTCCTCCTCTTTTCCTCCGTTAGTGACGCTCAGCGGCACGTTAGTCACAAATTCAAAAGCTAAAGCGAATTTATTTTTCACGAAATTAAACCCTGATGCGTCTTTTTGAGCAAACCCTGATCGCACCGGTGCGGTCTTCGATGCGGAATGTGAGGTTCCACCAGCGTACTACTCAACGCATTCTAGGTGGACTGGACTGTAGGAAGGCAACCGGCCCGGACGGAATACCACCAATTCCCCTAAAGAACTGTGCTCGAGAACTATCGCCGGTTATTGGCAGACTTATGCACGCTTGTCTCATGCAAGCGGGACTTTTCCTACCTGCTGAAAAATCACCCGAGTTCAGCACAAAGAGGGGAAAAAAATGTCTCCCAAAAAATTACCGGATGATAGTATTACTGTCTATGTTATCTAAGATGATGGAAAAGGTATTCAACGCCGTTAGTTAAGTATTTGGAGTGCAACGAACTTCTGAATGATCGTCAATACAGATTTCGTGGCAGGCGGTCTACGGCAGATATTTTGACTCTTATATCCGATTTATGGACATCTGCGATTGAGGGGCGTGGTGAGTCAAGGGCGGTCGCACTGGACATCTGGAAAGCTTTTGAACACGTGTGGCATCGGGTTATACTGAGCAAACTTCATTCATACGGGCTTTCCCAGCACCTTTGCGACTCGACGAAGGCCTTTCTCGAAAATCGATCGATCCGGGTTGTTGTAGACGGTTAATTCCGAGTGCCTCAAGGTTCTATTTTGGCTCCAACCTTGTTTTTGCTTCACATAAATGATTTGTTGGAGTCAACGGATAACAAAGTGCAGTTTTGCGGATGATAGTACGCTTGTTCCCTAAACGTCGCATTAGCTGATACGTAGACAGATCGACTCTCTGAATCGGGATCTGGATAAGGTCCTGCCATGGGGAAAATCCAATGTAGCCGACTTATATTCAACGAAGGCACAGTATACAACATTCACAAAGAGAAGTGGATCATCGATCCCACAGCTGATGATGAATGGCCATGCCGTCGAATCTGGGGAACGTTTGAAATTGTTCGGGATCGCGGTCTATGGGAGTGTATCGTGGCAGAAACACGTGTCGAACATCGTTAGGTCCACTTCTGGAAAACGGAGTTATCTTTTTAGAGAAGGGAAATATTTTACTCCGCCCCACTTCTTCTCCTGTATAAATCCGAAATTAGACTCGCCCTCGAATATACCTTCCATGCTTGATCTCTGGTACAATATATACCCTCGAGAGCATACCGAGACGTGCAAACCGCCTGATCGCAGACACGATGCTGACGTCAGCACTACAGTCGGTATCACATCGAAGCCGCGTGGCCGACCTCTGTGTGTTTTACAGATATTGTCTTTTTTTTTGTCAGCGGATTTGTAAATGTTCACTCTTTAGTTGCTCAAGCACCAGTAGTGTTAGGAAGTTGAGTCGCTTTCTCTATTGCTTTGATAACAGAACACTGTCATGGACTACCATATAATCGAAGGAATGGATGCGTTATCGAAGGAATGGATGAGTTACCGATATTCTTCATAAATGCCCTTTACCTGTGAGAGAGTGTATCTATCTATATCTATCTACATCTATCCCATCGAAGGTGCGAAGGTAGCTCTCTGTCTATTTTACAAATATTATCACGGGTACTGTTCTTCGGAGATTCGTGGTATTGTTCCCTGTAATTAGGTTTATATGCGCTCCCCAATAAAATCGGACGGATCGCACCAATTTGGGGTTCATCTCCCGACGGTGCGAACATCTCTGCATCAGAACTCGTTCCGTTACTGAGCGGGAAACACTCCCTCCCGGCGCGAGTATTTCCGGGGTGATACAACCTCCAACTCTTCAAGAAGAACCGCAACAGTTACTTGATAGCATCTCTGGGCGACGTGTCGGCTTCACAAGTTTGCCTCTCCTGAGAGAAGTATTCAAAAAAAAGCAACCAACAAACTGTAGCACAAGAGATAGATACGGTAGTCACCCTACTAAACAAACACCCTTTCTCCAATCTTTGCCGTTTCATTTATATACCCCAGGGTTTGCACGCGCAGTTACCTTAAATGTATTTAACTCACCAATACCCATCAAATAAAACAATGGAGGCACAAAACATATATTTCATACCAAAACCGAGTTATTTTTTTAATTTCTTATATTGAGAAATTCAACGCAAACGCCTTTTTAGTCGCGATCAACAAAGATGTTTTCAGAACTATATACACGTAGAGCCTACTCCCTTTTTAGACATCCCGGTCCAACTGTGTGTATAGTCCAACACCCTATCTATCACCTATCGCATTTCTGCACCTCATAAGATAAACATCGATGTAGCTCTGAGTTCCATTTTACAGACCAATATATTCTTTATAGGGCGATGTGAGCGAACATACAGGGCAAAGTCGCTGCCTTCAACCCGGCGAAGGCCAGGACGATCCTTGTCTCTGTTCAATCCAAGTTGACATGCAGTCAACATCCGTGGATACCTAGTTTGGCACCCGCCAAGTAGTGAACCAATACATCCAGCGACGTCCTCAGAAAGGTTGGTGCAAGGCTAACAACCTTGCCAGGAAAAACAAATTATTTTGGGCAATTTAACAAGTCTCGGATAAGGACCAGATACCGGTGGAGAGACTTGCTAAATAAGGCCAAGACCGGATCCCGGTTGTAGTCCCGATGATGATGACGATGATGATATTCTTTATAGGTTTCATATGTAAATACAGGATTATCGATTAAGATGTATTCGGAGTTATTGACAGGTCGCACCTAATTGCTTCTCGGAAAAACCGATCCAACTGTGCGTATATCACATTAACATGCAATGCATTTTTAATGTAGTCCAATCTTTATATTTCTCCAAGTTCCGTGCTGTCGACCAATCTAGTTTTTCTATGCATCCCCTTTATTATAATAAACCGAATGTTACGTCCCCTTTTCCGTAAAAAATTGAAATAAAAAAAATACCCAAGAGTATTATTCCTCTTCCAAGAATAATACTCTTTTTAGAACGGGGGACGATTGTTAGGTCCAGGGGCAACATCAAATCAAGCCACCGACCAATGTACTTCAATGCATACGAAAATTGTGGAACATATGTCTTGGAGTATATGTCCCGTACCACTCTTTCATAAAACTGGCGACCGTCAAGTGTGTTTTTTTTTACACTAACGCGGGATTTTGAAGTACCCTTAAATGTCAGAGCACAGTGCAAGCGGATGGAGAGGAAAGTAAGTGGAGTAAAGAGTGAATTGTTACGTCTCCTTTTTCAAGGATAACATCAAATCAACATACCGACCGCTGTGCTCTAACGCATAATGCGAAACTTGTGCTATATTCCACAGTATGGTGTGTAGGCGACACCCTTCATAACACTAGTGATCGTCCTTCATAATACTAGTGATCGTCAAGTGTAAGTAAAAGGTGAGACTTTGTGCATAAGAAATGAACGATTGAGATGAATAGATAGATATCAAAAGCATATCGCAGGTGGTGAAAGAGGTTCGTTTATTACTAAAACTAACAGCAACAAAATGATTGCGGCACTTTTTCCAATGGTAGGATCAGCAGTCCGTAACATGCCGTTTGTGAGCAGAACAGGACTCAAGACTTTTAAGGAATAGAGCGGTTGTGGTGGGGTGTGTCGGATATATAGATTAAAAAACAAAAAGATAAACGAACCTCGAACGAATTTATTCTATTTCTGCTAAGAGGAGGTGAATTAATATTAAATATGTGAAAAATCAACTGCAAGCCAAATAAAGGAAATGTGTACTGTTCGTGCCGAACAGTATTCAGTTTGTTACTAAAGCGGCGTAAAGTGGGTGAGAGAGCAGTGCCTTGTCTTCAATTAGAGGTTTGAGGAAACCCAGTGGATACAAGTAGCGGTAAGACTAAAAATATTGAATTATATTTTACGTTAACCCATTCGTGTTTCGATGATAGCATATTGAGTTCTTGTTAATGTTTGGAACATCATCGCCCAACCACCTTCTACTTGTTACTATGCGGCAGTGTATTCTGAGTTCATCGAACAGAAATCTCAACATGAAGTATACCAAGTATATTGGTATTATCTGAGAAAAGGAGAAATCGGCGATTTGAATGAAGAGTTTTTTCATCCTGCTAATCTTATGTCTCTTTACATCACCATGAACATTTTCTAAATCGTCAAATAGTAGAATGCTTAAAAGCTGAAACTCACAGTATACACAAATAGACATTAGATGTCCATTGTAGACAACCAGATAAACAGACAGTCATTACTCAGCCGATCTGCACAAGTGTGGGACGCTCTGGTTGGTCATGGTATTACCATACGGTTTCGATCTTTCAGAATTCAAGACCTATATGTATGTTACTTCCGCCCCTTTTCTGCATTTCTTTTTCCACTGTGGAAAAAACTTGATGCTATTCACTAACAGAGGTAAAAAAATTTGGGGTAGTATCAGATTAACGGCGAATGACAAGTTGCGAACGATTTCATGAGAGCATGGATTCTACAGCTGATGGCAACGCTCAAAAACCAGGTAAGTAAGTAAAAATATTCTGCATTGTCCACTTTGAATGCAAATCATAACCTGGGATGTGGTTTCTTTGCAGCTGTTTTCCGCCACTAAGTGCAGGAGAAAAACCTCAGAATAAACTTAGGGCACTTGACTTTTAGACCAGGAAAAGATTCTGTAAAATGAGTTCCTCCTCGGAACTGATATGAATTGCCAATGAAGTAGTTATTCAGATTCAAAACGGAGAAAAGATAATGGTTGAAGAAGTGCTCAAATCTCTGAGTAGCACATTAAAAGAACTCAACACCCAGCTCTTCGGACCACTTATGACTATTGGTCATCTTCAGCGTTCGATGATGCGAGCATATTGACTTTAGTGCGCATCTTAGAGTTCAAAAACCCAAAAAAAAAAGGGAATAGAGAAAAGTCGTCCATCTTGAATCTTTTGTACTCCAGTTATGCATATCCCCACAGATAAACAGTGCGTGTATATATGATATGGCCGGCTTGTCTAAGATTTACATATCTGACCAATGGCTATCCGACAACGACAACGTTGCTAGGACAACTGAAACCTAAGTACCCTCTCCGTATTGCAGCACAACAGATGCAAAATACGAATGACTGGTGAGGATAAACCACTCTGAGGTGAAGAGCCCCATTCTTTGGCATTATAAGCTGGAGAAGATCCCTTCCAAACCACTTGAACCGACAGAGCTTGGGGATTCGTTTGAATGCACTTACATGTCGCTACCGGCCACTAGGCAACCAGTAAAATGCTTATATGTTGGTCCTTCGTTTCCTGTTAATGTTGGTTCGTTACTTCTTCGCAAGTAATTTAGAAGAACAGGCTTAACTGAAGTTAGCAGCTTCCTGCCCATGCAAATGATATTCTGTGTTCCTCTATGCCTTTGTTATGTGTGTCGAGTGGCTGGTCCTTAGCTGAGGATGAAATATGAGGAAACTTTCTTTTATTTTCATTTTCTTCCCTTCGTCCCTCATCGCGAAAAGGTATACAAAAGTTACTACTTAACATTTGCAATTATTTTTCTATCTTCTTGTTTTTCTTTTTGTTGTGAAAAACGGTTAGAATGAGAATCAGAGTGTAGAACCTATACAAGGATCATTTACTTTGATGTATTCAGGATGAAAATAAGGTTAAAGAAATGAATAGGTTAGGGAAATGGTACGGAATACGGTTAGCCAACGGTCAATTGTTGGGTAATAGTTTAGATAGTGTCTTTTAGAGGACATTAGGTCAGTGCACAATTAGTAGGCATTTGTGAATATGTCAGACGACAAGTTTTATGTTATTATATCTGAGAAGGCAAATCGTATGGAGTTTGAAGGTTGGATTTGGGTCGACTTGTTCTTGCAAATCTTGAACTACAGAATTCTCCTATAGGAGAAATTGCGTTGAGAAAGGTCATTATGAATGGTAACTGGAAGAATGTAGAATTATATATTACATGGGCTGAAAAGTCCCGGGATTTCTCAATAGGCGGCGCCACTAGTAAATGAACATAACTTATTTCGAGAGGCTCATCCGTCGTTAGTTTATGTATAATGTTTCAATACCTTTCGTCTATTCGTTTACAAGCTATAGTCGTTTGAGTGAGGCTACTTTCGCCTTCGTAAAAAAGATGGAAAAACAGGAATATCGCATCATAATCAAACTTTGTTTTTTGATGAGAAAAACATCTGAACAATTATTGCAATGATTGCAGAAATGTTATCCCACAACTGGTTCTTAGAAAGCAACGGTTTATTGGTGGTTTAGAAAATTCAAAATGGGTTGTACAAGCACCGAAGAACCCCTCGCTCTGGAAGGACGATAGGGGCTCGTAAAGCAAATGCATCGAATCATTTTGAATGCTCGTAAAATGAAGTTGCTTAACACTAAACCTATCACGGACGGGTCCAATGACCCGTGTGGTGAACGTACATACGTTTTATACATTATTTATTTCCAAATTGAAAATTTTTATGTTTTTTTTTTCAATTTAATAAATAAATAAGATGGAATTGAAAATGTTTTATTCACACAATAAATTGGACTAAGAGTTATTACATGCTATAAATAAAATTATATATAAAATTATATTTTTAAAACACGGGTCATTTAACCCCTACTGGTAGAAATAGGTAAAAATGAAATGTCGGGAGCTCTTGTGTTAAAATGTGAGCATCTCAAAAGAACGTGATACATTTTACATGATGTTTTGGAGATGAAAAACCTATCGGCGCGATGGGTGCCGCGTTTGCTGACCGTCGACCAAAAACAGCAGCGTGTTGATGTGTTACGTGCGGTTTCCGCCACCGCCATCATTTGATAATTTATAATTTTAATATAATTTGTTTTAATATGGTCTGATGGTAAGGTGGTGGAAGAGTTGCGCGATCCACAAGTGAGTGTTCGAACACGCCCCGATTCGGGTGTGGATCGTGCGACTCTTCGAGTTCGAATTCGGTTTTCGAAGTGGATGTTGATGGAGAGCGAGAGAAAGAAAAAGATAAATTTTAATTCCGTTGGTTTTGTTTTTGTTTTTCTGGACACTGTTGATGGGAGAAAGAGGATGATCATTGAATACTGTGAATGTGAAGAAATACAGTTTCAAAGAAGTCAGAAAGGAAGGGAAAAGTAACAGAAAGAAAAAAAAACGTTTTGGTAAAAGAATAGTTTGTGAAATAAAGCGTGGCGAGAACAGAATAAAGGTTTTCTTTGATTTCTTGGAGCGCCGATTAAAGCACAAGTGTGTGAAATTGGAGAGGACAAAGAATTAGGGGTTTTCTTTGATTTCTTGGAGCGCCGATTAAAGCTCAAGCGTTTGAAATTGGACTGGTCAACGCAGGAGGTGAAAATCCCATCGCTTGTGGTGCGTTTGGAACTACAGAGGCACATCGACTTCACTCCAGAATCACCATTTGACGGCAGCCGCCCTGTTCGCGAAGAGGGGGAGAACCTAAAGAGGAGGAACCCCAGGTAACCGATTTTGTATCCATACCACAGATGATTCAACGTTCGGTTTGGCGTTGTTGCAGAGTACTAGAATGGTCTTTTTTCGGCGTTTTGTGACGATGGATCGAACGTGGTTCCATTACCATACGCTTGAGTCGAATAGGCAGTCTGAAGAGTGACTGGAATGGCGCAAAAGTCGACAAAAGCGGCCAAAAGGTCAACGCCCGGCCGAAAAGATTATGGCCTTCGTTTTTTTGCAGTGCGCATGGCATAATCTTACCTGAAGACGGGAAGAACAGTAACGTGAGAGTATTATGCAGCGTTATTGGACAAACTGAACGAGGAAATAAATAAAAAATGACACCATATAGCGAAAAGAAAAGTTCTGTACCATCATGATAACGCATCATCAGGCACGCCCTTGAAAGCAATGGCCAAATTGGACCAATTACGATTTGAATTCTCACCTACCATATTCTCCACGTTTGGCCGTCGCAGCAACTATGATTTGTTCCTAAACCTCTGCGGTGCCTCAGGGAATGAAATTCAGATCGAATGAGGAAGTCATCTGGGAAACCGAGGCGTATTTCGAAGGCTTGGACGTTTCGTACTACAGAAAGGGCATCGAAATGTTTGAAAATCGCTATACCAAGTGTATCACCGTTTGTTTTCATTAAAAATCCCGGGATGTATGTATGCAGTAAGATATAGCTTGCTTATCCTGTAATATAGTGTGTAGATTTCCATTCTCTGTTTCGAGAATACCTATTGTTGTACATGTTGTAAGCTCTGAAGTGAACGATAAATTAACTATTGCTGATACATTTAATACTAATTTCACCAACATTTGCTGTAATCTTCAACGGAGTATTGTCCATACGGCTTGTTGTACTTGTCGTAATATATACGCGCAATCTGAACCGTTTCGGGCCGATCTCATCCAGTTTGGCACTCCAGGGCTCTGGGCGTCTTCGTCTACGTCAACTCTCTATCGCAGACAACGTCTGCCGGGCTGTCTCCTTCCATACATCCTGCCACAAAGGACTTTCCGGGCAGGCTCCCTCTTCGCTCATTCCAGCTAGGTGTGACGGGCATTCTTATGCTGACGGATATCGCGAGAAAATGTCTGAAGAGGCGGAACATATTCAGCAAGTTCATTTGAGCAACGATCGTGAAAATACCTGTGACAGGCATGTTACGGCCCGCCTCTGTTCTAACGACGGATCTGATCGACTTACAGCTAGGTTGCCATTAAGTTTCACTGCTCGTTTTTGCATCCTATCGAGCACGTGTAGTGCAGTTTAGGATGCTCCTGACCAAATATGGGAGTTGAACCCATTTTGGGGCAAATATACGCATTATGGACAATTTAACAAGCCTCAGGACTTGCTAAATAAGGCCAAGACCGGTTCCCGGTTGTAGTGCCGATGATGATGATGATACGCATTACAAGGGGAGATGGGTGCGAACATACAGGGCAAAGTCTCCGATTGCCTTCAACCCGGCGAAGGCCAGGACGATACTTGTCCCTGTTCAATTCAAGTTGACATGCAGTCTCCACATAACATCCCTGGATAGCTACTTTGACACCCGTCAAGTAGTGAACCAATGCATGCAGTGACATTCTGAGAAAGGTTGGCGCCAGGCTAATCATCAGGCCCGTAAAAATGAAATATTATGGCAAATTTAACAAGCCTCCGATATGGACCGGATACACGACGACGACCACGGAAACGAAAATTGCTAAACGATTTGAGCATTTTTTCATGGAATGTCCGCTCAGTACACAGAGCTCGAGTTGCACAACAACTAGCCGATACCCTGTCCGAATAAAAGGCTGACATAATATCATTACAAGAAATAAGATGGACGGGGGGTGGTGTTATTCAAAGAAACGAGTAAGACATTTATTACAGCTGTCACGCAAAACACCATGTGCACGGGGTAGGCTTCCTAGTCAGCCAAAAACTGAAGCCTGCCATTATCGGCTTTAATGTAATAAATGAAAGGCTATGCACACTTCGCGTGCAAGGCAAGTTTAAGAACATAAGCCTCATAAACATTCACGGACCTACAGGAGTCCCCTGACGACGAAAAAGAAGAATACTACGATAACGTCGAACGGGCCCTCAATGCCTGCCCACGATACGATGTGAAACTCGTTCTTGGTGATTTGAATGCAAAAATAGGTCGGGACCCGGTTTCCAGGCACTACGTAGGTTGCCATCGTTTGCATAAGAACACTAATGACAATGGACTACGAGTCATCGAACTGGCAGCATCGAAAAACTTGGTCGTTGAGATTAACAGGTTTCCGTGTAAAGATATCACCAAAGCTGCCTGGGTAACACCTAATGGAGCCACTCGCAATCAAATTGACCACGTGTTCATAGATCGCCGCCACTCCTCAAGCCTGATGACGGTACGAACGTGCCGAGGTGCCAACGTCGACTCGGATCACTATCTTGTTGGTACAGTTTTCCGAGCACGGATTGCATTACGGAGACGTATTGCATCCGTGGATCAGGTTCGAATCAACACGGCTGCCTTACGCAATGAGAATACCAGTAACACCTTTGGTCATGCGTTAAGACTCGCCCTCGAAGAACTCGGCGGAGGGAGAGTAAGTCCTGGGGGCAGAATGCCGGGCGTAGAAGAGAAATGGACACGCCTTAAGAATACTGTCATTAGTACTGCCAACTCCATCTTAGGCTGTAGTCGTAGAGATCGGAACAACTGGTTTGATGATGAGTGCGAACTAGCGACTGAAGGTAGGAATGGTGCATACCGGGTAATGCAGCAGTCTCATAGGACGCGGGTAAACGAGGAGAAATACAAAGAGCTCAGAAGATCTGAAAAAAGACTTCACAGACAAAAGAAAAATGCCTGGGAAAAAAACCTTGTCTGTGAAATAGAGAAAAGTAGAGAGCGAGGTACACACCAGGCGCGGAAGTTCTACCAAATAATCCGCAGTATGACGCGGTACACACCACGCTGCACTTACTGCAAGGATAAAGAGGGTAATCTGATCACCAATCCTGAAGGCATTCTGGAGCGATCGAAAGTGCACTTCAATAAAATGCTAAATGGTCAGCTCACAGAAGAATTGGAGGCTCCACCAATGCAAGATCAAGACCAAATGCTGCCGGCACCAAGCATTGAGGAAACATTAAAAGCCATTAGACAGATCATATCAAATAAAGCCCCTGGAGCTGATGGCATAGCAGCTGAGCTGATCAAACAAGCAGGGACAGCGTTACATCACGCAATTCATGAGATCATGGTGCACGTATGTGAGCTAGAGGAGATGCCGGAAGATTGGCGTCTTGGTATAATTTTTGCCCCATACATAAGAAAGGAGATATCACACTGTGCAGCAACTATACGGGTATAACATTGCTGACTACCACCTCTAAGATACTCTCCACCATCCTACAAGATCGGAAAGCCCCGTACGCTAAAGTCATCATTGGTATACAATATCAGTGTGGCTTCATCCCAGACAAATCAGCAATTGATCAGATATTCACCCTTAGGCAGGCGATGGCAAAATGTCAGGAATTTAAGATTTCATTATATCATCTGTTGATAGACTTTAAGGCCGCCTACGACAGCATAGCCAGAGTAGAATTATATAATGGCATGAGACAACTGGACATACCAAACAAATTGATACGACGTTGTATGTTGACCATCACCAACGTAATCAGTCAAGTAAAAATAGCGGGATTGCTGTCCAAACCAATAAACATCTATAATGGACTCCGACAAGGGGACAGTCTACCTATCTCCTCTTCAAGCTGGCGTTGGAGAAAGCAATCCGTGACTCTGGCGTTACTACAAGAGGGACTATTATCACCAAGTCCAGCCAGATACTTGCCTACGCAGATGACATCCACATCATCGGTAGAACCGAATCGGCTGTACAGAACTCCTTCACCCAGATCGAGCAGGCGGCACAAAAACTGGGACTGCACATTAATGAGGGAAAAACGAAGTACATGGTGTTAACTTATGCGAAGAGAAGACCTAACGTTTGTCAAACTATCAGGGTAGTGGAGAACGAATTTGAAGTAGTGCAATCCTTTAACTACCTTGGGTCAATAGTATCAGTCGATAAGAATATGGAAGAAGAAATATCCGAACGGCTGATCAAATCCAAGAAATCCTACTATGGTCTATCAAGGCTCTTTAAATCCCGAAATTTATCCAGAACATCCAAGCTACTACTGTACAAGACCATTGTTGTAGTCCGGACGCCGTGCTTCCTCGGTGTGAGGGAAGAGCGTGGACCTTTTATTTTTTTGATTGACTGTTATGATTTTCCAAAAACAACTCACTTATAATTCACGTACAACTGGCTTTTAAGATTTCCCAATTGCGACTATTCTGTTTATTTACAAAGTCAATCAAGCCGAAATCTGCTTTAGCGCTAATTATTATTTAAACAACAATAACAAACAATTATTTAAAGTTAATAATTAATAAACTTAATATGTTATTGCGACGCTAGCTGCTCCATAACAAATCATTCTCAACCTTTCTTTACGGCTGACAAATATCAACTGAACTCTTTTTTTCTATTCTATTTTTTTCTCTCTGACTTTTCACATTCAATTCGGACGAAAATCCAAGTTGCTATGTTTTCAATAAATAAAAAGGTGCAGGTTATTAAGTGTGCTGTAACTGGTAATATTGTGAATGTTTATGAATGGTATGTATTAAGTGAGAATGTAATATATGTTAAGTGAAGTTTTTAAGGATGTGTTAGGAGATTCAGTGTTAAATTTAATAAGGGTAGTATTCTGGAATACAACATCCCACCCTTCTTCGAGAAAGAAAATTATCCTTGAAGAGAATAATTTTCTAGTAACTATATATTAAATTAAGATTAATTAAAGACTTGTATTTTCGTTCAATTACATCAAAGGTTACAATAATCAAAAAGTTCTTAATACTAGAAAAATAGTACAAATAGTCTATTTACATTACATGTTAACTAACTAAATTTAAATATTTCTGCTTGGAACCTTTTGTTTTCTTATCCAAAAGTTATTATTACTTATTATATTAATTACATAATATTAATATTCAAAATTCTCATTTCCGTTCGAATATATATATATTAATTCCAAAATTTCCAATACATATATTACCTCTAAAATTTCCTTTCTTTCCTTTTCCGTTCGAATATATATTAATTCCAAAATTTCCAATATATATATTACCTCTAAAATTTTCTTTCTTTCGTCCCCCTCATTAACTTTTTTTTTTTTTTTTTTTTTCATTTCCGTCATTTCCTACAATTGTTAGATTATTTCATATATATTGAATAATAAAACAAAGGCCATTTGTTATGTGTTTATCTTTTCCTTAAATTTATGGAAAAGTTTCCAAAACCTTTCTGGGCCTATTACTATGATGATTGAATAAAGATGATTATTACCAAAAATCTTCTTGAAAAATGATCTTAAATAATTTAAATGACGGTGTAACCTTTTATTTTTTTGTATTTTGCATTGGAATGAATTTTTTTTGTTGAAAAAAAAGACTTGTAATGTATTTATATAGTTACTCTTTACAATACCTATTTTAGTTAAATTATTATTTTCATTTTTTATTATTTCGTGTTTGAGTAAGTGTTTGTGTTTGTTTTCGTTGTTTAAAATATTTATTATTTTCGGCTTAGTGTTGTCATTGTCCATAGCTTTAACTGCTGTCGGAACGTCTACCTTTTCAGTCTTACTCACTGCTGATGGATCGTTTAGTTTCTCAGTCTCATTTACTGATTCGTATAGTTCTTCAGGCTTATTAGCTGTTAGAACATCTTGGTTTCCAGTCCTATTTGCTGTTTGAACTATTTCTTCAGTTATATCTGCTGTAGAAACATTTAATCCGTCAGTCTTTGCTGCTGAAAAGATTTGTTCATCAGTATTAGCTGCTGAACTGACTTGGGTTTCGAATTTTATTGCAACTATTGGGTCTTCAGTCTTTAACACTGCTGAATTTTCAGTCTTTGTTGCTGAAGTGCCGTGGTTGTCTATTGGGATAGCCGGAATATTAGGGGTTTCTGTTTGTATATTTTCTGCAGGATCCGAATTTTCAGTCTTTAATACTGCTGAGTTTTCAGTCTTGGTTGCTGAAGTGTCTGCGTTGTCAATAGGGATATCTGAGATATTAGCGATTTCAGTCTTTAATACTGCTGAAAATTTCGGATTTTCAGTCTGTGTTGTTGAATTGTTTTCCAGAATGGGAGTATGAATCGGAGTCTTTATATTAGGGACAGGGTTATCTTCGTTTATATGGCTTGGTTTATAGGAGTATGTGGGCTCAGGGTAAATTTGGCTAGGAGCTTCATTAAAATGGTCGTTATCTATTTCCAAAGATCTAATGCTGTAAATAGAAAACTTTGGTCTGTCTTCCATAAATTTTGGTTGGCGTCAGGCCTCGTTTTCCGACTCTTGCACCCGAGAAAAGTGAACATTTTGTCTATCGTTTTGTCTATTGGTGCTCCTAGAATTTTCACCAAAACGATTTTCAGAGTTTGTAGGATTATTTCGGAATGGGTTACGCGTTGTTGTACCTTGTTGGTAATTTGTTGAAGCCGATCCATTCCTAGATATCTTGTATCTACACTCATTCTCTGTGTGATTATTCCGTCCACAGAAATTACATACAATGTTATATTCCCTTTTTATGGGTTGTCTATTCGGAAAAAAGTTGGATTGCATGTTCCGATAACATGTGTCCTGTGTATGCCCTGACTTACCACAGGTTTGGCAGACTATACGATTGAATGTAGGTTTTTCATTGTATTGATATGACCTGGGAGAGTTGTCCATTCGAGCCGCATGTGACACTACATGTGCAATCGACTGTTTTAAATTGTTTCCCCCATGGACTTTAGCTAGTATCTTTAGCTGTTCGTTGTTTAGTCCATCCTCAAATGTTTGTACGGCCAATTTTATGTTTTCTTCTATTAAATATTCCCTAACCACCGCGTCTGCTGTTATTTCACACGTGGCAGAGTTTAAAGTCCTTAGAGCATTCGCGACTCTATCGCCGTATTCCCGGACGGTTTCTCTGTAGCGTTGTTTCAGAGAAATCAACTCATTGTGTGCCGTCGACCGAGATTGCTCCTCTTTATATTCCGATTCGAGTTTATCTTTTAAATCCTCCCACTTAGCGATTTGGCTATACCTAATCAGATCGTAAGCATGACCCTCTAGTCTATTTTTGACTAGCTCTAAAAACGTCTCGTATATATCCGGGTCTGCCTTCTTTATGGATCTAAATAAAACGTCTCCCCCGGAAATAAATTTACCTAAGTCGCAGGGTTTCCCGTCAAAGGTAGGGACGATTCTGAAAACATCAGAAATTCCGACAGAAAGAGCCATTTCAGGGGGTTTAATGTGTATCGGTTGATAGTGGATTTGTTCTTCCCCTTGCCTAGCCGCCTGTCTCGTGTAATATGGACTCGTAATAGTGAAAGTTTAAAATAATGTATGGCGAAAATTCAATTCTTAAAATATGGTTAACTTAAAAATATGGTTATGGAAAAATTGGCCTTTCTTTTGGTTATTCAATATATATATATATATATATATAGGAAAGAAAAATAAATTGGTCCCAAAACTGAAAAGAAAGAAAATTCGACGAGAAAGAAAGAAAAAAAACGGAAATGTCTTCGAAATACTGAAATGAGAATTTGCAAATAATTTAGATAGAAATTTCTATCCAAAAAATATTCTATTGGGATAAGGAGAGCTTCCAAGTAAAAAATATTCCTAAAAAAAAGTAGAGAGAAAAGTCGCTAAAAAAAATTCTTACTCTACTAAATGTTGTCGTTGTACTGTTGATAGCAGTCTTGAGTGTTGCTGTTTTGTTTTTTTTTCTTCAGTTTTCCTTGGTTGTTTCCTTTGTGTGGTTCTTTTTCTTTTTAGATTTTTTTTTTCTTTGACGCCAGGCAGACTTCACGTCCTAAAGTTGATTGCTCATCCTGGTCTTTGCTGCTTTCCTTTTTTTTTCTTTTTATTTCGTTGTTTTATGTCGGGGTTTTTTTTTTCTTCTTATTTTGGTTTGGTTATTTCTCCTGTTTTTTTTTCTCTCTTTTCTTCTTGAAAAATTTTTTTTCTTCTTCTTATTTGGTTATTTCTCTTGTGTTCACTTTTCTTCTTATAAGCAATTTTTTTTGTTGTTTTAAATTTTTGTTTACTTTGTTTTTCGTTGTTTTATGTTTACTTTTTTCTTCTTCTTATAAACATTTTTTTTTTGTTGTTTTAAATTTTGTTTTGTTTAAAAAAAAATTTTTTTTTTCTTGTTTTTTTTTCTTCTTATTTTCTTCTTTTTATTTGGGATCCTTTGGTTGTATCCCACCGCTGCCACCAGTGTTGTAGTCCGGACGCCGTGCTTCCTCGGTGTGAGGGAAGAGCGTGGACCTTTTATTTTTTTGATTGACTGTTATGATTTTCCAAAAACAACTCACTTATAATTCACGTACAACTGGCTTTTAAGATTTCCCAATTGCGACTATTCTGTTTATTTACAAAGTCAATCAAGCCGAAATCTGCTTTAGCGCTAATTATTATTTAAACAACAATAACAAACAATTATTTAAAGTTAATAATTAATAAACTTAATATGTTATTGCGACGCTAGCTGCTCCATAACAAATCATTCTCAACCTTTCTTTACGGCTGACAAATATCAACTGAACTCTTTTTTTCTATTCTATTTTTTTCTCTCTGACTTTTCACATTCAATTCGGACGAAAATCCAAGTTGCTATGTTTTGAATAAATAAAAAGGTGCAGGTTATTAAGTGTGCTGTAACTGGTAATATTGTGAATGTTTATGAATGGTATGTATTAAGTGAGAATGTAATATATGTTAAGTGAAGTTTTTAAGGATGTGTTAGGAGATTCAGTGTTAAATTTAATAAGGGTAGTATTCTGGAATACAACATCCCACCCTTCTTCGAGAAAGAAAATTATCCTTGAAGAGAATAATTTTCTAGTAACTATATATTAAATTAAGATTAATTAAAGACTTGTATTTTCGTTCAATTACATCAAAGGTTACAATAATCAAAAAGTTCTTAATACTAGAAAAATAGTACAAATAGTCTATTTACATTACATGTTAACTAACTAAATTTAAATATTTCTGCTTGGAACCTTTTGTTTTCTTATCCAAAAGTTATTATTACTTATTATATTAATTACATAATATTAATATTCAAAATTCTCATTTCCGTTCGAATATATATATATTAATTCCAAAATTTCCAATACATATATTACCTCTAAAATTTCCTTTCTTTCCTTTTCCGTTCGAATATATATTAATTCCAAAATTTCCAATATATATATTACCTCTAAAATTTTCTTTCTTTCGTCCCCCTCATTAACTTTTTTTTTTTTTTTTTTTTTCATTTCCGTCATTTCCTACAATTGTTAGATTATTTCATATATATTGAATAATAAAACAAAGGCCATTTGTTATGTGTTTATCTTTTCCTTAAATTTATGGAAAAGTTTCCAAAACCTTTCTGGGCCTATTACTATGATGATTGAATAAAGATGATTATTACCAAAAATCTTCTTGAAAAATGATCTTAAATAATTTAAATTCGGGCTCCTCGATAGTATAGTGGTTAGTATACCCGCCTGTCACCCGGGAGACCGGAGTTCGATTCCCCGTCGGGGAGCCCCTGGCGCAAGACTAATGACCTTGCCCAGAAAAAATAAATCATTATGGAAAATTTAACAAGCCTCAAGACTTGCTAAATAAGGCCAAGACCGGTTCCCGGTTGTAGTGCCGATGATGATGATGATGATGTAATATATGTTAAGTGAAGTTTTTAAGGATGTGTTAGGAGATTCAGTGTTAAATTTAATAAGGGTAGTATTCTGGAATACAACACCATGGTCTTACCAGTACTCATGTATGGATCCGAGACCTGGGTGCTCGATAAAAGGCACTCTGAACTCTTAGCCGCGTTCGAGAGAGAGGTGTTAAGGAGAATTGTTGGCCCCGTATGCGAGGGAGGACGATTCCGGAAACGATACAACCATGAGTTGTACGCAATCTACCTTGAAGCTAATGTAAGAAAAATCAAGCTCGGTAGACGCCGGTGGACGGGACACCTAGCTCGAATGAGCGAAGGAGCCTGCCCGTAAAGTCCTTTGTCGCAGGATGTATGGAAGGAGATAGCGCGGCAGACCTTGTCTGCGATGGAGGGATGGCGTGGACCAGGACGCCCA
Organism: Microdon myrmicae; assembly: GCA_963931805.1. Taxonomy (NCBI): domain Eukaryota; kingdom Metazoa; phylum Arthropoda; class Insecta; order Diptera; family Syrphidae; genus Microdon; species Microdon myrmicae. Next base: position 52,301,756 of record OZ007497.1, on the reverse strand, counting down.
GAGCCTGGGAGTGCCAAACTGGATGACATCAGCTCGAAATCGTGCCCGGTGGAGAGGTTTGTTAAATAAGGCTAAGACCGGATCACGGTTGTAGTGCCGATGATGATGATGATACGCTTTATAAATAGTGGCCAGGTTGGATGGAGTAAAATATTTTTTGCATCTCTGAGAGAACTCCATACATTTGGTCGCGCATTACGCAGTTTCATGTATGTGATCACTGCAATTAAAAGTCAAATTAATTCGAGTGTCGAGGATTGGTAGATCCTTGCCTTCGTCGACACAAGTCCCGTTCATCGACAGTATATTTATTTTGGGGTTGGCCTTTGACGACAAGAGACAGCACTGGGTTTTTAAGGCATTGAATTCTATTCGGTTAAATAATCCCCACTGATATATTTGTTGAGGTCGGGCTTCAATGTATTCGGCATAACCTGCTGATTGGTTATTACGTTCGAAGATTTTGGTCGAGAAGGTTCGTATGAGTATGAGAAACTCAACCTGCTATCATCAACAAACAAGTGAATTGGGTTGTGGGTGATGCATAAGAGATCATTTATAAAGATGAGGAAGAGAGTGGGTGAGAGTACATTAATTAAACCATTTTTATAATAATCTTACTTACTTGCTTACTGTGGAATATTTGTCCAAATATTTTCGAAAATGTTTTGTAACTACCCAAATAAGCGTCACTCGAATACGGGTGACACGGCCCGATGAAGGCTTTTGATGTCATCCGAATACATGTGACGCGATACTCAACGTGCTACGTGGCGATGTGTGTGTCAGTAATGTTCGTGTCACTCTAGATTTGTTTGGGTAATCGGAATTTAATGGGCATTGGTGCCAAAGTCATTTTCATATATTTTACTGATATTGTTGTCAAATGTTTGTAAATTCATGAACGGCATAGTTTGTTCCGTGCAGGACATTTTTTTGGGGACATGATCTGAAACGGTGCCATTCTAGAGGTTGCTCTCAAATGTGTGTCTAGGCTTTATGTTTTCTTAACGGTGGAGTTTTCCTTGCAGATATGTGTCTAAAATCTATAGGCTTATTCACACAAATATTTTCGAAGATTTTTTGTAACTAGCCAAATAAGCGTCACCCCAATACGGGTGGCACGTCCCGATAAGTGCTTTTATGTCATCCAAATACATGTGATGCGACACTCAACCTGTTACGCGGCGATGTGTTTGCCAGTAATATTCGTATCACTCTAGATTTGTATGGGTAATCGCAATGTAATAGGCAATGGTGACAGGCCGTCCACGGGAGACCTTTTGGCATGGTGAATCAAGGGCGGTCACATTGGATATCTCCAAGGCTTTTCACCGCGTCTGGCACGGGTCATTGCTGAGCAAACTTCGTTCATATGGACTTTTCCAACAGCTTTGCGACTGGACGAGGAGCTTCTTCGAGAATCGATCGATCCGGGCTGTTGTGGACGGCGAGTATTCGGATCTGTATGCTGTTAATTCAGGAGTGCCACAGGGTTCTATTTTGGATCCAACCTTGTTCTTGCTTCACATAAATGATTTATTGGAGACAACGGATAACAAAGTGTTCAGTTTTGCGGATGATAGTACGCTTGTTTCCACTTTTGCGAGTGTTCGGCCGATTGGTGCATCTACGTCGCATCAGCTGAGATGTAGACAGATTAACTCTCTGAATGAGGATCTAGATAGGGTCGTGTAGTGGAGAAGGGCCAATCTCGTCGACTTCAATGCAGCGAAGACACAATATACAACATTCACAAAGAAAAGTGGATCATCGGTTCCACAGCTGATGATGAATGGCCGGACCCTCGAGGCTGGGGAAAGTTTGAGATTGCTCGGCGTCACGGTCTGTGGGTATGTATCATGGCATAAGCACGTGCCGAGTATCGCCAGGTCAGCCTCAGGAAAACTGAGCTATCTTTTTAGAGCCAAGAAATATTTTACTCCGGCCCAACTTCTTCTCTTGTATAAATCCCAAATTAGACCCGCGCTCGAATATTGCTCTCATGTTTAGAGCTCGGCTCCTAAACATACCCTCGACCTACTTGAGAGCGTACAGAGACGAGTGATCCGCCTGATCGGGGACTCGGCGCTGACGTCGGGACTACAGTCGCTATCACATCGAAGGCGCGTAGCCGACCTGTCTGTTTTACAGATATTATCACGGGTGCTGCTCTTCGGAGATTCTTGGCATTGTTCCACGCAATTCGGTTTATATGCGCTCCACAAGACAATCCGACGGATCGCACCCGTTTGTGGTTCATCTCCCGACGGCGCGAACAACCCTGCTTCAGAACTCGTTCCGTTACAGAGCGGGGAAGCTGTGGAACTCCCTTCCCACGCGAGTGTTCCCTGAGCGTTACAACCTGCAACTGTTCAAAAAGAACTGCAACCGTTTTTTGATGGCATCTCGGGGCGCCCACTCGGCGCTATAGGTTCACCTCTCCCGAGAGAAGTCTAATAAAAAAAAAAAAAACATTTTCATATATTTTACTGATATTGTTGTCAAATATTTCTAAATTCATGAACGGCATAGTTTATTCCGGCAGGACATTTTTTGGGCGACATGATCTGAAACGGTGCCATTCTAGGGGTTGTTCTCAAATGTGTATCTGGGCTTTATGTTTTATTAACGGCGGAGTTTTCCTTGCAGATATGTTTGTAAAATCTATAGGTTTATTCACGCTGGTGCCACCAACTTCTGTTTGATGAGTTGGTCAATTTGGCATTAATCAATTGAACGGAATGAACGTTAAGTGATTCCAAACACGATATGACTCGACCCCAGTCGTTAAATGTGTTTGGATGGCTGGTTCTGCTGTATAGTAGGTCCAATTGCCATCCTTGCAGATATGTGTCTAAAATCTATAGGTTTATTCACACTGGTGCCACCAGTTTCTGTTTGATAAGTTGGTCAATTTGGCATTAATAAATCGAACGGAATGAACGTTAAACAATTCCAAGCACAATATGACTCAACCAAAGTCGTTAATTGTGTTGGGATGGGTGGTTCTGTTGTATAGTAGGTCCAATTGTCAGCGGTCCGATATTTACTAGTTCATTTTTCAGTAGTACATCTGACTAATTTTTTATAGGATTGTTTCTACTGTTACATCTTTCAATGGCCCATTGTTTCTCATCTAATATTTCACTAATTCAACTTCGGTTGATTCATCTTTCACTCCGCTGTCTTCTACCACATGATCCGTTTACTTCATATCCATTCATTGTTCTCTTTTACTGCTTGTACAGATCTTCCATGCTCTTTTTTTTACTGTCTTCTTCTACTTCCACTGCCTCCCTACAAACTATATCTTGTTAACTACCGAGCATGGTATGCCTTTTCAGATTTTTTTACATCTGTCCTCTTCCACGATTTCTCCCTTCCAACAATTTATATTATTTTATTTCCATATCGCTTCATTCAAATTGTTGTGATTTATCAGTGCGTCCTATAACACCATTCCTTCTACATTATGCGTTACTTCTCTCGCGAAGTTCTCTTCCATTTTACCCCGTCAGTTTATCTTTCTCTCGCTTTTATCGTTAGTGAAAAACATGTTAATGATTAGAAGAACTGGACAGGTACGCATGAGAATAACAACATCTGTGTCATTCGGCTCAAGATTGAGTCATTGTATCTATTAATCACGTGCGCTTGACATAATAAGACATTCGTTCACTTATTTCTTTCCCTGTCGTAATCAGGGCCAAACTGTTCCCAACTTTTGCAAAGCGATTAGAAACACTGGGGAATTAATTATCCCACGTCCAATCGGTCCTTTTCCCTGTTTCACTTCACATCAGTGTTTCTCTTGAACTTTAAGCGACGACGTCGAATCTCCACAAATTAAACATGGTAGCCTCTGTCTATTACGCTAAGAATAAACTGTCACATTTGCATTATATGAAATCCTTTTTTGGATTTGCAATCGTCTCTGTCTTTTGGCCTGGGAATAAACTGTCACATTTGCATTTTTGGATGGGATTAATAAATGTTTATCTGTCACGTACTGAGGCACGAAGAAAATCGTCTCGTTCTGTACACAAGGCTGCACCCGAAAAGTTAAAGGGAGATCATCATAAAAGCCTGAATTCTCTGCAAAGTATCCTTAATCCCTCCAGTTTCTGGCGAAACGTTAAGAAATAAGAGATATCGTCATTGTCTCCAGTTGATACCAACTTAATCCTCCGAAATTTGAATGAACTTTATCGTCACCACTTAAAAGAGTATTCGAGGCGCCATATTCACTCCCCATCCAGCATTTTCATGAGGCTCAATGTTCTTAAGCTCACACTTAAAACGTCCTATTCATTTGGCGGCCCTTAATTGCTTGGCATTCTCTCCATTCAAAATCACTTTTCTCATTTCACACGCACCATTTCACACACATCGAGATGAACTCGCCACACTTTAGCATCCTGCCTCCATTAGCAAATGCTTCCATGGAAAGCTGTCCGTCAAATAGGAGGAAATGACAAAAATCCAATGTCTTTGTCAGACTATGAGCCAATCAAATTGTCCTCATTCCAAATAGCTGTTAACATCACAAGCGAGCCAATTCTATTACTACCTCTTAATTCGTACTTCCCGGAATTTCCACCGGCGAATTTTGTCGATGAATACTTGAAATTCTAAACGTTACCCGACGTGTTTCACGAATTCGTTGCTGTGTCCTTTTCAGAATCCCGTTGAATTTTCAGTTTATGGAAATTTAATCAATCAAAAATATCTCTACCTCATAAACTAAGTTATTAGGTAATGTCCGTCTAATCCATCGGCAATCTCACAAATTATGCTGGAAATGAATCCCTCACCGCCTACGGTTCATTATTAGGGGAAAGTATTGTTCATTTGTTTTAAATTATCCCTGGGATGGGGCAGGATTGCGCAATCCCTGTCTGGCAATTATAAGCAGCACAATAGCCAACGGGCGTTTAGGCGCGAACAGGGAACTTCACGCAATTACGGCACAAAAGGACCTCCTATCTCGTTCAAATTTAATGGCACCCGGTACATTTCGAAGTAAGGAGTCAAAGTGCGGTGAACACAAGACTACATACTAAATTAGAAGTTTTTAGAAGATGACAACAAATCAAATTAGTCCTGCTCATTGGAGCGACTTCGATTCCTTCGTTGAGATTCGGCAAGTGGAAAACGCACAAATGACCCCAACGCCGCCTTGAGTTGAATGATAGACTGAGTTATAGCGTAGCAATTTACCTCTGTCAACATTGTCCTTACCTGTGTAGAGCATTGATTGCAAGGATATAATTCGATTCCGGAGCACTAAAGATGAATTGGAATGCTGAGTATGAAATGTCGACTGTGGAATACGGAAGTACCTCTTAAATGAGTGTTCAATTAACGGTGCTAGGCAAAACGTAAAGGTATCCTCTCTAGGTTGCCTTAGAATTGGTCCATAATCTCAAGGACGATTCGGAAAGTGATTCTGATTGCTGTTCACTCTCTTACGTGGTACTTCAAAGGTGCTGATTTGATGTGAAGGCAACGAGGAACGAGGAATATAAGCGAAAGCAGGTCTTAGAAAAAAAGGAGGTCCTTAAAGTGCCGCTTAGCAATTCAAATGGAAAAATTCAAATCACAAGCTGACTTAGTGACTACGTTCATATCGTCCCACCATCTCCTTCCTGATCTTCGTGTACGCACTGACGAAATTTTTTCTATTGGTCCTTTTGTTTTTTTTTTGTTTTTGTTTTTGGGGTAGATAAAATTGCGTGGCGGTGTTTTTTAGTATTCCACACAGCAATCGAAGGAAATTACTCGTCGCGTAACGCCGAAGTTGAATATCAGCAATCTGGCAAAGCGCGCCAATTCATTGTCAGGATGTCCGCCCAAAGAAACCCCACGAAAACGAGTCCTGATCGGTATCATGCGTACGTTGTGCTAGGCCTACCACATTAGCATTTGCACTTCCACCCACCCATGCCTACTGATTGGGGGTTTATTTGATTATCCCTTGAGTTTGCATTTGTTTTTTGCTTTTTCTGTCGTCCTTAGCGAACATAAGGATGCCAGATTCCAGAATATACACCGAATTGTCAATGTAATCGACGATTAAGGATATTACTTCAAATCGCACAAGACGGTAGCAGCCGCTACAACTTCCGCTGGCATCGGTGTATCGTCAAGTCATCTTTTGTTCGTTATGTGCTTGGAATTTCGTTAGACACAAAATGCTGATTGCCAGAAAGTGAATCTGAGGAAAGTATCAGGGGATGAAAATTGCTCACGTAGCTACCAAACGAGGAATCCCAATCGTAGAGCATAGAATTCCAAAGTAAAATGGGAACTATTTTTATATGTATACAACATTCGATTGGAGTCCTTTATGAATTTTAATATTAACGTGTCGCTTGTTGTTTTACCAAATACAATGACAGTGTTTGCCAAGTAAGATAAACAAAGGCAATAAAATGGCTGGAAAATGTGTACTTGCTCGCAGCTACATGACAACATTCCATTCGTTTTTGTCTTTCTTGATCAGGTTATACGTGTGCGCAAAGTCATTTGTCGGTATTAGACAGCGTGCGAGTTCAGAATCTACTTTGTGGATCTAAGAATTAGGTATAGATAATATTGAAGAATATTGAAGTAGCGAATCTCTTTGGGTTGAACATCAATCTGAGCATCAGTACACCACTTGTAATTCACATCAAAGTCGAGATTGAATTTTCTTGTGTAAATATGTGGAACATATTTTTCTAAATTCATTTTAACCCATTCCTGACAATAAAATATTAGATTGTGGAAAAAGTAATGGGAGTTTTTTACCAAAAATTGTCAGGATTTTTATTTTAATCAAAAACCGTAAAATGAATGACATATTCATACTTTAGACATTTTTGGTATAAGATTGGACATCCTAGGCAAACAAATTGAAATTACTAATTATATATTTCGTTACAAGTCGGCGCGTAATACAAAACTTACCTGCATTTTCATACGAATGATTCTGAAGGAATGCAAAGCGTAGAGTAACTTTGCATGTCCATTTTGACGTTTTTATCTTAATAGTTCGAATTATGATACATTTTGTTTTGATGATGCCACCAGGTCGCAGTTTTGACTTTTAGTGGAGTTATTATCCTCGTACTTGCGTAAACTAAAATAGCCAAAAACCATACTGCACACGTATGCACAATTAGTATTGAGGATGCCTGATGGATCGCCTATGAAAATGTGTACAATGTGTAGAAATCTACAATCGTCTGGGTGAGTGCACAGCATGGCAGAAACTGAAATACAGCGCCATACCAGACCAACGAACCACAGCGCAGTCGCTAATTCAACTTTCAACCGTGTACACATCAATATCATCCGGACGTGCCAGATTATCAACACTACCTCATCATGATCTATCGATTCTGTAGGTGCCCTGACGCCATTCCCATGTAGAACACACCTCCAGATACCACCGAAAGAATTTTATTCAGCCATTGGATCTCACGCATCGGTTCATGATAACCTTTGATCAAGGTTCCCAATTCAAATCTGCCCTCTTCCGAGCCCTACTCAAATTCATAAGTACAAAAATGGTCATACCACAGCTTACCATCCTCAGTCGAATAGCATTGTCAAACGCATGCAAACAACACCTAAACCAGCGCTCATGTTTTAACCCAACCGTGGCCAGACATATTTTCGAGCGTTCTACGTGGTGTCTGAATCAATTTCAAAAAAGACATCCAGTTCAGTCCAATGGAGATGCTATATGGCACGAGCTTAAGGACTCAAGGTGTTCAACTGGAATCTGCCCATTCTGAGACCTCCTTAAACTCGTCATATCATAAATTACCATCCTCAATCGAATGGCATTGTTAAACGCATGCATAGAACACTTAAACACTTAACAGCGCTTATGTGTTCACCTAAATCTTGAGGAGAATGAGGAGAAAGAAGAGGAAGAGGAAGAGGAAAAAGAAGGGGAAGGGGATGGGAAGGGTGGGCGGGGTGGCGGCGGGGACTGGCGGGTGGGGGGAGAAAGGGGAAGAGTAAGCGGAGAAGAAGGAGTTGGAGGAGGAGGAGGAGTAGGGGGAGGAGGAGGAGTAGGGGGAGGAAGAGTTGGAGGGGGAGGAAGAGTTGGAGGGGTAGGAGTAGGAGGAGGAGGAGTTGGAGGAGGAGAAGTAGGGGGAACGAAGAGCAGGGGAGGAGGAGCAGAGGGAGGAGGAGCAGGAGGAAGAGGAGACGCGGGGAGTAGGAAGGAGAGGTAGGGGACGGAATGAGGAGGGAGTGAGAGGGGCAAGAGAAGGGGAAGTAGTAGGAGAAGAGGATATAGTAGGGGAGGGGGAAGTAGTAGGAGGAGGTGTAGCCGGCGAAGGAGTTCCGAAAAGAAGGTGGGAAGGGGGTACAGGAACACTGTTTATTGCCAATATTTCATAAATGCAGTTTGCCAAAATAGTTGATTACATAACAATGCTTAAACTTCTCCCGGCATATTGTCGTAACACACTCCTTGAATATTACTTCAGTCCTACGCTCTCAATATTCACGCGGTGACACCCACAGCAAGTTCAAACCTACCTGCAGTACGAATGGAGCGACAATAGCGTCGACAATTAATGTAGAGAGCCTCGTTACTTTTGTAATTCACCTCGTGCACATGAGGATTATCTAACCGAATGCGAATGCAATACAAAGTGTTAAAATCCCAATGCTATCTCTTGTCGCCATAGTCACACCCTTATAGCGTTTGCGACGATAGTGAAGAACGTGTGATTTGAACCGACGCGAAAACGGTTAGAATCACGAAAAGATAGAACCAAAGCTCAACGCATCAGGCCACTGCCGCGTGTACGAATTCGATTTCTAAACTCAAGTACACTCAAATGATGTGGTATTGTTATGTTATCGCTTTGGTATACGGATCTGATGCTTTGCTCATTCGAATTTCCTTTCGGTGTTCTTCACTATTTGCTTGTATATTGTGTGTGTATCTGTTACAAACGCCACACTACTCCCTCCTCAGTAACTTTGTTACGATCAATTTCGTGTGCGAACGACGGAGCGAGGAACGAGCGAGCGAGAAAACGCCGGAGCAGGCGAGTGTGCCGGAGCTCTATGCGGAAGTCGTGATCGTGTTGTGAGGTTGTGTTTTACTATGGGAAAGTGTGTGCTGTGTGTACAGATCACGTCGGGGTTGTGGCGTTAAGCAAGGATAGTGAAGAAGGTGATTTGAACATACGATGAAACGGGTGAAAAGCGAAGCATTGAAGCATCAGGCTACTGGCTGCGTGTGCACGATTTCTATACTGGGCCGTGTCCTTCGATCGCCGGGCAGGCGTTATGAAATATTCGAGACTTAGGGCCAAGGATCTATGGATACGTGGGGTTGTTGACACCAGTATGAATGTCACCTTTGGCTATGCGAATGGGGGAACCCCGGCGGGGTGGGGGAGCGGGGGGGCACGTGTCTGTGGGCACGTGAGGTTTATGCTAGGGTGCGTATGTTCCTTGGTGGAACGCCAGGTGTTTCAGCCTACTGTGGTTTATGCGATTCGTATAACCGCCACATCCTAATGTAAACACCCTGCCGATAAATGGCACTTGTATTGGCAAAGTCTTGACCCTCGAATTAATTCGTCTTTACCCTTTTGACGCCAGAAAATAAATCAGTTTTTTTATGAATTTGTTCAAAGGTAATAAAATGTTCGATTCATTAGCGAATTTTGATATTTTTTTCTTATAACTTGCAGATGTCGGAAAGAATGTTTTTTACAAAATAGCGGCGTTATACCATACTCCACCAGAATCTTTCGCGTGTCATCATAAAGCACTGCATTTTACAAGTTTTCTTCTTCTGATGCAAAACAGGAAATAGAAACGTTTTGCGATTTTTGGCACGTGGTGGGAAAGATTAAAGGCATAAAATTATAAATAACTATAACATAAAAAATTAAATAGCGCCTTAATAAAAAATTCAAATTATTTTCTAGATATTTTTTACGCCAAAAGAATAAATTATTTAAGCAACATCTTTAAAGCCTATAATATATAACAGAATCATCCAAAGTATCCAGCCAGATCGATCAATGTATTGGTCAGCTACAGTATAAAGAGTTTTTGAAAATGCAGTTTCAAGATAATTGCGTTCAAAGTTACAATACGTAAGTTGGAATTTTAGTTTCAAAAATTCGACCACACACGATAAACTTTCGACCTGTTACACGCAACGCCTACCCTCCCCTAATACCCACCCTTTTTGGGAGCCATCCCCCACCATTCACAGGATTCACCTTCATGTGAAACCCCAAATGTTGATTAATCCAAATCAACATACCCAATCCAATGAGTACCTATAAAAGTGCATTAGATACAAAATGCATATACGGGCAAATCATGGAATCCAGATACCACGTCTGCGACAAATCCATGACGGCACAAAGAAAATAATGTGCTACTCAAAACAAAGAACAATTTTATGGTAACGAAGCAATAAAGTATACAAAATATCTTTGCCATTGTTAATCATAAATGAACACTTGTGTAAATACAAGATTCTAAGAATTGTATACACGCATCCACACAACCAGATCTCGCAGATCATAAACATTTTCAATGTTTATGATTATCAGGAAATGTATTGCGAAGCATACCTCATGTATATCAAGAAAGATCTATTGTGGGTAAACAATGGATGGATCTTTCGGTCTGGACCACCGAAGATAAGGGTGGGTGTGTATGAACGTCGCCCGGTTTGGACATTCTAAAAAAAGGAGTCTGATACAAACCATCGTCCTAGACGGACACAGTGATAAAGCCCGTTGTGCGGAAATTCCGTATCTAATGTCGTGAATATTACCTGTCATCGAAGACGGAAGTAAAAGGCGAGTGTTAGAGTCGTCCAGTGCATGTATATTTCAGTAATTTCTTAGAGGCGAGTGTGTCGGATAAAAGGGTATGCGAATGCACATTTGTTACATTATTTGATGAACTAATAATGTTTAAAATTAATAAATTAAAACCAAAACAAAGTGCGTTTAATTGCTTCACGTGTGTTAAGTGTGTTGTTGTGTGATATATGTGCGTGTGTGTAAAGTGCTATACACAAATTTTGGAACAGAGCTAAGGTAACTCCATTGCTCGAGCAATGACGCCCTAGCGCTCAACCATTTGCGAAAACTCGGCAACTTCTATTTGCAATATACTCCGTATACATTGTCCTTTGAAATCAGTTACAAAAAAGAACAACCCCCACAACTGCTACCCAACTTCCTAAAGTTCGCTAATGCAATCACATTACCACCTTAAATGCTTTATGCATTACATAGAGCAATTTATAATCTAAAAGTCCCTGTAAAGAATCCTTACCTTTCATGCATCTCTTCGCATACAAATTCCCTATAAGAATTTTTCCCTGACTAATCATGAATCTGTTGTATTCCAGAATACTACCCTTATTCGCTTTAATACTAATCTCATGTCCTTTCTAACACAATCTTTAAAACTACATCCTCACATATCTTACATTCTCATTTAATACAATTCATAAATAAACAGACACAATATTATATATCCAGTCACTTACAGCACATTTAAAAACATGCCCCTTTTCATAACAAGCACATTTTTCATTTCAAAATATAGCCACTTTGATTTTCGTTGAAAGTTTATTCAAAATTATAAACAGAGACTTCTGGATTGTTTTGTTCATTTTATACGACACAGTTAGTTGGAACAAAATGTTCTATAAAAACAGGAAAATTTATATTGTAAAAGTAGTTCAGAAGAGAGCTCAGCTTGAGATAGCTGAGTTCAAATAAAATAAAATAAATAAAAACTAACTATAATTAATTTAATAAATATATAACCCCCACGCTCTTCCCTCGAAAGAGGAAGCACGGCGCTGGAGACGTAACAAATCCCTAAATCATCCGGCACTCTGGTATACCAAGCAATTCCGCTGGCCACGTGCACACCGCATGTCCGTGGCAATTCCACGGCCTCGGCAGCCTTTTGTCCAAGGGACAAAAACAAATACTAGCGTCTATTGCATAAAAATTCGATCCCATTTCGTTCAGCAACGAATGCTTTAGCATCACCATCATAATAGCAACACGGCTATTTACCCAGCTGCAATAGACTCACCCATGATTTGTTTTCCAACGAACAAACAATCACATCTTCGTGCTTAGCCACTAAACGAATTATCCAGTATATACAAATGCAAGCAAATTCGTTTGGCCACCGACCCAAGATACAATTTTCATTGTATAAAGTATTGCAACCATTACCACCTTTCCCAATGTCTATTCGTATATTTATACAAGGGCATCGCTCATCTAAGCCTTTTATGATGCCCTCGTCTCATCTTTTCTTTTACCACATTTCTTCGATGCATTGTCGTCTATTTATTTAGACGCGATGCACTTCTTAGACAACGATCTTCTCGATCCCTTTTTCCTTGCCGCCAGCCTGCTTTGTTTTGCCATTGCCTTCGCGCAAAAGTAAACAACACAGATCTAAACGATCACACACATACCACCATGATCTTCATTACGAGATCTGATTTTTCTATTCCACCAAGAGAGACTTTAGGTTTCTCTGGTGGTAAGTAAAAACATATCCTTAGTGGAGAGGATATCTACCACTACACCACAAACTCACCCCATTAGCGAGTCGGATCTACACGAGCCGTTTATCGCAGAGTCCGATTACACCCGCCGACCACCACGGTCATGCCGCTCCTGCTGTCCGTAGCGCAGCGGACACGCGAAATTCCAACCGCGTGTCTAGTTTATTTTATTTGTGGTGATTCGGTAAAATCTTCTCGCTAGTACGGTGTACGCGAAAAATCGAGTGCGAGTCATCAGCGTGAACAAATAGTTAAAGTGCACGTTAAAATGTTACTATATATAATAAAAAGTTATCAAGATCCCCGGGATCTATTGAACTCCGTAATAACAAAATATCTTGTAGTAACAGTCGATAAATGTAACTTCAGTTTATGTTGTTTTTTTTTTTTTTGTTACAAACAATAGTTTTCTCCTTATGTGGCTCCTTACAAAATGTAAAACAGAACAAAAATAAACTGAACCGTAATGAACTAAATCGTGCGTTTAATTACCCTTTACTCCTGGTCGTGAACAAACGTGGCGACGTTTCGTTCTTTTGTCGGCGGAACAACGGAGGAACCTTTAGTGATGTTGAGTACGAAGTAGAACCATGCGCCCATGTCGGCGCTCAGATCTCGTTCCCCACAGACTTTTCACCTATTAATTGGAACCACCGCATATTTGAAACTTCGAAAAGTGTGGCCTATTGCATAAGGTTTCTTAAGAGATGCAAAAAATGGTGTGCTATATCCAACCAGGCCACAATTAACAAACCTTATCTTGTCCCAGACTGAACTTATTATAAAGGGTGGGCCTACATTTTTGCATATTTGAAACATAAATATACATAAAACTACAAATGTTATTTTGTTGATCATTTATTTAACCTAATAAACGTTTATTGAATTTTTTTTTTAAATGAGATCGGCGAGATGTGCCCCAGCTCGTCGTTGACACTCCTGCAATCAACTACGCAAACTTTGGAAAACCCGCTGACACATGCTGCGAGGTACGGAAATTGATTAAATTAATACTTGGACACACTTACACGGCGTAATCCGTATTCAATTCTAAATAGGCGTCGTACAGTAACGTAGGAATCGTTGTTTTTGTAAGATTGTGTTAGACAAAAAGCACGCTGTTGTCCCGTGAAGTGCTCCATCGTGACTAAAATTGCATGAAGCGACGTACAATTCCTCTCCACTCGCACGCCCCTCCCTCGAACGGTTTTTAAGAAATCAAGTGTTGCCATTTGCAAAAATGTATGGCCCACACGATATATATTCAAGTAAATATATGAGGGTTCTACTAAGTTGCACATGCTTTATGGGATGCGAAAACGACTAGTAGAACTTATTAGAAATCCAGGCGTAAGACTTTCAATTCCATCATCAGATAATAAACCCTCTCTTTTCTATAAGGATTGTCACTGTTGCTACTTAGCTGGTCTTGATGAATGTGTGGTAATTCGAACAATACGAATGTCGATCATGCATTCCTTTCTAATATCTACAGGATAAAAATGTCCGATTCATAAGAGGTGTACATGACTTCGTAACTCGAATTTTTTTGAAAAACATACTGGTTACCTGATATTGTAATTTTGAGCTCGAAAGTTGGATATCCTGGGATTACAATTCACACGAGGAGTGGGACAAACCGTCCATCTACATAAAAAAGCGAGAGCGCAATTTAATTTATTCAACAACCGAGTCGAACGTAACCATGAATTTGAAAAACAAGCCTAAGTAAAAGTGCCTCGCAGGAACTACAACATATTGAAATTGGGTATACTACATTGAGCCCGAAGGACTTTGACCATAAATAAGAATCTCATAAAGGAACAACTTGAGTACCACATTAAGGATGCATGTGTACGAGTATATTTAAAGCGCCCGTGTGCACTAAAGCACATGCATCATTAAAGATATTATTCTCACTTCGATTCCCGTCGTATCCTTACAAAGCGAAAATGATCATCTTTGAGAAGCATTTTTAAGAAAGAATTTCAGGTTTTTGAAGCCTATTTAGAAACGGTATTCAACGGGATATTTATTGCACATTCATGTACCTTCTTCATGTGCTTTCTTCATAGGGGGCACTCTAGCAATTGTTATCGTTTATATCCTTTTTGTTTTGCTCACTTTTTTCTATTTTCTTTTACCTTACAAGATCTAAGTACCACATTCCTTAGGCAACAGTTTCTAGGCTACATTTGCTCATTCATTTCCCACTTTAACCGACAAAACGTTTATTTTGAAAGCTGCAAGTACTCTCGGGGAGCGTTTATGGCAATATGCAGCATTTAATGTGTCAGCTATGTCCTGGCTAGTTATGGATATTCGTATGTAATCTAAAACGAACTAAGAACACAGAATTCTAGGAAAATCCTTTCTATTGTGGGTTCTTCGTCGTCGACGGTGAAGTGTTGCAAATGGCATACATGTGTACATAGAGTAGACGTGCGGATGCATGTTGGTGCAGTGGTGTATGTAATGCAATAGCACTTATCCACACGAAGTCCTTCCCCACATGGTGGGATTTTATATGCGGTTTGGCCAGAATTGAAGTGGGCACCGCACAGACGAAACGAGAAATTAAGTTTTTGTCCTGATTTTGTAGCTTCTTCCACAATTTTTTTGTGTAATAGGGGCCAGAAGGAAACAAAATTTACTAGAATCCTGAAACATAAAGAAGCATCCTGCATCTAGTCGAGGGCAGATACAATTTTTTTTATCCCTCTTTTGGGTGATACAATGTAGTTTTTCCTCTAGTCTCTCTGTGCCGTCTCTGTTGAAAACGACTACAGAAGGAGAGAATTGTCTTTAATCGGTGCAATAAAGGCGACAACAGGCTACTAGACAGGAATGAGGTTGGAGAACCGCTGACTGAGATGTTAGTGATTGTGCAACATAGAACCGAGACCCTCAATTTGCACTTTTTCACTTCTTAGATACGGTTTTCCTATGTTTCCTTAGAATTTTTGTTGTTTTATCTCACCACCCTTTTGATGTTCATTAGATTTGGCTCCGGAAAAGCTGTTGTATGGTGGTGAGGGTGGTGTAGTCGTCAGATGGGGGTTGCTTCAACGATTTAAATGCATTTAATGTAGCTCACTCTGTGGGTATCGGGTTGAAGAGACATTGAATAAGCACTAAACGTAAATGTGTCGGAATGGGAATTTTTCCGTCTGGTATTCTTACATGAACGTTTAGATAATGGTACAAAGCACTATTTCGTTTATCGCAAAGTGGGGCATAAAGCCAAATAAAGGACGGTTGGTTCCAAAAGGCAACCCCAATTGCATCTGACACTGGCAGGGTGGTCAACGGAAGAAAATTCAGTAATTGATCTTTCTATAGTGTTCTTACAAATTGTTTTACTTCGCGGTTGTGATCTACATGCCCTCAAAACCAATGTTTAACGACGGCTCCTTATCCAATTTCCATCTCCTTCTTCCGTCCACCATGTGGATTGACATTTAAAAATGTCATCACATCCTTTTGTGCACTCATATTATAGCAAAAAAAGAAAACAATTGTGCGGTTTTGGAATGACTGATAAACAATCTTAAATACGCGTGCCCCCCTCAGACGCGTGCCCCCAAAGCCCTACTAGGAGCCAACAACATGTAGCCAACGTTGAGCCGACACCAAAAAGCAAGGAACTGAACATCCCAAAGCTTTAAATGCCAAGCTCAACATTCGTAAGTCATCATACCTGAAACAAGAAAAAAACATTCATTCTGCCTGCGCCCAGGAACATTCCATTGAATCGGCAATTCCAAACATCTATGCAAGGAAATTCTATCGCCAGAAAATGAGCCGATCAACGGTGCACGTGCGGGTAGTCTACCACAAAGACCACCCAAATCCGTCGAGCAAACAAAAGGCAGCCGCAACCTACTACAATAATGTATATCGGTCATCCGCTGCCAAATTCCTGGGAAACTTATACATCTCAACGAGATATAACATGAATTTGTACGAGGGTAAAAATAACAAAAGGAACTACTACAGTTCCACGGTCCTTACCATATTTTCACACCATTAGAAAGATCTAATGGATTGTTGATATTAACTACAGAAGTTAAACAACTTACGGACTTTACGTCCATAGAAATTGCAGGATACCCTCCGGCCTGTGCGCCAGATGCCTTATGCAAATAGGGGCGGCACTCTATCGACGGCCGTCGAAATGAAATTCTATCACCACCACCAGGGTGATAATGATGTATGATGATGAGCGAGTTTCTCCTTTCAGGAAAATAGGAAATTATCCCTGGGATAAATTAGCAAGCTGCTAACAGAGATTTCGGGAATTCTGTTGGCAGATCGAATAGCGAAATTTCTCCTACACAGATACAGATACCAGTTTTGAATCTGGATATCTCTTTGGGCAGACACCAGTCTACCCCGAACACTCGAGACATCAGGTTTATTGGGAAGTCTACAAGTCGTCGTCAACGAGACAAGGAGTTTGTGATTTGAGGTCGAGCCGTCATCGTTAGAAAACCTCCAACGGAAGTTAAAGCAACGGATTCGAAGAAGAGTTGTGTGTGAGAGGTACCCAAAGGGTTTATTTTGTAATTGATTCCGAACCACGGCCGTTTTGAATTACCGATCGTGCCGTCGCGAAATTGGTGTTGTCGCCTCGCGTGTGTCGCTCGATAACGTACATTAAGTCATTGGAACTTTCAAGATACTTGTGTGTAATGAAAGATTGTGATCCTTCGGAATTACCACCGAACTTAGTTATGAAGACAAATAAAATAAATTAAACTCGATCTATAACCATCAGTTTTTTGTTTTTGACAATTGTTTCCGCTCCATTTGTGGTCCGGTGTGGATATCGCTTTCGTGGACAATGTTCGGCGGAACACTTACAACATACACAAAACACACGCCAAAGTTAAGTAACCACCAAAACGCACCCGCCAAAATGCTGTTTGCTAATATTGGTGGAGAATTCATGGAAACAAACAAACATAACTGAAAACTATAAACACAAGAAACATACAAACAACCCGATAGGCGTAGGTGTGATGAGCCGACACTACCATAAGGGAAGAATTTATCAAGAAAACACCGACTTGGCAAAAATAAGACGTAGACGAGTCAGTGATGTCATGAACTCTCGGGTTCCTACACGTGAATAAAGAAGAATAAGAATATATGAATGTTGCACTGATCGAAGCGAAACTCCATAGTCAAATCAGAGGATATACATAGACCAGCAATACCGTTTCCGAAGGAATATTATGACTTTTTTTTCTGACATCACAATGGAGAACAGAAAGGAATCGTTCTTCCTACAAAAGCAGAATCAACTCCTAGTGGAAACTATTGCGGACGGCCACAAGAGGGGAGGAAAAAAATCTGCGCTCCGAACAATAATACTGCTAACTAACACTCACAATGGACAAGTGCAAAAAATTGTCATGGATGCTGTACACACAACATTCATTTCACCTTGAATGGAAATGTTTTGTTAACATTCGTAATGGTCGCGCCATGTGCCTATTCCATAGGGTACACTCTAGCAATTGTTATCGTTTATATCCTTTTTTCCGTTCATTGTCCTCATTTTTCTTTTACCTTACAAGATCTAAGTACCACATTCACGAGGCAACAGTTTCTATGCTACATTCGTTCATTCATTTTCCATTAGGGTGCTATGAATTGTATGATCCTATAATAATTGTCGGTATGGATCCCCACAGAAACTCAGTCAATAATCTACCTAAAGCAGCATATAACATTCGGTATTACCTCAGTCGCTAAAACAATGAAGATACTTAACAGATATATTTTGTTTATACCATTGCACCCCACTGCGACCTCTTGTGCTGATATTTTTTTTTTAAATTTCATTCCTATTTCACTTTTACTACTTTCGATTTAAATGTTAAGACTTCAAAACTAAACTGCCGTTAATTAAGAGAGGTTGCTAGGGGCCCTCACCTTCCTTTATTTTGTTTCTACATACTGCATCAACTTAGTTTGCTTTCTTACCTTCCTAATTTCCTCTTTACTTTAACCCTTATGTCAATGACCAACTTTACCGACAGTAATAATTTCGTCGCAATTTCACGATCGCTCGGCCTAGTAGACGAATTTCGGTCCCATGTCTTAGATCATGTCCATTCAAACGTTTCTGAATGATAATTACGAAATTTCAGTGAAAAAATTTTTTTTTTTACTTTCAAATTGACATTTTAAAAAATCTAAATGGGTACCCGGGTACCCGGTCATTGACATAAGGGTTAATAGATACTTCTCAACTGTTAATCGCCGCACCAAATATCCAAGACCTTCTTAACACCTTCTTAAAAACTTGCTTTATAATTTGCAGTTAGTTAATATGACGGCTGTCTTTGGTGGCGTATACGTAACGTTTTGTGATATACTCCTGAAAGAGGAAATAGTTTGTTGCAAGCATATCTAGTTTGGAGATGATAGTACGAACAGTATCACGTGAACCACGTAATAAAGAACACGTCTTAAATTTCGACTAAAACATTTTGTTATATCTGCGTTACAAAAGCAACAGTATGCGATAAAATATTGTTTCGCATGCGTTAACTTCTACCAACACTTCCGAGAAGTTGCGTGTGGCATTTAACAATGTTACGATGAATAAACGAACGTATTATCGATCGTATAATTCATTTCGAAGGGACAGTGAGTCATGTGAATTGTAAGGAGGTTCCGAGAAATCTGTCACCACTCTTACCGGAAAAATAATCTAGACGGAGGCTACGATAATATGGACCGACCCTTATCAAACAGTTATATTGATATTTCGGTAGGAAAAGTACATAACTTTTCACAGAATTTAGAGTTCCATAGTCTTTCGGCTTTGTAAAAGAATGGGATTCGGTACAAAGTTGCGCGTGCCTTCGGAATCTGAACCAGAAATTGGCGGGATTGTCTTGTGGGGGCAAATAAACCACATTTCGCGCAATATTGCCACGAATCTTCGAGGAATAGACCCGTTGACAATATCTGTAAAACAGACAAACGTTCGATATGATAGAGATTTCCGCCACGATGCCAAAGCTGCGTTTTCGAACGGCCAGATTGCCAATCTGTATGCTCTCAAGTAGGTCAAGGATATGCTTAGGAGCAGAGCTCCAAACATGGGAACTGTATTCGAATGTAAGTTTAATTTGAGATTTGTAGAGAAGAACATGTTGGGTTGGGGAAAATATTCTTTGACTCTCAATACATATCTCAATATTCTGGAATGCGATCTAGTGATATTCGATACCTGCCCATGTCACAATACATTCCCACAGATCCTGACGCCAATCAAAGACATGCTTTCCTCAGTTTTAAGGGTCTAGCCGTTCATCATCTGTTGTGGCGATCCATTTTTTCTTATCAATGTTGTATATTGCATCTTCATTGAATTAAAGTCAACAAGATTGGCATTTCCCATTGTAGGATTCTATCCAGATCACAATTTAGAAAGTACGTCTGTCTCCATTTCAGCTGGTGTGGCGTTGATCCGTTAATCGGTAGATTGTTCGAAAATGAGAAAATAGGTGTACTACCCGCATCCGTAAAAGTGAATATTTGTTACCCGCTAATTCGAATAAATCATTAATATGAAGCAGAAATAGACTTGGCGATAAAATAGAACCCTGTGGCCCCCAGAATTAATAGAATAAAGATTTAAACACACATAGTCTACAACTTGTTACACAGTTGTTGGGGAGGTCAGTCAGCATGTTGCTTAGTTAGAAAGACTCTGTGCCAAATTCGGTCACCAGTCTTGAAGATATCGAAGGCGATTGTCCTGGAATAACCATGGTTTCAGTTCCAGGTTGTTCAGATGTCAGTTTTAAAGATCAAAAGGTCTCTCAAGGGTTGCCCACTAAGGATTCTGTATTGGTCATCAGTTAGAAGTCACTTGCATTTCAAGTATTTAATCAAATCGGCATTTATAACGTTCTTCATAATCTGGTATAACGTAGACAGTAATGGAATCGGTCGGTAATTTTGTGGGAGACACCTTTCCCCTTTCTTTAGGATTGGCAGAATTCGAGCGGCTTTCTAACAGGTATGAGAGGTTTTCTGTGCATAAGATAGGGATTTCGAAAAATTCGACGTAGAGCCCAATGCAAACAGGCAGGCTGTAAAAGTCATGAAGTGGCTGACTAACGCATGCGATGCTTCTATGCCACGACAAGGACAACCAGCATGTGCTATCAAACCACTGTATTGTGGAACTCACAAATCGCCCATGTGCGATCGGGATACAAGTTACCACGATTGCAACAAAGAGCAGTAAGCCGTAAGAGGTACCCGGAGCTACATGCGGAATTCGTCAACAAACGGAAGGATTTGAGGAACGTGATTCGCAAAAGTAATTATGACGTGATCTGGTACCTAAGAGGTGATTTCAAAAACACCTAGAGGATAGTCATGAAAAGGTTACACAATAACAGTAGTCAAATGCAATAAGGTAAAAGTGACATGGCTAGAATCGTTAGTGTCCTCTTGCTGTGGTGTCATGAGGCGATGAGTGCGCAAGAAGAATGGAACACCACTGAAGAGGGTCGTTAAAAACAACAAGACCCCGAGACTGAATGGAATTCCTAATGACTGCTTTACCAAAAAATTCGGAATTCAGTATCAGTCTCATCACGACCTGCCTACAAAAAGGACACTTTCCTCAACAATGGAAAAAACAACGACTTGTGCTTATACTAAAATGAGTCAAGGAATCAGAAGCGGCATCGTCCTATCGCCCGTTGTGCATGGTGGACACAATTGGGAAATTGGTTGAGCGAGTAATTGCCACTCGACGGGAACAATTCACTGAAGGGCCATCGGGGCTCTCTGAGGAGCAGTAAGGGTTCCGGAAAGGTAGATCAACGGCTAAGGCACTATCTATGGTGTGCGACATCACTCGCAATACGATAGCTGGACCACGGTAGCCAGGAGGAACCGAAAAATATTGCCCCGTGGTGACACGAGACGTTAAAATACATTGAACTCGGTGAACTGGAATCCGGTACTAGAAGCATTGGGTGATCTACAAATCACACCCTACTTGGTTCGTATAATAGCAAACTATCCCTCTCGCACGGGAAATTGCTCTATGATACTGATGAGAGATAGGAATATAAAATAACAGCGTGTGTACCCCAGGGGTATGTATTATGCTCGCTGTTGTGGAATATCATGTTTAATGGTATGCTCAGGGTCAATATACCAGAAGAGATACGAATCTTCGGGTATGCAGATGATTCGGCGATAGTGACCTTGAGAATATTTGTTCCCCTACAATCCAGAGCATTAAGTCCTGGCTAAGTATGCCCGGACTGAAAGTAGCCGCACATAAGATGGAGGCAGTTTTAATAAGCAGACGTAAGAAAGTTGAACGCCTTGATTTGGAAATAAAAGGACAAACCACAGATCCAGTCCCTATATTAAATATCTTGTTGTTACCATCGACAACGGGTTGACCTTCAAGGAACACCTGAGGAGAACGAGTGAAAAAATGGCAAGAATATGCAATGCTTTGGCGAGACTGCTACCCAATGTTGGAGACCCCGGCTCAACATAATGAAGCTGATTACTAGCGTCTACACCCCTATTAAAAAGTTTGCAGCTCACATATGGGGATGAGCCACCCAATATAAGTCGTACATGAGGAGAGTCAACTCAACACATAGGCTGGTATCATTGCCCACACAAGAAAACTGATAACCACCATCAACGCCTCCATTATAATGTATGCAGCTAACATATGGGCATGAGCTAGATATGATGATGATGATAACTAGCGTCAACATCATCATCATCATCATCGGCACTACAACCGGGAACCGGTCTTGGCCTTATTTAGCAAGTCCTGAGGCTTGTTAAATTTTCCATAATGATTTATTTTTTCTGGGCAAGGTCATTAGTCTTGCGCCAGAGGCTCCCCGACGGGGAATCGAACCCTGGTCTCCCGAGTGACAGGCGGGTATACTAACCACTATACTATCGAGGAGCCCAACTAGCGTCAACACCCCCATTATAATGTATGCAGCTCAGATATGGGCATGAGCACCTATTATAAGTCGTACATGAGGGGAGTGGACTCAGCACATAGACTGGCATCATTAAGAATATGCTGCATAAATATCTTGGCTGCGAGGAAACCACTTGAAATTGTGGCTAAGGAAATCACTGCTTTGCATGAAGTCTCACAAGAAAATCGCCGGCGAATGGGCTCACAATTCGAGCTCTCAACCCTAAGAGAATGGCAGCGAAGAAGGGATTTTTCCACAAAAGCAAGATAGACCTGTGGGGAGGAAGTATTGTGCCAATACACGGGCACTCCGTTCACTTCCTCCTCCATCATAAGTTGTTCACGTGGACACTGCTCACAACACAAAAGAAATAAATACACCCAGGACTGCGGACAATTAAACACACGGATTTAGTTTAATATTATTTTATTGATTGTTAATTTCCATACATTTGTGGAAGGTTTTTTTTAACAGGCACCAGCAACGACGATGACGACCAGTACAAAGAGTGCACCGATCAACAGCAATTTAGAGCTCATTGTTTTACGATAAAGTTACTTTTTTCACTTACAAATTCTTTTTCACTAACTCAAACTAACTGCGGCACAAACTCGCCAAACAATTGGAAACCGACAAGTTCAAAATATTTCTCACGACTCCGGGTATATTTACGCGTCTCCGCAGCCGGTGGAGAGCGGGAGTGACCCGTGACCATGGCTGCCAGCGGATGGAAAACCACTCAGCGATATCTTGCTCGTGCAGAGCTCACTCGCTAGTTGTGATCATGGTGGTATGTGTGCATGGTTCTTTCATGGATGAGAACGAACCTAGAACAAAGAAAGGGCATAAAGTGCATTCATGGGATACGATTTCGGTAAAGCAAATAAAACCGAACTCTTCGGATGCTAATGGGATATTTGTTGGACATGTGCGTCGCGGCTAAACAAAGAGACGACGATGTGAGGTGGAAATGTGTTAATGGGTCTTAGCTGGGTTACTGGGAAATGATGTTTATGGCATCGCTAGTAAGGGTAGGTATTGAATTCCTATTTGCATTTGTTTATGCTGTAGGATTCAATTGATGTCAAGAGACGCGGAATGCGTATTTGCTTTGGTCCCTTGGAACATTGTTGTACACATTGCGCGGCTGGGGAAATAAACGGCGCTATATGTATGGTCCCTGTCATGACGGTTACATTGTATGCAACCCGAATCATTTTGTTTACAGGAATTTGTCTGGTACCGAAGGTGCCGAATTGGTTTGGAATTCCAGATAAGTAAAGCAAGAAATCTTACGGAAAATTGTATGCGAAGAGATGCATGAAAAGGTAAGTTTTCTTTACAGGGACTTTAAGATTATAGATTTGATCTATATGATGCGTGAAGCATTTTCAGGTACTAATGCGATTGCATTAGTGAAGTTGGGAAATTGGCTGAATGTTATAGGGATTTTACGGTAAGTAGAGTGAGAGTACAGTTTATATGTGCTTTACGAGACAACGTTGCGTTTCAAATCCCGATGGTGCAAACATCTCTGCATCAGAACTCATTCTATTACAGAGCGGAAAAGCTCTAGATGTTCGGGGCGCCAACTTGGGGCTATAGGTTCGCCTCTCCCGAGAGAAGTGTTATAAAAAAATACTGGTTATACTGCGAAGGCAAAGTAGAAGATGCGAAACACGTACTCACAGAGTGCGTGAGACCCGAGACCGCACGAATGGTTTTGGAGGGACATATGATACGGGCCGCTACTTCGATAGGACTAACAGAATACATGGTAAGTTCCAAACAAGCATGATCCGTAACAAATGATATTTATGTGACATAATGCAGCAGCTGCGACGCGATGAACGGAGTAACAGGTAAACTACGTCCCGCCCTGTGATGGAATATCTAAAAGAAAGTTCCGTGGGCATCAACCGTTTTATGTTCTGGTGGGAGATCGTTTTAGTCGGTAACAATTCGGCATGGATCTGGATCGGATCAGAGGCTTCTTTTGAAGATTCCCTCCTTCCTATCGAAACCAAAAAAACAAAAAGCACGTTTGAATTGATATTTAATTACCACGTTAAGGGTTACGTGCCTGATAATAAAAAATAATAATACGTAAACATTTTTCGTGACAGAGCAGAAGCGCCCTCCACCCCAGCCACGCCTTTCTCTTTAACGCTATGTACCAATAGTAGACGGCGCCTTATTTAGACCTACACATAAATTATATTATCTTTATTTTAAAGAACAATTTGTAAACTGGTGAAATTTTATCTTGATTCATTTGATAAAGAAATTCTCTATACCGCATACGATACTTTATCAATCTTTCTTTTGTGGGGATCGAAACTAATTGACTCATAGACCATCAACAACAACAAAAACCGACACCTCAAAACTAAGAAAAGTACTCAAAAAAAAAGATAAATTCGGTGTTTTATCAACTCTTCATTGCAACGCGCATAAGCCAGTGTCAGAAAACTCTCTAAAAACTAGGTTACCAATTCTGCCCTATTGCGTGTTCCAATCGAATTTGACTCACGTTTAAATAGGGTATCTTGTAGAGTAATTTCACATTAACGACTATCTCAAAGCCGTAACCAAACAACTTTAGTAATAGATAGCTGCACATTGCCAAGTAACTTCCTTTTGAGAACGACGGTTTTTCCCTGCATACATGACTTTCCTTTTGTCGTTACTTCTTTCCTAAAACTCAAAGTTGAGAGGTTCATATGAATAGTTGCGACAAAGTCATCTTATCATGTGAAAACCTTAACTTGACGTCATTATGAAGACTCCAACAGTTTTCTATTCAGTAGCGTATCTTGCTGATATTTCTTTGCCACCAAACAAGAAATCTTTGCGATGGTGAAATTGAATATCCTTAAAAACATTCATGGTCATTCATTTGACCTTACACCAGAATACTTCAAAAAACCACGCTGCATATTTAAAAAAAAAAAAAAACACGCGAACATGTTTCCTCTCCAGCCAATTGTTGACAGCTTATTGTTTTACTTACAAGAATACTTCTGAAACTTGAGTAACTGTCACACATCTATAAGAGATTTGTAGAAAGTTCATGAGACGAAAAGTTGCTAAGTGGCATTATAAAACGTTCGTTTTCGGTGTTTTACTTTTGGTCCTTTGTGTAGGGACATCTGATGCGTTAAATGATAGCAGCACGAAACATATCTCCCAAACCACATCACAAACTAACACCACCATCATTCGTCATGATGGGTTTTCTTTGAATGAACATACAATGAAATTAACTTCTACTGAAGAATTTGTGATTTTATGTCGCGTATTTGGAAGGATATTGGGATATGGAACGATGATTTCCTTGGAGTGAAATGGGACAACGAGGAACCTGCTGCCGCAATCGTTAATTGGGTGTGAAATGGAATCTGATGAATGTGAATTAGAGTTTGCCTTTGAATATAATTACGCATTGCTTCAGTTATCCTCGGAATCCTGGCAGATGATTTAGTACAGTACGATGGATGCGGCGGGGTAAATGTCGGGCGTTTACTGTGTCGCGAAGTAAGTGGAATGAATGAGTGATGTGGGTATGGAGCGAATATACGAGGGCGGGCTGAAAAGTTTCCGACCTCAACGTGGAGATAGCGGCACTAGTCAATAAAAGCTAGTGAATGCAGTGTGCGTCTTTTGACAGCTACTCACCAAAATTTCATCGATTTTGGACGCGTAGTTTTTATTTGACAGTCGTTTAAGTGAGTTGATGTGTGTTTTATGAAAATGGACAACATTGAGCATATATTTTGAAAGACAATACGCCTACGCAAATCAAAGATGAGTTGGATTCTGTGTATGGGGACTCTGCGCCATCATTTCCCATAGTGAAATTTTGGGCACTGAATTTAAACGCGGCCGTGAGAGCTTGGGAGACGATGAACGTTCGGGACGTCCAAAAACGGAAACAACTGACGATAACATCGCTAAAGTTCACCAAATGGTGCTAAACGACCGCCGAATCAAGTGAGAGAGACAGCAGAGGCTATGAATATGTCCAAACAACATGTTTGTCACATATTAATTCAAGATTTAGGCATGAGAGCTGTGCCGCGTTTGCTCACGTTAGACCAAAAACGTGTTCGAATGAACA
Source organism: Microdon myrmicae (assembly GCA_963931805.1). Lineage (NCBI taxonomy): Eukaryota > Metazoa > Arthropoda > Insecta > Diptera > Syrphidae > Microdon > Microdon myrmicae. The sequence continues at coordinate 52,275,031 of OZ007497.1, read as the reverse complement.
TTTCCAACGCTGTGTTGGTGCCGTTCAGGCACATCAAATCCGAGTTTTGGCGCCGATTAATTACTGTCGATGAAACTTGGATACACCATTATACGCCCGAAATAAAAATACACTCAAAACAGCGGGTTGTAAGGGGGAAATCGGCTCCAAAAAAAAAAAAAAAACCAAAAACAGATTTTTATGGGTGGGAAAGTTATGGCGACTGTTTTTTGGCATAGTCATGGGGGTTTTTTTTAATTATGTCGATGAAACTTGGATACAACATTATACGCCCGAAACAAAAATACACTCAAAACAGTGGACTGTAAGGGGGAAATCGGCTCCAAAAAAAAGCAAAAACTGTTTTTTCGGCTGGGGAAATGATGGCCACTGTTTTTTTTTTTTTTGGATAGTCATGGAGTTGTGGGGAGGAAGTATATTGTGCCAGGTATGGGCACTCAGTTCACCTTCCTCCTCCATCATAAATGTTCCTCCGAGTAATTTTTCGCCAGAAAAACAGAAACAATAAAGCAAAGTTTTATCTTCATAACAGAGCGGACACAGAATCACCGAAATAAATACACAGGGTATTGTTCGTATTTCATTGTTTGTTGATTAGGACTTTTATTATTCTTTCTTATTTTTAAAGTACACTAATTACACGGTTACACCTAGCAAAACAATGTTTTAATTTAAGTGCACTCTGGGCATAAAGTACGCTAATTACACCAGTTCCACATAACTCACACACATAGTAACTTCCGCACTTTTTAATTTGATCGAATATCGTAACGTAGATGTGTACTAATATGGGGTATTAACCGCGACTCGCGTCTCGCACTCGGGGATAGGAAAAGAAAAACACGCGGCTTTGGGAGAACGCGTCCGCAGCGCTACGGACAGCGGGAGCACAACGACCGGCTCGGCCGGCGGATGGTAAAGGACTCCACGATAGACGGCTCGTGCAGAGCCGACTCGCTAATGGGGTGAGTTTCCCCGAGAGAGAAAGTGTTCCTGTGATATCCTGTAGTGGTGTGCGTGAAATCGATCGTTGAGATCAGATTGTTTACATAACGCTTGCAGGTCAAAAGCGAAACGAAACCTAGACAAGGGATACAGACAAAGAAAGAAGCGACCTAATGTATTGTCCGGTAATGAGGGTCAGCTGAGTAAATAGCAGCCACTCATTAGATGCTAAAAGGAATTGACATAATGGAGCTCATATATCGTAATTCTGCCGACTGAGAGAATCGGATTCTTTTGTTTGCATATGTTTATGCTATAGAATCCAATCCGACGGCTAAGCGCGACGTCGGTGATTGTTTGAAGATTCAAACAAGGAAATATTTCCGCGAGAAGTTGTAGCGATTCTAACAGATACACACACAATTCACAACCAAAAATAGTGAAGAACACGAACGAAAAACCGAATAAGAAAAATACATCAGAACCGTATACCAAGCGATAACAGAAATAATTCACATCAGTGGAGTATAGTCGAGTTTGGAAATCAAATTCTAAACACGGTCAGTAGCCTGATGTGTAACGCTTAGGTAAAAATTTTTTCGTGATTCGAGCTGTCATAGCGTCAGTTCGAATCACACGATCTTCTTCACTATTATTTCAAACGTTATAAAGTGCTTGCAGCTGAATCAATAGTTGCAAGTCTTTGAAAAGTAATTTAGATGGTTACACAATGACGTTGTGTATACCATCTGTGTCAATTATGCATGGCATCTATGGCAACGCCAGGCTCGAACTATAGTGTGAATATCTACACTAATTGGAAATTCGGTTTTTGGTCGCTAATGCAGAGATGCATTGATACAGGTATGAATGCTCTTGTAGGACAAATTCTTTACAGGCATTTCCAGGTAATGCTTTGAAAGCATTAATTATCCTTGGGAAGGAAATGTTTTTGCTGCGAGGAGATTGCGGTGCAGGTGTGGGAAGGTTGTAATTTTCCTGGCAACCGAAGGGATGGAATAGGTTTTGGTTTTCATGCTCCTGTATAATGGAAAGAATTCTTGTAGGGAATTTGTATGCGAAGAGATGTGTGAACGGTAAGAATTCTTTACAGCGACTTTTAGTTAAATAAATTTGATCTATTTGATGCGTGAAGCATTTAAGGTGCTAATGCGATTGCATTAGCGAACTTATAAGATTGGGTCGAAGTTATGGGGGTTCTTCAGGTAAGTGGACCGTGGGGTTTGGCGGAACTGCCAGAGAGTTATCTTAATCGATTATCGTCAAAAAGGAAAAAACATTACAGGAGACTCCTCGATAGTATAGTGGTTAGTATAACCACCTGTCACGTGGGAGGCTGGGGTTCGTTGCCTCGCCGGGGAGCTTCTGGCGCAAGACTAATAACCTTGTCCGACAAAAAAAAAAAATCATTATGGAAAATTTAACAAGCTTCAGGACTTGCTAAATAAGGCCAAGACCGGCTCCCGGTTGTAGTGCCGATGAAAAAAAAAAATCACAGGAGCATACTACGCATCATTACTTGACCAACTGAAGGCTGAAGTTGCGGAAAAATGGCCACATTTTCAGAAAAAGAAAATCCTGTTCTACCAAGAAAACGCGCCGTCTCACATCTCAGCGGTTGTCATGGCAAAAATCCACGAATTACGATTTGAACTGCTTGACCATACACCTTACTCACCAGACCTAGCCCCAAGCGACTTCTTTTTGTTCCCTAATGTAAAAATTGCGCTCCGAAACAGAGATTTTCGTCAAATGAGGAGGCAATCACCTTCGTGAACAGTTATTTTGCAGAGAAAAACGCCTAATACTATTTGGACGGGTTAGAGAGATGGGAGCATCGCTGGGAGAAGTGTGAAGAGTTACAAGGAGACTACCATATGTAGAAAAATAAAAATAAATTTTAAGAAAAAATGTCTTGTATCTTTGTTAGGTCGGAAACTTTTCAGGGCACCTTCGTAGCGTTAAGTCTGACTGCAGACCTTCAAATCTTTTGGTCACATACGTTTGAAGAGAAATATTATCGGAGTAGTCAATGTAATGATATACGACATAGACACAAAGCTATAAGACAAATAATAATGCATTCGTATTCTAAAAAAAAAAAAAGTGATGTGAGACTATTATTACGACCTAAACTAGGAGTAGGTGACCACCGAGTGAGAATTTCGATAGTAGTTTTCAATAGTTTTCAAACTTTGTACGTGTTTAATGATGAAATCTTTCTAATAATATATATTTGGTACTTGAGTGCAATCTCAATCATTTTTCGGGAAAATTCATGATTTATTTTTAAAGAAGTTGTAAAAAACAACAACTCTATACCAGCCGCCAGTTGTGCTGCGTCAGCACTGAATATTCTAAAGAATGTGGACAGATCAGTCATAAATATTTTAGGACGCTCAAAACTATAAAATAAATATTTGGATAACCATTTTCAAATAATGAATATCCAATTCTGGCGACCCTTTTCTGCGTAGGCCGTAAAACTAATGCCTGAAGCCTTCTTATTCGCTAGTAAAATTTAACCAAAAATAAGATCTTATGCCCTGATGACGGGTATCTATTCACAGAAATAAAGTGAATAATAAAGGGATACGCAGTTAAGCCACGATTTAGGTACAATAATGTACCAACATCATGGTCTGTCCGTTTTCAATTCGTTGTAAGTTCATTCTATTTGAATAGGTCCTTTTTAGAGTCAAATTTATTACCTGCCTACTTGATATCCATAATCATCGTCTTCAAAAAGAGTTTCTCTCTTTCAGTAGTCATAAAATCTAATCCCTTAAATGAGCCACTATCTTCAAGCCACCATTATCAGGATAACTCTACTATTAAACACCAGCCTTCCATAAATTTTAGTAGACCAGAATTCTAAAATTCCAAAACGCCCCTTTATACCTAAATGTTCATTTTAAATCCCTTATCCAATAATTTCTCCTTTTTGCATTCATTAAACGAACCCAATGATGTCTAGAGTTGATCCTTTTTTTATTGTGAACCGAAAGCACTTAACAATAAACGAAATCAATGTTCCAGATCGACTGAAGCTTTTATATACCTTAAATTGGAGGAGTTAACAGACGAGGAGCCCAAACAACTAAAGCAGGCGGAATAAAACGAAGAAGATAGAGGACAGAAAAAAAGGTTTTTGTGTACATGACATGAAAATAGGATCCTGTCGGCTTGAATGCTCTTTTCTCCTTTCTCGGTGCAAATAAATTGTCCTACTAAATTATGAATTTTTATGAGCTGCGTTTTGTGTTCCAAAGCCGGGCTGGGTTTATATTCTTGTTTGTTTTACCCGGAAAGTTATCGTACGTATTTCGGAAAAGGATCTCAACTTAATTTCCAACCAGCAGAGATATTCAAATTTGTATTCAATTCCAAAGGGATACTTGTGTGTCTTACGAGCAAAAAAGGATACAACACCAAGGATGTTCAGTTACTACTTCACTTGATGTCAATATCCGTGCCAATCTAAAACGTGCGACTATTGCTGAGGCACGTGACTTTTAATACATTCTAAATTTAAATTCAAACGACTAATTTCGCGGTTTCTATGTCACACCAGGCTGAAATGGGTATAGCGAGATATCGACGGAACTTAAGGCAGAGGTTTTCAAACGAAGGGTAAAGACATCATTTAAATCGACGTATAACGCATGTACGTACTCCTATAAAGGATTCGGTTACAATGGGAAACGTAAACCCTCAAATGGGATATTTTGAAATCAACGCACAAAGCAATCCTTGCAGCAATGTCAATAAAAGCCCCTCTTTAGCTCATATTTGTCCTGCGTCGTCTGCCACAGAAGGTGAGCATAGTATTTCTGCCAGTACTAGTGTATAGCATCAATGTAAGTTTGTGTGTGTTTGATTTTAACTTGACGATGAAAGTAGGTTGAGGCGTTGGTGCACTTGCAAAGGAAACAATTTAGTACTTAAACCCGTAGGCGTACACACACTTAACGCGAACGAGAGGTGAGTATGCTTTTAACCTCTTGAGATACTTTCCGTTGTTGCCTGTAGTATTTTGTTCGGCTTCTGTTTCTGTCGCTTACGGATTCTTTTTCTCCTGTCCGAAGGTGTACTCTTAACTTGAAGTCATTTTATTAGAAGGCAAACGAACGATGGTGGGATAAAGGTTTTAATTCTTTTACTTTAGCAAAGTGGAAATTGTTTGATCTCCGGGACGGCAGCGCGTTTCTCCTTCTCGTTACTTCTTGATTTTGCATTCCTTTGGATTCACTCCGAATACTTTTAAAGGGAAAACGACTCGGAAAGGACGGGTAAAGGGATCAGTGCTCGATGAAGTGGAATACATTTCTAATGTGGGGGAAATGGTGAATGTCATTAAATAAGAAACAAGTAACTTGGTAGCAAGATATCGCTTTATTATGTGTTGAAAATAAATGGCAGATTGTTAGGAAGCAAAATGAAATGTCTGAACGAAGTGTTCAGGATGCCATACATGAAGTTATCCACGACACCACACACAATTGTATTTATATGGACTCTCGTTAATTAAATTAAAGATATCACGTATAATAAAACCCAGGAATTCATATTTGTTGTGGTTATTATATAAAGTGACCTTTCCGTAACATGCTAGTAGGTTGCTCTAAAAATACCGAAACTTTCACGGCGACTTTAAAAAAATATCCATACGATGCGATGATCTAACAAGTATCACGGCGATCTCCGGGCGGTATGCAAACATTAATATGTTATATATTTTTATTTTGTAAAAAAATTTTCTCCGGAAAAAAAAACCGGAAGTTAGAAATGCAATCTTAGATGGCAAAACAAATTTGGTCGACAATCAGACCACCTAAAACGTATTAAAACATGTGTTAGATATGTATATATATAGCTCTCACGAAAGCAACTGAACATTCCCATCAATATATTATATACACATTTTTTTATATTATATATACGTATAGTATATATAAATTTTTTTTTTTGTATAGGTTGAGTGTAACACGGGCTCCTCGATACTATAGTGGTTAGTATACCCGCCTGTCACACGGGAGACCGGGGTTCTCTGGCCCAAGACTAATGACCTTGCCCGGAAAAAATAAATCATTATGGAAAATTTATCAAGCCTCAGGACTTTGCTAAATAAGGCCAAGACCGGCTCCCAGTTGTAGTGCCGATGATGATGATGATGATGAGTGTAACACATTGCTGTGTATAGGTTTTAACAGGCTCCGGGCGGGACTTCCTTTTTCTTATTTCATATGTTGTCCTTTGTTTTATTGGTTAATTGAGTGCGCAGTTAACTGGAACCACGAGTTTGGAAGTTTGAAAATCTGAGTCAATATTTTTAAAAACGAAATACGAACGAAATTTTTGAAAAACAACGTTACATCAAGATACCTAAGAGAGGGGCCTTACCCAATGGCAACCGAAATGGGACACGGCTGCCAAAAAAAGGTGGACCTACGAAAAGATACCAAATATGAAAAAATGGACGAGTAAACCACACGGCGATTTTCACATGTTACTATGCCTGAAAGGACACGGATGCTTTAGATGATATCTGCACAGGTCCAAACACAAAGAAGACTCTCACTGCTCACCTGGAAGAGGATGTGTAGACAATGTGGAACACATCTTAACCAACTGCAGTACTAGATAGAATAGATTCCAGGAAGTATGCAGTTTGTCCACAGAGCACATTAACGGGACTGTGCTAATGTTAAGCTCACACAACGGACGAAAAATCATCATGATGTCATGATGTTTGTATCCCACGACAAAGACAACCAGCAGCGTCTATCAAACCAGTGTATTGGTGGAACTCAGAAATCGCCCATGTGCGATCGGAGTGCAACAGGTTACGACGGTTGCAACAAAAAGCAAGAAACCGTAACACCTACCCACATTTACATGCAGAGTTCGTCAACAAAGGAAGGAGTTGGGGAATGTAATCCGCAAAAGTAAATATGACGCGTTCTGCTCCCTAAGGGATGAATTAAATAACAACCCATGGGGCAGCCCCTACAGGATAGTCATGAAAAGACTACAGAGCAACAGTAGTCAAATGCAAAAAAGTGGCATGGCCAGAATCGCTGCCATCCTCTTCGCGCTGTGTGATGACGTATTGAGAGTGCAAGTGGAGTGGAGCATCACTGAAGGAGTGATACCTTCCGTAACCACCAAAGAGGTCTTGGCTGCAACGGTTGTCAAAAAAAAAACCAGACCCCGGGACTGGATGATATCCCTAATGCTGTAGTGAAGACTGCTTTAACAAAAAAGCCGAAAGTCTTCAGCTGTCTCTTTACAACCTGCCTTAAAACAGGACAATTTCCTAAACGATGGAAAAAACAGCGGCTTGTGCTTATACCAAAGGAGTCAAGAATCCAGAGGCACCGTCGTCTTATCGCCCGTTGTGCACACTGGACACAACAAGAAAACTGTTTGAGCGAGTAATTGCCACTCGCCTAGAACAATTCACTGAGGGGGCATCGGGGCTCTCTGAATCGGAGTATGGATTCCGAAAAAGTAGATCAACCGGTAAGGCACTATCTGTGGTGTGCGACATCGCTCGCAATGCGATAGCTGGAGCACGATGGCTAGGTGGTACAAAAAAATATTGCGCAGTGGTGACGCTAGATGTTAAAAATGCCTTTAACTCAGTGGATTGGAATCGGATTCTAGAAGCGTTGGGCGATCTACAAGTCTCACCCTACTTGGTGCGTATACTAGCAAACTGTGTCTCGGATAAAAGACTGCTCTATGATACAGATGAGGGACCACAGGAATATAAAATAACAACAGGTGTATCTCAGGGACCTGTATTAGGTCCGCTGTTATGGAATATCATGTATGATGGTGTGCTCAGGGTCAATGTACCAGAAGGGGTTAGAATGATTGGTTATGCAGTTTGGCAATAGTGGCCGTAGCTAAACATTTGAATGACCTGGAGAATATTTGCTCCCAAGAAATCCAGAGCATTAAATGCTGGCTAGATATAGCCGGACTGAAACTAGCTGGACATAAGACGGAGGCAGTTTTAATAAGCAGCCGCAAGAAAGTTGACCACCTTGATTTCGAAATAGAAGGACAAATAATGAGAACCAGTGCCTATATTAAATATCTTGGTGTTATACTCGACAATAGGTTGAGCTTCAAAGAACACCTCAAGAAAACTTGTGCAAAAACGACAAGAGTATGCAAAGTTTTAGCGGCTACCCAATGTTGTAGGACCCCGGCCCCACATAAGGAAAGTCATAAACAGTGTCAACACCTCCATGATAATGTATGCAGCTCACATATGGGCAGGAGCTGCACAGTATAAGTCGTACATGAGGGGAGTGAGCTCCGCACGTAGGCTGGCACCACTTAGAGTATATTGTGCATTCCGAACGGTATCCGAAGATGCTATAAATATTTTGGTGGGGAGGATGCCACTTGACATTGCAGCTAAAGAAAACGCTGCATTGAATAAGGTCTCCCAAGAGAATCGTCGGAGAAAGCGGTCACAATGAGACCTCTCAAGCCTACGATAATGGCAACGAAGATGGGATTCTTCCACCAAAGGAAGATGGACCCACACCACGATACCTGATATAGAAACATGGGTGAAAAGAAAACATGGCGAGCTGAATTACCACTTGACTCAGCTAATATGAGGAAATGGATGCTTTCGGCAATACCTGCACAAGTATAGGCATGTGAGTCGCCCAAAGTGATTCTATTGCGAAGGCAAAATAGAAAATGCTAAACACGTACTCCCAGAGTGCGTGAGATTCGAGACCGCACGAACGGTTTTGGAGAGAGATATGAGACGGACAGTTACTCTGCAGCAAGAGTAATAGAATACCTCCGCGTTCAAAACAGACATTGTCCGTAGCAAATGATGTTTTATGTGACATGATGCAGCAGATAAACTCTGTCCCGCCCCGCGATGGAATAACTAAAAGTAAGTTCCGCGGGGATCAACGAGAATATGTGCCTGGCGGGAGGTGGTTTTAGTCGGTAAAAACCGGGCATGCCTGTCGATCGGGCCCAGAGGTATCTTTTGAAGATTTCCACCTTCCTACCAAAAAAAAAAAAACACTTATCTTGTGTTACAACCATCGAATTAACAAGAATTAATTGGGTTGCAGCACATGAAACGTCCGATTTCAAATTCAAATTTTAAAAGCCAAATATGATATTCTTCCAACGTGATACAAGGTCAAATATTCCTTTTCGTAGAAATGCTGACTTTTTAAGGAAATGAAATCTTCAAATGTTTTTATAACCTCTGCTCGGTTCCGGAAGACCATCTGACGGCAAAATAAATTCAATATTCCGAAAAAGATAATAGTCCGTTGGGGAAATGTCAGGAGAGTACGGTGGATGAGAAATAATTTCAAATCCCAACTGTTACTTGTGAGGTATGGGGTCTAGCATTGTCATGCAAAAGAATCGGACCGTGCCTATTGACCAACGCAGGGTGCCTTTCAGCCAATTTGGCATGCAGTATGTCGATTTCCTCACAATATTTGATAGCGTTTATCGTTTCTCCTGGTTGAAGAAATGAAAGGTGGTTTGGTCCTTTCGATGTCCATTAAATTGTCACTATAACCTTTTTTCGGCGAAGACCGGGTTTGGGGCTGTGTTAAGCGAACAAGGACAACAACAAGGAATATACTAATAGATTAATTTATGCGGTGATAAAGTGAAGGTAAATCAACTAATTGCGCCAAGTGAAATATTTTAGTTTTGTCGAAGAACAGAATATAGAATACGAGTTTTAGTTTACAAAGTAATTTACTACCGTTTGTGCTCCTGGTGTTACATCGGGAACGAGTTGGCTGGCGTAATCCCCCTGTAGCGTCTCTAACAGATACACACACAAACACAAGCAAAAAGTGAAGAACACCGAACGAAAATCGAATAAGAAAATACATCAGAGCCGTACACCATAGCGATAACATAACAATTCACATCAGTGGAATATAGTTGAGTTTAAAAATCGAATTCTAAACACGGCCAGTAGCGTGATGGGTTGCGCTTTGGTCCATTTTTTTGTGATTCTAACTGTCATAGCGTCAGTTCGAATCACACGTTCTTCACTAGCAATCCCAAACGCTATACCCCCCCCCCCCCCCCCCCACACACACACAAACACAACGCATACAAAAAACGGCTTCTGATATGATTGGGCAGCTAGTATCAACGTTTTATAATGGTTCAAAAGCCGACGTCTTATAATGCCGTTTTATAATGCCTTAAAAGGCAAGAAGAATATGCGTCATCAAAATTATTCAAGGACATAATCGCCAGAAAGTTTTTTAAATTTCAATGCCGGCCACTGTTTTATGGGAATAAACAATCCGCTTATATCACAACGTCTTCAATAAGTGTTGGAAACATGAAATTAATTTTGGTCAATTGACCACAAACTTGTGCAACCCACAAACACAATATTCACATTCCATCATGGGGGCGGCTACATCTCCTTCGCCATCCATGCGGCGCGTTGAGACATTTTTCATTACTTTAGTCACCTTTTTTTAAAGTTCACATCAAAAGCATTTCGTGGATCTGCATTTAAATCATCATCATCATCATCATAGGCACTACAACCAGGAACCGGTCTTGGCCTTATTTAGCAAGTCCTGAGGCTTGTTAAATTTTCCATAATGATTTGTTTTTTTCCGAGCAAGGTCATTAGTCTTGCGCCAGAGGCTCCTCGACGGGGAATCGAACTCCGGTCTCCCGCGTGCCAGGGTATATACTAGCCACTATACTATCGAGGAGCTGCATTTAAATACTCCAAACATTTATCGACATTTTTCCCATCCACCCAACTTTGTTGCCTCTGTTTTTGCTTACTCATGATTTATATCATCCAATACAATACTTTCAAAGGTTATTTTTACCTTAGAATGGGTGTTTTAGTATGATATAAATTCTATTTTTTACCCGTCGGCACATCTTCTTAAAGTAGGCCATCCTACTCCTCAATTATTGAATACTCATACCTATGATATCTTAACGAGTCAGTACTTTATCCGATGAAGCATATTTCTTGGTGTAAGCAACACCAGGTATCCGTAGATTGTGAAAATGTTAACGTACCGATGTGGAAAAAAGGATTAGTGCAACACAGAATCCATTTTCCACATATCAACTCGATTTGAATAAAATTTTCTTCATGTGTTCAGTGCCGTGATTCAAGCAACGGAACACACCCTCACAATACTCTTTGCGGAAGCTCAGCTGTGAATTCCTATTTGTTTCAAATTATTTGCCTTAAACTTTAGCAATCCTTTACTACTGTAGCAGATATAAAAGATGTTTCCCAACGCATTGCCATACCTCTTGGGTTCCTAGGAATCCGATCCCATCTCACTATTTATCTATCCAAAAATTCCACATGTTTTGCATTAACATTTCACAAATTCCCTAGAATATAACGGATTAAACCCTTGAATAGATACTCCGCTTATTCCACCCCAATTGTATTTCGCATCTGGAATATAATAATCCCTCGGAAGGAAATCCCTCGAAACACCTTTAAGCACGAGATTTCACAAAGTTAGAAACGCTGTAACTGGTTTAAATATCCAACTCTGTACACCACCGGTTTTCTATAGCTTAAAGGAAGGGGTTACGTCTTTGGTTCTATAGAAGTTTATGCAGTAAAATATCTTTAATTGTTTACCCTCGCACCTTGCCTGGTTTACACAAGGTGTCCGATAGGTACGACTTCCGACTGGGAACGCATTCTTGCATAACATGATTTCATTATTCTGCTGAATTACACATCACACCGTGAAGCAACTGTTTAGAATGCTACATGGATGCTCTGGTGCATCTCTTAAATTGCAGTTCTATTCCAGCCAAGGGAAACGAGGGTTGAAAGGACTACCATCCAATATATCAAATCAACTTATGTTCTTGGCGTAAAGTGTTCTTTAAGTGTCCGTCTTGTCCTACCTCATCTAAGGGCACAGATATACAACTGGCAATGGAATCTGCATAGAACAACAAACAACATCGTCCTTGAATGCTTCCCTTTAGAACTGAATAACTTGGGCATTTTATTTGAAGTTGAAAATCGTACCTCTCCGAGAGGAAAGGGCAACAGTTTACCATTTCAGAAAGTTGTTGTGCAATCTTTAGTCCAATGTAACACCTTCTCTTGAGTAATGTAGGAAACTTGGATAGGATCGGATAATTTGGGTTAGAAGGCCGCTTGGGATGTTGTTTTGTGTACTCTGTTGAGAATATTTACCCTCTGCTTATCAAGGTGTCATCGTTGACATTGTAATTACCGGTCCAGGGTGTGTTGGGCTTCCTTAATCGATATACGATGAAATGCTGGTGACTTCCCAGTTATCCAGAACGTGCGAGGGACACATATTTGCCTGGTAACGCCATCTAAACAAGTAGAGTTTTGGCTTATACATAATTTGGTATTATTAGTAGAACGTGTTGGGCATGTTAGGCAACATATACGATTTACATTAATTAGAACACGTATTTGGGTGGCGAGATCGTAAATTGTAGCCACCTTAATCGTTCTGTCCATTCAGTCGTGCAGTGCAGAATGTGAGGGATATATTAAGATCTTAAAATTATAAAGGGCTCCTGGGTGACTTGTTTTAACGAGATGAGGGTACAATTGCCAACTATAACTTCTGATTCGATGTTATGACAAGACCAGCAAGGCCGGAATTCGATAAATTGGTTTGAGATGACAAACTCTATCATGATCGTTACATTAATTCGCAAGTCGGTTTATCAGAAGTAGCTAGTAGTAGAGTTGATTAACGAAAATGTCGAGGTGAAATATGTTTCGAAACAACACAATTCTACTTTTATTTGAAACGACCCTTTAGAAAATTTCTCAGAAGGATATATTAGCAATATATGAAGGTAATAATGTCGTTTCGTGTGCTCATTCAATAGGTGCATGTCGGATAAGTCGGATCTATCATGGGAAATATGATTTCAACAAGACAACTGTAAGAGGAAAAACAGTCCAACTCCTTAAGAAAGATTAAGAAAACTTAATAATTCCGTTTCAAATGTGGGAAAAAAATTCATAACGGATGCAGACATGAAGCCATCATCTTGTTATAAGCTGCCAGGAATCGACGATGTTGTAGGTTGACCAATCTTTATTAGTATTATGACCTTTTTTATGATGCACATATCTTAAGGAACTATTAATACCCTTGTAGGAACACAACCCACAGGTTGAAAGAACAATATTACAGTAGTGGGGTTGGGAACAAGAAGGATAGGGATTTTGGCGAAAGTTGGATGGAAGAGGATGATGATTTAATGTTTAATGCTTTCATTCTGTATATCTGTTCTCGGTCTGCCGGAGAAGCTGGCTTAGCTTATCAGAAAAATCGGTCGCAGTACATCGTAGAATCAGTTACATGTACGATCCGTTGCGTTTTGCCACTGTTCGCCTACAGAAATAAATGAACAAATACATTTAAGACCACCTCTTGTTGTCATATACACACTAAACCATGCAGTCTGTCATTACAGTAATGTTGTGCAAGGTTAAGTTTGTGGACAATGCCTCTTTTCAAATTTTAGCACCTCCATATCTGGCATAGCTTAGGTACTTCTCACGCAGCCCTCATAGATTGTTCTACAGTTCTAATTCTATTATAATACAAAGAAAAAGAGAGAGAAAGAGCGGGAGAAAGAGAGAAAAGAGGAGTGGAAGGGGGGGGGGCGAAGCGAGGGAGAGAGAGAGAGGGAGAGAGAGAGGGGGGGGAGAGAGGGGGGGAGAGGGGGGGGAGAGAGAGAGAGGGAGAGGGAGAGAGAGAGAGACAGAGAGAGAGAGAGAGAAAAATGAAGAATATAAATTGGGAACGACGCTGACACATCGAATGTTTTTTACTTTGTTCAACATTTACGAAGTTGAAGCATTGACAAATTGAACCAAAAAGCTATACGGTCAATCAATGCGTTAAAAGAGAGTAGAACCAGTTTGCGATAATGGACGTTAAAAAACCCTTTTATGTTATTATTTCAATCAGCATAATTATCATTTTCTTACTAAGATCGTACACAGATTCAAAAACGGATTGACAATATCGCCAGTACGATTGACAATATCGCTGCCGTGCGCTATAATTTATCTAAGCATACACGGTCGCAGGAATTTAAAATAATGCGAACATTTTACAAAACTTAATGTTTACAAAAAAAAAAGAAATACGGTTTGCGCATTATGTTACATGATCTTTTCGGTCAGCATTGTTTTTACGATCTCACAATTTTTACGACTGTACCGAACTTCAAAAACACTGGGTCTGAAGGGAACATGGCCCGGAAAACACGCTATCGGCTGACGTACCATCGAGAATATCATTGCTATGCACGATGGTGTGACTGAGCATCCAAACACTTCGTTTTATCATGGCGCCCAGTAACACAACAATGCACGGAATACGTTGTTCAATATTTTGACGAAGGATTGTGGGGAGGAAGTATGTACCAGTCATGGGCACTAGATTCACTTCCACCTCCATCATAAATTAATTGTTCCGACGAGCACTACACGATTCCGCCGATGCAAGGGAAACACCAACACAGGAAGTAGGCCGAGACAAATTAAACACTAGTGTTGGTTGGTGATCACCACTTTAAATTAATTGGCACTGTTGTCCATTCAAATATAATTCCCCAAGAAACTCATTGTTTGTTTCTTATCAATATACACAGTTTTATTTGGACCGCGGTTACTAGAGAAATTGGTGTTTATTTATTTAGAGGGGAAATTTACACATTAAAGATTAACAAAACGACAAAGTTAATTGATATGAACTGGGCCGCTATGGGAATATTCGGTGGCTGTGACACTTTTTGGCCAACGTACTCAACACTACAACCACGACTCCGAGGAGTTTTAATTCGCGACTCGACTATATTCGCGTCACCGTGCGCACCGGTGAGCGGAAGGCGGCATGACCATTGTGCTCAGCGGATGAATTTCGACTCAACGATGAGTTTTCCCGAGGGAGAAAGTGTTTCTCTCGTGGTGAAATGAGGAAGAAAGACGTGGCAATGTATGTGTATGTGTGAGTGAAGATCACATTGGTTTTTTTTCATACACAAGGCCATGGGAATGAACCTGAAACAAAGAAAGGAAAAAGGGATCGTGGAGATCTTTGTTTATGTGAGAAGGTTACTGGGAAACGAATCCAGAACTATGTAGGATAAAAGGAATTTATGACCTGAGAGTTCAACTGAGTAAACAACTTGCAACTCATTAGATGGTAGGTGCATTTGAGATACTAGAATGATTGAATTGTTTGCGTATTGCCAGAATGCCTGATGAAGGACAGCGGTCTTTTGTTTACTCATGGTGCGAATTGGTGAAACAGTCTCAATGTGGATGGTGCTAATTACATGCAGCTGAACTAGTTGAACTATTTATCGCTGGTTAAAGGGGTCGACAGCCGATGTGTGCATAGATAGTTTTTATGTACACATATTGAGGCTGGGATTAGCCAACTCAAGGGTAAGATTCCCTGATATGCGGTCGTTGGATGTGCGAACCGATGAATTTTATTACAGGGAATTTATGATAAGGTAAGAAAGGATCCAAGAAAAGGTAAGAATTCTTTTACTGAAGCTTTTTAGATTATACCTTAGATAATCCTAGATGTGTAAAGCATTTAAGGTGCTAATGCGATTGCATTAGCAAAATTATGTGATTGGATTGCATTTATGGGGTTTTTTTTTAGGTAAGTGAGCCATGGGGTTTGGCGGAACCGCCACAGGTTTTGAATCTCTATGCGTAAAAGATCCAGTTGACACAGGAACTGAAGGATGGCGCCCATATGCAGCATCACCGATATGGTCTGATGGGAGATGGCCACAGTGAATGGTCTGTTTTTGTGTAAAGTTATCTTGAAAGTTGAAGAGAATTCGCCAGCAAGTGGATTTTTCACATCAGGTCTCATGAAAATCCAAACGATATGGCTGAGAAGCCTGTTATGCACAACTAGCACTCACCGGGCCAAGCCTCATTATATTTACGATCACATAATATGAACCCCCTTCGGATTGATTAATGTTACATTAATCAATCAACTAAGTAAAGAAGTATTTCGCGGCATCGCTACACACAAAACCATAGGTCCAGAGGTATGTCTGAGATTAATACTCTATGGCGGCAACGTCACTCTTAATCTTATTTAAGGAAACATCTCCTAAAGGGAACAAAGGACGTCGCCCAGGAATAAATTAAATGGCCAACAACACCATTAAGATATACAGAAATATCTTTGGCACTGTTGTCCATTAAAATATAATTCCCCAAGAAACTCATGGTAATGCATCATCATCATCATCATCGGCACTACAACCGGGACCCGGTCTTGGCCTTATTTAGCAAGTCCTGAGGCTTGTTAAATTTTCCATAATGATTTGTTTTTTTCCGGGCAAGGTCATTAGTCTCGCGTCAGAGGCTCCCCGACGGGGAGTCGAACAGGCGGGGATACTAACCACTATACTATCGAGAAGCCAAATCATGGTAATTACCAATCTTAAATATTACTGGAAAACTCAAGTTATGTTTAATGGTTTTATGGCAATTGCCGATCTAAGGTAAACTACCATAGTATCAAACAAAATGTACCAAAGGTGGCTTATAAAAGATATCCCAATACAAAGGATTTTATGTTAGATCAGGGAAAAAGGAAATAGCACGTTGACTCAGGTGAACGTGATAAAATTTCCCTCGATCGAACGAGGAAACACCATCGTGTAATTCAGCCAAAGAACGATTGTCTGTACACTCTTAAGTCATCATCATCATCATCATCATCATCATCGGCACTACAACCGGGATCCGGTATTGGCCTTATTTAGCAAGTCCCGAGGCTTGTTAAATTTTCCATAATTTGTTTTTCCGGGCAAGGTTATTAGCCTTGCGCCAATTTTACTGTCAACCTTCTATGTTTATTTGCGCCAACACTCTTAAGTACTTACTTTTAATTACTTAATTAATTTTAATTGGTCCACATTCTCGTTTGATGTTAAAATCCTCCTACCGGACCTGAATGAAAATCCTCCTCGGGGACCTGAATGAAATGAAATGAAAATTGCAAAGGAAGATATCTTCCAACCAACTATAGGTAAAGAAAGCCTACATGACGTTTCAAATGATAATGGAATTCGAATTATCACATTCGCAGCGTCGAAAGATCTGGTAGTAAACAGTACGATGTTCAAGCACAAGCCAATCCATAAAGCCACATGGATATCACCCGACGGCGTAACGCGTAACCAAATAGACCACTTCCTCATAGACAAAAGACATCACTCGAATATCCATGACGTAAGATCATATAGAGGAGCAGATTGCGACTCCGATCATCTCCTAGTGATGGGCAAAATTAGGAGTCGGCCGGCAGCAAACCCACATGGACAGTCACGGGATACGAGCATAAAGTTCGACATTGATAACCTAAAAGACCTGCGCAAAAGGGCTGAATATCAAGACAAACTGACGAATAGATTTAGCATCCTAAAGAATTGGAGCAGTGAGAAAGAGGAAACCAATAATCTGGGCACTAAATGGACATCGATCAGAGACACAATCAAACAAACAGCCCAAAAGGTATTAGGATTTAAGAAAACAATTAAGTCGAAACCTTGATTTGACGATGAGTGCAGGGCGGAGATCGAAGAACGTAAACGGCTCAGAATGATCCACTTAGAAGGATATGATGAAGTCAACGCAGAAAGATACGCGACAATTTGGAAAGAGACAATGAGACTCTTCAAATGCCAAAAAACGCGAATGGGAGAAGACTCGGATCGAAAAAATCCTAGAAAATGCCAGAGCAAAGAATATCAGAGGTATGTATGTCGGCATAAATTCAATTAGAAGTGGCTACCGAGGAAGAGCCAAAATAATTCGAGACGCAAACGGCTGTCTAGTCACAGAAACAAACAATGTCGTGACAAGATGGAAGCAGTACTTTGAAAATCTGCTCAATGTACGCGCCCATCAACCACAGATAAATGCACCAAGCGTACATACAGCCGAGCCTCAGATCCCAGAGCCGTCTCTCGACGAAGTTGTGGAAAACCTCAATAGTCGTCCCCATTTTCAAAAAAGGTAACAGATCTGACTGCGAAAATTACAGAGGAATATCATAGCTCCCAAGCACATACAAAATACTAACAAATGTCATACTGGCGAGAATCACATCGTACGCAGAAGACATATTGGGAGACTATCAATGCGGATTCCGTAGGAACTGGTCAGCAAGCGTCCAAATGTTCATAATAAGGCAACTACTGGAACATTAGTGGGAATACGGAGAGACGGTTCACAAACTGTTCGTAGACTACAAAAAAGCCTACGACTCAGTCGCAAGGCAAAGAACCTACCATATTGTAGTTGAGCTGGGAATCCCGAAAAAATATGCCGCCCTCATTCAAATTTGCATGAACGAAAACAAAGGGCGAGTTAGAATAGAAAACCACCACTCAGAACAATTTGAAATCTGGGACGGACTAAAACAGGGCAATGGCCTCTCGCCTGTCTTTTCAACCTTGTGCTCGAGTATGTTATCAGCAAGGTACAAGACGACAACATGGTCGGATCATCCCTGAACGGGGTCAGACAAGTGCTCGCATATGCGGATGACATAGGCGTTCTGTGCGATAATCTAGAAACTGTAAGTAAAAACAGTGGAATCATCATGCAAGCGGCAGAAGAGGTGGGCGTAGTAATAAATGAAGACAAAACAAAATATGTGATTACGGCGAGACCAGGCGGACCTCAGGGAACACATATAGACGTCAGAAGTAAGATATTTGAAAAAGCTAAAGAATTTAAATATCTGAGAAGGATACTGACGGCCAGTAACAAAATGTCGAAGGAAATTAACAAAAGACTACACTCCGGCAACGCTAGTTGGCACGCAGTCAGTAAACTGCTGAAATCCAACCTGCTATCACGTAAAATAAAGCTCCGTGTCTATAGAACCATAATCATGCCGATTGCTCTAACAGATGCGAAACATGGAGTCTCACAAACCGGGAAGAAAACGATATCCACGTATTCGAGAATAAAGTTTTAAGTGATATCTTTTGTGGCAAATATGACGAGGAGGCAGGACAATGGAGGAAACTTCACAACCACGAATTGGAAGAACTAACATATACCGCAAACCTACGATAGTGAGAATAATCGAATCGAATGGTCAAGCGTAGAAGGAGAGTGCACAGGACAAGGAACGATGGCGGAGTCGAGTCGGTGAGGTCATGAACTTCCGGGTTTCTACAGACCAATAAGTAGTAGTAAAATAGTGCCCATTCGAGATGTTATCCTTCTTTTTAAATGCCCGGTATTTATAACTTCCTACAGGCCAATAAATAGTAAGAATTCTCCGATGCAAATCAGGGGAATGTATTTGGGGATTGTTTGATAATAAAGGGTGTGACCGAAAATTAGACCACAAGGCCAAATTAAAATTCAAACGTTAATAGCATGCAATTATAGTTGAAATATACGGTAGTCATAGTTATGGCCATTAAAATTATTTTCGTGTCTTTTATATAAATTTAAAGTTCTATACCTCGAAATGAAAAACTCTATACATGGTGTTTTTCATTTCCTAGATAGATGTTTTTTTTCAATAATTTTTAACTGGAATACTATTTTATAATTTATGTTCTACTAACTGGATATGTGTATGGTTATGATGTCGAAAGGCGCGTTCGCAGACTTCGAATGTTATTTCAACAATTTCGTTTCTAATGTCCCCTTTAAGCATTGTAGTCGGTGGTTGGTTTGTTGCTGTATACCCCCTCTTTTATTTCCCTTGTAGGATGAAATTCAGATGCGTCGTGTCACCATTATTTCGGCTGGCAAAATATTCTTACAGAATTTTGTAGGCATAATTAATCCAAATCCGGCACAAGAAAATTTTGCAACATGACCCGACGGCGGTCACCAATAGCTGACCACAACACTGCTTATAGCCTAGAATAAAGTACATCGCACCGGCCGGTCGCTGGTGACAATTGAGGGTTCTCGATACCTCAAGAGCGCGATCGTATTATTTATTTACAAACATAACCAAGTCCGAATTTTCTTAAAGAACAACAACGAATACTTATACAAATAAAATGTTTTAATAATTTCTGTACGTTTTCGTGAAGTAAGCTGCTTGACAATAAATTATTATCCATCACTTTCTGCGGCTGTCAAATATCAACTGACAAAAATCATCTATCCGAAGTGGCGGACGAACAAGTCTAGCAAGCATTTGTTGTCCAACAAATAGGTCAACAATCAAAGAAGAGAAAGAATAAAAAGTGATTGCAAAATGGCAAAAAATTGAGGTCAAACAAAATCGACCTAGAATATAAAAAGCTCCCTGTATAACTGCAGAAATAAATTCATCATATTTGAAGTAGTGATCTGATCTTCTCAAACAGAATTATGAAGTTAATTAGCGGAATTAGTGATACCCAAGAGAACTATGGGCTGATGAATATATCCTTACAAGCGAGCATTTTAAATGTCCACACATTTAAAATCGACACCATTTTGATTGTGTCCTTGAGGAGAACCCAATGTATATTCGATAACAAAAGCTCGATTTTATTACTCAATAACAAGCCCCAAATACGCCCCTACCTCATGTTGAGATGATTGTTTGTGTCATTCAGCTGGAAGCAAGCTGCTTCCTAAGATGACCACATCGAATTAACACTTCTTTAGAATCAGCTGCCGATTATTGATGATGTGATTTATGTCAATGACTTATACACGAAGTACAATGGATAAAGTTTTATATTCTCTCTCAATTTTCGGTCCACTTACGTGTTCATGTAAGTGTTCTAACTGCTCGTAGCCCCAAGTTCGCCATACTCTTCCTCCTTTCCTCCTGTTTTCTTGGATTGGTTTTCTGTGCTTCTTTTTTGTGATTGTTTCCCTCCGTTATCGCCTTCTAAATCCTGGTCTGGATGTGAGAGAGGAAATAGAAGGACAACCCCAAAAATTGAACATATCATGCACAACCGTTGTGAATGTAACTCGGTCCACATACTCGTTCCTCGCCGGTGAATTTGTTACAAGTTTTGCGATTTCATTCGCTGTATCTGTCAGTTTAATGCCAACAGTAATGAATCCATACGAACGACGGATTCTTTAGTAGGACACGGAAGAAATCGATGAATGGCAGGATCGTGTCAGGTTAATTCACACGGCAGTGTCATTTGAATCGTTCCGGCTGATAAATCGTCCTTTTTCATTTATATAAAAGGATGTGTTTTCTTTTGTTTCGACTTCACTTCCAGCTTTACGCATTGTGAACACTTGGATGCCGAATATCCTGATGGCTATTTTGCTAGAGGACGTAAATGTAAGTATTAATGCGTACAAATAAACCGGGTAAGTGATTCTTTGGAAAAGCACTCTTCAGGTAGCATTGAGATGAAATTGTAATTGATGTACACACGTGTGTTGTACATTACATAGAGTTTAATGAATGGTGTGATATTTTTCCTTTGGGTTAAGCTTTTATCTTAACCAGGTGCCGAGGACAGGACCTTTAAATTAATGAGATGCTCTTTTATGAGGATTAATTGCTGGGCTCGGGAGAAAGAATAAATTACCAAATGATTAAATGCTTAACCTGTGCGACAGGAGCTTGGTCTGCAGTTAAGAGAAGATCATTAATCTGCCAAGGATATGTGTACTCTGGATGGTGCTTTATAAGACATCCAGCTGGTTGGTTTAATCTTGCAACATAAATGGATTTGTAGACTTTCCAGGACAGACATCTTGAGTAGCAACCAATAGAATATAACTTCAGTGAAATGAACGGGGGTATTCAATTGAATGCTAACTCCATTTAATGGAGTCTCGCAACATTTGATACAATGATATACACATTTGGTAATGTTTTTAAAAGAACAGTCCGGTAAATTGGGCCAGTTCATGTTTCTATCGTTGGTTAGACTATCGACCTTTTATTGTATTGTTACGGCCACAACCACCCATCCCATAATACTCATTCCTTTGGAGCTAGTCTCCACCACTAACGGCGATACACGCCAAAAACATCCACTTAAAGGATATGACATTTAGCTAAATCAAAGTATTACCCTATACACCTCGTCCCGCATAAATTGATAGCAAGCAAATCAAGCTAAAACGTGCAATTTGCGCTAATCAATTAAATGCCAAGTAAATTGAGCTGAACGCTAAATTTACTCACATAAAAGCTGAAAGATAATCATTGAACCAAGGATTCACCCAACAAAAACTCCTAAAAGGCAAATGTGCGGACCAGATGCCGTCGTCCAGTTTTCGTTCTAACCAAATTAAGTTAGAACAAACGAAAAGGCAATAAAGCAAAATAAACACGCGCCTCGGCACCATTGATCCTCCTCCATGAGTTTCCCACGGGAAAATTTCATTAGGCAAAAGAAAAACAATAGGCGAAATAAACGCGCTATTGATTTTTCTTTGAGTTTAACACAAAAAAAAGGGGACCAGGCAAAAAGGAAAGATCCTTTGATCTCGTTAAAAAAACCAGGTTTCACACCTAGGAAAAAGTACAATGGAAAACGAACAACGATAGTGGGATGAGAGTTGTTGTTCGGGCCATTGTTGAAGACGAGGCTGGTTTTGGGATCAAGTCCAAAAAAGGACATGAGAGTTGTGTTTTGTGTCAAGTCCAGAACGGACGGAAAGTGGGTTTTTAAGAGTTGAGCGGAACGGTTCGGGGTGTCAGTGTTAAAAAGGACAATTTGTTCACATACTGTAAAGAGCCGAGAAAATCCAAATGTAACTTTTAAATAAAATTTAGTTTCAATTAAATAATTAATAAAAATAAAACCAAGAGTGTTGTTGTTCAAATGTGTAATAAGTGCGTGGTGTTAAATAGCATAACATAAAAAAAGTTTTAATTATAAAAAGCAAAGATTGTTTTATTTTAAAGGTGTTTCAAGTGTAGGTGGTGTTCAAAGGATTACATTACAGTATTGGCTCTCTTTAGTTTCGCCAACGTCAGTGGATGATTTGGTGAGGACGTGGAATTGTTTGGGCTGGTGATAGCCCACTGACAGGGTATGGATGTGTGGCGTCTCTAACAGATACACACACAATACACAAGCAAATAGTGAAGAACACCGAACTAAAATCGAATAAGAAAATGCATCAGAATATACTTGAGTTTAAAAATTGAATTCTAAGCACGGCCAGTAGCCTGACGTGTAACGCATTGGTTCAATTTTTGGTGATTCTAACTGTCATAGCGTCAGTTCGAATTACACGTTCTTCACTATCATTCCAAACGCTATAGATGCACTCTACGCATTTGACCCGATCCTAGCTGCCTGTGTGTCCGAAGATGCGATAAGGATCATGCATTTTCTAATGTTGGCAGGGTTCCTATTGTGAAACAATTCCTTTTGTGATTTATAATCCACAATAGTGTCTCTATTCACTCCCGTTGTTTATTTTCGAAAACTATGGGGATGAGTCGTTTTTATCTTGAAGTGGAAAGATAGCTATATTGTAGGCCTTGTGCCTATAATACCTACATGTACTAAATTACTCCTAAAGTTTTAATGTTTCAATTGACATTTCTACTGAACAATGTCAGCGATGGGATACCCAGTGCGTACGGATTGATCCATTTTTAATAGTATTCTTATCGTCTTGAATTTCTGAACAGAGCCAGTATCTGGCGATTATGCGTTTTTGGACAATTGTGTTTATCCAGCATTTGCGTCGCCAGACAATTATAATTTTCCAACCATATGTTACGATGTGTGTGGGATACATGGGTGTATAGCTGACATATTAATACACTATCGGCAGGTAACGGGACGAAGAGCAAGGAAGGGATCTACGGTATGCCAAAACATCCTAAATGGTGCTTACAAAGATTTGTGCAAAACAAAACACTCATTAAATGAGAATATTCTTTACTAATGCTTGGCTTCCGCCCTACATAAAAGGTATTAACACCTGATCCACCGATTGATGCCAACCTGTGAAAAGGGGGTATTAATAACCCCCCTAACCCATGCACAGATAGTGTGTTGAAAGATAGCTGTGTAGGTGTAGAAGAATGGATTCTTCGCTGGACGAAAGGTCAGGTGAGTCTCTGGCCTTGTGGAGGGATTCGTTAAGTCATCGTATACCTACCTACAACGGCCTATAAGTATTAGAGCAAGTTAATAATGCCATATCATCATCATCGGCACTACAACCGGGAACCGGTCTTGGCCTTATTTAGCAAGTCCTATTGTTAAATTTTCCATAATGATTTCTTTATTCCGGGCAAGGTCTTGCGCCAGAGGCCCCCCAATGGGGAATCGAACCCCGGTCTCCCGTGAGACGGGCGGGTATACTAACCACTATACTATCGAGGAGCCCAATAATGCCATATAGAAAGGGTCAAAAGTCAAAGTAGTGGCGGACGTCTTGCAGACGCTTGGTATTTACTATTAAGATTCTTAGTTATTAAGACATAATGTGGGAAGAACTTTTATCCAGGCAGATTGGACTCAGAAATGTCTGTACCAGTTGGTACCTTGAGTTGCCTTACAAGGCAAAGATAGGGGTTTGTGGTTAGATGAAGTTTTGTCCAGGCAGATTGGATTCAGAAATGTCTCTACCAGTTGGTACTTGGGTTTGCCTTACAAAGCAAAGATAGTGGTTTGTGGTTAGATGGAGTTTTATCCAGGCAAAAATTGCGGCATGTGGGTTGGAGTTGGGGGACTAACTTTAAAATAATGGGAATGGGGAACTAAACAAAGATGGATAGAATAATAGTTTAAGTGGTAGGACGGGGAAGAGCGAGGATCAGTCGCATGCTAGGGGGTGAGTATGAGTGCGGGTGGGCGGTGTGCGGGGTGGGGCCACGGGGGGTAAGAGAGGAGACGATGTTTGAGATCGGGAGAGGTGAGATTGAAGTCAAAGAAGCGGGGTGAGAGTTTGCCCACCCCTGCATTCGCGAAATAGGTTCATTAGAGCCGTAAGACGTGTGATGGACGGGCAAATAGAAGAAACGAGGGTTTCGAAGATTTTGGGGATTAGTGGAAAAGGTGATGGAGAACAGGCTTGGGCAGTTGATTGAATCTAAGAGTAGCCGGTGGATGAAGAGGATGTCGGCATGAATTCTGCGCTCTTTAAGTGTGTTAAGGTTAATTAGGTGAAGGCGGCTCGTGTATGGGGGTAGAATCAGGGGATTTTTCCAATTAAATCCTCAGAGGGCAAAACGCAAAAAAACGATGTTGCACGCTTCCCACCCTGCGAACTTAGGACGAGTAGTGAGGAGACCAAACATGACGAGCATATTCACGGGGGGGGGGCGCACAAAAGTCAATATGTGGGATGAAGTTAAGCTCCCTATCACATAAGATGCCAAGGTCACGAATCGTTTGTAGAGGTGTTATCTGTTGGCTGAGTAAGGAACGTAGCGGGGAGGGGGGTCGTTTACGGGGGGAGGTGATTGAGTGACATTTGGCAATATTTAGCTCGAGGCAGTTATTTTGGCACCAAGTTGAAAAGCTGCCGAGATCAATTTGGAGAAGTGAGGAGTCGACAGAAGAGTGGTTCGTCTTGAAGACACTTGTGTAAAGGATAGATTAAATATCTTTGATAGCAGGAGAGAAAGAGAAGAGGAACATTTTTTAAAATGACAGCCGGTCCAGGGCTGAACTCGTCTTTAAGCAAGTTTAGTTTTTCTTCAACTAGGTGATGCAGGACAATCTGGGAGATGAAGGGGCCAAGGGAAAATTTGGACAGGTCTTTGAAGTATGAGCGGTTATGCTCGAAAGAGTTTTTAAAGAAAGAAGCGAAAAGATTGGCAGTAGTTTGTGGGCCGGTTCAAGTAATCGTGTCATAGGAAAGGGAGTTGGGATAGGTGCCAGATTTACGTTTATAGTTAATAAAGGGCAAACAAGATTTGGGGTCATTTATCAGGTTGTTTTGTATTTTTGTGAGATAATTATAGTAAAGAGAGTTGTAAAGCTCGGTGAATTTATAAAAGGGACCGAGAAAGTTAGAGTATTCCAGGGAAGAGCGTGTCCTTAGGAAAATGTTCCACAAATTATTCGTCGTGTTACGAAGAGTACGGCGTTTGCGGTTGTACCATGGAACCTCAACCGTTGGCTCCGAAGAAAGAGATTCAAATCGAATGAGGAAGTCATCACGGAAACCGAGGTGTATTTCGAAGGCTTGGACATTTCGTTTCGTACTACCGAAAGGGCATCGAAATGTTGAAAAATCACTATACTACGTGTGTCACCCTCGAAGGCAACTTTATGAAGGAATAAATATAACTTTTCAGCCTATGTAGTAACTGGCGACGAGTCAACAATCATTCGAATGGCTCCACCAAAACGATCCGAAACCATAAAAACGGCGACCATGTCGATCAAAAATTATGGTCATGCTCACTGTTTTCTTCGATAACCGTGGTTTGGTACACTATGAATTCCCTCCGCAAGGTCCAACAGTGAATAAGGAATACTGCATAGGCGTTTGCGAAAGAGTGTTCGTCAAAAGATGTCGGATTTGCGCAAAAATAAATGTTGGATTCCCCACCACGATAATGCACTTTCTCACAAAGCTACCACTGTGGGAGAGTTTTTGACCACAAACACAACTAGTATGATCGAACAAGCTCCGTACTCACCAGATATGGCCCCCTGTGACTCTTTCCTATTCCGCAAATTTACTTCGAAGAATCAGAAATACTACTTAGGCTTCTAGGAACACGTTACGAGTCAATTGAAGCCATAAATGACAAATCGAAGAAGAAGTTAAAACCGATCGTGGGCTATAAAATCGGTATGGATCACTGGATTAATCATTGACATAAAAGCCTTGGCTCAGAAGCAGCCTACTTTGAAGGCGATAAAGTAAATTCTGACCTTTATATAAATTGTTTTTTTTTAAAACAATTCCGTGGTTACAAAATTTTTGAAAACAGTCACTATTGTACTGATCCTAAATCACTACTCCGACCCAATCCCCATTATTTCCTATAATCCCATCCTTGTTCCCATAGTGAATCATACGAGCGACAAATAAATAAACCAAAAGTTAATTTGTCGCACATTGATTCAATTTCCAATTACCCTACCAATTATCCATAATCCCAATGATGTTCCCCGAGTGAATCATATGCACGATAAATTTAACCGAAAGTCAATCTGTCGTACATTGATTCAATCCCCAATAACCCTAACATTATGAAATGCCTAATTCTAAATGCATTTCATAATTTTTCTTTTGGGGAATTTGTTCAACCAAATTCCTATGCACTTCCCAGAATCCCATTCCAATTGGAGTACACACAGAATTTTGTCTGTGCTTCTTGGATTTTTTAAGTAA
The DNA here is from genome assembly GCA_963931805.1 of Microdon myrmicae. Taxonomy (NCBI): domain Eukaryota; kingdom Metazoa; phylum Arthropoda; class Insecta; order Diptera; family Syrphidae; genus Microdon; species Microdon myrmicae. The sequence goes on along the minus strand of OZ007497.1, from coordinate 52,247,697 downwards.
AATTTTTAACAAATCTCTGTCGCCACAGAGTATAAAGGGGCGGCTCATTTTGGATTCGTGATCAGTCCACACACACCGACCAAAGCACAGATTATCAGACGCCAAATACGTGATCTGCGTTTACTACCGCACTCAAGAGCTACCGGTCTTGAACGATTTCTTTTCCACCATCCCCCCACCCAAGTAGTTAGAGAACAATTGAACTAACCCTCTCCACACTATCCTTAGAAACCTCCTTCCCCTTTCTTTTCAGATATCTTGAGACCGAGCCCAACATCATCACGGATGTGGGTGATTCTGTTTATCGCAAGATGACCAGAATCCAGAGACAAGATGAAGGACACATTTGTCCTTGTTTGCCTAAAGTCGGCCCCACGCCATCCCATTTTATTTTTTTTTTATTTTTTATTCGTGATCAGTCGAAAACCAGGAAGCCGAGACAACAGCCAAAGAGGAAATAACTATAAAATAAAAAAAAAGTCCACTTAAATCTTTGAATATTCGATTGTTTTTCTGCTCACATTTTTTTTTTTTGTTGGTTTCGCGACGTCCGCACTAGAAGGAAAACGATCCCTTGTCGGGAACTAAGGTCGCAAGCAACCGACCAGAAGGCGCCTACACTGAAGATCGGCTCATCGGGGAAGCTCCCACTGAAGAGGCCGGACACACCCTTTTCGTTGTACGCTGAAAGGCATTACACAAAATTGTATTGTGTAATTTAGAGTGCTCGTGTAGAGCCAGTAAATTATTTTAAGAATAAGAAAATATTGTAAAATAGGATTTAGCATTTTAGTCCTAAGTCAACATTTGTTAAATTATTGTACAATAAATGCGTTATTCAACGACAACAACAGCACACCCTTTTCGCCGCCCTCACATTAGAAGGTAAGGGTAAGACAATACAAACAAAATATCACATTACACTACCAAAATGCTCGATGTTTAAAAAAATCTTGACACTTCTATAGCTTTTTCTAACTGATCATTGATTAGTCTTATTGTCATTACCTATCTCCTTTGTTTATAATTTGTCTACTGGTACGTCAGCTGCATCTTCCCTCAAACGAACGATGAAAACGCTCAACAAAGTAATTTTCTGTTCATATTCTCTAATTCAAAAACGTTTTGGACTCTTGACACCAAGTGCTGACTCACTGCTGCCTAAACGCAAATGATATTAAAATCAGGGCCGAGCTCAACGTTTCAACCGGATCAGTTTGTCAATCAAGGGCGATTAGGCGCCCTGTAATTTAGGCATTATTCCATACCCCCACCTATTAAAATTCCAATTTCGCACTCTTAGCCAAGTCATCGAATTCGAAGTGGAAATATAATGCCCCAGGGATATACTATTTTTTCACCCTTCGACTTATTTCAAAACCATCATTTCTGTGGTCGGTCTACCAAACTCTTCCATGGCCAATGCAGCAATGATCAATTAAACTTAGAATTATGGTTCCTAAAGCATCGTATTTTAACGGCGTAAGGAAAGAAAAACAATAACAGAAAAAAAAAATGGTAACCGTTCATATTTCAAATCCTTGCGCCAATATGATGCTGATTGCCCCTAGAGCATTGTTCTTGTTAGCAGACCCCCCAGGCCTCTCTAAACATTGGAATTATATTCATCTCCATAAGATATCTCTATCTGGAACAAAACAGAAAGCCTCCCCTCTCGAATATACTCGGACATGAAACAAGATAAAACAGAACTGGAAAAATAGATTTCAAAATGCTACAAAATGAAAATATCCGCAGGACGAAATTTAACTGTGGTGTATCCTTTGGTATCATTTTCGTTTGATTCGCTCCTGATTGCCTGCGACGGAAACGTTTATGTGCAGACGAAACACAAGCACATACCCTCATGCCGCAGTAGCTAATCTATTGCCTTGTGATATCCTCAATTTAATCCTGTGCGGCCAAATCATATGCCTGTTGTATTCTATAATATCTCTGTATGGGAATGTATACTCGTATGCTTTCTTCCTTGGAGCAAGCAATGATTCAGTGTTTCGTTATTCCTTCTTTCAATTCCCTCTGCGGAAAATTAAATTTTCTATTTGTGTCCATTTTGCTTTATCAGTTGTTGATGACCAAAGCAAAATGGCGTTAAATCGACTCACACGCATACATTCGCAAAGCATCGAGAAACATCGTTTAGGTGTAGTCCTTTGGATTGTTATTTCAAAAATATTTTCGTATTATTTTTGTTTCAAGCACTTTTCTATGGTAATCAGGAGGAGGAAAATAACTACAGACGAGATTGCCAAGAAGACTATCGAAATGTCCCTTAAACCATTCAGTTTGTGTTGCGAAATAAATTGTTTAAAAGTGAAATCATTCCAGCTGGTGGGATGTCTATAAAAAGATCTATTGCAAATAGATCTATTCAGGTCGAGGCAAGGGAATGCAAGTAATTAAAACTATATATAAAAAAAGCAATTGAAAGGGATTTTACACATTCATGTTAATATGCCAAAGCTTAATTTTTTAATACAGTAGGCAGTTGCTAAGTTCAATTGATCGGTTGAAGGATCAGCACAAGAATTTTCATATATTCTTAAATGTCAATGAACATTTTTTTTTATGGTGGTTTTAAGGTGTGCTGGTGTACAGAGATATAAAAAAATATTAATACACTTTTAGATATTCTGCTTGCGGTCCGCCATCACGAAATTAAAACCATTTATTGGGAATTGCCGCACTTAACACCGGGCAATACGATTCCCGACGGATCGCACCCGTTTGTGGTTCATCTCCCGACGGCGCGAACATCTCTGCATCAGAACTCGTTCCGTTACAGAGCGGGGAAGCTGTGGAACTCCCTTCCCACGCGAGTGTTCCCGGAGCGTTACGAACTGCAACAGTTATTTGATGGCATCTCGGGGCGCCCACTCGGCGCTATAGGTTCGCCTCTCCCGAGAGAAGTCTAATAAAAAAAAAAAGCCTTGTTGGATGGCCGAAGCCAACTGATTTTTGCCACCAATAACAGCAAAACCGACGCTGCCAGAATTTCTCGGAAATTCTATATGCGTACCCTGGCTGTTGCTCTCCCATTTTTGCTAGCTCCGTTCGGGAAATGGTTTCGAAAAATGGAGCTGGTATAGAATTGCAGCAGCTTGATTTGAAGCCATCACAGCATTCCCTCCCCAGAAACGTAGTCACTAAAGTGATTTCACGCGGTTTGAAAGAAGACGTTGGTGGAATGGGTCGCGTCATGGCATTCGGTCTCAAAAATGCCGCATAACTTGAAAAATGCGTGGACATCATTCGCAACTTTGATTTTGTTTTCATATACATTTTATACGTCGGAAGAACTCTTCATCTTTTGAGGATATCCACGAATCGACACATTCTTTGGTATCTTCATATGTTGTAAAGTGGTGCTCCGACAGACCATGTGCAATGGATCGAAATAAATGATAATCAGAAGGGGCAAGGTCTGATGAATACGGCGGGTGGGGTAATGAAGTGTTTCCAAATAGTTTTTCACCGGCACCGCAACATGCGGACGAACATTATCATTGAGAAGAATAATTTTGTCATGTCTGGAGTAGTAATGGGCGCGTTTTTCCTTGAGTAATCGGCTCAATTTTATTAATTGTGTTCGGTAGAGAACTCCGGTGATGGTTTCACTCGGTTTCAGCAATTCATAATACACGACCCCAATCTGATCCCACCAAATTCAAAGCATGAGTTTTTTCCCATGAATGTTCAGTTTTGCTGTCGATGTTGAAGCATGGCCAGGTGGTTCCCATGATTTTCTCTTCTTTGGGTTATCCTATTGGATCCATTTTTCATCCCCAGTGATTATACGATGCAAAAAAAACGTTTGTTTTGCCTGGCAAGCAGGATTTCACTTATACAAAGTCGGCGTTCAACGTATCTCGGCTTCAGTTCGTATGGTACCCAATTTCCTTGTTTTTGAATCATCCCTAACGATTTTAAACGATGTGAAATTGCTTGTTGAGTTACATCTAATGTACGTAGAACCTCTTTTTGCGTTTGAGATTGATCTGCCTCCAATATTGCTTCCAATTCCTTGTCTTCGTACACTTTCGGCCTTCCACTTCGTTCTTTCTCTTCCACGTCAAACTCACCGTGTTTAAACATTTAAAAACCACTCTCGACAACTTATCTCACTGAAAGCAGCCTGACCATATGCTTCTACATGCAATCGATGCGCCTAAGCGGCAGATTTCCTCAAATTAAAAAAGTAAATCCAAAGTTCCCGCAAATGATGCTTATTTGGCACAAACCTAGACATTTTTGCACGAAAAAAATTATGTAAAGCTGATACAAAGTTACTAATATTTTGAGGTTATGTTGTTATCAGGTGTTCAAACTCGCAATATTACGTTTGACATCTGACAATTTATACATAATTTTCAGGTGGGGCCATTATTGCCAAACGGAAACTTAGTCGTACACCTAATATTATACTAATACTACTTAATAGTGTGTAGGAACTAGAAAGTTCATGACCTCACTAACTCGGATACGCCACGGCGAAAACTTATTTGTACACCTAATAACATTTCAATACTACTTGTGTAAGTGCATAGATTTGCTATGCTTTCTCCAATGCAGAGGTAGAGACGGTGGTTTCGGGTTTCTTTCACCAAATAATTGGTAGGTATGGTGTACTGAAACAACTTTTCAGCGATCAGGGTAGCAATTTCCTCAGCAGCTTGTTTAAAAGCGTGCAAGCTGCTCCGTATCAAGCTGTGCAAATCGCTTAAAACCCTATTGTGAATGATGGGCTGGCTCTTTGCGGAGTAGCAATTATGTGGTCATTTTCACCTTATTCCTATATTCTCGAGCGATGTGCCTAGTGGGTGGCTAGCGAGAAGCTGATAGGAAAAGGATGGAGATTGGAAAGACCAGCGTTGAACTTAAAATCTTAAGTAGGGAACAAAACACAACAAATAAAACAAAACTAGGGAAGAAAAAACTGTACAAATCTCCTTTTGTAAACTGTCTGATGCGAACCCTCTGGTTTACCCACTGGCTTGTTATTCCTCTTCCAAGAATAGCACGAATTTTCCTAAGAGGGGAAGTTGGTTACGAATTAACCCCCCAGAATACACTTGTTCTTTGAGTGACCAAATAAAGGAAAAATTACAAAATATATATATACATACTAGGGGGCTTTGCCCCCTGCTCGCTATGCTCGCCAACCCCCGTATCAGTTTTAATGTAATTCTCAACAATTGTAAATTAATTTTTGGATCATAATCAGCACTCAATGATAATTTTTGTTTTTTTGCCCGCTTATTTGCACGATATTGTAAATCTAAATTACGTTTCCGTTCAATTTGCTCATTTGTCATGTTTTCTGTGTGCCTTTTTGCTACCTGTTCTATAGACATATTTGCTACCCGCCTTTTTGAATTTATTTCTTCATTTTTCTTTTCATAATATCGTTTTTCTATTGCCAACTGACGCTCGCGATGTTCTTCGGGTGATAGGTTTAATTTTTTTTCGACCCATAATTAAACAGTGAGTTTGTGCAACTGACACAAAAAAAAATCGGACACACGATCAATTTACGATTTAAAACTAATAATGGGAGCTGGCGAGTGATTAACATATATATATATTTATTAATTAATTAACTTTGGCAGTTAGTAAACTGCTGAAATCCAAACTGCTGTCATGTAACATAAAGCTCCGTATTTGTAGAGCCATAATCATGCCGATTGCGTTATCATCATCATCGGCACTACAACCGGGATCCGGTCTTGGCCTTGTTTAGCAAGTCTCTCCACCGATATCCGGTACTTGTTAAATTGTCCATAATAATTTGTTTTTCCGGGCAAGGTTATTAGCCTTGCGCCAGCCGATTGCTTTATATGGATGCGAAACATGGGCTCTCATGAAACGGGAAGAGAAACGGGAATTCGAGAATAAAGTTTTGAGGGCTATCTTTGAAAGAAAATATGACGAGGAGGCAGGACAATTCAGGAAACTCCACAACCACTAATTGGAAGAGCTATACCGCAAACCTACAATAATGAGAGTAACCAGGTCGCGAAGATTAAGCTGGGCCGGGTAAGTGGCACGAATGAGCAATGATAGGACCGTGTGTAGAATTCTTGACGGTAGTTGTTTAGTGAGGGCGGAACCCTCATTTATTTTGCTTAATGCAAGCTCAAAGATTGAACTTAAAATTAATTAATATAAAAAAGAACCTTAAAGACTATCTTAAATCTAGAGTGAGGAGGAGAATAAAAAAGAAAAAAGAAAAACCAGGAGGTGAAAAAGACTTGGCGATAAGGGGGGGGGGGGGGGTGCTAGGAGGCTAGGGAAGGGCAAGTGTATGTGGGAGGGGGGCAAATACGGCTTTTGTGAGACAATGACAATGAGGGGCACGTGTACGTACTAGTATAGGGCGGGGTTGGAGAGCTGGGGGGAGAGGTTTAAATTGGGGTGGGGTGGGGTGAGGACAGGTTTCTTCTGAGACGTCGTTTGAGGGCAGGAGTGGAGAGGTTGAAATCAAAGGAGGCGGGGAAGGAGTTGGCATGCCGTAGCATACGCGAGATGGGCTCGTTAACGTCGTAAGAAGTGTGATGAGCGGGCACGTAAAACAGACGAGGGTTCCGCACATTACGGGGGTTTGTATAAAATGATAAAGTGGAGAGTAAGCTTGGGCAATTGATTGAGCCTGACAGAAGGCGATGTATAAAAATGATGTCAGCATGGATTCTGCGCTCCTCAAGTGTGTTAAGATTGATAAGAAGGAGCCGGCCTATGTAAGGTGGTAGAATGAGTGGGTTTTCCCAGTTCAAACCACGGAGGGCAAAGCGCAAGAAACGACGTTGAACGCCGTCGATCCTACGAATGTGAGACAGTTGATACGGGGAGCAGACCTGACTAGCATATTCGAGTAGTGGCCGGACGAAAGTTGTGTAGAGTGATCGGGTGACGTAGGGGTTTAGGAATTCCTTCGACCAACGTTTTACAAGGCCAAGAGCGGCGTTGGCCTTTAGGATTGTGTTATCGATATGTGCGGTATATCTAAGTTCCTTGTCGCATAGGACGCCCAGGTCGCGAATCGATTCAACCGATATTATCGGTTGGTCTAGCAAGAGATAGGAACGTGGCTGGGTGGGGGAGCGTTTCCGAGAGAAGGTGATTGTGTGACATTTGGCGATATTCTGTTCTAGGCAGTTATTTTGGCACCATATCGAAAAGCTGTCAAGATCCGATTGGAGAAGTGAGGAGTCAAGGGGAGAGCGGATTGTCTTGAAAATTTTGGTATCATCCGCGTAAAGCGAGATGAGGGAGTGATTGATGCACGAGCCTATGTCGTTTATGGTAAGGATAAATAGTAGGGGGCCGAGATGACTGCCCTGGCGGACACCTGAGGTTGGAGAGAAAGAATCGGAGAGGGTGGATCTAAATCGCACACTGCAGGTCCAAGAGTTAAGATAGGATGAGATCCACTTAATCAACAGGGGTTCGAAACCAAGGGAAGATAATTTAAAGAGAATGAGGTTATGGGAAATTTTGTCGAAGGCCTTGCTAAAGTCGGTAGTGACTACATCAACCTCATCGCCGTTTTCTAGGGCAAGGAGTGTGTGGGATGTAAATTCGACAAGGTTGGTAGTAGTGGACCTGCCGGAGAGGAAGCCGTGCCGGTTAGGAGAGATGATGGGAGTCCAGCGAAAACATAACGCTTCGTATAGAAGGCCTTCGAACAGTTTAGGAATGTGCGAAAGCTTAGCAATGGAACGATAATTGGATATATCGTTTTTTGGCCCCTTTTTATGTATGGGGGTTATATAGGAGGATTTCCAAATGTCGGGAAATAGACCTTGTGCAAGGGATAGATTGAAGATTGACGCGAGCGGGAGAGAGAGAGAGAAGAGGAGCATTTTTTTAAGAAGATAGCAGGGAGTCCGTCTGGGGCTTTCAGTTGTTCAAGTTTTTCTTTAACTTGGTGTTGTTGAATGTGTAGAGGGATGAGTGGGCCAAGGGAGAATTCAGACGTGCCTGTAAAGTAGGAAGGGTTAGGCTCAAACGAGTCGTCCATGAAGGAAAGTTTGAAGAAGGACGCGAAAAGATTGGCTATGGTTTGGGAGTCAGATGAAGTAGTTGAGTCGTAGAAAAGGGAGTTGGGATAGGCATCTGATTTCCGTTTATAGTTGATAAAGTGGTAGAAAGATTTGGGGTCATTGATCAGATTTAATTGGGCTTTGGCAAGGTAATTGTGGTAAAGGGAGCTATAAAGCTCGGTGAATTGGTAAAAGTAACCGAGATAGTTGGAATAGTCCATAGGAGAACGCGTATTTAAGAAAGTATTCCACAACTTATTCCTCTTGTTACGAAGTGTGCGGAGTCTGCGGTTATACCAAGGGGGCGATGAGAATGATAACCTGTTTCGGGAATATGGGACAAATAGGGATATGGCGTTGTAGATTACTGTGTAGAGCGAGGCTGTAGGTAAACCAACGGCAAAGAGACCGGCAGGACGGCCGCGACGGAGATGGAAGGACAATTTAGGTTTGACATTGAGGAGATCGAATCGGCTGTTCAAGCGTGGAAGAAGAGTGCACAGGACAGGGAAGTGGAGTCGGTGGGGTCATGAACTTCCGGATTCCTACAGGCCAATAAATAGTAATAGTAGTAACTACGGGATAGACACGACAACCTACAAGATCACGCGACAGCGCACGAACGGTGCAATAACACACGACAGAGCAAACGGAACAGACGAACATCTCGTAACCCGTTTACTGTTCCCTAAAGGAGTTTGGCATTATCAAAGGATTAAGACACATCGTCGGCGAAAATAAAGTTGTTATTTTATAATAATCAACACCCGTGAGCTTATTTCGCATCATCGCCGGACATCATCAATCCCCTTTAAGGAGCAACCTTTACAATTCCGATGTTGGCGCAACAGTAGCAGGGAGGTAACCCATCCAAAAATAAAAACAGCGTGTAGCCAATACTTTATAATTTATTTTGGTCTCAAAAATGCCACACCCACTTTCCAAAAGTTCATGGACACCATATTTGCCGACCTCGATTTTGTTTACATATAAATTGACGGCATCCTCGTCCTGTCAAAAGACGAAGAAGGGCACAAAAACACATTTGAGAGCTACCACTCTCTAAGCATCAAAACCAGCAAATGTGTGTTCGGCAAATTTACCAGGTGTACCGGTCTTGAAGCGTCAAAATACAAATGTATCGATAAGGACATCTGTCAAACATATTTAGTATGCATCAAGTCATTGTACAAACCACATAAATTTTCTTAATCCTGTTAAAAATGTCGAATTTTGTACCAGAAAATGATGATTTGCGGAAAGCATTAATTTTTTGTTTTCATTTGAAGAAAATTGCTGCAGAGTCGCATCGAATGCTTGTCGAGGCTTATCGTGATCATGCTCTATCGGAGCAACATGCAAAAGATGGTTTAAGCGGTTCAGAGATAATGATTTTGATGTGCGGAATGAACAACGTGGAAGACCACCAAAAAAAGTTTGAAGACGCCGAATTGCAAGCAATATTGGATCAAGATGACACTTTAAGTCAAAAACAAATGGCACAAATGTTAAATGTTGCACAACAAACAATTTCTGAGCGGTTAAAAGATATGGGAAAAATCCAAAAGTGTGGAAACTGAGTGTGTTGGATTTTATTTTCTTCACAATTATTTATTAAGGCTATCCACCAAACTTACCCCTAACTGTTCTTCAAATGATGTCCGCGGTTAAGCTGCACGGCTGGATGTCTTCAAGAACACAACACATTTAGTATTTTTCTTTTCGTTTTTATTTTGTTTTGTTTATTCTATTAATTTTTTCTCTTTTCATTTAATTCTTTTTATTATAATTTAGACGAACCGCACGCGCACACGAATCGATTCAACAAAAAAATCCCGAAGCTTATTTAAATATTTTATGAACTGCCCACACGACCGCACACTTTGACGACACAATTCACAAGAGAGCGTCAATCTCGTGTCTTTCGCCACATATCCTTTTTCGTTCCGCTTCGGAATTGGCTAATAGGGGGCGACTATGGCTAATAAAAGGAAGACTTTCGCCACATGTCCTTTTTCGCTCCGCTTCGGAATTGGCTAATAGGGGGCGACTATGGCTAATAAAAGGAAGATGACTATTGCAAAGTGAGTGGGATTTTAAATGGGTGTTTTACTTTTATTTAAATTATCTACTGTTGTATTTGGGGATATTCTATTGTAAAGGGAAATTAGTGATTTGGAGGGAAAGGAAGGATATGTAAGACACGAGATGTTAATAATTCAAAGGGGGAGTGACAATTAATTGAACTTTAATTATATAACAGGTGCCACATGAATTGAATGACAGGCAGATGGAAAAGCGAAACACCACATGTGAAACGTTGCTTCTACGACACAAAAGGAAGTCGGTATTGCATCGAATTGTGACTGGTGATGAAAAGTGGGTTTATTTTAAAAATCGTAAACGCAAAAAATCATGGCTACATCCAGGAGAAGCGTCAACATCGACTGCAAAGCCTGATCGGTTCGGAAAAAAAATGCTCTGTGTTTGGTGGGACCAGAAGGAGGTGGTGTATCATGAACTTCTAAAACTTGGCGAAACTGTTGATACGCAACGCTACAAATGATCAACAACAACAAATGATCAATTTGAACCATGTATTGATCGAAAAACGACCAGATTGGGCCACAAGACACGGAAAGGTAATTTTGTTGCATGATAATGCTCCGAGTCACACAGCAAAACCCGTCAAAGAAACAATAAAAGCTCTTGGCTGGAAAGTGTTACCCCGCCCGCCGTATTCACCAGACTTAGCTCCTTCTGACTACCATTTGTTTTCATCGATGGAACACGCATTTGCTGAGAAGAAGTCGAAAATTGGGTCTCCGAATGGTTTGCCTCAAAAGACGACCGGTTTTATTGGCGTGGTATCCACAAATTGCCAGAAAGGTGGTCAAAATGTGTAAAAGGGCGGTACATACCGGTACACCTGGTAAAGTCAATTTCCTCGGTTACAACATAACACCTCAAGGCTACGCTCCAGTCTAAGAAAGAATCAAAACGATTCTAAACTTCACAAAACTTGAAACCACTGAGGAACGGTATACCAGAGTCCAACCGAATCACATCCTAGACCCTAATTCAATATTCAATAACATATACATCGACGTCATCGCGTTACCGAATGTCCAAGGTGGTCTACACTATCTTACCATGCACAACCGAACCTCCGGTTGGCCCGAAAGAGTTTCATTGCAAAACAGAACTGCAGGCACCGTCGATGAAACCTTATTCGACCATTGGGTATCAGGCTTCGTCTCACCGACTACGATAACCCTTGACCAAAGCGCGCAAATCGAATCTTCCCTCGTCCGAGCCTTGTTTGAACCCATAGGCGCACAACAACTCACACAGCACCATAGCATCCTCAGTCGAACGCATGCATAGAACATTTAAAACAGCGCTCATGTGTTCATCTAAACCTTGACTATCGACCGTTCTACTTGGTATCAGAAGCTCCTTCAAAAAAGACATCAGCCTAGCGGAGATGCAACATGTGACGAGCTTAAAAATCCGAATCCCTGGAGAATTTTTTGCTCCAACAGACTTTTCACCGGATTCCAGGACATTCATCGAAAAACACCGACAATACATGCGCGACTTACGGCCAACTTAGACGACGCGTCACTCGAGCTCCTCGTCTCAAAAGACTTCAGTACATATCTGGTTACACAGCGATCACGGAAAAGCTCCTCTTAGCCACCGTATCAGGACCCTTTCCATATCATAGAAAACCACCGCATATTTAAAATCAACATCAATGGCGAAGAAAACAACGCCTCGATTGGCCGCTACATTAGTTTGAAGATTGGTGGTTCCTAGGATTAATACTGGTTTTTAATTAACGGTGCCATCTCTGGGTTAGTTTCGAAACCTCTTCAATGTAGACTTAGTATCGAAAAGAAGCAAGGTAATGATGCATTAGATTCGATATTTTAAAGTCGTAAGATTTTTACTGGATGAATTGTTAATCAGTGAAAACAACCCAGTCAAGGCTTTGTAGATGCCTTTTTGTCACTCGTTAACTCGCGTAAAACAATACATTCAAACAAGTTTCTCTAGTGAACTGACTTTTTTTCAAAGCAATGAGGCGACCCGTAGCATCTTCATCACGGCCCTGTTGATTCTACATGTTTTTGGTGCCTCTGGTAATCTTCCTTACCGATGCTAATGTTAAAATAATAGACAGATCCCTCTGACAATCACGTAGTTTCACGTCCAATATATGTAAAGATTTGTGGCATCCTTTATCCCTTTTACGTATTCAATTTCCCCTCGTTTATCCGGCGAATTCGTTTCAATTGATATTTTGTGTTCGCTAGCTACCGCCGCTTTGTTTTTTTATTTGTTACCCGCACTGTTCTTTCGTTCCCTTTATGTTTGGAGAACATCCTTTTCAAATCGAAATTGCGTGTAGAATGCCTTTGATGATAAAAAGACCTAGAAATCAACCAAATATCCAACGAGCGCAACCTTCTACATGGTTGAAGGAGCATACCAAGGCAAAAACTTACGACACCATCGAAACTGCTTTTCGTCGTGAATCCTTTTTTGTTACTTCTCTGTCCCCTTGGTTCTCCCGTCGGGGTGCCTATTCTACTGGTAGTCCCCAATGGTGTCATTCCATCCGGTGTCATTTAGCCTATTTTTTCGCCTTTTTTAACGCTTCTTTTTTTGGAATAGATTGTCAATTCCATCCTTTTTTGTTTTCTTGGTGAAGGGGTTTTAGGGTTCAATATTTTCCCAGAATTCTTGGCTACAATTTTTTTGGTGGTTAAGGGGATTTCTACGCGGAAGGCAAAGAAAACCTTTTTCCAGTTCTATGAAGCATCAATATTTTCCTTTGATGGAATGTAAGGAGCTTACGAATTGATAGAACAGGAGTTTTTCCGGTTGTTGAGTTTTTTTAAAGAATTATAGAATGCAAAGATGCTCGAAAGGACATCGGCCTAAATTTTCCAAGAGCCTGTTTATAATATTGGGGTATTTAAGTGCTCTTGTAAGTGACTGTTAACTATTCGAATGTGTTGAAAGCATGACGAAATATTTGTTATGGTGAAGAAAGTTGTGTTTTCATGGGTCAAATATCTTGGTGTGTTAGATAAACCGGTTTCTTAGAATAAAAAGGTTTCGATTAGAGGAAAATTTATTGAAAATGAAAATTTATTTTTATCTTAGCTCCATTCCATACAAAATGGAAATGGCCGAGGTAGTTAAAGGGACGTTCTCATCAAGGGGCTTTAAAAATAATTGAGTTTTTAATCATATTTTGATGACAGAGTGTGAATAAGTCCCCAAAACAGCTTTTGAGAAAATAATTTTATAAAAGAATTACAGCAAAACGAGGTCGTTGTTTCTGTATTTCGAAGCGTCTTGTACAGTAGGCTCACAAATGTATACTCACAGAGCAATCGACCTTAAAATGTTTATACAAGCTAATGAGACATAGCACTATAGAACCTGACATAGTAATTAGACATGCTGTTGCCATCTGTAGGTCAGGCCGGAAACTTTTCACCCCACCCTCGTATAGCATTTTGAAACTTTAAATGCGTTTTTCCCGAAAGGGTAGTTGACAACTTTATTCCGAATAACCAGTATGGCTTTAGGAGGCGTCATAAAACCACACAGCTAAACTGGTCTCCGGCATACAATGGAATAAATGTAAGAACCAATGCACAGATGCCTGTTTGATACCGTCTGGTTCGAAGGGTTATATTACAAACTGGTCAGACATGGTATACATAAGCCTTTACTATATGTACTTTACGATATGTTAAAGGACAGGAAGTTCGTGGTCAAAAGTGGTAATGGGAACTCTAATAAAACGTATAATATCAAGAATGGCTTGCAACAGGGCGCGGTACTCTCTCCGATTCTTTTTAACATTTACATTAGCGACTTATTAGATGCACTTCCGCAAGCTATTGCGTACGCAGAAACGACAACAGCATTATTCCAAATAACCAGTTTGGCTTTAGGGCGGGTCATGAAACCACACATGCCGCAGCTGAACTGGTCTCTGACATACAACGGAATAAATGTAGGAACCAATGCACAGGTGCCTGTCTGATCGACTTGGAAAAAGCCTTTGATACCGTCTGGATCGAAGGGTTGTATTACAAGTTGGTCAGACATGGAATACATAAGCCTTTACTATATGTACTTTACGATATGTTAAAGGACAGGAGGTTCGTGGTCAAAAGTGGTAATGTGAACTCTAATAAAACGTATAATATCAAGAATGGCTTGCAACAGGGGGCGGTACTTTCTCCGATTCTTTTTAACATTTACATTAGCGACGTATTATATTAGATGCACTTTCGCAGGCTATTGCGTACGCAGACGATCTCATAATTCACAGAACAGCTCCGAAAGTTGAGATCATAAATAGCTTACTACAGCAAGACTTCAACAAAGTGCAGAGCTATTGCGACGACTGGAAACTTAAGATCAACTTCCAGAAATGTGAAGCTATCCTATTTAGAACTCCATTATATACAGCAACGAACGACACAAGGGAAAAGTGGAGAAAGTTAGTTATCCTGGGACTGTATGGAAAATAACTGGAAACCAAGAGTGTAGTTAAATATCTTGGTATCTGGCTAGATCAATATCTATATTTCAACAGGCGTGTAGAGTCTGCTTTGGCCAAAGCGAGGAACACTTTTGCTATAACAAGGAGGCTATTTCACAGTAGCCAACTTGACAGCAGGGTACTTTCCGGGAAAGGTTGTGGCGGTTCTTTAAAATCTTCCCCAAGAACCACCCACCTCCTCGCCTTAACTTATCCTTTCCCTCACCCACAAGGCACCATACCTACCCTGCTTTCTGGAAACTTCGGCTCTAGAACAGTCCTCTCAACAGGACACAACAGCCACCCGACCTGCACACCCTCCCCACACCCGCGCCTGTACGCGCGCCCAAAGACAACAACCCCCCTCTCAACCTTCCTCATCTGTTTCGTGACTACGTCACTGGTCACTGCGAGGGGGGGGGGGGGGGGTGAAGTGGTGGTTCTTTAAAATCTTCCCCAAGAACCACCCACCTCCTCAACTTAACCTATCTTTTCCATCACCCACAAGACACCATACCTACCTGCAATTTTGGGCCGCGTAGGCCCCGAGCAGCATTTTTTATACCTGAAAGGAAATCTCTCTGACGGCAACATAATTCCGGACTTTTCTGGTTCGTACTCTATGAACCAGTTTACATCTCCTATCGGCTCAGCTTTTCCGCAATTAACGATAAACAAACGCCGGCCAGCGTATTGCGGACACAGCTGCAGCCGATATTCCTCTTTACCGTACATAAATATACATTACTCCTATCCCCTAAGGTTCGCTACAGTTTCGACCAATTTCCTTCATCGGTTATCAACCGATCATGGAATTCGGGCATGGAAACGATCATTGTTTAGACAATCTTACCCATGCCACACCCTATGATGACCCACAGCAAAGCAAAGCAAACACACAGTACCTCACTGCGTTTGTTTTGTTTTCTTTCCGCTGGTCCATGGTTCCCATGGGTGAGACGTTAGCCTGCACATCTGCAGGTCAAATTCCTCACCACCATATCTACGTACCACCATATCAACCTAAAAAAAGATAACATCCACCGTCGGCAAGATTTCTGTTGACTTATCGCCAACCCAAGTCCATCCCCTATCGTACGATGGGAATACACCCAGCCGTACACCGATCATAATTTTTGACCAGCTGCATGTTTGTTTTCCTTTCCTGCGCCCAGCGAGTGTTTCGTATGTCTTTCCGGCAGAGGAAAGATTGTTTTCGGCTGCGATGACATGCGTGGAAACTCATCGCAATCGCCAGAGGCTGGGTCAACGTCTCCCAGCTCGAGGAGTCAGATTTTAGTCACCGAATCGTACACAAGAATCCAATTTAAAGTTGGAAGTGTGCGCACGCGTGGAGTATAGAAGCATCAGATAAAGTCGTGTCGGTCTGATTGTCCGGTTTTAAATATATTTATTCCTGTCACTTGCATTCAAAATCGATTTCGAACGTAGTAAACGTACCGACGGGCAATAACAAATTATGTCTGAGTGTGATCAGTATAATTAATTGGCGAATTAAATGTGAACAGTCGAACCAATTAGTGTGTAGTGTGTTTACTTTGGAACAATAAAATTTAAACAGTGAAATCTTATCAATAACTTTATTTTGTGAAAGAACGGTGGGTTATTTAGTGAACCAGCGCCGTACGCCGGCGCACCCTAGATAAAACCCCACTAGCTCCTCTTCGCTTATTCGAGGTAGGTATCCCGTCCACCGGAGTCTACCGAGTTTGATTTTTCTTACAACATTAGCTTCAAGGTAGATCGCGTAAAACTCGTGGTTGTAGCGTCTCCGGAATCGTCTTCCTTCACATACGGGGCCAACAATTCTCCTTAAGACCTTCCTCTCGAACACGCCTAACAGATCAGTGTGCCTTTTATTGAGCACCCAGGTCTCGGATCCATACATCAGTACCGGTAAGACCATGCTCTTCTACAGGATGTTCTGGATTAATTTCGGGATTTAAAGCGCCTTGATAGACCATAGTAGGCTATATTGGATTTTATCGGCCGTTCGCGTATTTCTTCTTCGAACAGGACATGCACAATCTGATCAAAAGGAATAGTCATAAATTCAAACGGAAAATGTATTATACAAACAAACTTTTTCCACCCTTGTCATTCCCCACCAGGCAAATGTCGTAATTCTTACCCCAAAAGAATTACAAAATTCTCTTAACGAGCACAATGTATATTTTCACACATATTTTTAAGTACAATTACACTTCCCAGCAAATTTGCCGTTACCTGGCCATTATATACTTGTACACCTGAGAATTCATTGGAAGGGGAGAGAGTTCCAATTCCAATGAATCAGTAAATAAGTGGGAGTAAATTTGTCTCCCAATATAAACAGACGTGAATGATGGTTGGAGTTTAGAAATTGGCTTTCGTATATTACAATAAAAACCGTCGTGGGCGCTTGTTGTTTTTTAAAAAATTGAATACGTGGTGTGAAATACCTCGCGGTGCAAAAACTGAAAACAAACAACATCCTCGGTACTCTTTTAATAAAAACATTTATTCGACATTTTGAGAAAGCAAATGGAATCATTTCCGTCGTCCAACGAATAAGGTTTTTAATTGTGAAATGTGAGGAAATATACTTTGAAAACCTGCTCAATGTACGCACCCATGAACCACAAATAAACGCACCAGACGTACATACAGCCGAGCCTCAGATCCCCGAGTTGTCTCTCAACGAAGTTGCAAACGCAATAAATCGATTGAAAAACAACAAAGCTTCCGGAGTCGACTGCATACCGGCAGAGCTTGTGAAGCATGGAGGAGAGGCAACCACTCGAAAGATCCACCAACTCATCCAAACAATATGGGATAAGGAAGTCACTGCGGAAGAATGAAAAACCTCAATAATCGTCCCCATTTTCAAAAAAAGGCGACAGATCTGGCTGCGAAAACTACAGAGGAATAATATTGCTCCCAACCGCATACAAAATGTTAACAAATATCAAACTGGGGAGAATCACACCGTACCCAGAAGAGATACTGGGAGACTACCAATGTGGATTCCGTAGGAACCGGTCAACAAGCGACCAAATGTTCACAATAAGACAACTGCTGTAGAAGAAGTGGAAATACGGGGAGACGGTTCACCGACTGTTCGTTGACTTCAAAAAAGCTTACGACTCAGTCGCAAGGCAAAGACTCCACCATATTGTAGTCGAGCTGGGAGTCCCGAAAAAATATGCCGCCCTCATTCAAATTTGCATGAACGAAAACAAAGGGCAAGTTAGAATAGAAAACCACCTCTCGGAATAATTTGAAATCCGGGACGGACTAAAACAGGGGGATGGCCTCTCACCATGTCTTTTGAAACTTGTGCTCGAGTATGTTATCAGAAAAGTACAAGACGACAACATGGTCGGATCATCCCTGAACGGGGTCAGACAAGTGCTCGCATATGCGGATGACATAGCTGTTCTGCGCGATAATCTAGAAACCGTTAGTAAAAACTGGGCTCCTCGATAGTATAGTGGTTAGTATACCCGCCTGTCACCCGGGAGACCGGGGTTCGATTCCCCGTCGGGGAGCCCCTGGCGCAAGACTAATGACCTTGCCCAGACAAAATAAATCATTATGGAAAATTTAACAAGCCTCAGGATTTGCTAAATAAGGCCAAGACCGGTTCCCGGTTGTAGTGCGGATGATGATGATGTTAGTAAAAACTGTGCAATCATCATGCCAGCGGCAGAAGAGGTAGGCCTAGAAATAAATGAAGACAAAACGAAATACATGATTACGGCGAGAGCAAGTGGACCTCAGGGAACACATATAAACGTCAGAGGTAACATATTTCAAAAAGTTAAAGAATTTAAATATCTGGGAACGATAATGACGCCCAGTAACGAAATGTCAAAGGAAATTAACAAAAGACTACACTCCGGCAACGCTAGTTGGCACGCATTCAGTAAACTGCTGAACTCCAAACTGCTGTCACGTAAAATAAAGCTCCGTGTCTATAGAACCATAATCATGCCGATTGCTCTAACAGATGGGAACCATGGAGTCTCACAAAATGGGAAGAAAACTAGTTCCGCATATTTTAGAATTCATTTTTAAGGATTATATTAGGCGGAAAATGTGATGTAGAGGCAAGACAATGGATGAAAGCCCATAACCACGAATTGGAACCGTGTATTCGAGAATAAAGTTCTAAGGGGTATCTTTGGCTGTAAACACATATGACGAGGAGGCAGCACAATGGAGGAAACTCCACAACCACGAATTGGAAGAGCTATAGCGCAAACCTACAATAGTGAGAGTAATCAGGTCGCGAAGATTAAGATGGGCCGGACATATGGCGCGAATGGGCAACGATAGGGCCGTGCGTAGTAATTCTTGACGGAACAGCAACGAAAAAGAGACCGGTAGGACGGCCGCGACGGAGATGGGAGGACAATGTAAGGTTTGACCTTGAGGATAATCGGATCAGATGATCAGGCATGGAAGTTAAGAATTTACAACTAGTTTTTTAGTGATTTAGGATAGCAATTCCTTTACTTAATAAATGTGTGTACAAAATTTGACATGGATGTTTGCTTCCGTCTTTGAGAAAAAAATTCAAGAACAACACATCAGTTTTGGGTCTCTAGTTGAGAACCTATCCTAAATCATTACGTATGATTAAAGAGTTATTGCGTTCTTTCTATATCCCAATTTTTTTAACGCGCTCACATAAGAGATTATTTTCTATCCTTGCATGTCAATTCACATATAAGACGAAAACGGAAGATAATAAAAAATGCAAAAACATAACCTCGCTAAACTTCCTTCAACCCGAAACTCTTCCGAATACTCCTTACCAAATTTAAGTTTGGCATGTTGGTGTCACACTTGTCGACTTCTGAACACAGTACTTCCATTAAGTCATCCATTTATCGTTACCCTAGAAATTCAGTGATTTTCTCTAACATTCCCATTTCTTTAAATTGCCCACATTAGGCATTAAATTATCCACTTTCGGCAAATATAAATCATCTTGTCCTTACCCTGTTTCCCTATGCTGGTACTGGCTTAATCCTTCTTAAGGCTTGTTAGTCTGGCTGCTCGCAATCGTCCTTTATGCAGGTACCCATTTCCCTCACCGCCATCCGGAACTGATGGGTGTGGAGTCTACACATAGCAATGGAAGGTGCAGCAGGTAATATTTTTACTTGACTCTTCTGGATTTGTCGTGTTATCCAATTTTTCCGCCCACTTTTCTTCGAATGCACTTCGGGTGGTGTACTGTGCTGTTTTTTGACGTCAGCTGTGGGATTATATTGACTCCTGGGAAACATTTCTGCTGAGGTAGATGCAACTATTGACGGTGGTTGAAAAATATATAGTCACTCACTTTGAATCAGTATCACGACGACTTGTTCGCAGCGGATAGTTGAAAATTACCCTTATTTCTTTTTGGAAGACCCACAATCTGTAGTACGTCCGAAGTGAAAGTGTTGCTGTTATAGGTGTCCTTATGCGAAGAAATTGCAGGGCAATAAAATAAAATCAAATGCCCGTGAGAGTTGTTTACAAGTAAGAATATACTCGTATGTGATAATAGGACAGAAATTGTTCAGTCTTTCGGTATTTGATGTTAGCGAGCAACCGCGGCTTCATATGTGTTATTATTTTTTTTTTTTTTTTTTTTTTTTTAATTAGACTTCTCTCGGGAGAGGCGAACCCATAGCGCCGAGTGGGCGCCCCGAAATGCCATCAAATAACTGTTGCAGTTATTTTTGGACAGTTGCAGGTTGTAACGCTCCGGGAACACTCGTGTGGGAAGGCAGTTTCACAGCTTCACCGCTCTATAACGGAACGAGTTCTGATACAGGGATGTTCGCGCCGTCGGGAGATGAACCACAAACGGGTGCGATCCGTCGGATCGTCTTGTGGAGCGCATATATACCGAATTGCGTGGAACAATGCCAAGAATCTCCGAAGAGCAGCACCCGTGGTAATACCTGTAAAACAGACAGAGGTCGGCTATGCACCTTCGATGTGATAGCGACTGTAGTCCCGACGTCAGCGCCATGTCCCCGATCAGGCGGATCGCTCGTCTCTGTATGCTCTCAAGTAGGTCGAGGGTATGTTTAGGAACCGAGCTCTAAACATTAGAGCAATATTCGAGCGCGGGTCTAATTTGGGATTTATACAGGAGAAGAAGTTGGGCCGGAGTAAAATATTTCTTGGCTCTAAAAAGATAGCTCACTTTTCCTGGGGCTGACCTGGCGATACTCGGCACGTGCTTATGCCATGATACATTCTCACAGACCGTGCCGCCGAGCAATTTCAAGCTTTGCCCAGATTAGAGGGCCCGCCCATTCATCATCAGCTGTAGTTCTGGAGCACAGTTCTTAAGGACTATTGCTGGTATTCCGTCCGGGCCGGTTGCCTTCCTACAATCCAGTTCACGTAGAATGCGTTGAATAGTGCGCGGACGAAATCTCACATCCCGCATGGAAGGCTGTACCGGTGAGATCACAGGTGGCTCCAAAAGACCGGGATCGAGGTTTGAATTGGCCGAAAATAAATTCGCGAACACATTAGCTTTATCCTTTCGATTCGTGACTAACGTCCCGCTGTCTGTCACCAACGGAAGGAAAGAGGAGGATGCGAAGTTACCACTGACGCCGTTTGCCATTGACCAGGAGCGCGAACGAGTTGGGCACCGAAGGAGCTTATTGATCACCCTATCGTTGTGAGCCTTCTTCGCGGCATCAATCGCCTGGTGACACGCGTTTCTGATTCTAACAAAATTGGTTCTGTTAACATCGGTGGGATTGAAGCGCCATTGCTTAAAGGCTCTATTTTTTGCCGCTGTAATCAGCTCGAATTTTTTGTCAAACCAAGGTTTATCAGACGAACTTCGTTTGATGGAATGTGGAATATACATCTCCATCCCCAGAAGAATAATCTCTGATACCGACTCCGCACAAGCGTTAACATCGGAGTCTCCGAAGCACACCTCCGACCATGGAAAGGATGCGAAGAAATCTCGCAAATCGTCCCAGTTAGCAGCCCCATACTTCCATACATGGCGAAGCTGCCTAGGCCGATTATTCGGTTGATATGCAAGTGCTTGCGCGACAGATAACAAGCAGTGATCTGAGTTTCCCAGTGGCGCAGAAACCTCTACGGTATAAATACTCGGTTCGAATGTCAAAAACAGATCCAGGGTGTTCGCATAATCGCCTCGGGTATCCGGCACTCGAGTTGGGTCGCCCACGAGTTGAGTCAAGTTGTGGCTTACAGCAAACATCTCCGCCAGCCTTCCAGCCAGTCGGAATTGTGCACATTAAAATCTCCAAGGACAACAATTTCAGAAGCTGGGTGGTTGATCTGTATCCAGTCGACGGTATATGAAAGATGTTCGAAGCCTCCATCCTCTGGCAAGCCAGATTGGACCGCGCGAAAACGCAGACTCCGCCCTTAAAACGGAATCTCGAATGTAAGTCGTATCCTGAGCAACGAAGATATGTCGAATCAGTTGACGAATCGACCTGGGTCCCAGTTAGGGCACCGATATCAGGTTCCGTTGTTTGCAAATATTGGTGGACGGCGTTTACATTCGTATTGGTGAAACCGATGCCCCTGATGTTACAAAATGCCGTCACCAGTCGAGCGTCGGCCGAGCCTCGAGAGCGAGCCCGGTTATGCGATGACGAACCTCTTAAAGTTAATTTACTGCTATTTGCAAGTGCCCGTTTAATTTTTATTATCTATTAGGTCTTCAACACTGCCAGTTGTTAGACAGTTCAACTAGTACACTGTAAAACTCTCACTCCATAATTTTTTGTTTAATGTTTGAAACACCACACTTTTGTATAACCATCAAAAATCTTTTTTTATAAATATATTAAAAATACAACACATTTTTACTTTAACAAGAGTTTTCGGCATATATTTAAAAACACTGATTTACCTTTTGGCACAGGGCTAATAACCTTGTCCGGAAAAACAAATTATTATGAACAATTTAACAAGTCTCGGATAAGGACCGGTCACCGGTGGAGAGACTTGCTAAATAAGGACAAGACCGGATCCCGGTTGTAGTGCCGATGATATTGATGATTTACCTTTATTAAATGGTTTTGTAATTATCTTAAAATTGTTGTGTAGAAATCATAAATTCTTTAACTGCATTCACTAAAAAATATTGTTCGTACTTTTATAAACTATATCCGCCACATTATTGTAACGTACTCTTTCTTTGTGTTGTCCAAGGTAAAACTCTCTTAATTGTGTGCTGCTTTAGATTCACTACTTTAGTTTTTGGATATATAACCAATTTAAGTAACGGTCGACTTAAAAAACGACGACTATTTCGTTGCATGGCTTGTGTTGAATATTTAGTAGTTCGTGCCCAGTTGCGAAGAATTTATTCCCAGAAATCTAGCAAACCTAGTATTTTCCATGAAAATTGTTTTAAATTGTTTCTTCCGATTGTGTTTTTCGTCTTTTTCTTAATAAATTGACAATATCAAGAGGGCAGCCCTGTCATGTGGTTTATTGTTTTCTTAATCGCAGTCACCTGCGATGATTTGGCAATCGACCCGGGTTATCGCCGCAAGGTTCCCCCGAATAACAATTGTATTATGTTGGTTCCCCAAGCTCACAAAAAAGATTGTATTTGAAACTTCCGGATATTTATGCAGCAAAGTCTGTTGCAGCTGCAAACTATTGCAATATATACTCGTATAACAATTAATACGTGGGTGAATCAAATATAAACGCCAATTTTTTTTTTTGCTTAGCAACAAGTTGCGAGCTAGATAATCTTGTGCGTGGTTGTTGTTTGGTTTATGAAGAGTAGGGGAACGCTAGGACTGTAATTCTATTATATTTTGTTGTGACACAAGAAAAGTGCAACACATCCGGAGAACAGTACTAAAGAACTGATCATGATCGGAGATAAGGAGAACAAAGAAAAAACAAAACATAAAATAACAAAAGAAAACCAGCTAGGAGGTGGGCTTTCGACAACTTTAGTAAGAGGAGATAGATAAAAACATTAATTCAGGTTGACTCGGTTGCGTCTGGTGACATTATATAAATATTGTGCAGTTCCTGCAATCAACGAAATATACAAGAATTTGGACAATAACAAACAGGAAAGTCTACACGACACAAAGAAAAAATGGATAAATGAAGTATCACGAAAAGATAGACATCGATTGTGTACCAGAACTGTACTCCGTGAGTAGTATTATTTGTTTATTAAATATTCTTCGCCAACTGTTGGAGAGGATTGGTGAAATTGTTTCTTCAAATGGTATTGTGGGGGGCGAGATCGTGATGCCAGCATGGGCGAGGGTTCTACCTCGTCCCCACAACTCCTTAACACAGTTCCGCTGCTGATCGTTCTCCAAGAGCAAGCAACACAAACGAAAGACAACGCACTGATCACCAGAAAAAAAAGAAATGCAACCAGGCATCCCAACTCAGCGTCCGCGGGCAACAAGTTAAATGAAACACTCGATTGTTGGTTGTTGATGTTCCTTTATTGTTCTCCGTTATTTTGCCTGTATTGCAAATTCACGAAATTTCTGCGGAATTTTATTCGAGTGTTCCTGATCACCATGCAAAAGGAAATAAAACACGGAAGGTTTCACTGAATTTAATTAAGTTTATTTATCATGTTCTGTGGTATTTTTAACTTAATAATAATTGGCAGTCGTAATTATGCGACTTTACTGCACGGTAGGAAATACAAAATGTATTGGAAAATGTCTCGTTTATAAAAAGTGCTCAACACTACGACAACGACTCCGGGGTATATTCGGGTATGCACGCGTCTCCGTGCCCACCCGCGAGCGGGAGACCGCGCGACCAGCGTGGTCGATAGTTGAAAATGGGCTCATCAATAAAACCTTCGTTTGGGGTGCGTTTGTGGTGTGGTGGTAGATATCCTCTCCACTAAGGATATGTATTAACTTACCACCACAGAAACGTAAAGTCTCTCTTGGTGGAATAGGAAACCAGATCTCGTAATGAAGATCATGGTGGTGGGTGTGATCGTTCAGATCCGATGTTGTTTACATGTGCTCGAAGGCAATGGAACAACGAAGCAGGCAGGCGGCAAAGACAAAGGAAGAAGCGACCAAATGCTTCGTTCGGTAATGAGGGTCATGTTTACGCGATGCATCGCCGCTATAATAGACGTTGGGAAAAAGGTGCTAATGGGATTGGTGGCAGAAACGAATCCCTTGCCTGCATTTGTATATGCAGGGTAATTAGTTGCGCCTGAAAAAGAAATTGAAGATTGTTTGTTAGTGGGAAAACAAACGATGAGTTGGATCTTATGCATGTTTACATGCGTAGGAATATGGTTTATGGCATCTCCGACTGGCATGGGAACCGAGTTCTTGTTTATACTAGAAAATGCTAGAGGACTCGGTTCCGATGATAATGATTGGGATGCGGGAATTGTTTGTCGATTGGACAAACGACTCGCGTGTCGGCTGTAAAAACAAGCTGTCCGACATAGCATTTTAAATGATAACAAAGGGTGCCGCATGATTTGGTATTCATGGTGCATATGCACATTAAAGAATTATTTTTAGGAATTTTAGCGAATGCGTTATATGCATTAATGTCCTTGTAAAAGGAAATGTTTCAGGTAAGCTGGGTGGAGATTGCGGTGCAGGTGTGGGAAAGTTGAAATTTGCCTGGGAACCGAAGGTACCGAATAGGTTTTGGGATTCCTGAAAAGGTAGAAAAGAAACCTTACAGGGAATTGTATGCGAAGGGATGCATCAAAGGTAAGTTTTCTTTTACAGGCACTTTTAGATTATAAATTTGATATACTAGATGTGTAAGGCACTTAAGGTGCTAATGCGCTTGCATTAGCGAAAACTTATGCCAATTGGGATGTAGTTATGGGGGTTTTTCGGGTAAGTGGGCCGTGGGATTTAGCGGAACCGCCACAGTATATACACTTTTTCGGTTAAAATAAGCAAATAAATAACGTGCATTTAAATCTTGATCGTAAAAAATAATCAGTAGGAGCATTTTAGACATTTCATATTTCTCTTTTCACCCCCAAAGCTCTGGTCGTCCCTTGGATCCGCGAGTTAAGAAGGTTTCCTCGTTGAAGAAGTGGAATATATAGATTTATGGAACCCTGTTCACCGGGAATGAAATGAAATTACTGAAACGTGTAGGAAATAATTTCTCTGATAAAGAATTGCAAACAGAATTCCTATGACTATTAAAGATAGCGGTCAGCACAATTGTTTTCTCATGTGAAACTCAATTCAGTTTTTTCATGTCTAGTTATTTTCTTCAATTCTGCAAATGTGTATCGAAATTTCATACGAGGGCAGTTTGATAAGTCAGTGACTTTTTGATAAAATATATTTTTTGGGCTAAATAGCATTTAATTTCTCATCATACTCTCCTTTTAGCTCGATACATTTAGTCGCCATCAAGAACCTGTCCACGTGAGTGCTACAAAGCACTTAAGGAATAAGTTGTCGAAGACTTACTCTATTCTGAAAGCTCGTCAACAACATTGGAAATGTGAAGGAGATTCTACACGAAAGTCTCTATTCTTTCGATCAATTGTGGTCGAACGGTTTGTCCATAAGAGTCTGTGGGGGATGGATATAGTGTGCCGGCAAGGGTACGGCTTCACCAATATCCCACCGGACTTTCATACACTTTTGCTACGAGAGACGAATTCCATAATAGGTGCACCGAAAGCATCACAGACAGCGACGATGAACAAAAGGTGTCAATTTGAACCAATAAAAGTCCTCGATGAACAGCTTAGTTATTATTAGCAATTTATTGGAAATTTTTCTTCAGTTTGAATCAATATAAATCTTCAATGAACAGTTTAGTTATTTATTAACACTTTACTGGAAATCTTTCTTCAGCTCGGGTCAATACAAATTTTCAATGAACAGTTTAGTTAATTATTAACACTGTATTCCAAATCTTTCTTCACTAGCACGCTTCATTATTTTTGACGGGAATCTTTCAAGTTACCACTAAGTTGGAAAGGCAATGCAAATGATTACCACACCGACTCACGACTTTACTTTCGACCTGCTGCACATCGACTCGGGGTAATAAAAGGGGGGATGTGCGCCCGGTGGCGGTTGTGACTCGACTTTTTGCGTTGCGGACGCCACGGTGGATGAATCGCGACTGACTTATGAATGGAAAGAATCCATTCATCGCGTCGTGGCGGTTGACTCATAGCAAATAGACTCTCTGCCACTTACGAGGAATTTCGAGTAGAATTGCTATGCTTGCATAGGTATTCAGTTCCAGCGAATCCTCGCCGTATAAGCTGAGTCAGATTCGTTGGTTGTGTGTACCGGGAAATTGGCTTTGGGAACGCGAGCAAGTATTGGCATGAATTTTCGGGGCAAGTTGCAATTGCTTGGGTGCAAGCAAAGAATATCGTTTAGATAAGATATTAACCGAAGTAATTTCGGGGAAACGTATGCGGCTCGGTATAGTTGGTGGTGATGGTTAATGTTCCGTTATGGATTTGAATATGCGTTTCATTACAGCATATGAATTTCGGGGAAATTAAGATTGCTTGGTCGCAAGGAAAGAATATAACTTAAGTAGAGAGTTGACCGAAGCAATTTTGGGAAAATGTATGTGGGGTGATGTAATTGAGGGAGATGATTGGTATTCCATTGTAGGTTGGAATATGCATTTTATTACAGCCTATGAATTTCCGGGGAAATTGAGATTGCTTGGTCGCAAGGAGGGAATATGAATTCAGTAAGGAATTGACCGAAGCAATTTTGGGAAAATGAATGCGGGGATGGTTTAGAATATATTCAGTTGAATTGCGGGTTTGGAAGTGTGTTTAATGCAAGGTTAGGAATGTATGCTACTGCGAATTTTGCATGGGGAGTTGGGTTGAGGTGAAGCGCTGTTAGCGGTCAGGGTTGGTTAGAATTGTGGGTTGCTTCTCCATGTGGTGTAGAGAACCCCCACAAGTCATTACCACAAGACCTGGTTTTTCTTTAAAAACGCTATCGTAAGTAGATCTTTGTGTGCATGCTGGATGGCTGTAATTTCGACTCCACGCTCATGGGGTGTAGCATAACTGGTGATGAGTCATAGATCTACGAATACGATAAGCAAACAAGTCAAAAAACAACGTAGAGGGGGGAAAAAACGAACCGATACCAAAGACACCATGTCAAATGTTCAAAAGTGAAAGTGATCACTGGTTTTTTTAATATCCTTGGTGAGATGCACCAAGTATTCGTTCCGCAACTCCATATGGTCGTTTACGTAAGCGCATTCGCAAAAATTGACCGGAATCATTGACAAATAATTCTTGAATGTTACACGACTATAATGAGGCGTCCCACCTAACTAAGGTGATGACCAATTTTCCCGCCAAAATCCCAAGAAAAGTACTTGAGCAACCACAGTATTCACGAAATTTGATATTTGTCATTTCTTCCTCTTTCCAAAACTGAAAATGACGCCCCGGTCAATCCCGTAAAGCGTCTATAAGTAATGTTTCATAGATTGGAAAACAGATGGCATAGGTGTATTGCCTCGAATGCAGTCCATTTTGCGATCCAAGAAATGTTGTCGAATAAATAGTGCGACGCATATGACATTCAGTACTAGAATATTCTAGAAAGTCCAAAACAAAGTACTAGAATATTCTAGAAAGTACTGGAAAGCTGGAGACTATGAGCAGTAGAAAATTCGAGGTTATGGAACGGACGGTAACGAAACGCCGAATCAGAATGAGGAAACGGCATCAATACGTCGCACGCAGATCAGGAAAGTAAGTAAGAAGTAAACAGTGAAGTAAGCAGTCAAAGACGCGATAAGTAAAGAAGCGAAATATCAAGTAACGGCTGTTATTAACGGACTAATAAAATGTTTGCAAAGAGAATCGATTTAACGGCTCTTATTTATTAAAAATAATTAATCCAGGGAACCCTAAGCTCGCAACAATAGAATATATATGTTTTATTTAACAACTGATAGAATGTACCTATACATGTCATTTAAGAACAACATATTAAAATTGATGTATATGAAAAAGTTTTTGAACAATAGCTTTCGAAAATCAACAGACAGGTGAGGAAATGACAAATAATTCGCTGAAAAGTAATTAAAATTTGTATCCAAAAATAAATAAAATAAAAATAAACAAATATTTCATTTACACATAAATATATATTTAACAATCAAAATATTCGATACCATACTTTGCTTTTAATGAATTCCCACACTACACGCAAACACTACCCCCATCCGCAACCCCGCCACCCGCACACGGGCAAATAATCACATTCACTGAACGTGAAAATCCCCATTTTGTTTTATAAGTGCTTAATCAACTCACCAAATTATTTGTGGACAAATCTGTAAAGAGGGCAACAAAATAACAAAAAAACCTGAAACCAAATGGAAAAACGTCTATAATGGCGCCCATAAAATAAGGAAATACGAGGACATGATGGCAATAAGATATTATATACAAACGTATCTTTGGTATCATTGACCACGAATGTACATTTTTATAAGGGCAAGTTGTTTTAGATCGTGATGCATACATCCCAAGTAATACGAAAGCGCCAACGATTAAGTAGTTACAATGTAAACATTTGTCTCGCATCTTGGGTCATCAAAGATTGCACCGCGATGCATGCATATTAAACGTCGTTTAAATTACTGCCGTAGATAGAGTGTCCCGATTCCAATGTGTAATAAATCAAGGACAAAGGGAATTTGGAAAACTTACCCATATACCTGCATAGCCGGATGTAAAGATAGCCCGAATAAAATCGACATGAAAGACGGTCGGCCCGTTATTAAACAAAAACGCCCAGAAAAAATTGGTCGCGTTTAAAATAATTAATGTAATTCCATGGTGAATTAATTGTCAACGAGGATGGTCATGCTTTAATTTAAAATCGCAGCTGTCGTCTGTAAATGGTCGATGAGGAAATTTCCCATCGGTATGCACAACTAAAGACAAAATAAAAGCTAAAAGAAACGCAAAAAAAATCCTCAAATTTAAATGAAATTCGTTATGATTAAAATCGTTCGATTAATTAAGTTGGAAATAAGAAACGGATCCAACTGAGGTGCAACGAGAGAATTTAATGAGTATTCGGGTTTAACTTCAAGTGAATGAACAACACGAATGTTTAAAAACCTAACATTGTGGAAGTGATGAGGCAGTGGTAACTACGTAGATCTAGTGTTACGTTGACTACGAACGGATGGAAACCTAGAAGCGATCGTTGAGAAACACATCCATCTTCAAAGAGTCATTTTATGTATGAGAATTATAAAAGATGTTCCAATGTGAACCAAACTTACAAGATAAAAGATTTCTGACATGAATTTTTCGTTTAATAAATTCAAATTGGCAATTTAAGCTTTGAAAAGATTTATAACTTAAGATCATTTTAAAATTATTGTTACGTAACACTAACACAGGAGAAAAACTGCTGCGGCGACTTAGCCTAGGAGTGGTTAAACCGGCAGACGTCGAACTGCTGCCGAGGTGATGAAGTGGAAGAAAACTGCCAAACTGTGGTATGTAAACCAATGGTGAAAATAAGGACTGCTGCTGACTTGTTGTTTTGAAAAAATGTTGAGTACAAATTCAAAGCCTTCATTTAGGTAATTAATATAGTTTTATTAACACCAAATTGTCTAGTTATCGCACCAAGACCACTGTGGACGAATTAACGTAATTGAACGACCACAGCCCTGTGAGTAGGGCGTTAGAATATACTCACAGCTAGGCCGGCTTGTCGAAAGAGGCGACTAAAGGCTGAGTGGTAGGTGGGGCCCCAACGCCCTGTCGCCCGGTGAAATACCATCCCATCAAGCTTTAGGCTCCGTGAAATGGTCGGGATAAATCCCTGGCCATCTTTCGAGGATTGGCTGATGGACCGGTTCGAGAAAAGGTTGGTTTAGGTGGTAGTCGGTCCCAAGGTGAGATACCACCCCGTCACGCTGTACACACCATACTGCGATATCGTCGAGAGAAATCTTCGACGGGGTTTCGGATGTTTGGCTAATGGCCCGGACTGACACGGAAATAAGTCATGATGTTACCTTCTGATATAAAGAATCCCAGAGTAAACTAGTCTCCCATTCGGATCTCCGGGAGGACTATGTCAGGGGGAACATCATGCAGATATCATGATAAGTAACCGAACTTTAAGAGGTTCGTCAACGCATAATCGGGCTCCTCTCGAGGCTCTGCCCACGCTCGACTGGTAACGGCATTTTGTAACATGAGGGACATCGGTTTCACCAATACGAATGTAAGCGCCGTCCACCAATATTTGCAAACAACAAAACCTGATATCCTTGCCCTAACTGAGATCCAGGTCGATTCGTCAACTGATTCGACATATCTTCGTTGCTCAGGATACGAATTACATTCGAGACTCCGTTTCAAGGGCGGAGTCTGCGCCTTTACGCTGTCCCATCTGGCTTGCCAGAGAATGGAGGTGTGGGAGTTTTCTTTATTACGTGGACCAACCAACTTTGACCGCTAACAGCTCATCACCTTAACCCAACTCCCCCATTCTAGACCTGCAAAGAATACATTTCCCAATCTACAATAGCATACACTTTCAAAACCTGCAACAGAATTCATTTCTAAAACCGCATTAAATACATTTTTAACCGGCTCCCATTCTACTTAAACCATTTTCCCCGCTTGCAAACAAGCATCATTTAATTTCCCCCGAAAACCATTCTGGCTCCCAATCTACTTAAACCATTTTCCCCGCTTGCCACCAAGCAGCATTTATTTTTCCCAAAAACCATTTCAGTTCCCATTCTACCTAAACCATTTGAAATAATACCAATTCTCTTTAATACTTGATTATGTCTCCGAATTGTCGATTTCTCCTTACACACAGGGACAGAAGAATTTAATTCAGCCCATACGGCAGAAATTCCCCGAAACAAAATTGTCTATGTCGGCATAGCAACCCGTCTCCATGTTCCTAGTAAGTGGCAGTGAGTTTACTTAGCAATGACTCCACTGCCACAACACCCTGAATGGATTCTTGCATTCATTCAACCAGTCGCTTTACAACCACCACCCGGTCAAAAGTCGAGTCAATCACGGGTTGTATCAAGTCTCCGCGCGAGTTGCAAGTTCCCCTTAAGTCGTTAATACAGCATCAAGTTCCTACTCAACTTACGTCAAATAGAATCTTCATTGGTATCTGTCGCGCAAGCACTTACTTTTCAATCGAATAACCGACATAAGCAGCTTCGCCATGTATGGAGGTATGGGGCTGCTAACTGGGACGATTTGTGAGATTTTAAGCAATGGCTCTCCAATCCCACCGATGTTAACAGAACGAGTTTTGTTAGGATCAGAAACGCGTGCAACCAGGCGGTTGATACCGCGAAGAAAGCTCACAACGACAGAGTGACCAATAAACTCCTTCGGTGCCCGACTGGCTCGCGCTCCTTCTGGTCCATGGCAAAAGCTGTTACCAGTAACTTCGCCCCCTCCTCTTTCCCTCCGTTGGTGACAGACAGCGGGACGTTAGTCATAAATTCAAACGATAAAAGCGATGTGTTCGCGAATTTATTTTTCGCGAATTTATTTTCGGCGAATTCAAGACTCGATCCCGATCTTTTGGAGTCACCTGCGATCGCGCCGGTACGGACATCCATGCGGGATGTGAGATTTCGCTGGCGTAATATTCAACGCATTCTACGTGAACTGGACTGTAGGAAAGCAACCGGCCTGGATAGAATACTAGCAATAGTCCTTAAGAACTGTGCTCCAGAACTATCGCTGGTTCTTGGCAGACTCTTCCGCTTATCTTATGCACGGAGGACCTTTCCTGCCTGCTGGAAAATCGCTCGAGTTCAGCCAATCCCAAAGACGGGAAAAAAGTGTCTCCCACAAAATTAACGTTCGATAGCATTGCTGTCTATGTTATCTAAGGTGATGGAAATAGCCATCAGTACTGAGTTAATTAAGTATTTAGAGTGTAACGGACTTCTGAATGATCATCAATACGGATTGCGAGACAGGCGGTCCGCGGGAGACCTTTTGACACTTACAACCGGAGTTATATGGACATCTGCGGTTGAGCAGGCGGTCACATTGGATACCTCCAAGCTTTTGACCGCGTCTGTCACGGGGCATTGCTGAGCAAACTTCGTTCATATGGACTCTCCCAGCAGCTTTGCGACTGGCCAAAGAGCGTCCTTGAGAATCGATCGATCCGAGTTGTTGTGGACGGCGAGTGTTCGGATCTGTATCCTGTTAATTCTGGGGTGTCCCTAGGTTCTATTTTGGCTCCAACTTTATTTTTGCTTCACATAAATGATTTGTTTGAGTCAACAGAAAACAAAGTGTTCCGTTTTCCGGATGATAGTACGCTTGTTTCCTCCTTTTCGAGTGATCGGCCGAATAGTGCATCTACGTCGCACCAGCTGAGATGTGGCAAGATCGACTCTCTGAATCGGAATCTGGATAAGGTCCTGCAGTGGGGAAAGGCCTACCTCGTCGACGTCAATGCAGCGAAGACACAATATACAACATTCACAAAGAAAAGTGGATCATCGGTTCCGCAGCTGATGATAAATGGCCGGGCCCTCGAATCTGGGGAAAGCTTGAAATTGCTCGGCGTCACAGTCTGTGAGAATGTATCATGGCATAAACACGTGTCGAGCGTCGACAGGTCAGCCTCAGGAAAACTGTGCTATCTTTTTAGAGCCAAGAAATATTTTACTCCGGCCCAACTTCTTCTCCTGTATAAATCCCAAATTAGACCCGAATATTGCTCTCATGTTTAGAGCTCGGCTCCTAAACATACCCTCGACCTATTTGAGAGTATACAGAGAAAAGCGATCGGCCTGATCGGGGACTCGGAGCTGACGTCGGGTCTACAGCCGCTATCACATCGAAGGCGCGTAGCTGAGCTCTGTTTGCTTTACAGATATTATCACGGGTACTGTTCTTCGGAGATTCGTGGTATTGTTCCACGCAATTCGGCTTATATGCGCTCCACAAGACAATCCGAGGGATCGCAGCAGTTTGCGGTTCGTCTTCCCACGGCGCTAACAGCCCCGCATCAGAACTCCTTCCGTTACAGAACGGGGAATCTGTGGAACTCACTTCTCACGCGAGTGTTTCCGGAGCGTTACAACCTGAAACTTTTCAAAAAGAACTGCAACAGTTATTTGGTGGCATCTCGGTGCGCCCTCTCGGCGCTATAGGTTCGCGTCTCCCGAGAGAAGTGTAATAAAAAAAAAACAAAAACAAAAAAAAAATTAACACATATATATAGTTAGTGACCACATGCATTTTGAAAATGTTTCCGTTTGTTAATTGGCTCTGCCTAGCTTTTCGTATTGTTGATACTCTCTTTTCCACTAGTTAAGTAACTGCGGTCACGCACAACTAAACTGTCACTTATTATTTCTACCGAGAGAAGTGTAAAAAAAAAAATCGAGTTATGAGTTTGAATTGTGACGCTTATGTGGCGTCCCTTTTTTCACTGACGCGTACTCTGGTGGTGGGTGACAGTTGGCACATGGCAAGCAGATGTCAATGTTCTACACTTCTCCAGTACATATATTTGTGAATCCGCAATAGAAGCCTATTAGCTTTGGCATATGGTAACCTATTGGTATATTCGATATATGTTACATCATTTTAAGTTTATCATTAGTCACAAAATTGAGAATAAAGGGTGGGCGATTTAAAGCTTTGGCATCTGGTAACTCTATAGTTTTCACGTCAGTTTAGCTTATAAAAAAACAGACTTTAAGGCATCAACTTAAGCAAATTCATGTAATGTAATAATACACAACACTACAGTGCGCTGTTATCGTGCGCCTTGACATTCAAACTAACGATGAGTTTGACAAAATGATGATGATGAAGGTTATTTTTTTTCAAAAGGAGTTGTGAATACAAAATGATTGTCGGCTCTACGATAACGAAAACTCTCAATTAGTTCACAAGAAAAATCCGCACGCCATATCGTCATTGTTTGGTCTGGGATTTATACAGAAAGAATCATTAAAGGATTTTTCTCTAAAGACGACGCTGGAGCAACCGTAATCATCATTGAAGAGTGTTATTGGACCACGAAATCAGATTGTTTTTATGCTTATTCTGGTGGATGAAAACATGGACAACGTTAAGTGTCAATATTACGGCTCTACAGCCCGAGTCACGGCAGTTTTATTGCGTTCCATATTTCTCGGACGCCTTATTTCGAAACGGGTGATTTTGTCTGGTCTCCGCGATCACAGGTCTTAATGCGGATTTCTGCTTGGTCGGGTTTTTTGAAGCCGGAAGTTTATGTCGACAAGCCACGGAACACGGAAGCATCGAAAAAAACTGCTTATCAACTCGAAGCGTTTCTAAAAGTGATAGAAACTGCGAAGAAAAACCCCCACTGCATCTTTCTTTCTGGCAGCGACCATTTACGCGATTGGTTAGAATAAATTTGCAAGGTGTAAAATAAATATCAAAATAAAAAAACCGCTTCACAGCCGACAATGTGTGTGTTAGTTTTTAAATGATTGCCAGAGAACATACTAAAACTTTAAATGGCCTACAGTATACTAATAGGTTATTTATCCTGTGGGGGTTCGAAGAAGATGTGCCAAGTTATGACACCATTTCGCTTGGATCCCCATCAAGTCATTTCGCCGACAGGACGTCCACAAGAAGCGAGCAAAATGGACAGGTGATGGGCCGAGAAATAAAATGCACTCAGTAACCTGCTATTGATAAATGGTTTTTATTATATGGTCTTATACGGGGTCACCTTTGTATTTAACGTTGTCTATAACGTAAGGCAACAATAAACCAGCTTTCTACTATATCATTTGTAATGATTACACGACAAATTACTCTCCGATGACGGTTCTTAATATAGGTTTTATTTATTTTGTATTTGACATTGTTTATAACATGAGGTAACAATAAATCGTTAGTGGCGAGACAGGTTGATCGTTCTATTGTAAGTATAAGCCTTGGTATTACGCTGACACTCGGTAAACAAATTTGCTCGGCACGTAACTACGTAGGTAGGTCGGGGACGGTCGGCGTGCACACGTCGCGGTTACCGAATGGCGACCGCCCCTGGCACGTGTGCGCGCGGCTGCGGTTGCGAAGCTACTGATAATGATGAAGGCGAAAATCCATTCAGGGTGTCGTGGCAGTTGAGTCAGAGCTAAATAAACTCACTGCCTCTTACTAGGAACTTGAAAAGGGTTGCTATGCGTGCATAGGGAATTTAGTTTCAGCGAATTACTGCCATACAGACTGAATTGGATTCCTCTGTCGCTATGTATACGGAGAAATCGGTTTTGGAAACGCGACCAAGTATGGGCATGAGTTGTCGGTTAGGCAAGGAAAATGGGTCTTGGGTGTTGCGATGGTTGTTTCGTGGAAATGCAACGCATCGTGCTGGTGACTTACCAGTAAGGAGAATTGGTGTTGTTTCAATTGGTTTAGTTGGGATGGGTGCCGAAATGGTTATAGGGGAACCTAAATGTTGCCTGATTACAAGCGAGGGAAATGGTTTAAGCAGGAAGTGGGCCGGAATGGTTTTCGGGCGAAATTAGTGCTGCTTGGTTGTAAGCGAAGGATATAGTTTAAATAGGAATTTAACCGAAGTGGTTTTTGGCAAATATGTATGCGGTTTGATGTAGTTGAGGGAGATGATTAATATTTCGTTGTAAGTTTGAAAATGCATTTTATTACAGGTTGGGAAATGGGATCTGGGCATATTGGGAAGTTTATTCTTCGCATGTTTGCCAATGTGTGCTATTGCAGATTTGGGAATGTATGCTTTGCGGGCTTTGAATGGGGAGTTGGTTCAAGGTGACGCGCTGTTAGCGGACAAGGGTGGTTGGAATTGTGGGTTGGTTCTCCATGTAGTGTAGAGAACCCCTACAATCCAATTCAAAGCAGAATTCTCCATTAAATGTTTCCAACTATAAGTTTGTGAGCAGATCATTAACACATACAACTTCTTACACCGGAAACCCGTTGTTAGCTAAAATTTGTGAGAGACATATCTTTAAGGAAAAGGCCGAGGTAGTCGCGTTTTTTGAAAAGTTTAACCAATTATATATATTGAAACGCTTAAAAGAATGTCAGAAAAGGTTGGCAATAAATTTCTTAACCCAAAGGAGATCATGCTGCAATATTAAAAACAAACAATTGTGAAAAATTTGCATCGTCATAATTAACATGGGAACTTTTTGATCGACACCGTTACAAAAAAGTATAAAAAACAACTATAAATCTAATTCTGTATCAATGTGGACACAACACATTTTACTACCCGCCATTATTTTTAAAGTATTCAGTCGAATCTCAATTACCGTTGAAAAACAAGGAACTGGTAAAGACTTCAATTATTCTAACAATCATTATTTTTCACCAAATGTGCCATAGATGAATTAAATACTGATAGAGATATTTTTGAAATAAAAACTTACAATAACCACAATAGCACAGCGTTTTTCATTATAGCACTTACCTGAAATAAACAAAAAAAATATATATAAAGACTGTTATTTAAAAAATCAAAAAAAAAAAAAAAACAATTAAAGCTGGTAAAATATAAATATACGCATACAATATAATATATATGTTGATAATAGCAAGATACGAGAACAGTTTAATACCTGTTTAGAAAATGAGGACATCATCATCATCGGCGCTACAACCTGGTTCCGGTCTTGTCCTTATTAAGCAAGTCCCGAGGCATGTTAAATTTTCCCTAATAATTTGTTTTTCCAGGCAAGGTTATTAGCCTTGCGCCAAGCTGACTTAATAATGACGCATAATACTGTCCAGCTATCGTCTGTCCATTTTCCAAATAGTCGATGAAAATGCACTTGCATCCCAAAACACACCAAGCATAATCCACTTTCACCTCTAACAATCCATGTTTGATCTACAGTTACTAATCTGTGCAGAAACTCACCTTGGTTGCGACGCATGCGCTCCAAGAGTTCTCAGCTGAGACCAAATGCGGAACCCATCTCGCAGATATTTTTTCAATGCCAACTTTACGAGGGTTGCCTTTTATATTTCAGGATTAGAGAACAAAAACAAATATTGATCATCGAAAATCACTTTATTGCTTTTCAAAATATTCCACATGAAGATCTATACACTTTTGCATGCGTTTGAACCAATTGTCGAAGCACTTTTGCTACTCTGATTGAGGTATCTCCAACACATGCATTCTGAATGCAGCAACCGCTTCTTCAGGTGTCGAAAAACGTTGACCTCTCAGTTTGTTTTTTACGTACGGGAATAAAAAGAAGTCATTCGGTGCCAAGTCAGGACTATACGGCGGATGACCCATCAAATCGATGTTTTGGGTGCTCAAAAATGCAGTTGTCGCAGCCGATGTGTCTTCGTCTTCGGCGGTTAGTTTTCCTGATTTCTTGGAAGACAACTGGCAAACAAATGGTTGTGTACCACTCAGAATTGACTGTTCTGCGTTGTTCTAGTGGTACGGTTGCGGCATGTCCAGTTTTTCCGAAAAAACAGGCGGCCATTTGCTTGGAAGTGCTTCGTGCGCGAACAACTTTTGTTGGATTTGGCTCATCTTGAAACACCCAGACAGTCGACTGCTGTTTACTTTCGGGCTCATACGCATAAATCCACGATTCATCACCTGTCACGATGTCATAGACGTGTTTCGAAGCACCGCGACCGTATTTTTTGAGCATTTCTTTCGACCAATTGACACGACCCCTTTTTTGGGCGATTGACAAATTGTGTGGGATCCGCCGCTAACAAATTTTTTTGACAGTCAAATGTTTATGCAATATTGAATGTATGCTGGTCCCACTAACGCCTAAGGTTGTCTCAATCTCACGATAGGTCACATGACGATCTTCCAATATCAGTTCGCGCACAGCATCAATGGTTTTCGGAAAAACAACAGATTTTGGACGACCTTCACGAAATTCATCTTGGAGTGAACTACGACCACGATTGAATTCACCATACCATCGATAAACACTGGTCCTTGATGGAGCTCCATCGCCAAAATTTGAATTAAGTTCATCCATGCACTGTTGCTGAGTTAATCCACGCCGAAAGTTGTAAAAAATAATCGCACGAAAATGTTGACGACTTAATTCCATTTTTGGGCCGAGATGAATCTTTTAAGTTACTGTAAACAACACAAATAGCGCTCGTATGTCAAAACGTTCTGAGTGCGTATAACCTCAAAAATGTCCAACTTTACGACAGAGCTGTCAATTGCCGGATTGCAACACTAGGGTTGCCAAATCCCGAAACATAAGAGGCAACCCTCGTATCATGGAAAATTGAAACATAAAACAAATTGAAATTGACAAATACATGGGTGGCTGAAAAGTTTCCGACCTCAACGTAGCAGCACTCAGCAAAAAGCTAGTGAATGTAGTTGTGCATCTTTTGACAGGTATTCACCAAAATTTCAACAATTTTGGACTCGTAGTTTTTATTTGACAGTCGTTTGAGTGAGTCGATGGGAGTGTTTTTGTGAAAATGGACAAAATTGAGTATCGAGCTGTCATTAAATTTTTGTTTTTGAAAGACAATACGCCTACGACAAATCAAAGATGAGTTGGACTCTGTGTATGAGAACACTGCGCCATGATTTACCATAGCGCTATTTTGGGCAGCTGAATTTAAACGTGGCCGTGAGAGCTTGGGAGACGATGAACTTTCGGGACGTCCAAAAACTCCACCAACTGACGATAACATCGCTAAAGTTCACCAAATGGTGCTAGGCGATAGCCGAATTAAAGTGAAAGAGATAGCAGAGGCTATGAAAATGTCCAAAGAACGTGTTTGTCATATAACAAATCAAGATTTGGGCATGAGAAAGCTGTCCGCGCGTTGGGTGCTGCGTTTGCTCACGTTACACCAAAAACGTGTTCGAATGAACATTTCCCCAACGCTCTGTTGGCACAATTTAGGAGCAATAAATCCAAGTTTTAGCGCCGACTAATTACTGTTGATGAAACTAGCATACACCATTATGCGTACGAAACCAAAATACAGTCAAAACAGTGGACTGCAAAGTGGGAATCGGCTCCAAAAAGAGCATAAAACATCGACTCACTCAAACGACTGTCAAATAAAAACTACCACTCCAAAATGGCGGAAATTCTGGTGAGTAACTCTCAAAAGATGCACAACTACATTCACTAGCTTTTATTGACGAGTGCCGTTATCTTCACGTTGAGGTCGGAAAATTTTCAGGCCACCCTCGTACATAATGAGGAGTGATGCTTACTAAAAACAGACCATTAGCGATGCAACGAGCACAATCGTCGGCGCTTGTAAAGACTTATTGACCTACTCTCGTAACATTATTGAGTGGGATGTTTTCAAGTCACATAATCTCTCGAAATAGCGAGACCCAAATGGCTGCTGATTTGATGTCTTTGGACTTCTTTCTTTAAGGTTATTTTAAGAGTAATGTCTATATCTAATCAGTAAAGAGACCACAAATTTATAACATGGACATTGTTTCATTTACTTGTATCATCTTTCCTTCGTATTGGAACAGCCTTTATATACTTCGCTCGGCAAATGAGATGTTATTAGACAGCCTAGATAGATGTTCGAAATATTTGACTCTAGTCGTAACATATAGCGCTCCGGACACATTCGTGTTTCATGAGAATATATATAAAATAGGCAAGGGGTCACTGCGTGCCTTCGTTGTGCTAGTTTTACGCACAGAACCCCCACCCCTGAATACCTACCCCTTTGGTGCTAAGCTCCATCATTAATCGCGCATACATTAAATATCGCGATATCAATTCAATATCAAACAAATTGAACTACACTTTCAGTTTGCCCATACTGAATCTAATTTGAATGCAAGACTTGAAAGAACGAACCATATGTTCAACACGCAGAATCCCCTGGATCCAAATCTGCGGACAAGATGACCAACTTTCAAGTAAAGTTGTTGAGAATCATAAATTGCACGTCTGCAATTTTATGATCCTTTATAGGTTTGTTTACCCAAACCATTTCTCACAAGGAACATCCGTGTCCATTCGCCTGGAACAAACAACTTGTGCCATAAAACGAATCGCAGGTTCGTCTTAGCGCCCAACAGCATAAGGGATCATAGAGGATATATATGCATTAGCACTGTTAAGGTCCGCCGGCCGTGCTTCCTCGTTGCGATAAGGGAAGAGCGGGGACTATTTCATTTACAGATTTAAAAAGCACTTTTTACTTTAGTTATTCATTTATTAGTTTCAAAAATAACAAACTCTTTCTATTCAATATCGACAAACAAACTCTTTCGATTAAATTTAGAAACAAACCACTCTTTCTATTAATTTTAAAAAACAAAGTCTTTCGATTAGATTTTGACAAACAAAACTTTCTATTATATTCATCGCGACGTTCGACCTTTCGATTCCCTGTGTGAAACTAGACTGAATTCTCCTGTTCCGAGGCTACTGCTCGTAGTGCCGTGCAAAAGTACAAATTCTCTGAGATTTTTTTCTTTTGTTAAATATTTGAATGAACTAAGTCGAACCTGGAAAAAAGGTCGTCTTTTTCGAAACCCGAAACACATGAGCGTTGTTTGGCCAATCATAATCTGCTGCTCCGGTTGATCGGTATTTATTTTTGGCTTGTTATGCAGGGGTATGTTATTCTTAGAAGCTGCTGGTTGCTCCCTTTCGGTTTTTGGCTTGGGGTGCAAGGGTTTGTTATTCTTAGTAGCTGCTGGTTGCTCGATTCGATTTCAGAATCGTCACTTTGGGCAGCTGCTATACTTGCTTGGTGATGATTCAGGAATCGTTATATTGGGCAACCGTTATTGCAGCTGCTATGTAGATTTAATGACGATTCAGGAATCGTCATATTGGGGGTGTGGGATGATGGATGGGATATGTATATTGAATGGGGAAATGGGGTGATGGATGGGATATGTGTATTGGGGTTGTAGGATGATGGTAGGGCTTCGGAAGCACTACATCACGATCCTCTGTTGATTTTTCCTTTGTGTTCATGCTCACCATTTCCCACAGAAGACATCCTTATCTATTCGCCTAGAACAAATAACCTGCGCCATAAATCGAATCACATCTTCGTTTTGGCGCTTAACAACATAGAGGATCATAAATGTGCATTAGCACGATCCTCTGTTGATTTTTTCTTTGTGCTTCCTCTTTTGATCCGAAGCCGGAAAAGATAAAGAAAGGAAATAGCGGCTGCCAAAAGGGCGAAGCAGAAAAAAGGACATATCCTTCGATCTGCAAGATGGAAGAAAAAAAGTCTTCGTTAAAGGAGTTGGTTTCTGATTTTTGGCCGAGACGGTCAGGGTGTTTTTTGAGTAAAGTGGTGCAGTGTGTTCTCTTGTTGAATTCAAAAAGTTACAAGAATATTTTCCATGTAAATTAAAATAAATATTAAAGAAGGAATTGGTGAAGTGAGTGAAATGAACGAGTGTTAAGTGCATACTCGTAATACTGTGAAAAACAATAAGAACCGATAAATTCATGCAAATAAAATTTTTTTTTTTTTTTTACACTAACGCGCGCACAAAAGGGGATTTCGAAGTACCCTTAAATGTCAGAGGATATTGCGAGCGGGTGGAGAGGAAATAGATAAGGAAAGGAGGTGTCGATGTATATTGGTCTTGAATGTCTGGACATCACAACGCCCAGGAAACACATGATCAGGCAGAACATTCCATATTCGTGCGGTTCGGCTAAAGAATGACTCTCTATGTTTATTTGTGCGCCTAAAGTCCACTTTCAACGTGAGCTGATGCGCGTTCACAGATTGAGGGGTGTCGCGGGAAAATATCTGAAGGGGCAGAACACATTCAACAAGTTCAGTTGAGCAACGACCGTGGTAATACCTATAGAAAAGAGATAGGCATGATACGTTGCGCCTGTGTTCTAAGGGCGGAATTGATCGACTTACGGCTGGGTCCCCAATAAATTTCACTGTTCATTTTTTTCATCCTGTCGAGCACGTGTAGTGCAGTTTTGGATGCGCCTGGCCAAATATGGGAGTTGAACTCCATTTTGGGACCAATATACGCCTTGTAAATAGTAGCCAGGTTGGATGGAGTAACGTATCTTTTGCATCTCTTAAGGAACCCCATACATTTGGCTGCACTTTTCGCAGCTTCAAATATGTGGTCATTCCAGTTAAAAGTCGAATTAATTCGAGTGCCGAGGATTGATAATTCCTTGGCTTCGTCGATGCAAGTGCCGTTCATAGACAGTATATTCACTTTGGCGTCCACCTTTGAAGACAACAGGCAGCACTGAATTTTTAGGGCATTGAATTCTACTCGATTAGATAATCCCCGTTGATATATCTTGTTGAGGTCTGAATTCAATGTATCAAGCATAAGTTGCTGGTTGGTAGTGACGTTCGACGAGTTTGGACGAGAGTGTTCATATGAGTATGAGAAACTCAACGTGCTATCATCAGCAAACGAGTGAATTGGGTTGTGAGTAATTGACAAGAGATCATTTATAAAGATGAGGAAGAGAGTGGGTGAGAGTACCGAACGCTGGGAACACCTGCATTAATTTGATGGGAGACAGATTTGACACCATCAAGAACCACTTGGATTGAACGGGCAGAAAGATAGTCTCTTATCCATTGGATCAGGGAATTGTCCACTCCATATGAATGCAATTTTGACAAAAGGGCTGGATGCCAAACTCTGTCGAAGGCTTTTGAAATATCCAATGCGACTACCTTGTTTTCACCGAGGTAGTGGATGGAATGGCTCCAGTTTTCGGTAAGGTACGCCATCAAATCTCCTGTGGACCTGTTGCTACGAAAGCCATATTGGCGGTCATTGAGGAGGTCATTTGATTCAAGATATTTCGAAAGTTGACGGTTGATAAGAGATTCCATTACCTTGGAAAGAATAGAAGTTAGTGCTATGGGTCGATAAGAAGAAAGGGATGAAATGTCCCCCTTTTTGGGAATTGGCTGAATGTTCGCTGACTTCCATCTATTTGGGAAACGACCAGTAGAATAAGACAATTGGAAGAGTTTCCGCAGTGGTTTGACGAGTGAAGAGGAACATCTCTTCCAGAGGATTGGGGGAATCCCGTCCGGACCAGTGGATTTGTGTGCGTTTAGCTCTTTGAGTGCTCGGGCAACAGTACGCGTTCGGAAGCGAATCTGGCTGATGGTGTGCTGCTTATGCTCAAGTTGAGGTGGAACTGATGTGGTATCAGGCAGCGTTCAGTTGGCTGCAAATGTGCAGCAAGTAGATTCGCCTTCTCTATTGCAGTGGTGACTGGTTTGTCATCGACTATGAGCGATGGAATGGATGAAGAGACTGGGTTTTGAATGTTTTTCACGAATGCCCAGAAGTTTCTACTACCTGTGGGAGAGTGTAGTATTTTTTGTCTTACTCTCTGGTCATGCAAGAACTTGGCGCGTTGAATATACGCATTGCAGTCGTTCCTAGCTCTCCTAAATCTTTTCCGGTTTTCCTCAGTATTGTTTGATTTATACAACCGGAAGCTC
Source organism: Microdon myrmicae (assembly GCA_963931805.1). NCBI lineage: Eukaryota > Metazoa > Arthropoda > Insecta > Diptera > Syrphidae > Microdon > Microdon myrmicae. The sequence continues at coordinate 52,203,527 of OZ007497.1, read as the reverse complement.
AACTCTTTGGCCTTAGCGGCTTCTCTGCACCCAGAATCGAACCACATATTTCTCTTGGGTTTGATACCCTTTACTCTGTGTGGATTAAACGTAAGTTAAGTGTCCAATAAATAAACGCAAATAAAGCACAAACAGTAAAGGGTGTTTTGGATCGCTTTGGACTCTGTGGATTCTTTTCTCGGCTTGAAAGGAAAAATATTGGTAAGAAGATTTGGACGCGGCAGAACTTAGGGAAGTCGGCGTTCCTCATACCAAAGAACAAAGTGTGTTGTTATTAATAAATAAGTGTGTGTGATGTGCAAGGTGTGTGGTGAAATAAAACTTCATAACACTAGTGACCGTAGCGTGGATGTTAGTGCTGCATTTCCAGTTAGGTGAACTGCTCATCTTCGAATGCTATCGAGTACCTTGAGGGTATGTTCAATATTCGAGTGCTGCTTCAATTTGGGGTTTGCTTGGTTATTTGAATACCCGCATACATCCAATTGTTTTCCAAACTCAAAGCATACTCAGAATAGCTCCATGGAATTCAGTTAACTTGTGCCTTATTGGTTTTAAGTTTTCAGTGAGTAAATTAATCTTGCGACATGGTAGGGTCGAATCTGCATGACTCCAGTACTTTAATTCATGCCGCTATAGAGACAGGCGACAGAGAGTCGATGTGTCGCTTGTATTCGAGTAAGGTGAATTATAATTACATTTTAGTTAGAGGCAAACAATATATGTAAAGGTCTACAGTAATGAAAACCTTCATCACCACTGCATGAAAAGCCAACATTGTATGGCATCCTACGACCTTTACAATACCGTTTCTATTTTCTTATTATTGTTATTACCACATTTACACTGAAACATAACAAAATTATGTTTCAGTAATGGAACAATGGATTGTTTTTTGTCTGGCAGACAAATTACCATTCGTTACGCTGCTGAAGTTATCATCCTTCTTCAAACAAAGCATAAATAATTAAACACGACGGTAGGATAAAAACGACGAGGAATACATCAATAAGATGAAAATATAACAACAATAACCGCCATCCAGAAAATTCATCTCACACCAAAAACATTCAAATAAATTTCGTATTTGTTTTACTTCCCTCTAAATGTAAATGATCAACTTTATTCGCTGCTCCTCTCCATGTTGCATTCATATTTCAGATGGCTTTGTTGTTCCCTTAATTTGCTTCATGCCATTCCTTTCAGTCTGGTTAAAATATACCCATGGACCAGGTTTGGGGCCCATAAACATTTCTCAAACAGCCAAAGCCATTTTGTTCCATCAGTAAACAAAACAAAACGACAGGGGGCGCAATTAAATCATCCCTTTGATTTAAGGACCAAAAGACGTCTCTATGATTTACCCTCAAATGAATGATGGTAGGCGGTTTGTGCAAATTACCTTACGGCCAAGTAGTGACGGATTTTGAAATTATTCCCTAAATTACGCTCAAGGTTTTCAGCTTAAGGAAATTTTAAATAACTCCCTGAAATTACTGTTTCCTCTGTGGTGGCAGCTGCTCCAAGTGCTGTTTGTTATTTGCACATTTCTTGGACCCATATTGGATGGTTGCCTTAGATGGTTGGTCGGCCAACGGAGGTCTACACCAAACAAAGGGTTAATAGGTCCTTTAAAATTTCATTCCTTTCTGGTTTTCTTTGTTTCTGTTTTCACAGTAACCATTTTTTTACCTCCCTTCATTTTAAGTGGATAACTTCGTTCCCATTTTTTATAATGATCTTATATTTGTAGTACTAGAGTCTGGTCTGGAGAATGTTGACTCTGCAAATATTTTTTTTCGACCATGGGAGATGTGAATGAAAGCACCTTATTTATCTTAGGTTACCATGCTCACGTGGGGAAAATAATCTTCCAAATTAATATAAAATAATGGAAAAAATCGACATGGGGTTTATTTTCGAAGGATGGAGGAAGGCGTAATGGAAGGAATTAAAATTCAAAATTTATATTTTGACCTCTTCAGAAGGTCAGAATCTTAATTCAACAACTTTCCTATTCAAATACAGGCAACGTGTTGCCCAAATTACGACCCCTAAATCCTCTGAAGGTTCAGAGGCGAATATGAGAAAAGGAGAATAATGAAGAAGAGGAAACAAATCGAATGGGCAAATCCAGGTTTGTCGTTTTATTCTGGCCCGGTACTTATGACTGTCAGCCATATGCTGCAGAGATAGATTCATTTGAGGGGAACTCTTTGAAATGGGGCACATTCGGTGTCTTTACGCTGCCATATAATACAACCAATTAGAACGGTCCTCATTGCTGGTAAACTTAGCTACTTTTAACACAGATTCGAAATTAGTATTACATTATTTTTCTGATTGCTCCTGTGGGGGTTTAAGTATTGATGCCTGACACGGGCATGGATTCACTTCACCCGCCAACACTTACGTCGTCAAAAATTGTTCACAGAGGAAAAAGGAAACGAAAACACTGTTTTATTTGTTATTTTTATGTTTTTTATTTTTTTGCATAATATCCAGAGAGATGGTTTGTAATATTTTTTGGTTTCCTTTTTTACTTAGGACTTAGTATTAATATTATTGCTTGAATTTTATAAATTTTATACGAGATAAACCACTTCTTTCTCGACACTGTGACCGCAGTAATTAAAATTTAGACTCGAGCGGCGGCGTGGCCGACCGCGATAATGTTTTAATAGCGACTGTAATGCGGCCAAGAATTAAATTAAACTCTAGCACGGCGGCGTGGCCGACCACGATGAGAAATGACAAGCAACTGATCCCAATTAGGGATGACATTTTGATTTTGCAATACGCACGCCTATTAGCCAATCATCATTGCGCTCTTCTCATGAATCTTCTCATTTGCATGTCTCAGTGAGGTGAATAATACTCGCACATTATTCGACCGGCGCTGTGCATGCGAAGGATGAAAAGAACAAAAGAGAGAACGCAATAACTTCGGGGTTGGCTTAGCTTGTGTACTGGTATCAATACAGCCTCTGGGGATGACCCACTGCCCTAGTGCGTTGACTGTGGTGATCTCAGAGTGCATTGAACCCGGGGAAGATAGAAACGGAAAGGAGAGGAAAATGTTCTGTGGCTATTCACCTGTAAGAAGAGATCATCGATCCCAAGCGAATAGATGGTCTGGGAAAAGTGAATAGGACGCCGAATTTGCAAGGGAAATCTGATCATGGGAACTAAATTAAATACTTTGATAATTTCCCCAGCGGTTGTATGATTATGCAACCGCGTCGTTTGATCAGACTATGCCGTTGCTAACCGACATGATGCGATTTCCTGTGGAAATCTCATGGGTTAGCGAAATGGAGTTGCCGTATGGCGAAAAGATAGCTAAACTCAAATATTATAACTCCAACGCTTCGCTACCTAATCTATTGTACTTTTCCCCGTGTGACTCAAACCTGCACGGCTACCCATGAAACTACACAATAGCAAGAGTCGTTCAACCTAGGTTTGCACAATCATACACAAGACATAACCTCCCTAACAACTCAGCCATTCAGGCGGTAAATACTTAATGTTCAAGAACAGATCAGTAGAAAATGATCTTATGAAAGACAGACCAGTCGAAAAAGGATCAGCGAAAGATGGACTAGTAGAAAGCGGATCAATAATTAACGGACTATTAGAAAACGAATTAGTGTGACAGGCACAATATACAACAGTCACAAAGAAAAGTGGATCATCTGTTCCGCAGCTGCCGATGAATGACCAGGCCCTCGTATCTGGGGAAAGCATGAAATAGCTTGGCATTATGGTCTGTGGGAATGTCATCATCATCGTCACGGGTACTACAACCGGGATCCGGTCTTGGCCTTATTTACCAAGTCTCTCCATCGCTATCCGATCCATATTCGAAGCTCTTTGCCATAATAGTTTGTTTTTCCGGGGAAGGTTATTAATCTTGTGCCAACCTTTCCCAGGATGCCGCTGCATGCATTAGTTGACTACTTGGCGGGTGTGCCAAAGTAGCTGCCCAGGGCTAGCACGTGAAGACTGCATGTCATCTTGGAATGAACACGGACAAGGATCGTCCTGGCCTTCGTCGGGGTGAAAACAGAGACTTTTCCTTGTATGCCCCCCCCCCCCCCCCCCCCCCCCCCCCTCCTTCGAATACGCGGAATTTGTTTTCTTCACGTTCTGTGAGACGCCATGTGTCGCATCCGTATAGAACAATCGGCAATATTATGATTCTATAGACGCGCAGCTTTATATTACTTGATAGCAGTTTGGATTGCAGCAGTTTACTGATTGTGTGCCGACTAGCGTTGCCGGAGTGTAGTCTTTTGTTAACTTCCTTCGACATTTCGTTGATAACTGATGAAGGAAATTGGTCGCAAATGTAGCGAACCTTAGGGGATAGGAGTAATGTATATTTATGAACGGTAAAAGGACATATCGGTTGCAGCTGTGTCCGCAATACGCCGGCCAGCGTTTGTTTATCGTTAATTGCTGAGCCGGTAGGTGATGTAAACTGGTTCATGGAGTATAAACCAAAAAAGTCCGGAATTATGTATGCCGTCGGAGAGATTTCCTTTCAGGTATGAAAAATGCTGCTGGGAGCTTACGCTGCTCAAAATTCCAGGTCGGTATGGTGTCTTGTGGGTGAGGGAAAAGATAGGTTAACTTGAGGAGGTGGGTGGTTCTTGGGGAAGACTTTAAAGAACCGCCACAATCGGAGTCACAATCTGGTCCTCTATATGATCTTACGTCAAGGATATTCGAGTGACGTCTTTTGTCTATGACGAAGTGGTCTATTTGGTTACGCGTTACGCCGTCGGGTGATATCCATGTGGCTTTATGGATTTGCTTGTGCTTGAACATCGTATTTTTCACTACCAGATCTTTTGACGCTGCGAACGTGATATTTCGAATTCCATTATCATTTGAAACGTCGTGTAGGCTTTCTTTACCTATAGTTGATTGGAATATATCTTCCTTTCCAATTTTTGCATTCAGATCCCCGAGGAGGATTTTAACATTTTGACATCCCATCAAATACTTCCTCTAGGGTCTCGTAGAACGTATCCTTCGTTTCATCGTCCGTAGATTCTGTTAGGGCGTGTACGTTTATAAATATATAATTGTACCATGGGCCCTGTATTTTTAGTACCGACATTCGGTCACTGTGTGTTCGACAAGCGCTGAACGCACCTTCCACTAACAATGGGTCTTGTTGTGGGCTGGGCTGCTGGCGTCAGGAACAGTGATGTCTCCTGGCATGCACTAATGTTGATTGTTGTAGTTCTAAAACCAACTGAACTGAAACGTAAAATGGAAACGAATACCTTCAATGTATGGACTGCCGACAGAACCACAAGAAAGAATCCTCCAAAGAATGAATGATAATAATATTACGAGTTATGTTGATGATTGATTATACTTTAAATTATGTTTATCCTAATTGATCACTAGGAAATACAAGGATTAGTTTTTCATTACAACAATCTTTCACGAAAGGTTAAGGACGAAGAGGTAAATTGTCTTTTTTTTGCTTGACAACCAAATTCGATTATGTCAGCTGGTCGCTCACATTTGTTATGGTGTTGTCAAGGGCAACATTCAGGTGCGAATTCGCTGGTTGTGTCCAGTGCGAATCCGCAACAGTCATTAACAAATTTTACATCTTTTACATGGGGCGTAATTTTCTTGCTTATGATGAAGCTTGTTCCGAGGTTATGTGTATCGGTAACTCAACACGCCAGTGTGAATCCGTTGGTTTCGATTAGTTGATGTGGAAGTCGGATTTCCTGAAGCGGGACGATGTGAATTTTATATTGTTTCGCGTTTTCTACGACCGTCTGTATCGCCCCTGGTTTATATAACGTTGGAACATTCCACGTGCCGACGCGAAAATCCCGTTTTTCCGTTTTACCCTAGGTCTTCTTTTTGCCGAGTCGGTGTTTTCTTGATGATTAGTTCCCTTATGGTAGTGTCGGTTCATCGCACCTACGCCTACCGGGTTTTTCGTGAGATTGTTTTTTGTGTATTGATTATTCATTTCGTGGGAACTGTCTTGGGATTTCAAATAGTCCGCCATATCAGAGCCCCTCTTTGATATGGTAAGGTCTGCTTTCTGGTCTGATTCGACCCGTTGTCAGAGAGGCGCCGTTATAATACAGCCGGTATACCCCTGGCTGCAAACCATCCAATGGGCACGGTGACGCGTAACACATTGGATTAGGGGTGGTAGATCTTTGTGTGCCACTCCCTTAACCTTACAAATATATATCTATATCGGCACCATAATATTGTCTTCTCTTTCTATTCTGCTTTCGCTTTCTATTTGAGACGCTTTTCCTTTTTTACGTTCTCAACAATATCTGATTCGGATATGTGTTAACAAATTAGTTGTTTAAATTTCTTGCAATTCATATATTAGGTGTACAACTTTGCTTCCGCCGTTTTGCAATAGATGGCTGTAGCGGTAAGTGGTAGTTGAAATAAATAGATCATAGATATCATACAATAAGCTTAGGTATTTGTAAACATAACGCCATCGAAATATTAGTCGATTTGTGTCTGCATCATAAAGTTATTCATTTTCATTTTCATTTTTACAACATTTTTTATTTTTCTTTTTATATTCTTAATTTCTAAATTAAAGGCTAGACAAAAAATGCCTAAATTCTAGCTTAATTATCTTATATAATAACTTACTGGTCCTTCGCAGGCGCTCTAAGCTAAACATTACTTAACATTTGTATAATTTGCCTTTCGGCGACAGAACTTTGTTGCAGTACTGATAATTAGTTGAAATACAAAGAAAAATTTGAAAAACTTTGTCAATTTGTTTTGTTTTTTTTTTCTTAAAATTTAACTTACTTAACTTACCTACTTTTTTTTTTTTTATTTTTTTTTTTATGTAAGAGCACATCATAAAGTTATTCTCGATTAAACATGTAAGCTTACGAGCCAAATTCTCGTCATTTGCGGCAGGTTTTAATTTTCTGCTTTAATATGAAGAAATCTGCGGCTGAGGCACATTTCTGCATTTCTGCATCGCATTGTGACTGGAGACGAAAAATGGGTTCATTACGATAATCCCAAGCGCAGAAAATCATGGGGATATCCCGGCCACGCTTCCACGTCGACGGCCAAACCGAATATCCACGGTTCCAAGGTCATGCTCAGTATTTGGTGGGACCGGCTCGGCGTAGTGTATTAAGAGTTGTTAAAACCGACTGAAACAATCACAGGCGGTTTTTTACAATAAAGCCTCGAATTTCGGAAAAAAACGGCGGAAGCGAACTTGTACACCTAATAGTTGGACTGAGAAATAATGAACTCTGTTTATTTTTATGAATGGAAGTATTAGTGTGAGACACTTTTCAAATTTATTTTTGTTGAATGTGAATTTAATCTCTTCGTAAGATGAGTTTTCACGACTACTTTCTTCTACTATGTAATATTATACAAGTAGAAAACTCCAACCACTCAACCACCGAGACTCTGGAAAACATAAATATAATAAATCCGTCTTACCATACCCACTGGACATAACAGCCATTTATTATTGCTAGACAAACATTTTCGGGCGTAACCTCGAAAATAATTTACACTTAAATATTGCATGAGTAATACGACCAGGTTGAAACACATACATTGAATTCGTGGAGTATCATTTGAATGTTGGGCGTTTTATTCTTCTAAGGCGAATTAATTTTTGGGTATTTTTCCTAAACGTCTCCAACCCTCAACATAATAAACTTTTTTTCTTTATGTTTAGGCAAACATACAAAACAGATGTACCCTCACTTCCACCGAAAATTGGTGGACTTAAAAAAATTATTACTTCCTTTCTTGAGGTTAATAACGGGCATGGAAAGAAACTCAATCTTTGTCTGGAAAGGCACAAAGCACAAAGGGGATACCCAAGAAGGGGCCAATGTTCTGTTAAGTGTCCTTAATGAAAAATGTGTACTTTCTTGTTCTACTAACCGCTTTTGTTGGCGCTTTTGTTTGCATCGCTGAGGCTTTCGCCTTTAGAACGGTGTACGTCTGTTCAGTTGGTCCTTCGGTAACTCTTAAAAAAGGATTGTGCCGTTGAGGATATATAATCCTTTCTATAACACAATTTCGTTTAGAATGGGTGATAAGTTATGACGGTGCACGTGGTGTACAACCTAAAGACTTACGGGCATATTCAAGGCATTCATGGTGTTTTTGAAGGGGATAGAGTTTTCTTATCTGCTATATCCACAAGTCTCTCTATCATGTTCATTCTTCTAAGAATGACCTAAGGATTTATTATTATACGATATTCAAAGTTATTTTCTTTCACCATTTCAAAAGTTGTTGAAACACTTCGAAAAGCAGCGCATTTGCTTTCCGATCGAATACTTCAAATGACATTACAATCGTGTGAAAGAGACATAAAATGCAGACCTTGAAATCAAGGACTATAATACCCAAGGAAATGTTGACATTAAATGTGTCAGCCCTAGTGACAAAGTTTGTCCTTGCCAGTCTACATTGTTTGGCACATTGGACCACAGAAAATTGTTATTATTCATAAAACTGTGAAGTTGAGTGGAAAAGTTTGAGGAAAGATATCCTCGAGTTATGGTCATGAAAGGGTAGGCTGCTGATAAAAGATGACACTAAAACTGGTCACGTGCGTGAATTATGAATGAGGACAAGAAAACGTGGTTTTGAGACTGATGACCGTGCAGTTGTTGTACGTGTGAGCATTTTAAATTGGTTGTCATGCAGTGTCTTGGGTGCGGAGTTTTATACTTGGTGCAAAAAGGATTACATGCTTAAAGCAAGCTTGTCTTTGCGACTTCATACATAGATTATTGGACATTGTAAAATCCTGCCAAAGTGGGTGGATGAAGTTTTGGTTGTGTAGTTTTTAGTAAAACATATTAATATAATGTAGATAAAGCAACTCATTTCTAACGTACAAGAATATTTATTCTAATTTCCCATCCCAGAAGCAGATGAAGCCGCATTGCCCAATAAAATCACAGGTTAATTGTGGAAGAAACACTTTTCATTATGCAGTGCAAAAACGGTGCAGTTTGATTTCTTAATCAAAGCGATGCGCAGATTTCCAAGCGCCGTAGTTTTTGGGACTCGTTCAGTTCATGGGGTACCCACTTATCGAGTTTCCTATGAGAGAAAGGTGTCGAGTTATTGTCATTGGGAATACTCCCATGCTTCGTGCAATCTCCCGCACCGATTTCGTTGGATGCGCATCCACCGTTAATCTTGAAACGTCGTCAACTAACGTTCCCGGCTTCCCACGTGGTTCATTTTCGAGGCTGAAATCTCCCGACCAGGAGTTTCCAAACCAACGTCGTATAGTGCGTTCGTTTAGCGCTACATCATCAAATGCCTCATTAGCGTTTTTTATTACCAATGACGCATTATGTCCCATTTTATATTCATAAAGGAAGAGAGTTCGAATTTGAACTGCCGACAGTATGGTAAACAATTTCAAAAAAAAAAAAAAAAACTGTACTTGTAACGAACCATAAAGTTTTCACATGTCAAGTACAAGTACCACCTTACTTTATAAAAAAAAAATTTACATTCTGGGACAGATGTTCACTCGAGATCTTCTTATTTCCGACTGATCGAAAACCGGTTATTGCATGTGGCGGAAATTCTGGTGAGTAACTCTCAAAAGATGCACAACTACATTCACTAGCTTTTATTGACGAATGCCGTTATCTTCACGTTGAGGTCGGAAAATTTTCAGGCCACCCTCGTACATAATGAGGAATGATCCTTACTAAAAACAGACCATTAGCGATGCAACGAGCACAATCGTCGGCGTTTATAAAGACTTATTGACCTACTCTCGTAACATTATTGAGTGGGATGTTTTCAAGCCACATAATCTCTCGAAATAGCGAGAGCCAAATGGCTGCTGATTTGATGCCTTTGGACTTCTTTCTTTGAGGTTATTTTAAGAGTAATGTTTTTTGAGATAGTCATGGAGTTATCGTAATCGATTATCTTCAAAAAGGAAAAACCATTACAGGACCATACTACGCATCATTACTTGACCAACTGAAGGCACAAATTCCGGAAAAATGGCCACATTTGCAGAAAAATAAAATCCTGTTTCACTAAGACAAACAAGCCGTCTCACACCTCAGCGGTTGCCATGACGAAAATCCACGAATTACGGTTTGAACTGCTTGACCATCCGACTCACTCACCAGATCAAGCCCCAAGCGACTTCTTTTTGTTCCCCAATCTAAAATTTGCGCTCGGAAGACAGAGATTTTAGTCAAATGAGGAAGCAATCACCTTCGTGAACAGTTATTTTGCGGAGAAAAACGCCGAGTACTATTTGGACGGGTCAGAGCGATGGGAGCATCGCTGGTAAAGGTGTGAAGAGTTACAAGGAGACTTTGTAGAGTTGTGGCGGTTCAGCCAAACCCCACGGCCCACTTACCTGAAAAACCCCCATAACTTTCACCCAATCTCCTAATTTCACTAATGCAATCGCATTAGCATCTTAAATGCTCCATGCATTAAAGAGATCAAATCATTAACCTAAAAGTCCCTGTAAAAGAAAACTTACCTTTCATGCATCCCTTCGCATATAATTTCCTGTAAGATTTCTTTTCTACCTTTTCAGGAATCCCAAAACCTATTCGGTACCTTCGGTTCCCAGGCAAATTTCAACTGCCCCACACCTGCACCGCAATCTCCACCCAGCATACCTGAAACATTTCCTTTTACAAGGACATTTAATGCATATAACGCAGTAGCTAAGATTCCTAAAAATAATTCTTTAATGTGCATATGCAACATGAATACCAAATCATTCGGCACCCCTTGTTATCATTTAAAATGCTATGTCGGACAGCTTGTTTTTACAGGTGCAATAAACCGACACGCGATTCGTTTGTCCAATCGACAAACAATTCCCGCATCCCAATCATTATCATCGAGCCGAATCCTCTAGCATTTTCTAGTATAAACAAGAACTCGGTTCCTATACCAGTCGGAGATGCCATAAACCATATTCCTACGCATATAAACATGCATAAGATCCAACTCATCGTTTGTTTTCCCACTAACAAACAATCTTCAATTTCTTTTTCAGCCCCAACTAATTACCCTGCATATACAAATGCAGGCAAGGGTTCCGTTTCTGTCACCAATCCCATTAGCACCTTTTTCCCAATGTCTATTATAGTGACGATGGACAGCGTAAACATGACCCTCATTACCGAACGAAGCATTTGGTAGCTTCTTCCTTTGTCTTTGCCGCTTGCCTGCTTCGTTCTTCCATTCCCTTCGAGCACGTGTAAACAACATTGGATCTGAACGATCACGCACACACCACCATGATCTCCATTACGAGATCTGGTTTTCTTGTTCCCACAAGAGAGACTTTACGTTTCTCTGGTGGTAGGTAAATCTTTTCCCTAGTGGAGGGGGACTCTTTCTTACGGAAAATGCACCTAAAATTTCCCTCGTTGGCGAAACAGATCTGCACGAGATGATTATCGCCGAGTCCGTTTCCATCTGCCGACAACGCTGGTCGATACGGCTTCCGCTCCTCGTCGCGTGCCGAGGATGCGTTTATCACAGAGTCGCGAGTGTCTGGAATGTGTGGGTAAAGAGCTGCTCTGCTCTATGCCATTCGCGTCAGTTATAATATAATTGTACCTTTTATCGTTAATTATGTTTCACCAATCGTTTTTAAATAAATAAACGCCTCAAGAACATCAAAACAATGAGTTTTTATTTACTTTTGTTTCCCTGGTGATCGTTCGTTTGCAGGCAGCGGAAGAATCGTTTGTGATAGTGAAAGTGGTGGGCTTGCGTCCATGCTAGCGCCACGACTACCTACACCACAGAGTAAAAGTAAATTTTAAGAAAAAATGCCTTGTAACTTTGTTAGGTCGGAAACTTTTCAGACCCCTCGTAAGTATGGAGTAACGTTCTTTATTTGCCCAGGGTCTTCGTCGTTTGACTTTTAATCTGAATTACATCCAAAGAAGAAATGTTAAAGATTGTTGATTACTTACGGAGTTATTGAGGGCAATCTTTAATATGGGAACTAGGAGAGTTGCAAAGAGTTGATCGTCTACCTACGCAATATTAGAAAATCATAACGCAACCTTTTACAATTTTTGTTACATACTAGACTAAAGTACCAATAACTAGACAACAGAGGAATGAAATAAATCTTCCACTTTCTCCCACACCATCTCAGCCACGTTGGTCTCTTCACTCATACCACAGCCGTGTTTGAATTTCTTTGAATTTTCCTCCTGCACAGAGGGTCGTCTTTTCTTCGTCCAGTTATTGAAACGAGAGACCGTAATCGTACAGAGAAAATTAACCGAGAATTCAGGATCTATCAGACTAAATCCTCTTGTACTGGTATATGTATCAGATTCGTCCTTGATCCCATTTGTCTTGTGCAAATGCAAGTGAACAAAGCATATACAGAACATAATGTCCAACTACAGGCATCAATATTACAAGGCTCAATTGATATGATTTTCTCCACTTATCGCAAATTGTTTCCAATAAGGACTTTGTCTTTTCGCCTCAGGATATCATGATTCTACTGCTAACCAGACGACCAAAGGACATAGTATTTCTTTTATTTACAGAAGTATCTTATTGCATTTGAAAGTGTGTAGGAGAAAATAATTTATTTCTATAACGGTAGAAAGAAAAATATCCCTGTTCACTTTTTACAGGACAACAGGTACTGTTGAGAGGATCCTGATTTGGTATCTCTCGGTGTTCTCGCTGTTTGTCACACCAACGTAACTTCATCTTGTGGAGATCCTTAGTGATATAAATCATTTTTCTTTATTTCTCACCTCTTGCCATATGAACGTTGAAAAGTGGGGTTGGGTGAAGATGTGGCTAAGGCAAAGTATCACAAAAAGCAAACAGAAAAAAGAAGCACAACACGGCGTGTCATGAATCTCATACGTATAATCCTGCTTCAGAATCTCACATTTATCCACTCGCATATGTCGGCGAAAAGGAATTTATGATCTAATAAAGTCAAAGTGACTTTGTAACAGTTCCCGCCCAAGCGAAGGATATCTAGGACTAGATGTGAAACGATTCCGTCCAACTTTTATTAGTTTCTGTCAGTTTTTCTTTGGCTTTTTATCGCTCATCTTCTATTTGGAACTTTGAAAGCCCTAGAAGGATACTCGAATTCTGAATTGATGAATTTGATGTCGGAAAATGAAGACACCTTTCAACACATATCGCAATCCAAGCGAACTCGTGTCACTAAGGATAAGCGTTATCCATCAATCGAGAAGTTTTAATGAATACATGTCGACGACATCTGCACCGCTTAAACAACCAAGAACGATGTAACTGTGTACGAGTGAGTCAATTACATCGCCTCCGATGTCGGTTACAGAAAACACAAGTGATAATTGCTTAGGTAGGATTAGACCACTTGATGAGATACTCACAAGTACCTTTATAGATAAACGTTCAATGTACAAATAACACCATCGCTTGATTGCAATACAATTCCACGAGTGTTTGTATATTAATCGGGTCTAATTGTTGCGTTGGATTGGGAGTTGGTTAAACATGGATGGAAACTGTGTAATGTGTTCCCATGAATGGAAATGGATGCGCAGCGTATATTTTAGTTATGTTAAGTGATTACTAATTACTTCAATTTATAATTGGAACTGAAATTCCTTCATATCAGAACACGAAAAGGATGTGCGAGGAAAGTTATATTTAATTTATTAGAACAGCTTTATGGGCTAACTTATTTATCTGTCCGATTTAAATTATTCTAATGTACACACCCGACAGGTATTATTTATACCCTTATAATATCAGAGAAAAGATATTGTAAATAAATGAAAAGGCAAGCATGTGGTTTATTAGGAAAAACAAAAATAAACGATAGAAAGGAGAAAGCAATTGAACGGGGAAACATGTTCACCAGAAAAATCCACCACGGACAACGGCGCACAACCCTAGCACAACATCACTAAGTAAACACAAAGGTGAAGATATCCTGCTAAGGTGCCAACGGGTACATGGACTAAACTTTTATGTGTGGATACTTGCTAACACCTTTTGTTATACTCAAATACGAATCAAAAAACTTGTTTTTATATCTTTTATTAATCGTATATTATTGAGTTTGTGAATGATAACCACGTATCTTTTGTAGGTGTGCTTCCGTTCAGGTATGTGTACCACATATGCCACCACAATATCACACAACATATAATATCTCAGGGAGCGACAGCTTCTTGGAATATGATCTGGACATTTGGCTATGTTACAATATACTTATGTAACGTTTAATGTAAACCATACACACTTGCTACACTTATCATACACGTAACAGAAATAAAACGAACTTTGTTTTGGTTTTAATTTATCAAGTTTAATTAATTTCACTTAAGATTAATGTCTTAAAGTTACACACAGGGATACATTTACATTAGTCGTTGCTACGAAACGGACGACATAATACATCCGCCTTATTGACGAGGTAATTTCGCGTCTCTTAATTTTTTTATTACATTATTCAGCGCAATAGGCTTAGTAACTGTGTCCGTTTAGGACAACGGTTGGAATCAGTCTCTCGTATTCGACTTTTATTACTTTCGAAACTTTACACGCCCATCGGGGACAATCGCTGGGATCAGACGTGGCTCTTCTAAGTGCGTTCTGGACAATGGTTGGGAAAAGACTCTCTTATCTCTACTTCAGTCGTGCAGACCGAAGGATACATTCATTGTTTGCACACACAATAGTAGCTTTCCAATACAACAGATGCATGTTTTGCAGTACATTTTTTGTTTATCTAACATTGAAAATGTTTACGATCCGCGAGGCCTGATTGTGTTGATGGGTGCCATACCATTCTTAGAACCTTGCATTTATACATGTGTTCATTCATGGTAAACGATAGCAAAGATATTTTGTATATTGCATCGTTTCCATGGAATTATTTATCTCGAGTGGCACATTATTTCCTTTGTGCCGTCATAGATTTTTCCAGTCGTGGTATCTGGATTCTCTGATCCGCCTGCATATGCATTTGATTTCATGCACTTTCACAGGTACTCATTGTGTTGGTATGTTGATTAGGGTTAATCAATATACGAGGATTCCCGTGAAAGTATATCCGGTTAATGGTGGGGGATGGCCCTAAAAGGTAAGTACGAGGGTTGCCTCTTATGTTTCGGGATTTGGCAACCCTAGTGTTGCAATCCGGCAATTGACAGCTCTGTCGTAAAGTTGGACATTTTTGAGGTTATACGCACTCAGAACGTTTTGACATACGAGCGCTATTTGTGTTGTTTACAGTAACTTAAAAGATTCATCTCGGCCCAAAAATGGAATTAAATCAACATTTTCGTGCGATTATTTTTTACAACTTTCGGCGTGGATTAACTCAGCAACAGTGCATGGATAAACTTAATTCAATTTTTGGCGATGAAGCTCCATCAAGGACCAGTGTTTATCGATGGTATGGTGAATTCAATCGTGGTCGTAGTTCACTCCAAGATGAATTTCGTGAAGGTCGTCCAAAATCACTTGTTGTTCCGAAAACCATTGATGCTGTGCGCGAACTGATATTGCAAGATCGTCATGTGACCTATCGTGAGATTGAGACAACCTGAGGCGTTAGTGGGACCAGCATACATTCAATATTGCATAAACATTTGACTGTCAAAAAAATTTGTTCGCGTTGGATCCCACACAATTTGCCAATCGCCCAAAAAAAGGCTCCTGTCAATTGGTCGAAAGAAATGCTCAAAAAATACGGTCGCGGTGCTTCGAAACACGTCTATGACATCGTGACAGGTGATGAATCGTGGATTTACGCGTATGAGCCCGAAAGTAAACAGCAGTCGACTGTCTGGGTGTTTCAAGATGAGCCAAATCCAACAAAAGTTGTTCGCGCACGAAGCACTTCCAAGCAAATGGTCGCCTGTTTTTTCGGAAAAACTGGACATGTCGCAACCGTACCACTAGAACAACGCAGAACAGTCAATTCTGAGTGGTACACAACTATTTGTTTGCCAGTTGTCTTCCAAGAAATCAGAAAAACCAACCGCCGAAGACGGATCACTCTTCACGACAATGCGAGCTCTCACACATCGGCTGCGACAACTGCATTTTTGAGCACCCAAAACATCGATTTGATGGGTCATCCGCCGTATAGTCCTGACTTGGCACCGAATGACTTCTTTTTATTCCCGTACGTAAAAAACAAACTGAGAGGTCAACGTTTTTCGACACCTGAAGAAGCGGTTGCTGCATTCAGAATGCATGTGTTGGAGATACCTCAATCAAAGTGGCAAAAGTGCTTCGACAATTGGTTCAAACGCATGCAAAAGTGTATAGATCTTCATGGGGAATATTTTGAAAAACAATAAAGTGATTTTCGATGATCAATATTTGTTTTTGTTCTCTAATCCCGAAATATAAAAGGCAACCCTCGTATTAGGGGATGGTAGGCGTTGTGTGTAACAATCTGAATGTAACGTTTCTCCATTCCAGGATTTTGTAGAGAGTGAAACAAATGTAAGTCTGACGGCATTAAGGTACGCGAATATTTTGGGTGGATCAACACATAGTATCCGCTCAACGGTTGGGGGTGTGGCCAAAAGAGTAGGTATTAAGAGATGGTAGGCGTTGCGTGTAACAGCTGATGGCACATTGAAATTGAAAATAAGAGACGATGGCGGCATCCTCTGAGACGAAGGATTCCAGAGAGTCGGATCTTTATTTGGACTATCCTAGAGGGAACATCATTTTAATAAGAGACCAAACTGTAAACAACTCGTCTTCAAATGATTGAGTCCGCTCCCGAAACATTGTCAAGATTTAACTGATTTAGCTTGTCAAAGAAAAGAAGCATTAGAAATCAATAAGTTGGACATAATTTGAATGACAATCGTGCTGAAGAGGTCTGTGGGGGTTCTCTATACCACATGGAGAACCAACCCACAATGCCAACCAATCTTGACCGCTAACAGTGCATCGCCCTAACCTAACCTGTAACCCATTTCAAAACATGCAAAACACATCCCAATCTGCAAGCGCATCCATCCCGAACTTGCAAGAATCCATCTCCCAATCTGCAACGAAAGGCATTTCCCAAAACTCCTAACAGAATACAATTCAATAGAATACATTCGAAATCATCGCCATCAATTACATCATCCCACATATAATTTTTCCCAAAACCGCTTCGGTCAATTCTCTATTTAAGTCATATTCCTTCCTTGCGACCAAGCAATCTTAATTTCACCGGAAATTCATATGCTGCAATAAAACGCATATTCAAACCTACAACAGAATATTAATCATCACCACCAACTACACCGAGCCGCATACATTTCCCCGAAATTGCTTCGGTTAATTCTCTATTTAAATTATATCCCTCGCTTGCACCCAAGCAATTCCAATTTCCCCCGAAAACTCATGCCCATACTTGCTCGTGTACCCAAAACCGAATTCTCGGTACACATAGCAACCGAGGAATCTAGCCCAGCCAGTACGGCAGGAATTCCCGGAAACAAACTTCCTATGCAGACATAGCAACCCTTCTTCGTGTTCTTAGTAAGTGACAGTGAGTTTACTTCGCCATGACTCAACTACCACGACACCCTGAATAGATTCTCGCCTTCATCGTCATTAGTCGCTTCGCAACCACTGCCGCGGACACACGTAGCCAGCGTCGTCCCGCCGCCGCCGAGGTTGGCCGCACCGCGTCGCATAACGCGAGGCGCCTCCCCATTTAGTTAGCGTAATTCCCACGGTCCAATGTTGCAAAGGGTGATTGCATTTAAAAGAAATTAGAGAAAAATAGAAGAGAAAACACCCGGTCGAAACATGCCTACCATCGAAAACCAAGATTACACTTACGGCTCTGAATACGACGTGTTATAAAGCCGTTACAATTTAAACGTGTTGGTATAATGATGTAATCATAATCGTAAATAGTTTTAATACATGAATGTAATCGCAATATACAAGTTATGCTATGAAGACATCACAATTTGAACGGAGTTGTAACCACAAAATAATAAACTCAACCAAAACGGTGTGTATATTATCGTTTACGTGAAGTACATAGTGATTACTTTCGGCGGAATCTTGCTCATGACGGGGTTTGGGATTTGAATCGTATCTCGTCTGCCGTCAATATTGTGCGCGTAAGTTTCAGTTAAGCCCCCGAATTAAATAAAAGGACAATCAGCACAAAAGAGGGCGTTCTATTGTGTTGCCATTACCCCTCGGGGGTCGCGTTATTGTATTCAACGGTATTCTTGATGGGGCAGGAGAGAACCAGTGCCGTACGCCGGCGCACCCCTCTCCTAGAACCCCCACAGGTCTGTCAAATGTCATTGGCGTTTCAACCGGTACTCGAAAGACCAGCGAGTTTTCGGCCATCGTCGACATACCATTGACTGGATATAAATCAACTACCCGCCTCCTGACATAATCGTTCTGGGCGACTTTAATAAACACAACTCCAAACGTTAAGTAAATTCTAAAAGGATTGACGAGGTTGACGGCCTAATCGAGATGTCTGGTATTACCCGCAGTTTTGCTCATTTTGCCGACGCAAGTCCCGAATAAGCGGAGTGATTCTGCAAACACCTTTGGCGTTTCTAACAGATACATACACGATACACAAGCAAATAGTAAAGAACACCGAACGAAAATCGAATAAGAAAATGCATCAGAGCCATATGCCATAGCGATAACATAACAGTTCCACATCAGTTCCACATCAGTTGATGTGTTACGCATTGGTTCAATTTTTGGTGATTCTAACTGTCATAGCGTCAGTTCGAATAACACATTCTTCACCATCGTAGCAAAACGCTATAATTGGTGACCCCGACGTGATCTGTACATACAGCGCACACTTTGCCATAGTAAACAGAACTTCACGACACGATCACGACTTCCGCATAGAGCACCGGCACACTCGCCTGCTCCGACGTTTTCTTGTTCGTTCGCTCCTCGCTCCGTCGTTCGCACACGAAGTTGATCGTAACAAAGTTACTAAGCAGGGAGTAGTGTGGCGTTTCTAACAGATACACACACGACACACAAGCAAATCGTGAAGAACACCGAACGAAAATCGAATAAGAAAATGCACCAGAGCCGTATACCATGGCGAAAACATAACAGTTCCACATCAGTTGAGTGTACTTGAGTTTAGAAATCGAATTCGTACACACGGCCAGTAGCCTGATGTGTTACGCATTGGATCAATTTTTGGTGATTCTAACTGTCATAGCGTCAGTTCGAATAACACGTTCTTCACTATCGTAGCAAAACGCTTTACACCCTGAATCTATTTCTTTGATCCGAGCCAAGCATTTAAACCACTGTGCGATTGCAAAACTCAAATGAGGTTTTCCAGAATCAAACACGCTTACTTCCATAAGTACTGATCCGGAGGAAGAAGAGAGTCTGACGCCAAACCATTTCTTGCTGGGGCGATCCTGCTGAACGACATCGCCTGGCGAATTCAATGACTGCGATCTCGTGGGAAAGGCGAACTGGAGGACTGCCCAGTGGTTGGTGGATCATTTTTAGAATAGGTGAACGATCCCACGCGGACCCACAGGTCGGTGACGCAATACTGGTGGTGTACACGTAACCAACACGAAACACTTGACCTCGGGGGGAGGTCCAAACGGCGTATCCGAGACCAAAGGGCAGAATCAGGATTCTGGATTTGGGGCGTCGTTTGGAGTGTCGTTTTCGTTCGCATGAAAGCGTCGCCGCCACAGGATAAAGTGCCTTGCACTGCGAGGGAGACTGTAGGCGACGTAACGTGCGAGGCCGAGAACGGCACACACATGACTAAATGCCCAAGCTAGCTGTTTGTTTAAATATCAGACTCGGAGGCGGGCATGCAAACGGGGACGAGACTAGCCTATATAAAGCGAGGCGCGTGCGGTGTGACTCGGACATTCTAGCAATAGGATTCCCATTGTAAAGAGATTACAGATTGGAGTAATGTTAAATAAATAGTAAAATAGCTACTTGGGCACCCGCCAAGTAGTGAACCAACGCATGCAGCGACGACCTGAGAAAGGTTGGCGCAGGGCTAATAACCTTGCCCGATAAAACAAATTATTATGGCAAATTTAACAAGCCTCAGATATGGACCGGTTACACAACGACGACCATGGAAACGATTTAAGAATTTTCTCATGCAACGTCCGGTCACTATACAGAGCTCGAGCTGCACAGCAGCTAGCCGATGCCATGTCCGAATATAAGGCTGAAATAACAGCATTACAAGAAATAGGATGGACGGGGAGTGATGTTATTCAAAGAAACGAGTATGACATTTATTACATCTGTCACGCAAAACACCATGTGCTCGGGGTAGGCTTTCTAGTCAGCCAAAAACTGAAGCCTGCCATTACCGGCTTTAATGCAATAAACGAAAGGCTATGCAGTCTTCGCGTACGAGACAAGTTTAAGAACATAAGCTCCATAAACGTTCACGGACCTATAGAGAAGTCCCCTGACGTCGAAAAGGAGAATTCTTCGAGATCGTCGAATTGGCCCTCAATGGTTGTCCAAGATACAATGTGAAAATTGTTCTTGGCGATTTGACTGCCACAATAGATTTTAAGCCGATTTTCAGGCACTATGTAGGTTCCCATAGTTTACATAAGAACACTAATGACAAAGGACTACGAATCATCTAATTGGCAGCATCAAAAAACTTGGTCGTTGCAAGTACCAGGTTTCCGCGTAAAGATATCCACGAAGCCACCTGGGTAGAAAGCACCTGATGGAACCACTCGCAACCAAATTGATCACGTGTTGATAGATCGCCGCCACTCCTCGAGCCTCATGACGGTACGAACGTACCGAGGAGCCAACCTCGACTCGGATCACTACCTTGTTGGTACAGTTTGGCGAGCGCGGATTGCCTTACGGAGACGTATTGCATCCGCGGATGAGGTACGAATCAACACGGCTGCCTTACGCAATGAGAATACCAGTACCACCTTTGGTCATGCGGTAAGACTCGCCATCGAAGAGCTCGACGGAGGGAGAGTAAGTCCTGGGGTCAGAATGCCGGGCGTAGAAGAGAAATGGACACGCCTTAAGAATACTGTACATTAGTACATTAGTACTGCCAACTCCATCTTAGCCAGTAGTCGCAGAGATCGGAGCGGCTGGTTTGATGATGAGTGCAAACTACCGACTGAACGTAAAAATGCTGCATACCGGGTAATGCAGCAGTCTCATAGGACGCGGGTACACGAAGAGAAATACAAAGAGCTCAGAAGATCTGCAAAAAAGACTTCACAGACAAAAGAAAAGTGCCTGGGAAAAAAACCTTGTCTGTGGAATAGAGAAAAGCAGAGAGCGAGGTGCGCACCAGGCGCGAATGTTGTATCAAATAATCCGGAGTATGACGCGGTACACACCACGATGCACTTACTGCGAGGATAAAGAGGGTAATCTGACAACCTATACTGAAGGCATTCTGTAACGATGGGAAGTGCATCATAGAAGAATTGGAGGCTCCACCAATGCAAGACCTAGACCAAATGCTGCCATCACCAAGCATTTAGAACACATTAAAAGCCATAAGACAGCTCAAATCAAATAAAGCCCCCGGAGCTGATGGCATACCAGCTGACCTGATCAAACAAGGAGGGACAGCAATACACCACGCAATTCATGAGATCGTGCTGCACATATGGGGGCAAGAGGAGATGCCGGAAGATTGGTGTCGTGGTATAACTTGTCCCATACATAAGAAGAGAGATATCACACTGTGCAGCAACTATAGGGGCATAACACTGCTGAGTACCGTCTGTAAGATACTCTCCACTATCCTACAAGATCGGATAGCCCCATATGCTAAAGTCATCATTGGTCAATATCAGTGTAGCTTCATCCCGGGCAAATCAGCGATTGATCAGATATTCAACCTTAGGCAGGCGATGGAAAAATATCTGGCATTTAAGATTCAATTATATCATCTATTTAAAGACTTTAAGGCCACCTACGACAGCATATCCAGGGTAGAACTATATAATGCCATGAGAAAGTTCGGTATTCCAAACATTGATACGACTTCGTAGGTTGACTATGACCAACGTAACTAGTCAAGTAAAAATATCGGGATTGGTGTCCAAACCAATAAACATCTTTAATGGACTCCGACAGGGGGACAGTCTGGCCTACCTCCTCTTCAACCTGGCGTTGGAGAAAGCAATCGGTGACTCTGGCGTCACAACTAGAGGGACTATTGTCACCAAGTCCAGCCAAATACTTGCCTACGCAGATGACATCGACATCATCGGTAGAACCGAATCGGCTGCACAGAACTCCTAGACCCAAATCGAGCAGGCGGCACAAAAACTGGGATTGCACATTAATGAGGTGAAAACTAAGTGCATGGTGGCAACTTCTGTGAAGAGAACGCCTAACGTTTGTCTAACTAGTGCAATCCTTTAACTAATTTCGGTCAATAATATCAGCCGATAACAATTTGAAAGAAGAAATACACGAACGGCTGATCAAATCCAACAAAGTCTACTATGGTCTATCAAGGCTCTTTAAATCCCGAAATTTATCCAGAACATCCAAGCTACTACTGTACAAGACCATGGTCTTACCAGCACTCATGTATGGATCCGAGACCTGGGTGCTCAATAAAAGGTACTCTGAACTCTTAGCCGCGTTCGCGAGATAGATCTTAAGGAGAATTGTTGCCCCCGTATGTGAGGGAGGATGATTCCGGAGACGCTACAACCATGAGTTGTACGCGATCTACTTTGAAGCTAATATTGTAAGAAAAATCAAGCTCGGTAGACTCGGTAGACGGTGGAGGGACACCTAGCTCGAATGAGCGAAGAGGAGCCTGCCCGGAAAGACCTTTGTGGCAGGATGTGTGGATGGAGACAGCGTGGCAGACCTTATCCGCGATGGAGGAATGGCGTAGACCAGGGCGCCCAGAACCTGGGAGTGCCAAACTGGATGACATCGGGTCGAAATCGGGACCGGTGGGGGGATTTGTTAAATAAGGCCAAAACCGGCTCCCGGTTGTAGAGCCGATGATGATGATGATGATGAGCGGTCTTTGTTTTCGGTGTCGAAATTAGCACTTTTGAAATGAGCAAACCACTTCTAAAAGATTCGAATATCTTCTGGAGCATATTCATAATATCTTCTCAGTGTATACAAGATATACATGATATCTTCTGAGTGTATTCAGAAGTATTTTTGTTTATATTATACCAATAAAGTAAAAGTTTCCGCAAATGTTGTTTTGCGGGCAGGTAGCGTGACAGCTCTGATGTAATGAAAAACGTATGCGTATTAACCAGCGTTAACTTGGGCAAATCAAATTCAGTTGATTTTTCTGACGGTTTTTAACACATGACGGTTTGCCCAACCTTGTACTTGAATGCGAAAGTCGTAAATCAGGGAGTAGACACAAGTGGGAACTTGCTTCAGCTGAATATTGCTAGTACAGAACGTTCTGTTAGGTAAAGTGTTCGTTCATCACTACAACCTGCAGACATTCAACACCATCCCTTGCATTGTCCATTTTGATTTATGGGCATACAAAGCTTCATTCCTCCAATTAATAAAATAATTGACGTTTAGGGTATGAAAGCATATTTTTGAGATTATAAAAAACTATTGACATTTTTGAAGTTATTGTTTCAAGTCCGTGATCAGTCATTGATTTAAATACCTTATCACATTATATTTTGACCTTGAACCTTTTTGGTAGTAAAGGTGATAAATAACGTTCCGCCCCAGATATGGTGGTCGAAGTCCTTGAGACTGACAGTAGACTGTTATTTAAGGGGAGGTAGTGAAAAAATAAGCAACAGCAAGCAGGTTTTCAGCATTGCATCTATACTTCCAGGTGGGGGTTTATATATTCACAACAATGGCCACCCATTTCACCGACCAGATGTTGATGCTCTCGTCCAAGGACTCACCCACTTTACCATTTTATATATAATGTATACTTTTCTTTTTATCTCCATAATACGCTTAGAAAAAAAGCAGTTTAGTGCTAAATCATTGTACGATGATTATGTTGAAAGCACTCGACTATTCAAACTGCTTCTTCGTTCGTCTCGCGGCACACACTCTATCCTGTTCTCAGTGTTGAGTAAACGTACTTTATGCTGGTTTATTGTTCACGTATCTATATGTTGATGGACGCCGTCCTGTTGCAAAATGAATTTACATTCTACAGGCTTGCTGTGCATTGTTCTTTCTGTTGTGCTTATACTTAGTAGGAAGAGGATGATATGCCTGTTGGTGGATCAGCTTATCAGCGACAAGCTACTCTAAGGTGTTTACTTGCCGCGAACAACAAACACACTGACGTTCTGATGATCAATTCAGTGAAAATTAAGGGAGCTCCGGGACGCCAATGACGAGGAGGAAAAAATTGAAAGTTGTTACCAATTATCTTCATTGACGTGAATTTATCTGACAGGAGCCCAATTACTACCCCCCTAGCTGACATTCCACTGAATTGAAGAAATGCTAATTCATTCAAAAGGAAGAAAGGCCAGGACTTCGTGCGTCATGCAGAGTTTCAAAACCACCGAAGAAAGAAATTTAAGATGATATATAGATTGTATTTCAAATAGAACACAATCCATGGGTCCTTGGATGAAACGGAAATTGGAACAAATACAGATGTGTGGAGGGATTGTGCATCCCCTGGCCTTCAGTATCGCAAATGTCAAACAAAACACAGTGAAATTAATGCGTCGATGCGGGGATATATTTTGTCGCTGCTGTCGATATAATAACTAATTGTGGAATCTACGACCGCTTTAACGACTTGTTCCTTACAATGAAGGTTCCAACACTTATAATACGTACCGCAAGGCAAATTGAAATACTTGAAAATTCCATCCATTTAAATTGTGAGTCAGATGCTTATGTTCTCTGCTCAGGTAACTGGCTGAGGTCAGTAGCAACCAAGCAAAGACCATAAGTGCTTTCATTCATAAATTATTTTAATGGTTTAAGGCATCCAAGCATAACCTCTCATTTAGCGAGATAACCCTTCACGGTCCTCGTGAAGCTCTTTATCTACTACTCGTTCATTACGAGAAGAAAGAGAGAGGCATCATAAGACAGGAGTAGCACTTAATGTCTATGGCAAACAAAAGCAATGAAACTTATGACTGTGAACCTGGCAAACTCTGAAAATTGTCCTTGTGGATTTCATTAAAGACCAACCCATCTCCGGTCGTTTTCTAGGGAAGAACTTATAAATTGGGGCTTGTTGATATGGTCTTTTTTCATGATCCTAAATTAATCGGAATATGAGTTGATGGAGTTTACAAGTCCATTGCACTATTTGATTCTTGCAGACTAACAGACGTCGGATGTGCTGGAGGGGTTTGCGTGTTATTCACCTCATTGCGGATTCTGTAAATGGAAATGCCACCAAGAGCGAATTCATGTTATAGCCATTCACACGTCAGTTTTAAATGAAGTGCTCATAATATAAACAAAATTAGGACAGTCATTTAAGACTTCAGCTGGCAATGTGGTAAAAATTAACTTTGAATGTAAGGGAAACGCCAGTCACGTATTCCGTTGAATGAGCCTTGAGCTAAACATAAGGGAAAGGATAATTATAACGTGCTAATATGACAGACTTAGCTCTGATTGGCATATCGTGTCCTTTTTTATTCATTTCATTCCTTCGGTTTCGAGAATATTCGGTAACATACATTTAGCAATTGTGTGTCATGATATACTACTATTACAGATATGATCCGGAATTCGGTCATAACATTTATTATTATCATTATTTTTTGGTCGGTGGAAACCATGACCATCGCTAAAACATTTACAATATTTTTTTTTACATTTTGAAATCAATTTCCTCGCTCTCAAAGTAGTCTGTTTTGTTGAGAATAAAAACAAAAGAATTGCGATTCGTGAAAGCACAGTTTTACTACAGAATGTCCTTGAATGTGTGTCGGAGAAGGGTCGAAACGAGATTAACGAAACGACGAAGAGAAATTCATTCACTTAGTTATTATTTGGAATGTATGTATCATAAGCCTTGGCACAAGTGAACCATGCCAAGGATATTTGAGGGTGCCCGTGTTTGAGTGCAACAGTTGTGGCTTGGATGGACTTAGAATTAGATGCTTCTGTTACGCACAAAACCCTCCCCCCCTGAATACCTACCACCATCATTAATCGCGCATACATTAAATATTGCGATATCAATTCAATATCAAACAAATTGAACTACGCGTTCAATTTGCCCATACTGAATCTAATTTCAAATCAAGACGTGAAAGGACGAACCATATGTCCAACACGCAGAATCCCCTGGATCCAAATCTGTGGACCAGATGACCAACTTTCAAGTAAAGTAGTTGAGAATCGTCGTCTGCAAGTTTATGATCCTGTAGTGATCCTAAATCACTACTCCCATCCAAATCCCCAATATTACCTACAATCCCATCCAAATCCCCGATATTAACTTACATTCCAATCCAAAATCCATATTGAATCGTATGAGCGACAAATTAAACCAAAAGTTAATTTGTCGCACATTGATTCAATTTCAAATTAACTTATACCCCAATCCAATTGAACCATATGCACGATAAATTTAAACCAAAGTCCATTTGTCGTGCATTGATCCAATTCCCAATAATCCTGACATCAGGAAACGCTTAACTCAAAATGCATTTCATGATTTCCCTTCGAGGAATTTATTCAAATAAATTCCTAGTCACTTCCCAGAACCCAATTCCAATTGAAGCACACAAAATCTTGTTTGTGCTTCTTGGAATTTTTAAATAACACTTTTTTAACAAATCCCAACGACCAAAAAATATAAAATTTCCATTTCACGATCAGTAAGGCTCCAGAGGCCGAACCCTTGGTCGCAAATTAATCATATTCTGAAATAAATAATTCAATGTACAAACCGAAAAAATTAAAATAAAGAAGATAGTACAGTTCCAAGCTAAAGCCGGGCGTTTCATTTTCGCGGCATATACTATTGATGGGGAGCTTGTTCTCGCCGGGCGTTATTTAGTTATTCGGAACACTTTTAAATAAAGCAAAGGATCATTGACACTTTATTGCGCCCCCTAATACGGAAACCCCAATGACGGATTAATCCACGGTGACCAAATGAAAATAACGTGCTTTGTCCCGGAGTACCCAAGGAAGTCCTGGAGGGAAACTCCGCCTTCACTGTCAAGGAATTTACGCACATCGAGTCTCCCGTCCGGAAGCCCCCACGCCCACCGAAGGAAGTTGAGAGGGCACACCAAAGGAGATAAGCCAAAATTTCCAATTTAGAAATATAGCACCTCAACAATCCTTTAAAGGTTTTGTGGGGAAGATGTATTCTGCACCGGCGTACGGCACTGATCCACTTTCTTCCTCCATCATCCACTAAACGGTTCCAACACGTATTGTTCACAAACGAAAAGAATAAATACACCCAGTACTGTTTATTTATGCAAGCTCTCTTTATTGATTAATCAGGTTCTTTTATTCACATGTATTCTGCCAAAGTTGAGTTGGCTAACAATGCTTGAAACGTTTATTAAGTTTTCTGAATTCTCGAAAATCCATTTTATAATTATTATTCACAACAAATTTTACTCCATTTAATTGGGTTACAGATACAAGTTCCGATTACACTGAAGATGAACCGTATGCACAAGGAAAAATAATATAAGGCTGGTATGCGCGTAACGTAAAGTTTCTCTTTGGGGGTAGGTAACCAGATCTCATAAAGAAGATCGAAGTTGTACACATGTATGTGTGAACATTGGTTTTTTCATGGGACAAGGCCATGAGAACGAAAACAAAGAAAAGGAATAATGTGCATCAATGAGATGTGAGTCTGTTGGGGCGAAGTCTTGGCACCAGGTATGGGTGCGAGTTCTGCTTCGTCCTCACCAGCTTGACGAAGACAAAGTTCCGCGGAAAAGGCAACAAGTCGAACATCGAAGGCCGAAGGCCGGAGGATGTCTATTAATTTATTCTTGGATAACACTGTACGTGATAAATGCGAGTTATCTGTGAGGCACACGATTGTTACTTATTTAATTATTCCTTTTGTTACTTCACACTAGAATCCGGGTAGTATCGCTCCCGTCCGCGGAACGGGAGCGGAAGTCCACACGACCATTGTCGTCGGCAGATGGAAAGGGACTCAGCGATATTAATTCGCTGACAAGGGAATTCGGCCAGTGAAACTGGCTCTCTTAATTAAGGGGTGCGTTTTCCTATTCCATAACCAAACCGATCTCATAGAGGAGATCTTCACGATACACAAGTGTGTGTGTACGTCGGTTCTTTTCATAGATCAAAGCCACCTCAAACACAAAGAAAAGGAAAAAGATCGTAGAGATCTTTGTTTATGTGAGAAGGTTACTGGGAAACGGATCCAGAACTATGTAGGATAAAAGAGATTTAAGACCTGTGAGTTCAACTGAGTAATCCAGTTGCAACTCATTAAATGGTAGATGTGTCTGGTGATTGGATTGTTTGTGTATCGCCAGAATGCCTGCTGGTAGACAGCGTTCTTTTGTTTGCACTTAGTGCATTGGCAAGGCATTAGTCTCAACGCAGATGGGGCTAATTACATGCATCTGCGTTGGACTGTTTAACGCTGGCTAAAAGGGGTCGCCAGCCGATGTGTGTGTAGATAGTTTTTGTACACACATCGAGGCTGGGAAAATAGACGGCGCAATATTTATGATCCCTGTCATGAAGGTTACATTGTATGTAAACCGAACCATTTGTTTACGGAATTCGTCTAGGGGAATTTGTCTGGCAACGTAGATGCCGAAATTGGTTTGGAATTTCTGATAAGCTAATAAAGAAATATTACAGAGAATTGGTATGCGAAGATAATGCATGAAAGGTAAGTTTTCTTTACAGGGACTTAAAGATCATAGATTTGATATCTTTAATGCGTGAAGCATTTTCAGGTGCCTAGTGCGATTGCATTGGCGAAAACGTATGCGTCTTGGGATGAGGTAATGGGGGCTTTAAGGTAAGCGTACCGTGGGATTTGGCGACACCGCCACAAGCTCGGCTAAGTAAACAAGCCGTATCTCATTAGTTAGTAATGGATTTCTGTTTGCTTATGCCGCGAGGTCATGAGAAGCAGATCCAGAAATATTGTAGGACACGGGGATCGTATAGATCATTGTCTAGATGTGCCATGCCGCTGATAGACCGCAATGCTGGTGGGCATGGTGCTAATTGGTTTTAGCATTTTCACGGGGAATTGGTGTTTATGGCATCGCAGCCAAGGGTAAGTATACAATTCCTGTTTGCATTTGCCTATGCTATAGGCTTTGGTTTCAGCGTCGTTTGCGTCAATTGTGTGCAGCTGCGTTGGATTGTTTATCATCATCATCATCATCATTGGCACTACAACCGGAAACCGGTCCTGGCCTTATTTAGCAAGTCCTGAGGCTTGTTAAATTTTCCATAATGATTTGTTTTTTCCGGGCAAGGTCATTAGTCTTGCGCCAGAGGCCCCCGACGGGGAATCGAACCCCGGTCTCCCGCGTGACAGGCGGGTATACTAACCACTATACTATCGAGGAGCCTTGGATTGTTTATAGTAGGGAGAAAAAGGTCGCCAGCCAATGTGTATGTAAAGGGATTTATTGTACACATGAGGCTGGGAATAGGCGACGTTATGTTTATTATCCTTGTTATGGTGGTTACATTATATGTAAACCACATTATTTCGTTTTTAGGAATTTGTCTGGGGAAAATGCGTATGATAAGATTGGGGTTTGCATGGCAACCGAAGGTGCCGAATTGGACTTGGGATTTATGAAGTTTGGAAAGAATTCTTGTGGGTAATTTTGAATTCGAATTAATGAATGAAGGTAAGAATTCTCTTCCAGGAGCTTTTAGCTAAATACATTTGATAACTTGATGCGTGAAGCATTTACAGGTGCTAATGCGATTGCATTAGCAGAAACTTATGAAGCCTGGGTTGTAGTTTCGGGGGTTCTTCGGTGGGGTTTGGCGGAACGGCCACAGTTTGTTTACCCAAACCATTTCCCACAAGGAACATCCTTGTCCATTCGCCTGGAACAAACAACTTGCGCAATAAATCGAGTCGCACGTTCGTTTTAGCGCCTAACAACATTCAGGATCATAAATGTGCATTAACACGATCCTCTGTTGATTTTTTCTTTGTGTTTCCTCTTTTGATCCCAAGCCGGGAAAGATAAAGAAAGGAAATAGCGGCTGACAAAAGGGCCACGCAGAAAAAATGACATATCCTTCGATCTGCAGGAAGGAAGAAAAAAGTCTTCGTTAAACGAGTTGATATTGAATTGTTGACCGAGACGGTCGTCCGCGAGTGGGGTTGGTGCTAGGTTTTTGAAGTCCGTTGGGGGTAAAATTATATCGAGAATATTACAAGTCAAAAAGATGAATGTGCTGTGATTTTGTGTTGTGTGCAATATAACTAGCGGGCGTGGAGGTATCGTGTATGTGTGTGTCTAATTTATAATCTAGTAAGGTATAAATTAATGTAACATTAACTAGTCCTAAGTGAAATTGAATAAAAGTTAGAACTGAAATAAAACAAAGTGTGTTTCTATTAACATTAAATGTGTGTGGTGTGCAAGTGGGTGGTAATAAAAAGACGTAACACTTTTGTAAAGAGAGCCAACACATTTGACGTCGAAACACACATTATAAATTAGAAATAAATATAAATAGTCATTTTCTTGAGGAACATCAACTTAGATTAATGCTCTTCTCTCTGGATAAGGCAATCACGGTAGTGATCGTATCATGGTTTAATCTCTTCAGAACAACACTCATCCTTCAAAGTGCAAGCGACAAGTAAGCAAGAGCTGAAAGTTACTGATTATTCACAGTCAGCAGAATTCGTTGAAGGGATTATGGAACAACAAGTGATTGGTAATTTTTCAAACAAAGTCATCTTCAGTGACGAAGGTTATTTTTAATATGATATCTTTGTCAAGTCTCGAATTTGGGGTTCAGAAAATCCACAGGGAGAAATAAATGCATCTACATTGAAGTTACTGTTTCCCCCGGATTTCGAGCTGGAAGTATCTACTTTCAAAGTTCAATTAAATATGTTTACCACCTCAGATGGGCCGAGCATACAGCAAAAATGGGCAACGATCGAGTTGTCAGAGACCTGTGGAGAGGCCTCGACGGAGATGGAAGGAAAATATATGGGTCGGGCAGCGGAGTGGGGGGGTAATCTAGTTAGTGAGGTCTCGAATTTCTACGAATCAAGGATTAATAGTAGCAGCTATCCCCGTTCCTTATGCCCAAATTGTGAGACATGGAAGTTGGCAACAAGAGGTTTCAACAAGATGGTACCATATACTGTACATCCCATGAAATAATTCAACAATTACGTGTTGTTTCTGGTCGTTTTGTTGATCAAAATTGTCAGGCGAAATCAAGTGCCTTGACGCCGATAGACTACTGTTATGTAGATATGTTACCATGCCTGTTAAAATATTTAAATATGCTATTTGGCAACATGTTGTCTGCTATACATTCTTTACATGCTTTACATTCTATTACATTCTACATATGTTATAATGAAATAAACTAAGTTAGTTTACTGCGTTTGCGACGATTGTGAAGAACGTGTGCTTCGAACCGACACTGTGACCGTTAGAATCACTAAAAGATTAAACCAATAGTCAACACATCAGGCCACTGCCGCGTGTACGATTTCGAATTCTAAACCCAACACACTCATCTGATGTGGAATTGGTATGTTATTGCTTGGCTTACGGCTGATGCTTTTTGCTTATTCGATTTGCTTTCTGTGTTGTTCTTCGCTTTGCCTGTGTACTGTGTGTGTATCTGTTAGAAACGCCGCTGTCCCCTTTCGACCCTCGTGAATTGAAGACTCTCTTTTTCTTCGGTCTCAAGCTGAGATACCACCCTGTCACGGTGTACATTCCGCTATATTATCGGAAGAAATTTTCGACTATGTTTCAGATGTACTGCTGTTAGTCCGGACTAACACAGAGATGTCATGATGGAGCCTTCTGAGATAAAGCATTCCAGAGGTAAACTAGTTTCCCATTCGTATCTCCAGGGGGACTATGTCACGGGGAATATCATGCAAATATTTTGATAAATAATCGAACTATAAGAAATTCGTCATCGGGTTCGTTCTCGAAATTCTGTCGACGTTCGACTGACAACGGCATTTTGTAACATCAGGGACATCGGTTTCACCAATATGAATGCAAACACCGTCCAACAATATTTGCAAACAGCGAAATCTGATATCCTTGCCCTAACTGAGACCCAGGTCGATTCGTCACCTGATTCGACATATCCTCGTTGCTCAGGACACGACATACATTCGAGATTCCAATTTAAGGGTGGAGTCTGCGACTTCACGCGATCCGATCTGGCTTGTCAGAGGATGAAGGCGTTGGAACTCAATAACTTGGGGATCATGTGGTTGGAAGTCGTGCTGAAGAATTCTGTTAAATTTATTTGTTGTCTCTACCTTTTGTCTTTAGTTTGTAAGTTATATATACTTCAGCTGTAGGTACTTATGTTGCTTGAATTAAGCCAGTAAATGGGGAGATAGCCCCAACAAAACTACGACGATCGACCAGCGACATTTTTCGAACATCTTTCACGTACCTTCGTCTGGGTACAGATCAACTACACAGCTTCTGAAATTGTCGCCCTTGGTGATTCCGGCTGGTTGCTGCATGCTAACAGTGCCGAAGAGGTTGGAAGGCTGCCGGATAAGTTCGCTGATAGCCGCTGATATACCCAACTTGTGGAGGAACCTACGCAAGTGTCGGACGCCCGAATTGATAATGCGAACACCCAGGAACTGTTTTTGACATCCGAGCCGAGCGTTCATACAGTCGAAGTTTCTGCGCCACTGGGAAACTAGAAGCATCAGCCGTATACCAAGCAATAGCATAGCAATTCCACATCAGTTGAGTGTAGTTGAGTTTAAAAATCGAATTCGTACAAGCGGCATTGACCTAATTTGTTCAGCATCGGTTCAATATTCTAGTTATTCTAACCGTCATACCGTGGGTTTGAATCACACGTTTTTCACTATCGTCGGAAACGCTATAGGGATGCTAACTGAGACGATGTGCGAGACGTCTTCGCATCCTTCCGTGGTGTGCTTCGCATCTTTCAGAGGTGTGCTTTGGAGACTCCGTTCTTAACGCGGGCGCGGTGGCGGCCACGGAGATTATTCTTCTCGGGATGGAGATTTATACTTCGCATTCCATCAAACGAAATTCATCTGATAAATTTCAGTTTGATAAAAAATGCGAGCAGAAAATACAGCGGCAAAAAATAGAGCTTCTAAACAATGGTGCTCCAATCCAACCGACGTAAACAAAACGAATTTTGTTAGAATCAGAAACCCGTGCAACCAGGCCTTTGATACTGCGCAGACGGCTTATAACGTCAGAGTGTCCAACGAAATTCTTGAGTGCTCACCTGAATCGCGTCCCTTCTGGTCGATGATCAATAACTTCGCTTTCTCCTCTTTTCCACGGACAGCAGGACACATTCAAAAGCCAAATCTAATATGTTCGCGAAATTATTTTCCATGATTTCAAACGCATACCGGTCTTTTGGAACCATCTGTAATCGCGCTGGTACGGTCTTTGATGTGGGATGAGAGGTTCCGACCACGTACTCTTCAACGCATTCTACGTGGATTGTACAGTAGGAAGGCACCCTATCCGGACCGAATACCAGCAATAGTCCTTAACAACTGTGGTCCAGAACTGTCGCCGGTTCTTGGCAGGTTCTTTCACTTATCTTATGCACGGAGGACATTTCCTACCTGCTGGAAACTTGGTCGAGTTCAGCCAGTCCCAAAGAGGAAAAAAAGTGGCTCCCACAAAATTACCGGCCGATAGCACTACTGTCTAGATTGTCTAAGGTGATGGGAAGGGACGAGGACCACGGAAACGAAAATGGCTAAACGATTTGAGAATTTTCTCATGGCACGTCCGCTCGCCTCACAAAGGACAAGCTGCACGGCAGCTAGGCGACGCCCGGACCAAATATAAGGCCGACATAACAGCATTTCAAGAAATAAGATGGACGTGGAGTGGTCTTATTCAAAGAAACGAGTATGACATTACAACTGTCATGCAAAACAGCATGTGCTCGGGGTAGGCTTTCAAGTCAGCCAAAAACTACCATTATCGGCTTTATTGCAATTAACGAAAGGTTATGCACTCTTCGTGTGCGAGGCAAGTTTAAGAACATAAGCCTCATAAACATTCACGGACCTATAGAGGAGTCCCCTGACGTCGAAAAGGAGAATTCTTCGAGATCGTGGAACGGGCCCCTTAATGCCTGCCTAAGATACAATGTGAAAATCCTCCTTCATGATTTGAATGCCAAAATAGATTCTAAGCCTATTTCAGGCAATACGCAGGTTCCCATCGTTTGCATGAGAACACTAATAACAATGGACTACGAATCATCTAATTGGCAGCATCAAAAAACTTGGTCGTTGCGAGTACCAGGTTTCCGTGTAAAGATATCCACAAAGCTACCTGAGTGTCACTTGATGGAGCCATTCGGAGCCAAATTGACCACGTGTTGATAGATCGCCGCAACTCCTCGAGCTTGGTGGCGGTACTAACATACTGAGGTGCCAACGTCGACTCGGATCACTATTTTGTTGGTATAGTTTTCCGAGCGCGGTTTGCCTTACGGAGACATATTTCATCCGCTGATCAGATTCGGATTAGCACGGCTGCCTTATGTAATGGGAAGACCAGCAACACCTTTGGTCATGCATTAACACTGGCCATCGAAGGGCTCGGTGGAGGAAGAGTATGTCCTGGGGCCAGAAATGGACACGCGTTAAGAATACTGTCGTTACTACTACTAACTCCATCTAAGGCAGTAGTCGTAGAGCTCGGAGCGGCTGGTTTGATGATGAGTTCAAACTAGCGACTGAACGTAAGTATGCTGCATACCGGGCAATGCAGCAGTCTCATAGGACGCGGGTACACGAAGAGAAATACAAAGAGCTCAGAAGATCTGAAAAAAGACCCCACAGACAAAAGAAAAGTGCCTGAGAAAAAAAAAAACCTTATCTGTGGAATAGAGAAAAGTAGAGAGCGAGGTGCGCACCAGGCGCGAATGTTGTATCAAATAATCCGGAGTATGACGCGGTACACACCACGCTGCACTTACTGCGAGGATAAAGAGGGTAATCTGATAACCGATCCTGAAGGCATTCTGCAACGATGGGAAGTGCACTTCAATAAATTGCTAAATGGTCAGCTCACAGAAGAATTGAAGGCTCCACCAATGCAAAATCAAGACCAAATGCTGCCATCACCAAGCATTGAGGAAACATTAAAAGCCATAAGACAGCTCAAATCAAATATAGCCCCCGGAGCTGATGGCATAACAGCTGACCTGATCAAACAAGGAGGGACAGCAATACACCACGCAACTCATGAGATAATGGTGCACGTATGGGAGCAAGAGGAGATGCCGGAAGATTGGCGTCGTGGTATAATTTGCCCCATACATAAGAAGAGAGATATCACACTGTGCAGCAACTGTAGGGGCATAACATTGCTGAGTACCGTCTGTAAGATACTCTGCACTATCCTACAAGATTGGATAGCCCCATATACTAAAGTCATCATTGGTTAATATCAGTGTGGCTTCATCCCGGGCAAATCAGCGATTGATCAGATATTCAACCTTAGGCAGGCGATGGAAAAATGTCAGGAATTTAAGATTCCATTATATCATCTATTTATAGACTTTAAGGCTGCCTACGACAGCATAGCCAGGGTAGAACTATATAATGCTATGAGAAAGTTCGGCATTCGAAACAAATTGATACAACTTTGTAGGTTGACTATGACCAACGTAACTAGTCAAGTGAAAATAGCGGGATTGGTGTCCAAACCAATAAACATCTTTAATGGACTCCGATAGGAGGACAGTCTGGCCTACCTCCTCTTCAACCTGGCGTTGGAGAAAGCAATCCTTTGACTCTGGCGTCACAACTAGAGGGACTATTGTCACCAATTCCAGCTACATACTTGCCTACGCAGATGACATCGACATCATTGGTAGAACCGAATCGGCTGCACAGAACTCCTACACCCATATCGAGCAGGCGGCCCAAAAAGTAGGACTGCACATTAATGAGGTGAAAACTAAGTACATGGTGGCAACTTCTGTGAAGAGAACACCTAACGTTTGTCAAACTATCAGGCTAGTGGAGCACTGCATTTGAAGTAGTGCAATCCTTTAACTACTTTGGGTCAATAGTATCAGCCGATAACAATATGAAAGAAGAAATACACGAACGGCTGATCAAATCCAACAAAGCCTACTATGATCTATCGAGGCTCTTTAAATCTCGAAATTTATCCAGAACATCCAAGCTACTACTGTACAAGACCATGGTCTTCCAAGTACTTATGTATGGATCCGAATCCCTGGGTGCTTAATAAAAGGCACTCTGAACTCTTAGCAGCGTTCGAAAGGAAAATCTTAAAGACAATTGTTGGCTCCGAGTGGAGTCGATTCCAGAGACGCTACAACCATGAGTTGTACGGGATCTACCTTGGAGCTAATGTTGTAAGAAAAATCAAGCTCGGTAGACTCCGGTGAGCGGGACACCTAGCTCGAACGAGCAAAGAGGAGTCTGTTCTGAAAGTCCCTTGTGGCGGGATGTAGAGAAGGCGACAGCGCGACAGATCTTGTCTGCGATGGAGGGATGGCGTAGACCAGGACGCCCAGAGCCCGGGAGTGCTAAACTGGATGACATTGGCTCGAAATTCATGAGATCATGGTGCACCTATGGGAGCAAGAAGAGGTGCCGGGAGACATTGGCTCGAAATCGGGACCGGTGGAGAGACTTGCTTAATAAGGCCAAGACCGGATCCCGGTTGTAGTGCCGACGATGATGATGATGCATTAAAGACTCTCTTTTACTTTTACTCGATATTTTTTATAATGCCCATAATCAGTCACGTATAAGGCATTGGATCTATAAATGTCAATCATATTTACGCAAACCGAATGTGAAAAATGTCAATAAGAAAACATCTGTACCAGCAAATCCATTCAGGTGATTTACCCGACGCACTACGCCATACTTAGACTAATACTGCTACTGGGTGCTTCTTATGTTCCAAATCGATGTATTTTTCTGTTCGTATTCTTTAAATGAAATACCATTTTACAATTAATATTTTACAGATTGTTTTTGACATTATGAATGCAATATAATGTCGGTTAAGCAATCGCGTGTATCTGAGACCGAAACGCAGGAGGTCGCGTTAAGTACAATTTTTGTAAAAAAAAAAAAAATCCCCAGGCTTCTGGCGTAATTTGTTGCCCAATGATTTAGTAATAATAGAAGGGGTACTCACGGTTTTTTTTTCGACTTTCTGGTGCGTGCCCAAGGTGATTTCCTTTCAATATAAGGAGATTTGATGAATCAGCTTCAGTGGGGTTCCTTCGATTAGGTATTACATATATTCGGCGCTGTAGTCCTCTTAATGACGTTAATGGTTTTGAATACATTGTTTTTGGTTTGATACAAATATTTGCTGATAAATTCATGAAGTTTGTTGTTATTGCGTTCTTGAGGTTTTTCTGCTTGGTATTCTTTCAGTTTTCAGCTCCTCAATAGTATACTGGTTAGTATACCCGCCTGTCATGCGGGAGACCGGGGTTCGATTCCCCGTCGGGGAGCCTCTGGCGCAAGACTAATGACCTTGCCCGGAAAAAACAAATCATTATGGAAAAATTTAACAAGCCTCAGGACTTGCTAAATAAGGCCAAGACCGGTTCCAGGTTGTAGTGCCGATGATGATGATTCTTTCAGTTTTGCTATTGTTTTTCTTTTATTTCTGTTTGATACTATTGATACTATTTGATACAACGATGGTTGTTCGTTTTTCGTTTTCTATTTTTTTTAAGTTAATTTATTAAAGGTCACATCTTCCGTTTGAAAAAATTTACCAAGAATTAATTTTACTTTTTTGATTTTTCTATTAAGTGCTTTGATTTTTTTATTAATTGTTTACTAAATTTTTTTAGCAGTTTTTTTTTTTTTTACTTAATTTATTGTACTAGTCATTTTTACAGTTCCACCGCGAGAATTTTGAAGAGGGAGAATTATTTGAAGAGGAATGAATCTCATTGAATGACACACTAGTCTTCTGATGTAGTTCTATAATAAATTTCCTGGTACCCCCATCCTGAGAAAGGTTGGCGCAAGGCTAATCACCTTGCCGGAAAAACGAATTATTATGGACAAGTCTCAGATATGGAATGGATACCGGTGAAGAGACTTGCTAAATAAGGCCAAGACCGGATCCCGGTTGTAGTGGCGATGATGTTTCCTGGTACCCCCAACAACGAATCCTTATTTAGATAAAATATTTTAGTAATTTCACATTATGCCAATAAATCATTACCGACCACCTCCTATGGCTATGAAATGCCAGCTAACGACACTTATCTAATCCGAAATGGTGGCCAAGTAAAATCGATCCGGAACATAAAAGTATGTACTTCAACGGATCAAGACAAAACTTGCAATTATACAATAATTAAGAAGTCGGATATTCTGTCACAATAACTCAATGTATGAGTTGTTTGTCTTTTCTCGAATTTGGATGACGTATTCTGACACATATAAAGCAAGCTCTTTTGACCAACAATAAGACTTATGGTTCGAAATAGGCATATTCATAGAAGCTAAATAATTCCCATGGCGTGTTGCATTCCACTTGGTATCCTGACCGCCACCGTAGGCTCAACTTTAGCAGACCTTTTTAGCTACAAACTCAAATTAGAATTCTTACTTCCGCCTGGACTTTGTCCTGTAAATGAACAAAATTTGAAGCCAATTCGTCACCCAGCTACAACTTCATCAAAACTCTTCCGTAGAAAACGAACTGTCAGGATATACTTCCACGATGACTTGTTACTTTGACGTTGCCACCAGGTGTCTTTTTAACCTTCTTTTTTGCAAGTTCCCCACAATTTCCGCTAGTGAATAATGAAATATAAGCTAGTATAAAGGCTTCTTTTCTCCGGTGAGTGCTTCGTTGCTCTGAACACTAAATTTTGAGATTCCTCGGGGTAGCATCATCGTTTATGTGGCGTTTCACACATCCACCTTAAGGAATTGCTTTAGGTTGTGTCGTCCTTTTTGTTGGATGTCCTGTCAAATCGTGGTGTAGGTTTAATGCCGTTGTCATGCAATCCCATTAATATGCAAACCCTTTTCGACACATAGTTTTATATAACATCCACATGAAGATGTTATTTAACATGATACCCCCTGACATCCTTGAAATCATGTCCAAACTTAAACCACCCACATTATTCAATGGCCCAACAAGCACACACAATTGTGATTGATGATGATATAATTGCGTTTCGTCCCCACTGCTCCTGGAGTCCAACAAAAAAGGACAATAGCAGAGACACTTCCTCTATTTAATGCGGTGATTCAGGATATTGTCTTTCTTAGCAAGTATATCGCCTCCTTTGGAAGACGCCCAGCAACAAAGTGCGGTGTTCTCAAAAAGGAAGAAGGAAAAAATTATAAAGGGAAGAGAACCTTTAAGCACAATGTCACATACACTATGAAAGAAAATGAGGAAATTAAGAAATAATGTTTCCGATTTTGAAGAGTTTTTGTTTTACCTATTGGGAAAGCATTTCTCTTTAGTTATTTGGAGAGGGAGGGTTTATTGAACGTCCTCGTAGTCGTGCTTGAATTTGTAATCCGTAGGAGCATAATTACTGTAATGAACTCCATTATGGAAGGGTAATTGCTGTGGTGATTATGATTAAACGATTATTGGAACTATTAGACATTGACCAGGGACCCTAATTACAACTTATCACGTTCGTTTATCCAGAATTTTGTCATTTCTTAGATAGAAGAACGTGAATGAAACTCAAAACATATTTCCATTAATTTCTGATGATGGTCATCGGTTTGGTTAAAGTTCCTAAATTATACACCACTGGCCTATTTGGATTGCATGTAACTTTTTTAGACATTGACACACCCTGTAAATTATGTAGTTGAAACAGAACTTCTTGAATATTTCATATTCGAGATGGGGTTGGGGTAGCATTCACAGTATGTTCGGTGAAGTGGAAATTAAAAGTTGGACAATAAATCAAATCAAAGGATATTCGATGCATCGAAATGAGTATTTCCATCCGATACAAGTCTAAGTTCAAGCAATGAAATTGATGTGTCATGTAGGCACATTATTTTCGAACAGGTGATAAACGCAATGCCTCAACATGTTGGCTACATTCAGAATTTTGTTCTCAATACTGTTGAAAACTACTATGAATAGTTGCTACTTAGTGTGCACACGAAACATCACACACATTATTCGGCAACTAAAGTCCGTATAGACCAGACGCAAAGTTCAATGTTTGGCGAAGCTAAGGTTATTGTTTGACACGATGCAAACAAGGTGTATGTCTTCAGTGCAGAATTACTGTAATCAAATATTTCGCATCCGCCTGTGTTTGATAATTACGTCACTTTTCAAAAGAAGCGCAACACAGCCCATTCAGCTAAAACTGCCGATTAAACTGAACAACGCGAACGATGACCCACTTTTACAACTGTTTCATCATAATCATTAAACAATTCTTACTGCAAAATGGCGCCTTAGTTAAAACTGCCGATTGAACTCCAGCCCGAACGGGGGCCCAATTTTTCAATTGTTTCATCATAATCATTAAGCAAATATTTCTAGAGTATTGCGACATATGAATCATTTATTTATAGACAATATTTATGTATAAATAACAGGATTTTCTGTTCTATAAAGTCAGAAAAAGTTTCTCAGTCAAAATGGTAACTAGCTGCAATTCAAAGTGTATTCTTAAACATCTGGTCCTTCGAGCAAACAGAATGAAGAATCTTAAAAGTATTATGGACAGCTTTTAAGATGTGGCCCTCCAGCCGGAAGAGGTTAGAATTAACCTTCCAGAGTTGGATTGAGATAAGTGTACCCCGGAAACGTTTGCAAAGTATTACAGCAAGGCAAAGAGCCTTTCGACTTCTATCAAGACTAATTACGCTGCCATGGTAGACCTAGGGGGGTTCTCTATATCACACGGAGAACCAACGCACAATTCTAACCAACCTGAACCGCTAACAGCCCGTCACTAACCTGTAAACATGCAAAGACAAATTACAATCTGCAATGAATGGCATTTCCCAAAACTCCCAACGGAATACAATTCAATAGAATATATTCTAAATCATCTCTTACATCACCCCACATATAATTTTTCGCAAAATTGCTTTAGTCAATTCTTTATCTAAACCATATTCCCTCCTTGCGACCAAGCAATCTTAATTTCCCCGAAATTCATATGCTGTAATGAAACGCATATTCAAATCCATAACGGAACATTAACCATCACCACCAACGATACCGAGCCGCATACATTTCCCCGAAATTACTTCGGTTAATAACTTATCTAAATGATATTCCTTGCTTGCACCCAAGCAATTCCAATTTCCCCCGAAAACAATTTCGGTTCATTTACTCCTTAAATCGTACTTCTCGTCCGCGACCAAGCAACGGCTAATTTCCCACGAAACAATCACAACGATCAAGACCCTTGATCATACTTGGCTATGCCAATTTCCTGGTATACACAACCAACGAATCCAATTCAGCTTATTCGGCGAGGATTCGCTGGAACTGAATTCTTATGCAAGCATCTCGAAATTCCTCGTAAGTGGCAGTGAGTTTATGATGCCACTGCCACGACGCGATGAACTTTTGCTTTCATTAGTCAGTCGAGAGATAGCCATTATTGCGCACACACGCGAGTCGTCATTCAACTACCAACGCGCGCACATCAGTCGAGTCACAACCGCCAAGGTGGACACATACAGCCAGATTTTAACCGTGCAACCATGCACGTGTGTCGGGGACGTTACGTTGTCGGAGTCACTAGAGTGAATTATGTTAAGTGCTCGATCCTCGTGTAGATACATCCGTTTCGGAAGCCCGCATTTTGAAATCCGTTTGCCCTTTCAAAGTTAGTATCCCCGTTGCTATCGCTGCCGCGTCGCTTGGCGCAATATACAGTTAAGTGTAGATAATGTAAAATTAAATTGCAATCCCCCCTAAGTGTTAATTTTTTATTGAGATTTCGCTTTGTATTGTGGCCGAAAGGATTGTGAACTTATCTCATAAATAACATAAGAGAAACTTGACTCTGCGGATTATGGAATTTATTGACATTGTGGTTGACTAGTAAAGGTCCATGGCAACAGCGTGTATTACAAAACTTGTTCCTTCAATTAACCGTTTAACTTGCAAACAATTTAATGTACATCAAAAACCAATTACAACAAGTCAAATCAATAAAACAATTTACAATAACATCAGTCCTGCGTTTTATTTCTCATTCTTTCTGTTTGCTTCCTCGGAGATTCATTCCGTGAACAATCGTTGGGTGTTTTTAGTAAACCTGTGTCGTGCGCCGGCACACCTACCTTAAGCCCCCACAGACCTAAGCGGAGAAACTGCTGCTACCTTTTTGCCAAAATACGAGGCAGCAAAAGCCATCTCATCAAAAATCATAACTAAGAACGCTCCAGAACTAGTAGAGGATGAGGAAAGAGGTACAGACGATATCGAAGATCCAGTCTTTCCAGGAACCAGCCAGGCTCCCAAGGCCCCACTGACCATAGGTCGTTGTTGGAGGCGGAGCAGCACACGACCATCGACTGGCTGACTGAGCATCGGATATTTATACCAGTTGCTTTCTTTATTCCTGTGACAGCATGCGAACGAAGGAACGGGGACGAAAAAGAGAATATAAGCAGCGGCAGTTGGGAGACTTGCGTTCTTGACCCTTCTCTCTTTCTCGATCTCTTCGGATCAGACCACCACAATTTCTTCTTCAGTACAAAACTGAAGAAAGCACCCTTCCCAACAACATTCCCCTCTATAATAGAGGATTCCTGGACGCATCCCATAGGGTATACTGCGAACATACCACACGCGCAAGTAAATGTATGACTCATAAAACCTAGATAATAAGTAATCTCAACCTTACACAAAATGTAAATACAGATTGTACCAAACTGCATACCTTATCTCATGACACATACAAATTGTAAATGCAGTTTTTTCCAAACTACATATCTCCCGATTACGAATACTGTTATCACCCAAACACAGAACAAGTACATATAGCCCAGAAAATAAGGAATCGGGTTCATAGTCAATCATAGGGTCATCGTTAACCCAACGCTGTCGGTATAGAAAATAAAGGAAAATTTAATAAAAGTAAAAAAAATAAATATTTTTTAATTTTCAAAACGAACCGCGAACATTAACTTGCACACGCACGCGCAGTACAAGGCAGCAGAAACATACACACACCGACCAAAGCGTAGATCATCAGACTCCAAAGACGTGATCTGCGTTTACTATCGCACTCAAGACCCACCGGTTTTGTACGATTTCTTTCCCACCATCCCTCCATCCAAGTAGTTAGAGAACGCCTGAACTAACCTTGTCCACACTATCCTTAGATGCCCCCCCCCCCCCTTTTTTTTTTCTTTTTCAGATATCTCGAGACCGAGCCCAACATCTTCATGGGCCAGAGACAAGATGAAGGACACATCTGTCCTTGTCTCGCCAAAGTCGACCTCTCGCCACCCATTTTTTTTGTTTTTTTTTTTTTTAGCACAACATAATACAACGCAACCACTGTGCAAGACAACAAAGCCCGTCATCCAGAGCAGAGTCCGGACTGGAGGTGCACAAAAACAAAGAGATCAACAGATTAGGTCATTGTATTGAATTTAAAATAAAATAAAGTTTTCAACGAGTAAAACGAGTTTACAGTCCTAGCCCGGAGACGGATCATCAAAAAGCTCAAGTGCTTTCTGAATCCGAGCAATAAACTACCCAGGCGCTCAGCATACCAGCCCAACCCACGTATACTTTTGGGCAAGGAGTTGGATTCGTTTTAAATATCCCGGTGGGGGGGGGGGGGGGGGGGGGGACACCAAGGATTCTCCATCAAACAACTGCAGCTGCCACAACCGCCCCATAATGCGCAGAACCAGTC
Source organism: Microdon myrmicae (assembly GCA_963931805.1). NCBI lineage: Eukaryota > Metazoa > Arthropoda > Insecta > Diptera > Syrphidae > Microdon > Microdon myrmicae. The sequence continues at coordinate 52,159,349 of OZ007497.1, read as the reverse complement.
AACCAAAGCACTGTTACACGCTATAGCAAAACTTACGCTTAATCGCTTAATAACTTTGGATAGAACGTTTGACAACCTAAGGCATCTAGCAAAACTAGAATTAGAGGCCTTGTTAGCTCTACACCAACACCCTACGGTCCCGGGAGGTGCCAAATCAATCATCGCACACTCGCACTACACCAAAGGACGTGTCTCCAATCTGAGAAAAAACAAGAGAAATGAAGAACAAATCATGGCTTACCATGTCCTTTAAGGTTTAGATCCGATCACCCGAGAAAGACTAGAAGACTTCGTTAACTCCAAAACTAGGCTTCCCACCTTGGAGAAAATTGAAGATTTCATGTTCCAGGAGTACCAGGATCACCTAAACTAAGACGATAGCCGTGAAATCTCGCAACCATATCAAAAAGTACCCAAGAAGGATTCCTGTATTTCGCAAACCAAAGTACATGCCACCGTACAATCACCACAACCGATAAGGTGCTTCATCTGCGCAGAGGAACATCAAGTTGCGGATAGTCCAAAGTTCTTGAGCTCCCCAAATCAGGAAGCCTTATTGCGGGAAGATAAAATCTGCATATATTGCGCGAGGCATTGTTTCAACTATCACTTTCCTTGCAGATCAAAACAGTTCTTAAAATGTGAAACCTGCCAAAAATCCCGCAATACGGCAATGCACCTTCAACCAATTTCGATCATGGCTGAATCGCCAGAAACAAGCAGCACTTACCTATGCCAAAATTATTCTGAAGCGTCCTCTAATATGATTCTACCTACAGCTATTGCAACACCTTTACTAAACCATGAAGACGTCCCTATTCGATGCTTGTTATGGTTTTAATTCGGGCGGGTTAGGGAATTCCGGGCCGACCTCTGGGAGTTTTCCGACTTCTCCCATTTTGCTTTTTGCCGACACACTATCGCCGTATGGTTGTGTCGCTTGTGAAATGTGCACCATTCTCCATTCTTCTGTCGCCTATACCCCTTTTTTGGCGTCCCTGATGCGTCCGTAGCGGTTGAGTTCGACTGGCTACGGTTCGATTCGGGTCGATGGTGTTGTAATCGGTTTTGGCGTTGTTTTATTTTTCGAGCCTCCGCGTGTTCCGTACTGCTCGAACTAGTACTACTCTTGACTCGAGTCTGTTCACCGCATTTGTCGCGTGACTGTTTATTGTCCTTTGAAATTTTTCTTCCTTGGACTGTTTGCCATTCTGTATTGACCGTGCAGGTCGGTGGGGTGTGGTCGCTAAGTACTGACTTAACCACATTGGGTATGTCTGTTGGCTTTTGTGGTTTTATCCATCTTGCCTTGATACGACACTCGTCCCACGTGTGACCCTTTCGGTCACAAAACTCACAACAACATAGAATGCTGCACACTTTACGATTCGATGCCGTTGCTTGTTTCGAAGTGGATGGTCGTCCCTGGCCTTGATTTGAGGTATTCCTGGGTGACTGTTGTTGGTTCTGTGACCTTGGTGTGGGTTCGGGATTATCCGCCTTCCTTTGTGTACTTAGTGTCCGACAATCCTGGACATCATGCCCAATAAAAATATTTCCACATATTAAATATATAAACGATATTAAATTCAAATTGTTAACATATTCCAGACCATGCTTACTAGATCAGAATACCCAAACAAACTACACATCCGAGGATTTGGTGCAGAAATTACGTTTGCCACAAAAACGAACAGTCGTCAAAGCCATTGGAGTAGAGGGAGAGATTGGAACATTCCGCTTTATTGCCAGCACCAAACTCAAGCTCGATCATCCAGGACTGCCATTCATAAATATAAAACCACTCATAGACAAGCTCGTTACTGGAACACTTCCCAGCATGCCCAGCTACATCGCTTGGTAGTCCGTTTACGACAGGCCATTTGTAGATCCAAATTTTACTCGGCCAGCATACATGCCCTTATTGATAGGTGGACCGGTATACTCAACAGTGTTACGACCTGGACTAAAAAGGAAGGATGGACTATTATTACAAAATACTTATCTTGATGGATGAATTGTATCAGGACACCCGGGAAGCGGAATTGGAAATCAAACCTCAGTCTACACGACACTTTCAGAGTTCGAGTCAAATTTAACAGATTTCTGAGATATGCCAGTCCACAAAACGGACATTAGGAAGGACGATAGCTCATATTGCGAGAAATTGTTCGTCGAAAAACACTCCCGAACCGAGGATGATCACTATATTGTCCCAGTTCCCTGGAAAATCGACGCTCCTTCACTACGAAAATTTAGGACAGCTGTAAACTTCTACAGTGGTCAAGAAAAACTGTGGGAAAAAGAGAAGCCCACAAGAAAATGTCGAACGATTTTATGGGCGACTATCTTGCTCTCATCGCTTATCCCCAGTTCCTCCCACGCAACAGCGAGAGGAAGCTGGAAACGCTTACAACATTCCATATGTGAGTGTCTTTCGAAAAGATGCGGTGACAACAAAGTTGAGGAATGTGTTCAACGCCAGTGTCTTTCGCAAAGATGCGGTAACAACAAAGTTGAGGAATGTTTTCAACGCCAGCGCACCCTCTAGTAACGGGGTATTCCTAAATCAGTTCTTACATACAGGGCCGAAACTGCAGTCCCATATATTCGATGACAGCGGCATGAAACAAATGTTCCGACAGTTCTTGATACCTGAGCCAGACCGTGAATCCTTGGCTGAATACTACTCATACCGTGACATACGAAGTGGACATCGCGAACCTTACGGACAGTTCGCCAGATCGCTGAGGATAACGATCCAGATCTGGAGACCATAGACATTATCTAAAACTCCGTTTACAAGGACCACCTGGTTCATGGAGCCGACAGCATTAAACAATCCCAAGAGCAAATTGCTAAGATAGACGCTACCTTGGAGCCCGGAAGCTGTCTCTGACAAAATGGCCATCAAATAAACAATAAATTCTTAATAACGTGGAAGATACAAAAAAAAACTGACATCTACAAAGAAGTCTCCGATCCAACAATGAAAATCTTTGGGATCAACTACAATCCAGCAGAGGACGTGTTCTTTTTCCAAAACTCTATTCAAGACAAAATTAAATTAATTAAATATTCTCACGTACCGATAGACACGATATAATCGAGGCCTAAACTATTGCAAAATATCTGGGAGTCATATAAACGCAACGAGCGGTATGCAACAAGGAAGGTGGGATTAACAAATTCAAATATGAAGAGATTATTACAAAACGTGTACGTGTCTATACTTTTTGACAGACCTATATCAAGCGATATGTCGTGTACCGACAACATAAAACGAAAGTCGCAAAATTACACAGTAATTAATTTTTGAAAAATGTACGTGCACAACACCGATAACGCGCCGCAGACTCTTGGGTGATCGAAGCCAATTGACTCGAACAACAACAAAACCAGACGCTATCGACATTTTCAGGAAACCCTGACTGATTTCAGTGGCTTGTAACCTCTTTCTCGTCTTCCAATTTACTCATTAGTTTTCTCAAACCAGAACTATGTACGCTCCATTTCACACTCTTGGGTGATCGAAGCCAATTGACTAATTTTCCTCCAAAAAACAACAAAAACAAACGTCATCGAAATTGGAGTGGCTTGCTTTTTCTTTCTTGCTCTCGCAATTTAGTCCTCCCTATTCTCAAACTGTCGAGAACTATGTGTCGCTCTAGTTAGAAAATGTGTTCTGTAAAATTTAAATTTTAAAGCAGACGTAATTAAAAGCCACAATATATTATTCGCTTCTGCAAGCAGGTTTATCTTCACAATCCGCAGATTATCTATAGGTGGCTGCAACTGTTTTTCGCTTATGCATCGACCCCGGAGTTTCCCTTCACGGAAAAGAAAACTTTAAGGCTCGCAGAATGTTATCCAGCGACGTACCCGTGGTGGTTGTAAACCAATTCCCGAGAGAATTGGGAGCTCGAATAGAGTCCGAAATACAACAACAGAATAAAACTGACAGCACTGAATACAGATCCAAACTTATGACTTTCCAAGAAGAAGACTTAGCTAATGACACCATACCATGGTACCTGACTTCGTTGTTAGATACTCAAACCCGCTCTCTCTCTCCTGAAGATAACAAATTAAAAGTATAAAAAAAACTACCGGAATAAAAGAAAAACAAAAAAGTGGTAGGCGTTGAAAATAAAAGCCAAAGGAGAAAAAAGGGAAAAATAAGTACGAGAGTAGCAGAAAAGTAGTCGAAGAAAGTACAACGCGTTGAACATTTTAAACTGAATGCATGATAACACACAACTCACAACGCGATATCAAGTGTGCTTTTAGAGACCTACACCTATTTTTTTATCCACAACATTTACCTTGCTCACTACTCATATCATCATTGGCAATTGGGGGCTCAATATTCAACGCACCCAGCAACCAGAACAGCCGTAACCAGAAAGGCCAACAACTCAAGGAAGTATAACGCTGAGTAACTTCCCTATTATTTACACCTTATTTATAACATATAAATGTTTTGTGTATAACATCATTAAGTGAATGAATTAATTACATATTGAGATACAATTTTTTATGACCAAATGCCTGATAGGGCGCGTGAGCTTGAGATGATATGTATAGCGATTTAAGAACAATGAGAACACGCATTGCTCACATAACAAGGAAGAACAGAAGCTATGTAACGTATTCTCCCAGATGTGATGCTGATTCCAAAAGGAACTTACTAAGTTTGCAGAGCAATTCCACGGTGAAATAAATGCGGCTGGCACAAAATGACCCGTGCAGCACTGCTATAATGGATGGAAATATAATATTTCAAAAGCTTTACAGACTGCAAAAGCATAAAAGTGGCATGTGCCCACAAACGAATAACCCTGCCCTCGGAAAAACGGAGAAGAAGTATTTCTGAAGAACAAACAGGGAAGTGATTCAAATTGGAGATGGTGATTGATTTTGGAGCAGTCACAAATACTCAGAGTGACTTGTATCTTTAAAACAATACCGCGAACTGGTCCTCCCTACAAGCAATACTCAACAAACTCGAACATAAGGCAAGTAAGCACACAATTACGCATATATATTCAATATAGCGGACAACAGTTTAAGCTTATGATTAGTCACAAAATTGAGAGTAAAGGGTGGGCGATTTAAAGCTTTGGCATCTGGCAACCCTATTGTTTTCACGTCAGTTTTCCGATTAGCTTATAAAAAACAAACTTTAAGGCATCGGCTTAAGTGAATTTATGTAATGTAATAATACACAACACCACAGTGGACTGTTATCATGCACCTTCACATTCAAACCAACGATGAGTTTTGACAAAATGGTGACAATGAAGCTTATTTTTCTTCAAAAGGGTCTGTGAATAGAAAATAATTGTCGGTTTTACGATAACAAAAACTCTCACTTAGTTCACAAGAAATATGCGCATGCCACTTGCGTCAATGTTTGGTTTGGCATTTGTACAGAAACAATCATTAAAGCAGTTTTCTCTGAAAACGACGCTGGAGAACCGTAACCATCATTAGCGAGAGCTATTGGGGCACGAAATCAGATTTTTGTATGCTTATTCTGGTGGATGAAAGCATGGACAACTTTAGGTATTAACATTTCGGCTCTACAGTCCCATCAACGATAGTTTTATTGCGTCCCATATTTCTTGGGCGCCTAATTTTAAAAAGGGTGATTTTGTCTGGCCTCCTCGATCAAAGGTCTAACACAGATTTCTGTTTGTTGGATTATTTGTAATCGGAAGTTATGTCGACAAGCCACGCACCACGGAAGCTTCGAAAACCAATAACTGATTATCAGCTAGAACCGTTTCTAAAACTGAGGGAAACTACAAAAAAAACGTCCACTGCATCATTTTCTCTGGCGACCAGTTACGCGATTGGCTAGAATAAATTTGAGAGTGTAATATAAATGAAAAATCTCATCACAGCCGACAATGTATGCGTTAGTTTTGAAATTATTGACAGAGAACATACTGACACTCTAAATGGCCAAACTAATAGATTATTTATCCAATTCAAAGCAGAACTGTGGCGGTTCCGCCAAACCCCACTGTCTATTTACCCGAAGAACCCCCCTAACTACAACCCACCTTTCATTAGTTTCTGCTAATGCAATCGCATTAGCACCTGTAAATGCTTCACGCATTAAGTTTTTCAAACGTATGTAGCTAAAAGCTCCTGGAAGAGAATTCTTACCTTTCACTCATTTATTCGAATTCAAAATTCCCTTTAAGAATTCTGTTCCAAACATCATAAATCCCAAGCCCAATTCGGCACCTTCGGTTGCCAGGCAAATCCCAATTTTACATACGCATTTTCCCTAGTAAAATGTCTGAAAATGAAATAATTTGGTTTACTTATGATGTAGCCATCATAACAGGGATCATAAACATTGCGTCGCCTATTCCCAGCCTCACCATATACATTGGCTGGCGACATATACCCAAGGGACAAAAGTAAATATACGCATCTCGCGTCTTAAACCATAAATTAAATCCTACAGGATCGGCAAATGCAAATATGGTATGCTTACCCTTGGCAGCGATGCAATAAACACCAATTCCCTGTAAATAAGCCAGAATCAATTAGCACCATGTGCATGATGCATTTGCGGCTATCATTACAGCTGCAATGCATAGCTGTCTTTCCACAGTTCTGGATCTGCTTCCCATGTCCATGGCATGAACAAACAGAAACCCAATTAGCACCCAATGTGATTCGGCTTGTTTACTTAGCCGAACTCACATCTCATGATGCACATTATTCCCCTTTCTTTGTTTTCAGATTCGTTCCCACGGCTTTGTCCCATGAAAGAACCAATGTTCACACATACATGTGTACCAGTATAGATCTTCGCTAGATCTGCTTCCCTACCACCGAAAAGAGACTTCGCGTTTCTCTTGGGATAGAAAATGCACCCTTTAAGGCCGAATTTCCTTCGCCAGCGAATTAGTATCGCTGAGTCCTTTTTCATCCGCCGACCGAGCCGGTCTTACCACTCCCGCTCTTCGATGCGCACGGGGACGTCGTGATTCTAAGTCGGGTCGAGTAAGCGCGAATTTAATTTAAAACGTAATTTTTCTTGTGCCTCATCATAATATGTTGTACATCAGTTCATCACCGGTGTCCAGTAATCTAATTAAATGCGTTAAGATTTATTGTGAATAAAAAGAACCTTTTATTGTAAACGATTAATCATTGTGTTTTCTTTGACTTGCTCCGTGTGTTGCGAAGTTTTCTTTTGGGGCTCACCGGAACAGTCTCTTAGTGAGGATGGGAGTGGAAGTGAATCAGTGCCGTACGCCGGCGCACCATACTTCCCCCCACAGAACTCTCCATTATAACCTTGTGAACAGATCATTAACATATGCATCCCTTTACACCTCAAACTCGATGATAGTTAAAATTTGTAAAAAAAGATCTATCTCGAACGAGGAGGCCAGCCAGTCGCGTTTTTTGAAAAGTTTAACCCATTATATATATTGAAACGATTAAAAGAATGTCAGAAATGGTTGGCAATAAATTTCTCAAGCCAAAAGAAATTATGCTGCAAAATTAAAAACAAACAATTGTGAGAACATTTGCATTGCCATGATTAACACGTGAACTTTTTGATCCACACGTTTACTAAAAAGTATAAAAAAACCTAATTCTGTCTCAAGGTGGACACAACATATTTTACTACCGTTGAAAAACAAGGATCTGTGGTAAAAACTTCAGTTATTCTAACAATCATTATTTTTCACCAAATTAACACAATTAAGATAACACTGTGGCATAAAGGAATGCTAGTAATATTTTTGAAATAAAAACTTACAATAACCAGCGTAGCACAGCCTTTTTCATTATAGCACTTACCTGAAATAAAAAAAATATATATATATAAAGATTGTTATTAAAAAAATAAACAAAAATAAAACAATTAAAACTGTTAAAATATAAATATACGTATACAATATAATATAAATGTTGATAATAGCTAGATACGAGGGCAGTTCAATAACTCTTTAGAAAGGAGGGACGATTTTATTTTATTTTCTCGTTTAATTGACCTAATAATGACGCATAATACTGTCCATTCATCGTTTGCCTATTTTCCAAATAGTCAATGGTGATAATACCACGTGCATCCCAAAACGCTGTAGTCATAACCTGTCCAGGGGATTTCACCGTCTTTGCCTTCTTTGAACCCCATTCGCCCTTAGCAATTCACTGTTTTGGTTATTCTTTCGTCTCAGGAGTGTAGTGGTGTATCCGTGTTTCATCCCCACTTACTAATTTGCGCAAAAACTCATCTGAGTTGCGACGCATGTGCTCCAAAAGTGCTCAGCTGAGAGCAAATATTTTTTCTCGCAGATATTTTTTTCATATCCAATTTATCATGGAAAATTGAAACATGAAATGATTTGAAAATTGACAGATACCTAATGAGGAATGATGCTTACTGAAAAGAAACCATTAGCGATAGTACGAACAGCATCGTAGCGTTTCTAAGGATTTATTGACCTAGCCTCGTATATTCAGAATAATGTGAAAACATTTACATGGAATGTGTTATTATTTATGAGTATGCCTCAATCAACAAAGGGATCAGGCATCCTCATCAATAATTAACATATGCTGCAGGCACACCGATGCCACGTGAGTCAACCAATAACTCATGGCATTGACTTCACACATCATTATATACATTGGCGTCACAGGCAACGATGGATCACAGCTACAGACGGCCACAAACAAGGACTCAACTACAGACACCTACGATCATGAGTCCCCAGAAAAAGGACGCATGCAATTATCTGCGTACATATATTTTATGACTGATCAATCATGTGTGCACCGCAATAAAGAGATAGGGGTGGCAATAAGATGATGATGTATGCAAGTGTCAATTTTATAAAATTAAAACAAAAACATTAAGATAAGCAATTTTGTATAAACAGCCCTCTAAGGAAAAATAAACTTCACTCTAGGGAACATTCGTCGAATCAAATTAATTCTTTGCTTTTCAGGTACACCGATACGCTTCGTACCCCCACTCATGGTGAATGGCACTCAACCAGACGTTTGATAAATTTTTTTAATCCTCAGTAATTACCAATCCGTTTGCCTCCACTTCTTTGCTCTTCAGGTACACCAACCATCAATGGTAAGGAAAGGTTCGCAAAAATCTAGAAACCTTGATCGGTAAAGATTCCACGGGTATCCTTCGGCTGAATGAGTAGAGTATACGGCTCAGCGAATCCGTGATTAACAGAATACATGAAAAAATTGCAATGTATCCTTTGTCAAGGACGCGGACATAAAAAATGTGCACGGCCACTTCGAAACACCTGGACCATATCTCTCATGTCTTCATTCATGAATTTTATTTTATGACATATTGTTGCAAAACGATAACGATCTGACGATCCAAATTGGCCCAACGAAAAATCACCAGATGCTGGAGCGTTCAATATCTCACGAAACAGAAACGACAAAGAAGAGACATCAAATATAAACAGATTTTATGATCCTCTTTGTTCTAACGCCGACTGCATTTTCCTTCCTGGAAATCATTCCGATAAGAACAACAAACCATTAGGGGTAGGATAGTACTTTTCGTATATTGTGGCACTCAACAATTCACATTTCCACCGAAAGATAAATATATTCAAAAATAATAAATCGAAAGTTAAAACGAAAACGTTTGTTTTTGGATTACTTTTTTACTAATTAAAAAAGCAATTTGGGTGATGGAAATCTTTATGTGGACCTTTACAATTTCTTCTGTTAAATGGAAACGCTGATATCCGTCAAGTGGCTACCGCCAGTGTTGATACACATTTGTATCCGTTTTATCGCATTTTTCATGACTTTCCACAAGATTTCTGGTGATAACTGCTCGCATTCCTGTCGAATATTCTGCTTGATCGTTGCGATCGTCTGAGGCTTGTTGACATAAACACGCGACTTGAAGTAGCCCCAAAGAAAGAAGTCCAGGATGGTTAAATCGGGCGATCTTGCTTCATAATATTGTGGGTCGTGCTGTGTGTGCGGTTGCAACGTCTTGTTGAAACCACATGTTCACCAAGCCCCACTCATCCAATTTCGGCAGTAAGAAGCCGTTTATCATGGCCCTGTAGCGTGCGCCAGTAACAGTGACCCTATTGCCGATGGCGTCCTTAAAAAAATACGGCCCAATCACTCCTCCCGTGAACGTCGCACCACACGGTGGCTTTGATTGAATGTAATGACTCTTCGTGCATCTCACGCGGATTTTCAGTGCCCCAGAAACGAATATTTTGCTTATTGACGTAACCGCTGAAGTGGAAATGCGCCTCGTCGCTCATGATGATTTTCGACACAAAATCGTCCTCTTCATTGTTGAGATTAAGGATGGCTTGACAGTAATTCACACCCTACTGACGGTCAGCAGGCATTAACTGATGCACTGTTTGCACTTTGTACGGGAACATGTGTAAGTCTTTCAATAAAATTCGCTGTACGGTCCGTTTTGTGATGCCCGATTGTGTGGCTCGTCGTCTGGTTGATGTTTCTTCGTTCTCAGCGACATCGGCTGCCACAGCCACGATATTCTCGGCCGAACGACCAATCCGGTGGCGGCCACGCCCTGCATGGTCTCCTGTGGTTCCAGTCTGTAGAGTCGAGTAGCCAAGCGGCGGAATATTTGCCCGGTCGGCTTGACACGATTAGGAAATCGACCTCGAAATTCACGCTGCGCTAACACCACCGACCGATTATTGGTAAAAAAAAAAAACGACATAATTATTCCATGTTCTTGCGGAGTATAGCACTCCATTGCTTATCTGTTTGTATACTGCAGCTGTCTAGTCCACAAATATCAAATATGATTAACGTACAACGTCATTTGCAAAAATTATAACATTTTAACCGATAGGGTGATTAACCACCTTGTACATAATCCACCACTGTATGCGAAGATATTAACCCAAGTGAACTGATTTATCATAGGTTGCAAATAAGATGGTAGAAAATTGTTCCTAAAATGCAAATTTGCCAAGTTGTGAAATTCAAAATGATCTTTAGCGCGATTTCGGGTGTACAGGCGGCGACGTTTATATCTGTATGTTGGGGATACATTTGTACATTATCAGCGAGTATGTGGAAGAAATTGACGCAAGGCTATGACCTTGCCCGGAAAAACTAATTATTATGGACAATTTAACAAGCCTCAGGACTTTCTAAATAAGGCCAAGACCGGATCCCGGCTGTGGTGCCGATGATGATGATGATGATATGGTAGACAGCAACAAAAAAGACATGAGGAGAAAAGAAGAAAAACTGGCCAAGAACTGACATCTAAAAGGAATTGTCGGAAGCAATAAAAAGCAGTTTTGTATAGGTAGCAAGAGCCATCGCGTCCTCTTTTTCCATTAATGTAATTAAAATCATTCGATTAGTGCGTTGTTCTATTGTTTTCGTTGTAACATTCAATATATAAAGTTTAACATGGTATTACAATACATTTATATTCCTAAAATGTAGTTTCGAAAAAGTAAATAACATTTTATATATAATCAATTACTAATCAGTGATTATCATTTCAGTGTTCCGTGGTAAACATGTTGAGTCACCGCCGAATTGGCGACCTCGGCGAAATCTATACATAGAGTAAAACAGTCCCCCAAAGAAAATTTCGTCATTCAGCCTGCTTGGCTCACTCTGCATGCTAAGATAGTTAGATGAGAGAGAGTAGTATGGAGGTACTAGCCCACATATAAACCAAGGAGAATCGAAAGAAGTCATCATTAGAACCAGAGCATTAACGTACCTACCACAGCATAAGTAGCGAATTCAATAGTTTTTTTTTGAAGACGAAAATCCTATCTGCAACCGTACGCAATGTTACAGTTTAATTTTGGGCTGCAATATGTTTTCTGTGTAACTTGTGAATGGCACATTGCTGAGGAGAGTGGAGCAACTAAATATGTAGGAGATGCAACACTCTGCATGCTATGTTACGGTCTCGTTTCAAAAGTTTTAAATTTACCCACAGATAAAACGTTTCACTTAAAACCAAATTAAACAAAACAAATGTTTATAGAATAGTTCTGACTAATCGCGCGGAGTCAGTAAATGACGATAAGAAATATTGCTCTTAAAATACACCTAGCATTCAGTGTAAAAGTGTTTTCTTCTTTGATTTTTAATCCGATATTTAGGATTTTCGAAAAGCATAATTTACCATGAACAGAAAAATGCATAAGCATATAAATGAGAATATTAAAAGCTCCTCCATATCCTTGTAGCGAGTTCATCGCAGAAATTAAATCCAAAGTACTGGTATTTGGAGTCTTCAAAAATGTATCTTTAAAAATATAAAAATCAAGTCCTTGAGGGAATTTTTCTCCTTACTCTCAGGTGACTTGGTATAAATCGTTCCGACTTGTTCCCGTAATTCCATGAATTCCTTGACGGCAAATATAATTGCGTTGGTGGGAAAAATCTGCTCTACGATGGGGTGCTTTAGGAAGCGCCTTAAAATTCCATTTCTCCAGACGAATCGAAAGGAAGATGAATACAACTATTCATTCAAGGATAGCAAACAAATCCCAGGGCCCAAAACGAAACTATCGCTGACGAACTTTATTAATTACGTCCAGGACTTTTTCAGTCATCTCATTAGCATCGTCGTTGCTTGAACTGCTCTTTAAGGTCTTGCAAAATAAATATACAACGACTTAGGAAGGCAGCTGTAGTTACTATAGCAGTAGTCAGGTTGTACTTGTAGTTTGCAGTGGAAAGAGTCTTTAGCTGGATGCTTGATGTCAAAAGTAGTTTCGCATTATAATCCTTAAAATAGGAGAAAAACTATAACAGTACGACAATAAGGCATAAACGAAGAGTGCTCGACAGAGTTGGTAACTGCATTTGGAAATTTTTAATTGCCACTCGAGATTTATTCACTCTTCCATGGAGCCCTCTGCATGGATGATTCTTATCCAGAGAGGAGTCACGGGACAATGGTTAATTATCCACTTGGCTTGTCACTTCACTCCCACAGAGCATAATCAATATCATAGCTGGACAGAATGATAAAGCAGTGGTCTGTGTGATGTCGACTAGGGCGAGGACAATAATGACCGTACTCAGCAGAGTAACCTTATATCAGTGTCACATTGTTCTGTTGATCCTGTCTGTTCGACGAGTACACAAAAACACAGTGATGGAGATGATTCATGTTGAAAATAAGACAGACAACAAGACGCAAAAACAGGCGCTTACAAAAGGTGCGCTTGCATTCATTTCCATTTGGCATTTCTCTAGTTAGGATTTGAGTTCTGAACTTTCTTCAAACAGATGTTCCGTGGGACAATTAATTGAAAAAACTAATAACTAAGTGCAACCAACAGGGACATCCGTCTGGCATCATATTTCATCATCATTGTACGAATAGGACTAGACGAGTTTACGCAGATTGTATTCCACTGACAGACGTTTCATCATCAATGACAAACTCGGAGCAACGAATTCGTTTTTATTTTAATTTATGTAAAGGTGTGCCAAGGATATATTGCATCACACACAACCGTTGCGATACTGGTACACCCTCAGAAATTGTTTATTTATTTGTAGTTTCTATGGCTTTGCAGTGGGACCAGCGCATCGGTCCCTGTTGCCATATATAATGGATGCGAGCTTCGTGTTTTTTGTCCTTCCGGTTTTGGTTTGTTGCGAGTTTTTCTATGCCAGGTATTTTGAACGCAAAACTGCACCAGTTCGAGGTAGAGTGCTGGAATGCTAAAATTCCCAACTATGGATAGGTTGGCACTATTCGCTTAATGATTTAAATACACACCTGTCAGGTTTTGTGGTTTACCAACTTTGCAGTTTGTGAACGATTTAGTTACCCGTAGTGTAGACCTTCTCCCTTCCGTAGGAGGCGTCGCTAACATTTGTTCAAGAGACTGTGCAAAGGTCATCCTGCTGAGGTCAACTTTAGGAAAAGACGAAAAATACAATGAATTTTAATGTTTTCATACCCTTAAATATTTTTTAAGAACAACATCAATACAAAGCGGGTAGTCTAATGCGGAAGGACGTTTTTTTTCTTGTTCTTAGAATGTGAACGTTAAATCGTTTTCGTTGCCGTAGGTTAATTTCATTGTGAATCCGTGATTTTTACTTGATTCCAGTTTTTTCTTTTAAATATACTTCTCTCAGAAAACATGATCCTACAACACTGGCATCAAATCAGATGACTGTTAAAGCTATTTTCGAACAGTTGCAAATTATTGCCCTCCCAAGCTACTCGGATTCCATGGGATTCCTTGGAATAACGTCACGAATCGAAAGAACAGTCTCCATGGTAATATTTGAAAAAAATCAAATGTCCGCCACGGACCTTTAACGTGAATATAGCCTGAATGTCAGAGCTACGTTGCCAATTATGTGACAAACAAGTTGCTGAATTCTCTCAAGAAGTTCATGAATATACTAAGCCGCAGAACTCCAAGTATATGAACAAAATTCAAGTATTGGTATTATTTGAAATTTGTAAAGTAGAAGAAGTTATGTCGCAGCAATATTTTAGCCTTACTTCTTCGACGCCGACACATTACCATTAACTGTGGCACCCGGAAAATCAACGGTTTCCTTAGATTTAATAACCTGGCATATTGAATGTTTCATAGAAATACAACCCCCAACGTTTACCCATTAGGACCACTGTGGGGGTTCTCCATATCACACGGAAAACCAACCCACAATTTCAACCGACCATGACAGTTAACAGCGCGTCACTTTAACCCAACTCCCCATAGCATACACCCAAATCCGCAATAGCATACATTCCTAACTTTGCAATAAACACACGCCAAAACTCGCAACAGAATACAATTCAACAGAATATATTCTAAATCATCCCCGCATACATTTTCCCAAAATTGCTTCGGTCAATCCTTTACTGAATTCATATTCCCTCCTTGCGACCAAGCAATCTTAATTTCCCCGAAATTCATATGCCGTAACAAAACGCATATTCAAATCTACAACGAACATTAACCATCACCACCAACTATACCGAGCCGCATACGTTTCCCAGAAATTACTTCGGTCAATATCTTATCTAAACGATATTGCTTGCTTGCACCCAAACAATTCCAATTCCCCCGTAACCACTTCATTTCCTCCTTAAATCATACTTCTTGTCTGTGGCCAAGCGACAGCTAATTTTCCACGAAACAATCACAACGACCAAGACCCTTGATCATACTCGGCTATGCCAATTTCCCGGTATACACAACCAACGAATCCAACTCAGCTTATACGGCAAGGATTCCCTGGAACTAAATTCTTATGCAGGCATAGCAACTCTTCTCGAAATTCTTAGTAAGTGGCAGCGAGTTTACCGCCACGACGCGATAAATAGATTTTTCCCATTCTGTAGTCAGTCGAGCTCCAACCGCCAAGCCACACACACCGGGTCAGTCGGGTCCCAACCGCTCAGTGCTACTAAAATATTTCGGAGGAAAGTTCTGAACCACGCGAGGCAAAACGGAGCGAGTGCTCGCGGGAGGTTGTAACTTAATAAGTAATAGTATTTGTAAGCAAACAAGGCATAGGCCGGAACAGTGATTCGCCGAATTAAGAACGAACAAGGACGATCGTCCTCACCACACGAGGTGCCCGGGTGCGTAGTCTTCAAATTCTCAAAAGATTTATCAAATAAGGACTGTAAAAACATTTTCGAACAATGTATACAAAGTGACAAATTTCGTTTAGGACCATAACAATAAAAGAGAAAGTTTACAACCAAACATGCCGCAAGTGTTTCATTTTTCTCTTTCTTGGCGGACGATTATCGACGCAACGGGCGACTATTCTTCTGTGAAACCCCGGCGAACGACCTTCAGCGACTTAGACGGTGGGAGTTTGGTGAACCCCGGGCCCTTGCTGGCGCCCCGACAAAAACCAACCACATCACCCCCTATTATTATTATTATTTATTGGCCTGTAGGAACCCGGAAATTCATGACCTCACCGACTAGACTCCGCCATCATTCCCTGTCCTGTACACTCTCCTTCCACCCCCGACCATCTGATCCGATCTCCTCTAGGTCAAACCTAACATTGCCCCCCCATCTCCGTCGCTTCCGTCCACCCGGTCTCTTTTCCGTTGGTCTACCATCAAGAATTCTACGGGCGGTCCTATCGTTGCCCATTAGCGCATGTCCGGCCCATCTTATTCTTCGCGACTTGATTACTCTCGCTAGTGTAGGTTTGCGGTATAGCTCTTCCAATTTGTGGTTATGAAATTTCCTCCATTGTCCTGCCTCCTCGTCATATCTCCAAAGATACCCCTTAAAACTTTATTCTCGAATACGCGGAATTTGTTTTCTTGCCGTTTTGTGAGATCCCATGTTTCGCATCCCTATAGAGCAATCGGCATGATTATGGTTCTATAGACACGAAGCTTTATATTACGTGATAGCAGTTTGGATTTCAACAATTTACAACTAGCGTTGCCGGAGTGTAGTCTTTTGTTAATTTCCTTCGACATTTCGTTACTGGGCGTCAGTATCGTTCCCAGATATTTAAATTCTTTAACTTTTTCAAATATCTTGCCTCTGACGTTTATATGTGTTCCCTGAGGTCCACCTGCTCTCGACGTAATCATGTATTTTGTTTTATCTTCATTTATCTCTAGGTACACCTCTTCTGCCGCTTGCATGATGATTTAACAGGTTTTACTTACAGTTTCTAGATTATCGCCCAGAACGGCGATGTCATCCGTATATGCGAGCACTTGTGTGAAAATGGCTACGAATATTGAGGTTTTCCACTCGTCCGGAGTGACTGCCTTATCCCATATTGTTTGAATGAGCTGGTGGATCTTTCCAACGGTTGCCTCTCCTTCATGCTTGTTACACGCAACGCCTACCCTCCCGTAATACTCACCCTCTTTGGGGGCCACCCACCCACCATTGACAGGATTCACCTTCATGTGAAGCCCCATATGTTGATTAATCCAAATCAACATATCCAATCCAATGAGTACCTGTAAAAGTTCATTAGATACAAAGTGCATATACGGGCAAATCATGGAATCCAGATACCACATCTGGGACAAATCCATGACGGCACAAAGAAAATAATGTGCTACTCAAAACAAAGAACAATTCTATGGTAACGAAGCAATAAAGTATACAAAATATCTTTGCCATCGTTGACCATAAATGAACACTTGTGTAAATACGGGATTCTAAGAATTGTATACACGCATCCACCCAATCAGATCTCGCAGATCGTAAACATTTTCAATGTTTATGATTATAAGGAAATGTACTGCGAAGGATACCTCATGTGTATCAAAAAAAGATCTATTGAGTAAACAATGGATGGATCTTTCGGTCTGCAAGACCGAAAGAGAGATAAGGGTGGCTATGTATGAACGTCATCCGGTTTAGACACTTCTAATCAAGAGTCTGATTCGGAATCGCGTGCTTGACGGACGTTAATAAAAAAGTCCATCGCGATCCTTAAAAATAAAAATAACCACAGAGTCTGTGCGCAACGAATATCCTCAACGGACATAATGAACGAGTCGAATAAATCCGTAAAAAACTAATATTCAAGGGTTGCGCGGTTGATCGTGTGTGATAGAGTTGTGCGTGCTATACTACTGTGTAATATGGGCAAGTAAGACAAATTAAACGTAACGATGGTGTGCAGTTAGTTTAGTGGACACTCTATAATAAAATAAAGTTTAAATAAATATAACAATAAACTCAAAAGTGTGTTGCTTTTATCTAAAAGACATTCCCCAGATAGAATTGTGCGCGCTATGCTAATGTATAATACAGATAATTAAGACAAATTAAACATAAAAATTGTGTGTAGTTAGTGTAGTGGTCATGTTATAATAGAATAAGGTAAAAGTTTCAATTAGAACTTAAAGTGTTTTCTAATATCATGTGCGTGGTGAACATTATGTGTTACGTATTGTGTAATATATAATATATTGTGGCAATCAATGCGTAACATTTCTTGAAATTAAGTAAGTGCAGGTTCCGCATTTCAAATTAAAGGCCACCAAAAGCCTCAACAGGATTACGCCTCAATGTAGTGCACAATTTTCTTTAACATGCTTCACAAGCTCTGCCGGTATGCAGTCGACTCCGGGAGCCTTGTTGTTTTTCAATCGATTTATTTCGTCTACAACTTCGTTGAAAGATGGCTCTGGGATCTGAGGCTCGGCTGTATGTACGCCTGGTGCGTTTATTTGTGGTTGATGGGTGCATACATTGAGCAGGTTTTTAAAGTACCGCTTCCATCTTGCCACGATATTGTTTTTTTCTGTGAGCAAACAGCCGTTTGTGTCTCGAATTATTTTGGCTTGAGTAAATAGCAGGGAGCTTTTAGTCATTTTTACGTTGAAAACGTCCAGGATCTCAGCAAATATCCTATCGTCCCATCTACCCTATAGATGCATCTTGCACCCGTAATGTGTAGCACCTTTTTACTTATTCACTTTGCTGTTATTATCAAAAGAGCATTTTGAGTATGTGCGATAAAAGACAAGAGAAAGGCTGAATGAAATAAGAAAGTTAGTGGGCTCCGGTACGGATCCCTGGGGAATTGCGATCTTATTAAATGAAGATTTAAGGCCATTGCTCATTGAAAACAGTGGTTTCATCACCACCTCAGGAATATAGGAGCTTCAAAAACTGCCCCCAAAAATCCCTTTAAGTTCTTCACATGTACCATACTATTCTTATCACTGATAAGGCCGGTCGGTTTCATTATAAATGCTAAGGAAATGGTAAAAATGTAATATAAGGGTGGAGGTCGAAAAAAAAATTTTTTTTATTAGACTTCTCTCGGGAGAGACGAACCTATAGCGCCGAGTGGGCGCCCCGAAATGCCATCAAATAACTGTTGCAGTTCTTTTTGAACAGTTGCAAGTTGTAACGCTCCGGGAACACTCACGTGGGAAGGGAGTTCTACAGCTTCCCCGCTCTGTAACGGAACGAGTTCTGATGCAGGGAGGTTCGCGCCATCGGGAGATAAACCACAAACGGGTGTGATCCGTCGGATTGCTTGTGGAGCGCATATAAACAGAATTGCGTGGAACAATACCACGAATCTCTGAAGAACAGTACCCGTGGCGATATTGAGTCAATAAGATAAAGTATGGCTCCTCGATAGTATAGTGGTTAGTATACCCGCCTGTCACGCGGTAGACCGGGGTTCGATTCCCCGTCGGGGAGCCTCTGGCGCAAGAATAATGACCTTGCCCGAAAAAAACAAATCATTATGGAAAATTTAACATGCCTCAGGACTAGCTAAATAAGGCCAAGACCGATTCCCGGTTGTAGTGCCGATGATGATGATGATGATGATGATGATGATGATGATGATGATGATGATGCTGATGATGATGATGATGATGGTGATGATGAAGATAAAGTATTTATAGAGTCAATAAGATGAAGTAGTAGGACGTTGTAGGACGAAGTAGCTGTCAAAATAATCAAACGGTACCGTCTATCATCCGAGAGTTAGAAAACGGAGAGATAAGTAGGATATGAGGCAGAAAGGTAGTGTACACAACATTGAAAGCTAGGAATTAACTGATTTGTGACTACACCGGGACGTCTCATTAATTATTGAAAATATGTGGGGGTTGGTTATATCTACTTGACATGGGCACTAGTTCCACTCAACACTCCAGCACTTACCATTGGTTTCTCTGAAAATTGTCCACGACCACACTTCGAGCAAGCGAAAAAAATAAAAAGGCACGCAAGTATTTAATTATTAAGTGTTCTTTATTTAATCTACGTTATGGCATCGGCACATGCGCGTAACGCTGGGAGTTCACAATACAATTCACCTAATGCTTTTACTGGGAGTTCACAATATAATTCACTTAATCCTTTGACTGGGAGTTACAATATAATTCACCTAATCCTTTGACTGGGAGGTAACAATATAATTCACTTAATCCTTTAACTGGTGGGCGCCTACACTCCTTCAGGATCGTTGAAAATGTCAAACGAAGTTCACTTTAACGAACAAAACGAATTTCTCGACTAGGCGACTAAAAGGAAACACTGCATTTCAACTCGCATACTTTGACCGTGTTAAAACAAAACTGGCTACTTTGTAACGCGGCTGGTAAAAAGGTAACGCTAAGCGGCGCGACTGCCCGCTGTGGTGATAGAAATCTGACTCCCTGGTGATCGTCGTCTCGACTTCCATCAACCGCCACAAAGATGGATTCTTTGATCTAAGGGTAGCCAATCCGACCTTCCCCTTGGTGATAGCCAATGAGCAATCGAATTGGAGTTAAATGGGCGGATTTCCCATATGCCCGTATAGGACAAGTACGATGCCCCTTCGCCTGCTACACAGACAACGAACGGTTCTGCACCTGTTCAAACAAAGGAACGAGCATAAGCGGCTGCAGGCATTGTTGTCATAATTCATCGTGATGAACGCCTGAGAACGAAATAGGTCTCTGAGTCCTAAGTAAACAGAAACGCTATTTCAGGGGTCATACGATGAGATGCAAATCGTTTGTGGTTTAGCCGATGTTACATAGAATCATAATCGTGTTTACTTAGGCGTTCACGATCATGCCGTTGTAGGCCATACATTCTTCGGTGACGATAGGTTAACCGAAGATTTGAGATTTGTTTGTATAACTGTGCTGGTACATGGGAACGATGGTGAGGAATTTGCCTTGCAGATGTGCAAGCATACGTCTCACCCAGGGTGGCCATGGACCAGTGGTTGGTAAGTAGAATAAACACAGTGAGGCTACTGCGTGTTTGTTTTAGTTTACAGGCAGGAGCATCATAATTGTTGCTCAAGTAACAATCATGTTCATGCCCAAATCCTATAATCGGTTGCTGACCGATAAAAGGGAATTGGCTACAATGTTTGCAAACCTAAGGATATGGGGGCAATATTTAATTAACAATGGCGCAAGGATAATAACCTTGCCCGGAGGAACAAATTATTATGGACAATTTAACAAGTCACGGATAAGTACCGGATACCTGTGGAGAGACTTGCTAAATAAGGCCAAGACCGATCCCGGTTGTAGTGCCGATGATGATGATTTAATTACCAAATGGTAGGGAAACTATCGGCTGCAGCTGTGTCAACAAGTACGCTGGTCGGCGTGTCTTCTTGGACCAATGGATTGTTGTTTGAACGACCGACCGATGGTTCAGCAGATAAGGCAAGGGTGAACGTATCATGCACGTGTATGAGAAAGTGTTTCGCCTTGACATGTTCGGGGATTAATGTCGGTTACATGACGAGGTAACCGAATTAGATTTCAGGAACATGATGCGTTGGGTGCAAGCATGCCCGGGGTGAAAGCTTGATGCCACGGCAAGGTGGAAGGTGATGCAGGGTAGCTTACGCTGCTCATTTGCAGGTGAGTATAATGACTTGCCTGGTAAGTGGGAGAAGGTTAATTAAAAGGGAGTAGGTGGTTCTTTGGGAATGCCTTAGAGAACCCCCACAAATACAACACAATTATCAGAACAAAAATTAATTTAATTGACAAAAAAAAAGTATTCCGTGCCACATTCATACACATATAGTATTAATTCCATACAGGTTACATTTCCTAAGCAATATAAACGGAAAACGTACATATTTTTTATGAGAGAACAAATGTTTTATATCCCACGTATCATATCCCACGTATCATATTTGCATACAATCCCTAATATCCACTTTACAGGCTTTGTCTTCCGCATTAATGCATCGTTTCCTTTCATTTATAAGCCGCCTAAACCCATCAGATATTTTAATTCCAGACCAAAAACAGTCATAAAACTGAAATCGAATTCGCAACGTAAAGTCTGCAAATCAATGCAAATATATCCACACCGCACCTGTTACTACATTCCTTTCCTTCCACAGAAAAAAAAATTAAATGATAAAAATAAAAAAAACCTAAAAAAAAGCGAAACATCAGTCGAAAGTAATCCTTTCATAAACTTAATTTCATTTTGAATGGTAAAATAAAACACTACACTACATGCACACTGTGTGGCTGCAAAAATGAAAAACTAAAAACTTCAAAAACAGACCAAAAAAATGGAAAAAGGGACACCCTGAAACATAAACCTTTCGTAACCATATGGCGTGTAATCGCCGTCAATAGTTACAAATAGATACATTCAACGAAACGTGAAACAAGATGCCGAAAAGGACCAACAACAAAATTCGAATACCGACATAAAATTTATTTCATCGGCCCCAAAAACGCAAACAAAATATTAGCATTACGTGTGTTGAAGTAATGTATCTAAAGAAAAACGAACATGTGCACAAGAGGGGGAGCAGTTGTGGTAGCGGCAGGGCTAGCCCTAGTGACAGGGAACAGCAATATGCTGTTCGACATCTTTCCACCCTTAACCCCACTACTC
This sequence comes from Microdon myrmicae, assembly GCA_963931805.1. Lineage (NCBI taxonomy): Eukaryota > Metazoa > Arthropoda > Insecta > Diptera > Syrphidae > Microdon > Microdon myrmicae. The sequence continues at coordinate 52,136,946 of OZ007497.1, read as the reverse complement.
TAAGGGTGAGATACAACTTCGACACCTGAGCATGATTCCGCAAATTCACAGTTTTGAAAAATCCTCACACATTCGTCGCCGTCTTTCCTTGCTCCAATGTTTTTACACCTTTGACAGTTGGATGTGTGATAAATTTACATAAAATTAATTAAAACTAAGGGCTGAGAATTTTTAGGTTTTTCTGTGTTATTTTGTTTTTGTTTTTAGGTTCTTTTTTGTGTTTTGAAAGCTGACGGTATTGAGCATATTGATGCTTCTGCTGTCGGCGCCGAATGTATCAAATTATTTTAGATATCCTGTAGGTTTTACTTGTGCGGTGGATTTTAAAACATTTTTTTTTTGTTTTCAAAGTTAGCTTGTCGATGCGTGTGGATAATATAATGAAATAACAATGACCTTGTGCGGTGTTATCCAATTACATCATTAATAGTATTCTTACCTCAGTATATTACCATTATCATGTAAAGCTGGATATTTATTTGGAAACAAGGAGTATTCTTGAAATTCGGCCACAGCATGCTAGGACGGGTTTTGTCTCACTGGGGAGATAGAATATTTCAAAACATGCTGGAAGAAAAGGGGGTTTGTAGCTGTTTGTGCTCCGTGTACCACCGAAAAAGAAATAAAATACATTTATTTATACTATTACTATACTACTATTTATTAGTCTATAGGAACCCGGAAGTTCATGCCATCACCGACTCGACTGCGCCATCGTTCCCTGTCCTGTGCACTCTGCTTCCAAGCTTGACCATCTGATCCGATCTCCTCAAGACAATTTTATAGAGACATTTTTCATACAGCACAAAATTTGCCATTGTTTTGCATGAAGGCTCTTTTTTTTAACGAACACAACACTGAACCTGTATTGTGAGCGAACCCAATTCACCCATACCCAAACACAATAACAAAAGCCGAGGCCATCGACATATCTAGAGAATTCTAAATGATAGATGTGACCCTATTGTTATTTTCAGCCACTTTCGCGCTTGATTCGTGAATGTTCATAAACTGATGAGAAACTATGACCAACCCATTCCGCAGGGAAGTAAATCACTGTGTTTGAAGTATGATGATGAATCAGCAAGCGACACTTGAACCGGAAGGTTTAAAGCGGCGTTGGACTTGAAAGCATTCCAAACGGAGTCCTACTGACCAACCTAGAAAAAGTCTGCACAATCTACACCAAGTGACCGGAATTCTGAAGAGTTCTGATACCATAGTGTAATAAACCACCGCAAAGGACAATCATCATACCGCCCCAATTTTTTTGCTGAGCACAGCTGAGAAGATACTGGAAACCGTCATCCTTTCAAGATTTGAACAATATACGGCGCTCAAAGGGGGATTCTCAGAAATGCAGCATGGTTTCAAACGAAAACAAAGTACAGTGCATGCAATCACCTAAGTGTGCAGAATTGGAGATGAAGCATTGGTGAACGCCAGATGGCTTTGTGCCACTAAGTAGTACTGTGCAGTCGATTGTCTGGAACCGCATTATAAACGCGCTGCATCAAGTGAGAATACCAAACAACTTGCCTGAAGCTAATATACTCACAGCTAGGTCAGCTTTTCGTAAGAGGCGACTAAAGGCCGAGTGTGATCCCAACGCCGTGTCGCCCGGTGAAATACCACCCCATCAAGCTATAGGCTCTGTAAAATGGTCGCCAATACATCTTTGACCTTCTATCGAAGCTTGGCTGATGAAGCGGTTCGAGAAAATGTTGGTTTAGGTGCTAAATCGGTCGAAAGATGAGATACCACCCCGTCGAGCTGTACATTCTGCAATATCATCGGCAGAAATTTTCGACTATATTTCGGATGTATGGCTGATGGCCTGGACTAGCACGGAGATAAGTCATGATGATGCCTTCTGAGATAAAGAATTCCGGAGGTAAACAACCGAGACTCGGGGGGGGGGGGCTCGTTTTTGGGGCTCTGTCGACGTTCGACTACTAACGGCATTTTGTAATATCAGGACAAGTTTCACCGATACGAATGTAAAAGGCGTTCACCAATATTTGCAAACAGCGAAACCTGACCTTCTCGCCCTAACTGAGACCCAGGTCGAGTCGTCAACTGATTCGACATATCTTCGTTGGTCAGGATACGACTTGCATTCGAGATTTCGTTTTAAGGATGGAGTCTGCGTCTTCACGCCATCCAAACTGGCTTGTCAAAGGATGGAGGCGTTAGAACTCAATAACTTGGACATCATGTGGTTGAAGATCGTGCTGAGGACCGGTGACACTTTTCGGAGATCTTTCACATACCATCCACTGAATACGGATGAACCACCCGGCTTCTTAGATTGTCTGTCTGCTTGCTACATTCTAACAGAACTGACGGGGCAGGGAGGCTGGTAAGCTGGCGGAGATGTTCACTAGTAGCCGCAATTTGACTCAACTCATGGAGGAACTTACGTGGGTACCGGATACCCGAGGTGATTATGCGAACACCCTGGATCTGTTTTTGACATCCGAGCCGAGCATTTATAGTAGTATACCGTACAGTTTGTTGCGTCACTGGGAAACTCAGATCACCGCTTGGTATCGGTTGCGTTACCAATTGCATTTCAAACGAATAACCGACCTTCGCCGTATATGGAGGTATGGGGCTACTAACTGGGACGAGAATTGCGAGATTTTTTGGATCCTTTCCATGGTTCGAGGTGTGCTTAGGAGAGTCCGATGTTAACGCATGTGTGGAGTAGGTCACGGAGATTATTCTTCTAGGTATGGAGATGTATATTCCACATTCCATGAAACGAAATTCATCTGTAAACCTTAGTTTAATAAAAAATGGGAGCAGATTACAGTGGCAAAAAATAGAGCACTTAAACAATGGCGCTAAAACCCACTGAGGTTAACAGAATGGATTTTGTTAGAATCAGAAACGCGTGCAACGAGGCGATTGATACCGCGACGAATGCCTACAACGACAGAGTGACCAACAAACTCCTTGAGCGCACAATTGGTTCGCGGCCCTGCTGGTCGATGGCAAGAGCTGTCAGCAATAACTTCGCTTTCTCCTATTTTCACCCGTTGGTGACGGACAGCGGGACGTTAGCCACAAATTCAAAAGATAAAGTTAATGTATTAGCGAATTTATTTTCGGCGAATTCAAACCTCGAGGCCGGTCTTTTAGAGCCACATGTGATCGCGCCAGTACGGTCTTCGATGCGGTATGTGAGATTTCACCCGCGTATTATTCAACGAATTTTACGTGGACTGGACTGTAAGAAGGCAACTGGCCCGAACGGAATACCAGCAACTGTCCTTAACAACTGTGCTCCAGAACTGTCGCCGGTTTTTGGCAGACTCATTCGCTTATCTTATGGACTGAGGACATTTCCTACCTGCTGAAAAATCACCCGAGTTCAGCCAATTCCAAAGAGGGGAAAAAATGTGTCTCACAGAAAATTATATTGAAAAAGCTCATCAATGCCAAGTTTATTAAATATTTGGAGTGCAACGGACTTCTGAATGATTCAGTCAATGCGGATTCCGTGGCTGGCGATCCACGGGAGACCTTTTGACACTTATAACCGATATATGGACATCTGCGGTTGAGGGGAATGCTGGGGCAAGGGCCGACGCATTGCATATCGCCAAGGCTTTTGACCGCGTCTGGCACGGAGCATTGCTGAGCAAACTTCGTTCATATGGACTTTCCCAGTAGATTCACAACTCGAAGAAGAGCTTACTCGGAGATCGATCGATCCGGGTTTTTGTAGACGGCGAGTCTTCGGATTAGTAACCTGTTCATTCTGGGGGGCCTCGAGGTTCTATTTTGGCTCCAACCTTGTGCTTGCTTCACATAAATGATTTGTTGGAATCAACGGATAACAAAGTGTTCAGTTTTGCGGATGATAGTACGCTTGTTGCCTCTTTTTCGAGTGATCAGCTGATTAGTGCACCAACGTCGCACCAGCTGAAATGTAGCCAGATCGCCTCTTTGAATCGGGATCAGGATACGGTTCTTCTGTGAGAAAAGGCCCATTTCGTCGACTTAAATGCAACGAAGACACAATATACAACATTCACAAAGAAAAGTGGATCATCGGTTCCACAGCTGATGATGAATGGCCGGGCCCTCGAATCTGTGGAAAGCATGAAATTGCTCGGCATCACGGCCTGTGAGAATGTACGGTGGCATAAACATGTGTCGAACATCGCCAGGTCCGCCTCTGGAAAACTGACTTATGTTTTTAGAGCCAAGGAATATTTTACTCCGGCCCAACTTTTCTCCTTTATAGTTCCCAAATTAAATCGGCGCTCGAATATTGCTCTTATGTTTGGGACTCTGCTCCTAAGCATACCCTCAACCTAGTTGAGAGCATACAGAGCGGTCCGCTTGATCGGGGACACGACGTTGACGTCGAGACTACAGTTGGTACCACATCGAATGTGCGTATCTGAGCTCTGTCTGTTTTACAGATATTCTCACGGGTACTGTTATTCGGAGATTTGTGGTATTGTTCCGCGCAATTTGGTTTATATACGCTCCACAAAACACTCCGACGGATCACACAGATTTGCAGTTCATCTCCCGACGGCGCGAACATCTCTGCATCGGAACTCGTTCCGTTACAGAGCGGGAAAGCTGTGGAATTCCCTCCACGCACGAGTGTTTCCGGAGCGTTACAACCGGTAACTGTTCAAGAAGAACTGCAACAGTTATTTGGTAACATCTCGTTCGCCTATCCCGAGAGAAGTGTAATAAAAAAAAATTTTCACACACAGGATTTTAATATATCAAAACGAAGTCGACCCAAGTAAACGTCACGGAACGATAAGAGTATCGCAGGGCTCAGTCCTCCGACCACTATGTGAAATGTGATATATGAGGGGGCAGGAAACATGAATAAACCATCAGAAAATAAGATCATAGACTATGCAGACGACGGAGCAATAGTTTGGTAGCAAAAACGCTCCAAGAAATCTGTGAAAAATTGAATCGAGAGATTAGTCCACAAATGGTGAAGTAGAACTAACAAAGATCAAGACAGAAGTAGTCCAGCCGCAAAAAAGTATAACAATTTAGTCTATGTGTTGATGGACACGTCATCGAATCTAGCCCTACCAAAAAATATCTACGGGTTATACTGGATCAGAGCAGGTTGTTTAAAAACAGCATGAGCCACGTGGGGTACACGGCAGCAATGACACAGGCAGTACTAGAGAGACTGGTGGTGGCGGTAAAAGATCGTGCAGAATGCTCCTAGTCTCTCTGAGCAGATCCAATCCTCCTAAACGCAGCTCTCTTTCTAGCTCATGCATCAACCCACATAATCCGTCCAAAGAAGAGGAATTTTGAGGAACTGTGGGGCCTACCGGACGGTCTCCGCTGAAGGAGCCGCAGTTACTGTGTATTACTATCTATAGTCTTTTGCCATTTATCGGGTAGGTGATGAATGCCTGTTCAATGTTTTTTGTTTTGTTTTCTATATGAGATTATCTTATCGACTAACTTGAAAACTAGGGTACGGGGAACTTAATACGTGGATAAGAGCTGGGCTCCTCGATAGTATAGTGGTTAGTATACCCGGCTGTCACCCGGGAGACCGGGGTTCGATTCCCCGTCGGGGAGCCCCTGGCGCAAGACTAATGACCTTGCCCAGATAAAATAAATCATTATCGAAAATTTAACTAGCCTCAGGACTTGCTAAATAAGGCCAAGACCGGTTCCCGGTTGTAGTGCCGATGATGATGATGATGATGAATGCCTTCGGGGGAATGGGAGCGAACATACGGGACATAGTCTCTGCTTTCAACCCGTCGAAAGCCAGGACGATACTTGTCCCTATTCAATCCAAGTCGACATGCAGTCTCCACCACGGGACACCCCTGGATAGCTACTTTGGCACCCGCCAAGTAGTGAACCAATGCATGGAGCGACATCCTGAGAAAGGTTGGCGCAAGGTTAATAACCTTGCCGGGAAAAACAAATGATTATGGACAATTTAAAAAGTCTCTGATAAGGACCGATTACCGGTGGAGAGTATTGCTAAATAAGGCCAAGACCGGATCCCGGTTGTAGTGCCGATGATGATGATGATGGTGATGATGAATGTCTTCGCGATAGAAACTTGGTGGTTTCGAGGCAAAATAGCCATCAAGCCATTTTCGCACATCTTCAACTCTCGTAAACTGCTGGTCTTACAAATAAGACGACATCGACCTGAATAAATGATAATCAGAAGGAGCCAAATTTGGAGAATACGCCGCGTGTTGGATAACTTCCCAGCCTAAGGAGAATATTAGTTCCTGGGTTGGTTTTACTATATGTGAACGAGCATTGTTAAGGGGAATATCACGTTGCACCCTCCTTGGTTCGTAAATGGCCTTTTTTCTTCTATCATCTTCATAATCTGCACCACAACCGGGATCAGGTATTGGCCTTATTTAACAACTCCTAAAGCTTGTTAAACTTTTTACCATAATTTGTTTTTCCGGGCAAGGTTATTAGCATCACTTAATTTGATCAATTGAGCCTGATAACGTATAGCTGTAACAGTCTGACCACGTTCCAGAGACTCGTAGTGAATGACTACTTTCCAAACCCACCAGATACAAAGTGACACTTTCTTGGCATTGTTGAAGTCCGGGACGCCGTGCTTCCTCGGTATGAGGGAAGAGCGTGGACTTATTATTTTTTTTTGATTGACTGTTATGATTTTCCAAAAACAACTCACTTATAATTCACGTACAACTGGCTTTTAAGATTTCCCAATTGCGACTATTCTGTTTATTTACAAAGTCAATCAAGCCGAAATCTGCTTTAGCGCTAATTATTATTTAAACAACAATAACAAACAATTATTTAAAGTTAATAATTAATAAACTTAATATGTTATTGCGACGCTAGCTGCTCCATAACAAATCATTCTCAACCTTTCTTTACGGCTGACAAATATCAACTGAACTTTTTTTTTCTATTTTTTTCTCTCTGACTTTTCACATTCAATTCGGACGAAAATCCAAGTTGCTATGTTTTCAATAAATAAAAAGGTGCAGGTTATTAAGTGTGCTGTAACTGGTAATATTGTGAATGTTTATGAATGGTATGTATTAAGTGAGAATGTAATATATGTTAAGTGAAGTTTTTAAGGATGTGTTAGGAGATTCAGTGTTAAATTTAATAAGGGTAGTATTCTGGAATACAACAGCATGAATATATCCTAACTGTTCTGCAAGATCTTCTTGAGTTTGACATGGATTTTCATCCAGTAAAATGTGAAGTTCTTCAAATTTTTTACTGCACCTCGAAGTTGAGCGTCCTCAAGACTAAAATTTCTTTCACGAAATCTCACAAACCCCCTTTTTTACTGTTGAATGACTTACAGAATGTTCGCCCAAAGTTGATTTAATCAATTCCATAGCTTGAGCTGCTTTTGTTTTTTTCGTTTGAAAACAGAACAAAATACAATAGCGTAAATGTTGCCTATCGACATCCATCGCTTATAGAACTTGTCCACACGGAATGACAGCTTGTAAATGACAAACTTATTCATAAAAACAGCTATGACAGAGCTACATATATCCAAAATGGCAAGGAAATTGGATGGGTTCAAGCATCGTTTTAATGCCACCAACTTCAGGGCGGAGTTTCTACTTGCACACCTAATACAAGTTACACTACCTGAATACAAGAAACTACCATGAGTAGAGAATCGAACTCTTGGCTGTTAGAGAGCGAAGCCTTATCGAATGGCTCCAAAAGTGGGACACGACTACCACAAAAAACGAACCAATAAAAACACGGAGAGATAGACTTATGTATTACTATTTGCGACAATAGTGAAGAACGTGCGATTCGAACGGATACTATGACGGTTAGAATCACTGAAAGATTGAACCAATGCTCAACACCTCAGGCGACTGCCGTGTGTACGAATTGGATTTCTAAACTCAAGTACACTCAACTGATGTGGAAAGGATTTGTAATCGTCCAAAGATATGATGGGTCCGAGCCTCTGGCATGCACGATTCACAGAGTTGTACAGTATGTAACAATGATGCGTTTAGGTATTAAAACACACCCTGCATATCGTATCAATCTCCCAGTGGGACTGACTTTGGGCTTAGTTAGTTCTTTACGCTTGTTCTTTAGTCTGGTCTTTTATCAACCGACCCCCCAACTATTGCCAATCTATTCGCTTCGTTTTTCAATAAATCCTTCAGAGACATCTCCTTTGAACCCAATCCGTCTCACTTCAAAGGCTTGCCCGAATTCTCCGTCGGCCCCTTCACCCCTCAAATTATTCAGCGTCACGTAGTTGAGGAGAAATTAAACTTACTCAAAGACGGGTTCAGCCCTGGGCCTGATGGACTCCTGGCGGTATTTTAAAAAAAATGTTCCCCCTCTCTTTCGCTCCCGATCAATGATATTCAATCTATCCCTTTCACAAGGGATCTTCCCGAGTATTGGGAAATCCTCCTATGTCACCCCCATACATAAAAAGTGGCCTAAAAACGATATAAGCATCTACCGTCCCATCGCCAAACTGTCTCATATCTCCAAACTGTTCGAAGGAATTCTTTACAACGCGTAATCTTTCCGTTGTAAATCCATCATCTCATCCAACCAAAATGGTTTCCTTTCGGGCAGGTCGACCACAACGAATCTGATCGAGTTCTCATCCCATACTATCCGTGCCTTAGAGAAAGGCAACGCAGTCGATGTAATCACCACCGATTTTAGCAAGGCCTTTGACAAAATCTCCCATAAGCTCATCCTTTTTAAGCTGTCCTCTCTAGGTTTCGAACCCCTATTGATCAAGTGGTTAATTTCTTATCTGAGAGATCGATCCTACCGTGTCAAATTCAGATCCTCCCTGTCCAATCCTTTTCTTCCCACGTCAGATGTTCCGCAAGGCAGTCATCTAGGTCCCCTCCAATTTATCCTTACCATCAATGACGTTGACACCATTATTAAATACTCATCCATCTCCCTCTATGCGGACGACGCCAGACTCTACAAAACGATCATCTCTCCTCTCGACTCCTCACTTCTCCAAACCGACCTCGACAGCTTCTCAACTTGATGCCGTAATAACTGCCTTGAACTCAACGTTGTCAAATGTCACTCCATCACCTTCTCCCGCAAACGTCCACCCCCCCCCCCCCCCCCCCCCCACCCCACGACCCTACTCCCTGCTAAACCAGCAGTAATCAACTGTACCCTCGATACGTGACCTCGGGATCTTATTTGACATTTGAAGCTTAGCTTCATCCCACATATTGATGATATTATTCTTAAGGGCAACTATGTCCTTGGGTTTGTGAAACGCTGGTCTAAAGAATTCTCCAACCGTTACGTTTCCCGTTCTCCCTACATAGGGAGAATTTTTTCTTTTTTACCATAGTTTATTTTCTTATATATAGTTTTAAGATAGTTGTTAAGATTTATCGCTTGTACTAAGGTAAATATATGAGGGTGGTGGCCTCACTAAAGTAAACTAAACTAAATTATTCCTTTCTGTGACTTCTCGTCCATCTCTTTCGAGTTTGGGTTGTCTATTCTACACCAAGGTTATGGGAGTGCAGAACGACGTTTTTTACGTTTTGCCCTACAAGGATTGAATTGGGAAAATCATCTGATTCTACCTCCACACATAAGCCGTCTCGATCTAATTAACCTTAATATACTTGGAGACCGCAGAATTCATGGCGAGATTCTCTTTATCCATCGTCTTCTCTCAGGTTCGAGAGAATTGCTCAAACCTGGTTTCCTCCATTCCATTTTACCCTCAAATTCGCGAAACTCTCTACTTGCCTGCCCATCATACCTCTAACGGCTCTAACGAACTTATTTTGCGAAAGTTGCGCAGGGCCCACTCTTACTTGTTTGATTTCAACCTCACCTCTTCTTATCTCAAACTTCGTCTTCTTACGTCGTCAATATTGGTGTACCCCGGCCCCACATAAGGAAACTGATAACCAGAGTCAACACGTCCATTATAATGTATGCAGCTCACATATGGGCAGTATAAGTCGTACGTAGGGGGAGTGAACTCAGCATATAGCCTCGCATCATTAAGAGTATGCTACGCATTCGGAACAGTATGAGAAGATGCCATAAATGTCTTGGCTGGGAAGGAACCACTTGGCATTGCAGCTAAAGAAAACGTTGCGTTGCATGAGGTCTCACGAGAGAATCGCCGTCACATGCGTTCATAATTAGAGCTCTCTAGCCTAAGGGAATGGCAACGGAGGTGGGATTCTTCCACCAAAGGAAGATGGACGCACACCATGATACCTGATGTAGAAACCTGGGTGAAAAGAAAACATGGCGAGCTGAACTACCATTTGACTCAGCTGGTATCAGGAGATGTATATATTCGGCAGTACTTGCACAAGTATAAGCATGTAAATCACCCACACTGCTTGTACTGCGAAGGCAAAAGAGAAAATGGGGAATACGTACTCACAGAGTAATATAATACATGCTAGGTGTCAAACAAGCATGGTCCGTAGCAAATGTTATTCTATGTGATATGATGTAGCAGTTGCGACGCGAAGAGCTGAGTAACAGGTAAACTCCGTCCCGCCCCGCGATTGAATATCTAAACCCAAAAAAAAAAAAAAAAAACATCCATTCACCCAATCCTGCACTCATCCGCATACTCACATCTCAAGCTTCCCTATTTGTCACTGATTCGTCTTCGTCCTACTCTTGTTCTCCCGCTTACACCAGCCCTTCATCATCATCGGCACTACAACCGGGAATCGGTCTTGGTCTTATTTAGCAAGTCCTGAGGCTTGTTAAATTTTCCATAATGATTTCTTTTTTCCGGGCAAAGTCATTAAGTCTGCGCCAGAGGCTCCCCGACGGGGAATCGAACCCCGGTCTCCCGCGTGACAGGCGGGTATACTAACCACTATCTTATCGAGGAGCCCAGCTCTTATCCACGTATTAAGTTCCCCGTACCCTAGTTTTTAAGTTAGTCGATAAGATAATCTCATATAGAAAACAAAACAAAAAACATTGAACAATTTGCTTCTGAAGTTAAGTTAATATAAGAATAATAAATGTAAATAGGATTTAGTATTAAGTCTTAAGTAAAAATTGTACTTTTTTTGGTGAAATAAATGCGTACTTTAACTAAAAAAAAAATCGTATGCACATTTTTACTGAGCCAGATTATTAAGATTTGCATTTATGTCTTCTATTATACCGCAATGTTTGAAAATACAAGGTGCTAAATTCAAATAGATTGCAGCTGGTTGTTCATAAAATTGTTGGTATGGTGAGAAACGAAATCACTGTCTTTCGCTTTATTCCCTGTGAAACGTATTTACCAAACTCGTTGAGACTGATTCTTGGGTAAGAAGGTTATACTATACTTTGCTCAAATAGCTACAATCAAACCGGGCATGGCAAATTGTATGTGTGGCACTTACGATTCCCGATATGTTCGTACACCGTTTGATGCTTAAGGAACGATTCAGTAAATAGCCAAAAGATTCCATCGGAAAAGGCGTTAAAACCAATTTTATTGTTGACGAATCCGCCCTAAAATCGAGTTAAATGATTTTCATGTGATGTTCCCTGTGATTGAAGTTAAGTCGTTTACGATACTGTTTCGACTTCAGCAAGTCTTTTCTACAGATTAAAGTAGATGTTGCGTTACAATTCTTTGTGGTTTAACAATTTTATTGGCGCACATGAGCGTTATGCAGCTGAGTAGAAAACAGTTGCAATAGCATTCAAATTCCTCCATAACATTCCGGAAATTTCCACATAAAATCCTGAACCATACCATATAGCAAATTTGGTAAGATATTGAGAGTAATTCCAAGAGAAGTGAGATTGCGTGCGATAGCAGATTCCTCCATTTGTTCTGGTACACAAGAATACGGTAGACGTTAAGTTGGGTAAGTTGTAAGGAATCACTTAATGACAAAAAGTAGAAGGCATTTGGAATAATTGGAGTTAATAATGTTGTTCTGTACATTTGACCATTAAGTAGTATTGTCCCAAAGTCACAAATGGTCTAGAAAACTGTACTGGGGCTTGGAACGGTAGCCATGATGATGAAACCATATTCTAATCAAACTTATTTATCTGCCAACAAACTGACTCCACTGCCAATGTATGTCACGTAGTTAATCGACCAGAAGGCAGCCTAACTTTGGGTTTAATCCACATCTGTTGATTTGCTTTTTGCCTTTTTCGGGCATTACTACATTTTCGGAAGTCTTAAGAGGCATTTTGTGTAAGGGAACACTAAATGAGCCGGTAAATAGAGCACTCTAACATTATAGTTCTTGGTTATATCTCCTGCTTTGAGTTGATGGGTGGAATAATTATGAAGGATGTTCTACAACCCTGATGGTGAGTGCATTTCTGGTATAATAAACGCTCACTGAGACTTAATTAGTCCTAGTTTCCATGTGGGATTAAGGTTCGCCTCGAAACTTGTTTGCGATTAGGGGAATTGTCTTCTAGCTACTTCTCTTAAATCATTTTGTTCAAGCGTATGGGAATTATATTACCACAGATTAAGGAACTTATATAACCATGAGTTAGGACTTAGTAGTCGTTTTCTTTTATAAATACATTATACTAGAAGCGTCCGCCCGCTATGAGTTATTACTTGCCATCTCCTTGGCTGTGGTCCTTTTTGTTCCACTCTCAATGTCTTATTTCAATTGTAATAATCTCGACTTAAATTTTGGAATTTCTAAACTAAGCTCTTGATTCCAACCAGCTACGCTAACTGGCTTTTTTGTTTTTACACGGTGTATCAGTTTCTAATGATTTCATACTTAAGCAATTTAAGGCGACATTCCGGTTTGTCGGGTCAAAAAATAGGTTATTTTCATGATTTTTTTAAAGAAAAATATCAAAGATATAACAACAATTTTTTTTTAAACGTTTTATTCATCTTTCGACTACGATTGTAAATTTTGTCGAGTCACTCCGGAACCGGAAACCCCCCTCCAGGTGTTCAAAGTTAGCCATCCGTTCTGCTCATGTAAGGGTTATCTTTGTCCCCGGTGAAAAAATACGAAAAATGCAAAAAGTTTATTGAACTTAAATACATTTAGCCCAATGTGAGTGAAAAAAATTTTAAAATTGATAAAAAACAACAAAATGGCGGACTATTGGAAAAAAAAATGATTTTTCGGCCCTTTTTTTGCTCTATTTTTTAGTTATAACTAAAAAAATAAATAAATAAATAAAAAAGTAATTCTATGTAAAATCACTTAGCTTAACTTAACTTAAATCTTATACTACCCTAATTCTAGAAAAGCTAAGTCTATGTAAGCTAGCTGATGATAGTGTGATTCTATACCGACTTTGGTATCCAGGTCTTTATATGCCATTCAACCACCAGAACTGTTGACGCTGTCTAATACTATCGTCCCGGTCTCTGTGGGAGATAGCCCTACTGAAGCGCAGGAGCTCTTCTTCGGTGCGCGTTACTTCCCGGTCGTAGCACAATCGCCCGTCTACGGATGATCTACTTACATGATAGATCAGCGGAATTCCGGATCTATCCTGTATAAGCCCTTTCATGTCCAAATCAAGGAACGCCTCTGGTGGAACAAAGCCGTTGCGACGCACGTTCTCATAGTACAGGGTATTTGGATAATAAGCCCCGAAAATTAGGTCATTGGACGAGCTTATTGCTCTCGCAATATGTCCTCTGATTAATTTAATCATAAAATTATCCACCCTATTTATGCAGGCTTCATTATATAAAGTCTCATTTGAGTAGTACTTTTTGTATTCCGATTCCGGTGTTCGATATAATCTGAGACAGGTTCTCAGACACTTCCTTTCGAACACCCGAATCTTTTCCATCAAATTTGGACCTATGTTAAACCATACTGGACAACCATATATGAGCATTGGCCTGATTAGCGTCATGTAGCATATGACTTTTACCCTGCTGTCAAGTTGGCTACTGTGAAATAGCCTCCTTGTCATAGCAAAAGTTTTCGTCGCTTTGACCAAAGCAGCCTCTACATGTCTGTTGAAATACAGATATTGGTCTAGCCAGATGCCCAGGTATTTAACTAAACTCTTGGTTTCCAGTTTATCTCCATGCGGTCCCACGATAACTAGCTTTCGCCAGTTTTTCCTTGTGTCGTACGTGGCTTTATATAATGGAGTTCTGAATAGGATGGCTTCACATTTCTGGAAGTTGATCTTAAGTTTCCAGTCATCGCAATAGCGCTGCACTTTGTTGAAGTCTCGCTGTATTAACCTATTTATGATCGCAACTTTCGGAGCTGTTCTGTAAATTATGAGATCGTCTGCGTACGCAATAGCCTGCGGAAGTGCATCTAATAAGTCGCTAATGTAAATGTTAAAAAGAATCGGAGAGAGTACCGCGCCCTGTTGCAAGCCATTCTTGATATTATACGTTTTATTAGAGGTCACATTACCACTTTTGACCACGAACCTCCTGTCCTTTAACATATCGTAAAGTACATATAGTAAAGGCTTATGTATGCCATGTCTGACCAGTTTGTAATACAACCCTTCGATCCAGACGGTATCAAAGGCTTTTTCCAAGTCGATCAGACAGGCACCTGTGCATTGGTTCCTACATTTATTCCATTGTATGTCGGAGACCAGTTTAGCTGCGGCATGTGTGGTTTCATGACCCGCCCTAAAGCCAAACTGGTTATTTGGAATAATGCTATTGTCGTCTACCCATTTTAGCAGAGCTTTGTTAATGATTTTTTCAAATACTTTACTGATGCTTGGGAGTAAACTTATCGAACGCATGTTCATTGGGTTTGTACAGTCTTTGCCCTTTTTTGGGATGGGCTGAATGATAGCCGTTTTCCAACGCGCGGGATAATATGCATTATTCAACGCGTTGTTAAACAGGACCGTGTATATATCTATTGCCTTTGGGGGCAGGTTCTTGAGTACGATGTTAGGTACTCCATCTATTCCCACTGACTTTTTGCTTCTTAATGAGTCGAAGATACTCTGGATTCCTTCCCTTGTGATTAAAAGGCTATTAGCCCCACCATTGGCATTAATGTCAATTGACAGATTATCGTCACTGAATTCCGTAAAACCAGGATTCTCCGATTGCCAATGTGAAATTTCATTCCGGAGGTGCAGGTGATTCAGTCGAATTCTGTCCTCCAGGTCATGGTTTCGGTGAATGCTTTCATTCACCTTGTACATTTCCTGAAAGACAGCTCCCACAGCGTTCACCTTCTCCAAAGGATCTTCGATCACGAAGAGCTCACTATTGAGGATAGCGTTCTCTGTATCTATGCCAATGTTGGTTAGCAGCTGCTTGTTTACCTCGGTACGTGTAATTTGGAGACACTGAATCTCGTTTTGATTATTTCTCCTGAATATTTTATTTATTTGTGGGAACATATTCGGGTTATTAGTTTTTATAGCTCGAATTCTGTTGTTCCAATACAAATTTGTTGCTAATCTATAATTAGCTTTAAGTAATTGTTGGAGGTTTTTTAATTGAGATTTCAGTGATATTATCTCCTGGTCTTGTCTGTCTGTAAACTGTCTGTGTAATTGTTTTAATTTCGATAGCAGTCTGCTCTTTTTCTTGTGGAGTGCGTTTATTGTTGCGTTTCTGTACATGTTAATGTGATCTGTAACTGTTGTTTTGGGAATTGTTTTGTCCATTGTTCGTTTTACGGTTTCGTCCATTTGTTGAATGTATTTGTCGATTTGGTCATTTGTCAGGTTTCTGTTTACTGGCAGATTAAAGTCATTCGAACGAAGTTCTCTTGTTAATGATCTGGTGAACCGCAGCCATCGCAATTGAAAACATAAGAGGCAACCCTCCTACAATAAGACTTAGAAGGATGGCCTGTTTCTCTTTTATATTCAAGGTAGTCTTTTGGGCAGCTAGCCCTGGAACTTTCTCCTCTTCCGTCGATACAGTATACTGATGAGTTACCTAGAAATTGGGGGACTGCCGTCTGCCCATAACCATTGAGCTACAAAGAAACATCGCTCGGACCGACAATATCGGTACCAACATCTAGAAAAAAGTAATATTAAGCATTGTTATTTGATTTTTTGGGAAAGTGTCATTGTGATTGGTAGTTCTGTGCCTGAAATCTTCACCAATCCCGTCGGTTGGTCGTGGTCTAGCTTCTAATCCAAAACGAAGACCAGAAAGTGGCTATTTTCTCCACAGAGGATACAGGTGGCTCTAACTTGGGACTTGATACATCTATACTCCATTTGGCGCGTCGGAAAAATACTGTCAAATCACTGAGATCAATAACGTTTTAAGATGTCTTTTTTTCAAATAGCACTGCAGATGTGTACCCAACTAGTCAGTACCCCCACTGAAGCAGCCGCTATTCAACTACTTTGGTCGTGTCTAACTTGACACTTGATACGTCTATACTCCATTGGGCACGTCAAAAAATAAAGTAAATCACTGAGATCAATAACGTTCTAGGATGTTTTTTTTCGAATAGCACAGATGAGTATACCACTACTCAGCATCCCCACTGACACAGCCGCCATTTAACTACTTTACCACATACCATCATAAACGATCATCACCAATTAAAGAAATAGTTGTTCCTATAAGACAGACTTGTTCTTTAAAACGACACATGAACTCTATTAAGCAACACCCCTCAAGTGACGACAAACTCCTTGATTTCTCCCCATTAAATCTTGACCGACGGAACGAGGCTCCAACCTGATGCCTTAATTTAACCCCATAAGTACATTTGATACGCTTCTCAACCGTGGCAGTATTACTACAAGAACTACTTTATATTCTTAGAAATGCGTCATTCAACCTTGAACCCATCACAAAAAGTAACTTCCTTATACGCTTATTACTTTTGTTGATGGGTGTATCCTTGAAGTTGTTAATTGTTGGCTTTTCGACCCATTTTACTTTGAACAAAAGCCGAGAACTACCGTAGCCGTAACCAAATGTCGTAGTAAGGAACCCAAAGTCCATCCAAGCGAATTTAATTACTTGAATATTTCCGCACTAATTTTCCCCATTATTTAGCATATTTTCTTCCTTAATCCTGAGACCTTCATAATTTTCGTAACACCAGTAGTTGAAACCGCTCGTTTCCACTTGAATATCAACAGTTCTCCCCATTCCATCTCGTCCACTTCGTCAATCCTATCATCCTTCATCCCGATATCCCCCTACCCTTATAGACTTAGTAAAGCCTTCTCTTTCCTGCTTTATGAGAGCACCATTCCGGCGTCACCACCTGACATCCGTTGCCTTCGTCATAGCCGAAGGAGTATCACAGAAATTCATCGCGGATTTAATTTTTTAATTTATAATTGCGCCAGCAGCCACTTGAATAGAATCACCACCCATAAAGGGCGAAATAATTCCTTTTTGTTTCCCTTTCTTTCTTATTGTTATTTCCTCCCCCCGTTTTCCTTTTTGACTACTTTATTCCACAGTTGACCGTGTAACTTGTTTTCTAGTGAGTTGGCTTTCCACGTCGCTGTGTGGTGTGAATTTATAACACTTTGTTGGCGAAAGTGGGGCGACACAGGACGCCGGGAACTAGCCAGAGAGTAAAACAGTTTCTGCAAGAACAAAGGCTGAAATTAAAGATCCCATTAAATAAGAGATTTGCTGATCCAGTTCTTTGCCCAAGAGCTGCAGTTTTATCTGTGTTTCTTCTTACTACGATTTCCTTGTCCAGACCTCGCATCTGGCGGTGGATTTCGGTTGAATCCTTAATTAAAGGAATTGCTTACGGTTATTAGATTCAGTTGTTTTTGCAATGGCTAGATACTGGGTGACTTGTATATGCTTACATGATGTCCTGGAGGTTTGTTGATAGCGTTTCGTATAACTGTCCCTCGTCCTATTCAACAAGCCTGGACAGGGTTAACAGACGATATGAATAATTCCTACGAAATGGCATTCTGGTAAAGCCTAGCAAATAACTGCACAATTTAGACCTTCCTGTTGGCATGTACAATCAATTTCATCTCACTAAAGCAATTTTCACCACCCCTGCTGAGTTTACCCAAACGCGAGCAGTACTAATGGTTTCGTTTACCACATTAGCCCACCCGACAATAAAAAACAAAAACCACGGGGTTTTTCGGGAACAACGGACGATTATGTGGTTAGTCACTAGGGGTCGGGCGATTGTGGCTCCATCTGACGCCATTTTCCCCAGTCGTTATGTTAAACCTGACAAAAATTTAAATTTACAAAATTTGCGCCATGGAATCTGGGCATCAGTGGTATTGCGAACATGGATGTGACCACGAGCGCCAGTGTTCCTTTCACAGTTCTCATTATTCCTAATAACTTAATGACCGGGATCGTGGAATCGTCATATCGGGTTAGAGATTTGCAAGGTTAACTACGATAGAGGCAGCAACTATATGACTCCTGCTGCTGCTGGACGATTTAGCGGGAGTTGTATTGGGGTCGGCAGTTGGGAATACCAGTTTAATGAAGTGCATGTGAAGTTATTGAGATAAGTATGAAGTGTACGTTGTCAGAAATGGCATGTCTCCATGTTATTGCAAAATATCATCGGTTCCAAGTATGTTGGCAATGGAATTGTCTTTTATCGATACTATTGGGTATGTTTTTCAAAGTCATTATTTATATATACATAAAAGAGATAAATCAACAATATACTTTCCATTTTGTTTGGTAACCTTTTACCATCTTTCAGTAAGCTTCATAATTCCCCGTTCGTAGAAAGACCTATCCTTATTGGCAGACCACTTAACAAAGTGTTAATTTACCACCGGGTCCGAATGTAAAGTTATTCCATGCCTGGAGTTGTGAAGAGAATGAAACAATTGGAAGTCTGACGGCCCAAGTACAGGCGAGTATACTGAGTGAAGCAACACATCCCATCCACGCTCCAATATTTTTTTAAAGGCTCGCCAAAGATGTATGTGATTTCGCATTGTCATTATTGAAAAAAGAACTACTTTACGATTGGTCCGGACGTTGTGGATGGCGAATTCGTCCTCGGTAGGGATCACATCCTTTCAATCCCACCACACCGAGACCACAATCTTCCTTTGATGAAGTTCTCATTGTGAAGGCCTTTGAGGAGATTAGTTAAGACGGGATCAAGACCGTTCCTATTCCACATTGTTGTAAGCAATCCAGTTCTTATCATCACTTATCAGTCTTTTTAAAAAGCATGCCCTGTGAGTGGGTCGTTAGAATATACTCACAACTAGGCCGGCTTGTCGTAAGAGGCTACTAAAGGCCGAGTGGTAGGTGGGTTCCAACGCCCTGTCGCCCGGAGAAATACTACCGCATGAAGCTATAGGCTCCATGAAATGGTCGGGAGAAATCCCTGGCCATCTTTCGGAGCTCGGCCGATGGACCGGTTCGGGAAAAGGTTGATTTAGGTGATAGTCGGTCGCAACGTGAGATACCACCCCGTCACGCTGTATAATCCGCGATATCGTCGGAGGAAGTCTTCGACTATGTTTCGAATATATGGCCGATGGCCCGGACTGACACGGACAATAATCATGATGGTACCTTCCGAGGTAAAGAATTCCGGAGGTACACTAGTTTCCTATTCGGATCTCCGGGTGGGACTATGTCAGGGGAATTATCATGTAAATATCGGGTTTTCCAATAGGGTCTTGGCAATTTTTTTTTTTTAAATAAAACGCAAAGCATTTGAGATATTTCAAGAACTTTATTAT
This sequence comes from Microdon myrmicae, assembly GCA_963931805.1. Taxonomy (NCBI): domain Eukaryota; kingdom Metazoa; phylum Arthropoda; class Insecta; order Diptera; family Syrphidae; genus Microdon; species Microdon myrmicae. The sequence continues at coordinate 52,117,284 of OZ007497.1, read as the reverse complement.
CGGCTTGAAGTACAATCAAAACATTTATGAATGGAACTCGACTTCGTTCAAATGGCCACCGCGGACACGTTTGCAGCGGTCGATTCGTTGGACCCAATTTTCGATGACTCGGCCACACATTTCGGCCGAAACGGCCGCTATTTCGCATTCAATGTTGGCTCTGAGCTCTTCCAACGTCATCGGCTTGTTGGCATAGACCAATGACTTGTCGTAGCCCCAAAGAAAATAGTTTAGAGGCGTTAAATCGCACGAACGAGGCGGCCAACTGACTGGCCCAATTCTTGAGATAACACGCTCATCAAACTTATTCTTCAATAAATCGATTGTATCGTGTGCTGTGTGGCTTGTGGCGCCGTCGTGTTGAAACCACATGTCGCCCAAGTCCATATCTTCCAATTCGGGCCAAAAATAATCGGTAATCATGGCGCGATAACCATGGCCATTCGTGACGATCGTTATCGTCGACGAAAAAATATGGTCCAATGACGCCACCGGCATGTAAACCGCACTATACTGTTATTTTTTGTGGATGAAGTGGGGATTCATGAAGCACATGCGGATTTTCACCCGACCAATAACGCATGTTTTGCTTATTGACGAACCCATTGAGCCAAAAATGAGCTTCGTCACTGAAGATGATTTTGCGATGAAATTCATGATCTTGGCGCATCTTTTCCAGAGCCCAATCGGAGAACGTACGTCGCTTCAAATGGTCCATCGGCTTCAATTCTTGAGTCAGCTTGATCTTGTGTGGGTGTAAACCAAGATCCTTACACAAAATTCGCCATAAAGTGGTCTGGGCGATGCCCAATTCTTGAGAACGCCGGAGATTTGTCTGATTTGGATCGTTTGCTACGGACGCCTGAACTGCAGCGATATTTTCGACACTTTGACCAACCCGTTCTGTCACTGGCACGGCAACATCACACAACGAATATGTAGACTCAAATTTTTGCACTAAACTTGTTATTGCCTGTCTACTAGGGCGAGAATTACGACCGAAAATTGGAGTTAACGCTCTTAAAGTTGCGGTCACCGACTCCAAATTTCGGTAGCAAATTTTTATAATTGGCAGACGTTGTTTGTTCGTGTACCATAATGAAAATATTGAGTTTACTGAATAAATTGACAGTGACAGGTCGACGATTAGTGAAAGGGTGCGTTTACAAATTAAATCAAAGTTGTCAAGTCCCTATTGGAAAACCCTATATTTTGATAAATAACCGAACTTTAAGAAATTAGTTTTCGCGTAATGGGCTGCTAACGGCATTTAGTAACACCAGGGGCTTCAGTTCACCATTACGAATGTAAACGCCGTCCAACAATATTTGCAAACAGCGAAATCTGATATACTTGCCCTAACTGAGACCCAGGTCGATTCGTCAACTGATTCGACATATCTTCGTTGGTCAGGATTCGACATAATGTGCTTGAAAGTCTGCTGAAGAATTCTGTTAAATTTCTTTGTTGCCTCTACCTTTGCTCTTTAGTTTGTAAGTTATATATACTTTAGTCGTAGGTATTTATGTTGCCTTAATTAAGCCGATAAATGGGTTTCCATATAACGTGGTACAGATTAACCGGGTTATAGGGGAGTGACTGTATCTTATTTCAATAATAATTTCCACGGCCAGTCTCGAAACTTATTATCTGCTCGTGCACACATCATTACACCCAGTGCTTATAATCAACAATACACATGTTAGGTCAACAGTTTTTGGATTATCATTAGTTTAATATTCCCTAATGATACCGTGCGTTCTTTGACCAATCTTTACAAATGATATTTACCATGATATAATGAAGTAAATTCGTTCCTTTAAAATTAGTTTCACCCCATTCACAGCAAAACACAAGTTCACCTCCCTCACAGTTCAAACGAATATCAACTATGGAATTTGAAATACATGAGCTGGCACAAGGACATCACAAACAGTGCCTTCAATTACATAGATACTTCGGTAATAAATTATTTCCATACATCATATCTTTCATGAAACAAAATATTGACACTCACACTGTGGCACCGCTCCACATCTAGGACAGGCTGAAAAAAATACTACGACCAAAAAAGTATCTACTCTTGCGTCAGCGATTAGGTGGTGATTTACTGGAGCTTGTTTTATGGGCAAACTAGCTTACAACATTAACCCAGCATATATCGCCTATCAGTGGTGACAAGTTTATAGCTAAGAATTATATTACCCGATTAAACATCGCCCCACCAGTCGCAAATTAATTATTCAACCGACTTAAGAATATGAAAAACAAATTAATTTCCACTGTCCTCAAAAAGACATAATCTACTAGAAGAATAAATTAATGTTTGGCTCAACACGTGCAGTATGTATAACTCTTTCAAGGTGTGTACACATATTCGTACCAATCATATGTCCATCGACACATTATCCTACCCTCTAAGAGTGTTGTGTTCAATAGACTTGAGAAATTTATATCTCAAACAATTTTCTAGAAGTTTTTGTAAAATGTTATCGACAGGTATTAACATTTATCTCTCTTTGATGGTACGTAAAGGATTACACCTCCTGAACGACTGGTCCTTTCAATTCGTTATGCCCCGGTACGCAAAATACACACACCACGATATTGTTAATGCATTTGTTGCCTCACAGAACGACAAGCTTAATGCACACCAAATAGTTTTGGCTTGAGTCAATACAGAGAAAAAAATATATGTATATATACATAAAAAATGCATAAAAGGCACAAGAGGGTTATTTTTACACGCCAAATCCCATCCTCACCGAATTTGAATGATATAACTAAGCCATAACCTCTACTTACTCATCTACAAACAACCCTCCTATCAATCTTTCCTAGCTTCGACTTCAAGGGAAGAAAAGTTGCGTCATACTCGAACGAGAAAGATACTTCGGTATGTAATGCACCACCGAACCTATAGGGATTGTAGAAGCATTCGGGATTCGATTGGATATATCTTTACAAACACACATACACACAGCAACTTTTCCAACTCGAAGAGACAGTGAAAAATATCCAATTTAAGACTAAGTGCAGTTAAGAAGAATATTTTCAAAGACTTCAAGGATCGCACAGACTAAGGACGAAGGGTGCAACCAGAACCATTAATCACAGGAGGCAATTTTTGGAACCCAAACTAGAACTATTGGCACACAGGCAGTCACCATTCTCTTCTATTATATTCAAAACTGTGTGGCATTTGTCTGCTGAGCGGTCGCTAAGAAGATTTTGCCGACTCTATACTCTTCGAACAGAAATATATCACAAGGATTACTAGTATGTATATCACACCCGATTTGGGAGGCTGACGACGCATCGAATCATAACTTGACTGGATTAACGGACATCTTATGTCAACCCAGAGCTTTAGAATTTAAATTTATTCTTCACAGATGTGCAAGCAGCCAACTCTAAAGGGTAGATAAAATCATTATTTTATTCCTTTCATGACGTACTGGAGTTTCACCCGTATATTAAGACACCAAAAGGTCGTCATTACAGGTGTTCAGTCAAGTCTAGAATGATCTTCCACTGTACAAAGAGCACAAGGTAACCGGGTTGATGAAGGAACTCAGAGGAGCTAAAACGAATAATAGCTGAACAATGTGAATGGAGTGGAAAACTTCAGCAATTAGCGACGTGAATGGAAAAAAATTCTCATTCTCGTATAATTTTTCATCGTCTTTCAGTCAAAGTACTCGATCCTTGAAGGTTCTTGGTGCATGTCGACGTAACAATCGTTAGCGGCGTCGTCGTTCTCTCGTTTGCAAATACTTATATAAAACCCGAAGTTAATCGGAACCAAACTTTGCGTAGAAAGTTTTCACTCCGCATCATTATCCTTCAGGCAGCGTGTACAGTTTTCCTGATGTTCTTAACTGCTTCAAGAATTCTTCGGCTTAATAGTTTGTGCGTACGACGTCTGTCATTAAGATATCTAATTATTTTACTAAGGCGACAACTGACCGATATTTCAGTTCTGATTGTGGTAATAAGCATGAAATAAAACGATAAACAATATAATCAGATGACTTTGGTTTCGTTAATGTGTCAAAAATCAATAGGCAAACGCTCTTTACGTTACCGCTTACGTAAGAAGTTTTCATTACTGTCGGGGTTATCAAACCATGAATTTGGAGGGTCTTTGGCTCTTTAACCACCTGAAACTTTAGTTGTCGTTGCCACAAGGGTTGTGTTAAGAGCTGTTATGAACTATAAACACGCAACCAATGTAATAGCAGTTATATAAATAAATCGAATTAAAGTCTGCATGACATTCTGAGTCCTGTATTTTAGGATAATTTGACAGTAATAAATAGTAAGTTTGTAATGGCAAAAAAATGCGCCACCTTTAAATTTGAAAGCTTTAATTGATAATGAGTCTATAGCGTTTGTGATGATAGTGAAGAGCGTGTGATTCGAACTGACGCTATGACAGTTAGAATGACTAAAAATTTAACCTAAGCTCAACACATCAGGCCACTGCCGCGTGTATGAATTCGATTTCTAAACTCAAGTACACTCAACTGTTATGTTATCGCTATGGTATAGGGCTCTGATGCGTTTTTTTATTCGGTTTTCTTCACTATACTATACACACGCATATTCTGTTAGAGACGCCACAAGTCGCCAGCGTAAAACTACAGACTTCACTCTCTTAACGATATCACTCGTGGTTTCTAACAAGTTTACGAACACCTACGAATGAACTGTGAAAATGAGAAACAACAACAACAGTCAATCATGTAGAAGTGTCGAGCCATTTTGGCAGCGTCGGTTTTTGTTATTGCTCTTGATATGTGAGTCGATAACTTTCGTCCACACGACTACGGTGATGGTTTTGGTGTGATTTACTCACACCATGAGCCAATAGTCTCAGCTGCTAGGCTCATTATGTTAATTTATTGATATGTAATTTTGAATGACTTGTTAAAAATAAATAAATAAATAAATATTCATAGGATAAATTGATTCCATTTTAATCAATTTAAAATTGTAAGTGTTTTAAAATTTAAAACACAAATTGTTCTGCTCTAAAAAATAAAAATGTGAATCAGAATTTTAATTTCATTTCAATTCTTTCTGAGATCAATCAAATTCTCCGGAAATGGTGATCTTCCAATACGAAAAACACATCGATAAAAATTTGTATTTGTATGTTTAAAAAAATAGATAAAAAGATATAAAAATAAAATAAAAACAAATTAATAAAATAGTATTAACGATCAGCTGGAAACCCGATATCAGAAACACGATAAAAAGTTGTCTCAAATGAAAGAATTCAAAAATGTAACAGAAGAAATACTTTTTTTGTTTTTTTTATTAGACTTCTCTCGGGAGAGGCGAACCTATAGCGCCGAATGGGCGCCCCGAGATGCCATCGAATAACTGTTGCGGTTCTTTTTGAAGACTCGCGTGGGAAGGCAGTTCCACAGCTTCCCCGCTCTGTGACGGAACGAGTTCTGATACAGGGATGTTCGCGCCGTCGGGAGATTAACCACAAACGGGTGCGATCCGTCGGATTGTCTTGTGCAGCGCATATAAACCGAATTGCGTGGAACAATGCCAAGAATCTCCGAAGAACAGCAGCCGTGCTAATATCTGTAAAACAGACATGGGTCGGCTACGCGCCTTCGATGTGATAGCGACTGTAGTCCCGATGTCAGCGCCGAGTCCCCGATCAGGCGGATCGCTCGTCTCAACTAGGTCGAGAGTATGTTTAGGAGCAGAGCTCCAAACATGAGAGCAATATTCGAGTGCGGATCTAATTTGGGATTTATATAGGAGAAGAAGTTGGGCCGGAGTAAAATATTTCTTGGCTCTAAAAAGATAACTCAGTTTTCCTGAAGCTGATCTGTCGATACTCAACACGTGTTTGTGCCATGATACATTCCCACAGACCGTGACGCCGAGCAATTTCAAACTTTCCCCAGCCTCAAGGGCCCGGCCATTCATCATCAGCTGTGGAAACGATGATCCAGTTTTCTTTGTGAATGTTGTATACTGGGTCTTCGTTGCATTGAAGTCGACAAGATTGGCCTTGCCCCACTGCAAGACTTTATCCAGATCCCGTTTCAGAGAGTGTTATCTGTCTACATCTCAGCTGGCGCAACGTTATGCACCAATCGGCCGAACACTCGAAAAGGAGGAAACAAGCGTACTATCATCCGCAAAACTGAACAATTTGTTATCCGTTGTCTCCAACAAATCATTTATGTGAAGCAAGAACAAGGTTGGAGGCAAAGTAGAACCTTGGGGCACCCCTGAATTAACAGGATACAGATCCGAACACTCGCCATCCACAACAACCCGGATAGATCGATTCTCGAGGAAGCTCCTCGTCCAGTCGCAAAGCTGTTGGGAAAGTCCATATGAGCGAAGTTTGCTCAGCAATGCCCCGTGCCAGACGCGGTCAAAAGACTTGGAGATATCCTATGCGACCGCCCTTGACTCACCATGCCGTTCAATCGCAGATGTCCATATATCGGTTAAAAGTGTCAAGACGTCTCCTGTGGCCCGCCTACCACGGAATCCGTATTGACGATCATTCAGAATTCCGTTGCACTCCAAATACTTAACCAACTCTGTATTGGTGACTTTTTCCATTACCTTAGATAAAATAGACAATAATGCTATCGGACGGTAATTTTGTGGGAGACACTTTTTTCCCGTCTTTGGGATTGGCTGAACTCGAGCGATTTTCCAGCAGGCAGGAAAGGTCCTCCGTGCATTAGATAAGCGAAACAGTCTGTAGCGATTCTAACAGATACACACGATTCACAAGCGAAATAGTGAAGAACACGAACGAAAAATCGAATAAGAAAAATACATCAGAACCGTATACCAAGCGTTAAATAACAAAAAAATAATTCACACCAGTGGAATATAGTCGAGTGTGGAAATCAAATTCTAAACACGGTCAGTAGCCTGGTGTGTAACGCTTAGGTAAAATTTTTTTCGTGATTCGAGCTGTCATAGCGTCATTTCGAATCACACGATCTTCTTCACTATTATTTCAAAAACAATATAATTGGTGACTACGGCGTGATCTGTACACACAGCATAGCATACACTTCCCATAGCAAAGCAGAACTTCACACACGGTCACGACTTCCGCATAGAGCACAGCCTCCGACGTTTTTTCGTTTCGCTCTCTCGTTCGTCCGTCGTCCGCATACGAATCTGATCGTAACGAAGTTACTGCGGCGGGAGTGGTGTAGCGATTCTAACAGACACACACGATTCACAAGCGAAATAGTGAAGAACACGAACGAAAAATCGAATAAGAAAAATACATCAGAACCGTATACCAAGCGTTAAATAACAAAAAAATAATTCACACCAGTGGAATATAGTCGAGTTTGGAAATCAAATTCTAAACACGGTCAGTAGTCCGATGCTTCACTGCTTCGCTTTTCAATCGTTTCATCGTGTGTTCAATTCACCTCTTCACTATCCTTGCTTAACGCTATAAGTCTGTCAAGAGTCGGCGATAATTAAGGGGCACAGTTTATGAGGACTATTGCTGGTATTCCGTCCGAACCGGTTGCTTTCCTACAATCTATTTCAAGTAGAATGCGTTGAATAGTGCGCGGACGAAATATGACATCCCGAATGGAAGACTGTACCGGCGCGATCACGGGTGGCTCCAAAACACCGGGATCGAGGTTTGATTTCGCGGAAAATAAATTCCCGTACACATTAGCTTTATCCTTTGGATTCGTGACTAATGTCCCGCTGTCTGTCACCAACGGAGGGAAAGAGGAGGACGCGAAGTTACCGCTGACAGCTTTTGCCATTGACGGGAACGAGCGCGGCCCAGTTGGGCACCGAAGGAGCTTATTGATCACCCTGTGTTTGTGAGCCTTCTTCGCGGTATCAATCGCCTGGTTGCACGCGTTTCTGGCTCCAACACAATTCGTTCTGTTAACATCGGTGGGATTGAAGCGCCATTGCCTAAAAGCTCTATTTTTTGCCGCTGTAATCAGCTCGCAATTTTGTTAAACCAGGGTTTATCAGACCAACTTCGTTTGATGGGATGTGGAATATACATCTCCATCCCCAGAAGAATAATCTCTGATACCGATTCCGCACAAGCGTTAACATCGGAGTTTCCGAAGCACACCTCGGACCATGGAAAGGATGCGAAGAAATCTCGCAAATCGTCCTAGTTAGCAGCCCCATACTTCCATACATGGCGAAGCTGCTTCGGCCGGTTATTCGCTTGATATGTAAGTGCTTGCGCGACAGATACCAAACAGTTATCTGAGTTTCCCCGTGGCGCAGAAACCTCTACGGTACAAATACTCGGCTTGAATGTCAAAAATAGATCCAGGGTGTTCGCACAATCGCCTCGGGCATCCGGTACTCGCGTCGGCTCTTCCACGAGTTGAGTCAAGTTGTGGCTTACAGCAAACATCTCCGCCAGCTTCCAAGCCACGTCGGTTCTATTAGAATGTAACAACCAGTCGGAATTGTGCACATTAAAATCGCCAAGGGCAACAATTTCAGAAGCTGGGTGGTTGATCTGTATCCAGTCGACGGTATATGAAAGATATTCGAAAAATGTCGCCGGTCGATCGTCATTCGGGGAGCGGTAAAGACAACAAAGAAATTCAACGGAATTCCTCAGCACGACCCTCAACCATATGATATCCATATTATTGGGTTCCAACGCCTCCATCCTCTGGCAAGCCAGATTGGACCGCGCGAAAACGCAGACTCCGCCCTTAAAACGGAATCTCGAATGTAAGTCGTATCCTGAGCAACGAAGATATGTCGAATCAGTTGACGAATCGACCTGGGTCTCAGTTAGGGCAAGGATATCAGGTTTCGTTGTTTGCAAATATTGGTGGACGGCGTTTACATTAGTATTGGTGAAACCGATGCCCCTGATGTTACAAAATGCCGTCACCAGTCGACCGTGGGCCGAGCCTCGAGAGCGATTCCGGTTATGCGATGACGAACGTCTTAAAGTTCCATTATTTATCATGATATCTGCGTGATGTTCACCCCGACATAGTCCCCGCCGGAGATCCGAATGGGAGACTAGTTTACCTCCGGAATTCTTTATATCAGAAGGTAGCATCATGACTTATCCCCGTGTCAGTCCGGGCCATCAGCCACACATCCGAAACACCGTCGAAGATTTCTCTCGGCGATATCGCAGAATGTACAGCGTGACGGGGTGGTATCTCACGTTGGGACCGACTACCACCTAACCTCCCGACCATTTCACGGAGCCTAAAGCTTGATGGGGTGGTATTTCACCGGGCGTTGGGACCACGGCTACCACTCGGCCTTTAGTCGCCTCTTACGACAAGCTGGCCTAGCTGTGAGTATATTCTAACGCCCTACTCACAGGGCACAATGTTTTAAATAGTTTGTCTTTCATCTTAAAAAATAAACACAAAAAACCAAATCTCAGGGGATTCATAACAAGCCCAAAGCCGAATAAAATAAGCTTGTAAAAGTCCAAGTAGAGTTACTGAATACTTGGAATTAGGTTCCTCAAGCCGTAATATTCTAATGATAGTGTTATGTGGTTCTCGTGCATAGCAAACACAAATGGATTCGAGACCAATTTAAAAAGCGAGGAAAGAAGGAATAAACATTCGACAAGTTTACAATTTCCAAAAGAAATCATACAATCGTGAGCAACGAGTTCAGGTTGTTACATAATTAAAACCCCCCAAATTTTTGAGCTGATTCGCGTCCTTTTGTCAAAAAAAAAAAAAAAACGATTACCTAAAGTCCGCATACCACTTTCCATAGCTGAAATCATCAAAATCGATCATCCATTTAACAACATCAAAACATGGGTAGACGACGCTGTTTCTACATAGCACAGTTTAGTGCATCCTCGAATTCCTTCTGCACATTCCTATGTAGAAGTTTATCCCAAGCCAATGTAGATAGATAGATATATAAATTACAAGGTATTAGGTTGGGAATAGTTTCCATCCGATGAAAAGTGTACATGAGTATACTTTTCAACCCTCTCCATTTCCCCCTCTCGGAATAAAATTCGTAGTTCTGCATTCCGAGAATTACCCAAGTCTCTAAATGAGGTCACGTGGTCACCCATTTGGTGTCGCTTTTCGTTGCAAGCGAAACCCAATCCACCCCTAACCAAACTGCTTTCTTTTGCAATTTTCCCATTCCCCATGGGTTCATTGATTGCTGAATAAATTCGCGAGAGTTTATTCGCAGTTAGAAGGCGGGGAAATGGGAAAGTAAGGATGAGTGTGCGATCGGTATAAAGGGCGCGAGTGGGCAAAGAAAAACCGTTGTAGTCTGATAGAAACACGTGGTGCAATACTCGTCGAGGATGTGCGTTGGTCAATTCATTCATCAACGTTAGCGAGAGAAAATGAAAATATAAACGTGGTTTTGACTCAAAAGGCAGAATAAAAGCAGAAGGAAATGTACCTCAACTATTTATATTAATTTATTTACATATATTTTTTGGCACAAATATTGCGGATAACAAGGTATCAATAAATCGTCCACTTCCGTGCCAAAAGGTCGCGCCTACAGGGTTAATTCAAAGGTCTCTAACTACTTGGATGGTGGGATGGTGGGATAGAAATCATACAAGATCAGTAGGTCTTGTGTGTGGTAGTCAACGCAGGTTACCGTCAAATTTAGTTGTCATTGAATCACGCCAACAAAGATTTTTTTCCTTTTCAACAGACAACGAATTCCAGTTTTCACCTCATTGTTTCATTTCGTCACCTTAATGGCTGACTTGGTAAGGGGGTTGTGTGATGCGTCCCCCTCCCCCCTTCCAATATTCTTTCAACTTGCGAAAAGCCAATTTCCGCCTCATAAATGAGTACATCAGCAATATCACACTCTGCGTAAATGATATAAGTGTAGAGGAAGTTACAGCCTCGCTCTACACAGAAATCCAGAACGCCATATCCCTATATGTCCCATACTTCCGACACAGGTTATCATTCTCATCGCCCCCATGGTATAACCACAAACTAGGCACCCTTCGTAACAAGAGGGGTAAGTTGTGGAACACTTTCCTAAACACCCGTTCTCTCCTTGACTATTCCAACTATCTGGGTTACTTTTACCAATTCACCGAGCTTTACAGCTCCCTCTACCACAATTACCTTGCCAAAGCTCAATTCAACCTGATCAACGACCCCAAATATTTCTTCCACTTCATCAACCACAAACGGAAATCTGATGGCTATCCCACCTCCCGGACTCCCAAACCATATCCAATCTTTTCGCGCCCTGCTTCAAACTATCCTTCACGGACGACTCGTGCGAGCCTAACCCCTCGTACTTTACTGGCATGTCGGAATTCTCCCTCGGCCCACTCATCCCTCTACACATTCAACAACACCAGGTCAAAAAAAACTTGAAGAACTGAAGGACGATTTCAGTCCCGACCAAGACGGACTCCCTGCTAGCCTCTTAAAAAAATGTTCCTCTTCTCTCTCTCTCCCGCCCGCTTCAATCTTCAATCGATCCCTTGCACAAGATCTATTCCCTGACATCTGGAAATCCTCTTACATAACCCCCATACACAAAAAGGGGCCAAAAAATGATATATCCAATTATCGTCCCATTGCTAAGCTTTCGCACATTTCTAAACTGTTCGAAGGCCTTCTATATGAGGCGTTACGTTTTCGCTGTACACCCATCATGTCTCCCAACCAGCGCAGCTTCCTCTCCGGCAGGTCCACTACTACCAACCTTGTTGAATTCACATACCACACACTCCTTGCCCTACAAAACGGCGATGAGGTCGATATAGTTACCACCGACTTTAGCAAGGCCTTCGACAAAATCTCCCATAACCTCATTCTCTTCAAGTTATCTTCCCTCGGTTTTGAACCCCTTGTTGTATTCCAGAATACTACCCTTATTCGCTTTAACACTAACTCATGTCCTTTCAAACACAACCCTTAAAACTACATCCTCGCATATCTTACATTCTCAGTTAATACAATTCATAAATAAACAGACACAATATTCTATATCCAGTCACTTACAGCACATTTCATAAATATGCCCCTTTTCATAACAAGCACATTTTTCATTTCAAAACATGGCCACTTTGATTTTCGTTCAAAGTTTATTCAAAATTCTAAGTCACAGAGACTTCTAGATTGTTTTGTTCAGTTTATACGCCACAGTCAGTTAGAACAAAATGTTCTATATAAACAAGTAAATTTATATGAAAAAAGTAGAAAGAAGAGAGCTCAGCTTGAGATAGCTGAGTTCGATAAAATAAATAAAACAAATATATAAATAAAAGAGATCTTTTATTAATAAAGAACAATTAAATTTTTTAATAAATATAATAACCTCCACGCTCTTCCCTCGAAAGAGGAAGCACGGCGTTGGAGCCGTAACACCCTTCTGATTAAGTGAATCTCATCCTATCTCAATTATCGAACCTGCCGCGTGCGATTTAGATCCACCCTCTCCGATCCAACCTCAGTTGCGCCCCAGGGCAGTCATCTCGGCTCTCTCCTATTTATCCTAACCATAAACGACATAGGCTCTTGCATCAATCACTCCCTCATCTCGCTTTACGCGGATGATACCAACATTTTCAAGACAATTCCTAGAACTGATTATCGCCAAATGTCGCACAATCACCTTCTCTCGGACTCTTATGACTAAAACTTATTCATAAAAACAGCAAGGACTAAGCTCCATAGATCCAAAATGGGGAGCGAATTTAACGCATTCAAATATGTTTTTAATGCAACCAACTTCAGACCCAAGTTTATATTTGTCCACCTAATATTTGAGTCACATATCCAAGCATTGGCCGAACGAATGCCGTGTAAAAGGTGTCAATGTATATAGGTCTGGAATGTAACGAATGGGGAATGAATTACCTTTTGAATCATTTGTGTAGTTCGGCTGAAGAACGACCGCATGTATTTTTCAGTCCTTTTAAAATTTACTTCCAGCACAAACCTGTGTGGACACTCTGACAATATTTTAGTGGGTGAATACTTGGGAAGGAGGAATCCAACCTCGAAGTTCAAACAAACAACATTTGTGGTAACACTTGTTACAAGCAAAGTACGTTCCTCTTGGGTTTTAACGCCGGAATTGAATTCGACATCCCTGCATGTATTATGCTTATGATTGCTTGATTTTTTAGAAGATACAAATAGTGTTACAAGCGTTGAAAAACTACGATTATATTTCTCCTTCAAAGGGAAACGAAATTTAATGTTTCAGATACGTCATGCACATTCAATGCTGTTCTTGATTCTCCTCGTCAAATATCGATATCGATATCGAGGAGTTTGGAGCATTATGTGCTATGTAAATTGTTACCAAACCGGATGGAGTAAAATAGATATGTCTTGTATCTGGAATATTAAGAAAACATAGACACGTACGAGGGTTGCCTTTTATATTTCGGGATTAGAGAACAAAAACAAATATTGATCATCGAAAATCACTTTATTGTTTTTCAAAATATTCCCCATGAAGATCTATACACTTTTACATGCGTTTGAACCAATTGTCGAGGCCCTTTGGCCACTCTGATTGAGGTATCTCCAACACATGCATTCTGAATGCAGCAACCGCTTCTTCAGGTGTCGAAAAACGTTGACCTCTCAGTTTGTTTTTTACGTACGGGAATAAAAAGAAGTCATTCGGCGCCATATACGGCGGATGACCCATCAAATCGATGTTTTGGGTGCTCAAAAATGCAGTTGTCGCAGCCGATGTGTGAGAGCTCGCATTGTCGTGGTGAAGAGTGATCCGTCTTCGGCGGTTGGTTTTCCTGATTTATTGGAAGACAACTGGCAAACAAATGGTTGTGTACCACTCAGAATTGACTGTTCTGCGTTGTTCTAGTGGTACGGTTGCGACATGTCCAGTTTTTCCGAAAAAACAGGCGACCATTTGCTCGGAAGTGCTTCGTGCGCGAACAACTTTTGTTGGATTTGGCTCATCTTGAAACACCCAGACAGTCGACTGCTGTTTACTTTCGGGCTCATACGCGTAAATCCACGATTCATCACCTGTCACGATGTCATAGACGTGTTTCGAAGCACCGCGACCGTATTATTTGAGCATTTCTTTTGACACGAGCCTTTTTTTTTTTGCGATTGACAAATTGTGTGGGATCCAACGCGAACAAATTTTTTTGACAGTCAAATGTTTATGCAATATTGAATGTATGCTGGTCCCACTAACGCCTAAGGTTGTCTCAATCTCACGATAGGTCACATGACGATCTTCCAATATCAGTTCGCGCACAGCATCAATGGTTTTCGGAACAACAACTGATTTTGGACGACCTTCACGAAATTCATCTTGGAGTGAACTACGACCACGATTGAATTCACCATACCATCGATAAGCACTGCTCCTTGATGGAGCTTCATCGCCAAAAATTGAATGAAGTTCATCCATGCACTGTCGCTGAGTTAATCCACGCCGAAAGTTGTAAAAAATAATCGCACGAAAATGTTGACGATTTAATTCCATTTTTGGGCCGAGATGAATCTTTTAAGTTACTGTAAGCAACACAAATAGCGCTCGTATGTCAAAACGTTCTGAGTGCGTATAACCTCAAAAATGTCCAACTTTACGACAGCGCTGTCAATTGCCGGATTGCAACGCTAGGGTTGCCAAATCCCGAAACATAAGAGGCAATCCTCGTATTGTTGGACGGCGTTTACATTCGTAATGGTGAACTGAAGCCCCTGGTGTTACTAAATGCCGTTAGCAGCCCATTACGCGATAACTAATTTCGTAAAGTTCGGTTATTTATCAAAATATAGGGTTTTCCAATAGGGACTTGACAACTTTGATTTAATTTGTAAACGCACCCTTTCACTAATCGTCGAACTGTCACTGTCAATTTATTCAGTAAACTCAATATTTTCATTATGGTACACGAACAAACAACGTCTGCCAATTATAAAAATTTGCTACCGAAATTTGGAGTCGGTGACCGCAACTTTAAGAGCGTTAACTCCAATTTTCGGTCGTAATTCTCGCCCTAGTAGACAGGCAATAACAAGTTTAGTGCAAACATTTGAGTCTACATATTCATTGTGTGATGTTGCCGTGCCAGTGACAGAACGGGTTGGTCGAAGTGTCGAAAATATCGCTGCAGTTCGGGCGTCCGTAGCAAACGATCCAAATCAGACAATTCTACGGCGTTCTCAAGAATTGGGCATCGCCCAGACCACTTTATAGCGAATTCTGTGTAAGGATCTTGGTTTACACCCACACAAGATCAAGCTGACTCAAGAATTGAAGCCGATGGACCATTTGAAACGTCGTACGTTCACCGATTGGGCTCTGGAAAAGATGCGCCAAGATCAAGAATTTCATCGCAAAATCATCTGCAGTGACGAAGCTCATTTTTGGCTCAATGGGTTCGTCAATAAGCAAAACATGCGTTATTGGTCGGGTGAAAATCCGCATGTGCTTCATGAATCCCCACTTCATCCACAAAAAATAACAGTATAGTGCGGTTTGCATGCCGGTGGTGTCATTGGACCATATTTTTTCGTCGACGATAACGATCGTCACGAATGGCCATGGTTATCGCGCCATGATTACCGATTATTTTTGGCCCGAATTGGAAGATATGGACTTGAGCGACATGTGGTTTCAACAGGACGGTGCCACAAGCCACACAGCACACGATACAATCGATTTATTGAAGAGTAAGTTTGATGAGCGTGTTATCTCAAGAATTGGGCCAGTCAGTTGGCCGCTTCGTTCGTGCGATTTAACGCCTCTAGACTATTTTCTTTGGGGCTACGACAAGTCATTGGTCTATGCCAACAAGCCGATGACGTTGGAAGAGCTCAGAGCCAACATTGAATACTTATTCTAGTTAAGACTTGGTGAAATATTGTAGTCATTCCTGCTAATCTGAGTAGCATACGGAAAACATTTTCGTCCTGCTGTGCAAGAATTTCCAAATATCAAAAATTCTAAGTGGTTAAGTAAAAAACCGAAAACAAGAGATCTAATTTTCATAAGTGAAACCCTTTGAAAAATATTCAACCTAGTCCTGCAAATAGCAGAAATCCTTTAATTTAGGTCTTTATTAAAATACAATTCCACCGACAGTCTCATAAAGTCCAACGCACCCTCTCAGCAAAGCCATTTAAGAAATTGCTTCAATTCAACTTGAACTTATACTGACAATAAAACCCTGGAACCCGATAGACGAGAACTGTTTACGACGTATAACTCAACTTGAGAGCGCAATTCCTGGTATATCCTAGATGAAAACAAAACAACTCGCGTAAAATGTGAATGCATAAATAAAAGTCGGAAGAGTATTTTTATTTTCCTGTGTTGGAGAGCTAAGCAACAATATTTTGGTTTAGAGTAGAAAAATGAATGAATCCACAATAGACACTGAAAAATCAGCGATTTTATGGCTTCAATAAAACTTTGCAGCTATAAAATATGTCGAAAAAGTGTGCTGAACAAGTTTAATATACATACATACTTCGTAACACAAATCTAAAACCATACAAATACAGCACAAGCTAAGCGAAGTCCTTATTAGAATGGACAACTAACCTGGTTTCGAGCCGGGGGTTTGGACTTTTGGTTATTCAAATTCTCACTCCGGAAGAAGCTGTGAATGGATTGATTGCTTTAATATACATTAATGTAAGTAGATGTGGGTAGTGAACGAAGCAAGCTAAATACGAAAGGCGACTGGACCTGATGCTTGTAGAATTATTACACTCTTTTGAAAAGGTTTTAGAGATGACCACGGGTACTATACTGGGAGCTTACTGTATATAGAAGTCAACTGTGCGAAGGGCAGGGGTAAAATATTGGTCATCTGCCAAAATATTGTAGTTGACAGCTCTTGGCTTGGTTAAAGGATGTACTATCCTTCTTAAGTTTTATCAAACTCATGAAGATATCGAGGAAGTGGATTGTCGATATAAAAACAGGAGATAACACTTGAATTAAAATTAAAAACAGTAAATTGAAATATGGTGACCGTTTTGTCGGGGTAAATTTCGATAGATGTGCAAGTAATGGCGCAAATCTAATAACCTTGCCCGGAAAAACAAATTATTATGGACAATTTAACAAGTCTCGGATAAGGACCGGATAAGGACCGGATAAGGACCGGATACCGGTGGAGAGACTTGCTAAATAAGGCCAAGACCGGAGTCCGGTTGTAGTGCCGATGATGATGATGAGATGTGCAAGTAAAAACTCGGCTCTGAAGTTGGTTGCATTAAAAACATACTTGAGCGAATTAAATTCGCTCACCATTTTGGATATATGAAGCTTAGTCACTGCTGTTTTTATGAATAAGTTTTCGTCATTTACAAACTGTCATTATGTGTGCATCCTTTTTTTTTTTCTTTTTTTTATTACACTTCTCTCGGGAGAGACGAACCTGTGGGAACGAAGTCTAAGCGTCAGTATGGGCGCAGGGTTCTACTTCGTCCTCACCGATTTAATACAAAGTTCCGCTGACGCGAATCACCAGTGATATCCGAGAAAGCCACGAGAGTCAAAACACTGGTTATTTTCAGACGGCAAAATGCTCTCTTTATTTTAAACACCGATAGTTATTTCTGTACTTAATTAACCGAACATGAGTTAGAAGTCACTTACAAATATCTTAATTTGAGCATTCTCTTGCATTGTTCGAACGTACACCATACACAAACTATGTAACTCTCCGCACTATAATACTAACTATTACGAAGGTAATATTGCAAAATGTCATCATCATCGGCACTACAACCGGGAACCGGTCTGGGGCTTGTTAAATTTCCCATAATGATTGCAAAATGTCACTATTATGATTTAAACGACAACACGACTCTGGGTTGCACGCGTCCCCGGGCGCCACGGGGAGCGGAAGACGCACCGACCGGATCGGTGGTTGGAATACGACTTAATCGAGGGTTGGAATCTGGCTCTTGGTTCACCCTCGATTCAGTGGTGGTGGATATCCTCTCAGCTAAGAATATATTTTTACTTACCACAAGAGAGACGTAAAGTCTCCCCTTGTGGAATAGAAAACCAGATCTTGTAATGAAGATCATGGTAGTATGTGTGTATTTGTGATCGTGAAGATCATATTGTTCAACTCATGCGCGAAGGCGACGGAAAAACAAAGCAGGAAAACGGTAAAGACAAGGGGGATGTGGAGATCTTTGTTTATGGAGTGCATTGCGGCTAAATAAATAGACGGCAATGCATCGAGGAAATGTGCTAAAAGAAAAGATGGGACGAGAGCATCGTAAAAGTCTTAGATGAGTGATGCCCTTGTGTAAATAGACGAATAGCCATTAGAGAAAGGTGCTAATTGATTACAATACTTTATACAATGAAAATTGTATATCGTATCTTGGGTCGATAGCCGAAACGAATCCCTTGGTTGCACTTGTATATGCAGGGTAATTCGTTTGTGGCAAAGAATGAAGTTGGTGATTGTTTATTCTTTTAGACGAGGGATCGTGGTCGGGCCTTACACCCACAATCGGATGGCATGGTAGAAAGGTTTAACCGCACATTAGAGGAACATCTGCGAAAAGTAATAGACAAACGTCAGCGCGATTGGGACAAGCACATTCAAATGTTTTTGTTAGCTTACCGATCAGCAGTCCATGACACTACCGGCCAGTCACCTGCGAGGATTATTTTTGGTGCAGAATTGAGACTCCCACCAGATCTAAAATTTGGAAGAAACAACTAGCTTACTGAAACTGGAGGGAAATGCTTCAGGCCTAAATGGACGACATACACCAACACGTGAGGCAGCGAACACAGCTGATGAGCAATAAAATGAAGGATCGATATGACCGAGCCATGAATTCTGATGGATTTCAGGAAGGTGACTTGGTGTTGCTGTACAAACCGCAACGGAAAAAGGGTATGTCTTCAAAACTCCAGACATCGTGGGAAGGGTCATACAAAGTCTTAAAGCGACTGAACGATGTTGTGTTTCGCATACAATCCGACACGCAGAGATGAGGTAAAATGAAAGTCATCCATTTGGAGGGAATAGCCTCGTATGGATCAAAGAATTTGGTGTCTGATCGGGACGATCAGACTTAAGTGGGGGGCAGTGTGATGAATTTACGAACATGAAGCACGCCATCTAGTGCGAGATAGACGACATATAGAAGCAGGCAAACTGACAGCGGAGTAATAAGTGTCAGTCAAGTGTCAAGAAGAAGAGAACTGACAGCGAACACGGGGATCGATGTCAAGGGAAGTGAAAATAACACGTGTAGAATAATAAGTAAAAATAAAGTCAACCCATTAAACCCGAAAGATCGAGCTTTTGCAATTTGATTTAAATTATTCCGCGATCCAGAGATCGGAGCTAGGGAGCCGCTAAACGTAAACCCGAAAATCCGTAACAATATTGTATATTGTGGAAACTGATTGATGTGAATAAATTGTTATTTCAGTTGCCCAAATATATCTCTATCAATTTGAAATCGGTTAGGTCGAGATTTTCCACCCAAATGTACTTCGGTGTGGCGTTTCCACAGCGAGGGGCAGGTGCGGTACACGTATTACAATAGCCATTTATGTTATTCCACAAACGATAAACCCTCCTTCCTTTCGTTGTAAAATCCCCTCAACCAGAAGTTCCCGGAGTTTTTTTTTTTTTTCTTTAATTGCTCCTAAAAACCCCGTCAATGTAGTTCACCTTTACGTATGGTAAGAACGTGCATTTGATGGCAGGTTAATCCTTCGCTATGTCATTTTACTAGTCTACTGTCGCGGTGATCCTTGTATCATATCTTCGGACTCCCTTTCCTTTTCTATATGCTAAACACTTTCGTGGGTGTGGTGTAATTAAAAGAAACTCGGTAATTTTCAAAATACCATCCCCAGTTACCATTTGTTGGAAGTACAGCTGGTTCAAGTGGCAATTTCGCTCAGCCATCCACAGTCAAGACTCAGTCCTGTGGTTGAGCATTGAAGTGAGTTTTAATAACACATAAAAAAAATCCTTTTATTTTGTTTTTATTTCTCTACTTGGTTTTATTTTCATTACTTACGGTTGCGAATTATTGCGATTGCATATGCAAAAGGTTTCATGTGCTTAGTCGAAGGAAGCCACTTGTCAGTGCAAATGAAGATGAGCAAGGATAAGCGACTAGTAGTAGGACATAATTCCCCTCGGCGGGATTACTTCGCTAAGCGACAATTTTTATCCTTCTTTTACACGCACAAGCCAGCCACCATCATGCGGCACTTATGGTGTTAGCGATGGTGGCGTTGATGATAGCATCACCGTTGAACTTAGACGATGCATTAAGTTCTTTAAAGGTTAAGTGCTATGAAGTCAAGTAGTTGGGCTTAGTCGAGGATACTTTTCCGTCCCTTTGAAGTTTTAATCAATTTGCTTCTGAAGTGAATTAAAAAACTTATCTCAGATGGAGGTAACTTTGTCATCATTGTCTGTATTCTACCAGTGGCTTTGTGTTCAGTTTTGAGGTGAAGAGTTTGTTTCATTTTCCTTTTACACAAACAAAGGGGGGGAAATCAGTGAAATGGAAAATTTCGCATTTATTTGGATCAATTGTCAATAAATCGGCTTAACAGCGATTAGGATAAGAGGGTGCGGAACGTGTTGTCCTTTTTTTTATTTTCGTTGATAAACGGGTGAAGTCATAGGAAAAGGTAAATTGATGAAAGGAAAATCAAATGAATTTCTAAAGAACCTAAACGTCAACATTCAAGGATGATTTAACCGAAAATGTCCTTGAAATGAAATTAACTGCAAAGTTTATTCACACACGATTGTGTTAACGTGCATTACTCACAATCAACCCAACCCCACCAGCAGAGAGCAAATCGAAGTTCATCTGTTGGAGCTGATATGAAGACGGGATAAGAAAAAGCCTCGGGGAGTCCATATGAACCACATTCAATTCACATGAGGCGGTTCGCTGTTAAAAAAAAAAGACTTTTGTTTTCTCTGCTTCATGCGATTCCCTTAACGTAGCCGTTGCTACTCTCACACAGAATGCCTATGGTATTGGTGGCATCGACGATTCGGATAAGTCAGGATCTGGTTGCTGGATGTCAGTTGAATGTATGCTAACGGAGAAAGGAGGCTTAAAATGTAGTTCGACCCGTTTGGGAGGATGGCTTGTAGATTTGCTCTGCCATATTTCATTTAACAAACACATTTATCTGCCGGTCTACAGACAATGGCGATAAAACTCTCAATGATTGGATATGGAATTCTAAAGGATAATTGAGGTCATTAGGGGATAAAGGAGGTTGGTACGTTACTGTTTAAGAATGTTCGATATATGTATGTACAAAACATTTTTTTGGGCTGACGTGTCCTATTTTCCCAGCTTACATGACCAACCAATCAGGCATTGACTGCCTGATATGCTTGCCAGACCTCTACTGACGGCACTTTGGATATTAAGATACGGACACTATTATGTCGATTGTTCAGTTTGTTCTATAACAGAATCGGCCCTTGAATGTTTGGGCAGCAAAATAATAAATTTTTCCGCTTTCCGGAGCTTGACAGGCAACCAACGGCTCATTGCTTTTCATATTTCTAAAAGGCCCTACGGGAAATCAGCTTCTCAATTTAACTCATCTGAAAATGTCTGTTGATAGCGAATTTATTCTTATATTTCCTTCTTGTTAACATTTGACACAACTTCAGTATTAAGCTCTTAGTTTGCAAATTAAGGCGGTATTTGACAGGAAATCCATTTCATGAGTTTCAACTGTACGTGAGTATTTCTAGATGCAAGTGAATATGTCCTAATTTTTCAAAACCTTACAAATTCCGCATTTGTTGCAAACAGCATTCAATAAACGCGTCATATATTTTACGACCAGCTTTCTCATACGAAGTTATTCATGTAAAACCTGTCATATATTTTAAATCCTTTAGAATATAGATTAGTTGTATCTACATGGGTGGGCCGAAAAGTTTCCGACCTAACAAAGATACAAGACATTTTTTTCATACGACATTTTTTCTTAAAATGTATTTTTGTTTTTGTACAGTCTCTTTAGAATATAGATTAGTTGTATCTACATGGGTGGGCCCACACTTAGGTGTGGGACGGCACGTTGTTTTGGTGAAACGAGATTTTCTTTTTCTGCAAATGTGCCCGTTTTTCCGCAATTTCTACCTTCAGTTGATCAAGTGATGATGCGTAGTATGCTCCTGTAATGGTTTTTCCTTTCTGAAGATAATTGATTAAGATAACTCCATGACTATCCCAGAAAACAGTCACCATCACTTTCCCAGCCGAAAAAACAGTTTTTTCTTTTTTTGGAGCCGGTTACCCCTTTACAGTTCACTGTTTTGACTGTATTTTTGTATCCAAGTTTCATCGACAGTAATTAATCGGCGCCGAAACTCGGATTTATTGCGCCTACAGAGCTTTCGAACACGTCTTTGGTGTGAGCAAACGTGGCACCCAACGCGCGGACAGCTTTCTCATACCTAAATCTTGATTTAATATGTGACAAACACGTTCTTTGGACATTTTCATAGCCTCTGCTATTTCTCTCACTTTAATTCGGTAGTCGGCTAACACCATTTGGTGAACTTTAGCGATGTTATCGTCAGTTGTTGCAGTTTTTGGACGTCTCGAACATTCATCGTCTCCCAAGCTCTCACGGCCACGTTCAAATTCTCCTGTCCAAAATTTCACTGTGGTAAATTTCACTTTCCCCATACAGAGTCCAACTCATCTTTGATTTGTGTAGGCGTATTGCCTTTCAAAAACAAAAATTGAATGACAGCTCGATATTCAATTTTGTCTGTTTTCCCAAAAACACTCACATCGACTCACTCAAACGACTGTAAAAAAAAAAACGATGCCTTCAAAATGGCATTGGATTACGTTTCGGTATTCAATATACCCTCCAATGTTTATGTTTACCCAGCTTCACATCTCCCAACTAGTCTTTTCGATGCGCGTTCGTTTGTCCTTCCTTCCAATGGGAAGACATTCGTTCCCATAGAAATGATATTGTGCATGGACTATCCAATGCTGATCGGCTCCCATTGGTCATGCTGTCGGAAGGGATGTTTCTCCTGCGATGGTGTGCGGTGGAAATCCATCACAATCGCCGGAGGCTGGACCAATTTTTAAGGAGTCAGGCCAGTCAGATGTCAATCTCCATAGCGCATGGTCGCGCCTTTGTTTCAACGTCAAAAATTCATCTTTCGTGGAGTTCGCTCGCTGATCATTTATCCTCAGTTCGAGTGCGCGTTGTAATAAGTGCTAAAAAAATCCTTGATTATCTAGCCCAGGACACTCATTTGGGGTGGATACTGACGGGTGCAGCTTCACCCGACCTCCCTCCTGGCCCCACAGTCCGACATGCCACTCACCCGCTGAACCGAAGGACAACCGACAATCGAAGAGCCAGGAGCCTGGCCGCCCAAAGGCTTCACGGCAAAACACAGCATCCAGCTTACAGGTGACCAGTCCTGTCACCAACCACCAAATGGCCGTTCCTCGTGGGTTGCGAATTTACAACTCCAACCCAGAGGAACTGGTCGACTCTGCGACTGCTGATTGCAGCTCACATCAGAGGACAAACAGAAGACATTGTCGACGTCTACCCCGGACCCCAGATTCAAGGCAATACACAGCTACTACGACAATAGCCCAAGGAGCTTACAATGCCCCGGTGGGCGGCGCTCCCCAGTATCCAGACCTCATCTCGCCGGCCGCTAACTTCAGACGGGCGACAATGGACCATGGTTCCGTGACCACAAAAGATAACAGTCTCCAGCAATGAAGGGGACCATCCCGTAATCATCAACCCTCCGGGCCGTCCAAGACACCTCCGTCTTCAACACTCTTCAGGGCGGGCGTCTCTCTCCCATTCGACCATCGATGTGAAGGTGGACTGCGGCGGACCGCTACCAGCCCACTCACGAGAACCATCGCTAAAATCGGCATCCTTCCATTGGAAGAGGAACCCCCGACCAAGCTCCAGACGAGCATCCTCCAATGATTGGCGAAGGCGGGCGGAATGTTGCGAATTCGCACGGGTCACAACCAGCGAATTCGCGACTGAATACTACCCGTAGCAACAACATAACAAATGTCAGCACACAGCTGACATATTAAAATAACTTCTGTTGGTTGTCAAACAACAACCAATTTTCTCTTCTTCGTAAACTATTCGAGAGACACGTTGGCATGAATTATATTCTAGTTATAATCTACCTAATCCATTAAATAAATTCAATTGTTAAGAGCATAAAATCAACACATTTTATTGAGGTATTCTGGAGGATGATTATTTCCTGGATTGCTGCTCATTCATTAGCTATTCTTTTCCTCTTGCAACCATTTTGCCTTTCTCTGTGTTTCAGCACAACAATCGCCGCACGACAGGACACATCACAGTGAACATTGTAGAAATCTTCCTCGACGACATTCCTCGGTCGACGGAAATTAAAGAGATCTTCTCCGACGACATTCCTCGGGCGACGGAGATCAAATTACGTGTTGGCCGCCAACACGTAATTTGTTTTGTATTGTATTGTATTAATTCTTTTATAACTAAATATATATATATATATATATATATATATATATATATATATATATATTTATATATATATCTTTACATATATACATATATATATATATATATATATATATATATATATATACAACTTTGCTTCCACCGTTATGCAATAGATGGCTGTAGTGGTAAGTGGTAGTTGAAATAAATAGATCATAGATGTCATACAATAAGCTTGGGTATTTGTAAACATAACGCCATCGAAATATTGGTCGATTTGTGTCTGCATCATAAAGTTATTCTCGATTAACCATGTCAGCTTACGAGCCAAATTCTCGTCATTTGCGGGAGGTTTTAATTTTCTGCTTTAATATGAAGAAATCTGCGGCTGAGGCTCATCGAATGCTCTCAAATACCTATGGTGAGGCCGCTATTAGTGAAAGAACGTGCCGAGGGCGGTTTCAAGAACGGCGATTTAAACGTCGAAGACCAGCATGGCGGTGGAAGAGAGAAGGTTTTCGAAGATGCAGAATTGGAGGCATTACTTGATCAAGACTCGTGTCAAACACAACAAGAATTGGCAGGAGAAATAAAAAATTTGATCGATTCAAAAATTGACCAGTTTTTTCAACGCGGGATGCGTATGCTGCCCGAAAGATGGGAGAAAGTAGTGGACAGCGATGGACAACACTTTGAATTTGAATCATAAATGTATAACCAGTTTTTTACAATAAAGCCTCGAATTTCGGGAAAGGAACGGCGGAAGCAAAGTTGTACACATATAATATATATATATATATATGTAAAGATTGAAGCTCATCAATTGACACATTTAGTTATAAAAGAATTAATACAATACAATAATTTAGTCCGATAATATGGCATTGAGGCGTATTACGAAAATGGGCGTTCAAATAAAAATAAAAATACATGAAAGGATTAAAATGCCCACAACTCTAGGTTATGCTGGAAGAGACGGTTCTGCATGAACGACTGAAAACAACTACACGACTGAATACAACTACTTGTGAATCAACAACCGCACTTGATGAGAACTAGACATTGGCTGACTCCAATTGTATTGCTTGTCTTAACGTTGGAATTGTAGGACGCTGGCTGCTTGTATCTTCTTCACCCAGTTAGGGTAGTTAGTGTGAAATCACCGACAAATAATAATAATAATAAAAGGATTCACTCGACAGAATGGCATTTCCCATATACTTTGGAAAACCCTCCACAACCAGGAATTGGAAGAGCTATACCGCAAACCTACAATACTGAGAGTAATCAAGTCGCGAAGATTAAGATGGGCCGGACACGTGGCGCGAATGGGCAACGATAGGACCGTGCATAGAATTCTTGACGGTAAGCCAACGGGAAAAAGACTGACCGGGCGGCCGCGACGGAGATGGGAGGACAATGTTAGGTTGGACCTCGAGGAGATCGGATCGGATGGTCGAACGTGGAAGGAGAGCGCACAGGACAGTGAACAATGGTGGGGTCGAGTTGGTGAGGTCATGAACTTTCGGGTTCCTACAGGCCAATAAATAGTAGTTCTCTTTTTCTCCGTCTCTCTATGATCGTTAAATTATTCCTTTTACAAGGTGAATCCCCGGATATTGGGAAATCCACTTATATCACCCCCATACATAAAAAGGGATAAAAGAACGATATATCGAACTACCGTCAGATTGTTAAACTTTCTCATATTCCAAAACTGTTTGACGGCATTCTATATGATGCGTTATGTTTCCGCTGCAAATCCATCATCTCTCCCAATCAGCACGGTTTCCTCACTGGCATGTCTACCACCGCCAATCTAGAGGAATTTTCATCCCACACCCCGATTGCCCTAGAGAAGGCGAGCGAAGTCGTAATCACTACCGATTTCAGCAAGGTCTTCGACAAAATCTGCCACAATCTCATTCTTTTTAAGTCCTCTTCCGTCTGCTTGGGAACCCTACTGTTTAAGTAGATTTCTTCTTATCTTAATAATCGAAACTGTCGAATGAGAATTAGATCCGTCAATCCTTTTTTTCCCCACTTCAAGGGATCCTCGGGGCAGTCATCTCGGTCACCTTCTATTTATTCTAAGCATTAAGTATATATACTCCAGTAGCAAGCAATTCTCTATCTCTCTCTCTACGCGGATGATACCAAACTTTACAAGACAATCTGCTCTGTCCCCGACTCCATACTTCTTCAAAGCGACAGCTTTTTGATTTGGTGCCAAAACAACTGCCACGAAGTGAATATCGTCAAATATCAAGCAATCACCTTGTCCCGGAAGCGCCCCCCCCCCCCCCCCCCCCCCCCATTCCCCCCTCTTACTTAACTAACTGAGAAGATCGGTTCAATCGATTCAGGACCTGGGCATACGAGGGTTGCCTTATATATATATATATATGTAAAGATTGAAGCTTATCAATTGACACATTTAGTTATAAAAGAATTAATACAATACAATAATTTAATCCGATAATATGGCATTAAGGCGTATTACGAAAATGGGCGTTCAAATAAAAATAAAAATACATGAAAGGATTAAAATGCCCACAACTCTAGGTTATGCTGGAAGAGACGGTTCTGCATGAACGACTGAAAACAACTACTTGTGAATCAACAACCGCACTTGATGAGAACTAGACATTGGCTGACTCCAATTGTATTGCTTGTCTTAACGTTGGAATTGTAGGACGCTGGCTGCTTGTATCTTCTTCACCCAGTTAGGGTAGTTAGTGTGAAATCACCGACAAATAATAATAATAATAAAAGGATTCACTCGACAGAATGGCATTTCCCATACACTTTGGAAAACCCTCTAAGTTGGTGCAAAAGTTCAACTGATCAATTCTAAAATACACAGAATGCAGAAAAAAAATTAAAAAAAGGAGCGGAAAAACAATACAGAACAATACAAACAAAATAGTAACAAAACAAAACAATACAAAAAAAACAGTGAAATATTTTAAAAACAAAAATTGCAGATCTACTTTGGAATTTTTCTTCGCCAATTGGTGATGATGTGTTTAGTAATATTTTTCTTCTTTTTACTTAAAAGGCAATGATCTATAATAATAATTAATTTACCAAAATTCCAACTGCAACAAATAACTTAAAAAACGTATAAGTCACAATTAATTAATTACCAATTAATGTTTACATTACGCTTTCGAAACTATAGTTTTCATATCTGCTCTACGCCTTTTGATAGTATAAAATTATTAATATTCAGTTTAAGTTATGCATATTACTTTAAAAACAAAATCATTCCCATTAGTTTAAGTTTTTTCGATGCACCCTGTAATTTCATCAATTACCTGTGCACATAAAAATTACGAGTTATATTGCTGCCAAATCCTTCAAACAAAAACGAAATGTCAAAGTAGGTGTGTGAGGCGATAAGTGACATCTCCTTAATTGTGAGCAGTCTATTTGGGCAATCAGCAGCAGGCTGTGTTAAAATTGACTGAGCTGTTTTAAATAAATACCAAACATGTCCGACTATAATACTAAATTCAGTTACCATCCGTATATGAATACAACAGATAATTCGTCAAAAAAACAAACGCTCACTGGCTTTAATTACTCAGAATCACCATATCTACCCACGCCCGTGGGACTTCAGGAAGTTCAGTCCACAGTTATCAACAGCGCATTACCAGAAGAAATCATTAAGCTCGTAGAAGCCTTGAAGCAGCACATTAAAACTCAAAAGGACATCAGCGTACAAAACAGTCGGACACCATTCAGAAATCTGGCAAACCTTACAGCCATCTTCACATCCTTACAAAAGAGTTTGCTTGAAATATCCAACGCAATTAATTTAAATAAGAAATTGATCGCCGAACTGCGCGGCGATACCACTACTGCAGGTAAGAGCCTTGAAATGGCACAATGCACACACGATACACCGTTGAAACTGCAGTTTGTAAACAATGCACCACTGGCTTATTTTACGTCCTTGATCAAAAAATTCGAAACCGAAATTATCAACATCCATAGCAATGTTGTCATCATAGAGAAGCACATACGATCATTAACTGCACCACAAACGCCTAGTATGGACAACTTTAAGAATGCTCTAAATCAAATCAACCAGAGCTTGGTCTCTTTGTCGGGAAGAATGTATTCGTTACACCAAGCCACTGAAGAAACTAAGGAACTGTACAAGCATTTGAGAAAGTGCCACAACCGGGAACCAATTGATGTTTTCTCTAGCATCGATCAGCCAACATCAAGCAATATTGAACAGAGGGGTTCAGACATATCTTCCGGGCCGTTGCAATTTGGCTGGTCGTCCAATGTTGGCACCAGTCGCTTCTAGAAGTATTATATAACTTATATATATCGATGTTATTTTATTGTTTGTCTGTCTTATATATCCTAAATATAATTTTGAATAAAAATTTTCTTAGATAATACAATGGTGGAGGTGTGCATCCGTGGTTGAAATTCTTCAGGGATTCAGCTATTATATGAATTCGTTTAGGCCTATACATTTAGCTCTCCTATAGCATGTCTTGAATGACAGCCGTGTTAACCAGTTAATCACCCATACGTTGAAGTGCAATTTCTCTGGTATGATCTCCTATTTGCGCAACCACGGTCCAGCGAATAATGTCAGTAAGTAAAACCTAGGGTATTGGGCGATAATGTTAAACCCCCTCAATATATTTTGGTGCCTCGATTCACCACATATATACATATGGAATAATATTCCATCCACAAGGTCTTATTGTTATACTCGCGCACGCTTAAACGGTAATTACCGGTGATTTAAACGTGGTAATCCTCGCTTCTCCGGAAAATAAACGAACGACAATGTGTTCAACGCTATGAACTACATACTTTTACCAAACTACACGAGCAACCATTTACACCAGGCATGGGCGGTCATTCCGTCAAGACCTTAAATTTGTTCCTCAATTCCCACCCTAGTAAATAATCAAAGGGACTCTAACTACCTCGGGCATGTCAAAAAATTATGTTGTATTAACCAAGCCTCCGTTAACAAATAGTCTCTGGCAGGATATACGCGAACAATTCGTGGTTACGAGAACACCAATTGAGAACGCCTTAGCGAGTTTAACTAGCAACGAGACAAAGTTTAAGAGCGAGAGAGGTCAGGTTGAAGTCAAAGGAGATGGGGTACGAGTTGGCCCTCCATAACATCCGTGACATGGGTTCATTAGAGCCGTAAAAGGTGGGATGGGCGGCCAAGTAGGAGGGACGAGGGTTACGCAAGCTACAGAGGTTGGTATAAACAGGATGGAGGGGAGCAAGCTTGGGCGATTGACTGAACCTGAGAGAAGACGGTGAATAAAGAGGATGTCAGCATGAATTCTGCTTGTGGATGGAGGGGAGCAAGCTTGGGCGATTGACTGAACCTGAGAGAAGACGGTGAATAAAGAGGATGTCAGCATGAATTCTGCTTGTGTATGGAGGTAGAATCAGAGGATTTTCCCAATTCAAATCCTCGGAGATCAAAACGTAAGCAACGACGTTGAGCGCTTTCGATCCTGCGAATGTGGGGGCGAATGATGAGAGGACCACACATTCAAGAAGAGGACGGAGGCGTAATTGGCTTTGAGGATTATTTCGTCAATATGTGAGATGAAATTGAGCTTCTTGTGACATAATACGAGGGTTGCCTCTTATGTTTCGGGATTTGGCAACCCTAGTGTTGCAATCCGGCAATTGACAGCTCTGTCGTAAAGTTGGACATTTTTGAGGTTATACGCACCCAGAACGTTTTGACATACGAGCGCTATTTGTGTTGTTTACAGTAACTTAAAAGATTCATCTCGGCCCAAATATGGAATTAAATCAACATTTTCGTGCGATTATTTTTTACAACTTTCGGTGTGGATTAACTCAGCAACAGTGCATGGATAAACTTAATTCAATTTTTGGCGTGGAAGCTCCATCAAGGACCAGTGTTTATCGATGGTATGGTGAATTCAATCGTGGTCGTAGTTCACTCCAAGGTCAATTTCGTGAAGGTCGTCCAAAATCAATTGTTGTTCCGAAAACCATTGATGCTGTGCGCGAACTGATATTGGAAGATCGTCATGTGACCTATCGTGAGATTGAGACAACCTTAGGCGTTAGTGGGACCAGCATACATTCAATATTGCATAAACATTTGACTGTCAAAAAAATTTGTTCGCGTTGGATCCCACACAATTTGTCAATCGCCCAAAAAAAGGCTCGTGTCAATTGGTCGAAAGAAATGCTCAAAAAATACGGTCGCGGTGCTTCGAAACACGTCTATGACATCGTGACAGGTGATGAATCGTGGATTTACGCGTATGAACCCGAAAGTAAACAGCAGTCGACTGTCTGGGTGTTTCAAGATGAGCCAAATCCAACAAAAGTAAGACAGAATGCATGTGTTGGAGATACCTCAATCAGAGTGGCAAAAATGCTTCGACAATTGGTTCAAACGCATGCAAAAGTGTATAGATCTTCATGGGGAATATTTTGAAAAACAATAAAGTGATTTTCGATGATCAATTTTTGTTTTTGTTCTCTAATCCCGAAATATAAAAGGCAACCCTCGTATGCCCAGGTCCTGAATCGATTGAACCGATCTTCTCAGTTCGTTAAGCAAGAGAGGGGAATGTGGTGGGGGGGGGGGGGGGGAGCGCTTCCGGGACAAGGTGATTGCTTGATATTTGACGATATTCAGTTCGTGGCAGTTGTTTTGGCACCAAATCAAAAAGCTGTCGCTTTGAAGAAGTATGGAGTCGGGGACAGGGCAGATTGTCTTGTAAAGTTTGGTATCATCCGCGTAGAGAGAGAGAGATAGAGAATTGCTTGCTACTGGAGTATATATACTTAATGCTTAGAATAAATAGAAGGTGACCGAGATGACTGCCCCGAGGATCCCTTGAAGTGGGGAAAAAAAGGATTGATGGATCTAATTCTCATTCGACAGTTTCGATTATTAAGATAAGAAGAAATCTACTTAAACAGTAGGGTTCCCAAGCAGACGGAAGAGGACTTAAAAAGAATGAGATTGTGGCAGATTTTGTCGAAGGCCTTGCTGAAATCGGTAGTGATTACGACTTCGCTCGCCTTCTCTAGGGCAATCGGGGTGTGGGATGAAAATTCCTCTAGATTGGCGGTGGTAGACCTGCCAGTGAGGAAACCGTGCTGATTGGGAGAGATGATGGATTTGCAGCGGAAACATAACGCATCATATAGAATGCCCTCAAACAGTTTTGGAATATGAGAAAGTTTAACAATCTGATGGTAGTTGGATATATCATTCTTTTATCCCTTTTTATGTATGGGGGTGATATAAGTGGATTTCCCAATATCCGGGGATTCACCTTGTAAAAGGAATAATTTAACGATCATAGAGAGACGGAGAAAAAGAGAACTACTATTTATTGGCCTGTAGGAACCCGAAAGTTCATGACCTCACCAACTCGACCCCACCATTGTTCACTGTCCTGCGCGCTCTCCTTCCACGTTCGACCATCCGATCCGATCTCCTCGAGGTCCAACCTAACATTGTCCTCCCATCTCCGTCGCGGCCGCCCTGTCAGTCTTTTTCCCGTTGGCTTACCGTCAAGAATTCTATGCACGGTCCTATCGTTGCCCATTCGCGCCACGTGTCCGGTCCATCATAATCTTCGCGACTTGATTACTCTCACCATTGTAGGTTTGCGGTATAGCTCTTCCAATTCCTGGTTGTGGAGTTTCCTCCATAGTCCTGTTCCTTGTCATATTTGCCGCCAAAGACACCCCTTAGGACTTTATTCTCGAATACGCGGAATTTGTTTTCTTCCCGTTTTGTGAGAGCCCATGTTTCGCACCCGTATAAACAATCGACATGATTATGGTTCTATAAACACGGAACTTTATATTCTGTGATAGCAGTTTGGATTTCAACAGTTTACTGACTGCATGCCGACTAGCGTTGCCGGAGTGTAGTTTTTTGTTAATTTCCTTCGACAATTCGTTACTGGCCGTCAGTATTGTTCCCAGGTATTTAAATTCTTTGACATTTTCAAATATCTTGCCCCTGATGTTTATGGGTGTTCTCTGAAGTCCACCTGCTCTCCCCATAATCATGTATTTCGTTTTGTCTTCATTTATTTCTAAGCCCACCTCTTCTTCTGAGAAGTGGAACATTTTTTAAAAGAACAACAGGGAGTCCGTTTGGACCGGCGCAGGCTTCAGCGAACGAAATCACCCAGGTACTTTTTTCTTTTTTTAACATAAAGTATTTCTTTGCATCGAAAGGAAAGATCATCAAACTGAGGTTGAACTTGTTACTAGAGTAAATAATATGAGCTAAACCGATATAAGTCAGAAATTATACGGCAACACTGAAAGATATTGTCTCAATACGCTCGTTTATTGATCAATTTTTTTCCATGAAAACAAAAGCAGAATACACTACCCTCTCGCTAAACTAAATTTCTGGTTATTTCAAAAAGGTTTTAAAGCTTTTTATGGCATCCATGTTTTCATCCCTTACACGTAATGACAATCGCATAATCACAGAGGCAGAGAGCGCGAACTTATTCGGTGCACATTTTTAACCACTTCCAGAGCTACCAGGTGTACCGGTGTGAAGTGAGCGTCAAGATACAAATATATCGATAGGGAACGTTTGTTGTGAACGAGCTCTTATATTTTTTTTTATTTGGCTGCTATGACATCTGTCAAACATATTTAGTATGCATCAAGTCATTGTACAAACAACATCTTTTTTTAATGCTATTGAAAATGTCGAATTTTGTACCACAAAATGATTTGCGGAAAGCATTAATTTTTTGTTTTCACTTGAAGAAAAGTGCTGCAGAGTCGCTTCGAGACTTATTGCGATCATGCTCTATCGGAAGCAACATGCAAAAGATGGTTTAAGCGGTTCAGTGTTATAAAAACAGTTATTGTACGCCGAACGGCATAAGAAAAATGATAATGTATAGTTTAGAGCGCTTGCGACGAGCCAGTAAGTTAATGTAAGAATAATATTTGTAAAATAGAAGTTAACATTTAACCTTAAGTAAAACATGTAATTGAATTGTTAAATAAATGTGGATATAAAACAAAACAAAAAAACGGTTGAACCAATCGAAGGATTTGCGATTTTAATAAATATTTTCCATTTTAAAAAAAATTTAAGGTCATAATTTTCATTAAATTTTTTTTTTTAAGGAGCTGCCATTTCATAAAAAATTAATATTTTGCTTATCCCTTGTGTTGCGGATTCACTGCATGCAACCAGCGAATTCGCAAGTGAACGCAACCATAGCAACCAAATAACAAATGTCAGCAACTAGCTGACATATTCAATTTTGGTTGTCAACGAGGAAAATCGACAATCTCTCTCTTCTTCGTAAACCTTTAGGCGACATAGTTCGCAGTAATTTAATCAAGATAAATTAAAGCCATCAAACAAATAAAGACCTTTTAATTAGTCCAAGCAACCCAGCTTGTTAGTATTCTTTTTGAATGAGGATTATTTGAGGAGAATTGCTGCTCCACTTGAGGATTGGCGTGGAATTGCTGCAGGTATTCTTTTCCTTTCATTCCTTCACTTCTCTCAGTGTTTCAGAACACAACGCTTCCCCGACGACATTCCTCGGTCGGCGGAACTTCAGAGATCTTCTCCGACGTCATTCCTCGGTCGGCAAAGATCAAACATTTTGGTCCTTTGAGCCGGATCCAGTCTGTGGATCCATTCCACTGCTGCCAGTTCGCAGCTATCATATCGCCAGTTCACGCAACCGAAAATAATCGCATTTTGCCCAGCCCCCAGCCAATCACAATTAATAGCAGACATAAATCGAAGTTCACCACGGCGTTGCATCATACTTTTCCAAAGGGGACGAACGAGTTGCAGATAATTTAAGTCACGTAAGTTAAGTAAGTTAAGTTCAACTTGTACAAAGCTTTCCCCACTGCGGGATTGAAAGGATAAATTTGTAAAACAAATCATTAGAAGATAATCGTATTCAAAAACCAACTCAGATTAACTGCGATAGTTATAGAGACAACAGACCCTCGCGGCGCCATAAGAGGATTCCGATTGTGGATCCATACCGCCGCCAAGTTCAAGACGCAACAGCCGTGCAGTCCGCCGCCCAATTCGTGGCCACTGCCAGAGATCCATCTGTGGATCAAAATGATGCCCAGCTCGCAACTAGAGGGTCCAGCCTAAGGGCCGACCGCCGCCAGGTTAGTGACGTATCAACAAGCTGCCCCTACCGCAGCTACATTGCAACCACACCGCGACCAAGTTTGCGGCGCTATCACCGGATCCAGACGTAAGGATCAACCGCCTCAAGTTCGCGGCATACTAGAAGGTCCAGACTTAAGGACCGACCGACGTCAAGGTCGCGGGACATTAACGTCCAGACGCGAAGACCTACCGTTATAAAGTTCGTGATAACAGTTAGCTCAAAGCCCAGAGCACAGAGCAATGTCAGCGAAGTCAAACATGACAGCTACATTGGCGAAACAACTCATCAGCGCCCAGTTCGCCGCCCAGGAACGGATGTCGGGTGCATTCCTCAATTTGGAAAAGAGAATCCGCCAGCGTTGTTCGCGGTGGACATACGCCAGCACAGTCCAGGGATGACCAGCGGCCACCCCTACTTCGTGGACGGATTCATCGGTCAGGCCGAGGAGATATATCTGGACGAGGCCACAAAGGTTGTTGGGGCAAGGCACGCCCTCACATCCGACCGTCCCATCGCATCCAACACTGCGACGGACACCGTTAGTCAACCAACAAATCGTTTGCCGCCATTGATGTCGCAACCACCCGCAACTATCGTCGCCAAAGACATGAAGAAGGTTCCAGATGCAGCGAATGAAGTGAAAATGACTGCAGCAGCACCCCTTACCGCTAAAGCGACACCACACATGAAGTCTGATTTCAACAATAAGGCACCAGCAGCTGTCAGTGCACCAGCACCAGCGAAGAAAGATACCAAGTCATCCGAAGCTGCCCAAGACGGAAGGAAGCCTGCTGCAGAGAAACCCACCGGGCAAGGCAAGGATATCAAATCTACGAGACTGCTCGAGGCTCAGGTTGCGCTCGACCCAGTCTCCTCAATTACGGCAAACCGTGCCGACCAA
Organism: Microdon myrmicae; assembly: GCA_963931805.1. Classification (NCBI taxonomy): domain Eukaryota; kingdom Metazoa; phylum Arthropoda; class Insecta; order Diptera; family Syrphidae; genus Microdon; species Microdon myrmicae. The sequence goes on along the minus strand of OZ007497.1, from coordinate 52,081,656 downwards.
GGCAATGATGCCCAACGACCGTCCCCTGTGACATCAGTGGTCCTCAGTCCGACAGCACCTAGCAGAGAACCGCATACACTCCCAATGAGTATCCACCAGCAGGCCGCCGACCAGAGTGCCGCCTGCCTAAAGCTCAACACGACCCCTGTTACGATGCTCGGAACTTACAACTCCGATCCAGAGGAACAGGTCCACCTTCCATCAATCGATGGTCAAAAACCGCTACCATATGTAGCCACCCCAATAGAGATAGGAGCGAGCAATGCCCCACTTTGCGGGCGGCGAAAATTCAAGCATCAACCAGTATGCCTCTCCGTAATCCAGCAGAGGCGGTACTTCTCTCAGCCCAGTACGCACTGGGTTCGCACCTGTCATTGGACCCGCGGACGGTGCCAGGGAAGAAGCCGCACCAGACGCAGCATTGCGACCTCACAGGCCATAGGCCGCATCCCATCGGTAGATACCTTCCAGCGACGGAACACTCGTCATTACCAATTCAGGGCGGACGGCTCTCTCCAGACCTCCGCATCACTAGAAGTCCAAGGCCCTGGGCCTCCGTCCCATGGAACAAACGGAATCGCCAATGATTGCCGAATGCAGCTGCAAGCAGTCCCCACCAAGGCAGCAGTAAAGGAGCCGCACCACTCCCCAGTGTGTTCGAATCAGCAGGCCACCGACCGGAACGCCGCCTGCACAGAGACGGAACCGCATCCTCTTCCAGAGAGTGAGCATCGACAGGCCGCTGACCGAAGTGCCGCCTGCCCAGAGATCGACCCGACCCATGTCCTGATGCATGGTCCAGCGCCGGAGCCCCCACGGGGACAATCGCCATGCATGTTCTGTGGGGCACACCACCAATTGACCGGTCCTCGGGGGTTGCGACTATACAACTCCGACCCAGAGGAATTGGTAGACCATACGACTGCTGATGCCAGATCCAAGCAGGGGACAAAGAGGAGACATCATCGACGTCGACACCGAAGACACACGCGGTACATGCCTTCAGCTACCAACGAACCCCATACTGGACCATTCATCAGACATGTTCCTCGTCCGCTGAACTGACGCAAGGACAACGGACAATCGAAGAGCCGGGAGCCTAGCCGCCCAAAGGCTTCACGGCAAAACACAGCATCCAGCTTACAGGTGACCAGCCCTGTCACCAACCACCAAATGGTCGTTCCTCGTGGGTTGCGAATTTACAACTCCGACCCAGAGGAACTGGTCGACTCTACGACTGCTGATTGCAGCTCATATCAGAGGACAAATAGAAGACATTGTCGACGTCTACCCCGGAGACCAGATTCATGGCAACACCCAGCTACCACCATCGACCAAGGAGAGCAATCGGCATCCCTTCACATTAATTGCTAGATAATATTATAAATTAACGAAATTTGTTTTTATTTTTTTATTTCAGATAATCTTGTCACGAGATATCCTGTATACAACAAAACAATTTTTTTCGAGGAAGTTTCGGGGATGGTCCATTGTAACCTTAAAAATCATAATTTTAACATAAAAAATATATAGCAATATTGTATCAAATACCTAACATAATTTTAAATTAAAATATTAAAATGACTTTCCAAAAAAAATTCTTAAAATATCGCTTTTGGTCTTAGTAAGACCATGGTCACATACAAGAAAGAAAGCACCTAAGATAACATTTATAATAAAAAACCAAACGAAAAATAGTATAGAGAATATGTTTTTAATATATTTTAGTTCTACACCATTTTCATTGCTTTCTCTTTCTTCCTGAACACAGAAGAGACTAGTTTTCGTAAGTAAATAAATTTTTTCTTATATATTTCTGCCTAGTGCAAAATAATAAATATTTAATAATATTGTATCGACCACAGTTCCCACAAAAGTGTACGAACTGCGGTCGATCTAATATTATTTAATTATCATTATTTTGAATACACCAAATATGTACAAACAAAATGCATGAACCGTGAACAAAATAGTTTTTTCGTCCAAATTAGAATCTCTTCTGTGCCCACAAGAATTCGAATATTATACTAAAATGTACTAGAAGAATGCTTTTTTCTGATCTTGCAAAAACATTATTAGTTGATCACACAACAGTGTCAGAACATTAGATGTTGCGGATTGGCAATTGAATGTGCTGGGATGTGCTGGAGAAATCTAGTACATTCACAGTGTATACCAGTTGCGCGGCAGCTGTCACGAACCAGCTGGCCGATTGTCACCAACGATGACGTCAGTAGCGTCCCTTTTTTGAATTGGCAGTTATGCTCACTGAGTCAGTCTGCTACCAGCTATTATCGCGCGCACACCTTCCGAGTCATTGTTGCTGATCCAACATAAATTATGAAATAAATTAACTCAATCTCATGTAGAGAAATTGAATTGTTGTGCGTTGTTAATAAATTGTAAACCAAGTCGCATCCGACTTAAACAATAAAATCCTAAAGATCCACCTCGAGTTCAGTTTTGGTTTTCTTGTGCTTCCGTTTCGCTGCCAGTTTCATCGGGTTCCTCTCTACAAGGGAACAGTGGACAACTCCAAACATTCCCGTCACATTTTGTGGTCCTTCGAGCCGGATCCAGTGCTTAATGGGTCCACTCACCGTCGCCCAGTTCGCGGCACAACAACAATTATAACAACGGACAACAATAACGCAAACATTAGTACCATTGGTAATCAATCAAATTCTGAGTGTAATACGGCAAATGACGTCGAAACGGAGTTCACAAATGCAACATTTGACCTCATCGAAACATCATAACTAGTGCTTGAATCAAGACAGGAGGACGTAAACAAAATATCTCCTCAACCGGCGGCTTAGGGTAAAAGTATCGCCATCGATAATAAGAGTTCAACTCAAGGAACCGAATCAGCCATTGAAAGCCACCGCACAGAGTTGGAATACTCAATTACAAACCCAAAGCCCGCCTACAATAATGATGATATCGCAAAGCAAAGTGCCAAGGGCGGCACCACACCCTGCTGCATACTACAACGACCACGGCCAATCTGGATTCGGAAAGGGGCACAAGCCTCAAGCTTCAAGGCGGCCAGATCCCCGGGTTGTCATCTCACACACTCAGCGCCCCGCCCGCCCGGGCGATCCTCCTGGCCACAACAGGCGTCCTCATCCAGTCGGGCTCCCAACGCCGACTTGAGGCTCGGGCCCTAATGGACCTCTGTTCAAAGGCCACCTTTATCTCGGAATCACTCGCCCAGCGACTGCGCCTGCGCCGGCGCGCATCATTCATCCCAGTCCATGGAGTTGGGGGCGCCCGCTGCCCTACGGCGGGGGCCCTATCCTTGGCCACCATACTGCCCCGGACCAAGGGCTCGCAAGGCTGGACAGCCAATGCGCTCATCCTGCCCCACCTGTCGGACTATGTGCCACCGCCACGACTCCTGCCAAGCGATTTCTCTATTGTGGCGGGCGTGGAGTTGGCAGACCCAGACGTCTCATCAACGGAAAAGGTGGCTGATGCATATCATTGGCGCTGATGCATATCCGGCGATCATTACAGCCGGACTTAAGAAGTCCAAAAACTCCGACATGATCACACAGTCTACGCACCTTGGGTGGATACTAACGGGTGCAACTTCCCGCGGCCCGCGGCACACCAACACCAGCCGCCCTCTGACCAGCCACAGTTCCCATCAGAGCACCAAAAGGAGGTCTCGTCGGCATCGGCTCCAGGGGCCGCCTGCGAGGCCCATGCAACTACCAGCCACCGACCAACTGCGTAGCCCAGCTACCGGCCATGCCGTTCGCCCGTTGAATCACCGCAAGGGCGAGAGGCAATCGAAGAGCCAGCAGCCGGCCAACCCAAAGGCTTCAAGGCACCACACCACAATAGGGATAGGAGCGCGCAATACCCCGCCTGGCGGGCGGCGCTCGCCATCCACCCAGGGATCAACGAAATCCCAGCGAGCCAGCACGCCTCTCAGTGCATCCACAGAGGCTACATTCCGACGACCCCGGGAGGCACTTGGCCCGCTACTGCCATTTAGTCAGGACACGCGGATAGTGCCAGAGACGACACCGCACCCGACTCCACGCTAAAGCCTCGTACAGCAACGGCCGCATCCCGCCGGCCACTTAATCCAGGCGGGCGCCAACGTTCGCAGTGTTATGTTGTGGAGGTATGCTTGGACTAGGTCCAGAATTTTTTCCGCACCCAACATAGCGGCGACGGGTTCTACTGATATAATTTCCGCGGATAGCTGCCTTGTGTGGCTCCTCATCTGCATTAACGGTAATGCTAACACGCGTTTAATTAATTTCGTAAGGAGGCTACCCGGATTATTCTGACCGTAGTCCGCTTTTTCCCGTAGCGAACGAAAACACGATAGTGGAACAATAATCCAACGATGAGGGGTTAAATCTATTTAAATTATTTAAATAAACTTCCCAACGATGAGAGCTAAGAACTAATTTATACGACCCAACGATGAGAGACTAGACCCATTCTATATAAATAAAAGAAAGAAAAAGACAAAAATCTGCAAAGAGAACACTAAAACAGTGGAAAAATTGTTTGGTAAACTATCTCCAATTATTCTTCCCAACGTTGATTTCGTCCTCTTTCCTGTAATTGGAAAATAAACCCGAGAAAAGGAGAATATATTTTTTTATTTATGTTATTTGTTATTTCGGATGGCTTTTTTTTTTTTTTTTTTTTTTTTTTTTTTAAACCTAGCCGCTAGTTCCGCTAGTCGGCGTAGGGACGTTAGAGCCTCGGGGCTCTTCCACCACTGGATTTATATCCCCGACAGCTTTGATATAAATTTCCAGCTGGTGGTTACCGGCTGCGCCAATTTGTTATGTTTTTATTTTATAACAATTAAATATATTTGGTAAGAAGGGGACTTACTGTGATTAAGTTAGAGCGACCGTTGAGCGGTCGCTGTGCTGTTGTTGTTGTTTTGTTCCGAAAGTCTGCAAGGCATCTAGTTCATCCACAATCTTGTCACCTTGAACTATTTTATTTATCAACGGGCTGTTATTACCTTCTGCTTTGATCTCCTTGATCTCCTCTTCGTCAGATGAAAGAAGATAGTCTTGTATAGGTAAAGCCGTTCTGCTTTGATCTCCTTGATCTCCTCTTCGTCAGATGAAAGAAGATAGTCTTGTATAGGTAAAGCCGCAACGCCAGAACTTTCACCTCGCCATGGTTCTGTTAGAACATATGTATTTGACCCATCTTTGCTTAATGTGTCACGTCGTTTGTGAATCACTTCCTTGCGTTTTTAATCTTCTCTTTGTTCTCTTTGTACTTTTTGGGTGCAAAACATTCGAAGATTTACGACGAATTGTCAGTTTTCCGAATTTATTTTCGATGTATTAATTTTATTTTATTATTTTTTTTTCTCCGCCAAGTAGAATTTGCATAAAGTAGTTTATGCAAATTAGCTACTTGGCGCGTTATTTCCTTTTACGGGTAAAGAGGGGAATCAAAGGGGGATTAGTGGATTCTGGGGGGACCTGGACTCAATGTCGGTCCGCTGGACTCAATGTCGGTCCGTGACAGCAGTTCCCGTAACCACCACCGGTCTCGATGCAGCGAGACCCATCACAAGCCATCACGTGGTCATTGATCGTGGGTTGCGACTTTACAACTCCGACCCAGATCAATCGGCCAGTTCCGTGACCACAAAAGTTACCGTCAGCGCTCCTCGCCAGCGCTCCTCAGGGCGGGAACCCCCGCCCCCCCCCCCCCCCCCCCCCCACCCTCGAACCGACCATCCACGTGAAAGTGGACAGCAGACCGCACACCAACAGCAGACCACACACTCCCGGCCCCTAGCCACCGTCCCCTGGAACATGATGATTCATCAATAATTGGCGAAGGTTGGCGGAATGTTGCAGATTGGCAATTGAATGTGCTGGGCTGTGCTGGAGAAATCGAGTACATTCACAGTGTATATCAGTTGCGCGGCATCTGTCACGAGCAGCTGGTCGATTGTCACCAACGATGAGGTCAGTAGCGTCCCTTTTTTGAATTGGCAGTTATGCTCACTGAGTCAGTCTGCTACCAGCTATTATCGCGCGCAACCCTTCCGAGTCATTGTTGCTGATCCAACATAAATTATGAAATAAATTAACTCAATCTCACGTAGAGAAATTGAATTGTTGTGCGTTGTTAATAAATTGTAAACCAAGTCGCATCCGACTTAAACAATAAAATCCTAAAGATCCACCTCGAGTTCAGTTTTGGTTTTCTTGTGCTTCCGTTTCGCTGCCAGTTTCATCGGGTTCCTCTCTACAAAGGAACAGTGGACAACTCCAAACATTCCCGTCCCATTAGATAATATTATTAATAATATTGTAAAAGTAAACCCGAATTAAACTTGGCGAGAACTTATTCAAGGTCCTCATAACAAAAGTTATGGATATACCTCCATATTTTTTGTTCTAATAGGTGGTAATATAAATAACATTTTATTGCTTTTTACTTTGAATGCAGTAAATTATTGTAACATTTTATAAAAATTCCAACTCTCAATTAAATAGTTTTAAACCACATTAGCAAACATGTATTGTTGGTGTTAATCCTTTTAAGCTTTCCATTTCATACTCTCCCTGTACCTTTCAATACTATTATTATTATTATTATTATTTATTGGGCTGTAGGAACCCGGAAGTTCATGACCTCACCGTCTCGACTCCGCCATTGTTCCCTGTCCTGTGCACTCTCCTTCCAGCCTTGACCATCTTTTAATACCATAACCGTATTACTACTTCCTATATGAAGTGCACGATATTAAAAAAATTATTTGCGTCCCGTCAAATTTCCTTCAGTGTACTATGAATTTTGTGCACGTGACAATTACAATTTGATTACCTGTCAAATTCTTGCAAGCAAAAATAAATTCTCAAAAAAAGGTGTATAGAATGATGCGTGGAATGATATAAATTGTGAATTGTGTCTATTTCAAATGAACTGGAACTGGATTCAGCATCTGTTTATCTTTGAATATGACAAGCAATCTACCAAAAACACGAACGCGCGCTACTTTTAACTACGCAGAAGCAACCTTATTCTACCTGTGGGAAATTAAAAATATGAGTTTTGGTGTGAGTATGCTACATTACCAGAACAAGTCGTTAAGCTCATAGAAACTACCAGGCAGTATATTAATAATCAAATGGATATCACCTTATAAGACAGTTGGATCCCATTAAGAAATTCGGTAACATTTATTTATTATTTTTTATTAACATTTATTTATTATTATATAATATATGTCCCTCAAAAGGAGTTTGTGCGACACGGATTTAATAAGAAATTGATTACCCAGCTAAACGCCAATACTATTGCCCCTTGTCAGAGCATTGAAATGATAATTCATATACGAACACCATTTTTATTATTGTACATCCTTTAATCAAAAGTACGAAATCGAACTTAGCATCCACAACAATATTGTCATCGTAGAAGAGCACATGGGATCATTGACAGCACCACGGTAGCTTAGTACGGATAACTTTAACAATCATCATCATCATCGGCAGTACAAACGGGAACCGGTATTGGCCTTATTTAGCAAGTCCTGAGGGTTGTTAAATTTTCCGTAATAATTTGTTAACCTTAACAATGCCACAATTCAAATCAATCAGAGCATTACGTCTTTGTCAGGAAGAATGTATTAGCTTCACCAAGTAACGAAAGTAAGAGCTGAACAAGCGTTTGGGGAACTGCCGTCACCGGGACCCAATTGATATATTATCTAGCACCGATCAACCAACATCAACTATTGATGGGAACGGCTTAGATATGTCTTTTGGCCGGTCGCCCTCCAGCATATTGTCCAACGCTTCTATTAGTATTCGCATAATGTATCTCTCTATACTCATTTATTGTTTTTCTAACCTAATCCTTAATATTATTTTAAATAGAGCCAATAGTCCCCACTGCTAGGCTCATTATGTTAAGTTATTGATATGTAATTTTACATTACTAGTTGATAATAAATAAATAAAAATAAATAAATATTTTAAATAAACTCGGATTATCCCAAGTAAACTAATAGTGGAGATGTGTGGATTTGGTGCGCTTTTGTTGTGGGAATAACCATTATGTGCAAGTCAGTTAAGATCCTGGACGGACACAAAAAAAAAAAATTAAAGATGTAATGCCCAGAAATAAAACACACTTTTCCTTGGTTTTAATGGAAACGAACTATTTAATTGAGACTATATTATAATTCACCCTTTGCACTTTGCTGTCCCCTCTCATGGGACATGGTAATTCTAACATATCACTCAGATGTTACATATTTAATCGGTTTGTTTTAAATGCATGCTTGTTAAAAAATAATATTTATATATACATATTGTAGCGAGCTTAGGGTTCGCTGGATTAATTATTTTGAATAAATAAGAGCCGTTAAATTGATTTTGAATTAATATAACACTTTATTAGTCCGTTAATCACAGCCGTTACCTTTTACCGTACACAACTATTTCTTGACTTATCGCTTTCGTACTTATCGCGTATTTCACTGCTTATTTCTTACTTATTACTTTCTACTTATCGCTTGCTTCACTTCCTTGTTATAACTTAACTTCCGATCTGCGTGCGACCGTTTTTTCTCATTCTGATTTGGTGTATCGTTTCCGTCCGTTCCATAGTCTTGAATGTTCTATTCCAGTTTTCCAGTACTTCCTAAAATAATCTAGTACTTTGTTTCGGACTTTCTCGAAGATTCCAGTACTGGTTGTCATATGCGTCACAATATATATTTTTTTAAACAAGCATACATTTAAAACAAAACGATTAAATATGTAACATCTGAGTGATATGTTAGAATTACGATGTCCCCGGAGAGGGGACCGCGGAGTGCAAAGGGTTAAAGTTACACAGACGAAATTATTTACTTTCTACGTTTTGCAATGAAACGCACAATACAGTACATCCGCCTTATTGACGACGAGTAAATTTAAAGATTCAATTTTAATTTTTCCGTTGGTTGGTGAGACACTCTATTATCATATGTCCGATCGTGACCACGGTTGCGCACAGACTTTATTTTCTCTCCTTCGATCGTGCAGACCTAAGGATGCATCCATTATTTGTACGCATGTGGGGAAGGAAGTATTGTGCCAGGCACGGGCACTCGGTTCACTTGGAACCTAATTTCCTTCTTTTTGAATCATCCCTAAAGATTTTAAACGATGTGAAATTGCTTGTTGAGTTACATCTAATCTACGTGCAAGTTCTTTTTGGGTTTTTGATAGACCTTCCTCCAATATTGCTTCTGATTCCTTGTCTTCGTACTTTTTCGGCCGTCCACTTTGTCTTCCACGTCAAAGTCACCGTGTTTAAACATTTAAAAACCACTCACGGCAACTTTTCTCACTGAAAGCAGCCTCACCATATGCGTTTGGGATGATAGTGAAGAACGTGTAATTCGAACTGACGCTATGACAGTTAGAATCACAAAAAATTGAACCAATGCGTAACACATCATTTTTAAACTATATTCCACTGATGTGAATTGTTATGTTATCGCTATGGTATACGGCTCTGATGCATTTTCTTATTCGATTTTCGTTCGGTGTTCTTCACTATTTGCTTGTGTATAGTGTGTATCTGTTAGAGACGCCACATGCTTCTACAAGCAATCGATGCGCCTCAGGGGAAGATTTCTTCAAATTAAAAAAAGTAAATCAAAGGTTTCCGCAAATGACGCTTATTCGGTACAAAACTACACATTTTTGCATGAAAAAAATTATGTTAAACTGATACAAAGTTGTGGCGTTTCCACTAACGCCGCTGCTCGCCTTACCAGGTACCACACCCAACCTCCCTCTAGAGCACACAAAAGCGGTAAAAACAAGTATTGTGGCAGTTTCAATGAACGCCACTACTTACATTTTCAATTGCCTATATAAAATTCTCCTAAGTTTGTAAAACTTTAATTCGCGCTAAGGCAATAGCATTAACACCGAACAATAATTTTCCTAAGGGCAGGGTTACGTGAAACGCAGCATGTTTCCCAAAAAGCAATTCGGTTGCACAAATAAGCAACCGACATAAACGAAACACCGCGGGGCGCCATCAGTATTACCAAAAAGGCATGATTTCATATAGCGCATCATCTTAATAAGAAAGCAATTCGGTTGCGTCACCTACCAACCGATGCAAGCGTAAATCAATGCGGCGTCATATCTCTTGTCGGGTGCAGCCGCACACACACATCCAAGAGATACTTGCCGTCCCAAGAATCTTGGTCGCTAAACCCATCGACAGGCGAAGTAAGGAATTATGCCTGGATGTCCAACAAAATCAAATAAAATGCAGCACCCATGAATTGCCAACTAAGGATGTACGATCAGCGGAATTGCTGTATGCAGTAGCTGATCGTATAAACATCCAGCGTCCCACTATACAACTTGTGCACAGCTGCAACCGTTTCGTTGATGCTTCCCTGATATGAGATTGTATGTCCACGGTCCGCATGCTCATGGATACAGAGCATGAGCGCGCGAGGTAACCCCATCATGGTGTGTGTGCACATCTTTTCTGGAAGGGTTGTAATTATCGTCTCCTATGAGTTTTTGTTGGATCAGGGGATACGATCGAGGGTTTTTGTCTTCACCAGGGAATAGAGAGAGTCGAGATTTGTTTTCTGTGGAGTTCGGTCGATGCACGGGTGTTTGTTGGAGCCGATTGATTATTAAACGCAACAGTCCGAACACGGAGTTTGTTTAAAGAATCGAACTAAGTTAAAGTAATTAGTGTTAAGACAAACTATACTTTTGTAACTTTCAGTTCAAATTAATTAGTGGTAAACCAACCATACAAGTGCACCTTTAAGTTAAAGCATTTAGTGTTAAGACAAACTATACTTTTGTAACTTTCAGTCCAAATTAATTAGTGATAAACCAACTATACAAGTGCACCTTTTAAGCTAAGGTAATTAATGTTAAGACAAACTATACATCTTTAACCTTTTATTTAACGTTTACTAGCAAAGTATGCTAAATCTTTATGTCATATGTTTCGAACCTTAACTGTTACGTTTTAAGTAGTACGTCGTTGAACACAGCATCATCAATAAAGGAATCCTCAAAATGATAGACAGTGTTTTTCAATAAATTTTGTAATGACGTGGTGATGTATATAGACCGCACCTAGGACTAAATAAAACACCACAAAGTCACTAATATTTTAAGGTTATGATGTTATCACGTGTTCAAACTCACAATATTACGTTTGACATGTTACAATTTCTAGATAATTTTCTAGTGGGGCCATCTTTCCCCAAACAACGGAAACTTAATCAAGCTAAAATTTCAGCATTTTTTTGTCTAGCATATAATTTAGAATCTAAGAAAACAAACGGAAATAAAAAATGTTGGGAAAAATGAGCCTCAGTTGTAGGGTGATGTCCTTGCACTTGAATACGTTGTGGTTTTTTATCGCTGACAGCTTCTCGCGTAACGAAACGTGTCAACCGTACGGCTTATATATAACACCACCGGACGATAACTAGGTCAGCAACCGACCACGCGTAATGCGAGCTCACAATCAATCCTATCACCGGCTTCAACTTCGTCAGCTATCCGACCACCATACAACAGTCCTGCTAGTGAAGAATATTCGATGATGACTTTCGGTGAGCCTCTCCACAAGTACTCCATTAATGCTTCTACTTTTCTAGATCATCATCTGTCTGAGCCTTCACAAATCCGAAGGATATTGTGGGGGATTTAAGTTAGGATGCCGAACATGGGCACTAGATTCACTTAACTCCCCAACTGTACTCATCGATTGTTCCGTCGTCGAAAATAGTTCTTCAAAAAGAATAAATGAAATGCACTGGTGTTGGCTTGATGTTAATCCTTTTTCTTTTTATTGGTATTGTCTTTTTTTTTCTTTCTTTTTTTACTTAACTTTTAACTTAGTATTAATATTAGTAAATTGTTTTTTATAACTTATGTACAAGATACACTTCTTTCCCGACACTGCGGCCGAGGTAATTAAAAATTTTAACCAAAATGCGTGCGAGCACTTTGGTGTTGAGATTTGACTCGCGCAACGACAATATTCGACTTGGTCAATCAGACACGAAATTAAATTGATTCTCCGAGCGGTGGCGTGACCTCTCCGCGGTGATAAACGACAAGCGACTGACTCAAATTAGGGGTGAAATTTTGTATTCCATTTTGCACACAGGACAACCAAAAGAGACCACGCCTCTGCTCTCTCATCGTTACACTCGTCGAAGTGAGGTAACTTCGGTTAATTGATAATTGACGAGCGTGGAGAATGAGAGAACAGAAACACGATGTACTGTGATCTCGAGGTGGCTTTGGTTGTGTGTGCTGGTATCAACTGCAGATTCTGAGCCTAATCTACTGACCCAGTGTTACGGCTGTGGTGAACTCAGAGAGCATTGCACCGTATGGAAAAGAATTATGGAGAAGAGGAAAATTTAGCTGGTGCTATTCGCCTGCAAAAAGAGATCATTGATCCCAAGCGAATGGATGATCTGCAGAAAATCGATAGGACGCTACATTGGCTAGGGAAATAATACCGTGGGAAAAAACGCTAAGGAACGCGGCAATTACCCAAGCCAATGAATTATGATGCAACCGCGTCGTTTGATTCGATTTGGTTGTTGCTAACCAACACTAATGGAATTTCCCGTGGAAATCTCATGGTTAGAGTAATGGAGTTGCCGTATGGCGAAAATGGTAGCTAAACTCAATTATGCATTATCTGCATAGGATAATGAGTTTAGCTATACGTCCTTGGGGAAAACATGTTATTTCAGGTGAATAGGATGAACGGTGGAATAGGGGATAATATGACACGTTGAAAGCGGTCGAAATAAAACGGACATTGTGGTTGGAATTGTGGGTTGGTTCTCCATGTAATATAGAGAAACCCCACAATATCCCTTGGATCCCTCCAACGTATGCCCATAGGGGCTCATCATCTATTGATTTGCTGTACTTGTGGCAGCGGAGCCAAGCAATCAATGGCTCAGTAGTACAGTCCATTTAAGATCAAGTCAGGTAAACGAGATTGTTTCTAAACAAAATTGATTGTCGGTTTTGTTTTCAATGTTTGAATGTTCTCAAATTATTTTTGCGGTTTTTTTTTTTTTGTGGCGCATTACAGTGAAAGCACGCTACTCAAAAATGTAATCTAAGCAACGTTTAAGATGCACACATGCAACGTTCTTTGTTTATTTAAAATTTAGGACGAATGTTTATATTGCGTTTCTTAATGGAATCCCAAGTAACTTATGTTTACACAAATGTCCGTTTGGTCAACAATGCCAAAGATATTTTTGTATATTATATTGACATCGTTTCCCAGTATTTATTTACTGTGTCATAAAATTACGGTGCAACACTTTGAATTTTAAGGGATGCGTCATTTACAGGGTTTACGGTTGAGTGATATTTTATGGAGCTCGACGATGCTCACTATAAACAGGGTAACTATGTTGTTGAAGTGTATCCACGGTTCTTACTATAAACAGGGCATTGAAAAGGTGTAACGAGCTAAAAGGCGACTGATTATATTTGTCCCCAAATACTTTGTGGTCTTTGTTAAGTTGGGCACTTTTGGGGCCACTCTCATACTATTCGTGCTACGGCAATTGAGAAAAAGTCCTAACACCCTTCTGTGAGCTTAATTGATCTTTACTTTTCCTCAATAACGATGTTAAAGTACTTGAGCAAACGAAATCACAAATGTAATATATTTTATTTTAAAGTACTTCAAGTAAAGTGAAGTACACAGTAAAGGAAAACACATCAAACTTATCTCTAATTTGTGGCACTATTCCTAGGGCTTTGAAGCTATTAGGGTAAATAAGAAGAGCTTCAGTTTATATAGAAACACTGAAGGATGGCCAGGAAATACTACAATACATTTATTTAATGAGCTAAATTTGTTCACGGCGGCAAGATAAGACAGAAAATACTACATTCCTCCCAGACCAATTTTTGAAGGAATATCATAAGTTCTATAACGTCACCTCTACAATGATTCCACTATGCCCTCATATTAGTACTCTCCAGAACAAAGAAATACTTTCAATCAACAAATTATTTCTTTCTAAACAAACATCCTCCGCCCATATCCTCAGATGTCGATCAACAGCCCCTTGAGATGACTTTTCGTAAACGACCAAGCTGTGCTTTCGCTCTCTTTAATAAGTATAGCTGCTAGCGACGAAATCTCCATAGACAAAGGGTCCTTGAGTGAGCCATTTGTTTTACTTCCAACAAGGATACATCCCCCATTGCCAGTCAAGTTATCCAATCAAAGTATCAAACAGCGATGAACAGCTTGAATGTAGCACTATTTCTCTTACTATCATTCTGATTTCATCGTTTCTATGTCCTGTCGATCCATTTACAAACCATATCCTGAGGAAATTCATGCGATATGACCAACAAGCTGAGACAATACGGAAAACTATGAACTATCCATAAAATGAAAAAAGAAGAAGAACTAAATAGAAAGCAAAACAAGCCAAATCGGTTAATTGTGATGAAGCCAACGACGTCACATACAAAAGGAAGGACTTGTCCAACTCATATATTTATATAGTCCAACATATAACACACTAAAAAAAAGATCCTTTTAGGAACACGACAAAAGAAAAAATACTCTGGACTGGTGAGAATACAAATCCAGTCACATAAATAGCCAAGGGAAAGATGTTTATTGCAGATTACGTGTGGATTTTCAAACGGTGGCTGGACACAGCGACAGGATAACCATTTCTCAATGGCCTGCAGTGAGGCATCAGGATGCGTGCAAATGTATGTAAGTAGGATTAGTGAGCATCTTATCTGTGATTGCGAACTGGGACGAATTGCATTGACATTAAACCCTCCATAAAGTGGCGAGGTAATAAAAAGCCAAGAATTAGACAGGATAACCAGGATACGTAGGAAAGCAGCGCCTATACTGGGTGTGGTATACAGTGTGCGGATAAGTAGGTTATCGATGGCTCGAAAGTAACGACTTGCTTAAAAGGACAATCACGCCAAAAACCACAGCCACAGGATATTCTCTATTACAAGCCAGAGATTATACGGATTACTTTTTTGTTTTCTACAAATAGGCTACAAATACCACAAGGATGTAGCCCTGCTCTACCACTTTGATTTAAAAAGGATTCGCTCACTCACTTACATCACTGCTGCGATTTAATACTGATTCACCTACAGTTAAAGCGGGATAATGCACTTTTACCAATTAGAATTGCCACTAATTCCGGTTCGTTTCAAAGGATATATTAAAACTCAGTATATATTGTATTTAGGCATTTGTTCCATCCGTACGACTTCTTTCTGGGTGCCCAAGGACCCGACAGATTGCTCTGAGTTAACATCAATTCCAAGTAATGATTTATCGGAAACCTTATTTCAAGTTTACCCTCGCCACAGATACTTTCAGAAATCAGAGTTATATCTTTCGACGTGAGTGACCTTTAGCAGATCATCAAAGTAATCGATTAATAAATGGTTCCCCTGTATTATGTGAGGCCAAATTCTAAATTCTTCCCCTAACCAGTCGGTATGTCTTTACCTTTACGGTGACCTTCGGGAATTTAAGTCACCGGAAAGGAGAATGTCTTCGACCAATGATGTGGTTAGAGATTGATAGATATCTTCGATGTCCAAATTAAATAAGGGATTTTGTGGGAATTGATTAGTGGGTTGGGATACATTTTCCAAGTTTCATTTCCTGTCAACGTTTTTTTTTTATGAAGTTGGGGCAGGGGAATTCTTTTAAAGGATGCTATTGGATTACTAATGCATTGAATAAGGTGGAAGGTCCCTCTGAACGTATAAATCAGAAACGGAGTAACCATATTTATTAAACAAAATAATGAGATTTTGCGTGTGCACAACTGTATGAGATTTTCACTTTTGATTTTGCTTGGGAGTATTGAACTAATATTTCTATTTTATTTACAAATGTTTTTTATCGCCTGATGTCAGCGTACATTTCAAAATAATATGTTAAAGCGAAGAAAAACCAAAAGTCTCTAGTAGTTGTTTCAAATTAATAGCAAAAAATTAAAAACGTATAACAGCTTTGTGGGGGCGAGGAAGTATATGGTACCAAGGCACGGGCACCCGGTTCACTCCCCTCCCACTTATCGGCCACTCAAGGTCGATCGTTAACTCCAGAAAATTCCCGGGCAGATATCGCGATAGCAATCCTTTAAAGTTTTTCCCTCTGTACCAACAGACTCTATGCAACGTCCGCGCACAAATCCAATACACCAACGATGAAGGGAAGAAGGAATGAAACGCGCCGGCTCGTGGCATGTAGTTTTTTTATTATTTTCTTTACTTAAAATAGTTTATAACATCAATTCACAGAAGTTGTTCGTAGATTACATTCACAGAGATTGCTTATAACTTAAATGCTGGTGATTCATTATAGTTTGGTCCGAATGGATAAGTAACACCGATATTTAGCATTGGATAGTTTATAATATTGTGACGTATATGACAATCAGAACTAGAATATTCGAGAAAGTCCGAAACAAAGCTCTAGCATATTCTAGAAAGTATTGGAAAACTGGAGACTATGAACAGTAGAACATTCAAGGCTATGGAACGGACGGAAACGAAATACCGAATCAGAATGAGGAAACGGTATAAATACGTCGCACACAGATCATGGAGTAAGAAGTAAGAAGCAAGCAGTAAAAGACGCGATAAGTACGGAAGCGATAAGTCAAGAAATCGTTAAGTGTACGGTAAAAGTAACGGTTGTTATTAACGGACTTGTTGTATTCCAGAATACTACCCTTATTCGCTTTAACACTAACTCATGTACTTTCAAACAAAATGTTCTATATAAACAAGTAAATTTATATGAAAAAAGATAGAAAGAAGAGAGCTCAGCTTGAGATAGCTGAGTTCAATAAAATAAAAATAAAATCAAATAAAATATAATTAAATAAAAACTATAAGTATTTTAATAAATATAATAACCTCCACGCTCTTCCCTCGAAAGAGGAAGCACGGCGACTGGAGACGTAACACTGGTGGCAGCGGTGGGATCCACGAAGACTGGTGGACTCCCGACTAGTGGACTCCTCGAAGAAAGACCAATCCTCGAAGGAAGACCGATCCACGAAGACTGGTGGAATCCCCGAAGGACGACTCTATCCTCGAAGGAAGACCAATCCTCGAAGGAAGACCGATCCACGAAGACTGGTGGAATCCCCGAAGGACGACTCTATCCTCGAAGGAAGACCAATCCTCGAAGGAAGACCGATCCACGAAGACTGGTGGACTCACCGAAGGACGACTCTATCCTCGAAGGAAGACCAATCCTCGAAGGAAGACAATCCTCGAAGGAAGACCAATCCCCGAAGGACGACTTAATCCTCGAAGGACGACTAAATTCTCGAAGGAAGACCAATCCCCGAAGGACGACTTAATCCTCGAAGGAGGAATCGATCCCAGAGGAAGATTAGTGCAAGATAAAACCCTAAAGAGGGAAGGAAGATCTGCCGATGAGTTCCAGAGGAAATCTAAATTAACCTCAGTGGCAGCTGTTACGGCTCCAGTCGCCGTGCTTCCTCTTTCGAGGGAAGAGCGTGGAGGTTATTATAATAATTAAAAGAATTAAAGTTTTCTTTTTATTTAAATAATTATTTTATTTTTATTTTATTTTATCGAACTCAGCTATCTCAAGCTGAGTTCTCTTCTTTCTATTTTTTTCATATAAATTTACTTGTTTATATAGAACATTTTGTTCTAACTGACTGTGGCGTATAAACTGAACAAAACAATCTAGAAGTCTCTGTGACTTAGAATTTTGAATAAACTTTGAACGAAAATCAAAGTGGCCATGTTTTGAAATGAAAAATGTGCTTGTTATGAAAAGGGGTATATTTATGAAATGTGCTGTAAGTGACTGGATATAGAATATTGTGTCTGTTTATTTATGAATTGTATTAACTGAGAATGTAGTATATGTGAGGATGTAGTTTTAAGGGTTGTGGTTTTAAGGGTTGTGTTTGAAAGGACATGAGTTAGTGTTAAAGCGAATAAGGGTAGTATTCTGGAATACAACATCCCACCCTTCTTCGAGAAAGAAAATTATCCTTGAAGAGAATAATTTTCTGTTAACTATTGCTTAGATTAGGTTTAATTACCGACTTGGATTTTCGTTCAATTACAATGGCGTTCAAAGTTAATCTTATATCAAAAGTTACAAAAATCCAAAAGTTCTTAATACTAGAAAAATAGGTTACAATAATCCAAAAGTTTACTTATAGTCTACTTACATTATCTTTTAACTAACTTTAAATATTTCCAACTAACTTAATATTTCCACTTGGAACCTTTTCTTTTATTATCCAACAACTTTTTTTTTTCTATACATATAATTAATATTATTTCTCAAAATTCTCTTTTTCGTTCGAATTATATCCCAATATATATTTTAAAATGTATTATATCCCAGTATATAATAAAATTTTTTTTTTCTAAAATTTTCTTTCTTTCCCTTTTTTAACTTTTTTTTTTTTTTTTTTTTTTTTTTTTTTTTTTTTCGTTTCCGTCATTTCTTACAATTGTTTTATATATTGAATAAAAACAAAGGCCATTTGTTAAGTGTCTGTCTTTTCCTTAAATTTATGGAAAATTTTCCAAAACTTTTTTGGGCCTATTATTATGATGACTGCATAGAATTGCATAATACCAAACATTTTCTTAAGAAATGATCTCAGTTGTCCTAAATGACTGTGTACCTTTTTATTTTTTCTTATTTTGTGTTCGAATAAATGTTTATTGTTGTAAAATTTAATTTGTAAGGTATTTATAAGGTTTTTCTTTTCAATACCTATTTTAATTGTATTATTATTTTCAATTTTCACAACTTCGTGTTGGTGTTTAGTATCGTTATTTAAAATGTTTAGTGTTTTCGGCTCAATGTCATCATTTTCTATAGCTTTAACTTCTGCAATTGAATTATTATTTTCAATTTTCATTACTTCGTGTTGCTGTTCAGTATTGTTATTTAAAATGTTTAGTGTTTCCGGCTCGATGTCATCATTTTCTATAGCTTTAACTTCTGTCGGAACGTTTACCTTTTCAGTCTTACTCATTGCTGATGGATCGTTTAGTTTCTCAGTCTCATTTACAGATTCGTATAGTTCTTCAGACTTATTTGCTGTTAGAACATCTTGGTTCCCAGTCTTATTTGCTGTTTGAACTATTTCTTCAGTTATATCTGCTGTAGAAACCTTCAATCCTTCAGACTTTGCTGCTGAAACATGGTGTTCTTCAGTGTTAACTACTGAACTGACCTGGGTTTCGATTTTTATTGCACCTTTTGGATCTTCAGTCTTTACCACTGCTGAATTTTCAGTCTTTGTTGCTGAAGTCTCGGGGTTGTCTATAGGGATAGCCGAAATGTGAGGGATTTTTGTTAGTGTATTTTCTGCAAGTTCTGAATTTTCAGTCTTTAATATTGCTGAGTTTTCAGTCTTGGTTGCTGAAGTGTCTGTGTTGTCAATAGGGATGTCCGAAATATTAGGGATTTCAGTCTTTACTACTGCTGAAAATTTCGAATTTTCAGTCTGTGTTGCTGAATTATTTTCCAAAATTGGAGTATGAATCGGAATATTTATATTAGTGCTTGTTTTCTCTTCGTTTATCTGTATCGCTTTAGTTATTTGGTTAGGAGCTTCATTAAAATTGTCGTTATCTATTGCCAAAGATCTAATGTTATAAATAGAAAAATTTTGTCTGTCTTCCACAAAATTGGGTTGGCGTCAGGCCTCGTTTTCCGACTCTTGCACCCGAGAAAAGTGAACATTTTGCCTATCGTTTTGTCTATTGGTGATTCTAGGATATTTACTAAAACGATTTTCGGTGTTTGCAGGATTATTTCGGAATGGATTACGCGTTGTTGTACCTTGTTGGTAATTTGTTAAGGATGGTCCATTCCTAGATATCTTGTATCTACACTCGTTCTCTGTGTGATTATTCAGTCCACAGAAATTGCATATAATGTTATACTCTCTTTTTATTGGTTGTCTATTCGGAAAATTGTTGGACTGCATGTTCCGATAACAAGTGTCCTGAGAATGACCTGGCTTACCGCAGGTTTGGCAAACTATTCGATTAAATCTGTCATTATAGTTATATGGCCTGGGAGAGTTGTCCATTCGAGCAGCATGTGATACTACATGTGCAATAGACTGTTTTAAACTACTTCCCCCATGGACTTTGGCTAGGATTTTCAGTTGTTCATTCTTGAGACCATCCTCAAATATTTGCACTGCCAATTTTGAGTTTTCTTCTATCAAGAATTCTCTAACCACCGCGTCTGCTGTTATTTCACACGTAGCAGAGTTCAGCGTCCTCAGAGCATTCGCAACTCTATCTCCGTATTCCCGAACGGTTTCTCTGAAGTTTTGTTTCAGGGATATCAACTCATTGTGTGCCGTTGACCGAGATTGCTCCTCTTTATATTCTGATTCAAGTTTATCCTTTAAATCCTCCCATTTAGCAATTGTGCTATACCTAATTAGATCATAGGCAGGACCCTCTAGTCTATTTTTGACTAGCTCCAAAAATGTTTCATATATCTCCGGGTCTGCCCTTTTTATAGATCTAAATAAAACGTCTCCCCCGGAAATAAATTTATCTAGGTCGCAGGGTTTTCCGTCAAAGGTAGGGACGATTCTAAAAACATCAGAAATTCCGACAGAAAGAGCCATTTCAGGGGGGTTATGGTGTATTTGTAGAGAGTGGATTTGTTCTTCCCCTTGCCTAGCCGCCTGTCTCGTGTAATACGGACTCGTAATCTTGAAAACTCTGAAATCAATCTATGGCAAAATCACTTCTTAAAAATACGGTATATAAAAATGGCCTTTCTTTTTGTTATTCAATATATATGAAAAAGAAAGTTAATTTGGTCTCAAAGCTGTAGAGAAAGAAAATTCGGCGAAAAAGACAAAACGGAAATGTCGTCGAAATACTGGAAAGAGAATATTCGAAATAATTTCTATCGGACAAAATTGTTAGTAAAAAGGAAAAGTTAAAAGTTCCAACGTAAAAATATTCCTACGGAAAAATGAACAGAAAAATTGATATTTCGCTAACGATTCTTACTACTAATATATGTTGATTGATGTTTTGTTCTCCTTTTTTTATAATATTTTTTTTTTGATTAATGTTTTGTTTCTTTTTTTTTTTGAGGTGTTGTCTTCTTGTTTTTTTTTTCATCTGCTGCCCCTGAGGTTAAATTAGATTTCCTCTGGAACTCATCGGCAGACCTTCCTTCCCTCTTTAGGGTTTTATCTTGCACTAATCTTCCTCTGGGATCGATTCCTCCTTCGAGGATTAAGTCGTCCTTCGGGGATTGGTCTTCCTTCGAGAATTTAGTCGTCCTTCGAGGATTAAGTCGTCCTTCGGGGTTTGGTCTTCCTTCGAGGATTAAGTCGTCCTTCGGGGATTGGTCTTCCTTCGAGGATTAAGTCGTCCTTCGGGGATTGGTTTTCCTTCGAGGATAGAGTCGTCCTTCGGGGATTGGTCTTCCTTCGAGGATTAGTCTTCCTTCGAGGATAGAGTCGTCCTTCGGAGAGTCCACCAGTCTTCGTGGATCGGTCTTCCTTCGAGGATTGGTCTTCCTTCGAGGAACCAGTGTTACGTCCCCAGTCGCCGTGCTTCCTCTTTCGAGGGAAGAGCGTGGAGGTTATTATAATAATTAAAAGAATTAAAGTTTTCTTTTTATTTAAATAATTATTTTATTTTTATTTTATTTTATCGAACTCAGCTATCTCAAGCTGAGTTCTCTTCTTTCTATTTTTTTCATATAAATTTACTTGTTTATATAGAACATTTTGTTCTAACTGACTGTGGCGTATAAACTGAACAAAACAATCTAGAAGTCTCTGTGACTTAGAATTTTGAATAAACTTTGAACGAAAATCAAAGTGGCCATGTTTTGAAATGAAAAATGTGCTTGTTATGAAAAGGGGTATATTTATGAAATGTGCTGTAAGTGACTGGATATAGAATATTGTGTCTGTTTATTTATGAATTGTATTAACTGAGAATGTAGTATATGTGAGGATGTAGTTTTAAGGGTTGTGGTTTTAAGGGTTGTGTTTGAAAGGACATGAGTTAGTGTTAAAGCGAATAAGGGTAGTATTCTGGAATACAACACAGCAGAGAAAAAAAAACACAAGAAGACAACACAAGAAAAAAAAAAGGAGCACAAAACATCAATCAACATATATTAGTAGTAAGAATCGTTAGCGAAATATCAATTTTTCTGTTCATTTTTCCGTAGGAATATTTTTACCTTGGAACTTTTAACTTTTCCTTTTTACTAACAATTTTGTCCGATAGAAATTATTTCGAATATTCTCTTTCCAGTATTTCGACGACATTTCCGTTTTGTCTTTTTTGCCGAATTTTCTTTCTCTACAGCTTTGAGACCAAATTAACTTTCTTTTTCATATATATTGAATAACTAAAAGAAAGGCCATTTTTATATACCGTATTTTTAAGAAGTGATTTTGCCATACATTGATTTCAGAGTTTTCAAGATTACGAGTCCGTATTACACGAGGCAGGCGGCTAGGCAGGGGGAAGAACAAATCCACTCTCTGCAAATACACCATAACCCCCCTGAAATGGCTCTTTCTTTTGGAATTTCTGATGTTTTCAGAATCGTCCCAACCTTTGACGGAAAACCCTGCGACCTAGATAAATTTATTTCCGGGGGAGACGTTTTATTTAGATCTATAAAAAGGGCAGACCCGGAGATATATGAAACATTTTTGGAGCTAGTCAAAAATAGACTAGAGGGTCCTGCCTATGATCTAATTAGGTATAGCACAATTGCTAAATGGGAGGATTTAAAGGATAAACTTGAATCAGAATATAAAGAGGAGCAATCTCGGTCAACGGCACACAATGAGTTGATATCCCTGAAACAAAACTTCAGAGAAACCGTTCGGGAATACGGAGATAGAGTTGCGAATGCTCTGAGGACGCTGAACTCTGCTACGTGTGAAATAACAGCAGACGCGGTGGTTAGAGAATTCTTGATAGAAGAAAACTCAAAATTGGCAGTGCAAATATTTGAGGATGGTCTCAAGAATGAACAACTGAAAATCCTAGCCAAAGTCCATGGGGGAAGTAGTTTAAAACAGTCTATTGCACATGTAGTATCACATGCTGCTCGAATGGACAACTCTCCCAGGTCATATCAATATAATGAAAATCCTAAATTTAATCGTAGAGTCTGCCAAACCTGTGGTAAGCCAGGTCATTTTCAGGACACATGTTATCGGAACATGCAGTCCAACAATTTTCCGAATAGACAACCAATAAAAAGAGAATATAACATTATATGCAATTTCTGTGGACGGAATAATCACACAGAGAACGAGTGTAGATACAAGATATCTAGGAATGGACCGTCCTTAACAAATTACCAACAAGGTACAACAACGCGTAATCCATTCCGAAATAATCCTGCAAACACCGAAAATCGTTTTAGTGAATATGCTAGAATCACCAATAGACAAAACGATAGGCAAAATGTTCACTTTTCTCGGGTGCAAGAGTCGGAAAACGAGGCCTGACGCCAACCCAATTTTGTGGAAGACAGACAAAATTTTTCCATTTATAACATTAGATCTTTGGCAATAGCTAACGACAATTTTAATGAAGCTCCTAACCAAATAACTAAAGCGATACAGATAAACGAAGAGAAAACAAGCACTAATATAAATATTCCGACTCATATTCCAATTTTGGAAAATAATTCAGCAACACAGACTGAAAATTCGAAATTTTCAGCAGTAGTAAAGACTGAAATCCCTAATATTTCGGATATCCCTATTGACCACACAGACACTTCAGCAACCAAGACTGAAAACTCAGCAATATTAAAGACTGAAAATTCAGAACTTGCAGAAAATACACTAACAAAAATCCCTCACATTTCGGCTATCCCTATAGACAACCCTGACACTTCAGCAACAAAGACTGAAAATTCAGCAGTGGTAAAGACTGAAGATCCAAAAGGTGCAATAAAAATCGAAACCCAAGTCAGTTTAGTAGCTAACACTGAAGAACACCATGTTTCAGCAGCAAAGACTGAAGGATTGAAGGTTTCTACAGCAGATATAACTGAAGAAATAGTTCAAACAGCAAATAAGACTGGGAACCAAGATGTTCTAACAGCAAATAAGTCTGAAGAACTATCCGAATCAGTAAATGAGACTGAGAAACTAAACGATCCATCAGCAATGAGTAAGACTGAAAAGGTAAACGTTCCGACAGAAGTTAAAGCTATAGAAAATGATGACAATGAGCCGAAAACACTAAACATTTTAAATAACGATACCGAACACCACCGCGAAGTAATGAAAATTAAAAATAATAATTCAATTAAAGAAGTTAAAGCTATAGAAAATGATGACAATGAGCCGAAAACACTAAACATTTTAAATAACAATACTAAACACCAACACGAAGTTATGAAAATTGAAAATAATAATTCAATTAAAATAGGTATTGAAAAGAAAAACCTTATAAATACCTTACAAATTAAATTTTACAACAATAAACATGTATTCGAACACAAAATAAGAAAAAATAAAAAGGTACACAGTCATTTAGGACAACTGAGATCATTTCTTAAGAAAATGTTTGGTATTATGCAATTCTATGCAGTCATCATAATAATAGGCAAAAAAAAGTTTTGGAAAATTTTCCATAAATTTAAGGAAAAGATAGACACTTAACAAATGGCCTTTGTTTTTATTCAGTATATAACACAATTGTAAGAAATGACGGAAACGAAAGAAAAAAAAAAAAAAAAAAAAAAAAGTTAAAAAAGGGGAAGAAAGAAAGAAAATTTTAGAAAAAAAAAAATGTATTATATATTGGGATATAACACATTTTAAAATATATATTGGGATATAATAAATTGGAAATTCGAACGAAAAAGAGAATTTTGAGAAATAATGTTAATTATATATATAAAAAAAAAAAAGTTGTTGGATAATAAAAGAAAAGGTTCCAAGTGGAAATATTAAGTTAGTTTTAAATATTTAAAGTTAGTTAAAAGATAATGTAAGTAGACTATAAGTAAACTTTTGGATTATTGTAACCTATTTTTCTAGTATTACGAACTTTTGGATTTTTGTAACTTTTGATATAAGATTAACTTCTTTGAACGCCATTGTAATTGAACGAAAATCCAAGTGTGGAATTAATCCTAATCTAAGCAATAGTTAACAGAAAATTATTCTCTTCAAGGATAATTTTCTTTCTCGAAGAAGGGTGGGATGTTGTATTCCAGAATACTACCCTTATTCGCTTTAACACTAACTCATGTCCTTTCAAACACAACCCTTAAAAACACAACCCTTAAAACTACATCCTCACATATCCTACATTCTCAGTTAATACAATTCATAAATAAACAGACACAATATTCTATATCCAGTCACTTACAGCACATTTCATAAATATGCCCCTTTGCATAACAAGCACATTTTTCATTTCAAAACATGGCCACTTTGATTTTCGTTCAAAGATTATTCAAAATTCTAAGTCACAGAGACTTCTAGATTGTTTTGTTCAGTTTATACGCCACAGTCAGTTAGAACAAAATGTTCTATATAAACAAGTAAATTTATATGAAAAAAGATAGAAAGAAGAGAGCTCAGCTTGAGATAGCTGAGTTCAATAAAATAAAAATAAAATCAAATAAAATATAATTAAATAAAAACTATAAGTATTTTAATAAATATAATAACCTCCACGCTCTTCCCTCGAAAGAGGAAGCACGGCGACTGGAGACGTAACACTGGTGGCAGCGGTGGGATCCACGAAGACTGGTGGACTCCCGACTAGTGGACTCCTCGAAGAAAGACCAATCCTCGAAGGAAGACCGATCCACGAAGACTGGTGGAATCCCCGAAGGACGACTCTATCCTCGAAGGAAGACCAATCCTCGAAGGAAGACAATCCTCGAAGGAAGACCAATCCCCGAAGGACGACTTAATCCTCGAAGGACGACTAAATTCTCGAAGGAAGACCAATCCCCGAAGGACGACTTAATCCTCGAAGGAGGAATCGATCCCAGAGGAAGATTAGTGCAAGATAAAACCCTAAAGAGGGAAGGAAGGTCTGCCGATGAGTTCCAGAGGAAATCTAAATTAACCTCAGTGGCAGCAGAGAAAAAAAAAACACAAGAAGACAACACAAGAAAAAAAAAAGGAGCACAAAACATCAATCAACATATATTAGTAGTAAGAATCGTTAGCGAAATATCAATTTTTCTGTTCATTTTTCCGTAGGAATATTTTTACCTTGGAACTTTTAACTTTTCCTTTTTACTAACAA
Organism: Microdon myrmicae; assembly: GCA_963931805.1. NCBI lineage: Eukaryota > Metazoa > Arthropoda > Insecta > Diptera > Syrphidae > Microdon > Microdon myrmicae. The sequence continues at coordinate 52,055,266 of OZ007497.1, read as the reverse complement.
TTTTGTCCGATAGAAATTATTTCGAATATTCTCTTTCCAGTATTTCGACGACATTTCCGTTTTGTCTTTTTTGCCGAATTTTCTTTCTCTACAGCTTTGAGACCAAATTAACTTTCTTTTTCATATATATTGAATAACTAAAAGAAAGGCCATTTTTATATACCGTATTTTTAAGAAGTGATTTTGCCATACATTGATTTCAGAGTTTTCAAGATTACGAGTCCGTATTACACGAGACAGGCGGCTAGGCAGGGGGAACAACAAATCCACTTTTCAAATACACCATAACCCCCCTGAAATGGCTCTTTCTGTCGGAATTTCTGATGTTTTCAGAATCGTCCCAACCTTTGACGGAAAACCCTGCGACCTAGATAAATTTATTTCCGGGGGAGACGTTTTATTTAGATCTATAAAAAGGGCAGACCCGGAGATATATGAAACATTTTTGGAGCTAGTCAAAAATAGACTAGAGGGTCCTGCCTATGATCTAATTAGGTATAGCACAATTGCTAAATGGGAGGATTTAAAGGATAAACTTGAATCAGAATATAAAGAGGAGCAATCTCGGTCAACGGCACACAATGAGTTGATATCCCTGAAACAAAACTTCAGAGAAACCGTTCGGGAATACGGAGATAGAGTTGCGAATGCTCTGAGGACGCTGAACTCTGCTACGTGTGAAATAACAGCAGACGCGGTGGTTAGAGAATTCTTGATAGAAGAAAACTCAAAATTGGCAGTGCAAATATTTGAGGATGGTCTCAAGAATGAACAACTGAAAATCCTAGCCAAAGTCCATGGGGGAAGTAGTTTAAAACAGTCTATTGCACATGTAGTATCACATGCTGCTCGAATGGACAACTCTCCCAGGTCATATCAATATAATGAAAATCCTAAATTTAATCGTAGAGTCTGCCAAACCTGCGGTAAGCCAGGTCATTCTCAGGACACATGTTATCGGAACATGCAGTCCAACAATTTTCCGAATAGACAACCAATAAAAAGAGAATATAACATTATATGCAATTTCTGTGGACGGAATAATCACACAGAGAACGAGTGTAGATACAAGATATCTAGGAATGGACCATCCTTAACAAATTACCAACAAGGTACAACAACGCGTAATCCATTCCGAAATAATCCTGCAAACACCGAAAATCGTTTTAGTGAATATGCTAGAATCACCAATAGACAAAACGATAGGCAAAATGTTCACTTTTCTCGGGTGCAAGAGTCGGAAAACGAGGCCTGACGCCAACCCAATTTTGTGGAAGACAGACAAAATTTTTCCATTTATAACATTAGATCTTTGGCAATAGCTAACGACAATTTTAATGAAGCTCCTAACCAAATAACTAAAGCGATACAGATAAACGAAGAGAAAACAAGCACTAATATAAATATTCCGACTCATACTCCAATTTTGGAAAATAATTCAGCAACACAGACTGAAAATTCGAAATTTTCAGCAGTAGTAAAGACTGAAATCCCTAATATTTCGGATATCCCTATTGACCACACAGACACTTCAGCAACCAAGACTGAAAACTCAGCAATATTAAAGACTGAAAATTCAGAACTTGCAGAAAATACACTAACAAAAATCCCTCACATTTCGGCTATCCCTATAGACAACCCTGACACTTCAGCAACAAAGACTGAAAATTCAGCAGTGGTAAAGACTGAAGATCCAAAAGGTGCAATAAAAATCGAAACCCAAGTCAGTTTAGTAGCTAACACTGAAGAACACCATGTTTCAGCAGCAAAGACTGAAGGATTGAAGGTTTCTACAGCAGATATAACTGAAGAAATAGTTCAAACAGCAAATAAGACTGGGAACCAAGATGTTCTAACAGCAAATAAGTCTGAAGAACTATCCGAATCAGTAAATGAGACTGAGAAACTAAACGATCCATCAGCAATGAGTAAGACTGAAAAGGTAAACGTTCCGACAGAAGTTAAAGCTATAGAAAATGATGACATTGAGCCGAAAACACTAAACATTTTAAATAACGATACTGAACAGCAACACGAAGTAATGAAAATTGAAAATAATAACTCAATTAAAGAAGTTAAAGCTATAGAAAATGATGACAATGAGCCGAAAACACTAAACATTTTAAATAACGATACCGAACACCACCGCGAAGTAATGAAAATTAAAAATAATAATTCAATTAAAGAAGTTAAAGCTATAGAAAATGATGACAATGAGCCGAAAACACTAAACATTTTAAATAACAATACTAAACACCAACACGAAGTTATGAAAATTGAAAATAATAATTCAATTAAAATAGGTATTGAAAAGAAAAACCTTATAAATACCTTACAAATTAAATTTTACAACAATAAACATGTATTCGAACACAAAATAAGAAAAAATAAAAAGGTACACAGTCATTTAGGACAACTGAGATCATTTCTTAAGAAAATGTTTGGTATTATGCAATTCTATGCAGTCATCATAATAATAGGCAAAAAAAAGTTTTGGAAAATTTTCCATAAATTTAAGGAAAAGATAGACACTTAACAAATGGCCTTTGTTTTTATTCAGTATATAACACAATTGTAAGAAATGACGGAAACGAAAGAAAAAAAAAAAAAAAAAAAAAAAGTTAAAAAAGGGGAAGAAAGAAAGAAAATTTTAGAAAAAAAAAAATGTATTATATATTGGGATATAACACATTTTAAAATATATATTGGGATATAATAAATTGGAAATTCGAACGAAAAAGAGAATTTTGAGAAATAATGTTAATTATATATATAAAAAAAAAAAAGTTGTTGGATAATAAAAGAAAAGGTTCCAAGTGGAAATATTAAGTTAGTTTTAAATATTTAAAGTTAGTTAAAAGATAATGTAAGTAGACTATAAGTAAACTTTTGGATTATTGTAACCTATTTTTCTAGTATTACGAACTTTTGGATTTTTGTAACTTTTGATATAAGATTAACTTCTTTGAACGCCATTGTAATTGAACGAAAATCCAAGTGTGGAATTAATCCTAATCTAAGCAATAGTTAACAGAAAATTATTCTCTTCAAGGATAATTTTCTTTCTCGAAGAAGGGTGGGATGTTGTATTCCAGAATACTACCCTTATTCGCTTTAACACTAACTCATGTCCTTTCAAACACAACCCTTAAAAACACAACCCTTAAAACTACATCCTCACATATCCTACATTCTCAGTTAATACAATTCATAAATAAACAGACACAATATTCTATATCCAGTCACTTACAGCACATTTCATAAATATGCCCCTTTGCATAACAAGCACATTTTTCATTTCAAAACATGGCCACTTTGATTTTCGTTCAAAGATTATTCAAAATTCTAAGTCACAGAGACTTCTAGATTGTTTTGTTCAGTTTATACGCCACAGTCAGTTAGAACAAAATGTTCTATATAAACAAGTAAATTTATATGAAAAAAGATAGAAAGAAGAGAGCTCAGCTTGAGATAGCTGAGTTCAATAAAATAAAAATAAAATCAAATAAAATATAATTAAATAAAAACTATAAGTATTTTAATAAATATAATAACCTCCACGCTCTTCCCTCGAAAGAGGAAGCACGGCGACTGGAGACGTAACACTGGTGGCAGCGGTGGGATCCACGAAGACTGGTGGACTCCCGACTAGTGGACTCCTCGAAGAAAGACCAATCCTCGAAGGAAGACCGATCCACGAAGACTGGTGGAATCCCCGAAGGACGACTCTATCCTCGAAGGAAGACCAATCCTCGAAGGAAGACAATCCTCGAAGGAAGACCAATCCCCGAAGGACGACTTAATCCTCGAAGGACGACTAAATTCTCGAAGGAAGACCAATCCCCGAAGGACGACTTAATCCTCGAAGGAGGAATCGATCCCAGAGGAAGATTAGTGCAAGATAAAACCCTAAAGAGGGAAGGAAGGTCTGCCGATGAGTTCCAGAGGAAATCTAAATTAACCTCAGTGGCAGCAGAGAAAAAAAAAACACAAGAAGACAACACAAGAAAAAAAAAAGGAGCACAAAACATCAATCAACATATATTAGTAGTAAGAATCGTTAGCGAAATATCAATTTTTCTGTTCATTTTTCCGTAGGAATATTTTTACCTTGGAACTTTTAACTTTTCCTTTTTACTAACAATTTTGTCCGATAGAAATTATTTCGAATATTCTCTTTCCAGTATTTCGACGACATTTCCGTTTTGTCTTTTTTGCCGAATTTTCTTTCTCTACAGCTTTGAGACCAAATTAACTTTCTTTTTCATATATATTGAATAACTAAAAGAAAGGCCATTTTTATATACCGTATTTTTAAGAAGTGATTTTGCCATACATTGATTTCAGAGTTTTCAAGATTACGAGTCCGTATTACACGAGACAGGCGGCTAGGCAGGGGGAACAACAAATCCACTTTTCAAATACACCATAACCCCCCTGAAATGGCTCTTTCTGTCGGAATTTCTGATGTTTTCAGAATCGTCCCAACCTTTGACGGAAAACCCTGCGACCTAGATAAATTTATTTCCGGGGGAGACGTTTTATTTAGATCTATAAAAAGGGCAGACCCGGAGATATATGAAACATTTTTGGAGCTAGTCAAAAATAGACTAGAGGGTCCTGCCTATGATCTAATTAGGTATAGCACAATTGCTAAATGGGAGGATTTAAAGGATAAACTTGAATCAGAATATAAAGAGGAGCAATCTCGGTCAACGGCACACAATGAGTTGATATCCCTGAAACAAAACTTCAGAGAAACCGTTCGGGAATACGGAGATAGAGTTGCGAATGCTCTGAGGACGCTGAACTCTGCTACGTGTGAAATAACAGCAGACGCGGTGGTTAGAGAATTCTTGATAGAAGAAAACTCAAAATTGGCAGTGCAAATATTTGAGGATGGTCTCAAGAATGAACAACTGAAAATCCTAGCCAAAGTCCATGGGGGAAGTAGTTTAAAACAGTCTATTGCACATGTAGTATCACATGCTGCTCGAATGGACAACTCTCCCAGGTCATATCAATATAATGAAAATCCTAAATTTAATCGTAGAGTCTGCCAAACCTGCGGTAAGCCAGGTCATTCTCAGGACACATGTTATCGGAACATGCAGTCCAACAATTTTCCGAATAGACAACCAATAAAAAGAGAATATAACATTATATGCAATTTCTGTGGACGGAATAATCACACAGAGAACGAGTGTAGATACAAGATATCTAGGAATGGACCATCCTTAACAAATTACCAACAAGGTACAACAACGCGTAATCCATTCCGAAATAATCCTGCAAACACCGAAAATCGTTTTAGTGAATATGCTAGAATCACCAATAGACAAAACGATAGGCAAAATGTTCACTTTTCTCGGGTGCAAGAGTCGGAAAACGAGGCCTGACGCCAACCCAATTTTGTGGAAGACAGACAAAATTTTTCCATTTATAACATTAGATCTTTGGCAATAGCTAACGACAATTTTAATGAAGCTCCTAACCAAATAACTAAAGCGATACAGATAAACGAAGAGAAAACAAGCACTAATATAAATATTCCGACTCATACTCCAATTTTGGAAAATAATTCAGCAACACAGACTGAAAATTCGAAATTTTCAGCAGTAGTAAAGACTGAAATCCCTAATATTTCGGATATCCCTATTGACCACACAGACACTTCAGCAACCAAGACTGAAAACTCAGCAATATTAAAGACTGAAAATTCAGAACTTGCAGAAAATACACTAACAAAAATCCCTCACATTTCGGCTATCCCTATAGACAACCCTGACACTTCAGCAACAAAGACTGAAAATTCAGCAGTGGTAAAGACTGAAGATCCAAAAGGTGCAATAAAAATCGAAACCCAAGTCAGTTTAGTAGCTAACACTGAAGAACACCATGTTTCAGCAGCAAAGACTGAAGGATTGAAGGTTTCTACAGCAGATATAACTGAAGAAATAGTTCAAACAGCAAATAAGACTGGGAACCAAGATGTTCTAACAGCAAATAAGTCTGAAGAACTATCCGAATCAGTAAATGAGACTGAGAAACTAAACGATCCATCAGCAATGAGTAAGACTGAAAAGGTAAACGTTCCGACAGAAGTTAAAGCTATAGAAAATGATGACAATGAGCCGAAAACACTAAACATTTTAAATAACGATACGGAACAGCAACACGAAGTAATGAAAATTGAAAATAATAATTCAATTAAAGAAGTTAAAGCTATAGAAAATGATGACAATGAGCCGAAAACACTAAACATTTTAAATAACAATACTAAACACCAACACGAAGTTATGAAAATTGAAAATAATAATTCAATTAAAATAGGTATTGAAAAGAAAAACCTTATAAATACCTTACAAATTAAATTTTACAACAATAAACATGTATTCGAACACAAAATAAGAAAAAATAAAAAGGTACACAGTCATTTAGGACAACTGAGATCATTTCTTAAGAAAATGTTTGGTATTATGCAATTCTATGCAGTCATCATAATAATAGGCAAAAAAAAGTTTTGGAAAATTTTCCATAAATTTAAGGAAAAGATAGACACTTAACAAATGGCCTTTGTTTTTATTCAGTATATAACACAATTGTAAGAAATGACGGAAACGAAAGAAAAAAAAAAAAAAAAAAAAAAAAGTTAAAAAAGGGGAAGAAAGAAAGAAAATTTTAGAAAAAAAAAAATGTATTATATATTGGGATATAACACATTTTAAAATATATATTGGGATATAATAAATTGGAAATTCGAACGAAAAAGAGAATTTTGAGAAATAATGTTAATTATATATATAAAAAAAAAAAAGTTGTTGGATAATAAAAGAAAAGGTTCCAAGTGGAAATATTAAGTTAGTTTTAAATATTTAAAGTTAGTTAAAAGATAATGTAAGTAGACTATAAGTAAACTTTTGGATTATTGTAACCTATTTTTCTAGTATTACGAACTTTTGGATTTTTGTAACTTTTGATATAAGATTAACTTCTTTGAACGCCATTGTAATTGAACGAAAATCCAAGTGTGGAATTAATCCTAATCTAAGCAATAGTTAACAGAAAATTATTCTCTTCAAGGATAATTTTCTTTCTCGAAGAAGGGTGGGATGTTGTATTCCAGAATACTACCCTTATTCGCTTTAACACTAACTCATGTCCTTTCAAACACAACCCTTAAAAACACAACCCTTAAAACTACATCCTCACATATCCTACATTCTCAGTTAATACAATTCATAAATAAACAGACACAATATTCTATATCCAGTCACTTACAGCACATTTCATAAATATGCCCCTTTGCATAACAAGCACATTTTTCATTTCAAAACATGGCCACTTTGATTTTCGTTCAAAGATTATTCAAAATTCTAAGTCACAGAGACTTCTAGATTGTTTTGTTCAGTTTATACGCCACAGTCAGTTAGAACAAAATGTTCTATATAAACAAGTAAATTTATATGAAAAAAGATAGAAAGAAGAGAGCTCAGCTTGAGATAGCTGAGTTCAATAAAATAAAAATAAAATCAAATAAAATATAATTAAATAAAAACTATAAGTATTTTAATAAATATAATAACCTCCACGCTCTTCCCTCGAAAGAGGAAGCACGGCGACTGGAGACGTAACAGACTAATAAAACGTTACATTTATTCAAAACTAATTTAACGGAGGCTCTTCGCGTTCCTGAGTTGAAGAAAGAACTTGAGGACCGGAATCCGGATAGCAAAGAACAGAAGCAAATTCTTGACAGCGTCTGCGAGCAGCAATGGAGGAAGAGCGTATTGATGTCGACACATATGTTTTTACGACTGGGCCAGACTGTCCGGATGGAGAAGAAACGGCGAGTCAAGATGGCGGCAATGTAACGGAGAAGAGTTCGCCACTTTCGGACTTTTCGGAGATGTTCAGGATGATGATGATAAAATTGGACTCGCAAGCTGCAGACGTTAATGCAAAATTCGACGCCGTAAATTCAAAATTCGACGCCCAAAATTCAAAATTGGACGCGCAAGCTGCAGATGTTAATGCAAAGTTGGATGCCCAAACGCAGTGGATGAAATGTAATTTTCAACACTTTAAGGAAGAAATTCGAAACGAAGTAGAAAATCTAGATCTAAAAAACGAAGCTGAATTCAAGAAAGTCACCGATGGAATAACATGAATCGAAAAGAGACTTGAGTGTGTTGAGAGAAATAAGACATCGCCTAGTAATCAACATGACTACAAAGATACAAGGATGCATCCGCCAACCTTCGATGGAACGGGACCCTTCCCCGTATTTATACGTCAGTTTGACGCCGCGGCCAATTATAATAAGTGGTCGAATGAGCAAAAGTCAACATCACTAATCTTGTCACTCCGCGGGGCGGCTGCAGAATTGCTACAAACCATATCAGCAGAGAAGCAAACAGTTTTCCAAGCGGTAAGAGACGGCCTTGAAGCTAGGTTTGGAGACAACCACATGCAGCAGGTCTACCGCATGCAACTAAGGAGCAGAACGCAGTAACCTGAAGAAAATCTTCAACAGTTGCAGGCAGGCATTGAGCGATTGGCAAACTTGGCTTATACAAATATGACTAATAAATAATTTCTGAACGAGGTAGCAATGGATGCATTTATAAACGCACTCCAAGACCGGGACTTGCAACAGGCCGTCCGTTTAGCGGGAAAGAAGACGATTAATGAAATACTGGCGTTCGCCTTGGCGTATGAATCTGCTAAACTGGCTACCAGGAGTACATATAGAGTCCGAGAAATGTCCGTCCAGGAACGTTCCTGCCAAAGAATCGGGCATGTACAACGGAGAACCTCAAGACCTGTTATAAAGTGCTGGCCATGCAGCGGAGTCGGCCACATCTCTGTTGACTGTAGGAAACGTCGACGAATGAATGAAACATCGAGTGAGAATTGTTGTTCATGCGCTAATCATAAGAGGAGACTATCAACGGACCAACCTGAGATGTACCTGTTAGAGTACTAAATGCGTCCGAGGAGCCGGTCGCAATAAGAAAAGGATAGTTAACCGCAGAATATGCACCGGTATCAATGATAAGCTCAATTCAGCAAGGGAAGGTGCATAATAACGCTGATGCTCTACCAAGAAGACCATGTAAGCCAGATTGTAAACATTGTCATAGAGCCGAAGAGAAAGAAGAGGCGTACGACCTGCCAAATGTACAAGTAGAAGTACAAGATGGGTGGACGAGTGATGCTATACGCGCAGCTCAACTTCAGGATGAAGCTATGTCGCTAATCCTGGAACACAAAGAAAAGAACGAGCGGCCAACTTGGAACAATATTTCCGACAAGAGTGGAACATTTAAGGCATATTGGGCACAATGGAATTCCTTGCTGGTGGAAGATGGAATTCTAAAGCGTAAATGGGAAGCCGCGAGCGGAAAATCCCATCGAATGCAGATTCTACTCTCATCATCAAAAGTGAAGGATGTACTAACAAAAATGCACGACGGAGCCTCCGGTGGGCATCTGGGAGTTAATAAGACACTTTCAAAATTACGATCTCGATTCTACTGGCTTCACATGAGAGATGACGTCGAGTCTTGGTGTAGGAAGTGCACAACTTGCACTGCGACCAAAGGACCAACAGCAAAACAAAGGAGCGCTATGAAGCAGTACAACGTGGGTGCCCCTTTCGAGCGAATTGCGATTGATATCTCAGGACCATTCCCAAAAACAAACGACAACAACAAATACATGTTAGTTATCATGGATTACTTCAGCAAGTGGGTAGAAGTCCTTCCAATTCCAAACCAAGAAGCAACAACTGTCATTGAGCAGCTAATCAATAATTGGATCAGCAGATATGGAGTTCCCTGTGAGCTACAATCCGGTTACGGCCGAAACTTCGAATCACAGATATTTCAAGGCATCTGTGTGGCACTCGGCGTAAGGAAAACCAGGACCACCCTTACATTCGCAGTCAGACGGAATGGTCGAACGGTTCAACCGAACAATAAAAGAGCATTTATCGAAGGTCGTTAGTGACCGCCAACGAGATTGGGACAATTATATACAAACCTTTCTCATGGGTTATAGATTGGCTAATCATGAGACGACAGGTCATTCTCCAGCAAGAATTATATTTGGACGGGAGATACGATTACCAGCCGATCTGCGATTCGGAATACCTCCAGACGCCATAGATAAGACCGAAGACTACGTAGCCGAATGGAGAAATCGCCTCGATGAGATTCATCATTTCGTTCGAAAGCAAATCAAGGTATCCAGTGACAGGATGAAAACAAGGTACGACGTTCGAGCCAACGCATCCGGATTTAATGCAGGCGATAGCGTATGGCTTTATAACCCTCATCGGCAAAAGGGGAGGTCTCCGAAGTTACAGCAACATTGGGAAGGACCATATAAGATTCTCACAAGAATTAACGACATTGTCTATAGGATTCGGCGAAGACCGAACGCCAAGATGAAAGTCGTACATCGTGACCGACTGGCGACGTTTGTTAACCCAGGAGACCAGTGAACTTAGTTCGGGACGAACTAATCTAGGTGGAGGGTATTGTGACGTATATGACAATCAGTACTAGAATATTCTAGAAAGTCCGAATCAAAGTACTAGACTATTCTAGAAAGTACTGGAAAACTGGAGACTATGAACAGTAGAACATTCAAGGCTATGGAACGGACGGAAACGAAACGCCGAATCAGAATGAGGAAATGGCATAAATACATCGCACACAGATCATGGAGTAAGAAGTAAGAATTAAACAGTCAAAAACGCGATAAGTAGGGAAGCGATAAGTCAAGAAATCGTAAGTGTACGGTAAAAGTAACGGTTGGTATTAACGGACTAATAAAGCGTTACATTAATTCAAAACCAATTTAAGGGCTCTTATTTATTAAAAATAATTAATCCAGCGAACCCCAAGCTCGCTACAATATCAATTCACGGAAGTTGTTTGCAAATTACATTCACAGAAATTCCTTATGGCTTAAATGCTGGTGATTTATTATGATTTTGCCCGAATGGATAAGCAACACCGATATTTAGCATTGAAATGTTTATAATATCAATTCACAGAATTTGTTGTAAATTACACCCACAGAAATTTCTTATAACTTAAATACAGGTGATTAATTATAATTTTGTGCGGATGGATACGTAACGCCGATATCTAGCATAGATTTTCCCCGGTGGTCGCGTCATCACTTTTGGAAAGGTTCCCGCAAAGGGTTGAAAATAAAGCTACGTTCCGGATTTTTCTTATTACCGCGAATTAAAATTACAGATACCACGGGTATGTATATGAATGAAATAATATATTACAAACTAAATAAACTAAATAAACTCGCTGCCACTTACTAGGAACTTGAAAAGGGTTTCTATGCTTGCATAGGCGATTTAGTTCCAGAGAATCAGTGCCGTACAGGCTGAGTTAAATTCCTCTGGCGCTATGTATACGGCGAAATTGGTTTGGCAACACGACCAAGTGTGGGCATGAGTTGTCGGTTAGAAAAAGGAATATGGGTCTTGGTGGTTGCGATGGTTGTTTCGCGGGAATGCAACGCATCGTGCTGATGACTTACCAGTAAGGAGAATTGGTATTGGGTAGGATGGGAGTCGAAATGATTTTCGGGGAGAGTAAATGTTGCTTGGTTACAAGCGAAAAGACAGTTTCCGCAGGAAGTGAGCCAGAATGATTTTCGGGGGTTGTTTGGTTGCAAGCGAGAGATATAGTTTAAATAAGAAATTAACTGAAGCGGTTTATTGGAAAAATGTATGCGGTTTGATGTAGTTGGGGGAGATGATTAATATTCCGTTGTAAGTATAAAAATGCGTTTTATTACGGATTGGGAAGTGGATTCTTGGTAAGTTTGGGTATGTATGTGATTGCAGATTTCGGGAACGAATGCCGTTGCATATTGGGAAGTGTGTTCTTTGCATGTTTGCGAATGTGTGCTATTGCAGGTTTGGGTTATGGTGACGTGCTGTTAGCGGTCGAAGTTGGTTGGAATTGTGGGTTGGTTCTCCATGTAGTATAGAGAACCCCCACAGGTTTGCTAAGAATTTCGGACTATTCTGTTATAGCTTTGAAGCTTTATTCAGAGAAATTGATGCAATCTATTTTATTCAAATTATTGTCCCGACTTTTTATTTCTAGCAAATTCACATCAATTCGGCCAAACACACATTATCTCAAAAAAATATCAAACTAAATAACAGATTGTGCTCAAACTTCACGTCAGGATATAGGAGAGTTGTGCCAACTCTGCCACAAAAACAATTGTGACAATCCCAATACTTTTTTAACAGAATGTAAGCAGCAGCTAAACCGAAGGGGACGTTGTCCGTATCATCAAAGAGGAGAGAACGCATATTGCATTTTTTTTAATTTTTTTTTTATAACACTTCTCTCGGGAGGCTAACCTATAACCGAGATGCCACCAAATAACTGTTGCAGTTCTTTTTGAACAGTTGCAGGTTGTAACGCACCGGGGACACTCGTGTGGGAAGGGAGTTCCACAGCTTTCCCGCTCTGTAATGATGCAGGGATGTTCGCGCCGTCGGGAGATTAACTGCAAACTGGTGCGATCTGTCGGATTGTTTTGTGGAGCGCATTAAGCCCAATTGCGTGGACCAATACCACGAATCTCCGAAGAACAGTACCCGTGATAATACCTGTAAAACAGACAGAGGTCGGCCACGCGCTTTCGGTGTGATAGCGACTCTAGTCCTGACGTCAGCGCCGAGTCCCCGATCAGGCGGATCGCTCGTCTCTGTATGCTCTCAAGTAGGTCGAGGGTATGTTTAGGAGCAGAGCTCCAAACATGAGAGCAATATTCGAGCGCGGCTCTAATTTGGGATTTATACAGGAGAAGAAGTTGGGCCGGAGTAAAATATTTCTTGGCTCTAAGAAGATAGCTCAGTTTTCCTGAGGCTGACCTGGCGATACCCGATACGTGTTTATGCCATGATGATACATTCCTACAGACCGTGACGCCGGGAAATCTCAAACTTTCCCCAGCCTCGAGGGCCCGGCCATTCATCATCAGCTGTGGAACCGATGATCCAGTTTTCTTTGTGAATGTAGTATACTGAGTCTTCGTTGCGTTGAAGCCGACAGGATTGCCCTTTCACCGCTGCAGGACTTTATCCAGATCCCGATTCAGAGAGTCAATCTGTCTGCATCTCAGCTGATGCGCCGCAGATGCACCAACCGCCCAAACACTTGAAAAGGAGGAAACAAGCGTACTATCATCCGCAAAACTGATTACTTTGTTATCCATTGTCTCCGACAAATCATTTATGTGAAGCAAGAACAAGGTTGGAGCCAAAATAGAACCTTGGGGCATCCCCGAATTAACAGGATACAGATCCGAACACTGGCCGTCCACAACAACCCGGATCGATCGATTCTCGAGGAAGCTCCTCATCCAGTCGCAACGCTGTTGGGATAGTCCATATGAACGAAGTTTGCTCAGCAATGCCCCGTGCCAGACGCGGTCAAAAGCCTTGGAGATATCTAATGCGTCCGCCCTTGACTCACCATGCCGTTCAATCGCAGATGTCCATATATCGGTTATAAGTGTCAAAAGGTCTCCTGTGGACCGCCTGCCACGGAATCCGTATTGACGATCATTCAGAAGTCCGTTGCACTCCAAATACTTAACCAACTCTGTATTGATGACTTTTTCCATTACCTTAGATAAAATAGACAGTAATGCTATCGGACGGTAATTTTGTGGGACACTTTTTTCCCGTCTTTGGGATTGGCGAAATCGAGCCATCGCCCAGCTGGTAAGAAATGTTCTCCGTCCATAAGATAAGCGGAAGAATCTGCCAAGAACCTGCGACAGTTCTGGAGCACAGTTCTTAAAGCCTATTGCTGGTATTCCGTCCGGTCCGGTTGGCTTTTCTACAATTCAGTTCACGTAGAATGCGTTGAATAGTGCGCGGGTCTAATTCGGGACTTATACAGGAGAAGTTGGGCCGGTGTAAAATATTTCTTGGCTCTAAAAAGATAGCTCAGTTTTCCTGAGGCTGGCCTGGCTATGTTCGACACATGTTTATGTCACGATACATACCACACACACACAAGCTTTCCCCAGATTCGAGGGCCTGGCCATTCATCATCAGCTGTGGAGCCGATGATCCACTTTTCTTTGTGAATGTTGTGTATTGTGTCTTCGTTGTATTGAAGTCGAAGAGATGGCCCTTCCCCACTGCAGGACCGAATCTAGATCCTGATTCAGAGAGACAATCTGTCTACATCTCAGCTGGTGCGATGTAGATGCACCAATTGGCCGAACACTGGAAAAGTAGGAAACAATCGTACTATCATCCGCAAAACTGAACACTTTGTTATCCGTTGTCTCCAACAAATCATTTATGTGAGGCAACAATAAGGTTGCCCCAAAATAGAACCTTGGGGCACCCCCCAATTAATACAGATCCGAACACTCGCCGTCCACAATAACCCGGCTCGTTCGATTTTCGAAGGAACTCTTAGTCCAGTCGAATTTCGTATTCTGGGAAGGATCGGTCACAATAAAAATAGTGCATCAAAGGAAACTCACCAACCTAGCGAATAACAGATGGGTCATGGTAAAATCAGAAACGATGAAGTCATCACAACATGATGGTGAACTTCGCACTATGGGGGAGACTTGTGGGGTTTGAAGTAGGGTGTGCCGGCATACGGCACTGGGTTCACTCCTAACCACCATCGTCACTAAATGTTCCATCAAAGGAAAGTCAAAATACCACCACTAAGTGATCACACCAGGAATGTAACGCACAGTATGTGGTTAATTGTAACAGGGCTTTTTATTGTATTTTATTTATTTGATGAGTATCGGATTACAAAAGTATGAACAAATTACACAAGTTATCTATTGTTAGGTTCGTAAATATAGGTTTATACTTGAACTTCATTTTGCCTTAGCACGATATTACTTTACATCTGCGATTACACGTGTGTCGATGTTACTTATGTATGTACGCATCACCGGGCGCCCCGGGGAGTGAAAGGCGAACCGACCGGATCGGTGGTTGAGATACGACTTACCGAGGATTGAATTTTAACTTGTCCTCAATCCTCAGTTAAGGGTGAGATATGGAAGAGAAATAGAACATTTTCTCTCTAGGGTGCCATCTTTTCTTACTACCGGTGACCAATTGAAAGGCGATCTCTGGCACGCAGTGGTGTGTGTGTGTGATCGTACACATCACCGTGTTTATCAATGCATTTCAGCACAGGATAACGAAACCTACAACGAGGGAAAAAGAACAAAGGGATCGTGAAGATCTTTGTTTATGATGTACATTGCGGCTAAATAAATAGACGGCAATGCATCGAGGAAATGGCGCTAAAAAGAAAGATGGGACGAGGGCATCATGAAAGTCTTGGATGAGTGATGCCCTTGCGTAAATAGACGCATAGCCATTAGAAAAAGGTGCTAATGGATTGGGATACTTTATACAATGAAAATTGTGTATCGTATCTTGGGTCGGTGGACGAAACGAATCCCTTGTCTGCATTTGTAAATGCAGGGTAATTCGTTTGTGGCAAAGCACGAAATTGGTGATTGCTTATTAGTAGGAAAACAAATAACGGGTTGGATTTTATGCATGTTTACATGCGGAGGAATTCGGTTAATGGCACTAGACGCTAGATGCGCCTATTTGCTTTTGTCCCTTGGACTAAGGGTCTGCTAGATATGTGCATGTGGGAAGATAGGGTGCACATGAGGGACAAAATTGCTTAGGAAACAATGTGCCGGAAAAGTTTTCCTACGAATTCTAGTGATGCATTGGATTATGAATGCTAAGAATTGTTTGTTGCGAAAATGTTTGCCGATGAGTTGATGCATGGAAAAATGCCCTTGAAGGTGAAATTCTTTTTACAAGTGCTACTGCAATTAGCAGCAATTAGCCATTAGGAAACAATGGAATTTGAGAGGCTTCAGCACGGGAAGCTTGGGGGTAATTGGGCAAGTAGGCATTGGCGTTTTCGGAACCGCCACAGATTGTTATCATAGTAAGAGTAGTGCACAAATGGAACATGATCAGCGGAATTCCGGATCTATCCTATATAAGCCCTTTCATGTCCAAGTCAAGGAACGCCTCTGGAGGAATAAAGCCGTTGCGACGCACGCTCTCATAGTACAGAGTGTTTGGATAATAGGCCCCGAAAATTAGGTCATTGGACGAGCTTATTGTTCTCGCAATATGTCCTCTGATTAATTTAATCATAAAATTATCCACCCTATTTATGTACGCTTCATTATATAAAGTCTCATTTGAGTAATACTTTTTATAGTCCGATTCCGGTGTTCGATATAATCTTAGACAACTTCTGAGACACATTTTTTCGAACACCCGAATCTGTTCCATCAAATTTGGACCTATGTTAAACCATACTGGACAACCATATATGAGCATTGGCCTGATTAGCGTCATGTAGCATATGACTTTTACCCTGCTGCCAAGTTGGCTACTGTGAAATAGCCTCCTTGTCATAGCAAAAGTTTTCCTCGCTTTGAGCAAAGCAGCCTCTACATGTCTGTTGAAATACAGATATTGATCTAGCCAGATGCCCAGGTATTTAACTAAACTCTTGGTTTCCAATTTATCTCCATGCGGTCCCACGATAACTAGCTTTCGCCAGTTTTTCCTTGTGTCGTTCGTGGCTTTATATAATGGGGTTCTAAATAGGATGGCTTCACATTTCTGGAAGTTGATCTTAAGAGTCCAGTCATCGCAATAGCGCTGCACGTTGTTGAAATCTCGCTGTATTAAACTATTTATGATCGCAACTTTCGGAGCTGTTCTGTAAATTATGAGATCGTCTGCGTACGCAATAGCTTGCGGAAGTGCATCTAATAAGTCACTAATGTAAATGTTAAAAAGAATCGGAGAGAGTACCGCGCCCTGTTGCAAGCCATTCTTGATATTATACGTTTTATTAGTGGTCACATTACCACTTTTGACCACGAATCTCCTGCCCTTCAATATATCGTAAAGTACATATAGTAAAGGCTTATGTATTCCATGTCTGACCAACTTGTAATACAACCCTTCGATCCAGACGGTATCAAAGGCTTTTTCCAAGTCGATCAGACAGGCACCTGTGCATTGGTTCCTACATTTATTCCATTGTATGTCGGAGACCAGTTTGGCTGCGGCATGTGTGGTTTCATGACCCGCCTTAAAGCCAAACTGGTTATTTGGAATAATGCTGTTGTCGTCTACCCATTTTACCAGAGTTTTGTTGATGGTTTTTTCAAATACTTTACTGATGCTTGGGAGTAAACTTATCGAACGCATGTTCATTGGGTTTGTACAGTCTTTGCCCTTTTTTGCGATGGGCTGAATGATTGCCGTTTTCCAACGCGCGGGATAATATGCATTATTCAACGCGTTGTTAAACAGGACCGTGTATACGAGGGTTGCCTTTTATATTTCGGGATTAGAGAACAAAAACAAATATTGATCATCGAAAATCACTTTATTGTTTTTCAAAATATTCCCCATGAAGATCTATACACTTTTGCATGCGTTTGAACCAATTGTCGAAGCACTTTTGCCACTCTGATTGAGGTATCTCCAACACATGCATTCTGAATGCAGCAACCGCTTCTTCAGGTGTCGAAAAACGTTGACCTCTCAGTTTGTTTTTTACGTACGGGAATAAAAAGAAGTCATTCGGCGCCATATACGGCGGATGACCCATCAAATCGATGTTTTGGGTGCTCAAAAATGCAGTTGTCGCAGCCGATGTGTGAGAGCTCGCATTGTCGTGGTGAAGAGTGATCCGTCTTCGGCGGTTGGTTTTCCTGATTTCCTGAAAGACAACTGGCAAACAAATGTTTGTGTACCACTCAGAATTGACTGTTCTGCGTTGTTCTAGTGGTACGGTTGCGACATGTCCAGTTTTTCCGAAAAAACAGGCGACCATTTGCTTGGAAGTGCTTCGTGCGCGAACAACTTTTGTTGGATTTGGCTCATCTTGAAACACCCAGACAGTCGACTGCTATTTACTTTCGGGCTCATACGCGTAAATCCACGATCCATCACCTGTCACGATGTCATAGACGTGTTTCGAAGCACCGCGACCGTATTTTTGGAGCATTTCTTTCGACCAATTGACACGAGCCTTTTTTGGGGCGATTGACAAATTGTGTGGGATCCAACGCGAACAAATTTTTTTGACGGTCAAATGTTTATGCAATATTGAATGTATGCTGGTCCCACTAACGCCTAAGGTTGTCTCAATCTCACGATCGGTCACATGACGATCTTCCAATATCAGTGCGCGCACAGCATCAATGGTTTTCGGAACAACAACTGATTTTGGACGACCTTCACGAAATTCATCTTGGAGTGAACTACGACCACGATTGAATTCACCATACCATCGATAAACACTGGTCCTTGATGGAGCTTCATCGCCAAAAATTGAATTAAGTTCATCCATGCATTGTTGCTGAGTTAATCCACGCCGAAAGTTGTAAAAAATAATCGCACGAAAATGTTGACGATTTAGTTCAATTTTTGGGCAGAGATGAATCTTTTAAGTTACTGTAAACAACACAAATAGCGCTCATATGTCAAAACGTTCTGAGTGCTTATAACCTCGAAAATGTCCAACTTTACGACAGAGCTGTCAATTGCCGGATTGCAACACTAGGGTTGCCAAATCCCGAAACATAAGAGGCAACCCCCGTATATCTATTGCCATTGGGGGCAGGTTCTTGAGTACGATGTTAGGTACTCCATCTATTCCCACTGACTTTTTGCTTGTTAATGAGTCGAAGATACTCTGGATTCCTTCCCTTGTGATTAAAAGGCTATTAACCCCACCATTGGCATTAATGTCAATTGACCGATTATCGTCACTGAATTCGGTAAAACCCGGATTCTCCGATTGCCAAAGTGAAATTTCATCTCGGAGGTGCAGGTGATTCAGTAGAATTCTGTCCTCCAGGTCATGATATCGGTGAATGCTTTCATTCACCTTGTACATTTCCTGAAAGAATCCCAAATGCCAATTTTCATCCCCAATTGGCACCAGTCGATATCCATCTCTAAAACGGCACACACGTGTAATCGATCAACCACCGCAGCACACACGCTCAAAGTCAAAAATAAAATTCGCGTTAAGCCGGTGTGTCCGTGTTTTAACACATCTATTTCTTTTCTTTATGTATTCAACAAAAGCAACTTCAAGCGGAGTAAACGAACAGGCGGGCAGTAATCATTATACCTGAGTGTGTTTAAAACAATTAATTTGTAAAACTTTTAGTGACACTAAATTGCTGTTTCTGTGCGAGACATTTCGGCAACACCCACACGATGGTCGACTAAATGTATGTGCTCACCAGATAAGAAATACCAAATTTGTGTAGAATTAAAATAACCAAATATCGGGTTTTAATTGTGAACGCACCCTTCCCCTAATCACCGAACCGTGATTTTCAATTTATTCAGTAAACTTAATAATTTTCATCATGGTTAAGTACATGAACGAACAACGTCTGCAAATTATAAAAATTTACTACGGAAAAAAAGTTGTCAAGTCCCTATTGGAAACCCTAGGGTTACACAATAGGGAGTTGACAACTTTGAATTTAATTTGTGAACGCATACTTTCACTAATCATCGAACTGTCACTGTCAATTTATTTAGTAAACTCAACATTGAGTACACGAACGAACAACGTCTGCAAATTATAAAAATTTACTACCGAACAAAAGTTGTCAAGTCTCTATCGGAGAACCCATTATAAAAAGGAACATTAAACAAAAAAACAAATATTATAAACCATCCCTCTGGATAATGTGCAAAAAAAATTAAAGAACATAATTTCAACAAATAAAAACGGTGTTTTCGTTTCCTCCTTCCTCTTAAGAACAATTTTGACGACGTAATTGTTGGCGGGTGAGGTAAACCAGTGTCTTTCCTAGATGCCACAACTTATACCCCCACACCACCATTATGCCCTATACTAAGCAATCCAGCTCCAAGTTAAACAACGTGTTCACAAATCACAAAGTAGTAACCTTTTCATCTGACTTTTTAGTCAACGACTTTTTTCTGGAAACTTTTCAATTACATTGTCAAACATCGCTCTCAATGACCTAGTGGCAATCAGTTTAAAATGTCTGCTCGACGACATGGCTCCAGAAGTTGGGTTACCTTCAAATTAATTTGAATTTCCTGTATGCCGGTCATTCCATACCAAACAATTGCTAGTCAAATGGTACAAAACTTCCGCAAAATACTTAAAAAAAAAAAAAAAAAAAAAAAATTAAGTAACAAAAAACACCCTTAAAACAATTTTGGTATTTTCCATTAAACTAGAAAAAAAAACTAGAGAAGGGTACAAAATCTATCAATCGCACGTTTTGACCCTCCTACCACATAAAAGTTCAGAGTTTTCCTAAATTGCATTCGCCATCTAGACCTCCTTTGGGTGGTCTAGGACTAACTCCAGCAGGACTAGAAATATGCCTGCATTTGTGTTGCATCACCCCGGAAGCCCCTAGCAGCTCCCTCAGAAGCATTCCCTTTCCAAAGACGTTATTTCCGCTTTCAAGTCAACCAAAACTTTTTCTGGTTTTTATCGTTTGTGAGTCTGTTTTCCAGGAGCACCGAAAATAAAGTTTTCTGAAATTTCATTCATTTTTGTTTGAGTTTCCTTTTTTCTTGTTTTTTACTTTGGTTTTTTTAATGCTCATTTCGAACAGGGTTGTGACAGTTTTCTACTTCCTCTCCCCAGGCACCAATCGCGAATAAACAAATACGAGGGGTGAGATAAACGATGGGTCCCTTGTCGATTCTGGAGAAAAGATGAGATGAGATTGCTATGGACCGGATACGATCTCACTGAGACATTGTCAGGCTGGGAAATGGGGTACGGGAAAATATTGAACAGTGAACTAGTAGTTTCCTTAGGGCAAAATAGCAGCCTTTGCCTCTAAGGTTTGTAAAACCGATGTATATTGAAAATGACCGGTGTCAGGTCATGCTTCCGGGACCGCGAGTTACAGGTGTAGGTCATTGAGTGCAATGACTTCCTTTGTTGGCTCACGGAACGGATAGCTTACATCCTATCCGTTATATAAAAAGTACAATATAATAGTATTAATTCATCCAAGATGAATTTATTAGGATAACCCCAACATCAAATATCGATTGCGGATATATCTAACGGAAATAGTCAATGTCAACGGCACGCTCATCCCTTAGTGAGTGTCACCACAGAAAGCAGTCCGGAAGGATTATCTTAGAATATTCCAAATGAATATTGAGTTTGCGGAAATAAATGTCGGGGTCGGTTTGCCTCAATCATTTCCAGTACGCCTCAAAGGTGAAACTGTTTGGAATGTTTAGACGTTGGAAACGTTCAATGAGTCTTGTTGGCAGACAGACGGCACGCGTGGGACGATGTTGAGTTGTGTATTCAAAATGTCTTTATAAATTTTTTTGTCTTCGTGGTTGTAGTCACGTTGTTTTTTCATTTCGGTATTTATTGGTAGGTGGGGCAATGGTACGTCGAGTCTTTTCCTTTTCTTTATATTGATGTTAAAGGAATGAACATGAGGGAGCTTGATGGGACGCCTGAAGTTGTTTTTGGTTGTTTGTCTTTTAAGAAGAACGATAGATTTTATGTATTCTAGGATTGATTTGATTATGTTTCGAATGTTCAAATTGACACAAGCAGCTGTAAAAATCGAACATTGGAAGGTGGGGCAGTGGAATTTGGTCTAATATACTATGTAGCACTACAACGCATGTATTTGGGAATGTACGAATCGATGACTGTCAGTCGAAATTGTTTTAATTGATTGACTTAATAGATAGACTTCTGTAATTATACAGTCTGCAAAGAATAAGGGAAATTTGTCTTGGTTGATATAACGAATATAAGATGGTGTTAATGACCGCCTCTTTCATGTTATGACACTAATAGAGTAGTCATAAAGGAAGTTTATTTTTTATAACATGTGCCCACAAAAAGAAATTTTTATAAGGTGCATAGTGTGATGAGAAAAGTAGGAAGAGCACGGAGATAGGAAGTATCGATTAAATTTGGAGTAGAATGATTGGCGATGTTAATGACAAGGAAGCACATGATCAGCTAGAACGATCCACGAAGTTGTGAATAGGGTGAAGAGTGATTTTATTCGTGAGTTTGACGTTAATTTTTTCACGCACTCTGATGATCTAATACGGCAGGTAAATGCATGTAGATGTTTCAGTGCGATGTGTTTGAAAATCCAAAAATTTAGTTAAATTTCATCCTATATGCGGCTTTCAACAGCGTAACTCTGTTGATTTAAGTCACCTATTCTAAACGGCTTGTATAACCTTCCAGTCCATTGATATGCATCGAGATTTGGCGTACCGCCTGTTGATTGAATTCAGCTCTTCCATACCGTTTAGCACGTTAATACACACTTCAAATAGTACATGGTGCTGTGGGGTGGGTTATACTTGTGCACCTGCACGGGCGCGGATTCAGCAAACACCCACTAACTATCACTGGAAACTGTTCGCCAACGAAGAATGGAACGAATAAAATAAACGCTAGAGTTGAATTGTTGATTTAATGTTTGTTTTATTTCTGCATATATTATGAGGACAGCACATACACGTAGTTCACACTCTGTTTGTAGTTCTTAAAATATATTATTTTGCTATATCACTTTCTCTCTTAATATTGTTAATAACATAACTGTGATATTTTGTAAAGCCGATATAACTACACTGATTCTTTGTAACAACTCTTCGGCACTGAATCGGGTTCTTTGTACGAGGGTTGCCTTTTATATTTCGGGATTAGAGAACAAAAACAAATATTGATCATCGAAAATCACTTTATTGTTTTTCAAAATATTCCCCATGAAGATCTATACATTTTTGCATGCGTTTGAACCAATTGTCGAAGCACTTTTGCCACTCTGATTGAGGTATCTCCAACACATGCATTCTGAATGCAGCAACCGCTTCTTCAGGTGTCGAAAAACGTTGACCTCTCAGTTTGTTTTTTACGTACGGGAATAAAAAGAAGTCATTCGGTGCCAAGTCAGGACTTTACGGCGGATGACCCATCAAATCGATGTTTTGGGTGCTCAAAAATGCAGGTGTCGCAACCGATGTGTGAGAGCTCGCATTGTCGTGGTGAAGAGTGATCCGTCTTCGGCGGTTGGTTTTCCTGATTTCTTGGACGACAACTGGCAAACAAATGGTTGTATACCACTCAGAATTGACTGTTGTCCATTGTTCTAGTGGTCCGGTTGCGACATGTCCAGTTTTTCCGAAAAAACAGGCGACCATTTGCTTGGAAGTGCTTCGTGCGCGAACAACTTTTGTTGGATTTGGCTCATCTTGAAACACCCAGACAGTCGATTGCTGTTTACTTTCGGGCTCGTACGCGTAAATCCACGATTCATCACCTCTCACGATGTCATAGACGTGTTTCGAAGCACCGCGACCGTATTTTTTGAGCATTTCTTTCGACCAATTGACACGATCCTTTTTTTGGGCGATTTACAAATTCTGTGGGATCCAACGCGAACAAATTTTTTTGACAGTCAAATGTTTATGCAATATTGAATGTATGCTGGTCCCACTAACGCCTAAGGTTGTCTCAATCTCACGATAGGTCGCATGACGATCTTCCAATATCAGTTCGCGCACAGCATCAATGGTTTTCGGAACAACTACTGATTTTGGACGACCTTCACGAAATTCATCTTGGAGTGAACTACGACCACGATTGAATTCACCATACCATCGATAAACACTGGTCCTTGATGGAGCTTCATCGCTAAAAATTGAATTAAGTTCATCTATGCACTGTTGCTGAGTTAATCCACGCCGAAAGTTGTAAAAAATAATCGCACGAAAATGTTGACGATTTAGTTCAATTTTTGGGCAGAGATGAATCTTTTAAGTTACTGTAAACAACACAAATAGCGCTCATATGTCAAAACGTTCTGAGTGCTTATAACCTCGAAAATGTCCAACTTTACGACAGAGCTGTCAATTGCCGGATTGCAACGCTAGGGTTGCTAAATGCCGAAACATAAGAGGCAAGCCTCGTATCTTTCACAAAATCTATCTATCTTCGTTAATTATCCAATTTTTATCGAACAGCAAATGTATTCAACTTCAGTAAATACCAGGTTAATAGATGTAAACCTTGACTCGTTAATAGATGTAAACCGCGACTCGACTGACTCCTACCGTGATTGAAACTCGATTTGTAAACACGCGTGTATATGCGACAAGAGTTGAAAGATGTCCCTTCTGGGTTCGATGACTTGACTCCCTGATTGCTAGAATCTGACTCCTCGATCAATGGGACCTGATCTGGTGATTGGAATGATGGTTGTGTATTTATCCACGTCCATTGTGCATTGCATCCATAGCGAGTCAAGGGTCAGATTCCAGTGTGAATATTTACACTGAAAAAGAATTCGGCTCCTGGCAGATAGGCTCGAGTTGCGCTATGCTTTGTACTGGCGAACAAAACATGGGACGTGACGATTGCTAGATTGTTTAGGAAAAACAAACTATGATCACGTCCAATTCGATGTTAGTTTATCGCTTATGCAACCGATCAGTGATAATCGGCTGCAGCTGTATAAGCAAGCGATTTGGCCAGGCTTGTCTTTTGGGCCAACGAACTGTTGGACAAAGACACACAGAAGAATTGGTGTGTGTTTGGTGGTATTTGGTCTTGTTTTCGTACGAGTTGCACTCGAGAGAAAAGCAAACATGTTAATTTTGTTGTATTTCAAACCTTTATTTTATTAGAACAAAATTTCACCTCCTTTGTACATTTTGTAAAAGCAATCAACTGTCCTTTTTGTTGAAACAGTAATCAACGTTCTTCAAAAAACAGCAATTTTTCCGCAACCAAAAATTTAACCACTCAGAACGAAAGAAGAAACTGCTGATCTCCGCAAACAGCAGTCCTCAGTTGTTCTCCTTTTGTCAGACCACAGTTCTCCGCCGTCAACGGGGCCTGCGATCAGCCAGCTGAATTCTTCTCATAGCCTCAGAGAGCGCTTCGAATGGATTCAGTGGCATGACCGAGTCTCGAATACAACTCCCACTAGTATACTCTGGGGTGCTGTAAGTTGTATTTTGCTGAGTCATTTGAATTTGTTTTTTCTGAAGTCTGCTATTGTTCAGATCGCAAAATTGTTCGTTGGTTTTATGCATATTGCGGAACTGCAACAGGTCGACTTTAGGAACCGATCGGCTTATGAAGGATGAACCGGAATGGTTTTAATTGATGCCATGGCAAGATGGTAATCTTGCCGTGGATTTATACTTCGCAGTGAACGAAATGATTTGCCTATAGGCATGCTTGCTGAGGTTTAACTTACAGGTGCTTACTGACGGGTAACTTACGCTGCTCGATTGCAGGTAAGTACAATAGCTTTGGTTGGGAAAGGGAAATTGGGCTAAAGCGATGGGTGGTTCTTGGGGAATGATTAAAGATCTATTGACTAAGAAATATTTGAAAATTCTTTCTGTTTCTTCTTTTTATGTATCAAGTTGAATGACTTCAAAATAATAATAAAAAAGTAATGAATATGATTTATGCAGAACGAGGAGTAATTTTACCATTTTCCACAGTTCTATTCATATTCGTTTTCTCAGTTTATTTTCTGACAATATAACCATTATTTATTTGTAAACTTCTGCAATGTGACTACTGATATAAGAGTGCAACACCGTTAGCGATTGGTCTTGCTCTACGATTACCATTTAGAGCCACACAAATTTGATCACCGAGCGGTGAAAACGTAAACGAAGTGAAGTGGAGTGAGTGCAATCATTAAGCCAAACACAGTGTATCGTGTACCAACGCACCGTAAATGCATTCCGGTGCGCGTCGGGGAGCCTCTGGCGCAAGACTAATGACCTTGCCCGGAAAAAAACTAATCATTATGGAAAAATTTAACAAGCCTCAGGACTTGCTAAATAAGGCCAAGACCGTTTCCTGGTTGTAGTGCCGATGATGATGATATATATATATAAAAAAAAAAAAAATATATATATATATATATATATATATATATATATATGTATGTGTATATATATATATATATATATATGTGTATATATATATATATATATATATATATGTATGTATGTATATATATATGTATATATATAGATATATATATCATCACCATCATCATCATCGGCACTACAACCGGGATCCGGACTTGGCCTTACTTAACTAGTATGAGGCTTGTTAAATTTTCCATAATAAAATGTTTTTCCGGGCAAGGTTATTAGCCTAGCGCCTTATATATATATATATATATATATGTATATATATATATATATATATATATATATTTATATGTATGTATATATATATTATTATTATTATTATTATTTATTGGCCTGTAGGAACCCGGAAGTTCATGACCTCACCGACTCGGCTTTGCCATCCTTCCCTGTCCTGGGCACTCTCCTTCCACGCTTCACCATTCGATCCGATCTCCTCGAGGTCAAACCTAACATTGTCCTCCCATCTCCGTCGCGGCCGTCCTACCGGTCTCTTTCCCGTTGGTCTACCGTCAAGAATTCTATGCGCGGTCCTATCGTTCCCCATTCGCGCCACGTGTCCGGCCCATCTTAATCTTCGCGACTTGATTACTCTCACTATTGTAGGTTTGCGATATAGTTCTTCCAATTCGTGGTTATGGTGTCTCCTCCATTGTCCTGCCTCCTCGTCATATTTACCTCCAAAGATGCCTCTCAAAACTTTATTCTCGAATAGACGGAATTTGTTTTCTTCCCGTTTTGTGAGAGCCCATGTTTCGCATCCATATAGAACAATTGGCATGATTATGGTTCTATAGACACGGAGCTTTATGTTACGTGATAGCAGTCTGGATTTCAGCAGTTTACTGACTGCGTGCCAACTCGCGTTGCCGGAATGCAGTCTCTTGTTAATTTCCTTCGACATTTCGTTAGTGGCCGTCAGTATCGTTCCCAGATATTTAAATTCTTTAACTTTTTCAAAGATCTTACCTCTGACGTTTATATGTGTTCTCTGAGACCCACCTGCTCTCGCCGTAATCATGTATTTTGTTTTGTCTTCATTTATTTCTAGGCCCACCTCTTCTGCCGCTTGCATGATGATTTCACAGTTTTTACTAACAGTCTCTAGATTATCGCCCAGAACGGCGATGTCATCCGCATATGCGAGCACTTGTGTGACCCCGTTCAGGGATGATCCGGCCATGTTGTCGTCTTGTACCTTTCTGATGACATACTCGAGCACAAGGTTAAAGAGACACGGTGATAGACCATCTCCCTGCTTTAGTCCGTCCCGGATTTCAAATGGTTCTGAGAGGTGGTTTTCTATTCTAACTCGCCCTTTGTTTTCGTTCATGCAAATTTGAATGAGCGCGGCATATTTTTTTGGGACTCCCAGCAACACATATATATATATATGTATGTACATATATATATATATATATATATATATATATGTATGTATGTATATATATATATACAAATATATATGTATGTATGTATATATATATATATATATCCAGCAAAATAAATCCAAGAAAGATTGTCCTCTTGGATAAGACGGCGTACTTGTAATCGATTGCCTCACCATTGCCTCCTGTGTTCGAGATAAGTTTACCCCAAGCACTGTATTTGGAATTGAAATCTCCCGCCATAAAGATATAAATATTTTCCGATTCTAAGGTTAGACTTCGGAAAAGGGTATCAGGCTGATTGATAAATTGTGTAGACTGGGGAGCTTCAGGAGTATAAATAGAGACTACACATAGATGTCTTTGACTTTTCAAAGGAATGCATATAATGCAGCCTTCTAGCACCTGGAACTTATGTACATCGATCTAACATTACCCGATAGCATGATTGTTGAGGCACTTCACGCATTTAAATTTCGTGTTGCAGTTCGTTGCCACATGACCGAAGCGTTGACAGCGCTTGTATTGCAATACGCGTTCGGACTTCTTTGTTTTCTCTCATGCATCAATTTGACTGTTATAGACAATGAAGAATGGCACTTGTGGTTGCGACTTCGAGAGAGGGTGATGGAAAATGGTTTAACACCGGTTAATTTTAAATTGCCGGTTTCTTTATTTTTTAATTCCTTAAGCAATTCTGCGGGAGAAAGGGACGGATCAACTCCTTTGAGAGCATGCATACAGTATTTTCTGATTTAGGGGTGTACGTGTAGCACTCGCTACATGGTTTCCCTAACGCATCATTTCATCAACCAGGGAAAACGATAAGCGCTATCAAATATTGTGAGGAAATCGACATATTCCATGCCAAATTGGCTGAAAAGCAACTTGCGTTGGTCAATAGGCACCGCCCGATCCTTTTGCATGACAATGCTAGACCCCATACCTCACAAGTAACGCTGCAAAAACGGTTGCAGTTGGGATTTGAAATTCCCCCGCATCCACCGTACTCTCCATACACTTCCCCAACGGACTACCATCTTTTCCGCATTCTGGATTCTTTTTGGGGGCAAACGGTTTTCCGGAACCGAGGAGAGGTCATAAAAGCCTTGGAAGATTTCATTGCCTCAAAAAGTAAGCACTTCTACGAAAAGGGAATATTTGTCCTTGTATCACGTTGGAAGAATGTCATAGATGCCAACAGATTTTTTTATTAAATAAAAATTTAGGGAAAAATAATATTGGCTTTTACATTTTTTCTATAAAATCGGACATTTCATGTGCGTTTGTCATACATTGATTCGATTCCTAATAACCCCGACATCATGAAATGCTTAACTCTAAATGCATTTCATGAGTTCTCCTTCCAGGAATTTATTCAAATAAATTCCTATTCACTTCCCAGAATCCTATTCCAATTGAAGCACATGAAACCTTGTTTGTGCTTCTTGGAATGTTTACAATAAAAATTTTGACAAATCTCAATGACCAAAAGTATAAGAGGGCGGCACATTTCTATTTCGCGATCAGCGCACTCAATACCTGGCGATCTTGTACGATTTCTTTCCCACCATCCCCCATCCAAGTAGTTAGAGAACAATTGAACTAACCCTGTCCACACTATCCTTAGATACGTCCTTCCTCTTTCTTTTCAGATATCTCGAGACCGAGCCCAACATCTTCACGGATGTGGGTGATTCTGGTTATCGCAAGATGACCAGAAGCCAGAGAGAAGATGAAGGATACATTTGTCCTTGTCTCCCTAAAGTCGGCATCTCCCCTCCCGATTTTTTTTTTTTTTTATTTCGCGATCAGTAAAGCACCAAAGGCCGAACCTATGGCCAAAGCAGGAGTTCAAACCTGGAAGACTACTACAAGTTAAATGCCACAAATAAACAATGGTTAAATCTCATTAATCAATAAGGTAAATAAACAAATACAAAACGCGTCTTCATTCAGAGGCCGAACCTATGGCCGAAGCAGAAATTCGAATCTAGAAGACGGCCACAAGCCAAATACAACAAATACATAATAATTAAGTTTAGTTGATCAGTCACATTCACTGCGGCAACCTATCCTCGGATAATCAGTTGACTACGCTTATGGACTTGTCAAAATCTGCGGAATAGATCGTAATAAACAATAAAAGGGAACCGTCTTTTATTATTTAACATTCCATCACCATTGGCGTCCATCGCCTGCCAGGTGCTAACGCCTCGAACAACGTGCCCCTGAAGGAAGTGCACGTTACTAGGTCAGGAAGGCTCCCGCTAAAGAGGTTAATTTTCCCCCAGGCAACATGGCGTTCTTGGTGTGTGATCTACCACCACTAACTTAGTCGAATTTGCTTCCCAAACACTCTTAGCCTTAGGGAGAGTTAACGAGGTCGATGTTGTTACTACGGATTTTACTAAAGCCTTTGATCAAACCTCGCTCAGTCTGATAGTTTTAAAATTATCCACCTTGGTCTTCGAACCCGTATTAAAAAGGTGGATTTCATCATACTTGGATAACCGGCTGTACAGAGTGCGTTTCAGATCCATTCTCTCAAACCCTTTTCGTGTTACATCTGGAGTCCCTGAGGGCAGTCATTTGAACCCCTGTGGGGGTATAAGTGTTGATGATGCCAGCGTACGACACGTACTCCTTATACCTCCCATCGATCCGTGGGTAATGTTCATCTTTATTGAAGAATGTGTAATTGTAAACATTTATGGGACGCACGTCCACTTCCTGGTCGTACCGAATTCGATGCGCATATTGGACGACATCTCCTTCGAGTGGATAGATAAATAAACGATTGAAGTCTAATTCGAATAAGTGAGTTAAGACACCAAAGTAATCAATAAAAAAGATAACAGATAGCACTGCCAGCAAGCGTTTTAATTTATTGAAAATATTCACTAGAGACAACATTCCGATGCGGTCACACAACACATAACTCAGATAATGTTTCTAATAATTACAATTACAACGTACTGGTTGAAACTACTTATTACACAGTGTAGGATGTCCGCGGACGAGCGTGTGCATGAGCATGCCCACGCGGTGGCAATTCGCGATACCACCTCCCTTGATTAAACACGTTAATCGACTGACTTGAAAAGGGAAGAAATTGGATACAACCAAAAGAGTACATACTTCTGCTCTCTCATTGCCACGTCCTTCGATGTGTGGTAGGTTACATCGGTAATCTGATGATCGAAGAGAGCGGGACAATAAGAGAACAGAAACATGCTGTACGATTATCTTGGGGTGGATTTGGTTGTATGTGCATGAATCAATGTAGTTCTGAGCGGAACCCATTGACCTGATTCGGTAGTATGGTGGGTTCAGTGTACATTGATCCATACGAAGACAGAACTGAGAAAGAGAGGAGAATTAAGCTGATGATATTCACCTGCAAAAAGAGAACATTGATCCCCAGCGAATGAAGTGTCTGGAGAAAAGCCGAAGTAACGCTAGGGAAATATTATCACGTGATTCAATCGAATGTGGTGATAAATTTCCCCAGCGGATCTGCAATGATACGACAACTTTGTCCGGCTGGATTTGGTTGTCGCTAATCTACATGGACACGAGTTGCCGTATGGCAAAAAAGGTAAGCTAAACTCATTTATGCATTGTCTGCGTGGTACAATGAGTTTAGCTATGTGTCCTTGGTGGAAACATGCTTTGCAGGTGAACAGGTAAGTAGGGGGAAGTGGGGTTGATTTGACGCGCTGAAAGGCGGTCGAAATTAGGTAGGAAATGTTGGTTGGAATTGTGGGTTGTTTCTCATGTAGGTAGAGAAACCCCCCACACCCCCTTTTGTCTATATTAACAATGAACGACATCGATATGATTATCAAGCATTCCTGTATCTCCCTTTACGCCGACGATACCAAATTCTTTAAAACAATTTGTTCTCGGCTTGATTCTTTCCTTCTCCAGATAGATCTTGACAACTTTTCGTTATGGTGTCAGAAGAATTATTTGGCGCTTAATGTCAACAAATGTCACTCAATTACGTTTTGACGGAAGCCATGGTTGGACCAACTACGACTTGAATTGATTGTCCATCCACCGTATTTTCCAGACTTAGCTTTCACCGATTATTATTTGTTCGCAAACCTCAAGTGGTGGGCCCGGTCAAAGACGTTCAGATCGACTGAGGAGTTCATCGCGGAATCCGAGGCGTATTTCGAAGGCTTGGGCATTTCGTACTACATAAAGGGTATCGAAATGTTGGAAAATCGCTATACCAAGTGTCTCGCCTTCGAAGGCAACTATGATGGGGAATAAACATAACTTTGCCATTGTTTTCATTAAAAATCCTGGTACTTTTCAGCCTATGTAGTGTGTTACGTAAAACCTATTCATGAGAGTAATTGTGTGGTGTGTTAAAAATTAACACAAAACCGTAACACAATAATACGATGTTGTATCCAAACTACTTAAGAAACACAACACACGGAGAAAACACTATTGATTGAGAGTCCAGGTATGTAATGTAAAATTTTTGTCCTTAAGTCTTAAGATGTAGAAAAAATGTCTTGGACTCTAAAAATAAAGGGGAAACGTGGAATGTTAAAACTTGGGATGAGTTATTGGCTTCAAAAAATTAGGTTTCCCGATGTTTTTTTCTCCCAAATTTTTAAGCATTCTACTTCTTGCTGAGAGGTGCTATTTGTTAAAGAGAGAAATTTTCACTCACTGTTGTATTTCACTCATTTATGATTTTGTATTAAGTTTCGAACGCCTTTTTCTAAATAATTTCGGAAATCCTACACAGTCGCTTTTGCAATAATTCTATAAAATGTGGCAATTGAAAACATGGTATGTACCTCTTTCTGTGGGCTTACAACTAAGTGGGAATGTGTTGATAACAACATGATTGTCGACTGACAAGAAAAGAAAAAAAATATATGCACATGAAATGGAAAACAATTGTTCAACGTAGCTTATATAAGTCATCAACGGAGTTTAAGAATTCTACAATATATTCCGTCGAAATTGTTCCCAAATATTTGAATTAATTTCGAAATAATTTTACCACAAATGATTTCTTCCTAATCCCTGTTCTTCTGGTTGTCATGGAATTCATTTTCTATAGTTTTCCATAACCAGATTTCAAAGAAACTCCTCTGGAAATTACATCTAAGTACTGTGCATTTGCACTGTATGAACAGCATTCTTCAAAACCATTAACACTATGCCTGGAAGGTCAAAACACTTAACATACTCGACGAAAGGTCGTCCCTTTAAAGTGTCAAATCGCTGTGGACAATGAGTGCGTAATAATATAATTTATGGCAGGAGACAACGAAGAAAAAAAAACCAATGTGAATGGGATGAATTAAAATTCAATTATCCGGACTTTCTTTTCGTTACATCGTTTTCCTGGGAAAACTTTGATACAACATATGTAACCCTTAGAGAATCGTTGCAAAACTTGTATAGGAATCCGAGGAATAAAGTTTTCATATTTAGAACTCGAATTTTATATACTCCTCACTTGTTTCAACTGAGTAAAGAAATAAAATGTCCAACTTTATGTAGTGGCACAATTAAGATTCGAATTCTTAGTCAAACTAAAGCAATGTCGGGCACAGCTTATGGCTCTACGAGAGTATCAACAGTTCTACGGAAACTTTATAACAATTTGTATTGCTTAGATACAAGTTTCATTTTTCCCCCATGACTAACCATTTGTCATTCGCACTGAAACGGTTGGCCCGAAACTCCAATGATATGTACAGCAATTAAAACTCAAGTAGTTGCAATGGGTTGAATAAGGTATTCAACGCAAGTATACAAATGAACATACTATGAGGTCTATACCACTGATGTCGGTCTTAAGTAGTATAAGACTTTCCCTTAGTCTCTTTGGAGTTAGTTTACGATCTTAGATCGGTTGCTATTGTCGTTTATCTATTTCTATGCGATACACACAAACAGGGAATAGACAAAGAATCTCGTATTTTATTGGACATCTGTTGGTGTTGTGTGCCAGAAGCATACACTCTCGGATTGGAAAGTCTGCAACCTGAACATGACAGCTGGTGTGAGCTATCTATCTAGACCAAGTTTGTATGCAAATTGAATGAATATGCAATGGATGTAGAGACAATTTTGTGGTAGTCGGTTGGAACTGGCTGGACCGAGGACAATGGGACAATAAGTTGTGAGCTGGTTCTCAGGAATATACAGGAGTTTGTATACAAGTTGAATTGTTGGTTTTAAGTTGATGATGGGAAAATTATAAACCCTCTTTGTTCGAGTAAAGATCTAGGTGGTTGATGGAGGTGTGCTCAGCAAAGGCCAAATCCCAACTAAATGAAAACGAATTTGTGGTGTTGCATATTGTGGGTCGTAGAAGTGACAAGAGATGACAAGCGGTGTGTAGATGGATTTTGTGTCAGATATGGAAACACCATCTGATGACCACGTTCTTTACCACCAACTCGTGTTTGGACACGTGTAACGAATCACATAGATAGGCTGAGGGGTAAAAGGTGCTGACTCATTACGTTGATTGTAAATTCCAGGAACCCGAAATCATGTAAAGTTGTAATTAGGTTAATCTGTCCTATACCTGTGCCTAATCGTTATATATTATTCTATAAAAGAAGTATATTGATCATTCGCAATTTTTTAGAATGTCTTTCCTACAAACTTATTCGATTATATTTGAGTCATAGATTAGTAAGAGGTAGAAAACGCCATATAAGGAATGCTGCCGTAATTTTAAGACGCTAATCAGTGCCATGCCGCTTGTTCTTTATATAAAAGTGTGGCGAATTTGACTCAATATGTACACTAACAAGTAAGCAGTCGCGTAGTTACCTAGAATAGGCGGCAGTTTTGAATATATACCCTCCTAACTCTTACAAATCCAACCAAACAAAAACACACCCATAGATAGGAGCAACATTTCGGGGCAAATCAGTGGCGAGTCATGGTCCACAATTGCCCAAAAAAAGGGCTCCAAAGAAAAAGGAAAACGGAAAAGACCACAAAAAAATGCCAGACCCAATAATAACATCCAAAACTGGGAAAAAACGTGTGCGGATAGGTTGAAGTTCATGAAGGACAAGCCTGAACTAAGTGAACTCAGAAAAAGCCTTAATAAAGTTCGAAAGGCAGTGAAAGGAGAACTGCTGCTAGAACTGAAACGCCCCCCAGAGGCCACCACCGAGACACTGAACGCAAAAGTACTACAAGTGCTACAGAAAGATACCAATGTGAAAGCAGTGGCACAGGAAATAACCGTCGGGTGTCGAGACCCAGAGGAGCTTACCATTGTCGAGGAAATCCTGACAGCGATCGCTATAGGGTTCCCTATAACAAATATGATCCCAAAGGATGCGGTAAAGAACTTAAGAAGAAAACCATACGGCACACAGGTTGCCATGATCCACCTACCAAGAGAAAAAGGTAGCATTTCGCTGGCGACATGTTTGCTGCGGGTCGGATGAGTGAGATGCAGACTACGAGAACACATCACATCCCAACGATGCTGTAATGCTGGCATACTGGCATGTGGCAAAATCCTGCAAATCCTAAGAGATTGTTCGGACATCTGTTTAGAATGCTGAGAAAAAGCCCACAAAGCGAGGGGCTGTCAAACACAACCCAAATGCATGTTTTTGCGAAACACCCAACGAGAAGTTAAAATG
This sequence comes from Microdon myrmicae, assembly GCA_963931805.1. Taxonomy (NCBI): domain Eukaryota; kingdom Metazoa; phylum Arthropoda; class Insecta; order Diptera; family Syrphidae; genus Microdon; species Microdon myrmicae. The sequence continues at coordinate 52,020,125 of OZ007497.1, read as the reverse complement.
CGAGCATTCGAAAACGCGATGGGCAATCTTCTGAATTAAAAATGGACAGGTGTAAGTGTATTTAAATCAACTTAAACCGTTATGGACCCCACAACAAACCGTCAGAGGGTATGGCGCCGACGTGGTACTCATTAACGAGCAGCAGTAAAGGCTGCCCAGCACTGACACAATCATATCAGAAGACAGCAGTGCAATAGCGGCCATCGGGATAACTGGAAATTCCCACATAGAACATAGAATTTATCAGCGGTAGGAAGGATTCGTCTATGCTAAGGTCAGAAGAATTCATTTCTATGTTCCTCGCCCATAGAACACAGAATTGACCAGCGATTGGAAGGATTCGTCTATGCTAAGGTCAGAAGAATTCATTTCTCGCCCTGTGAGTAGGGCGTTAGAATATACACACAGCTAGGCCAGCTTGTCGTAAGAGGCGTCTAAAGGCCGAGTGGTAGCCGGGGTCCCAAGGCCCTGTCGCCCGGTGAAATACCACCCCATCAAGCTGTAGGCGCCGTGAAATGGTCGGAGGAAATCCCTGGCCATCTTTCGGAGCTTGGCTGATGGGCCGGTTCGAGAAAAGATTGGTTAGGTGGTAGTCGGTCCCAAGGTGAGATACCACCCCGTCACGCTGTACATTCCGCGATATCGCCGTGAGAAATCTTCGACGGTTTTCGGATGTGTGGCTGATGGCCCGGGCTGACACGGAGATAAGTCCTGATGGTACTATAGCGTTTGAAATAATAGTGAAGAAGATCGTGTGATTCGAACTGACGCTATAACAGTTTGAATCACGAAAAAAATTGAACCCAAGCGTTACACACCAGGCTACTGACCGTGTTTAGAATTTGATTTCCAAACTCGACTATATTCCACTGGTGTGAATTATATTTTTGTTATTTATCGCTTGGTATACGGTTCTGATGTATTTTCCTTATTCGATTTTTCGTTCGTGTTCTTCACTATTTCGCTTGTGAATCGTGTGTATCTGTTAGAATCGCTAGACCACTCCCGCCGCAGTAACTTCGTTACGATCAGATTCGTATGCGAACGACGGACGAACGAGAGAACGAGAAAACATCGGAGGCTGGGCTCTATGCGAAAGTCGTGACCGTGTATGAAGTTCTGCTTACTATGGGAAAGTGTATGCTGTATGTACAGATCACGTCGTAGTCACCAATTATAGCGTTTGAAATAATAGTGAAGAAGATCGTGTGATTCGAACTGACGCTATAACAGTTTGAATCACGAAAAAAAATTGAACCTAAGCGGTACCCATCACGGTACTGACCGTGTTTAGAATTTGATTACCAAACTCGACTATACTCCACTGATGTGAATTATTTTTTGTTATCGCTTGGTATACGGTACTGACGTATTTTTCTTATTTGATTTTTTGGTCGTGTTCTTCACTATTTTGCTTGTGAATTGTGTGTATCTGTTAAAGTCGCCACAGTACCTTCTGATATAAAAAATTCCGGACGTAAACTAGTCTCCGATTCGGATCCCCGGGCGGGACTATATCAGGGGGAACATCATGCAGATATCATGATAAATAATGTAACTTTGAGAGGTTCGTCATCGCATAACCGGGCTCGCTCTGCTCACGCTCAACTGGTGACGGCATTTTGTAACATCAGGGGCATCGGTTTCACCAATACTAATGTAAATGCCACCCACCAATATTTGCAAACAACGAAACCTGATATCTTTGCCACAACTGAGACCCAGGTCGATTCGTCAACTGATTCGACATATCTTCGTTGCTCAGGAAACGGCTTATAATCGAGATTCCGTTTTCAGGGCGGAGTCTTCGTCTTCGCGCGGTCCAATCTGGCTTGCCAGAGGATGGAGGCGTTGGAACCCAATAATATGGACATCATATGGTTGAGGGTCGTGCTGAGGAATTCCGTTAAATTTCTTTGTTGTCTTTACCGCCCCCCGAATGACGATCGACCGGTGACATTTTTCGAACATCTTTCACATACCGTCGACTGGATCCAGATCAACCACCCACCTTCTGAAATTGTTGTCCTTGGTGATTTTAATGTGCACAATTCCGGCTGGTTGCTACATTCCAACAGAACCGACGAGGCTGGGAGGCTGGCGGAGATGTTCGCTGGTAACCTCAATTTGACTCAACTCGTGGGGGAGCCAACGCGTGTGCCGGATGTCCGAGGAGATAATGCGAACACCCTGGAGCTGTTGTTGACATCCGAACCGAGTATTTATACCGTAGGGAGAACCGAATCGGCTGTACAGGATTGCTTCACCCAGATCGAGCAGGCGGCACAAAAACTGGGACTGAACATTATTGAGGGGAAAACTAAGTACATGGTGGCCACTTCTGTGAAGAGAAGACCTAACGTTGGTCAAACTATCAGGGTAGTGAAGCACGAATTTGAAGTAGTGCAATCCTTTAACTACCTTAGGTCAATAGTGTCAGCCGATAACAATATGGAAGAAGAAATACGCGAACGGTTGACCAAATTCAACAAAGCTTACTATGGTCTATCAAGATTCTTTAAATCCCGAAATTTATCCAGAACATCCAAGCTACTACTGTACAAGACCATGGTCTCACTAGTACTCATGTATGGATCCGAGACCTGGGTGGTCAATAAAAGGCACTCTGAACTCTTAGCGGGGTTCGAGAGGAAGGTCTTAAGGAGAATTGTTGGCCCCATATGTGGGGGATGACGATTCCGGAGACGCTACAACCAAGAGTTGTACGCAATCTACCTTGAAGCTAATTTTGTAAGAAAAATCAAGGTCGGCAGACTCCGGTGGGCGGGACACCTAGACCGAATGAGCGAAAGGGAGCCTGTCCGGAAAGTCCTTTATGGCAGGATGTATGGAAGGAGACAGCGCGGCAGATCTTGTCTGCGATGGAGGGATGGCGTAGACCAGGACGCCCAGAGCCTGGAAGTGCCAAACTGGATGACATCGGATCGAAATCGGGACCGGTGGAGAAATTTGATAAATAAGGCCAAGACCGGTTCCCGGTTGTAGTGCTGATGATGATGATGAGAGCTCTGACGCCCACAAGTTGGAATTTTGACGAACAGACGGATGAAAAGATCTCTATTAAGTATTTAGTGAAGTTCTAAGTGAGTTTGTTGCTATTCGAGCTTCCGTGGCGTTGGTTCGAATCGCACTATCATCACAAAACGCTATACACATGCAATCAATTTTTTACAATATGAGTGCTTTGACCGCCACAAGTAGGAATTTAGACGATCACAGGGATGAAGAGATTTCTATTAAGTATTTATTAAAATTCTAAGTGAGGAACAGATGCAGTGTTTTCGCGGAAAATTCACCCATGACTGGAAATTCATTTACGAGAATAGTTAAGTTAAGAAGAGCTGCCCGTACAATTTTTATGTGTAGACGGACCGGGGTTATTGCAAGTGTTCATAATACCGAGAGCGGGTACAAATTAAGTTCCGTCAACAGAATCGGATGCAGTAAAGAATTTGATTAACAATGTATTACATACCTGGCTTTACCAAAAACAAAACAAAAATGATAAGCACGAAAGGAGTGGGTTTTATTCGAGCATTTGTAATTCCAAAGATCGGTATGAGCAATAATGTGATTTTTATTTGCTGAAGGAATTGTTGATTTGTAATCGTACATAGTAGCATGCAATTCAAGCCACTGCTTGTCATGGAATTCCAGTTTGATTGGAGCGACGCTGAACAAAGACCAATACTGCCGTTGATTAAGTTTCCGATGAAAGTCTATTTTACTCAGCTCTGACATGAATCCTTATATTTGTTTGTCACTAATTTGTGTTTAGGCTCTAACTATACTCTTGTTTCGTTACATGGTCTATTAAAAATAGATGTAGGAACCGAATAAAAGATATTTCATAATATCACCCTTGTGTTCGTAATCATTTGTACATTATTTTAATATTTGTTCCATTTCCTTCCAATCATTTTTCATCTCCGATAACGTGTCTAGTTCCTCCTAATGTTGAATATCTGGATCGTCTTTGGGACACAATTTCGGCATTTATTACTCAACACAATCGCCTTAATGTTCCATGGTCCCCATTGTTTTCAAGGTATTCCGACAGTTAAATGTATATGAATACCTGAGCTAATTTTCGTTGACCATACCGGACTATTATTTTCCGGTTCTGCTTTCTCCAGTTACCTTTCTGTGGACTCGAAGATCTGAGAACTCGTTCAACACAATGCTACCTTTATTATGAGAAAGAACTCTCTCTGAATTGGTGTCGGGAAAAAAGTAAATGCCTACCTGAAAAATATTTTACCAGAAATCTATATACAGTATCTATAGCATGCGGAGAAATTAATGCGTGCGGAGAAATCGTTGCATAGGGCAGCCGCTAAATTGGTGGAAAGATGTTCTCGTGTTAACGGAAAACCGATCTGATTTCGAAGGCCACATTAAATAAATTATGTCATTTAGCTACAGGTATGCATTGACGTGTGTAGGAAAGTTGTCCTTTAAAAGTGATCCGAAATATAATAGTAATATCTTTTTCTACATTTTTTAGAGCTAGAGGTGTTCAGTGTCAAAAGGATTGGCGAGATGAGAGCTATTAATCTCCAACCGCACGAACTTCCAATCCGATTTTGAATGGTATATCCTAAACTAGCTTGTAGAAATCTTCACCTCAATAGTCACGACAACAATAAAGTCAATGAGTGACTTTTGTACGAATTGAAAGCTTTGTTCTAACTTAAACATGAGCGCATTTCAATAACATCCGTTGGACAATTTGGTTTTACGGCATTGTTCATCTGCATGGACATCACCTCTATCTTATCTGTGATTCAGTTGGGACGAACATTACCCCAAAGGAATTAATTTCAACTGAAGGCAAATAGGAAGTCGCTCCTTGTTCTGCTTGTGCATTCACCACACCATGGCTTCCATGCCACCCACAATTTCATTAGTAAAACATTCCTTCTTTCCTGTGTTCTATCAGTGTATCTGCTCGTCCCCACGCCGCGTACATTATACCCTAGAATACTAGCTCCTCTATCACTTCTGCTGCCTTAGGAGAAGTAATAAAAATTTTAGAGAAACACCAGGCAACTTTGTAAAGTTCCGAACACCCCCACACACGTCTTTCAGTAAGTTGGTTTCCTTGGTTTGGTGTTTTCAAAGGGAAAAGTACAAAACACTGGCGTAGCATACAAGGCGTCGCTCTTGCATAATCTGACAATTTCTTTAGAAAATGTTACAGAACGCAACAATATGCAAGTTTTTAGACGAGGGTATGGGGATGTTTAAGTAGCGGATGAGGAAAGTCGAACGCAAACACGGACGGATAAAAGCGCGCACATAGAATAGCAGCATTGACGAAATAATAACCACAATACAATGCTACAATGTAATTCATTGCAAGGGAACGGCAAGAGCGCAGCGATTGAAAGTAGACAGACCACAAGGAGGAGCTTGGTCTACCATGTTGGTACTTTTGAGGCGAGATGGGTGTAAGCGTTGCTATATCCCCTCGGGTGTGTGATGACGGCGGCTATAGTTCTTCTAGAATTCAAATTTCCAGTCACGTCTCGTATTTCATCCACAATTTCTCGACGGTGCGATTGCTATTTTGCTCTCTGTATGCCGCTGTCTGCAGTAATAAGGATGCAAACTGGTTTGAGCGGTAGTTTTGTATGTATTTGATAGTGTAGTGGATGCCTGCTGTGTGAGCTCAAGGTTGTTTTTTGTCTTCAAACCTTCGTCGGCACCCTCATAGGATTAAGTTACATACTTGCTATATTGTGATGATGTGTTTGGATGTGGGAGAGATTAGAGGAGTACTTCAAGATACACAGTCTTAAGTGATGGAATTTGCGGCAAATTGTTTGCCATTATCGACAGAAGTAAATTTATATTCTTGATGTAACTAAGTGAGATACGAAAACCATGAGGCAGGAAGAAGTGAGAGATGTAATATTTTTCTACGGGGCATCCACAATAAAGTCTAAGATGATTACCTGTTTCTACTTTGCTAATTCAAGTGGTGATTGTCTCTCGACACTATATTTCTGTATTTTTGCAGATTTTAGTATGCAGTTTCTGCTTTAAAAAGTCTCCCAAAGGGAATTTTTTTGATACCTTTTAAGCGATGGAAAAGACGACGGGGCGGAAGAATGTTGAGAGGTTCCTAAAACAAGCTATGCTGACATATTAGTTTTAAGCAGCTGCAGAATGTCATATTGAGGTGGACCGCACTATGTGCGGTTCGGCTGGAAAACTATTTTACGACGTTCACCCATATATTTAAAATTCATTACAACAGTTAACTTATATTCTTTTGCGACGATAGTGAAAAGTGCAACTTGAGCCAATGCCATGACAGCTAGAACCACAGTAAATGTTAAAACAAGGGCATAAACACCAGATCACAGTCGCGTGTGGGAGATGAAGTATTTCTCTCGACTACAATTTACTGATGTGGGATAGTTATGTTAATTGATATGGTATTGTGGGGGTTCTCTACGAGGGTTGCCTCTTATGTTTTGGGATTTGGCAACCCTAGTGTTGCAATCAGGCAATTGACAGCTCTGTCGTAAAGTAGGACATTTTTGAGATTATACGCACTCAGAACGTTTTGACATACGAGCGCTATTTGTGTTGTTTACAGTAACTTAAAAGATTCATTTCGGCCCAAAAATGGAATTAAATCGTCAACATTTTCGTGCGATTATTTTTTACAACTTTCGGTGTGGATTAACACAGCAACAGTGCATGGATGAACTTAATTCAATTTTTGGCGATGAAGCTCCATCAAGGACCAGTGTTTATCGATGGTATGGTGAATTCAATCGTGGTCGTAGTTCACTCCAAGATGAATTTCGTGAAGGTCGTCCAAAATCAGTTGTTGTTCCGAAAACCATTGATGCTGTGCGCGAACTGATATTGGAAGATCGTCATGTGACCTATCGTGAGATTGAGACAACCTTAGGCGTTAGTGGGACCAGCATACATTCAATATTGCATAAACATTTGACTGTCAAAAAAATTTGTTCGCGTTTTATCCCACACAATTTGTCAATCGCCCAAAAAAAGGCTCGTGTCAATTGGTCGAAAGAAATGCTCAAAAAATACGGTCGCGGTACTTCGAAACACGTTTATGACATCGTGACAGGTGATGAATCGTGGATTTACGCGTATGAGCCCGAAAGTAAACAGCAATCGACTGTCTGGGTGTTTCAAGATGAGCCAAATCCAACAAAAGTTGTTCGCGCACGAAGCACTTCCAAGCAAATGGCCGCCTGTTTTTTCGGAAAAACTGGACATGTCGCAACCGTACCACTAGAACAACGCAGAACAGTCAATTCTGAGTGGTACACAACCATTTGTTTTCCAGTTGTCTTCCAAGAAATCAGGAAAACCAACCGCCGAAGACGGATCACTCTTCACCACGACAATGCGAGCTCTCACACATCGGTTGCGACACCTGCATTTTTGAGCACCCAAAACATCGATTGGATGGGTCATCCGCCGTATAGTCCTGACTTGGCACCGAATGACTTATTTTTATTCCCGTACGTAAAAACAAACTGAGAGGTCAACGTTTTTCGACACCTGAAGAAGCGGTTGCTGCATTCAGAATGCATGTGTTGGAGATACCGCAATCAGAGAGGCAAAAGTGCTTCGACAATTGGTTCAAACGCATGCAAAAGTGTATAGATCTTCATGGGGAATATTTTGAAAAACAATAAAGTGATTTTCGATGATCAATATTTGTTTTTGTTCTCTAATCCCGAAATATAAAAGGCAACCCTCGTATTAACTTTACAAAATTCGTTTGTGTATATTCCTCGCACTCGGAACAAACTCTAATTCAATTAAGTTCGCGAATTTTAAGTAGTTGGTAATTCAAAATTACAGTGTCACAATATCACATAATGGTGAGCGTAGTTAATCAAACACCTAACCCTTTAAATATTGCGGACACACGTCGCACGTGGGGATTCTGAACCAGGTGACATGGGAACAGCACAACCGTTTGAATTAATAACGCCGGTAAGTAGTGTAAAGACTGCACTCGCACACGCTATCTTAAATACACGCCCATTAATTTGCGATGACGATTCGTTGAGCTCAATGACCCGACTATTCAGGGATGCGCGTTGGGGGTATGAAGGGACGTCTGCCCTCTGTGGTGGTTATTACTCGACTGTCTGTGCGTGTGCGGGCGCAGCGGTGGATGAATCTCGACTGACTAATAAATGGAAAGAATCCATTCATCGCGTCGTGGCGGTTGAGTCATAGCAGAAATAAAATTACTGCCACTTGCTAGAAATTTCGAGAAGAGTTGTTATGCTCGCATAGGGAGCTTGTTTCCGGGAATTCCTGCCGTACTGGCTGGGCTAGATTCCTTGGTTGCTATGTGTACCAAGAAATCGGTTTTGGGAACACGGGCAAGTATGGGCATGAGTTTTCGGGGGAAATTGGAATTGCTTGGGTGCAAGCAAGGAATATCATTTAGATAAGATATTAACCGAAGTAATTTCGGGGAAATGCATGCGGCTCGGTATAGCTGGTGGTGATGGTTAATGTTCCGTTGTAGGCTTGAATATGAGTTTTATTGCAGCATATGAATTTCCGGGGAAATTAAGATTGCTTGGTCGCAAGGAAGGAATATGACTTAAATAGAGAGTTGACCGAAGCTGTTTTAGGAAAAATTATATGTGGAGTGATGTTGTGGGGGTAAGGAAGTATTGCACCAGGTCACGGGCGCTCGGTTCGCTTCCTTCCCACTCAAGTTATTCCGACGCCAAGAATTGTTCATCAACGTTGTCCGAAAAGAAATGAAAAGGCACTGATGGTAATCACCGGGAAATGTTCTCCAAGAGAATCGGAACTTCGCTCCAGAAGGAAAAGAAAACACAGTAAGTTAGTTCTAATGTTAAGGTTCCTTTATTTGTTCCTGGATTAATACACGATGAGTTATTTATTTGGACACAACGTGTTAACACGGGAATGCTTATCTTTTTAGCGCACAATCTACTTAATATCTTTGGTAGTCACTGAGTTAATTTAGGATGACACTATCCAACTCCGTTATTTTTGTTTAACTTAAATATATTTACGGCGACAGACCGCTGAATTACGGATGAAATAAATTTGGTTCCCCAACCGAAGGGAACTCTGATACGCAACGTCCCGGTACGCGTGCCTGGTTCTGTAGATAATATCTGACTCGAGAGCTGCTCGATGCAGAACTACCCCGGTGGGTGAGGTGGATTTCCCATTGGAAGGTTCCTCATAGATATCGTTAAGATTGGAATGAATGTCTTCACCTTGGAAGGAAAGACAAACGAAACGCGCGTTGGTAGAAAGAAGAGAAAGCAAACATGCAGCTGTTCAAATAATGAACGTGCATAGGCTGAAACGATAGAGGGTATATTGCATATACCGTAACGCTATCTCAAAGGGCAAGCGCTACGATGCGCATTTGTTTGTATTAGCGAACGAAACATGGGACGAGACCGTTGCAAGTTGTTTAAGGAAAACACATTAGAGTCGCATCCAATTCATTGCATGTTTATCGCTTATGCAACCGATCTGGAGTAATTGCCTGCAACTGTATAAGCAAGCGATTTTCCATGGCTTGATCGTGGGTCCAGCGGTTGCTGGAGAAAAGCAAACACTGTGGGATTGCTGTGTATATGATAAGCATGGATGCCCGCAAGAGTATCGGAGAAGATTTCTTAATGGTTTGCAATGGTCATGGGTGCCGACCAGAGGAACAAATATGTTTGAGGGAATACAGCGATGTGGTTGATGCTGTGACAAGATGATGATCTTGCAATGGGGTGATTTACAGGTAAGTTAATAACCTTTATCGGATGAGAAATGGTGAGTTGAATTCAGGGAAATCGGTGATTCTTGGGATATGTTAAAACAACTGCCACAATGTAATTGAGGGAGATGATTTAGAATGTATTCTATTGAATTGTATTCTGTTGGGAGTTTTGGGAAATGCCTTTCATTGCAGATTGGGAGATGGATTTTTGCAAGTTCGGGAAGGGTGCGATTGCAGATCGGGATGTGTTTTGCATGTTTTGAAATGGGTTACAGGTTAGGTTGCGGAGTTGGATTAAGGTGACGCGCTGTTAACGGTCAAGATTGATTGGGATTGTGGGTTGCTTGTCCATGTGCTATACGAGGATTGCCTTTTATATTTCGGGATTAGAGAACAAAAACAAATATTGATCATCGAAAATCACTTTATTGTTTTTCAAAATATTCCCCATGAAGATCTATACACTTTTGCATGCGTTTGAACCAATTGTCGAAGCACTTTTGCCACTCTGATTGAGGTATCTCCAACACATGCATTCTGAATGCAGCAACCGCTTCTTCAGGTGTCGAAAAACGTTGACCTCTCAGTTTGTTTTTTACGTACGGGAATAAAAAGAAGTCATTCGGTGCCAAGTCAGGACTATACGGCGGATGACCCATCAAATCGATGTTTTGGGTGCTCAAAAATGCAGTTGTCGCAGCCGATGTGTGAGAGCTCGCATTGTCGTGGTGAAGAGTGATCCGTCTTCGGCGGTTGGTTTTCCTGGTTTCTTGGAAGACAACTGGCAAACAAATGGTTGTGTACCACTCAGAATAGACTGTTCTGCGTTGTTCTAGTGGTACGGTTGCGACATGTCCAGTTTTTCCGAAAAAACAGGCGATCATTTGCTTGGAAGTGCTTCGTGTGCGAACAACTTTTGTTGGATTTGGCTCATCTTGAAACACCCAGACAGTCGACTGCTGTTTACTTTCGGGCTCATACGCGTAAATCCACGATTCATCACCTGTCACGATGTCATAGACGTGTTTCGAAGCACCGCGACCGTATTTTTTGAGCATTTCTTTCGACCAATTGACACGATCCTTTTTTTGTGGGCGATCGACAAATTGTGTGGGATCCAACGCGAACAAATTTTTTTGACAGTCAAATGTTTATGCAATATTGAATGTATGGTCCCACTAACGCCTAAGGTTGTCTCAATCTCACGATAGGTCGCATGACGATCTTCCAATATCAGTTCGCGCACAGCATCAATGGTTTTCGGAACAACAACTGATTTTGGACGACCTTCACGAAATTCATCTTGGAGTGAACTACGACCACGATTGAATTCACCATACCATCGATAAACACTGGTCCTTGATGGAGCTTCATCGCCAAAAATTGAATTAAGTTCATCCATGCACTGTTGCTGAGTTAATCCACGCCGAAAGTTGTAAAAAATAATCGCACGAAAATGTTGACGATTTAATTCCATTTTTGGGCCGAGATGAATCTTTTAAGTTTCTGTAAACAACACAAATAGCGCTCGTATGTCAAAACGTTCTGAGTGCGTATAACCTCAAAAAGGTCCAACTTTACGACAGAGCTGTCAATTGCCGGATTGCAACGCTAGGGTTGCCAAATCCCGAAACATAAGAGGCAACCCTCGTACATGATAAAAAAATGAACGTTAATTCAAACAACATACCAGTACTTGACTTTTTTTTACTTTTCTAAAGCCTGCGGGTGAACTTGGTGCCCTTCGCTCTCGGTGGAACAAGTAGGTGGGAATACCGATGAATCTGTGTCCTGGCCGACACGCATACCTATCCCCCACAGTATACTACTCTGATGGTTCATTTCTTCGATTTTCGCTTTAGTACTGTTCTTCTTTGCGTGTTCGTGGGTGTCGTATCTGTGAAGTCGCCATAAGGTCGTGCTCGCTTGATTGACGGTTTTTTTCACAAATGCGCACACAAAAGGGGATTACCATTAAATACCAGCGGACAGTGCGAGTGGAAGAAGAAGATATGGATAAGAAAAGGTGGTATCGATGTACATTGGACTTGAATGCCTGGATATTACCACGACGAGGATCAGGGAGAGCATTCCTCATTCGTACGATTCAGCTAGGGAATGATTCTATGTTTATTTCTGCAGCGGAAGTTGATTTTCAACATGATTCGATGCACACTTTCTGATTCATTGGTATTGCGGGAGAATGTTTGGAGAGGTGGAATACGTTTGCCAGTTCAGTTGAGTAACAACCGTAATATTATGGACAGAAAAAGGCGCAACGTATAATTCATCATCATCATCAGCACTACAACCGGGCTCCGGTCTTGGCCTTATTTAACAAGTCTTAGGCTTGTCAAATTTTCCATAATAATTTGGTTTTCCGGGCAAGGTTAGTAGCCTTGCGCCCCACAACGCATAATTCGCCTATGTCGAAAGTGAACGATTTATGTCCTCATTGCCGATTTCTGTACCTCGTTACCAAATATATGGATGAACTCTAGTTTACGAATCAATGTATGTGTTATAAATTGTGGCCAGCTTGGATGGAGTGAAGCATTCCTTGCTAAGAGACTATTGACAATGCAGGTGGCGCTTTTCAACCATATATTGTATGGGGGATCGCCTTTGAAAGCGAGAAGCTGTACCGATTTTCGAAGCATTAAATTTTACTCGGTTATATAATCTGGGCTCCTCGATAGTATAGTGGTTAGTATACCCGCCTGTCACGTGGGAGACCGAGGTTCGATTCCCCGTCGGGGAGCCTCTGGCGCAAGACTAATGACCTTGCCCGGAAAAAAAAAACAAATCATTAAGGAAAATTTAACAAGCCTCAGGACTTGCTAAATAAGGCCAAGACCGGTTCCCGGTTGTAGTGCCGATGATGATGATGATTATATAATCTGGTGCAAGGCTAATGACCTTGCCCAGAAAAACAAATTATTATGGAAAAATTGACAAGCCTCAGACTTGTTAAATAAGGCCAAGACCGAATCCCGGTTGTAGTGCCGAAGATGATGATGATATAGTCTACATTGTTATATCTTATTGAGGGGATATGGGAGCGAACATACAGGGCAGAGTCTCTGATTGCTTTCAACCCGGCGAAGGCCAGGACGATCCTTGTCCCTGTTCAATCTAAGTTGACATGCAGTCTCCACGTGCCTCCCCTGGATAGCTACTTTGGCACCCACCAAGTAGTGAACCAATGCATACAGCGACATCCTGAGAAAGGTAGGCGCAAGGCTAGTAACCTTGCCCGGAAAAACAAATTATTATAAACAAACTGACAAGCCTCGGTTATGGGCCGGATAAACGACCATGGAAGGTCCGCTCACTATACAGAGCTCGATCTGCAATGTAGCTAGCCGATGCTCTGGCCAAATATAAGCCTGAGATAACAGCATTACAAGAAATTAGATGGACAGGGAGTACCACCACTCCAGAAAAAAAATAATGAGTATGACATTAATTATAGCTAACATGCCAAACACCATATGCTCGGGCTAAGCTTTCTAGTCAGCCAAAAACTGAAGCCTGGTTTTTTTTAAATTTATTTATTTATTTATTAATTTTTTTTTTTTTTTTTTTTTTTAATATTACAGTTCTCTCTGAAAAGGCGAACCTATAACGCCGAGTGGTAGCCCCAAGATGCTTTAATGCAATAGATGAAAGGCTGTGCACTCTTCGCGTGCGAGGCAAGTTTAAGAACAAAAGCCTCATAAACGTTCACGGATCTACAGAGGAGTCCCCTGACGACGAAAAAAATAACTCTACGAGAACGTCGAACAGGTCATCAATGCCTGCCCAAGATACGATGTGAAAATCGTCCTTAATGATTTGAATGCCAAAATAGATTGGGAACCGGTTTTCAGGCACTACGCAAGTTCCCATAGTTTGCATGACAACATTAATGAAAATGGACTACGAGTTATCGAACTGGCAGCATCAAAGAACGTGGACGTTGCGAGTACCAGATTTCCGCGTAAAGATATACACAAAGCCACCTAGGTACCACCTGATGGAGCCACTCGCAATCAAATTGACCAAGTGTTGGTAGGATGCCGGCACTCCTCGAGCCTGATGACGGTACGAACGTACCGAGATGCCAACGTCGACTCGGAACACTATCTTGTGTTGGTACAGTTTTCCAAGAGCGGATTGCCTTACGGAGACGTATTGCATCCGCGGATCAGGTTCGAATCAACACGGCTGCCTTACGTAATGAGAATACCAGTAACACCTTTGGTCACGCGCTAAGACTCCCCCTCGAAGGGCTCGACGAAAGGCGAGTAAGTCCTGGGGCCAGAATGCCGGGCGTAGAAGGGAAATGGGCACGCCATAAGAATACTGTCAATAATACTGCCAACACCATCTTAGGCAGTAGTTGTAGAGATCGGACCAACTGGTTTGATGATGAGTGTAAACTAGTGACTGAACGTAAGAATGCTGCATACCGGGCAATACAGCAATCTCATAGGACTCGGGGGCACGAGGGAAAATACAAATCGCTCAGAAGATCTGAAAAAAGACTCCACAGACAAAAGAAAAGTGACCGGGAAATAGAGAAAAGGAGAGAGCGAGCTCCGCACCAGGCGCGGAAGTTCTACCAAATAATCTGCAGTATGACGCAGTACTTACCGCGCCTCACTTACTGCAAGGATAAAGAGGGCAATCTGGCCCCGAATCCTGAAGGCATTCTGGAGAGTTGGGAAGTGCACGTGAATGGCCAGTTCACAGAATGCAAGATCAAGACCAAATTCTGCCACCACTGCATTGAGAAAACATTAAAAGCCATAAGACAGCTCAAATCAAATATAGCACCTTGAGCTGAGTTGATCAAATAGGGAGAGACAGCTGTACATCACACATTTCATGAGATCGTGGTGCACGTATGGAGGCAAGAGGAGATGTCGGAAGATTGGCGTTGCGGAATCATTTGCCCCATACATAAGAAGAGCGATATCACATTGAGCAGCAATTATAGGGGTATAACATTGCTGAGTTTCGGCCATAAGATACTCTGCCCTATGCTACAAGATCATATAGCCCCATACGCTAAAGTCATTGTTGGTCAATATCAGTGTGGCTTTATCCGAGGCAAATCAGGGAATGATCAGATATTTACCCTTAGGCAGGTGATGGATGAAATATCTGGAATTTAAGATTCCATTATATCATCTATTTATAGACTTAAGACCACCTACGACAGCATAGCCAGAGTAGAACTAAATAATGTTGTGAGAGATTTCAGCATTCCAAACAAATTGATACGACTTTGTAGGTTTGCCATGACCAACGTAACTAGTCAAGTCAAAATAGCGGGTTTGCTGTCCAAACCAATAAACATCTTTAATGGAGTCCGACAAGGGGACGGTCTGGCCTGCCCCCTCTTCAACGTGGCGTTGGAGAAAGCAATCCGTGACTCTGGCATTACAACTAGAGGGACTATTGTCACCAAGTCCGGCTGGATACTTGCCTACGCAGATGACATCGACATCATCGGTAGTTCCGATTCGGCTGTGCAGGACTCCTTCGCCCAGATCGAACAGGCGGCACAAAAACAGGACTGCACATTAATGAGGGAAAATCTAAGTAGATGGTGGCAACTTCCGCGAGGAGAAGACCTAACGTTGGTCAAACTATGATATTTTTGGTGCACCACCGTGCTTCCGGTTCCCCGGGAAGAGTGGTCTACCGTTGTCGTCCTTCATGGATGTGTTGAACATGTGGATTTTATCCTTCGGAAGAAAATACCAAAGGTGTTGCCGCACGATTATACAATGTGTCTAAAAGAACTGTCGGTGAAAATCACCTCTGTTAACAATCAAGTCGCGGTTCAAAAACAATGCTGTGATCAAAGAACTTCCTGCTGAGCAGTCACTAAAACACAGACCGATTGTGTGAAAAACTGACTTATTCTATTTATTGATATAATGGACTGATTTTCTTATATTGATATTAAACACTGACTTATTCTTAAGCAAGTTACTCACTAACTAATTTGAACTTGTTGATTCCGACGGCCGATACTGACTACTCGCCGATTCCGACTCTTGATTCAGATTCTATCTACTTATATCTTTTGTTATCTTCTTCTTTGGAAATCGGGACGCATTGCCACTTATCACCGATCCCTTTTGGGGTTTGTTTGTGTTATCCATCTGGCTAATGCAGACAAGAGTTTGCGTGCACTTTAGATGGGTAACAACAACAAGATCTGTGGGAAATTGGGTGTGCAATTAGGATCTGGGGATCTGTATCTATTTGTAAGTCATAAAACATCTGGTTACAATGTTTTGGTTTGCGATGTTTAGATTGCCAGAATTGTGCCGCGGCGGATAAAATAGACAAGACTTTGTTTAGACACGTGTTCATTCTGAGTTTTAAAAGTGTTAATTGCACATACCATACATATTGACGCATATGACAATCAGTACTAGAATATTCTAGGGAGTCCGAAACAGAGTACTAGAATATTCTATAAAGTAATAGAAAACTGGAGACTAGGAACAGTAGAACATTTAAGGCAATGGAACGGACGGAAACGAAACGCTGAAACAGTATAAATACGTCGCACACAGAGCATGGTGGTGAGTTATGAGTAAGAAGTAGAACGTGAAACAAGCGATAAGTCTCCAGCGAGAAGTAAGCAGTAAAATACGCGATAATTACGGAAGCGATAATAGAGAAAAGGTTAAGTGTACGGTAAAAAGTAAGGATTGTTATTACGGACTAATAAAATGTCATATTAATTCAGAATCGATTTAACGGCTCTTATTTATTTACAAATAATTAATCCAGCGAACCCTAAGCTCGCTACAATATGAAGATATGCATTGTGCTTTTTGGATTTTGAGGAATTGAATTCAATGTTCGAGAATTGAAGGTTTGGTTCAATTTGCTTGACATTGAATTCAATGTTAATTTGGGGATATGTATACGATTTTTGGATGGGATTTTTGTAGGTGGGTAGATATGTATGTGAGAAGAAAATGGTAGGGCTTCTTTTGAAGTAGTGCAATCCTTTAACTACCTTAGGTCAATAGTATCAGCTGATAACAATATGGAAGTAGAAATTCGCGGACAGGTGATCAAATCCAATAAATCCTACTATGGTCGATCAAGGCTCTTTAAATCCCGAAATTTATTCATAACATCCAAGCTACTACTGTACAAGACCATGGTCTTACCAGTACTCATGTATAGATCCGTGACCTGGGTGCTCAATAAAAGGCACTCTGAACTCTTATCCGCGTTCGAGAGGAAGGTCTAAAGCAGAATTGTTGGCCCGGTATGTGAGGGAGGACGATTCCGGAGACGCTAAAACCATGACTTATACGCGATCTACCTTGAAGCTAATGTTGTAAGAAAAATTAAACTAGCTAGACTCCGATGGTCGGGACACCTACCTCGAGTGAGCGAGGAGGAGCCTGCCCGGAAAGTTCTTTTTGGCGGGATGTATGGAAGGCGTCAGCGTGGCAGACCTTATCTGCGATGTAGGGATGATGTGAACCAGCACGCCCGGAGCCTGGGTGTGCCAAACTGGATGACATCGGCTCGAAATCGGGACCGGTGGAGAGACTTGCAAAATGAGCCCAGGGCCGGATTTCGGTTGTAGCGCCGATGATGATGATACTGATATATCTTTAAGTGGTCAGAATTCAATGAATTGAGCATATCCTGACTATTTATAATGAGGTTCGAGGTGGGTTGCCGGGAATGTTGGTATGTGTATGAAAAGTTTAACCTGATATGATCATTAAATTACTGCATTGCGTTGAGGGTAAACAACAATGGGTAATGGTAATGGTAAGAAGGAATAGAGTGGTTGAGAGTACGAAGCCCTGAGGAACATTAACATTATGTTCGTAGGAAGCAGATTGAACAACACCCAGAACCAATTCAATTGAGTGGCCAAAAGTATAGTCTTTTATCAATTGAATCACCATATCGGCAACTTAATACGGGTGTAATTTTGATAACAGGGTTGAATGGCAAATTAAAAGAAGTGGCTTCCAAGATTTCGTGAATTTTTTTTTGAGGACGCTCGACTTCATGGTGCAGTAAAAATTTAACGACGAAGAACTTTAAGTTTATTGGATGAAAATACATGTCAAACTGAAGAAGAGCTTGCAGTTAGGGGTTCCTCACCAAGCAATATCACTTAATCTTTGTATAAGTATCTTTTCCAATAAAATTGAATTTGACAAAAAAAAAAAAAGCTGCGTTTCGGCTGATAGACATATTAGAATTCATACATTATCAACCACTACGTCTAAAGCCATATAACATATGCAGTAATATATGCCGAACGGAAACAAGGTATTCAAAAACAAATGATTGTAACGACAGGTGAAAAGGTCCAGAAACATTATATATGATACGCATCTAGCCGGGTTTGTAGAAATCGTTTAACAAGTAAATTTAGGGTGAATACTCACGATTTGGATGCAATATACTGTACTTATGTTAAACACATTGGGGTCGCTTACCTGAAACAATAAGAAAAGTTCAAAATTAGTGTCAATTTACAGTAAAGCATATGTATCTAAAAATTTTAAGATAAATATTGCAAACACAATATGAAAGAAGTAAAAACGACGAAATGCAAATTGTACAATAGACATGTAAAGTTTAGTTTAGAGGGTCTGCGTAGGACCAGTAAGTTATAAAATGATGTAATTAAGTTAGAATTTAGGGACTTTCTGTCTAGCCTGTAAAATAGAATCTAAGGAAGAAAAGAGGAAATAAAAAATGTTGGAAAATTGAATGAAAGAAGGAATACTAAGTTTACCAATAATGAAATCTTGTATTGTACTACTACTACACATTAGTCTGTGGGAACTAGAAAGTTCATGGCCTCACTAGCTCGGGTAGCCCACCATTCCCTGCCCTAAAAACATCAGTTTCGTTAAATGTGGGACAATGACCTGATGCTGAAGGATATCATTAAGAAGAAACCAACAGGTTACTGAGGAAGGAAAGAAAATCACGAATTAAACCAGGTCTATCGCCTCGAAAAGACCAGATAGTCGAAAAGTTTAATACCTAGGTCTCGAGTAGTATAAAATACCATTGAGCTTGTGTAATAAAAAAAAAAAAAAGTAATTGGTCTGAGAAAGAAAAGATAAAATATGAGGTGGCAACTAAGTAATTGCCGATTTTTTCAGATAAATAAAACACATTTTTCTAAGTACAACGAATAAACTTTAATCAATGATATATTCTCCATTTTGTGCCATGATCTTTTGCCACCTCTCTGGTATTTTAATTCTATTCAATTTTATTTGGTAGATAATTACATTTATGGTATATTTTACAACTAGTACTTAAGAGATTTAAGATAGCAATTCCTTTACAACTATAATCTTAAATCTATATAATGACAATACCTCTCTGGTAACTGCACTTTCGTAGAACTTCTGATCTTGATCGGGAAAAAAACGAAATCAAGTGCGATTTCACAGCGTCATTATCACTGAAGATTTTACCATACGAAGAGTTTTGCAAAGATAGAAATAAATAGTAATCTGATGCAGCAAGGTCAGGGCCACACGGTGGATGTATCATCAATTCGCACCCCATTCTATTATAATAATATATAATACGATGCGTAATAATAATAGAATAGGTTGAAAATTGATGTTACATCCACCGTCTAGCCCTGACCTTGCTGCATCAGATTACCATTTATTTCTATTTATTGGCCTGTAGGAACTCGGAGGTCTATGACCTCGCCGACTGGACTCTGCTATTGTTCCCTGTCCTGTGCGCTCTCCTTCCACGTTCGACCATCCGATCCGATCTGCTCGAGGTCCAACCTAACATTGTCCTCCCGTCTCCGTCGCGGCCGTTTTTTTTTTTTTTTTTAGTTTTTAAACCACATTTATTTTCCTAATTCTTTTTACATGTATAATATTAGGGGTAAATGTTAAACCCTTTTCTACAATCACAGTCTTTAAATTAACTTACTGGCTCTGTGCGAGCTCTCTAAATTACACATTACAATTTGATTTTTATATATGCCTTTCGGCGTACATCTTTTTTTTTGTTTCTATATATATATATATATATATATATATATATATATATATATATATATATATATATATATATATATATATATATATATATGAAATAGGTCATATATTAGAGGGACTCCTCGTTTACATCTTCCGTCGCGGCCGTCCTCTCAGTCTCTTTCCCGTTGGCTTACCGTCAAGAATTCTACACACGGTTTTATCGTTGCCCATTCGCGCCATGTGTCCGGCCCATCTTAATCTTCGCGAGTTGATTATTCTCACTATTATCAATTCGCAACCAAGCTCCAATAATTTTTGGCGAGTGACCAAAGATGTATATGGCCTAGAGTCCTGGTGGAAAATGACACCTTTTCGACGGACCACTTCTTGCCGTTTTTCGTTAATCACTATATTTAATCTGTCCAGTTGTTGTCTGTACATACCCGAATTGATCGTTTGGCTCCTTGGAAGTAGCTCAAAATGCATCACACCTTTCCCATTCCACCAAATTGAAAGAAAAATCTTCTTTTGGTGGATATCAGCTTTCGAGGTGGATTGTGCTGCCTCATCAAGCCCGGACCATGATCGTTTTTCGATTGACGTTACTGTAAATAGCCCATTTTTAATCGCCAGTGATGATTCGTTTCAAAAAAAGGTTCGAATTTATTGCGTCTAAGATGTAAATCGCAAACGTTGATGCGCTTCGTTAAATGAATTTCTTTCATATTATGTGGAACCCAAACATCAAGCTTTTTAAGGAGTTTTCATCATCATCATCAACGGCACTACAACCGGGAGCCGGTCTTGGCCTTAATTTAGCAAGTCCTGAGGCTTTCTAAATTTTTCCATAATGATTTGTTTTTCCGGGCAAGGTCATTAGTCTTGCGCCAGAGGCTCCTCGACGGGGAATCGAACCTCGTTCTCCCGCGTGACAGGCGGGTATACTAACCACTATACTATCGAGGAGCCCAAGGAGTTTCATACATGATCATACGTGATCATGTGCTTCTTCGTTGTTGTAATGTCCAGGCATTCAACGACAGTTTATGTCCATCGATACTTCCTTTCTTTATCCACTTCCTCTCCTTCCCCTCACGCTGTGCTCTGACATTTAATGGTACTTAAAAACTACTTTTATGAGAGCATTAATATGATGTTGTGTGCTGTCAGGATAATATCAGGTCATACACGTATATAACAACTTGTCAGAAACTCTGGGAGCTTGGTTGGGAAGTTTCGGTGCAACCACTTTATAGTCCCCCCCTAAGATCACCATCGTTTTTTAATCATCGCATAATTACCTTAGTGATCAGAGATTTGTATCGAAAAAAGTTTGTGAATATTGCTTAGTCTAGTTTTCACCAATATGATTCAGAGCTTTTCTGGGTGACGAATTATGAAGACCAATTTTAGAGCAAAGCACTGAAAGACTCAAATCGAATAATCCATGGGGAAATGAACATAAAAATTTCTTTTTCCACATACTAATACTACTATTTATTGGCCTGTCTCTTTCCACATACTAATACATAATTTCAATACCATTGCGCGTACCCTTTTTACACAACCATGGCAAAGCCAAAGCAAATGCTTTGCTTATCCTTTTTTATGAATTTAATTATCCCTTCAGTACTTAACACGCCACCACCAAACGAATATCAAAGCACACTATTCAGTATTCTGCTAAATTTTTCCTTAGAATTAATAATTTGACTCAATATTTTAGAGTACTTGCCGTCAGCTCTCTTTGTGTCCGGAAACTCCTTCCCCGATGTATATGACGTTCTTATACAGCCGCACGGCAAAGCTCGTAACATTAGCAAATTACATTCATTCATCAATGATATGTACACTTCCCCTTAGCCTCGGCTGCAGGGATAATATCAAAGAACATCCTTAGCGTAATAATCTGCTGATGAGTAACCACATCATCCGCTTGATTTCTACCGTCACACTTTGGTTTAATCCGATGAGTGACAGGGGCGCAATTTCGCCAAGGACGTCCCTCGGAAGAGTACCCTGAATAATAAAAGATAAATGTGGAACGAGAAACGCCCTTTTGCGGCTCGTCTTCAATCTGTCTGAGCTGATTGCATCCTTAATCCGCGTCTACAATTTCCCAGCTACTAAGCTTACCAGTCAATCATTTACCACCCGCAATACTAGGTAAATTCCTACACATCGGTCTAGTCACATTGTGATGTATATTTTTGGAACTACTCGTACCATCGGAATCACTTGCGCTGTAAATCGTAAATACATCCCAACTGGAATATTGATTCCTATGCAAATGTTGTCGAAGTCAGCAAATGCAGGAGAAAAAATGACTGAATCAAATGACAACGAAAACATACAAAAAGGAAATCCGATCAACAACAATAAACGACATTAGTTCTACTGGTGTACTTTTCTCTTTTAGATTCCGTTGTCATCAAGTCAATTGGTATTTCTAAGGTAAACACGAAAACAGATTCGCCTCCCCTGTCACCCTGCCTGAGTCGCTTTCACGTTGGTCGCACTCAATAGGAAATAAATCACACTAATTCAGTAGATCGGGTTTCCTTAAACGTGGCGGATTTGCTTCGAAATATGAGACTGCGAAAAAGCGACAGTAAACGAAAGGAATGTACATCCGGATGGAATGGATGTCAAAGAACTATTTTTGTTCTTTGGAATCACTCACACCATGATATTGGACATCACCCCATAAGAAATCGCCTGTACTACCGAGGGATATCTGTATTGACATTACAGGACATTGTTGTAGAGTAAATCCTTCCTATGGTTTGAGCATCGTATAATGAAATATATTAAGCACGGTAGGGATCATAACATAAACATACTTCATGGTAATTATATACGGCATAAGATCAAATCCAGTACGTGACGGACGCGTAAGTATAATGTGTGGAAAGATCGTCCATTCGTACCTTTAGCATATGTTTTAACACATCTGTTGCCTCTTCAAGACCCTCAATCGACTTTTTATTATTAGTGAGTTCATAGTGTCGAAATGGTCTAACATTTTTTATGCTAAAGTTATTCCCTGAGTTTGTGTAGGGGTTCATTGGGGCTGCTTCTATAAGAACGTAATACTTATCCTTTCAACATCGCCACCGCTTTCATTCATTCATTAAGGATCTCAGTTTGCACTTTATTTTGAAGCGGTATTGATTTTTGTGACGAGCTGTTGCAATGGCGAAGAGTTCCGCATCGACCAGTGCAACATCGGTAGCTTGGGTTCCGACAAGCATATCTGCATACATGTACAACCACAGATCAGCGCAGTTACTGAGTTTTCGTGGAGTAAAATGCACACCCGCAGTAAAATCACATCCATTTTAAAAAGTTAGTTAGTAAATGGGATAAGAAGCATAGCGACGCTCAGCACGGAAAAAGGAACCACTCTAACAACCCAGGTGAGCAAATTGTGGACATAACAAATCAGTAAAGAAAAACTGCTCGGCAAAGGAATCTGTTAGTGATTCCTGGGATTCCGTGTTGTTCTAACTGAGAAGAGAAACAACAAGAACTGCCCAAAAGTAGTTAAAAAAAAGTAAAAAAAAAACAACTAAGCATCAAGACTAGAAGACTTAATATATGTTAAGGTAACCTGATTATAATTTATAAAAAAATAAGTAAACATATAATGAGTATAGGTAAAACATCATTAAGGACAGTGTCATCATGAACAAAGCCCCTACCCAGTGAGGGCGTGGGTGGAGACACTGGTGCTGGGCTGACAGCGCTAGATAGCTGGGACAAAAATAGTCGAATTATGGGAAGTGTTGCCCCCCCTCGCCTAAAATAATACAAAAATGAGAGACATTATACGTGCCATCGGGGCCCTCTACAAAAAAGTACACAATTTCAAGGGAACGAACGCTGTCCTGTATAGCAGCATCCAAACTGAAGTGTCTACAAAAAGTGCAAAACCACCAGCAAAATATAGGGTGGGTCATAAATTTTTGCAAATGACCACACTTGATGTCTTAAAAATCGTTCGAGGAAGGAATGCGCCAGTGGCGGGTAATTGTGCGTCGCTTCATGCATTTTTAGTCACGATGGAGCGTGCTTTTCGTGTAAAACAATTTTACAAAAGAACGATTCCTACGTTCCTGTACGACGCCTATTTAGTATTGAATACGGTTTACGCCGTGTAAGTGAGTGTCCAACTGTTAATTTAATCAAAGCTTGGGTCAAGTAGTTCGAGCAAACGGGATCGACAGCAAATATTAAACAAACAGGGCGACCACATTCAAATAGAAGAGATGATAACATTCGGGAGGTTGAAACTTCCGTACCTCGCAGCATGTGTCAGCCAGTTTTCCAACGACGAGACGGGATACATCTCGATGATGTCATTTAAAAACAAAAAAATTTCAATAAACGTTTAATACAATAAAAAAATTATCATTTAACATTTGTAGTTTTATTTCCATTCATGTTTCAAATGTGCAAAAATGTATGGCCCACCCTTTAGTAAAAAAAGAATCACTAAGGATGCAATTAAGCAAGGAGGTGGCGGCCAAAGGACAACAACCCAAAAACGGAAAAAACAAACCCGCTGCTAAAACTAGGATGGATGGCAAACGAACAAAGAGTGGACACAAACACGTGAAATCGGAGGATATTTTAATACAATAGAAAAGTCTTCCATAAGCGGACATACTACGTAGCATAAAGGCAGATCGCAGTCTGGAAGACTCCCAGAATCGGGAGAATCCAGAGAGGCTGTCTGCTTCTTCAACTGTGAAAAACGATCGCCAACAGCAGAATTAGTGGTGCTGAAAAAAGAGGGAACTGTGAGAAACTCGACACATTGAACATCAATCGGATTCAACGATGTAGACGAGGTCACCGCAAAGATGGACATATGGGAGGCAGTAAGTGTGAGGTTCCCACTTTCCAATTCACGACATGTTACCCACCAACATTGTATTGTTAGGAAAAGCACACGGGGGTATCCAAACTACTATAATCAGCCTCCCTACAGCGGTAAGCTAAAAATTCCTGAGAGCTGGTGAAATGCGAATTGGATAGGTCTTCTGCCATATACGGAGAAGAGATCCCATGATCAAGTGTTTCAAATGCTTAGAGTTCGGGTATATGGCCAAAAAATTAACACCTATTCTTACTATGCAGGCAGTTCAGAACCCCTGGCCACGTCGCAAAAGATTGCATCATCGAGACGGGATCCATGGTTTGCAAAGAAATGAACTCTGAACGAGCAAACCATTCAGGCGTCACTGAGAGCTGTCCGGTATTAAGAAAAGAATTAAATGAAATATCACAATGAAGACTATACAAATTAATCTAAGCTATTGTGAGACAGCCCATGATATCCTGACGTAAGTGGCTCAGGAGGAGAAAGCTGACGTAGTACTAATCATCATTTCATATAAGACTCTTGATAGCAGCATATTGATCAATAACGAGAGCATAGGGACAAGAAAATGGCAACTCAGTGAAAAATACAATGTGACTGTGGCGGTTCCGCCAAACCCCACTGTCTACTTACCCGAAGAACCCACATAATTACAACCTAGCCTTCATAAGTTGCTGCTAATGCAATCGCATTAGCACCTGTAAATGCTTCACGCATCAAGTCTATCAAATGTATTTAGCTAAAAGCTCCTGGAAGAGAATTCTTACCGTCATTCATTTATTCGAATTCAAAATTCTCTATAAGAATTCTGTTCCAAACATCATAAATCCCAAGCCCAATTCGGCACCTTCGGTTGCCAGGCAAATCTCAATCTTACATACGCATTTTCCCTAGTCGAATTCCTGAAAACAAAACAATTTGGTTTACATATAATGTAACCATCATAACAGGGATCATAAACATTGCGTCGCCCATTCCCAGCCTCACCATCTGCATAATAATTTCCTTTACATACACATTGGCTGGCGACCTATACCCAAGGGACAAAAGCAAATATACGCATCTTGCGTCTTAAGGTATAAATTAAATCCTACAGCATAGGAAAATGCAAATATGTATGGCATACTTACCCTTGACAGCGATGCCATAAACATCAATTCCCAGCAAATAAGCTATAACCAATTAGCACCATGTGCATGGTGCATTGCGGCTATCATTACAGCTGCAATGCACATCCTAGACAATGATCTGCTTCTCAGGACCTAGCGGCATGAACAAACAGAAACCCAATTAGCACCCAATGAGATTCGGCCTGTTTACTTAGCCGAAACTCACATCTCATTGCTGCACATTATTCCCTTTTATTTGTTTTCAGATTCGTTCTCATGGCTTTGTCCATGAAAGAACCAATGTGCACACATACTGTGTATCTCTATGATCTTCTCTATGAGATCAGGTTACCTACCCCGAAAGAGAGACTTCACGTTTCTCTTGGGATGGAAAATGCACCCTTTAATTAAGAGAGCCAGTACCACTGGCCGAGTTTCCTTTGCCAGAGAATTAATATCGCTGAGTCCTATTACAGTCGTGCCCACTCCCGCTCCCCGGCGCGCACGGGGACGCGATCACCATAAAGTCGAGGCGAGTGAGCGCGCGCATATAATTTAAAAGTAATTTTTTTTTTAGTGCGTCAGTTTCAACATAATATGTTTGTGCATACGTTTCATCAGTAGTGAAATCAAAATCGGTTTCCCGTAAGCTAATTAAGTGCATGCGATTTGTCACCTTAATTCTTGAATAAATGACTTGTGTTGTGAATACATCCAATAAAGGTTAAAAAAAATAAATTACAAACCAAACTAGTATTTCTTTTTATTCCTCTTGTGTCGATCGGTTCTGGGTGACAATTTCCGGCGAACAATTTCCAGCTGAACTCGTAAGTAGTGGTTTGGTGGTAGAATCAGTGTCCATTCCGGCACACAGACCATACGCCCCACAACCCTACCTAGCCATAATAGTGAAACTTAGCGAAAGCAGCGAGAGCCATCTATACGTTCAAACCGGTCCTAAATTGGATGACAGCGCGTTCAAAAAGGTTTATATGAAGTTGTTGTGAAGTCATGCAAACCAACAATCGAAGGGAGCGCGAATTAAATGGTCCGTCAGTTAACAGAGTAGGTTGACATAGTGTGTGACGAAAAAATGCCAACACGGATATCCACGGATGAAAGAAAACCATGCTAGTGGTGGACAGACGAAATTAAAGCGCACTACATACAATTTCGTCATAGGGTGCAAAGATCAAGCCGCCTTAAAGGCTGAGTTGGTAAGGAGGTTGTGTCTTGTGTTTGACCGTGCAAACCTAGTCTCACATAACGACTCTTGCTACTGCGCACAACGGCACAATTACTGAGTGGGAGTTAGGGTTCCTAAGCCCAGCCACCTGGTGAAATACCACCCCATTAAGCTATAGGCTTCGTGAAATGGGAGACATTTTTGAGCATATTTCGGAGTTTGGCTGATGGACCCGGTCGAGAAAAAAAAACAATTTCAGTGTGCTATAGGTTCGGCTTTCCTAGAAGTAAAATTTAAAAAAGAAAAGAAAACAGAAACAGCTGAATTTCCAAGAAAAACTTGGCAAGCCTTTAAATCTAAAACGCGACCAAACGATGTCTATAAAAAATAACAAGTTGAGACGGTTCAGAAATACCCGCACAGGAGCGGATCTACAGTCATGACAAAACTAAATGTACCTAAAACTCTATACATAACTTGTCCCAACCTGCTGCGCTCAATCTCTTTCTCCGAAAACCCAACACGTAGTAGAACATTGCCGTAAGGCCATCCCAACCAACGCCGCCCAACGAAGAGATGCAGAAGGCACGCAAAAGAATACGCACCAAAAAGGCTCCTGAGCACGATAGGTTCCCAAAGCAAGTTATCAAAGGCAAATTTCGAACGAAACCGGAGGTAGGCCAAGCCGCGATCAAGAAGGAACAATTACCGATGCATATAAAATTCAACATTTAACACTTTAGATAAAGAGATGGAAAAAACCGCTAGATATCAGACACAAGTGCTCGCATATGCGGATGACATCGCCGTTCTGGGCGATAATCTAGAAACTGTTAGTAAAAACTGTGAAATCATCATGCAAGCGCCAGAAGAGGTGGGCCTAGAAATAAATGAAGACAAAACAAAATACATGATTATGGCGACAGCAAGTGGACCTCAGGAAACACATATAAACGTCAGAGGCATGATATTTGAAAAAGTTAAAGAATTTAAATATCTGGGGAACGATACTGACGGCCAGTAACGAAATGTCGAAGGAAATTAACAAAAGACTGCATTCCGGCAACGTTAGTTGGCACGCAGTCAGTAAACTGCTAAAATACAAACTGCTATCACGTAACATAAAGCTCCGTGTCTATAGAACCATAATCATGTCAACTGTTCTATATGGATGCGAAACCTGGGCTCTCACAAAACGGGAAGAAAACAAATTCCGCGTATTCGAGAATAAAGTACTAAGGGGTATCTTTGGAGGCAAATATGACGAGGAGGCAGGACAATGGAGGAAACTCCATAACCACGAATTGGAAGAGCTATACCACAAACCTACAATAGTGAGAGTAATCAAGTCGCGAAGATTAAGATGGGCCGGACACGTGTCGCGACTGGGCAACGATAGGACCGTGGGTAGAATTTTTGACGGTAGACCAACGGGAAAGAGACCAGCCGGACGCCCGCGACGGAGATGGGAGGACAATGTTAGGTTTGACCTTGATGAGGTCGGATCGAATGGTCAACCGTGGAAGGAGAGTGCACGGGACAGGGAACGATGGCGGAGTCGGGTCGGTGAGGTCATGAACTTCCGGGTTCCTACAGGCCAATAAATAATAATAAATAATAATAATTAAAGTCAAACGTATAGAATATTGTTTTCTCGCCCGGAGGAGTTTTATCGATCTTCGGGCGGAACAAGGAGTATTTTTTTTTGTTTTTTTTTGTAGAATAAGCAGACATTTGTTTTTATAGAATATGCAGAAATGTGTAGACTGGTTCTTTTGTAAGATAATAAAATAAAATAGAGATTTTTTCAGTAAACTGTATCTATACGCAATCACCCAATCTGATAAGCAAAAAAATCCTGAAAAGTCACTTTATTTTGTCTTGTGCTGTGAGATTACTCCTTCAGTTCAATTGAGTGCGTGATCTACCACTCACTGGTCCCAACCCTTCTGCATAGTGCACCCATCAAGCGAGTTTCATTCAGTACACTCTTTCGTTCAACAATTATTACGTTCTCAAACAGGAGATCTTTCACTGAATATTTAAACAAATCGAACAGAGACATCAATTGTCTAACTATATAATTTTAGTACGTGACCGAGAATTGCTGTCTGACTTCATTGCTTTTATATGCTATAAATATTCCAAAAAAACAATTCACATGTTGTATTAGATGTTTTGGAATAAATCCCATAATGTCGTCTTTCGAAAGTTTGTTGCTCTCGATTCTCAATAGATTTTCGGTAGACATCATCATGTCAAGACGGCCCTCGTTCAGAGGAGTACCACCCAGACGCCCACAAGCGCGAAGTGGTAGGTCGTTCAATTAATCTCATTTGATCCGAGGGCGAACTATGTCTATTGTGAAAGACCAAGGCCAACACCTAAAGTGTCCAACTAAATTGACACATTTTTCTTTCAAACGAGTCATTCAGCTACAAAGAATCACCTAAACTTAGATACTCGTACAAATCGAACGCTTCTCTATTCAATGGAATCACTGATTTATTTTTGTCCATTTGCTAGAATACCCATTAATCTTTGCACCGTCGTCACCACAGCAATCCCCCAATTGTTAACACAGCCAACTGGAAAAAATATTTGTACACGTGCGTCTGAAGTCGTCCCCATAATCAAACATTTCAATCATGAGTTCCCCAAAATGGTAATGTATCCCCTGTAAATAGTCGGAAGCTCTCTCAATATACGCGGATGGGACCCTTAGCTTCACCTTCCTAAAGACGCCAGTGATGATGGACAATTTACAACAGAGGAGTGTCTCCTTGCCATGCTCTGTCCTAGTATGATTGTTATTTGGAATTCTGTAATTGGTATTCCCGTCCTGAATATCTCGGGAATAATAAATATAGTTTCACCGGGGCGCTTTTTCAGTAGCTACTTCGAATCACCTAACTCGTCTGACCACAACATTCTAACGAGTTTATGGCTACTGCTACTAATTATTCGTGACATTAACTACTGAAGAATTCGTGCAATATTTGCGAGGAAAATCTATTAGTCATCTGCTGACAATGTTTTTTTTTTTGCCAATTCGGGTTGGTAATTTGAAATTCGGTGCGTTCATTAAGTGTCGATTGTGTTAGAGAAAAAAGTGCATGAGATTAAATAACTGCTTCCGTAGAAAATTGCTATGTGCCTAATTTGAGATTAATTAAAAATGAAATTTAATATTTTCCGGGACACAACTTCGCGCTATCATTACTCGTAAATTTTGTGCGATTGAAATACATAACTGTGCCGTGAGAGGAAATCCACACAGAAAATTCCCAAAATGCATATCTGACACTGATTTGAAAATTCTATTAACAAATGTTATCGAATTCTGTGTGAAATTAATGATTAGACAGCTTTCGGAGGGATATAAAATATTTGGCTGTGACTATGAAATCCGCAAATGGAACGAACGATTCACGACTAAATTTGCGATTAGGATGTGATTTGGTTGGGATATTATCGAGTTAATTAGCTCGTTTATTTAAACAGTGTCCTCTGACTTTTAATAACGAGGGACAAATGTGCTAATTCCATTCGAGCGAACAAGGTTCATGAAACGTTACTACCTAATAAAAGCATTATATCAAATATGAACAAAAATATGCAATAAAAAAATGTCGTTTATTTATTTATGTAAAGCAACCTGATCCTTTTTAAAGTACTTTCTTTGGAACTGATATACACATTATGGTCGCATTACAAGGCGTGTCAACAATGAAGGTCACTATATTTTTTAATAAAAACATTTTTTTTTTGTACTTTAGAACATATTAAACAAGTGACAAAAAGTGTGGGTTCTTTATTTATTTCCTTCTATGACAAAAAAATTCGAGGAAATAACCTCCTTTGAGGCTCTCAGATGGGAACCTGTGGCGTGGTTTTGGTCGATTGTGCCGGTACGGAGGCGGGTTCACCAACCTTGCACTGCTGTTCCGCCGCGACCTGTTCACCAGTTCATAAGTAAAACAACCACTTCTGTTGCGGAATCGCACTGGACACAACCAGCGAATTCGCAACTGAATGTTACCCGTGGCAACCGCATGACAAATGTCAGCAACGAGCTGACATACTCAATTGTTTTGGTTGTCAAGCAACCAATAACAAATTATTTTTCTTCTTCGTTAATTTCTTGAGACGATGGGATGTCCAATCAACACAATCCTCGACTATTATTTGTAAACCCAAAGAAGTTTAGTTCATCCTTTAAATAAAGTAACTTATTAAGATAATAAAACCAACGCGTTTTATTGTTGGTTGATGACTGAGGAATATTTCTGGAATTGATGAGGTACTCTTTTCCCTTTTAACATCATTTAACTTAGCAATTGTTTCAGTCAACGGCAACTATCATCGTGACACGCTACGAGCGCTGCTCATTGTTCCTGACGCCAGCCCACAACACAACAAGAACCCGGTGTTAGTGTAAGGTGTGTTCAACGCTTGTTGGACACACAAATTGGTCCTTCGAGCCGGATCCAGTCTGTGGATCCTATCCACTGCTGCCCGTTCGCAGTGGAACTAAAGAGCTGTCCCGAAGTCCTGTAATCCTTCTATCATTAACTTCAAGATCTTTGGCTGTAAGTGCGAAGACTGTCGTAGTGTAAAATTTGTCCAGTTAACAATCACAACAAATCCCAGAGCTTGATTCTGCTTCTCCTCCAGTAATTTGTCCAGTGTCAATAGGAAAGATCTATATACATCCTCGAGGGTATACTTCGTTGGTTCCCAGTTGGCTGTGTTAAATAAAATAACCTTCCTTCCAAGACGGTCGCGATCTTTCAAGATACAAGGATTTCCGTCTCTCAGTGCGAGTTGAATGGTTTCATCGAATATGTTTAATTTCTGTAGCAGCGGCTTATTCCTTTGCTTGTATGAATGGTAATTGATTATGAGCTCGAAAGCCTCATCACAGCGAAATTTCCTTGCATAGAGGAAACGATTTAGGAAGTCATCATCAGTGCAGCGTGCCCTTCGTCTGTCGCGGGCTTCATTCTTATTGATTACCGCAGCCAAGTTAGCGGTGCCACTGCAGAGGATCCAGACATACGGATCAATCGGCGCCAAGTTCGCGGACTACTATAAAGTCCAGACTTAAGGACCGACCGACGTCAAGGTCGCGGAACACTAGCGCCCAGACGCAAAGAACCACCGTCGCCAAGATCGATACATCTAAATTACAAGGAGATGTCGGCCCCAATGCAAGAGAAGTCGAAGACGACAAAGGCTACATTGGCGGAACAGTTAATCAGCGCCCAGTTCGCTTCCCAGGAGCGGATGTCCTGTGCCTTTCTCAACCTTGAGAAGAGAGGGCCGCCAACGTTGTTCTCGGTGGACATACGCCAGCACAACCTCCAGATCACATGGGAGGACATCCAAAAGAACCATGAGGAGATAGAACACCTGGCCACTCCAAAGATGACCAGCGGCAATCGCTACTTCATGAACAGATTTATCGGTCAAGCCGAGAAGATCTATCTGGAAGAGGCCACCAAGTTTGATGAGAGAAGAAACGTCCTCACCATTGACCGTCCGACCGCAACCAAGACTGCGACAGATATCGTCATTCAACCACCCAGACTTTCGCCGCCATTTGTGTCGCAACCACCTTGGTGTCCGGGAACTCCGTTCGCACCTGGCATGCGTATGCCACCTGGCAACCCATCCCGAACCCCATCACGGATGATCTCCCCGGAACCCACAAGCCATCGGACAAACCAAGATATGACGACAGACACTGAAAGTCCAGCCAAGGAAGGTGCTGCCGAAAGCCAAACAGCCAAAGGAGGAACAGTTGAGAAGAAAACGGCTCCAAACCCTCCAACTAACGCCTCCAAGGACATCAAGAAGGTTCCAGGGGCAATGAAAGAAGTTAAAACTGCAGCAGCACCCCTCACCGCTTCACCGCTAAAGCGACACTACATCATCATCATCGGCACTACAACCGGGATCCGGTCTTGGCCTTATTTAGCAAGTCCTGGGGCTTGTTAAATTTTCCATAATGATTTGTTTTTTCCGGGCAAGGTCATTAGTCTTGCGCCAGAGGCACCCCGACGGGGAATCGAACCCCGGTTTCCCGTGTGACAGGCGGGTATACTAACCACTATACTATCGAGGAGCCCAGAAGAAGGCACCAGCACTAGCTAATAACGACGGCAAGTTCAAATTATCATTCATTAGATTCTGTTAATTCTTAACATAAGGTTATAATAGTCCTTAATTTAAGCAGATTCGTTAATTCACAACAAGATTACAATGGTCCTTAAATTAAGCACACGCACATGGTAAGTTCAAATTATCATTCATTGGATTCTGTTAATTCACAATATGAAGTTATAATAGTCTTTAACTTAAGTAGATTCGGTCATTCACAACAAGATTCCAATGGTCCTTAACTTAAGCACACGGTAAGTTCAAATTATCATTCATTGGATTCCGTTAGGTTCACATCATAAGGTTATCATCATCGTCATCATCATCATCGGCACTACAACCGGAATCCGGTCTTGGCCTTATTTAGCAAGTCTCGAGGCTTGTTAAATTTTCCATAATAATTTATGTTTACGGGCAAGGTTATTAGCCTTGCGCCATAACATAAGGTTATAATGGTCCTTAAATTAAGTACACGCACACGGTAAGTTCAAACTATCATTCAATGGATTCGCGACCAATACTCGACTTTGGTGGCTCGTGCGCCGTCTGTGTGAATACCGACTCCCGGAAGGATCAAACTCGACTCTGCCACTCACACGCTCGATCGCCACAGTGGTTGAAGTTCGACTCGATAATTAACCTCGACTGAACCCCGTGGTGGTTGATTTCCGAATCCTTGTAAATGACTCGTGCAGAGCCGGTCATCCGCTAAGGGTGGATTTTCATTATCGAGAGAAACGTGAAGTTTCTCTCTGTGCTGACCAATAGGAGAGGATCTCTCTGCCGATCTTGGCGGGATTACGTCGCTTGCCCATGCCACCAGGGCATCATAATGAAGTGCATGCAGCTGCGCAAATAATCTGCATGACATTAGGGCAAATTGTGCCACAAGCAAATAAGATACTTGCACAACGATGGTTGTGCACGGCATCGATTCCGGTGGCCAGAGTCGAACTCGAAGCGTGGACTGCTTTTGTCGGTTGGACAGAAATTGGTGTGACTATAGACAAGTTAGAAGAATGTGATGCGCACGTGTGTGGCAGGGTAAGCTGGCTAACAAGAGGCGCCGATCGGTTTGCCGATGTATGCTGCATATATGTTAAAGTTTCGTTTTCAGGGAATTTTGTATGATGCCTTATGGTGCATGAAATGATGAATTCTTTTCAGGAATGTTTTGGAGATGCATTGAATACGTGATATGGTGCCCTTGAGAAGGGGAATGTTTGCAGGTAACTGCAGGTGAACGTAAGGAGTTGGGGTTGGAATTGTGGTTAGAATTGTAGGTGGAGTTATGTGCAGGAATTGTGGGTGAAATTGTAGTTAGAATTGTGGGTTGGTTCTGAGCGCGATAATAGAGAGCCCCCACAAACCTCCTCTTAATAGAAAAATGACTAAAAATGAGTCCGTTTTTTCACATTATGAGAAAGTTCGACTTCCTTTTGTTGGACCAGTTAAAATCAATTTGAAAAATAGTGAATGTGAAAGTTTAGTCACATCCACCATAGTCATCAGAACTCCACTCTTTTGATTACTATCTGTTTCGATCAATGGAGAATACCCTTACGGGAATATGTTTCTTTTTGGTTGGAGGGATTCAAGTTCTTGGTCTCAAAATATGATGGGTTTTGTCTTGGCAAGGAATCTATAAATTGCCTGATCAATGGAAAAAGGATTCCTATGGACAATAATTTGAACGATGTATTCTTTCATCCTATAATATTCAAATAATATATATAAAAGGAAGTATCTGTCAATGCATCGTGTAATCAGACAGGACCATCCATGCACGTGTTATTCGACTCAAGAAGGATTCCTCATGCGTTTTTTTTAAAACAGTTTATTATGGGTTTTCGTGTTTTGCTGTAACCAGAATTGGGGTTTGAAAACATGGATTTGAAACCAAGATTTTAAAGGTTTTAATTAATTGTTTCACGAAATGAGATTTTATGTTAATACGAGGGCAGGTAAATAAGTCATTAGAAAATCTAGGAGTTGGCGCTTGTAGCATCGCTAATAGTCTGTTTTTACTAGTATTATTCCTCACTTGGCGCACGGCTAATAACCTTGCCCGGAAAAACAAAATATGGAAAATTTAACAAGCCTCGAATATGGACCGGATACACGACGACGACCACGAGATTTGTTAAATAAGGCCAAGACCGGGTCCCGGTTGTAGTGCCGATGATGATGATGATGATGATGATCATTCCTCACTAGGTATCTGTCAATTTTCAATTTGTTTCAAGTTCCAATTTTACAAGATAAATTGGGTATGAAAAAAATGTCTGCGAGATGGGTGCGGCATTTGCTCTCAGCTGAGAACTTTTGGACAGCATATGTCGCAACCCAGATGAGTTTCTGCGCAGATTAGTAACTGTAGATGAAACATGGATACACCAGAGACGAAAGAACCATCAAAATAATGGGTTGTTAAAGGCGAACAAGCTCCAAAGAAGGGAAAAACGGTGAAATCACCTGCAAAGCTTATGGCTACTGTGTTTTACAATGCACGTGATATTATCTTCATTGACTATTTCGAGAAAGGATAGACGATAACTGGACCCTGTTGAGTAATTATTAGGTCATCAGCCGGAAGGATTATGGTTACTGTGTTTCAGGATGCACGCGGTAGTATCTTCATTGACTATTTGGAAAAGCGGAAAACGATAACTGGACAGTATTCTGCGTCATTATTAAAACAGCTAAATGGGATAATAGAGGAAAAGCGTCCTCATTTGATAAAAAAGGCCTCTCTCCAGAACAATTCACATGCCTAGTTTCAATGGCTAAAATTGAGGAATTGAAGTTTGAATTAATAGAGCATCCACCATATTCACCAGATCTGGCCCCGAGTGACTTCTTTTCATCTTTAAATTAAAAAAAAAAAATAGCTCAGCCGATAACGGTTCACATCAAATGAGGAGGTCATCGCAAACGCTTATTTTGAGGAACTACCACAATCATACTTTTCTGAAGGCTTATAAAAGCTGGAGGAACGTCTGTCACAGTGTATTGAACTAAAAGGAGATTACTATTACTATTTATTGGCCTGTAGGAACCCGGAAGTTCATGACCTCACCGACTCGACTCCGCCATCGTTCCCTGAACTGTGCACTCCCCTTCCACGGTTGACCCGCCAATCCGATCTCCTGAAGGTCAAACCTTACATTGTCCTCCCATTTCCGTCGCGGTCGTCCTGCCGGACTCTTTCCCGTTGGTCTACCGTCAAGAATTCTACGCACGGTACTATCGTTGCCCATTCACGCCACACACCCGGCCCATCTTAATCTTCGCGACCTGATTACTCTCACTATTGTAGGTTTGCGGTATATTGTAGGTTTGCAGTATAGCTCAATTCGTGGTTGTGGAGTCGCCTTGATTGTGGTGCCTCCTCATCATATTTACCGCCAAAGATACCCATTAGAACTTTTTTTTTCGAATACGCAGAATTTGTTTTCTTCCCATATTGTGAGACCGCATGTTTCGCATCCGTATAGAGCAATCAGCATGATTATGGTTCTATAGCCGCGGGAGCTTTATATTCCGTGATAGCAGTTTGGATTTCAGCAGTTTACTGACTGCGTGCCAACTAGCGTTGCCGGAATGCAGTCTTTTGTTAATAATCAATATTGTGACGTATATGACAGTCAGTACTGGAATATTCGGGAAAGTCCAAAACAAAGTAGTAGAATATTATATAAAGTACTGGAAAACTGGAGACTATCGATAATAGAACATTCAAGATTATGGAACGGACGGAAACGAAATAACGAATCAGAATGTGGGGAAACGGTATAAATACGTCGCACACAGCTCATGGAGATAAGTAAGAAAGTGAAGCCAGCCATAAGTAATAAGTAAGAAAGTAAGAAGTGGGAAGTAAGAAGTAAAAGACGCGATAAGTACGGAAGCGATAAGTTAAGGAATCGTTAAGTGGGCGGTAAAAGTAACGGTTGTTATTAACGGACTAATAAAGTGTTATATTAATTCAAAATCGATTTAACGGCTCTTATTTATTCAAAATAATTAATCCAGCGAACCCTAAGCTAACTACAATATACAAAAAACAATCCCACGACATGAATCAAAAGATTATTTTGAAAAATAAAAAAAAAATGTACCACAAAAAATTTGTTTTTCTATCTTTTTTTAAAGACTTAGTGATCGGCCCTTATAGCTTTGTAATGACTCTAGAATCAACAAGAAATATTTACTATTCGAAAATAATAAATTTTCCACAATAAGTGATGTCTTCTCATCCGAATCAGCTCTCGAATTTATGAGCGAATTCGCAGCTAGCACCAACAACGGTCGTTAGTCGTCGGAGATGAGTTCTATGGCGAGTATCGTCAAGTTGGTTTCGATCATTCAACGAGGCTAGCCATGCGGTCGGTCCTACGGACTGGAAGGTCCTCTTATTTTGATCCAAATTATGAGTTTTTATGAGTAACGTCAATTTTTCGTCAATAGAAACAAATTCCGTTCGTAATTTTGATGTTATGTTGACTATATACGGTCAAAATCGCTAAACTGTCAAAACCGACATGATCTGAACATGCGGGAGAACGCGAGCAGTTTCTTTTCTTTTTGTATGTTTTTATCAAAATAATTAAAGACTTATTTCTAGAAAGTGTGTTACCAGGTATATGCATAATTTTTTCCGGTTTCTTTAGTAAAAAAAAAAAGTAATTTTCTATGAAAATTAATTTTTTTTATTCAAAATATTGGCCACCGGCTTCTACACATTTCGCTCATCTTTTAGGTAATTTTCTTTTTTCGTACAGATCGAAGGATCCTTTTGTGTGCCTGGCCCCCTTTCATTCATTTACTTTATCTTTCCCGGATTCGGATCACAGGAGAAAACAGAAAGGAACCATCAACAGAGGATCTTGCCGATTAGCATTTACGATCCTCAATGTTGGTAGGCGATAAAACCAACATGTGGTTCGTTATATGGTGCGAGTTGTCAGTATTAAGTGAGACGCGATCGTGTACCCATGGCTACTAATAAAGTCTATTTACGTCCCTCCAATGCGTGTAGCTCTGAACTAAATAAGTACTAAATTAAAAGCTGAATAAAAATTCATTGACCCTAAGAGATATTGTGTAAATAATAACTCTCTAATTTATGTACGGCTTGTTAGAATATTAAACGAAACCCACCCCGCCGACGACGTCAATACAAATACCCGACACAGAAGATGCATATCAAATTAGCATAAAATTGCACAAATCAAAACTGTATTCAAATAATTAATCCAATTCGTAAACAAGAACGAAGCCACGAAATAGAAAAACAGTGACGTGACGTGTTGTGACAAATAAAACAAAGTGCAACAACAACAAACAAACAAATCGAATGGTAAAAGTGACAATAAACGTGCTCACAAAATAACTTCAGTGAGGTGCAACAACAACGTAAGGCAATTTAAATATATCACCTCAGTCGTAAAAGTGAAAACTAAAACAGACAATATATTGCTAGTTACGCACAGAGTTTTCAAAGCATCATTTGGCGCGAGTGCAAGTTCACTGACTCTTAGCCGACGATAGCCGAGTTCGAGTCGGCGTTCGGAAGAAATCGACTTCGTGCTTCGTATTGCGGTCGCCTTTGTTTTTTTTTAATGAAAACAAACTGGAAAGAACCAGCATGAACACGGAGGAAGACAAAAACGTGACAAACAAACGAAAAGGTACACCGAAAATCTCCATTGTGACGCGAAGTAAAACCGCGAAATTAACAATGGAGAGAAAAGGTCAGCAAATGGAGGAGGACAGTGAGCGTCCCTCTCCCTACAATTTTAATATGTATGGGGCAAACAATTCGTTCGCTTCTCTTGCATCCTCAGAGTCTGAGGATGAAGAAGAGGAAATTACTGAATTGGAGGCGAAACTTGCGATGGCAAGAGCCCGTCTAGAAGAGAGACGCCGAAAGAAAAAAATTGCGGCACTCGAAAAAGAAAAAGACACCGAACAACAACAAAAGCCGAAGCCAAAAGTCGGCCAACAGCAACAGCAACAGCAACATCAACATCAACAGCAACAATCAACACAAAATCGACCACAGCAAGCAACACAACAGCAGCAAAACAACAATATCAGCGGAAAAATAAAGATGCCACCAATCAACACCATAGATGTTGACTGTAAAGAATTGGTAAGTCTTTGTAAGCTAGCCATAGGTAACAATTTTGCAGTTAAAAGACTGACGGGTAACAGGCACGCCATTCAAACATATACGGTGGCAGACCACGATAAAATTAAAGAGGTATTAAAAAGAGCCACCGCGGAATTTTACTCGTTCACGCCGAAACAAACGAAGAGCGTAACGGTTCTATTAAAGGGTGTCGACCCTGAAACGGAACCGGAGGCTCTGCTCGAAATGCTTCAAAACCTGAAGCACGAAGATCTCGAGTTTACCGCGGTAAAACCATTCACCACACCCAAGGCAAGAAGGGAAAATCGCAAGCTACCCTTCTTTTTGGTGCAATTAACACCCAGCAGTAGAATTGGTGGTCTAAGAAAAATTACAGTCTTGGATCATCAAATGGTCACATGGGACAAATTAAAAAAAGGCAGAGACATCCTGCAATGTGTCCGTTGCCAAAGGTTTGGTCACGCGGCGGCTAACTGTGAAATGCAGCGCCGTTGCGTAAAATGCGGAAAGGACCATAAGGCAGAAGAATGCCCTCTGGGAAAAGAAAGGGTAGAAGACAAAGCCCTTCTAAAGTGCGCAGTGTGTCGGAATGAGGGACACCCCGCTAACTATCGAGGATGTCCTAAATTCCGAGAAATAATGGCAAGAAGGGTGACCCGGCAAAAAAACACAGAGCCAGCTCGTACTACAACAATGCCCGTAACATCGCAGCGGTCGTACGCACAAGTTGCTTCGGGTGGGAGAACACCAAATCAGGCTACATCACAGGTAGCCACAAATACTCCCACACGGACGGAAACAACACCGCAAGCAGACGTGGTCACGGTTCTGCTTAATCTGCAGAGACAGATGACACAGCTGCAAAATCAAATAAACGAGATCTACTCGTACTTGCCCAATCTAAACAAAAAGTCAATATAAACCCTCTAACCACAACATCAATAAAAGCTCTTGTCGTGAATGTAAACTCACTAATAAGAACTGAGAGAAGAGCCAATCTTTTTAACCTGTTGCAAGAGGAACAACCTGATGTACTTCTGGCGGGGGAAACAAAGTTAAACCAGAGACATAAGATAGGACATAAAAACTACGATATTATACGAAGAGATCGACCTAACTCCTCTCAAGGAGGGGGTGTCGCAATCTTTATTAGAAAAGGGATCAATCATAAAGTAATATATAGTGGAGAAGTGCGCAGGTTCCGGGTGCTGGAAGCCTGTATCGTCCGCATACCACTTCAGCAAGGAAGGGGTTTGTATGCGATTGCGGTCTATGCACCTGAGGAGCACCAACAAAACCTATTTATAGCGGAGCTCGAGACACTCTTTCGATGCTTGCAATTGCACCTGGGCAAAAACTACTTTATCCTAGGGGGAGATATGAACGCCAAGCATAGAAATTGGGGAAATTATATATCTAATGCCAGAGGAAATCAGTTGGCTGGTTGGTTAGATCAGTATCATATTGAATATAGAACTGACCTGCTAGCTACGAAATATCCATCGTTCCCCAGAGGTAGATCGTTCTTAGATATCTTGCTAATCGACTCACGACTGAGATTACTTAACACCAACAGACGAAACACAAACTGTTTACGGACAATTGAATACGACAGTGACCACTGTGCATTCACGGCAGTAATAGAGCTTCCGAACGAGCTCGCAGATCTGGAGGAATTCGTGATCCAGCAACCCTATAACTACAGGGCAATGCGATGGCCGCGGTTCACCAGATCATTAACAAGAGAACTTTGTTCGAATGACTTTAATCTGCCAGTAAACAGAAACCTGACAAATGACGAAATCGACAAATACATTCAACAAATGGACGAAACCGTAAAACGAACAATGGACAAAACAATTCCCAAAACAACAGTTACAGATCACATTAACATGTACAGAAACACAACAATAAACGCACTCCACAAGAAAAAGAGCAGACTGCTATCGAAATTAAAACAATTACACAGACAGTTTACAGACAGACAAGACCAGGAGATAATATCACTGAAATCCCGATTAAAAAACCTCCAACAATTACTTAAAGCTAATTATAGATTAGCAACAAATTTGTATTGGAACAACAAAATTCGAGCTATAAAAACTAATAACCCGAATATGTTCCCACAAATAAATAAAATATTCAGGAGAAATAACCAAAACGAGATTCAGTGTCTCCAAATTCCACGTACTGAGGTAAACAAGCAGCTGCTAACCAACATTGGCATAGATACAGAGAACGCTATCTTCAATAGTGAGCTCTTCGTGATCGAAGATCCTTTGGAGAAGGCGAACGCTGTGGGAGCTGTCTTTCAGGAAATGTACAAGGTGAATGAAAGCATTCACCGAAATCACGACCTGGAGGACAGAGTTCTACTCAATCACCTGCACCTCCGGAATGAAATTTCACTTTGGCAATCGGAGAATCCGGGTTTTACCGAATTCAGTGAAGATAATCTGTCAATTGACATTAATGCCAATGGTGGGGCTAATAGCCTTTTAATCACAAGGGAAGGAATCCAGAGCATCTTCGACTCATTAAGAAGCAAAAAGTCAGTGGGAATAGATGGAGTACCTAACATCGTACTCAAGAACCTGCCCCCAAAGGCAATCGATATATACACGGTCCTGTTTAACAACGCGTTGAATAATGCATATTATCCCGCGCGTTGGAAAACGGCTATCATTCAGCCCATCGCAAAAAAGGGCAAAGACTGTACAAACCCAATGAACATGCGTTCGATAAGTTTACTCCCAAGCATCAGTAAAGTATTTGAAAAAATCATTAACAAAGCTCTGCTAAAATGGGTAGACGACAATAGCATTATTCCAAATAACCAGTTTGGCTTTAGGGCGGGTCATGAAACCACACATGCCGCAGCTAAACTGGTCTCCGACATACAATGGAATAAATGTAGGAACCAATGCACAGGTGCCTGTCTGATCGACTTGGAAAAAGCCTTTGATACCGTCTGGATCGAAGGGTTGCATTACAAACTGGTCAGATATGGCATACATAAGCCTTTACTATATGTACTTTACGATATGTCAAAGGACAGGAGGTTCGTGGTCAAAAGTGGTAATGTGACCTCTAATAAAACGTATAATATCAAGAATGGCTTGCAACAGGGCGCGGTACTCTCTCCGATTCTTTTTAACATTTACATTAGCGACTTATTAGATGCACTTCCGCAGGCTATTGCGTACGCAGACGATCTCATAATTTACAGAACAGCTCCGAAAGTTGAGATCATAAATAGTTTAATACAGCGAGATTTCAACAACGTGCAGCGCTATTGCGACAACTGGAAACTTAAGATCAACTTCCAGAAATGTGAAGCCATCCTATTTAGAACCCCATTATATAAAGCCACGAACGACACAAGGAAAAACTGGCGAAAGCTAGTTATCGTGGGACCGCATGGAGATAAACTGGAAACCAAGAGTTTAGTTAAATACCTGGGCATCTGGCTAGATCAATATCTGTATTTCAACAGACATGTAGAGGCTGCTTTGCTCAAAGCGAGAAAAACTTTTGCTATGACAAGGAGGCTATTTCACAGTAGCCAACTTGATAGCAGGGTAAAAGTCATATGCTACATGACGCTAATCAGGCCAATGCTCATATATGGTTGCCCAGTATGGTTCAACATAGGTCCAAATTTGATGGAAAAACTTCGGGTGTTCGAAAGGAAGTGTCTCAGAAGTTGTCTCAGATTATATCGGACACCGGAATCGGACTATAAAAAGTATTACTCAAATGAGACTTTATATAATGAAGCCTGCATAAATAGGGTGGATAATTTTATGATTAAATTAATCAGAGGACATATTGCGAGAGCAATAAGCTCGTCCAATGAGCTAATTTTCGGGGCTTATTATCCAAATACCCTGTACTATGAGAACGTGCGTCGCAACGGTTTTGTTCCACCAGAGGCGTTCCTTGATTTGGACATGAAAGGGCTTATACAGGATAGATCCGGAATTCCGCTGATCTATCATGTAAGTAGATCATCCGTAGACGGGCGATTGTGCTACGACCGGGAAGTAGCGCGCACCGAAGAAGAGCTCCTACGCTTCAGTAGGGCTATCTCCCACAGAGACCGGGACGATAGTATTAGACAGCGTCAACAGTTCTGGTGGTTGAATGGCATATAAAGACCTGGATACCAAAGTCGGTATAGAATCATAGTATCATCAGCTAGCTTACATAGACTTAGCTTTTCTAGAATTAGGGTAGTATAAGATTTAAGTTAAGTTAAGCTAAGTGATTTTACATAAAATAATTTAAAAAAAAAAAAAAAAAAAAAAAAAAAAAAAAAAGTAGATAAGTTTAGGTAAGTTAAGTAAGTTAAATTTTAAGAAAAAAAAAAACAAAAAAAAATTGACAAAGTTTTTCAAATTTTTCTTTGTCTTTCAAATAATTATAAGTATTGCCACAAAGTTTTGTCGCCGAAAGGCAAATTATACAAATATTAAGTAATGTTTAGCTTAGAGCGTCTGCGAAGGACCAGTAAGTTATTATATAAGATATTTAAGCTAGAATTTAAGCATTTTTTGTCTAGCCTTTAATTTAGAAACTAAGAATATAGAAAGAAAATAAAAAAATGTTTAAAAAAAAAAAAAAAAAAAAAAAAAAAAAAAAAAAAAAAAAAAATGGTGCGAGTTGTTTGTTTTAACTTGGGTAAGGAAAACAGTGAGTTGGGTAAACAAAATGTTAAAGGATCATAAAATTGCAGGTGCGCATTTTAGGATTCTCAAAAATTTAGTTTGAAGGTTGATCTGGTCCGCACATTAGGATCCAGGGGTTTATGCGTGTTTAACATATGGTTCGTTTATCACGCATTGGATTTTTAAGTTGAATTCATCATCATCATCATCATCATCAGCCATACAACCGGGATCCGGTCTTGGCCTTATTTAACAAGTCTGACGGTTGTTAAATTTTGCACAATAATTTGTTTTTCCGGGCAAGGTTATTAGCATTGCGCCAGATAAGTTGAATTCAATATGAGAAAATTGACCGTTTAATTTAATTTG
This sequence comes from Microdon myrmicae, assembly GCA_963931805.1. Lineage (NCBI taxonomy): Eukaryota > Metazoa > Arthropoda > Insecta > Diptera > Syrphidae > Microdon > Microdon myrmicae. The sequence continues at coordinate 51,975,757 of OZ007497.1, read as the reverse complement.
TTTGATATTGAATTGGAATGACGATGTTCAATGTATGGGGCAATGTTAGGGCTTGCAGAGCGTTTCATCCTTTAAGTCCATGGTTTTGCGTGTACCGCAATTAATGGTGGAGACTGGCTCAAAAAAGGTAGGTATTAAGGGGTAGAGGGTTTTGCACTTAACAGCGGCACCCCATTCGTCGAGCCATTTTCCAACTTCCTCGAAATCACTGAAGTGCTGCTCTGCAAGCGCGTGCCCCATTGATGCGAAGAGGTGATAGACAGATGGCGCCAAGTCTGGGGAGTACGGCAGGTGCAGAAGGATGTCCCATCCAAGCGATTTCAAGGTGTCTCACTAGTTTAGCTGTGTGAGACGGCGCGCTGTCGTGTCACAAAATCACATCTTTCGATTAATGTGTGGTTTAAATTAAGCATTTGCTGCTGATAGCGTTATGTATTAACAGTTTCACCGGGCTTCAAGAGTTCATAATACATAATACCGCTCTGGTCCCACCAGACACAGAGCATGGTATACTTGCCGAAGCGATTTGGCCTTGGTGTTGAAAGACCGTCTTCGCCAGGTGACAGCCACGATTTTTTCCACTTCGGAATTTCAAAATAAATCCATCTTTCGTCACCCGTCACAATTCGATGCAAAAATGATTTCCTTTCGTGGCGTTGAAGCAGCATTTCACAAGTGACTTTGTGATTTTCCATTTGACGTCCATTAAAATCGTGTGGGAACCATTTATCGAGTTTATTGATCTTCCTCATTATTCGTAAACGTCTGCTGATTGTTTCTTGTGACACATGTAATGCTTCTGCTGATGGCCGTTGAGTTTGAGTTGGGTCATCATCCAATAACTCCTGCAATTGCCCGTCTTCACATTTTTGTGGTCTACCAGAGCGCTCAGTGTCTTTCACATTGAAATCACCACTTTTAAATTGTCGAAACCATGTCTCACATGTTCTAATTGAAGCAGCGTGTTCACCATTTGTTTCTACCAACAAACATTCTAAATTCTCCTTGCATAGGGTAGCACAAAATTAATCACTCTATAGGAAGATGTTGGGCTCCTCGATAGTATAGTGGCTAGTATACCCGCCTGTCACGCGGGAGACCGGGGTTCGATTCCCCGTCGGGGAGCCTCTGGCGCAAGACTTAATGACCTTGCCCGGAAAAAACAAATCATTATGGAAAATTTAACACGCCTCAGGACTTGCTAAATAAGGCCAAGACCGGTTCCCGGTTGTAGTGCTGATGATGATGATGATAGGAAGATGTTATAATTTTTGCCAATGGCGTCGTACGACAATCATATTTGACATTTGTGAAGTAGAAAAAGTTGTAAAGGTCCAAATAAAGATTTCCATCACTCAAAACCTTTTTTTTTATTTCGTAAAAAAGTAATACAAAACAAAAATTGAATGATTAATTTGACGCCACCCTGTCCTAATAAGCGAACCATCATTGTGATAGTGTGGTGGTATTTACCAAGGGCGTCACCACGGACGCGGGTTAAGCGAAATACCCCACAACACTTAATAGCGCACTAACTTGTTCCGAAAGGAAAAGGAGTAAAACCAAACACACAGTCACAAAAGCAAACCAAAGTAAAACGCTGGAGTTATTGTTTAAAACTTTATTAACGCCAATGTCCTTAAGCGATAAACTGCGACACAGATTCGGTCTTTTTTCTGTTCTTAAGTATTACACAGTTGCATGGATTTACACTTTTTGTTGCTCATTAGTATTACGCGGTTACATCGATTCTAACTTATTATTGATCTTATTATTAACACAGTTCCTTTTAACCGCAACTGATATTACACTGGCGCACCGATTTAGACTCTTATTGTTCTTATCCTTAACATGGGTTTCCTTTTAACTGCAACTACCTTTGCCGCCGCGTGCGGTGGCGATTCTTAACAGCGACAGGAAAGATTACTCGTTGTACGACGTATCACGAGTTGGCTAAGACACCTGATCAGAGGAAACAATTTGAATATAACGTTAAACCTTGCAGCACTTAATGTCCTCGACTACTCTCCTTGCGATAAGAAAACTGACTCCTCGTAAGTTGCGCGACGCTGACCCAAACTCACTGAGTGAGAGGGGTTTCCGCTCATGCCATGGCAGGGAAAAGCAATCTTTCCTTCGTCCCAACGACCAATGAGAAACCGATTCGCGTCGCATTGGAGGGTTCCCATAGACATCGTCTAGATAGGTTGAATGTATTTACCTTGGAAAGAAACACAAACGAAACATGCGTTGGGTGAAGGAAGAGAAAACCATCCTGCAGCTGTTCAAATAAATAAACGTGCCTGGAGGCTGGCTGTATTGCCATCATAAACGATAGAGGAACGTTTTTTTCCCTGTTGATGTTAAGTCAACAGAAACTTCGCCTACGATGGCAAGGGTCTAGGATGGTTGGGTGCATGTTTGTTTTAGAAAAACGGATCGCGGGACATGATGATTGGTATGATTGTTTGAATAACAATCATAGTCGTGTCCAATTCGATGATCGGTTATCGGTTAGCGACCGATCATGGGAAATTTGGCTGCAGCTGTTGAAATGGATTTTGCGGATTTTGCATGGGGAATCGGGTGCGCTTGCGGGCTTTGCATGGTTGCGAATGTGTGTATATTTCAGGTTTGAATGGGGAGTTGGGTTGAGGTGACGAGCTGTTAGCGGTCAAGATTGGTTGGCATGTGGGTTGGTTCTCCATGTGGTATAGAGAACCCACACAGCTTTACAAATGGACTTGCCAATAGTACTTGTCCTTAACCATAGGAGTAAGTTACTTGATCGTAATGGGAAGGTAAGTAGTGGCGTTCAATCGAACCGCCACAATAGAATATAAAAGAGAACTAAGACCGTAAGGTAATTTTTATGATATAAGTCACCTTATGTTCATCCTAGAGTGTCCGCGAAAAAAGGATACAGACACGTGTTTTATGAACTTATAGCGTTTGGAATGATAGTGAAGAACGCGTAATTCGAACTGACGCCATGACAGTTAGAATCACCAAACATTGAACCAATGCGTAACCTATCAGGCTACTGGCCTTGCTTACAATTCGATTTTTAAACTCAAATAGATTCCACTGATGTGAATTGTTATGTTATCGCTATGTTATACGGCTCTGATGCATTTTCTTATACGATTTTCGTTCGGTGTTCTTCACTATTTGCTTGTGTATTGTGTGTGTATCTGATAGAGACACCACACTACTCCCTCCTCAGTAACTTTGTTACGATCAGCTTCATGTGCGAACGACGGAGCGAACGAGAGAACGTCAGAGCAGGCGAGTGTGCTTGTGCTCTATGCGGAAGTCGTGATCGTGTCGTGAAGCTCTATTTTACTATAGGGAAGTGTGTGCTGTGTGCACAGATCACGTCAGTGAGTCACCAATTATAGCGTTTGGAATGATAGTGAAGAACGTGTTATTCGAACTGACGCTATGACAGTTAGAATCACCAAAAATTGAACCAATGCGTAACACATCAGGCTACTGGCTGTGCTTACAATTCGATTTTTAAACTCAAATATATTCCATTGATGTGACTTGTTATGTTATCGCTATGGTATACGGCTCTGATGCATTTTCTTATTTGATTTTCGTTCGGTGTTCTTCACTATTTGCTTGCGTATTGTGTGTGTATCTGTTAAAGACGTCAGAAACTATTTCGGATATGCCAAAATTGATTGCTCGTAGGCGTGTGACAGATGTTTGGCTAGCCAGCTTGACAAGTTCTTGGCAATTTTTGCTAAGACAATACTTTCTGCTAACATACCTCCCACTAAACTGTCTTCTGTCATAGTGTATTCTGGCGAAGGTAGTCTTATTAGAACTCATTTTTAGGGAATGATGAGGTGAAAGCAGCCTAACCTTTTACAAAGGATATGAACCACTTTGGGCTTCTCGATAGTATAGAGGTTAGTATACCCGCCTGTTACGCGTGAGACCGGGGTTCGATACCCCATCGGGGAGCCTCTGCCGCAAGACTAATGACCTTGCCCGGAAAAAACAAATCATTATGGAAAATTTAACCATAGGACTTGCTAAATAAGGCCAGGACCGGTTCCCGGTTGTTGTGCCGATGATGATGATGATGATGAACCACTTTAGGGAGATGGGAGCTAACATACAAGTCTGTGCTTTCAACCCGGCGAAGGCCAGGACGATCCTTGTCCCTGTTCAATCCAAGTTGACATGCAGCCTCCACGTGACACCCCTTGGATAGCTACTTTGGCACCCGCCAAGTAGTGAACCAATGCATGCAGCGACATCCCGAGGAAGGTTGGCGCAAGGTTATTAACGTTGTCCAGTAAAACAAATTATTATGAACACTGTAACAAGTCTCGGATAAGGACCGGATACCGGTGGAGAGACTTGCTAAATGAGGCCAAAACCGGATCCCGCTTGTAGTACCGATGATGATGATGATGATGAACCACTTTCCTCGTTTAACAAAGTAACATTGCAAAATGTAGTCATTGCTTCCTAGAAACAATAGATACCAATAATTCCGAAGTTATGACACATCGAGTCGACAAACTACTAATGAATAGCTAGTATTTCTGAAGTATGGGTTAAAATAAAGCAAAGCACTTAATTAGGTAGCAACAAATTACAACGGATAACAAAGCATCGTCTATTGTGTTGTAAAACAGCGTTATTGGACCAATTGCTCCAATTTACCAGGAGCATATTATTAACTATAGAGTGAGAGTAAAGTGGATTGAATGTATGTTCCATATCCACAATTAAAGTCACGTAACCCAGCACAAGACGATTAAAATGTTAATTTACCAGACCTCCTCTCCATTTTCGTTGCGACATATTAATGAAACTTATCTTATTTGTCTTGATTGTGACACTGCTGTACAGCAGTAGCGTTTCTCAGGAAACTTCATTAAAAATGTGCCCCACCCGCGGTGTGCCCTGCAACAGTGCTACTAGCAAACATGTCTATGACTAATTGTCTATGAAGCACTTTTGTAAGCTACACCTGGGCAAACTCAATACGATCAACACACCGTTGTATCGGCGGCAATGTGGCACACATTCGGCGGTACTGCCCGCCCGTGCCTTTGGAATCGAACTTTATTCAATTAAAATTCTCTCCCGTGTCTGGAGCCTTTGTTTCTCATCTGTGGCATTTTTAATGCCAAAACTTTCTGTAATTATGGAAATAATAACGACAAATGGTGGAAATGGAAAACTTTCACAATTTCTTCGCATAGATTTTCCCTCGCGTTCCCTCTTCGTTCACCGGTTCACACACTGTCGTTTCGATTCGGAGTATGGCTAATTTCTTGGCAATTTAGTTCCAAAACAAAATGGCGTAACATTGTTGGAATACACGTATTAAAATCGAATCACTTTTAGGATTACCTCTGGCTGAATCACTTTTTGAAGATTTGCTAATGATTTGCGTGAATCTGTGCCACTTGAGACTTTACTCTGGCAAATGAAAGTACCTGGATTTAGGTGAATTATAAAAATAAAACAAGACGTCAATTCAAAACCACCATTCAAGGAAAGGGAATGGAATGGCATATGTGACGGAATTGGCATTAAATCACGTTTCGCATGAAAATCGGTTGAATTGGTCATTGTGATTCGCAGACGAGGAATTTAATTACACAACAGAAGGAAAAATGTGTATGGGCAAGTTTATTGGCAGTGGCCAATCGCACGGATAATCAAAGTAGTGTTACAGGGAACGTAATACCAGAATAAGTAGTCAGTCTGCCGACAACACTCATGGCACATAATGTTGGTGATACGTTAAGACTCTACAAAGCCCGCCTGTTCGCTGGTCAGCAATTTAAATGAGTCAGTTTATAGCTTGCTAGCCAATTGGTGTTGGAAACTTGACTTCCGGTTGAAAGTTGTTTTGTAAACATTCCATGAAGAGTGGAGGCATTTGGAAAACACGTGTTCTAGGGTCAGGAAATTGTATGTTAAATAAAGATAAATAGTATATTAACTGCTTCCAAGAGAATCGTCACACTTAAATACAATGGCCTATTTAGCACGTGTGCTTCTAAATTAGTTTGGCTTGGCTTTTCTCTTAGGAATAATAAAGCGTGTGTGTCATGCAACGCTTCTTCTGTCTTGAAAGCAAGATCGTTTGAAAATGGACCACGCAGTTTCATGTTAGTTACTTAAAAGACACATTTTAAGCTATTAAGAATAGAGAGCGGATAGAGAATGGAAGCATCGAAGTGCATTGGTTTGGCATGCCTGGATATTATAATGACGAAGAAACACATTATCAGGCAGAACTTTTAACATTCATCTGATACGACTAAAGAACGATTGCCTTTGTTTATCCCCACGTCTGAAGTTCATTTTCAAGGTAACCTGGTGCGTATAGTTTTATACTGCACCTTATCTGTCTCTATTTGCAGGGGGAAACTAAATTTCAACGTGGGCTGACGCCATATCAGATAGCGCTAAGTTGACAAGGAATCGTGCAATAGTAAATTAATAAAATTAGATTTATCCTGGGGGGATGGCAGCGAACACACAGGGCAAAGTCTCTGATTTCTTTCAACCCAGCCAAGGCCAGGACGATCCTTGTCCCTGTGTAATCCAAGTTGACATGCAATCTCCACGTGACACCCCTGGATAGCTACTTTGGTACCCGCCAAATAGTGAACCAATGCATGCAGCGACATCCTGAGAAAGGTTGGCGCAAGGCTAATAACCTTGCCCGGAAAAAACAATTATTATGGACAAATTTAACAAGCCTCGGATATGGACCAGATACACGGCGACGACCCCGGAAACGAAAATGGCTAAACGATTTAAGAATTTTCTCATGGAACGTCCGATCACTATATACAGAGCTCGAGCTACACAGCAGCTAGCCGATGCCCTCTCCGAATATAAGGCTGACAACAGCATTACAAGAAATAAGATGGACGGGGAGTGGTGTAATTAAAAGAAACGAGTATGACATTTATTACAGCTGTCATGCAAAACATCATGTGCTCGGGGTAGGCTTTCTAGTCAGCCAAAAACTGAAGCCTGCCATTACCGGCTTTAATGCAATGAACGAAAGGCTATGCACTCTTCGCGTGCGAGGCAAGTTTAAAAACATAAGCTCCAAATGTTCACGGACCTTCAGAGGAGTCCCCTGACGAGTACCCCGAAAGGCATTACACAAAATTGTATCATATAATTTAGAGTGCCCATGTAGAGCCAGTAAATTATTTTAAGAATAAGAAAAGATTGTAAAATCATTTTAGTCCTAAGTCAACATTTGTTAAATTGTTGTACAACAAATGCGTTATTCAACAACAACAAAAGTCCCATGACGACGGAAAAGGAAGAATACTACGAGAACGTCGAACGGGCCCTCAATGCCTGCCCAAGATACGATGTGAAAATCGTTCTTGATGATTTGAATGCGAAAGAAAATAGGTCGGGATCTGATTTTCAGGCACTACGTAGGTACCCATAGTTTGCATGAGAACACTAATGACAATGGACTACGAGTCGTCGAACTGGCAGCATCAAAAAACTTGGACGTTGCAAGTACCAGGTTTCCGCGTAAAGATATTCAAAAAGCCATCTAGGTATCACCTGATGGAGCCACTCGCAACCAAATTGACCACGTGTTGATAGATCGCCGCCACTCCTCGAGCCTGACGACGGTACGAACGTACCGAGGTGCCAACGTCGACTCGGATCACTATCTTGTTGGTACAGTTTTCCGAGCGCCGATTGCCTTACGGAGACGTATTGCATCCGCGGATCAGGTTCGAATCAACACGGTTGCCTTACGCAATGAGAATACCAGTAACACCTTTGGTCATGCGCTAAGACTCGCCTTCGAAGAGCTCGACGCAGGAAGAGTAAGTCCTGGAGCCAAATGCCGGGCGTAGAAGAGAAATGGATACGCCTTAAGAATACTGTCTTTAGTACTGCCAACTTCATCTTAAGCAGTAGTCGTAGAGATCGGAGAGACTGGTTTGATGATGAGTGCCAACTAGCAACTGAACGTAAGAATGCTGCATAGCGGGCAATGCAGTGGTCTCATAGGAGGCGGGTACGCGAGGAGAAATACAAAGATCTCAGAAGATCTGAAAAAAGACTTCACAGACAAAAGAAAAGTGCCTGGGAAAAATACCTTGTCTGTGAAATAGAGAAAAGAAGAAAGCGAGGTCCGCACCATGCGCGAAACTTCTACCAAATAATCCGCAGTATGACGCGGTTCACAGCACGCTGCACTTACTGCAAGGATAAAGAGGGTAATATGATCAGCGATCCTGAAGGCATTCTGGGGCGATGGGAAGCGCAATTCGAAGAATTGCTAAATGGTCAGCTAACAGAAAAAATGGAGGCTCCACCAATGCAAGATCAAGAACAAATGCTGCCACCACCAAGCATTGAGGAAAAATTAAAAGCCATAAGACAGCTCAAATCAAATAAAGCCCCTGGGGCTGTGAGCATACCAGCTGAGCCGAGCAAACAAGGAGGGACAGCGTCACATCAAGCAATTGATGAGATCGTGGTGCACGTATGGGAGCAAGAGGAGATGACGGAAGATCGTCGCGGAATAATTTGCCCCAACCATAAGAAGGGAGATATCACAGTGTGCAGCAACTATAGGGGTATAACATTGCTGAGTATCGCCTATAAGATACTCTCCTCTATCCTACAAGATCGGATAGCCCCATGCGCTAACGTCATCATTGGTCAATATCAGTGTGGCTTCATCCCAGGCAAATTAGCGATTGAGCAGATATTCATCTTTAGGCAGGTGATGGAAAAATGTCTGGAATTTAAGAGGCCATTATAGCATATATTTATGGACTTTAAGGCCGCCTACGACAGCATAGCCAGGGTAGAACTATATACTGACATGAGAGAGATCGGCATTCCAAACAAATTGATACGACTTTGTAGGTTGACCATGACCAACATAACTAGTCAAGTAAAAATAGCGGCATTGCTGTCCAAAGCAATAAACATCTTTAATGGACTCCGACAAGGGGACGATTTGGCCTGCTTCCACTTCAACCTGGAGTTGAAGAAAGCAATCCGTGACTCTGGCGTTGCAACAAGAGGGACTATTGTCACCAAGTCCAGCCAGATACTTTCCTACACAGATGACATCGACATCATCGGTAGATCCGATTCAGGCGTAGAGAACTCCTTCACCCAGATTGAGCAGGCGGCACAAAAACTGTGACTGCACATTAATGAGGGAAAAACTAAGTACATGGTGGCAACTTCTGCGAAGAGAAGACCTAACGTTGGTCAAACTATCAGGGTAGCGGGCCACGGATTTGAAGTAGTGCAATCCGTTAACTACCTTAGGTCAATAGTGTCAGCCGATAACAATATGGAAGAAGAAATACGCGGGCAGCTGATAAAATCCAACAGAGTCTACTATGGTCTATCAAGGGTCTTTAAATCCCGAAATTTATCCAGAACAGCCACGCTACTACTGTATAAGACCATGGTCTTACCAGTACTCATGTATGGATCCGAGATCTGGATGTTCAGTAAAAGGCACTCTGAACTCTTAGCCGCGTTCGAGAGGAAGGTATTAAGGAGAATTGTTGGCCCCGTATGTGAGGGAGGACGATTCCGGAGACGCTACAACGTTGTAAGAAAAATTAAGGTCGGTAGACTCCGGTGGATGGGACACTTAGATCGAATGCGCGAAGAGGAGCCTGCCCAGAAAGCCCTTTGTGGCAGGATGTGTGTAAAGAGACAGCGCGGCCGATCTTGTCTGCAATGGAGGGTTGGCGTAAACCAGGACGTCCAGAGCCTGGGAATGCCAAACTGCTCAATAAGGCCAAGATCGGATCCCGATGGCAGTGCCGGTGATGATGATGATGATCTATATGGTGAAGCTACGATGAGTGAAGGTCAAATGATATAAATTCTAACTTGACGTTTGTAGCTCTGGAATATAATAGGCGTGCCAGTCGAAACTCAGCTTGTGTTGCATGAAAAACATACTTGATCGCATCCAATTCGCTCGTCATTTTCGATATATGTAGTATTATTAATTTACAACCTGTCATTCCGTGTGCATGAGTTGTTCAAGGTGGGACAAAATTTATCATCCAATTTTGTTTTTGAATTACTCTTTTACTAAATAAAAAAAAAAGATTTTGAGTCATGGAAATCTTTATTTGGACCTTTACAATTTTTTCCGTTAAGTGGAAAAGGTGATATCCGTCAAGTGGCTACCGCCAGTGTTGATACACATTTGTACCCGTTTTATCACATTTTCCATGACTCTCCACAAGATTGCCGGTGATAACTGTTCGCATTCCTGTCCAATATTCTCCTTAAGTGCTGCGATTGTTTGAGGATTGTTGGCATAAACCCGCGACTTCAAGTAGCTCCAAAGAAAGATGTCTGGGATCGTAAAATTGGGCGATCTTGCTGGCCATGCCAAATCGTTAAAACGGGATTATGCGACAAGGAATCGCTTCCTTCACAACATCCATTGTGGCTCGTGCTCTATGTGCGGTTGCAGCGTCTTGTTGAAACCACATGTTTACCAAACCCCGCTCACCCAATTCCGACAGTAAGAAGTGGTTTATCATGGTCCTGTAGCGTTCGCCAGTAACAATGACCGTATTGCCGATAGCGTCCTCAAAAAAATACTACCCAATCACTCCTCCCGCGTGAACGCCACACCACATAGTGGCTTTGAGTGGATGTAATGACTCTTCGTGCATTACAGGGGGATTTTCAGAGCCCCAGAAACGAAGACTTTGCTTATTGACGTAACCGTTTAAGTGGAAATGCGCTTCATCGTACATGATGATTTTCGACACAAAATCGTCCTCTTCGTTGTTGAGATGAAGGATGGCTTGACGAGAATTCACATGCCCTCTATTGCTTGTCTGTTTGTATTCTGCAGCTGTGACTTCACGAATGTCAAATATGATTGACGTACGACGCCATTTGCAAAAATTATAACATCTTCCGAAAGGGTAATTAATTTTGCGCCGCCTTGTATAAGAGATGGATCTCGATGAGCAACGTTTACGCCATTGCATTCTATTCTGTTTTAAAATGTAAAAAAAATTGCTGCTCAAGCTCTACATTCTAATCTGTTTTCAAATGTAAAAAAAATGCTGCTTAACTGTCAGTCATTCAACAGTAAAATAGTACTTTGCGAGATTTCGTAAAGGAAATCTTAGTCTTGAGGCGGCTCCACCTTCAGGCGTAGTAAAAAACCTTCCTGACGAAAAACTTTATCCACTGGATAAAAATCTATCTCAAACTCAGGGAGATCTTGCAGAACAGTTAGGAGTTTCTCACTAAGCAGTATCAATCAATCCGTGTATAAGTATCTTTTTCAATAAAGTTGAATTTGAAATAAAAAGCCGAGGGTCTACTGGCACACGTATTATATTCCGGAGCTACAATCGTCATTTTCAATTTATTTCCTTTGACCTTCACTCGTCCTGGCTATTACAAGCATTATTATGGAGGTTTAGTCTACTGTAGAGGTTCTAGTGTGTAGTTAAATATAGAGGAGATACTGCCACCTAAGGCACGAATGTTGCACTGGTCGAGGCGAGACTCTCACGTTATTGCAATGGCTTGTCACAAACACCAAGATCACTTCGGAACAGGGTGTAACTCGAGGCCCTTAATTGATAAACCCAAACGACCGCATATTGTAGCATTATAGCAGCAAAATCGCCACAGAAAATCGGATGACATCCAATTAAGCGCATTCTTGAAGTCTGATGTTTGATCAATTTTTCGACCAGTCGTGCCTATATGACACCAAAAACATAACTAATACTGACTTGTAAATGGTTTAAGGCATAGATTAATGAATTTACTTATCCCCACAGAAAATATTCAAGAGGCTTGGAAAAAATTGGCTATTCAATAAAACTAACATCATCATTATTGATTAATGGGTGTTAGCTCTTTTTAAAGCTCACGCGTATTCATAATGGATTGGATGTGACGACTTTAAAACTGAAAATTGCAAATTTCAAAGATTCATCACGTCCGCACACAATATGTGCTGTCTCTCGACTTAATTAAAAGGGATGCTTTCTCGCAATGGATGGAGGTATATAGACAAGTCGCAGCACAGCCAGTTCCCGACTGGTCACACTTGGTGGAATACGAACGACCCGAATTCCCTTGGTGGAAATCGAAAAAAGGGCAACGCGTATAATGATCCGCATGTTTGGAAGATATAGAAGTCCTAAAAATGTTGATGAGAAATATCGGAATTTTGCGGAATGGTACCTTCCTACGTTCACGTCAGGTGTTCTAGAAGTTTCACCTAAGATTTTCGACCAATATCGTAACCGCGTTCATGTGTCACCGCGAGTCTTGACACATATTCTAATGTACCTAAAAATGCTGTGGCTCATGTGTATTCCTGTTAGTTAATTAAACCTCACACGGTTACAATTATTCAAGATGTTCTATTTCCAATAACGTTCTTCACGGAGTCTGATCAACACCTCTGGGAAAACAACCCGCATGAATTTATTCGAATAAATTTCAACATTTTTGAGGATTTTGTTTGTCCAGTTCCTGCAGCACAAATGTTTCAACACTCATCAGGTAAAACGCGAAATGATGCAGGTTATTACATCTCCAAACGCTGATGATAAACAAGAGAATGGAGCACTTCATGTAATTGGAACTCTGGCAGATGTGCATGTATATTTCCTGAGTTTCAATCGGGCTGGACATATGCGAGCGCGTACGGATTGGGTGGTTCATTACTCTTGTGAAATAAAACTAACTTCTGCTTTATATTTGAATGGTTGTTTTGTTTGTAATCGGCGGAAAATAAAATAAAATAATAAATACTTTCTATTTTTCCCATCTTACAAACTCCAATATAACAACACCAACATTTCAACGTTAACATACAAGTCGAACAACAGCCTAAATAATAATATTGATCTCATCATTAATAAACGAAAGCTAGTAATTTTACCAAATAATATTAAATTTAGCAAATCCAAATTACAGTTCACTTTTCAACATCCAAGGTTGTTTCATTTGTCTTAATTCTGCAGAATTCACCGCAGGTAAATCAAGGAATTTTATAATCGGTCCCAGTATCTCGGTTGAGGACATCATTCGGATCCTTTTTTAACGATGTTGCAGGAACTTTTCACGACCTACGCTAAAGAACTTAGAGACGCCCCGCGTACAATGAAAGAACCTCAAGAAGAGGACGAATGCCCATCAAGCAGAACAGTCGAGAAGACCGTTCAATGGAATCTAAACGTGTTGAAAACAGATCCAACCACAGAGCTAGAAGCTCTCACGGCAAGGAAAGCGGTCAGTACCAAAGAAAAGTTTTGTCAACAAAGGCACATCTGGTCCTATACCTGCAAATATCAACCCAAAAATCGAATTGCAGATGAATAGAGCCAAGAACCTCAGGAATTGCGATTTTCACCGCTTCATCTACCTCCGATCCTGAGCACATCTGTCACGTGCTTGGAGTTCCTCGCTTCTCGCCGCCTGGACGAAATGCTCTGGGGGCACCCTCGTAACACCGCCCAGGCACATTGCTGCCACGGGGGCACCACTTCAATAGAGTCGGTGTCTAAGCTGGACTTACGGTAACAGGTTTAGGGAGTATAGAAGATGAGGAATAGGAAAGATGCCGGCACCCTTCGAGAAGGCATATCAACGGAAAATGAATTGTGAACACGTGGTCCAGGCACCAGTCGAGGAAGAAAGGTACCTGGCTTTGGGATTATTTCATCCCGCGGCACAATGGAACGAAGGCTTCTATTGATCAGCAGAGTATTCTTCCTGATAGCAACCCGGATGCGCAACCTTCTGGCTCTATCAAGTGCCAGTTGTAATTCAACAGGATATGCCGCAAGGTGTTCAACCACAACACCATCAAAACCTGAGCAACTATGCTGTTGCAAAAGGGAATCACATGCGGTCACAGCACCCACAACAACAATTGCAGCAGCATAGACATTGTGATGACAATCATTATGAAGATGATGGTGGTCCACAGACAATGACTGCACCTTATGACCGCAGTCCAGATTCAGCTTTTAAGAGTTACGCTCAGCGACTTTAACGTCGGATATGCGAATCGGCTGATGGCAACTACAAATGCCAGAGCATCCAACAATACCGGAGAATCAATTTCCACGAACTACCATCAAGGGAACAATACAATCCCTTCTGATCTGATGGGAGGTTCAGCGAAGTCTGGCAAATCAAGCAGCACCTCGTCTTCTTCTAGTCCTCAAGGCCAGCAAGATCATCTCTATTGTGGCCATTATAACAATTACCGAAGTCATCATCATCAACACAATCACTCAACCAGTGGATCAAATACTCCGCCAGACAATGTGGCCAACGTCAATCTCAGCTCCCATCGAGAAATTTGCGCAACGCCAAGCAGTGGCATTAGCGGCGTAGATGGGACAAATCCCCAACTGCAACAGCATCAGGCACAGTAACCACCATCGATTCGAAACGCAGATATTCCTATGCAGTTGGCGACAACTCTAACACTTCTAATATTGGCACAGGCTGGCCATATTCAGAAGATGATGAAAACACATTACACGGCCGACTTTAACCCAACTAAGCGGTCTTTGGGCTGAATCAACAGCTCCATCTAGTGCACCTAGATTTCAACTATTTCTAAATGGCCACATTTCCAACCAAGGACAAACACAAACACTTCAACATATTGGCGACCACATCGCTCAATTACCATTCATGGATTTACGATTCAACATAGGACTACGTCCAGGATATTCATACTATATTTATGGATCTACGATCGAACATGGGAGTACGTCCAGGATATTCTTACTCTACTTACGGATTTACGATCCAACATGGGACTACGTCCAACATATTGATACTTTACTTATGGATTTACGATCCAACGTGGGACTACGTCCAACATATTGATACTCTACATACGGATTAACGATCCAAAAAGAGGACTACGTCCAAGAAGGTCATCGATGACACAGAGGAATTCACGATCCAAAAGAGGACTACGTCCAAGAATTTTATCGATTACACCAGGGATTTACGATCCAACCAGCATTCAACATTAAACGCACAAATCACACAACAAACTAAATAGAAACCAATTCAACCAATGGGACAACACAAATACAGATCACATCGTTGCCGCGGCTGATGCGGCAAATATCGCCTCTCAGGCAACCCCTCCACAACATCTCGGAGAATATCAACAATAAACAACGACGGCCTTATCTCAAGCTGCAACGTTAGCAATCAATGGCCAACTGGGCCTTCGGTCGCACACACACACACACACACACACACACACACACACACACACACACACACACACACACACACACACACACACACTAACACTGATAACTGAGTACGAATTATTTGAAAACAATAACTCATTATC
Organism: Microdon myrmicae; assembly: GCA_963931805.1. Classification (NCBI taxonomy): domain Eukaryota; kingdom Metazoa; phylum Arthropoda; class Insecta; order Diptera; family Syrphidae; genus Microdon; species Microdon myrmicae. The sequence goes on along the minus strand of OZ007497.1, from coordinate 51,960,351 downwards.
TTTTATAACCTAATCAATTAATAGAATCAATATATAGTATTACAATATAATTAATTTTGCCACCCTAACGTTGTACCGTACCGGTTCATGAGCAACACGAGTATTAAAGCCTCTGTTCTCAACCACAAGTACTGTTATAAATAATTTTAACAATTAAGATTTAACACACAAAACTTACCCCTGTGTGTCTTGAGTTGATCAGCTTACCGGACTGGAATCTCTTATCAGCTTACCGGACTGGAATCTGATGTCTAAATTCAACCCAAGTTATTTTTGTTCTTCACTTCAATTCATTACATTCAGTTAAATCAATAGTTAAATCAATTATATTTTTTTTTCGCCTCAATTCTATATTTTTCTCTTATTATTACATTCAGTCAAATCAATAGTTAAATCTATTATATTTTATATTCACATTCTGTTAAATTAGTTATTCCAATTAAAAACCATATATATTTTATATTTTCAATTCGCACACACACACGATTCTTTTCTTTGAAAATTATTTTATATTCAAATTTGCATAATTCGAAATTTACACGCACACACGACTTCTCGGCGACCTTTCACTTTCACGGCTCTCTTAACAAGAAGGAAGCAATCTCGTGTATTTCGCCACATATCCTTTTTCGTTCCGCTTCCACGATAGTTATTTCTAGGACGCGGCGGAATTGGCTAATAGGGGGGGCGACTATGGCTAATAAAAGGAAAATGACTATTGTAATGTAAGTGGGGTTTTAAATGGGGTTTATTTAAATTATCTACTATTGTATTTTATTTAAATTATCTACTATTGTATTTGGGGATATTCTATTGTAAAGGGAAATTCGTGATTTGGAGGGAAGGGAAGGATATGTATAAAAAGACACGAGATGTTAATTATTTCAAAGGGGGATTAATTGAACTTTAATTATATAACAGTACCAACCGCCACCAACCACGGCGCTGGCATGCCCCCCGATGACAACAACAAGGGAAAGGTTCACTATGGTTCCATTGTCGCCGGCCCGGAAAGATGTTGCAGTACAGCAACATGAGCAAACAACAATGAATTTAAATGTTGTATGGTTAGATCCAATATCTAACCAACTCGGTTGCAGCCTATAGCAAGAAAAGATTCTTCAGAGGGGTACCATCATCTAATAGCGTTACTGATACCACTGGCCAACAACTCCCATATCACCACTAATATCTGGTAGAATTCCACATTTAGAAAGAAAAGAAAATGAGTTCACGTCCATTCACTTACAAATAATCGGAAATGAATGCGATACCAAAACTGATTATAAGTCCGATGTTCATCAACATCCAACATCCAACAACCTGATGACGATAAACTACACCAACGATCATCGTCATCTGTAACTCCAAGGAAAACAACAACATCTGCTCTTCAGCGTTTTTGAAAGAGACAGACTCTAGTTATTAACCTCAACAACGCTTCAATAAGACAAGGTGGAGAAACCTGTTGTTTGGAATCATCAACCAGCGATTTCAAGCAAGAAGAGTTTGAAGTGCTGTTGCGGTGCGAAGGAGGATACCGTGCTTGTTTTTTGGGTTTGTTCTAGCGCATTCGGCACTTTATTTTGTGTGCCGTTGTTGTTTTTTAAATTACTAAAAGTGGCCGTTAATGTGGTAAATTGATAAAGGAAGGTACTTGTTCCTTTTGTTACCTTACTTAAATTCTTGTGTTTTTCCTTTGCTGCTACACACGCTGCATCGGTTCTTTTTGCTGTATCGTCGAGGATTCTTGACGCAGAACATAAGTAGTGATACGAAAAAATACTTTGTGGATCATTTTGGTAACTAGAACACGAATGTTAAAACGCCGATTGAGCGGAAGGTGATGAAGTTGTAGCGTCCTACGAACGCACAATTCCGCCCAGGTAAGGTTCCAAACCTTCAAGGAACTTACTTACCTTATCCAGTACACGTGCCCACAGACACGTGTCCCCAAAGCTCTTAATCAGGCCTGTAACAAGGGCATAGGAAGCTGAAACAATGTTGAACCCGACATCAAAAAAACAAGGAACTTAACGTTCAAAAACTTTCAGCAGCGAGTCAACGCATCCATTCATAGTATGCAAAAACAATTCCAGATTACAGGCCATAAATCTTCCATCCAAAGCATCTGCACGATGTACCAGGAATTGCATTTTCGGTAGATAAATAACAACGGATGCATACGCTGGCAGCTAAACGCAAGAAAGCATATCGCCTATCCGCGGCCAAAATTGTAAACAACCGTAATTATCGCAACAAGATAATTCGGAAGATTTACAAGTCCAACGCCAACAAAGGAAATACTCCGGTCCCACGATTCCTTTGTAAAAATTTCACACCCATTAGAAGGATCTAATGGATTTCGGTTGTGTTTACAAAAGGCAAACAACCACGGGCTGTACGCCCGAAAAATCATCTCGGCCTTCGCGCCAGATGTTCTGTGCAAACAGAAGGCCGTGAAAAAGGAAATGCTATCACCAACGAAGAATGTATGCAAGATGACTTTCCCTTTCTCAAAAAACTATGAAATATCCCCGGGGATACGATAACATGCTGCTAACAGGAATCCGGAAATTCTGTTAGCAGGGGGAATAAGAAAATTTTTGGATAGAGATACAGATACGATCTGTATCAGGGCATTTTGTGAGGAGGAGAGATAGTCAGTCAGATTTTGATCGTCAACGAGACGACAATTCGGACGGCGAGGAAGTCATCGCGAGGAGGAGGTGAGAAATTGTTCGAGTAGCTGGTGTTCCAAGCGCGTATCTTAATTTAACTTAACTTCACTTAACTTCACTTAACGTAACTTAAGCGGGTGACTTGTGCTTCGTTCGTGTGGCTTACTGCTTTTTATTAAAACATTGTTGTGACATTCACCTTACCCGAAGTCATCATATTGCGTAACATCTAAACAATAAGTGTTATCAAAAAAATAAAAAGATTAAATGCAAAACAATCTTTGCGTTTCATTGTGCTGTTCGCTCCGTGTGATTCTCACCTTCTTACAAACAGTGTTCGGCGGAACACTAGAACAAACTAAGCAAAAATTCGCCAAAAAGTACCTCGTGTTGGAAGAAGCACAATAGTAAAACCCCTTGATGGAGTATATTTGTTTTATTTTGGCTTATATTCTGTTTTAGCATGAAGCTTCAATCAGTCGCGTTACAAGTTATCCGGATACCGCGAACGTCCTCTCCGCCCAACTTCGTTACATTTTGAATGTTTGTTAGGAGAAACCTTTGCCTGAATCTCTCAGTAAACCAGAAGTGGGATTATGTCGTTACTGTTTGTACGGCAATGCCCACACCTTATTGTACCTTTTCCCGTGGTTTATTTTGTAAAGATAAGTTAAATAAACTCATGCTGTAATTGCATAGACGACTTCAGCTGAATCACTTAATTAGTAGATCTCCATGTACAAAGTTAATTAAGCCTCTATCGACGACCTCTTCATAGATGTAGTATTATAATCTTTATTAGGCAGACAATTAAGGTCAGAGAAAGCCATTAATGCCCAATTATATCTTGCTCTTGAGAGGCACTTGCACTTATTTGGGTATGTAAGAGCCATCGGTAAAAGACTTGACTATTTCAACAGGAAGGGAGAAACTTCCGTTTGACATACATTTTGGGAATTTCATATCTAAAACCCATCAGACGAAAAGCTCACACCATAGAAAAAAAAGCACAAAAACGTTGCACAATTCCACCCACAGAAAACAAAAATCCAAACAAACAAAATCCACCCTACAAGATGCGGTTGGTATCTTTTTAGAAGACTTCGAATTTCAAATTTATTAGTCATCTTAATCACAGCTTTTAATCAGAAATACTCTTCAGATAGAAGATACTCTGTGTACTAGCTGCTTACAAGGAGAATAATTAAACAGATTCCATTTACCACAATATCCATTTCTATTTCAATTTGTAATATTGAAACAATCTTCTTCTGGCATGAAGCGGAAGGATTGTTTCATTAATCTTTTAGGAAGCTAACACACAGTATATACGCATAATTCTCGAGGAACTTTGATTATTCTAGAGAAAGGATTGCGTAAAGGCACTCATCAGCAATTGTGAAATTATGTTTTCCCCACTGTCTTGTTAATTTCAATCTTTCTGTTTGTTTGGAATCATATATGGCAAAATTAAGATTACAAGGAACTAAAGGACGCTGCGTACGATAGGAGAGGCAACTTACTAATGTTTGCTTATCGTTATTCCCGAAGGAGCTATTTCAGGAATCTGACCCAATTACTCAGTTATTGGTCGACTGTGTGCCTTTCTCAGGCTTTCTGCCTTTTCAAAATTGACTGTTTTGTTGATGATGCCAGAAGTTTCATTTGCTACATGGGTGCATTTGTGTTTAGAGAAAAATTAACATTTGCAGAGGGAAGTTGATTTAAAAGCGAACTGCTCATAAGTTCTGAAAAGGAAACAGACCTACAATAGCTGTGGTTATGGGTCATAGGAGATATATGTGGCGTATAGTTCAGTACAAAGTTTAATCTAGACATTTTCTCATTGCCTGATTTGGGGAGGTTCATATTTTTGGCACGGCTCCTAAATATGGAGTGGAAATCATATTCCTTCAAGTATTTCATGCCACTGCAAGATGGAGGATATGTCTCTGTCTACTGCTAAGACAGAGCTTAAAGATTTATAGGTGTCATTAACGACCAAGCGAACAACTAAATAATTTGGCGCCTTCGTGTAGTGTGAAACTTTCTGGTAAGTATAGCACACGAACGAATTTCTACCGAAATACCAAGAAGTAAGGGACAATTTAATAATGAAATTGTATGATTGAATGGTTGCCAAGAATACCTCGGAAGACTTAGTTCACTAGCAGTACCATTATAGTTATTTCCAAGATTAGCCAGTTTTCTTTCTTTTTGTGCACGAGCAATATAATCCTTTGGGATGGTGCACATCATTTTCTGTATTGTACGACATTTTTAATAACATTATCGTCTTATTAGGTTTATTTCATTTTATGTCCCGAAACATTATTTATTGATAATGTGTTCCGAGTCATAAAGAAGTTTTTGGATTGTTGTTTTAGTTCACGGTTTGCGCCACTTAAGCCCTATGAAGATTAGTGACAGAAATTAAATGTAATTAGATTGATGTATATGGTTATAGATATTTTTCACTTCAGAGTTTACTTCACCCTTCAAACCGTCTACCACGGTATTTACTTTCGAGGACTTTTTTTTTACACGAAAATTATTTTTTTAATACCTGGAGATGTTAGTATTTAGAGGGAGCAGAAGATGGATAAGGTGGTGAAATCAGGTATCAATTTACATAGATCTGTAAACGGTACATTTCCGAATGGTTTTAAAACGTGTACCCCACTTGAGACAACTCAATTATAAATTTTCTTTTCTATTTAACAATATTTAAAAAATTCTACTTTTCATACAAAAACCAAGCACATCCCCTATTACCCTAACACCCCAGTGTAGTGTAACCACATACCCACGAAATGACCATGAAGAATCATATCAAATTAATCAATTGCCCATGTCACAATTAGCAAGTTTCACGTAACCAGCATTCGTTCCCGATTATAATTCAAGGTCGATTCTTTTCATTGAGTAAAAGAAACGAATTGCTCCAGTTACGATTTGAAAGAATCATATGACACCCGCTTGCGAGCTTGCTGCTAGCAAGTGATTCACAAATTAATTGGGTCAAATCGTGTCATTGTTCTTACACTATGCGCCAAGCTTTTGATAGGAAATAAGTAGCACAGTAAGCAGAATTATATTGAGTGAATTATCAATTAAGAATGAAAATAGTTTGTTAAGCAAAATTTGCATGAGTGAATTAAGAAATTTGTGAATAATTGAGTGATTGATTGGGTGTATAAATACCCCAGCATTTTGAAGAATAAAGCAATCAAATACCAAAACCGTTTTGATTCTAACACGGCGGCGCTCTACGCCATCCACTTTTGGCGAGCTGCGCTTAAACAGCACAAATAGGGAAATACGGTTTTAGTCGGCTACTTCTAAAAATCTAAATTGTAATATTGTATGATAAAGCATTACATACACGGAAATCCCACCATCTTTAATTCATTTGATGGCCGCACGGTGACTCTGCTGTTAACCATTACACCAGCATCCTATAACTCATTCCCTAAAGGATATTTTTACACCCTTCAATGCAGTGCACATCGCCGTCGAAAAAAAAGGGGAAAGGGCCAATAGTGATGCACATAAATTTGAATGCCCGAAAGTTATAATCCCAACTTAATACACGAGTCAAACCATTCCAACTCCTGTATATTTGGCTTGATAAACGATTTTACATGTTTTTCTGTAATTAATTCTTTTGCTTTCGATTAACACCGAACTTCCTCGGTTCAGATGTACGAGTGCTGACTGGAGTTTTTTTTTACACTAACGCGCGCACAACAGGGGATTTTGAAGTACCCCTAAATGTCAGAGCACAGTGCGAGCGGGTGGAGGGGAAGCGGATAAGGAAAGGAGGTGTCGATGTATATTGGTCTTGAATGCCTGGACATCACAGTGACGAGAAAACACATGCATGATCAGGTAGAACATTCCACATTGGTGTGGTTCGGCTAAAGAATGACTGTCTATGTTTATTTGTGCGCCTGAAGTTCACTTTCAATGTGAACTGATGCGCATTCACAGACTGACGAGTATCGCGGGAAAATATCTGAAAAGGTGGAACACATTCAGCAAGTTCAGTTGAGCAATGACCGTGATAATACCTATAGAAAAGAGATAGGCATGATACGTTGCGTCTGTGTTCTAACGACGGGATTGATCGACTTGCGGCTGAGTCCGTAGTGCTCGTTTTTGCATCTTGTCGAGCACATGTAGTGTAGGTTTGGATGCGCCTGACCAAATATGGGAGCTGAATTCCATTTTTGGGCGAATATACGACTTGTAAATAGTGGCCAGGTTGGATGAAGTGAGGTATCTTTTGGATCTCTTAAGGAACCCCATGTTTTAGCCGCACTTTTCGCAGCTTCAAAAATGTGGTCGTTCCAATTAAGATTCGAATTAATTCGAGCGCCAAGGATTGATAGTTCCTTGAGTTCGTCGATGCAAGTGCCGTTCATCGACAGTATATTTACTATGGGGTTTGCTTTGACGACAAGAAGCAACACTGAGTTTTTAAGGCATTGAATTCTACTCGGCTAGATAATCCCCATTGATGTATCTTGTTGTGATCGGAATTCAATGTATCAAGCATAAGTTGTTGGTTGGTAGTGACGTTCGAAGGGTTTGGACGAGAATGTTCGTATGAGTATGAGAAACTCATTGTGCTATCATCGGTAAACGATTGGATTGGGTTGTGGGTAATGGACAGGAGATTATTAATAAAGGCGAGGAAGAGAGTGGGTGAGAGTACCGAACCCTGGGGAAACCTGCATTAACTTGATGGGAGGCAGATTTGACACCATCATGAACCACTTGAATTGAACGGCCAGCAAAATAGTCTCTTATCCACTGGATCAGGGAATTGTCTACTCCATAGGAATACAATTTTGACAAATAGGCTGGATGCCAAACTCTGTCGAAGGCTTTTGAAATATCCAATGCAACTACTTTGCTTTCACCGAGGTAGTGGATGGAATGGCCCCACTTTTCGGTAAGGTACGCCATCAGATCGCCTGTGGGCCTGTTGCTACGGAAGCAGGCATTGAGGAGATCATTTGAGGAGGTCATTTGATTCCGGATATTTCGAAAGTTGACGGTTGATAAGTGATTCTGTGGGGGTTCTCTAGCCTTACGCAAAGAATCACCCGCAATTCCAACCCCAACTCCCTGGGCAAATCTGCAGTTACCTGCAAACATTCCCTCCATCAAGGACATTTCCTTCATTAAGGTATCATCCTAAGTCCCTGTAAAGAATTCTCTAGCATTCATACATTCAATGCATAATATCAATTTCCTGAAAAGAATTCTTTTGCATACATAACCATAATTAGGAAAACTTATCGACAACCATGAAGCAATTCTGCTGCACACGTGCACACCACATTTTCCTGTCAATTCCATGGCCTCGGCAGCCTTTTGTCCAAGCGAGAAAAGCCAATACACGCATCTAGCGTCTAGTGTTCATAAATCGAATTCTTCAGCATACAAACATGCAAAGAAGAATCTGATCCTTGCCGCCAGCAAGATTCGGTGCACATCACCACTGTGTACCGAAATTCCTTTTAGCACCATTTTCGTAATCGGAATGGAGACTATGTACGCAGCTGCATCTGTGCCATTAATAATGTCCTTTGTTCATCTTCTCTTTTCTCAATTTCGTTTTCCCATGATCTTCGTTGCATGTGTGCACAATGGATCTATTAGCACTCTCGCTAAGATATACCGGAGAGATCATCTCCAACTCTCCACCACACCACCACAAAGAGAGACTTCACGTTTCTCTCAAAGAAAAGAAAACTCGCTAACTTTTCTGTTAAATGTGCATCAAATAGAACCTTAATAAATCGATAAACAGTGCCGTCTCGAGTAATACGCTAGTCGTGTGTCCTTGGTGTAAGATCTCTTCTGCCTCAATGTACAATAACGCCACCGGTTACTAAATAAACAAATCTAAAAATAAAGTGTTAACATTAAGACAGAACGAACAAAATCTTACTAAAGAACATACCAATGTTAACAAACAGTGTACCTCAAATAGAACTATTAATAAAGCGATAAACAATATCGTGAACAAACCAAAGTTACAGTGTGTTTCATTTCTTATTGTGCAGCTCGTTAAGTGGAGTACTTCAAATCGGGTCAAGTAAGTATAAAGGGCATCTCCCACGCAGCAATTCTGATTTGGTATTCAAGAACGTGTTGGGAATATAGTTTACTCTGTTCTTGTAGCGTGGATGTTTTCTTGCACATGTGTTCGGCGGAACTTTTGATTGATGGGGATAGGAGTGAACCAGTACCCGTGCTGGCACATCTACATCGTACCCCCACAATTTCATCACCTGGGAGAGAATAGAAGTTAGTGCTATGGGTCGATAAGAAGAGAGGGACGATTTGTCGCCCTTTTTGGGAATTGGATGAATGTTCGCTGACTTCCATCTATTTGGGAAACGGCCAGTAGAATAAGACAAATGGAAGAGTTTCCGCAGTGATTTAGCGAGTGAAGAGGAACATCTCTTCAAGGGGATTGGGGGAATGCCACCCGGACCAGCGGATTTGTTTCCGTTTAGCTCCTTGACTGCGCGGGCAACAGTACGCGTTCGGAAGTGAATCTGGCTCATGGTGTGCTGCTTGTGCTCAAGTTGAGGCGGAACTGATGTGGTATCAGGCAGCGTTGAGTTAGCCGCAAAATGTTCAGCAAGCAGATTCGATTTCTCAATTGTGCTGGTGACTGGTATGTCATCGACTATAAGGGGTGGAATGGATGAGGAGACTGAGTTTTGAAGTTTCTACTACCTGTGGGAGAGTGAAGTATTTTCTATTTCACTATTATACTTAAAGCAGTTTTTATATAAATTATTTTGACCATTCTACATCCTTGTAATTCGATTGGATTTCTCGTATTTTCCTATAGTCACTTTTTTCTTCTTTCGATTACCACCATACTGCCCCGTATCAGATGGAAGATTTTTTTACTGTAAACTGTTTTACTAAAACTTTCTTTTTTCATGGTATTTTAAGTTTTCATGTCGGTCCGATTGAACAGCACTTAAAAGACTCTCTTTATGTTACTCGCAAAAACTCCAGCCTTACTTATTCATTGGGGCCGCCCCCTATAATAATGAGATTCACTTATTATGAATTTCCTCCCCTACAATGGCTAACCTTAACACAGCAAATTATTTATGGTTGTCTGTAAAAATAATGTTCACGTGTCGACGATCACCCAGGAATTGCAGTGTAAACATTCGTTTTAAATCTTAGGTAAACAAAGGATGCATTGTGATGCATGAATCCTATTAGATGTTCAGTTTACATCCGTTGATAGTGTATCCCTATTGTCATGGGTCATAGAACAAGAGTAAAAGGAATTTGAAAAATTACACGACTGCACGGTTGAAAAAATAAGAATAAATAAGAAGACACAACGTGTCAGTGAAGACTATCATATTTTCAGATAAAAAATCGAAGTGTTGTGTTTTCAGTATTATTATTATTATTATTTTTATTATTATTTATTGGCTTGTAGGAACCCGGAAGTTCATGACCTCACTGACTCGACTCCGCCATCGTTCCCTGACCTATGCACTCTCCTTCCACGCTCGACCATCCGATCCAATCTCCTCAAGGTCAAACCTTACATTGTCCTCCTATCTCCGTCGCGGCCGTCCTACCGGTCTCTTTCTCGTTGGTCTACCGTCAAGAATTCTACGCACGGTCCTACCGTTGCCCATTCGCGCTACATGTCCGGCCCATCTTAATCTTCGCGACCTGATTACTCGTGTAGGTTTGCGGTATAGCTCTTCCAGTTCGTGGTTGTGAAGTTTCCTCCATTGTCTTGCCTCCTCGTCATATTTACCGCCAAAGATACCCCTTAAAACTTTATTCTCGAATACACGGAATTTGTTTTCTTCCCGATTTGTGAGAGCCCATGTTTCGCATCCATATAGAACAATCGGCATGATTATGGTTCTGTGGGGTACAAGAAGTATTGTGCCAGGCATGGGCACTCGGTTCACTTCTCAACCCCACCACAAATACCGCTGAATACAAAGGACACGAGCACCAAAGGAACAACCATGAAGAAAACACACCGGCATTTATTTATTCAGTTTTATTCTCTAAATATATATTCCTTAAGGGAATTTGTGACATTTAGTTAATTTCTACTTATTTTATTTCAATGCACACACGGTAAGGACTTGATTTTAATTAATTTTAAACTACTACACATACGCCTCCAGTATTATCGCGTCCTCGGCGCACGACGAGGAGCGGGAGCGACAACGGCCGTGTTGGTCTGCGGATGTCATTTGACTCAACGATATTCATTCGTTGTCCAAGGGAAATTTGGGTGCATTCGCTTTTACGGTGGTGATAACCGGATCTCATAGAGGAGATCATCATGGTACACATGTATATGTGTACGTCGGTTCTTTTCATGGCTCGAAGCCATGATAACGAATCTGAAACACCAAAGGGGGGGGGGTTTGGCATAATGTGCAACCAGGAGATGTGTGTTCGTTGAAACAAACAAATCGAATCTCGTGGGATGCTAATGGGTTTGTGTTTGATTATGCATCGAGGTAATGAAGAATGGATTCAGGGCAAAGACAGGGGGAAAAGCGACCTAATGCATCGTTCGGTAATGAGGGTCAGTTGGATAATAGCAGCCACTCATTATATGAAAAATGCCTTTCGGATACCACGAACGTTATGGGTTGTTTATGGTATCGCCAGGAAGCCTATGGAGGAACAGCGTTCTTTTGTTTGCACGTGGTGCGAGTTAGGGAAATTGGCTTCAGCGTCGATTGCGCTAATTGCATGCAGCTGCTTGGATGGGAGAAAAAGGTTGTCGGCCAATGTGTACGTTAAGAGATTTATCATACTCATGGCGAAGCTGAAAAAATAAACAGCGCAATGTTTATGGTCCCTGGTGAAGGTTATATAGTATGTAATCCAAATCCTTTGTTATTAGGAATTCGTCTACGGGAATCTGCCTGGCACCGAAGGTGCTAAATTGGTTTGGAATTCCTGATAAGTTGAGCAAGAAATCTTACGGGGAATTGTATGCGAAGGGATGCATGAAAGGTAAGTTTTCTTTTACAGGGACTTTTAGGTTAAAGATTTGATCTATTTAATGCGTGAAGCATTTAAGATGCTAATGCGATTGCATTAGTGAAGTTATGAGATTGGGTGGAAGTTATGGCGGTTTTTTAGGTAAGAGAACCATGGGGTTTGGCCACAGTTCTATAGACACGGAGCTATATGTTACGTGGTAGCAGTTTTTTTTTCAGCAGATTACTGAATGCGTGCTAACTAGCGTTGACGGAATGTAGTGTTTTGTTAACTTGCTTCGACATTTCGTTACTGGCCGTCAGTATTTTTCCCAGATATTTAAATTCTTTATCTTTTTCAAATATCTTGCTTCTGGCGTTTATATGTGTTCCCTGACGTCCACCCGCTCTCGCCGTAATCATGTATTTTGTTTTGTCTTCATTTTTTTTCTAGGCCCGAATTAATTAACATGATAACGCTGGAAGAACATAGAAATCTGTTCGATATTCTACTCGTTCACCAATTTTTCTCTGGCTCCATCGACTGATAAAATCTTCTCACTCAAATTCTTTTGACATAAACCCACACAACATAAGTAAACCTCGCCCGTCCCGGAATTCTACATTAAGCTACGGATGTTGCACTGCTCGACGCGAAACTCTCGTATTATTGCAACGACTCGGCACACCAGACGCATACCGCCTGTGGGCGAAAGCGAGAACATATGTCGGATGCCACTGTATTAGATGAAACCCAACAGAAACTCAGAGCATAGCCTCTCCGCAACGAATATTACGACACTATCGCGCCATATACACACTAACGACAAAAATTGTAAGAGGATGTTAATGATTTAGGAATGTCCAGAGGTGTGAAATAAAGAACAGACGGGAAGTGATGTTTCGTATAGGAAAATAAAGCACTCAAATTCGTCATGATTGTGACCACATAGGAAGTTCCCGCGATCAAGTTGTACCCTGATCGTGAATACTTTTAATTATGAAGTTAAATATTCTACCAAAGTCGCCTTGCTATAAATTTATTTCCTCTATCGGGTATCTGAAAATCTGAGCAGGCAAGAAGGCAAATACTAAAACGTGTGAAACTTGTGCACATATATTGTGACTATTAATTTGATCAAAAAGTTCCCGAAACTAGACATTTTAAAATTAATTACTCTATCAATGTCGTCTTACTATGGAAGTATTTCCTGTATCGGGTATCTGAAAATCTTTGCCGGCAGGAACGAAAATACTGAAACATTTGAAAATTGTGGGCATATATTGTGACTATTAACTTGATCAAAAAGTTTCCGGAACTTGACATCAGGCGAGTGAATGTGCATGCTGGAATGTGTCTAGAGTGAAGAAACCGCGACCTTTTCAATCAGTAAGTAAAGCGATGCTCACGGCTTTCAAGGGTCACATTGATGTTGTGCATCATGAATTCGTGCTACCAAATCAGACAGTGAAGAAGGAGTAGCATTTGTGCCTTAGGAGACGGGCGGGTGGACTAAGACGTAGAAACCACGACGTTTTCAATCAAAAGTATGACGATACTTATGGTTTCCCGAAGCTACGGCGGTGTGGTGCATCATGAATTCTTGCCACAAGGGTAAACAGAGGATGAGGAGTATCATTTGGCCGCTATAAGAAGGATACATGAAGCAGTTGGCACAAAAAACCGAATTCATGGACAAACAACTCTGACAAACTGGGTTTTGCAACATGTTAACGCACTGTCACACAATCATTATTCTCGACTTTTTGACCAAGAATTGAACAAATACCATCCAACTGCCATTGACTTCTCTTGATTAGATTTCCTGCGATCCTTTTCGGTTGAATTGAATAAAGAAACCCCTACGGGTAATGCATTTTAGCCGCCGAGAAGAGAAAATGAAAAAGTCGAAGCCTCTGTGGCGGTTCCGCCAATCCCCACTGTTACTTACCTGAAGAACCCCCATAACTTCGACCCAATCTTATAAGTTTCGCTAATGCAATCGCATTAGCACTTTAAATGCTTTACCCATCTAGGTTATCTAAGGTATAACCTAAAAGTCCCTGTAAAAGAATTCTTACCTTTCATGCATCTCTTCGCATACAAATTCCCTACAAGAATTCTTTCCTAACTTATCATGAAAACCAAAACCTATTCAGTACCTTCGGTTGCCAGGCAAATTCCAACCTTCCCACACCTGCACCGCAATCTCCCCGCAGCAAAAACATTTCCTTCCTAAGGATAATTAATGCTTTCAATGCATTACCTGGAGATGCCTGCAAAGAATTTATCCTACAAGGGCATTCATACATGTTTCAATGCATCTCTGCAAAAGCGACCAAAAACCTAATTTCCAATTAGTGTAGATAGTCGCACTATAGTTCGACCCTGGCGTCGCCATAGATGCCATGCATAATTGACACAGATGGTATACACAACCGTCATTGTGTATCCATCTAAATTACTTTCCGAAGACTTGCAACTATTGATTCAGCTGCAAGCACTTCTCTCGAAAATACTTCTTTGTTTGAAACTTCAAACAATCACCAACGGTGCGCTTAGCCGCCGGAGTGGATTCAATAGCATAAACATATGCAAACAAAAGAATCCGATTCTCCCAGTCGGCAGAGAGACGATATACGATCTCTATTGTATAAATTATCGCAATCGCTTTTAGCATCTAATGAGTGGCTGCTATTTACTCAGTTGACCCTCATTACCGGACGATGCCTTAGGTCGTTTCCCCTTTGTTCTTTTTCCTTCGTTGTAGGTTCCATTTATCCTTGTCTAAACGCATCGATAAACACGGTGATGCGTACGAACACACACGTACACCACCGCGTCCCAGAGATCGCCTTCCATTGGTCACTGATCAAAGGAAATTTCATTTCCTTTTCACCACACCACCAAACTCACCCCAAACGAGGGTTGCATTTTTGAGTCTTATTCCAACTACCGATCGCGATGGTAGGTTTTTCTCCCGCTGTCCGTAGCGCTGCGGACGCGTACAACCCGGAGTCAGTGTTGAATAATAAAACGTAGTTATACTAGATTAAATTAAAACTAACGTGTGTGCTCGGTGAAGTTGTAATAATTATTAAGTTTAAAAAAATGACCTCTAACTAGATTAAAGATTCGATACAGTAAATACCATTAAGAAGTTAAAATAAATAAACAGTGATCCTGAACTATTAAACCAAACCTGCGTGTTTTATTTCTCTTGTGGATGACGTTTCCCCTCGATGAACTATTAAGTGAATGATGGGAATACGAAGAGAATCAGCGCCATACGCCGGTGCACAATGCTTCCTCCCCACAACTCCTCTGATGGACCTTTCGAGGAGCTAGTATTAAAATTTTTTCGAAGACTGAACTCAAAAGCAGTTGCGTAAGTGCGTTGCAGTCGAAAGGACATACTTTAAAGCGGACAATTTACATTTTCATGCATTTTGTATAATATTTTTTGAACAAAACTGGAAACTTTTTGATCAACGTGGTATATTGGTTTATTCAGGTTACATAGACATTAAAATTGATCGCGGCCTTTAAGTCAATTCTTTCTTCCACAATAGTGCACCATTTGCCTATTGAATTCTCTGCCCATAACACCATTAAATTTTGCCGTCTCTTGTCTCCTCCGAATTCAAAATTCCAACTTCAGTACTCTGGAAAATATGCCACAAGGAAGGTTCTTATTTGATTCAACTCAAAAGCTAGCAACGCCGCATTCATAATAGGACTACCTTAGCGGGTAGCATGTTTAACTATATAAAGCTATCCTTGTAATTCTATATCGTAAAAAAACAAGGACAACAATGGGTGTAAAAATGCCCGTTTACATTTTGACTCCAACTAGCCACTGGTTTCCATGAAAAAGTCTCCAGTTTACTAAATAGCCCCAGTAATTAATAGGTTCCATTTTGAAATTATCTCTTCATCAACGAAAGATGTTTTTCATGGACCGCAGCATATCCTTTTACTTTTAATGCTTTTTCAAACTCATAAACTTCTGCTCATCTAACCTAGATACAAAGGCTAAAGTAGCATCCACCTCGCTTGATTGGACTCTCATTTCACAAGGAGCTGTTCTCATTTTCGAAAATTAAACAAAAAAGAAAAGGACTTGTCTGATGTTTTTAGCGCACGCCTCATTTAGCAGATGAATTCAACTAGACTGCGAGAGGATTTTTTTTTTAAGAAGCAGGCACCAAACAAAAAGCAGGCTCAAAAAAAAAGGGAAAGAACGATATATACGCAACCTGAAGGACCTTCTACATAAAGTATGCCGTTTTTCGTGCATCCTTAAATAAATGTGCTGTCACATGCTTTCATCCTTGAAGTTTGTTCAAATAAGGATACTGCCGCTCTCGACGTCGTCATGTATTCAACTTATTCTAGTCTTTCATTACCAACGGTCCGACAGACTCTCCCCCACAATCGTATGCAATTAATTGTGTTGTACGGTAGGTACTTTCATGTTGGTATGCCAGGTGAGAGATCCTTTTTAATTATATGCAGGAGGACTTTCGGATTCCCTAGTTTTCAGTTAAAGTTTTAAGAGACTGTTGTTGGGGGATGACTGTTTACTACATGGTGATCTCATTTCACCCAAATGCACTTTCCCTTTCCCAACACTGATCATGTGTCGTCAGGTAGTGGAGGATCTCTCGGCCACGAGAACACTTCGTCTCAGTGACATATTTAGAAAATGTGACTATGGGCCCGAGTGCTAAGTTTCATATTTCTCTAACTTTCTCTATTTTTAACTATTTGTGTGCGACATTTTAATTAAAACTACTGGACGAGGACGTGGTTGAGGGATGGTGGGCGGGGGAGGAAAGTTTAAAACCAAAGTTAGCCTGTCGCTTGCTACTTTATGTACTCCATGTCCCCATTGCGTTGCAGAAATTTTAAGTGAGGGCATCAGTGGTGTGTGCAATGATTTTGATGAATGCCGAGTCAACCCACTCCAGGCTGCCCCCCCACATTTATACATTGTGGTGTTCTCCAAACAGCCGCAAGGTAATTTTTCATCTCTCATGTGTGCGCAATGATACAGTGGTTGTCGCAGATGCTATTTTGTGATTCTATCACAGAATTCGTGGCACAGACATCTTGTGCGATAGAACCTCGTACGAGAGTGTGGTTCGTACCAGGTTAGTTGGGATAGGGTTAAAGACTACCTCTAGAGCTATTCCGGCTTCGAGATGACGGCAGAATTTTATATACTTTGCGGTGGGAGGTTACCTTGGCATACCATGGAGTTGTATCTTCTCCAAATATATGCATGTGGGTGTATTTAGGAACATCACCATCTACCCTAAATTATGGGGTTGACTTTTTAGTCAGTTTTTGATTGATTATCTACTGTGCGGCCGGTACGAATATATGTACGAGCGTACATATGTGTAGTAAAACAACTGCTCTCGAATACGGCCACATACAAATTGCAAGGATTTGCAATCCTAATTAGAGTGATGTGTTGTCCTTAGCTCTATTGAGTGTGCTGCAGTGACTCGTTTGACAACCAGCCACTGAAATGGATATATCATCAACATGGAGCTGAAATTAATTTTTAGATCCCCTATTCCGACGTTAAGCCGTACGAACAATGGGGACCGTGTGCTTTCACTTGGAAAGTAAGCCAAATTAATCCGATTTTTAATTTTCCCTACTGCATTTTAGTCTTCATTAAGTCTGGAAGTGCACAGATATGTATTTGCTAACTCAGGCTTTGTCGACTTAAAATTATAAGGGGTGCTTCAATAAATGAAAACACCGAATATTCGGAGATGCACAGATGCATATGGAAAACACGTGGGATGGCGACAAAATTATTGTGTACGGACAAATTTGCATGCAGAGAGGGGCGCTAAACTTCTATTTTGCGTAAAGTGAGATAACTGTAACTCTCATACGCATTCGCAAAATTTATTATAAGTAGGTCTGCTTTACAATGCATTACAATCTTCCTTCTCCTTAGCCTGAGGATAGCTCTTTGGGGATTAACACAGAAATTGTCTGCGGCATCTTTGTGCGCTCCTTGGCAACCTCAGAGTCAGGTAGACTTTATGTACTGAAATTATGATCTCAAGCAACTGGTCTAATCAAAAATACGACTGAATACATTGTGTACTTTGAACATAAAAAACAAAATTTAATTACTAATACAACTCGACCGTCTTTGATTGGGATGCTTTTAATCTTCGACCGTGCAGGTCGATAGAACATTTTTAAATGTTCACTATTTGCTTTGTGACTATAGAATCAGAGAACGCTGTCGAAACACTGTTTAATGTTGTGTTTAGGGAGGGCAAAACCCTCATATATTTAGCTTAGTACAAGCGATAAAACTATCTTAAAACTGTATATAAGAATATAAACTATGGTTAAAAAGAAAAAAAAACCCAAGGGGGGGGGGGGGGGTATGTTCGGGGAGTTGATTACTGGGTTTATCCATAAATTATTACTCATGGTCGACATTTCGAGGAAATTCTAAAAGCAATTACTCCCTGCATTCTCTGCACTGAACGCGACTCCACAAGAAGCGATAAAGAGTATAAAAAAGAAATCTGGAGGCAACAGGCAACTAAGATCAGGCTACCAAGAAAAACGGCCAGGACTTTGATAGCAGCAGGTTTCTTATGAGTGGGATAAGTAAGATGCGGACTATGAGAACACGTCATACAGGCACGATGCTTCGGATAAAGCCAATATGGATATGTGGCCAAGTTCTGCAAGTAGAAAGGTATTTGCCCGGACATATATCTGAAATGGACATAGCGGAAAGGATTACTGAGCACGATCCAAATGCATGTTTTGCTAATCAGAATTGCATTAACGTACACTGAACGGGAAATTACAAATGCTGATCATTCAAAAACGCGATGACCAACCTTAAAAATAAAAATCGCCAGATTTAAGTCTATACAAATAAGCTTAAGACATTGTGAAATTTCGACCACGATAAGTTAAATTCGGTGTTGGAACAGAGAACATCTTGTGAAGGGAGCTGATAAGGTAACGATACCTCGATGAGTGAGGAACAGAGATGCTAACTTAAAACCAGATGGGTAGAAATCCGAATAATCGGTATCTATTATTATCGTTAAGTGCAATAATTAATGATCTGGAAAAGTATATCCTTGTCAATGGTGCAGTGTTCAACGCGAAACTTTGGTATTAAAGGCCCACCATAACTAAGACGATTGAGATCCCAAATATCGGCATTGGTTATTTTACACCTAGCGTAAAAATTGCTGTTTGCGATTATATGGTAGAAATAGAAGGGAAGTTCCACATTAAGATATGCGTGGTTTGAGGCGAAACTTCTGTATCATTACAATAGCCCGGAGTAATAGAATACATGCTAAGTTTCAAACAGCCATTGTTCGTAGCAAATGTGACATGATGCTGCAGTTGCGGTGCGACGAGTGGAGTAACAGGTAAACTCCGTCCCGCCCCGCGATCGAATATCTGAAAGAAAGTCCGCGGAGATCAACGGCAATATGTGGCTGGTGGGAGGTGGTTTTAATCGGTAAAAATCCCGCATGCCTCTGGATTGGTCTAAAGGTATCTTTTGAAGATTTCCACCTTCCTACCGGACACAAACAATTTGGGAGAGATCGCACTCTGTGAGTACGTGTTCCGCATTTTCTATTTCGCCTTCGCAATACAAGCAGTATGGGTGATTCACATGCTCATACTTGTGCAGATATTCCCGAAAGGATCCATGTCCTGATATTAGCTGAATCAGGTGGTAATTCAGTTCGCCATGCTTTTTTTTCACCCATGTTTCTACATCAGGTATCATGATGTGGGTCTGTGGGGGCCCTCTACATCACACAGAACCAACCCACAACCCTAACCTGCAAACATGCAAAAACCAAATCTGCAATAGCATATATTCCCAAATACGCAATAAAATATTCCCCCAAACCTCCAAGAGAATATAATTCAACCGAATATATTCTAATCACCACCACATGCATTTTCCCAAAATTGCGTTACTCAATTATCCATATTTCCTCAACGCAACCAAACAATCCACATTTCCCCGAAACTCGTATGCCATAGCAAACGCATATTCAATCCTCAACGGAACATCAGCAAGCATGCCCAGCCGCACACATTTCTCCGAAGTTCATATGCCTTAACAAAGCATATACCCAATCCTCAACGGAACACTACCAACCAAATAAACCGCGCACATTTCCCCGAAATTATTTCAGTTAACATTTCTATCTAAACGATATCCCTTGCTTGCACCCAAGCCATTCCAATTTCCCCCGAAAACACATCCCCATGCTCGCTCGCGTCGCCAAACCAATTCCCGGTACACCCAACCAACGAAGTCAACCCAGCCTGTACGGCCAGAATTCGTTGGAACTGAATTCCTATGCGAGCATAGCAACTCGTCCACAATTCCCCGTAATCGGCAGCGAGCCTAACTCTGCCATGACGCACCGCCACGGCGCAATGAATGAAATATATTCATCCATGAGTCAGTCACGTAATAACCATCCCAAAGGACAGACGTGCCTTCCTACCGCCTGAGTATATCTGTTGTCGGAATCGGTCGTATCACTGCCAACGCGCACTAAACGCACCAGTCACGAATAATCTCGTACTTATAGTTAAAAGTCGGTCGAGCTATACGCAGTGCTAAGTTTTAACACAGTTCTGACATTAATTCCGATGTAAATTTCCAATAACAATGAGTTCCGTAAATCTGTGTCAAGCAACAAGGCCCTTCCGTTAACCTTGGGGTCAAGGATGAGTTTCGATAACAACAAGTTGCCAATAGTGATGTGTTTTAAGTTTTAACGCAAGTCCTGACATTAATCTCGATGTGAATTTCCAATAACAATAAGTCCTGTAAATCTATGTTAAACAGCAAGGCCCTTCCGTTAACCTTGGGGTCAAGGATAAGTTTCAATAACAACAAGTTGCCAATAGCGACGTGTTTTAAGTTTTAACACAGGTCCCGACATTAATTTCGATGTACATTTCCAATAACAAGGAGTTCTGTAAATCCGTGTTAAACAATAAGTCCCTTCCGTTAACCTTGTAGTCAACATAAGTTCCAATAACCCAAGTCTGTACTTAAATTTTAAGGTAAAAAAATAAACGGACATTAATTCAAACAGCATCCCAGCGCTCGACTTTTGCTGCTTTCTAAGGCCTGTCGGTGAACTTCGTGCCTTTCGCTCTAGGTGGAACAAGTAGGTGGGAGTGCCGACGAACCCGGGTCCTTGCCGATCCACCGCGGACCTACCCCACACTGGTGACCCCGATAAAAAACATACTCCTTCCGAACAGCAATTAAACAGTGACGAGCGCAAGTGGTGATACGCGCCCCCAAATAAAAAATAAAAAGACACTAAACGGTTGCAGCGACCCCAATACAAGAACCACGCAACCTCCAACCAAAACTAAATCAGTGACAGCGCCCAAAATTTAAAATTTAAAAAAAAAAAAAAAAAAAAAAAAAAAAAAAAAGAAAAAAAAAAAAAAAAAAAAAACCAAAAGACATTGAAAGGGCAACCAGAGCCCCAACGATTTCTAAACCAACCAACAATCCAGCGACGCAACGGAGCCACCTCAGCATCATCGAACCAGGAACGACCCGAACAACACCAGCAAACATCTCATCAGGAACCCCTAGTTTTCGTAAGCCCTCCAATTAATTATTTGGCTTAGTTGTGCAACCGTGTCCAATTAAATTAAGTGCACATCAAATAAACTATAACAGATTCGAAGAATTTACTTGCAATAATTTCTCTTCCACCCTTGAACCAAGCAGTATAGATTGAATTATCCTTAATTTTGCGCCCGTAACTAATACCCCATTATTGTGTCATATAATAAATTGAGTCCGTTTCTAGGTTGTATATGTAAGCAAAATATTTGACAAAACCAATATAGAAGAGAAGGAAACACTGAATGTATGCTTACCGATACCTAAATAGAACTTAAGTTTAACGCATTCAACTAAACCGACCGGCAATATATTATAACAAACAAATTTATACAATTAACTTAAAAACTATACAGATAAAACTTTTCATTTTCCCTAACCATAACACAAACGGCACAATCCCGAAATCTGCCAAGAAAAATTGTAAGTTTATTGAAAAAAAATATACATAAAGAATGCAACACCACCAATAGAATTAATAAACAATTGTAAACCCCTTCTGGGTACACACTCGTGTCGAGCCCGCGCACACACACCCTTATTTTTAAATATTCAACCCAATAAGCTTTACTTTGCATCAACAAAATAACAGAAATTAAGAAATTAACGCACACAACTAAGCCGCATCTCAAATAGCAATTCATTTAGTTTCGCCTCTGCAACCAGAGACCAACTCACGGTTTTCTCCTGAATTCCTCTTAGTTTCTTCCTATTTTTTTTACCCAAAACATGTATTCAACCTTAATTAACATTTAAACCACGGCAATACCAAAGAACAAAAATAATCAATCTTAATTTTAATACACGAAAGATTACCAAAAAGAGCAACTGAATTAAAATTTATAAGAAGAAACAACCACCATTGATTATAAGGCAGAGGAAAACTAAATAATTAGTAAACAATACCACCCCCAAAAATTAAAATTACATACCGTAATAATTAATTAATTACATACATTACCGTAAGCCCCTTCTGGGCACAATCCACGCACAGCACCTTATTTACAGCACTCGCGACAGCACTCGACTCCACTCAAGCCTCTCGACCCCCCGCGTCCACAAGCAACTCCTTTGACAATACCGAAACTTGCTCGACACCTTCGCGGACCCCCTCGACTCACGTGTCCTCTTCACGCTTCTCCGCTACGCTCATAGACACACCCCGTCTCCCCTCAATTCCTCAATCCCGTCTACCCCCACGACTTCGGCACCACTATGCCCACCACACGAGCCGGTACTACCCAGCAGGAACAACCGCGATCCAACTCCCCCGCGTTCCAGGACGCTTCCGGCGTCGAATTCTCACCCCTTACCCAAAATATAAAGCTCCCCCCGTTCGACGAGGAGGATCCAGAGCTTTGGTTCGCTACAGCCGAACGTTTTTTCCGGTTCGCCAACATCCACGATGAAGAACATCGTGCTATAGAATTGCTGCGGGTGCTGGATGGGACACAGCGGACGCATATCGCGCACGCAATCAGGTCACCAGGCCCCAACCCATACAGCAACATGCGGGAGACGCTCCTCAACGCCTTGGACCAACCCATCAGCATCAAACAGCAACGCCTGGCGAATGAGACCAATTTCTCGGGTATTAGACCATCCCTTTTCCTGACCCATTTACGCTCAATAGCGGGGACCAGGATCTCGGATGACCTAATTAGGCCACATTTTCTGAGGAATTTACCTCAACACGCCCGCTCGGCACTATTGGCCCAACCTAACCAAAGTTTGGCCTATTTATCAAAGGTGGCTGATTCAATTATGGAAACCTTGGACCCACAGTCTGAGCTACCACCATATCAAGTCGCGGCGGTTAGTCAACACGCCGCACTGCCTACACGGCACCCTCAGCCGTCTCAAACTGCACCTCGAACCGCCCTGGTAGCGTCGACTCAGCTACCCCCCTCATCCTCTAGAAGGCACACTGGCCTTAACACGAATTCAACCCAACAAACCCTCGACCATATTACCGGCGACCCCCAGCCAGACAACCCCCCTACTCAGGTCACTACGGCCGACCTACTCGCGCTCCAGGCCTCATTCCGCCGCGAACTGGATCAAGTTTGTGCGAGGTTCCAAAACACACAACGAAGCGTCCAGAACCGCCCAACGAACCGGCGGCAACCTCCACAAAATACATCCCAGCGGACTTCTTTTCGCCGCCCACCCCCACGGCCCCCTCGTGACGAACCCGCCAACACGCAAAATCCGCCCAACAATACCGTCACACGCGCCTGGTGCGCCAACCACCAACGATACGGGGATCGTACAATCAATTGTAGGGCACCCTGCGGGTGGACTCGACCACCCAACAACCCGCCCCAGCCTTTAAACTAATTCTGCCGACCGACACCCCCGCGCAACCGGCCGGCACCGCATCCATAAGACGCCTCACAATCAGGGACCCGAAACTAAATATCAATTTTACCATCGACACCGGCGCTGATATCTCGGTCCTTCCGCGCTCGTTCGCCCCACCCAACCGCGTGCCCACCGCCTTACAATTGTCAGCAGCAAACAATTCTCCGATACGCACGTACGGAAGGAAAAAGCTGACACTCCACCTGGGTCTCCGACATCCAATCACACACCAGTTTGTGATAGCTGATGTTAACGAACCCCTAATAGGTTCCGACCTATTAGGAAAACACAATCTGTTGGTCGATTCGACACACAACAAGCTAGTAGCCCACACCGCACCTCCCTCGCCCTTGCCGGCACCTCCAGCGGTAATACCCAGGGCCACACCGTGTACAGACCCCATCCAAGCTATGGTACAGGAATTTGCCAATACGACAATTCCTCTACCTAACCAGCGACGACATAAGGCAAATGTGTTTCATCACATCGAGACACGGGGCCCTCCAGTAAGCCAACGCGCACGTCGCCTGGCCCCAGAAAAACTACGCGCGGCACGCGCCGAGTTTGACGAAATGATAGCACAAGGTATCTGCCAACCATCAGACAGTCCTTGGGCAAGCCCACTCCATTTAGTTAAGAAACGTTCCGGGGAGTGGCGCCCATGCGGGGATTACAGACTGCTGAACGCAGCAACAGTCCCCGACAGATACCCCATTGCACACCTATATGATTATTCATATAAATTACGAGGGTGCAAAGTCTTCACCACCCTGGACCTCACCAGGGCTTACCACCAAATCCCGGTGGCACCCGAAGACATCCCAAAAACGGCAGTCATTACTCCCTTCGGACTCTTCGAGTTCAAAGTAATGACTTTCGGTCTCAGAAATGCCGCGCAGACATTTCAGAGATACATCGACTCGGCTTTACGTGGCCTCAATTGCTGTCACGCTTACCTCGATGACATTCTCATCGCCTCACGAGACCACGTGGAACACAAGCGCCATTTACGACAGGTCCTCGAGCGCCTCCGCGAATTCGGTCTCGTCATCAACCCAGATAAGTGTCAATATGCCAAAGAGCAAATCACATATCTGGGCTACATTGTTGACGACCGGGGCATTCGCCCACTTCCAGACCGCGTAGAGGCCCTCACCCAATATCCACGTCCAACCAACATAAGCGAGCTCCGACGTTTCCTCGGCATGCTCAATTTTTACAGACCCACCCTTAAAGACGCCGCCCAAACCCAGGCTCCTCTGACTGAATTTCTAAAAGGAGCGAAGCGCAACGACAAGCGCCCAATTCCATGGACAGAAGCTTCGGACCGTGCGTTCCAACTGTCCAAGCAGCAACTGGCCAACGCCACACTACTCCGATATCCCTTAGAGGGAGCGGTTTTGTCTATCCAATGCGATGCATCGGACTCCGCAATCGGAGCAGTTCTCCAACAAGACTTTGAAGGCCAACCGGAACCGCTCGGTTTCTTTTCCAGGAAACTGAGTCCCACAGAGCGGCGATACAGCGCCTATGACCGGGAATTACTGGCGATCTATAGCGCCATTAAATATTTCCGTCACATGGTAGAGGGTCGCCCGCTCTCCGTGTATACAGACCACAAACCTCTGGTCTTCGCGTTCCGGAAAAAGTCGGGAAACGCTTCCCCCCGACAAGAACGTCAACTCGACCTCATCGGTCAATACACTACCGAAATTAAACACATCCCCGGTCCACAGAACATCTCGGCGGACGCCTTTTCTCGAATCGATACGATTCATTT
The DNA here is from genome assembly GCA_963931805.1 of Microdon myrmicae. NCBI lineage: Eukaryota > Metazoa > Arthropoda > Insecta > Diptera > Syrphidae > Microdon > Microdon myrmicae. The sequence continues at coordinate 51,934,802 of OZ007497.1, read as the reverse complement.
GCGCGCCACTCTGAACAACGTCGACCTAGCCCTGGCCCAACAGGAGGACAGCCAGCTCGAATCTCTCCTAACTGCCGATACAGCACTCGAGCTACGCAAAATCACCCTCCGCGATCCTTTGGGCGAAATCTGGTGCGATGTTTCAACTGGAACCGCCAGGCCCTATGTCCCTGAGAAGCTTCGTAGGGGCGTGTTCCAGGTCTACCATGATCCAGCCCACCCCAGCGGCCGCGCAACCGCTGCCGCCGTCCGTAAGAAATTCATTTGGCCCCGAATGAGCAAAGACCTCACCACCTGGGCCCGCGCTTGCCTCCAATGCCAGCGCTGCAAAGTAGCGCGGCATAATGTATTAGAACCTGCACAATTTAAGCTACCCACGGCACGCTTCGCCCATGTCCATATCGACATAGTGGGACCGCTTACTCCATCAAGAGGATTTTCCTACATCCTCACCATGATGGACCGCTTCACGCGATGGCCAGAGGCGACCCCCCTCAGAGCAGTTACTGCCGAATCTGTCGCCAAAGCCTTCTACTCAACCTGGGTCACACGTTTTGGCGTGCCCGCTACCATTACCTCCGACCGAGGACCGCAATTCGAAGCAACAATCTTCAGACAGCTGACAGACCTCCTCGGCTGCCAACGAAGCCGTACGACGGCCTACCATCCCCAATCCAACGGCATGATCGAACGCTGGCACAGGTCTCTGAAGGCCTCCCTCATGTGTCATAACGACACCAAATGGTTTGACGCTCTACCTACCGTACTCCTCGGTCTGAGGACTAGTTTTAAGGAGGACCTAGGCGCGTCCGCTGCGGAACTCACCTATGGCACCAACCTCCTACTACCAGGCGAACTGTTCGTGGATGGTGATACGCCACACAACCAGTCGCAGGGTGTGGGCCACCTCCGCGACCTTCTTCGTAAGGTTAGAGCATCGCCCGTGACCAGGCATGGTTCTAAAAAACTGTTCGTTCACCCTGAACTGCACAGCTGCACGCACGTCTTTGTCAGGGTGGATAAGGTCAAAAAACCCTTGGACCCCCCATACGACGGCCCCTTCAGAGTCTCCAACCGCATGAGCGACCGTGTCTTCGAGATCGACATCCGAGGCAAACGATCCACGGTCAGTGTCGAGAGACTCAAACCTTGTTTCCTGGAGGCCTCAGCCCCAGACCCTCAACCCGCACCAATACCCGATCCCACCAGCAACCACCAGCCGCCCCAACCACCACGTACCCGTAGCCAAGCGCGCCCCCCTGGACAAACCAAACCCACCGGACCCCTAGCTACCTAACACCCCTCCCGCCACACTCCAACCTACTCCCTTCGCCCTACCCTTATTTCGCGACTACGTCACTGGGCGGGGAGTGCTGTGGGGGCCCTCTACATCACACAGAACCAACCCACAACCCTAACCTGCAAACATGCAAAAACCAAATCTGCAATAGCATATATTCCCAAATACGCAATAAAATATTCCCCCAAACCTCCAAGAGAATATAATTCAACCGAATATATTCTAATCACCACCACATGCATTTTCCCAAAATTGCGTTACTCAATTATCCATATTTCCTCAACGCAACCAAACAATCCACATTTCCCCGAAACTCGTATGCCATAGCAAACGCATATTCAATCCTCAACGGAACATCAGCAAGCATGCCCAGCCGCACACATTTCTCCGAAGTTCATATGCCTTAACAAAGCATATACCCAATCCTCAACGGAACACTACCAACCAAATAAACCGCGCACATTTCCCCGAAATTATTTCAGTTAACATTTCTATCTAAACGATATCCCTTGCTTGCACCCAAGCCATTCCAATTTCCCCCGAAAACACATCCCCATGCTCGCTCGCGTCGCCAAACCAATTCCCGGTACACCCAACCAACGAAGTCAACCCAGCCTGTACGGCCAGAATTCGTTGGAACTGAATTCCTATGCGAGCATAGCAACTCGTCCACAATTCCCCGTAATCGGCAGCGAGCCTAACTCTGCCATGACGCACCGCCACGGCGCAATGAATGAAATATATTCATCCATGAGTCAGTCACGTAATAACCATCCCAAAGGACAGACGTGCCTTCCTACCGCCTGAGTATATCTGTTGTCGGAATCGGTCGTATCACTGCCAACGCGCACTAAACGCACCAGTCACGAATAATCTCGTACTTATAGTTAAAAGTCGGTCGAGCTATACGCAGTGCTAAGTTTTAACACAGTTCTGACATTAATTCCGATGTAAATTTCCAATAACAATGAGTTCCGTAAATCTGTGTCAAGCAACAAGGCCCTTCCGTTAACCTTGGGGTCAAGGATGAGTTTCGATAACAACAAGTTGCCAATAGTGATGTGTTTTAAGTTTTAACGCAAGTCCTGACATTAATCTCGATGTGAATTTCCAATAACAATAAGTCCTGTAAATCTATGTTAAACAGCAAGGCCCTTCCGTTAACCTTGGGGTCAAGGATAAGTTTCAATAACAACAAGTTGCCAATAGCGACGTGTTTTAAGTTTTAACACAGGTCCCGACATTAATTTCGATGTACATTTCCAATAACAAGGAGTTCTGTAAATCCGTGTTAAACAATAAGTCCCTTCCGTTAACCTTGTAGTCAACATAAGTTCCAATAACCCAAGTCTGTACTTAAATTTTAAGGTAAAAAAATAAACGGACATTAATTCAAACAGCATCCCAGTGCTCGACTTTTGCTGCTTTCTAAGGCCTGTCGGTGAACTTCGTGCCTTTCGCTCTAGGTGGAACAAGTAGGTGGGAGTGCCGACGAACCCGGGTCCTTGCCGATCCACCGCGGACCTACCCCACAGGTCCATCTTCCTTTGGTAGAAGAATCCCATCTTCGTTGTCATTGTCTTAAGCTTGAGAGCTCTATTTGTGACTCCATTCTCCGACGATTCTCTTGGGAGACCTCATGCAATGCAGCGTCTTCTTTAGCTCCAATGTCAAGTGGTGTTCTCCCGGCCAAAGCATTTATGGCGTCTTCGGATACCGCTCGGAATAAACACTCGCAGTGATGCCAGCCAATGTGCTGAGTTCACTCCCCTCATGTACGACTTATACTGTGTGGCTGCATACATTATAACACTGGTTATGAGCTTCCTTATGTGGCCCGGAGTCGTCCAACATTGGGTAGCAGTCTCGTTTTGTTTAGTGTAGGATTTGTTATTTGTGATTACGGATGTGGCAGAAATGGAAAGGAAGTTCCACATTAAACTATGGATGAAGCGCTATATGACGCGAAACTCTTCTATATTGCAACAGTCCGGCACAACCAATCAGATTGATATCTGAAATGTCGGTATCAGTTATTATCTGGATTAGGATGCTTAAAGCAAGATTTGTTGTTCATGATTATATATATGATCCCCTCGATGCGGAGCTATTCGATTATATGATAGAATACCCGATCGAAAATCTCCACTAAATAACGAAAGCGATGCTGCTACGATATGAAGAAGACAACCTGCATAGACTACTAAAGCCGTACATTGGTGGATTCCAGAAACTGCCCAGGCACGGACGGAATGCAACAGGTTAAGACGCTTACGAGAAATAGCAAGGGACCGTAACCTACGTAACGCTTTATACCGAATTTGTCAACAACCATAAGAAGTTGAGGAATATGATTCGAGGAAGCAAATATGGGCGTTCTGCGTCTAAGGAAGAAACTAAACAATAACCCATGCGGCAGCGCCTACAAGAAAGCGATAAAGGCTATATGGCAACAGTAGTAAAATGTACAAGAATAACTCTACACAAATTAACTTATACAATTAGCTTAAGTTCCTGTAGAATTAATTTAAGTTCCATATTGTATTAACTTAAGTTAAGTTTCCCATACAATTAACTTGAATTCCCTGTTGTAAGAACAAAAGTTACATATCTAGAATTGCTGCAGGATGATGGGAGGAAAGACCCAGAATGTTACTGCTCAGTAGTGACACTTGTTGCTGAAATGGTTTCAACTCAGCCAGCTGGATTCATATTCTAGGAACGTTGGGCAATCTACAAGTCTGATAAACAGTGCTTCATGACACCGACGAGTGATAACAAAAACCTAAACTAGGAGCCGGTACGGTTCAGAGATGTGAGCTAGACCCACATTTTAGAATACTATGTGTAACGGGGTGCATAGACTCCATATGTCAGAAATGCAACAGCGGCTGTAGCCAAATAAGTAGAAAACTGAAGAATATTTGTCCCTGTACAATCCAGAGTATTAAAAACTGGCTAAATATGGTCGGACTAAAATTAACCGAATGAAAGACACAGACTATGTTAATTCGCGTCCACAAGAAAGTTAAACATCTTGATACAGAAATAAAAGGACAAATCATATTTAGTTACTCTATAAATAATCTCGATATATCCATCGATAATAGGGTGTCCTTCAAGGAACATCTGGGGAAATCAAGTGAAAAAAGCGTAAGATTGTGTAGTGCAGCGTAAGATTTGGCGAGTCTGCTACCCAGGTGAAGACTACTGCCCGGGATCAGGAAGTTGAAAGTTGACCATTGGACGAGGTTAAGCTGAAAAGTAATGCACACGCCCTTGCAGAATGCGAATGAAATTACCTTCAAAAGCACTCCTGGCGACATATGGAAATAACATTCCCTTTTAATATGCAAGCGCACGTCCGAGATCGAACGTTCCTTTAGTGTCTTTTGAGAGGAGGAAGTATGGCGGTCAACGCGACTTGAACAGGATGCTGTTATCGAATTTTTAAATTCTGAAAAAGTCGCTTCTACTGAAATTCATTATAGTTAAAAGCCTGTTTTGGTGGCGATGCTGTTGGTAAGTCTACTGCTACTACTCATCACAAATTCGTCGACGATTTGATACGAAATGACCGGCGAATCACTCAAGACCGTATCGTAAACCGTATTGGAATATCCAAGGAACGTATTGGCCTTCTTATTAAATAACTGGGATACCGTAAACTTTGTTCACAATGGGTACCACACCGTCTCAGACACAAGAACAAATGGCATCGATTGGAATGCTCCGAGCAATTTTTGCAGTGCTATCGTGATGAAGGAGATGACTTCCTTTTGGAAATTGTGACAGTGGACGAGTCCAAGGCCCATCATTACGATCCGACAGAGAAAAAATGGAGACGGTGGCCGCTGTCATGTCGTGGATTCAAAAAAACGTCTAAGGAAGTTTTTAGTAACGGCATAGTCCGTGCACACATCCGAAGTGAATGCGATCCTTTGCCCGCATGCCAGATGTGTAGTGCAAATAAACTACGAAAAAATCGGAGAATAAGCGGCGGCATCCGATCCTGAAACAAAAGAAACATGATTCCGACCACCAGCAACGAATGGTGATAATAATGATTATGAGGTAAGATTTCTCCTTTCCAGATCCTATGGGAAATTCTCCTTTTGAGATGCAAAGGGAAATTTGATGATGTTAACAGATACGATGGGAAAGTCTGTTAGCAGATTGGATGGGGAAATTTTACTTTGCAGATGCAGGTTGAGTAATTCGAATGGGATATTTTTAGGATGGAGACAATTAGTCTACTTCGAGCATGCGTCCAGAGGAGAACAGTTAGAGAACTCGACGAAGAGGTATCCGTCACTTCGCACTTGGGCTAGATTATCTCACCGCGAAACAATAAAGGTATTAGTAAACCTTCCGCGTCGTCAAAAGGAAATATGTGGCGGTTGTCGTATGGTTCGAATTTATACGTTGTAGTTTATGTGTGACGGAAGATAATAAAACATTAACAATAAAATAGAAAGTGAAAATAACTCTCAGCGTTTTATTTGTGGCAGTGTCCCCGTGTTCCAGGTTGTTTCTCTCCTCGGCGGATGGCGTGATTGTTATGAAATACTTTTCGATGTTTTATTAGTTGTTTTTTCTTGTTACGTGCCAAGGCATTTTGGTTCGTTTGGTTTTGTTGTTATTCCCAAAGAAGGAGCGCTTATTATGTAGTAAAATGAAATAAAGTTTCTGTTTTTTTGTGTACATCGTACGTTTCGATCCCGATCCAGCAACCTTCGTCGCAGGTGGCGTGGTTGTTTCCCTGACGATCTGTTGGAGGATCGTCTGCATGAATTGTGGGTCGCTCCTTATGGTCAGGCTGTTAGGATTTGCATGTCGTATGGGGTTGCATCTTTTCTGTGTGTGTTGTGTGTTCGCCTTTAGGACCAGCTCTCGCTCTTGACTCGATCACGGATTTTAGTACGATTCTTAACTTTCAGAAGATATGACAGTTCTGTGTTTTCGATCGTTGCGTGCTGATGAATATATTGCAGTAGTTTTTCTATCGTTACATAATCATAATGCATTAGTGATTTCAAATTGATTCACTTAGAAAGAGACCATAAGGTAACAACGTTATAAATAATAAGTGACAGTTTAGTTGTGTGTGACCTCAGTTACTTAACTAGTGGAAAACATCATCATCATCATCGGCACTACAATCGGGATCGGTCTTGGCCTTATTTAGCAAGTCTCTCCACCGGTATCCGGTACTTATCCGAGACTTGTTAATTGTCCATAATAATTTGTTCCTCCGGGCAAGGTTATTAGCCTTGCGCCAGGTTGCAAAGAGAGTATCAATAATATGAAATGGTAAGCAGGACCAATACTATACAGGCTCCTCGATAGTATAGTGGTTAGTATAGCCGACTGTCACGCGGGAGACCGGGGTTCGATTCCACGTCGGGGAACCTCTGGCGCAAGACTAACGACTTTGCCCGGAAAAAACAAATCATGGAAAATTTAACAAGCCTCAGGACTTGCTAAATAAGGCCAAGACCGGTTCCCGGTTGTAGTGCCCATGATGATGATGATGACAACTATACATATGTGTTCACTATTGACAATCTGCAGTATGATCAAGTTATTGTGTAGCTTGACAATTGAAGTAAGAAATACGAGGGTTGCCTCTTATGTTTCGGGATTTGGCAACCCTAGTGTTGCAATCCGGCAATTGACAACTCTGTCGTAAAGTTGGACATTTTTGAGGTTATACGCACTCAGAACGTTTTGACATACGAGCGCTATTTGTGTTGTTTACAGTAACTTAAAAGATTCATCTCGGCCCAAAAATGGAATTAAATCGTCAACATTTTCGTGCGATTATTTTTTACAACTTTCGGCGTGGATTAACTCAGCAACAGTGCATGGATGAACTTAATTCAATTTTTGGCGATGAAGCTCCATCAAGGACCAGTGTTTATCGATGGTATGGTGAATTCAATCGTGGTCGTAGTTCACTCCAAGATGAATTTCGTGAAGGTCGTCGAAAATCAGTTGTTGTCCGAAAACCATTACAGCATCAATGCGAACTGATATTGGAAGATCGTCATGTGACCTATCGTGAGATTGAGACAACCTTAGGCGTTAGTGGGACCAGCATACATTCAATATTGCATAAACATTTGACTGTCAAAAAAATTTGTTCGCGTTGGATCCCACGCAATTTGTCAATCGCCCAAAAAAAGGCTCGTGTCAATTGGTCGAAAGAAATGCTCAAAAAATACGGTCGCGGTGCTTCGAAACACGTCTATGACATCGTGACAGGTGATGAATCGTGGATTTACGCGTATGAGCCTGAAAGTAAACAGCAGTCGACTGTCTGGGTGTTTCAAGATGAGCCAAATCCAACAAAAGTTGTTCACGCACGAAGCACTTCCAAGGAAATGGTCGCCTGTTTTTTCGGAAAAACTGGACATGTCGCAACCGCACCACTAGAACAACGCAGAACAGTCAATTCTGAGTGGTACACAACCATTTGTTTGCCAGTTGTCTTCCAAGAAATCAGGAAAACCAACCGCCGAAGACGGATCACTCTTCACCACGACAATGCGAGCTCTCACACATCGGCTGCGACAACTACATTTTTGAGCACACAAAACATCGATTTGATGGGTCATCCGCCGTATAGTCCTGACTTGGCACCGAATGACTTCTTTTTATTCCCGTATGTAAAAAACAAACTGAGAGGTCAACGTTTTTCGACACCTGAAGAAGCGGTTGCTGCATTCAGAATGGATGTGTTGCGTATACTTCAATCAGAGTGGCAAAAGTGCTTCGACAATTGGTTCAAACCCATGCAAAAGTGTATAGATCTTCATGGGGAATATTTTGAAAAACAATAAAGTGATTTTCGATGATCAATATTTGTTTTTGTTCTCTAATCCCGAAATATAAAAGGCAACCCTGGTATATAAAGTGAGTTTCTGGTAGAGTTATCATAAGTAATTATTCTGAGTTCAATTTGTTTCATAAAGAGCTATATAAGGCTTTCATTTCTAAAATTCGAAGTCTCGATAGTCCAAAGTATATGCAGGTAACATTCCTGACGATTTAAACCTTTTGAATCTAGAAATGATAACCAGAAACTATAACATCATACTCGTAGAGGTATTTTAAAGAGTTTCGAAGTTTAGATCGTCAGCTTTTCACTTGTAATTGGACATCCGGAATAACGTGAAGTGCCATCATCTTACATTCCCCAATGCCCGAAGCCACAACATGGAGCATACCTCTCCGGCTAAACCCGATTAACGGAACGTGGGTTCAACACCGGACTTTTAAGAACAGAAGAAGGGCTCGTGCTCCACATCAGCGTTTGTCGAATCGCTACAAGTGATCCTTCAGGTAAGCCACCTTATTAGAGTATAAGTGGCTGGGGCATACATCTTAAGGACTCTTGTCCTTCGGCTATATCTGTTCCGTATTTTGCCTGAGTTTTCCAAGCCTTCTTCGGCCTCCTTTTCTCTTGGTTTTACCCCCTGTCGACGGCCTCCCCCACTCGCATTCTCGAACTCGATTAGGTTCTTTTGATTTGTGATCTTCATCCCGACTGACCCAGGCAGGTTTCGACAAACAGTCTCACGACTGACCCTGTCAGGTTGCGAAATCGGTGATCTGACCTACGCAAATGGTCGTTCTTCCCGAGTTCCTTGTCAGGTTGCGAAACCAGGATCTCGACTGGCCCTTTCAGGGATCGAACTCGGTGAGAAGACCTACGTCAATGGTACCTCGATCTATTGCTGGCCTGCACACCATGATCACCACACAGTTCACCCCGAGAATATGCCGCGACGTTGGGCCAACCCACCGTTTCCTGTAGTAACATTGCCTCCGTCACCTATTCTCACGGACGTCCACCCGCCCCTGGCACCTTATTAGATCCTCCTTTCTGTCTCACCACTATCTCCTTCTCAACCTCTGCGTGAGATCACTCATGTTATTTAACATATACAGATCTATCGTTTTGATATCTCCAAAGGAACTAGGCAGTCATCAGACCCAACTCTCGATTACTATGCTGATAACTTGGCCGACTACTGCTAAATAGAACCTATAATCATTGCCCTTAACGTGGTAGTAACGCAGATTATATACACACATAGCACCTGATTCTGTTACATGTTGCCAAAGGAACATGGTCCAGGCTAGAAAACACCACCGTCAACCAGATTAATAACATGGCCATTGAGGACAAAGACCCTTCACTGTCAATCCTTCATATATTTAAATTGTTGAAGCTGGAACTTACCTGAAAATAAAAACAGAAAACAATAATTAGTAAAATATTCATACGTAAAATATATGGTATATGAATTAATTAAAGTGTCGACTTTGAATTGATAGTGGCACAAATGAAAAACACACGCTTAACTAATTCAGTGCTTATTGTCATCTGTTTATAAGCTTGATTAATATATGGTTTTGGTACGGCTTAAAATCACGTGGCTTTTAATATGCCCTATACATGAACTTAATTTACTTCATTTTGTTCACTGTGTGACTAAAGTTCGTGTGCAGCTTTAATTTGGTCCTTATTTTGAATCTAGTTATAAAAAGCACTGCTTCATACGTAGAGTTTTGTTTCTGAATATAGTATATTTATGATATTACTAAAATCCAGGCGCTTCTCAAATTTAGTCCTTATTTTCAACTCAGTTATAAAAATCCCCACTTCATTCGTGGAATTTAGCTCCCGACTGCTATTAGTTTACCGTACGGCAAAGAATCCCACTCTTCTCTAACGTAGTAGTTGCTTCCAATTTTGCCATATAAAATGATTTACTTTGAGTAAATTCTTACTAAATTCCCTACTGCCCACTCCAATGTATTTCACGTATACATTGATGAACGAACTTCGAAAGTATGAACTTCATTCCCTCAATTATCCTTCAGCATTTCCTCTTTTCATTAGACTTTATTCCATCACAACCCTTCTCGCGAATTTTAATCTTCGAAATGAAATACTTCCTTTGTGGAGAACTCAAACAAAAGCCGTATGACATGTACAAACACCCACAACACCCAACCAATATCATAGGCTCCCCAGCTAGCTGAAGGAACAAATAACTTGTTAACCATAAGCCCCCAACAGATTTGCCCAGACTCCGAACTCATTCGACGGAGATGCATTTTTTCCTGTCATTCTCTGTCAGGCATTTGGTGCGATGCAACAACAACGTTTGCCGGTCCTTTATTCATTGTTCTCGTTTTTGTGTTCTTAGGACTTTTCTTATTCACTCAAAACTCATCTCGATCCCTCCTTTTCATTTTGTTCACTTTATTGTTCATTTGTTACTAGTGTACCATCTCGCATATTGTAGCAAGGACATTCTTACCCCCAACAGAATTCTACCCTTAGCTGAATATTCATTAAAAGACTCACGCTGTGATTACAGTTTAAATGCCACCGAGCGCAACATCAAACAACCAAGAAAAATAACTAAGAAACAAAAGCTAAAACTAACTAAAGGTGTGAAGACAAAAGTAATTGTTGCACATGGTGCTCGGAGGAACGGATCAACCACCAGCTTTAAGTGCATCAGAAACATTTTCATTACGTTGAAACCTGTATTCGTCCTTTTGAATTCCTATTCACTGTAACAATATAACGCCTTGACACCGATGCTGTTCTCATGCCGGCGACGGCGGATTCGACACCCATCACCGGAGGTCCTTCACCCCTTGCCCCCTTATAATTCCATTCTGTATTTGACTGTGATTATTGCTATTGTCGCCGACACGACATTTATAGTTCTGTGATTTTACAGTTGGCGTGGTAAAAATATTGCGGCACAGCAATTCACACAAGGAGGCAAGGCCTAACTGTAGGTAGGGTCTAGGTAGTTTCCTGCTTGAAAGGGATATCTGGCAGTGGGGTCACAGCGCAAAGTGAACGTCTTTCGAAGGATGATTAAAATCGTAAGACAAAAGAAATGAAACAACAAGCCTGTCAGACATTGACGATGGATACTTCATATTGAATAGGAAGCAAGGCGTAACGAAAAAAGGAAACAGTAATACATCACAATGTAGGTGTAGGATTGCTATCAACTTTAGAGAATTGCATGATACAACGATCAGGGAATTTAAAGGAAAATACGGCTATAGATTAGGCAGGTTAGGTTCAGTTCAGTTCCGCATCCGAAGTGATTTTAAAGAGATGTACCAGATTAATGTATTTTTAAATATATTAAGTTTGTTGGGTGAATCCCGTCGGAAGTATCCTTAATTTAATTTATTTTAATGTAATTTAATTAAATTTAATTTCCATAAAGAAAAATTAGACAAACACTTATACCTTACTTATATAATATACATTTAACCTAAGAAAGTAATTTTAGATTTTAATTTGATAAAATACGGAAAGATCATGGATAAGATGAGTAAACTAAGATTTATAAGAGGATCTGGTATTGGAGCGCACGACGCAAGGCTAATAACCTTCTCCGTAAGAGAAATTATTATGGACAATGGAACAAGTCTCGGATATGGACCGGATACCGGTGCAGGGACTTGCTAAATAAAGCCAAGACCGGATCCCGGTTGTAGTGCCGATGATGATGATGATGATGATGATGATGGTATTGGGAGGAGGGATGAGGAGGGCAGAATTACATAATCAGGAGATGGAGTTTGAGAGTAAAACTATTAAAGCTTAAGCCGAAAGAGGTTGACTCTGGGTTAGCACTCCGAGGCACTCTGGAGATGGGATCATTTGAATCGTATGAGGTGTGGGGTGCGGGTAAGCAAAATAAGCAAGGTTTTGTGAAAAAATGAGGGGGGGGGGGGGGGGCTGAAGGGGGTACACTGAAGAAGATTCATGCACTTAACAGATCCCGAAAGTAGACCAATGATGAAGAGACTATCGGCTTGATTACGCCTTTCGTCTTGTGTTTGTAAGTTAATTACTTTGAGAAGGTCAACGAGATGGTTCGATGGTGCCATGAAAGCGGACTTATAATAAACTCTAAAAAGACAAAGCTGATGTATATCCACCCTTCGCATATATATAAGAACACATATAAAGATACAATTCCATAACATTGAATGCTTATCATCATCATCGGCACTACAACCGGGAGCCGGTCTTGGTCTTATTTAGCAAGTCCTGAGGTTTGTTAAAATTTCCATAATGGTGTGTTTTTTTCCGGGCAAGGTCATTAGTCTTGCGCCAGAGGCGGGGAACCGAACCCCAGTCTCCCGCGTGATAGGCGGGTATACTAAACCACTATACTATCGAGGAGCCCCTTGAATGCTTATACAAAAATAAAAATCAACGAGGCCTGAACATACGGGATAACTGCAGGGATTTGATTGACAGTGTGAATGTGTGTAGATACCCGCGTGTAGAAGTGGGCTGCAACTTCAAGTTGAACTCACACATAAAATACATTTGCAGTCTACTTATGCTCTATACCACCCGAGCAACTAAACATCATTTTCAGTCTTAAAACAAGTATAATTCTCATTAACTGAATCAGTTTAGCAATATGAAATAATCGCATGGGGCACTACCTCAGAGTACACAGTCGCAATTTCAAAGCATTCAAAATCGTGTCTTCAAGATCCTGCTGAGAGCGAAATATCGTACACGGTACGTAGATAAATCTTTATATTACCGCGTAAATTTGGGTCTTCTAGGCATTACTACTTTTTATCTTAAACATGATTATCGAAATGTATTGCGATCGACGCTTCAAACCACCAGTTGGTTATGGTATTAATACCAGACAAAGTGCATAACGACTTTCTACAAACGCCAAGAATTAATAACTCGACGACAACAACTTTCATTCGCAGTACCTACAATATTCAATCAAACCCCTCGGAATCTATGGAATGTACAGTCTAAGTATGTTCGAAAGTAGAATATAAGGAAGCATAATTTATTTAATGCTTTCAGTTTACGTTAATAAAAATAGAGCTATATATATATATATATATATATATATACATATGTATATATATATACATATGTATATATATATATATATATATATAATATATATAATATATGTTTTATATATATATATAATATATATATGTTTTATATATATATTTATATAATATATATATAATATACATATGTATATATGTGTATATATATATATATATATATATATATATATATATATATATATATATATATATATATATATATATATATACATATATATATATATATATATATATATATATATATACGGCGTTTCTAGTAGATACACCCACTAGTGAAGAATCACACCACCAAAAGCACATCCATTAAAGCCGTATACCATAGCAATAATATAGCGTTTCCACATGCGTCGAATGTACTTGAGCTTAGAAATCGAATTCGCACACGCGGCGGCGGCCTGATGCGTTGAGCTTTGGTGCTATCTTTTAGTGATTCTAACCGTGATAGTGTCGGTTCGAATCACACGCTCTTCACTATCGTCGCAAACGCTATAACTGGTGACCCCGACGTGATCTGTACGAGATAACACACACTCCCATACGCACATAGAACTTTACCATTTACAATCACACGACTTCTGCGCAGAGCACCGGCTAACTCGCCTGCTCTGACATTCTCTCGATCGCTCTCGGGCTCGCTCCTCGCTCGGTCGTTCGCATTTCACAGTTGATCGTAACGAAAGTTACTGGAAAGGGAGTGGTGTGGCGTTTCTAGCACATACACACACGACTAGTGAAGAACCACACCACCAAAAGCACACCCATTAAAGCCGTATACCATAGCAATAATATAGCATTTCCACATCAGTCGAATGTACTTGAGACTAGAAATCGAATTCGTACACGCGGCAGTGACCTGATGCGTTGAGCTTTGGTTCTATCTTTTAGTGGTTCTAACCGTGATAGCGTCAGTTCGAATCACACGCTCTTCACTATTGTCGCAAACGCTATATATATATATATATATATATATACATATATATATATATATATATATATATATATTTATATTATGCCAAAAACTACTGTCTGTATATGTATATTTTTCGAATACAACCTTCTGCAGATAAGCTTCTAAGCCTTCGCAGAAAACGTGTTTGAAACTATATAACTGTAAGTAGAATTCTTAGAATAAATAATAATAATATTTAAGTGCATAGAATCCTTGACGGTAAACTAACGGGGAAGAGACCGACAGGACGGCCGCGACGGAGATGGGAGGACAATGTTAGATTGGACCTCGAGGAGATCGGATCGGATAGTCGAACGTGGAAGGGGGGTGCACAGGACAGGGAACAATGGCGGAGCCGAATCGGTGAGGTCAAGAACTTCCGGGTTCCTACAGGCCAATAAATAAGGAAAAAAAAGAAAAAAAGTATATATGTTGCGGATTCACACTGAATACAGTCAGTGGATTCGCAACTGAATGCCGTCAACGACAATTAATCAACAAACAGCAAATAGTTGTCATAACAACAGAAACAAAATACAAACGCTTTTTTGGTTAGATACGCTTTTTTGGTTAGATACTTGGCAACACAGATCGCAACTATTATAAATCCTGCAAAATCATAGTAATCATTTAAAATAAAACGAAGTATTTCGAATAGAGAAGTTAATATCAACATTGTTTTCATTCCTGGAGGAGGATTTTTCGGATTACCACTCAACGAATAGAGGTAATCATTTTCTCTTTAACAACTTTCAATTGGCAATTGTTTTAGACAACGGCACGCATCGTGGCTCGTCAGGAGCAGATCATGGTTCCTGACGTCCCGGCCCACCAACGAAATACATTTGTTGGTGGTCAATTGCAGTACGCAATTTTAAATAATATAACTTAAATACTTTTGTGAGCCCTGTTGATGCTTTAGGTGGATTATTTTCTATCGCTTCAAGGTATTATCAAACATTGAAGGGGTACCCTACGGATTTGCTGGTGGGGGGATTTGCATTTTTAATTATTTCTTGCTATTCTTTAACTGTGTAACCCATTAGAAGACAATAAATTGAAATCAAATAAATCAAAGCCTCTCCAATCCTTTTCTCTCCCTTTGTTTTTCTTCGTTAACTTCAGAACGTTGCCACATCTTCAACGTAGTAAGGCCGTCCTGAACAAGTTTTTTCCTTCTCTCCAAAACTCCTTTGACCCGACTTTAAGTGAATCTTAAGCTACCGGAACTCAAAGACGAGTTTACACCAGGCTTTTTAAAGGGTTTTATTAATACTGCACTAACCAAAGGTTCAGTAAAAATGAAGTTGCTTTTGCTTTTCTGAATGACAACAAAGTGGAACTCCACCAAAGTTAGATCGACTTACACTATAATACGAGGGTTGGCTCTTATGTTTCGGGATTTGGCAACCCTAGTGTTGCAATTCGGCAATTGACAGCTCTGTCGTAAAGTTGGACATTTTTGAGGTTATACGCACTCAGAACGTTTTGACATACGAGCGCTATTTGTGTTGTTTACAGTAACTTAAAAGATTCATCTCGGCCCAAAAATGGAATTAAATCGTCAACATTTTCGTGCTATTATTTTTTACAACTTTCGGCGTGGATTAACTCAGCAACAGTGCATGGATGAACTTAATTTAATTTTTGGCGATGAAGCTCCATCAAGGACCAGTGTTTATCGATGGTATGGTGAATTCAATCGAGGTCGTAGTTCACTTCAAGATGAATTTCGTGAAGGTCGTCCAAATCGGTTGTTGTTCCGAAAACCATTGATGCTGTGCGCGAACTGATATTGGAAGATCGTCATGTGAACTATCGTGAGATTGAGACAACTTTAGGCGTTAGTGGGACCAGCATACATTCAATATTGCATAAACATTTGACTGTCAAAAAAATTTGTTCGCGTTGGATCCCACACAATTTGTCAATCACCCAAAAAAAGGCTCGTGTCAATTGGTCGAAAGAAATGCTCAAAAAATACGGTCGCGGTGCTTCGAAACTCGTCTATGACATCGTGATAGGTGGTGAATCGTAGATTTACGCGTATGAGGCCGAAAGTAAACAGCAGTCGACTGTCTGGGTGTTTCAAGATGAGCCAAATCCAACAAAAGTTGTACACGCACAAAGCACTTTCAAGCAAATGGTCGCCTGTTTTTTCGGAAAAACTGGACATGTCGCAACCGTACCACTAGAACAACGCAGAACAGTCAATTCTGAGTGGTACACAACCATTTGTTTGCCAGTTGTCTTCCAAGAAATCAGGAAAACCAACCGCCGAAGACGGATCACTCTTCACCACGACAATGCGAGCTCTCACACATCGGCTGCGACAACTGCATTTTTGAGCACCCAAAACATCGATTTGATGGGTCATCCGCCGTATAGTCCTGACTTGGCACCGAATGACTTCTTTTTATTCCCGTACGTAAAAAACAAACTGAGAGGTCAACGTTTTTCGACACCTGAAGAAGCGGTTGCTGCATTCAGAATGCATGTTTTGGAGATACCTCAATCAGAGTGGCAAAAGTGCTTCGACAATTGGTTCAAACGCATGCAAAAGTGTATAGATCTTCATGGGGAATATTTTGAAAAACAATAAAGTGATTTTCGATGATCAATATTTGTTTTTGTTCTCTAATCCCGAAATAACAGTCCCTCGACCCATACGGTATCGAAGGCCTTCTTCAAGTCAATTAGACATGCCCCTGTACACTGGTTCTTGCATTTATTCCATTGTATGTCTGAAACCAGTTTGGATGCGGCATGGGTAGTTTCGTGACCCGCCCTAAACCCAAACTGGTTATTTGGTATAATGTTGCGCTCCTCAACCCATTCACGCAACGCTTTGCTTACTACCTTCTCGAAGGCTTTACTAATACTTGGCGATATACCAATGGACCGTAGGTTCATGGGATTAGTGCTGTCTTTTCCCTTTTTGGAGATAGGATGTATAATGGCCGTTTTCCAACGCGTTGGATAATATGCATTATTTAGCGCGCTGTTAAACAAGATCGTGTATATTTCCATGGCCAATGGAGGCAGTTGTTTGAGTACAATGTTGGGTACTCCGTCGATTCCTACTGATTTTTTGTTCTTCAGTGATTCGAAGATACCTTGGATTTTTTCCTTTGTTATCAGAAGATTGTTCGCTCTGTCTGTGGCTGTGACGGCATCTGCCCTGTTTTGACTGTTAAATGCGGTAGAACCGCCATTATCCGACCGCCATTGCAAAATACTGTTTTGAATCTGTTGACAGTTTCGTAAAGCTCTATTTTCCAGGTCGTGGTTATGGTGAAGTGTTTCATTCACCTTGTAAATATCCTGGAAGACAGCTCCCATAGTATTAATTTTTTCCAAGGGATCTTCGATCACAAATTCTTCATCGTTTAGGATCGCGTTTTCCGCATCGATGCCTATATTTTCCAGCATTTGCTTGTTTTTGTCCCTGCGTCTTATATGGAGACACTGAATATCGTTTTGATTATTCCTCCTGAATATTTTATTTATCTGTGGGAACATACTCGGGTTATTGGGTTTTGCAGCCCGAATTCTGTTGTCCCAATATGAATTTATTGCTAACCTATAGTTAGCTTTTATTAGCTGTTGGAGGTTTTTTAATCTAGACTTCAGTGATATTATCTCCTGGTCGTGTCTGTCTGTGAAACGTCTGTACAGTAGTTTTAGTTTAGAAAGAAGCCTGCTTTTTTTCTTATGCAGCGCGTCTATTGTTGCGTTTCGGTGTATGCTAACGTAGGTGCGGTTTTTGGTATCGTTTTGTCCATTGTCCGTTTTATTGTTTCGTCCATTAGTTGTGTGTAGTGGTCGATTTCATTGTTAGACAGGTTCCTATTTGCGGGCGGTGTGATGATGTTAGAGCTTATTTCTCGGGTTAGGGTTCTGGTGAAGCGCTGCCATCGTACTCCCCTGTAGTTGTAGGGTTACGGAATCATGCATTCATCCAGTTCCGTAACCTAGCTCGGGAGATTTACCACAGCGCTGAGCGCACGATGGTCACTGTCATACTCAATCGTTCGGAGGCAGTTTTTGTTTTGTGTGTTCGTATTTGTAAGTATTAGCCGTGAGTCGATAAGCAATATGTCTAAAAAAGATCCACCTCTGAGAAATGATGGATACTCCGTGGCCAACAAGTCGGTTTTATACTCAACGTGATGTTGGTCTAACCAGCTAGCTAGTTGGTTTCCCCTGGTGTTGGGTCTATTATTTCCCCAATCCCTATGTTTGGCGTTCAAATCGCCACCTATGATGTAATAGTTCCCCGCCAGGTGAAGTTGCAAGCAGCGGAAAAGACTCTCGAGCTCCGCAATGAAGGTATTTTGTTGGTGCGCTTCAGGTGCATAGACTGATATCACGTACATTCCCCTTCCTTGCTGAAGGGGTATATGTACGACACAGGCCTCAAGCACTTGGAACCTGCGTACTTATCCGCTGTATAAGACTTTATGTTTCAGTCATTTCCTTATAAATAATGCGACCCCACCCCCTAGGGTTGAGTTTGGTCTATCCCTCCGAATGATATTATAATTCATGTGCCGTAATTTATGCTTCTGGTTTAGCTTGGTTTCGCTGGCCAAAAGCACGTCAGGGTTCTCGTCTTGCAACAGTTTGAATAGAGTGGCTCTTCTCTCTATTCTGATCAATGAATTTACATTTACCGTGAGCACCTTAATCTTTTCGGTCATTATGGTGTTTATATTGACTGAAATTGATTGATGATGGAAGGATTCGAATAGATCCAGTCTAGTCGTCTTCCGTGCTCGTTTGTTTGCTTCTGTATCTCTATCAACTGCTTTTGTAGGGAAAGCAAGAGTGAGAACACATCATTGAGTGAGACAAGAGATTCGGGCTCCATACGAGTCTGTGTCGATGGTGCTGTCTTTGGTAGGGCCATCTTGTCTGTTCCAGAAGTTATTTGAGCGTACGACATCTGAGGTATTACGGTCCGTGTAGGTTGTCCACCAGTTGTCGGGCGCTCCAATTTGCTTTGCCGTGACTCGGCTTTCGTTCGTATTTCGCGGAATTTAGGACACCCTCTATAGTGACCTTCGCCCCTACATACTACACATTTCAAGAGGGTTAAATCTTCCACCCTTTCCTTTCCCAATGGGCACTCAGCTGAACCGTGGTCTTTCCCACATTTGACGCAACGTGGTTCCATTTCACAGTTCGCCGCTGCATGACCGAATCTTTGGCATCGTACACATTGTAGAACGTCTCTCCCTTTTCTTAGTTTGTCCCAAGTAATAATTTGGTGGTTCACTACGGTAATCTTTCGTAGCCCCCCAATCTTACTATTGGGAGTTAGCTGAACCAAAAAGAAGGGTAGTTTCCTGTTTTCCCTTTTTGATTTACGTGTAGTAAACGCTTTTACCGAGGCAAACTGTAGGTCGACAGTATTGAACTTCTGCAATTTTTGCAGTAAAAGTCCTGGTTCTGTTCCCGGGTCAACGCCTTTTAACAGAACTGTCTGATTTTTAATAGATTTCGGGGTGAACGAGAAAAATTCCACGGAGGTTTTCTTCAGCGCTGTTTTGATTTTCTCAAAATCGGTATCAGCTTCCGATTGAATGGCATGCCTATTCCCCGATAATCTTTTTACGAAAAAATTATTCTTACCTACAGCTGCTTTGCAAAAACTTACCAATTCATTCGTTTTAACATCAGTGGTGTTGATAGGAGGCATCCTTGTGTTTTTGTTGTTTTGTTGTTTTGTTGTTTTTTTTGTTGCTGCTGGCTGTGCTGCTAGCTGTTTCACGTTTTGTTCTGTCTTTTCCTGTTGTTGTCGTTGTTGTGAATGCAACTCGTCATTAATTTTCCGCTGCTTTCTTCGTTCCATTATCTGCTCTTTCAGAGACGCTAGTGTTGCTTCTGCGTCTCTGATTTCCTCTTCTTCGTCTTCCGATTCGGTCGAGGCGAGCTGGGCGAAAGAGTTGTGTAGAATTTTTACCTTTGGAGCAGGCGGAAATTCTTCAGCTTCTTCTTTTTTATTTTCGTTCCAGGCACGTTTGGCGCCTTTGTTGCGTGCCAAGTGTGTTTGTGGGGCTTTTCAGGGCCCGAAGAGCCATGCATCGCTCGATCCCCACCATTCCCAGCGATGCGACTTACCTTGAAGTCGAACCTTCAGCAAGGTTACGCAACCTTGCTACGGCATTAATCGCCAGCCAAATTGCTGGAATTAATTCAGTTACCCCGAAGGATAACTGACATAAATACCTTAGGCAGCTTACCATTCTTTGGGGGGTTTTTCCAAACACCTTTTTTTCCACGATCCATTCCTGAAAACATTAAGTCCACGGCAAGGATTATCACCTAGCCGTGGCATCGAGAATTTCACCCTCGGGCATGTATGGCACCCAGTGCACCACGTTCCCATTACTTGATGCCATGGAAACAAAATCAACACGGAGTTTCAATTTACTCGTTTTTTTGTTTGTTTGTCCATGGCACCCCTAAGCATGCGGCTACCAGGTCTCATCAGTTTGCCACCGTCGACAAGGTTTCGGCCGACGCAAAGCAAACATTCACCAATTACCAGCAATAGCTGGTTTTCTATTATCGGTCCCCACCGATCAGGGACCGCAAACAAGCAACGAATTGGATGTGGCCATCAAGTGTTTACTTTTAACATCTGGCAATGGCTGCACCCTATATTCGTTGCAATACCTAAACATCGCATTCACTCCACGGATTGTTTATGGTATACCAATTCCCTATTAACGGCCGCCAACCGTCGGCGGACCTGGGAAATTGCACGTCCATCAACCAAATGTCGATTTATGGTCTCTCCTAGGGTGACCAGATCTTCGGTTTGTTTTGCTTTTTCACCAGATGGTTCGGTTGCCGACAAGTATTACACAATCAATTGTGTACACAGCCGCAGGCCCATGCATTGTTTGCATACTCATTACCAGGAGATGCAATTACGACGCTCGCATCCATCCTCGTTCACCGGATGATCGTATGCGACGCATACACATACATGCAAAATGTATGCCGCATTTCCCGGTCCAATCACGATTGTCTGCTACCAGTTGATCGTATAACTCCTCCCCTTTTACGGTTTTTCTTTGCGATGTCATTCTTATGGCTGCGAAGGGAAACCAGTCAGATTTTATCCTTTGAAGGGTGCGCACCTTCGTTAACAAATCCCCGCGGAGAGTCATCGAGTGTTCGTCCAAGAGTCCTTTCTTTACGCCTGAGTCATTTTTCTTCGTGTGCGTGTCAAATTGAGATTGTGTAAAAGAAAACCGCTTTGCCGGCCGTTTTTCTTAGAAAATAGAACTAAATGTATCACAGTGCGGTGATGTTTGTTAACTTTAAGAATGCATCATAAAGTAGAGAGGTTGATAACACCAGTTAAATAAAAAGCTAAGAAACTAAAATTCTCCGGTGTTTTTATTGGACGTTTGTTTCGTAGTGCACAGAACCCAGGAACTTGAGTGCAGAGGCCAGTGTTCGTCAGCTTCATGTTGTTTTCGGTTTTCGAGTGACGTGGGTGTTTTTGTCGAATCTGCATCCTTGACGATGCCATGGTCAGAACTACCCACATGTTTTTGGCCGCTTCGTTATGGCTGCCTTTGTTTTCAATGTCGCCGTTTTTGTTTGTTTACCCATTATTGCGCTTCTGCAACCAACGGTGATTTGTTGCTTGTTTATATTGTACTCTATTTGTTTTTCCTTTTTCTTTCTTTTTCTTTTTATTATTGTTTTTTTTTTTTTGTTATTTATGTAGGCATAAAAATAAAAAAGAGACAAGTCAAGAGTGACTGGTTTTCGCGCTGCGTCGATACCGGCGTCACTCGACCAACGACGTACCGCTGGCGAATCCACGCACTGCCACTTGCACTAACAGAGTCACTGGAATGTTGTTTTGTAATAACTATGCTCTTTATTTATTAACTATTGGTTTTTGACCTTTGGACTTTAATTGTACATTGTTGTGGTGGTTCACTTTAGTTGTAACTTAACATTTAATTTGTTCTTAGTAAATCTTGTTGATTATGGTCAAATTGAACTTTGTATTTTCTTTGATTTGTTTTAAGGGAAACTAAACTGACTGTTCTTTAACGACACTGGACGCAACTCTTAATATCGTTCACAAGATTCGTTAAATTGGATTGCACCTTTTAAATGAACTACGTTGTTACGCGAGCGTCTGACTCTGACTCAATTTAAAAGGGATGTCCGACCGCCGTGGTGGTTGAAACGCGACTGGCCGCACGTGTCATTTGACCCGCCCGTGATAGGTTTAGTATTAATGGATTCCTTTTATAAAAAAAAATTTATATATAAAACATTAAGTTTTGCGTCATTAAGATAGAGGGGAATTTTATTTCTTTAAGATAAAAGGACTTCTAACGTAAACTCAGAGGCTACGCTAAAGAAAACTGATACGATATCATCGACAAAAGTTTCAATCAATATTAGGCATCGATACTCTCGATTGATTTATAATCTTTATTTTTTTGTTGTTGGTTTTTTGTGTTTTGAGTGCCGTAATATTCGTCACGAAAGGGATGTGACCTGGATTTCGGCACGGATCTAGTGGGGCACCTACTACAAGTGCATAACACCTGTGTAACATTCGTGGCCTAAGATGCAAGTTCTCCTCTGTGTCTGCGCACTCGGTAAACAGAAACCAACAAGCCTTGCACTTAGCGAGATTCAGGTTATAACTAATATACATATTTCCTATTTTACTACACTCGGTTATAACCTAGTGCCTTTGTTCTTTCTACATCGTGGTCTAGATACATACATACGAAGTGATATTGCTTATCAGCTATAATATGGGCTCTGCTCCAATCGAGAATTTAATTTCGATTTGTATAGAAACACATGCTTTAACGAATTTGATGCTCTATCTGATTTCATCGATAAGATATTGACCCTATATCCGCACACTGAAATCGTTATTCCGGGTGATGTTAATGTGCATAACACATTCCACTCCGGACACATAGCCTGAGGGTCAGTATCTTCAGCTCTTTGCTGAGTCTAACAATTTAACTCAACTCGTCAATGAGCCAACACGGGTACCAGATATAGATGGTCATTCCGCCAACACACTGGACCTGTTTCTCACCTCCCACCCCAACAAATACACAATTGAGGTTTCTTCGCCTTGGGTACTTCAGACCACTGTGTCGTGACAGCTAAATTTTCTCTAACCAACCGTAACGTTAATGAGAAAGCTCCCAAAAGAACAGTATGGTTCTACGAGAAAGCAAACTGGGAAGGTCTGAACGACTTTTTTGGGAGGCTAAATTGGTCGTTATTTTTCCTCAATAACGATGTTGACTCTTTAGCAGACACATTGACAGACATGATTCTACTTGGCATGCAGCCTTTATTCCACACAGTGTAAAGAGCATCAAACTCAAGAGAAATATGTGGTTCGATTCCGGTTGCAGAGAAGCCATTAAGCTTAAAGAGTTGAGCTTCCGGTTGTATAAATCAAACAATACTGAGGAAAACAGGAAAATATGTAAGAGAGCTAGAAATGATTGCAATGCGCCAAATTCTTGCATGACCTGAGAGTGACACAAAAAATACTACACTCTCCCACAAGTACTAGAAACTTCTGGCCATTCGTGAAAAACATTCAAAACTTAGTCTCTTCATCCATTCCATCGCTTATAGTCGATGACAAACCAGTCATCAGTGCAATAGAGAAGGCGAATCTACTTGCTGCACATTTTGCATCAAGCTCAACGCTGCCTGATACCACAAAGCTACGCTTCAACTTGAGCAGAAGTAGCACACCATCAGCCAGATACACTTCCGAACGCGTACTGTTGCCCGCGCACTCAAAAGAGCTAAACACAAATCCGCTGGTTCGGATGGCATTCCCCCAATCCTCTTGAAGAAATGTTCCTTTTCAATCGCTAAACCACTGGTAAAACTCTTCCATTTGTCTTCTTCCCAAATAGATGGAAGACAGCGAACATTCCCTTCCTCATCTTTATAAATGATCTCTTGTCAATTACCCACAACCCAATCCACTCGTTTGCCGATGATAGCACATTGAGTTTCTCATACTCATACGAACATTCCCGTCCAAACTCTTTGAACGTCATCACCAATCAACAAGTTATGCTTGATAGTTGCAATTCCAACGTCAACAAGATATATCAATGGGGTTATCTAACCGAGTAGAGTTCAATGCCTTTAAAACTCTGCTGCTTCTTGTCGTTAAAAGTGAATCCTAAAGGAAATATACTATAGATGTGTGGGTAAGGTTTTAAGTAGGTGCCTACTATGACCCGGATTCACTTAACCTTCCACCGTCTGCTGCATAAATTAATCGACCACCAAAAGACCAAACGAATAAAAACACAAGTTATTGATACCGATGCAAAATTGAGCCGAAGAACACTGAACTCCACATTCGAGCTCCAGGACACTGTACACTGCAGAATGATGACAAATTAAAACGCGGATGTTGTTGTTCTGAAGAATGTTCATTTATTTTTGCTGTTCCATTGATATATAACTATTTTACGTCAATTCACATTTGTGAAAGTCTATATTGGGTTATGTACGGAGTGAACATGAAATGCACTTATATAACATAAACATCACGATCACTGGATATAGCAAAGTGTTTGGACATTCGGTTTTAACTCCTTCCTTACTGAATAGCAAAATTAACGTTCGTTGAACTCGCGTAAGGTATAACCGAATTAATTTTGACACATTCGCGACATCTCACTCGATTTTGGGGCTCACCAAACGGGAGGGAAACTTTGATCGCACGCGCACTTAAAACACACATGTGTATGCTCCTCAGCGGATAAAATCTGACTCCCCGATGCAATCCTATATCCGTCAGATTCAACGGTGATGGATTACATCGGTGTGGGAGGATTCTATATGTGTCCGTATAGGACAACTACGTTGCCCTTCAGACGGCATATCGGCAACGACGAAAATGCACCTGAATAAACATGGGCTGGTGTAATGAATTGCAGGCGTTATAGAGATACGCGATAGCGAAGCTCGCCGAGAGAAGAAATAGGTTTCTGTGTCTTACATAACCAGAAACGCTATTTCGAGGGCCATAAATCTTTGATGACCTGCGCCTGAGAACGAAATCGGTTTTTGCTTTAAGATACACAAAAACGCTATTTCAAGGGTCACGATGATATGCACATCGTGTTTACTCAGGCGTTCACAATAATGGCGTTGTAGGCTATACATTCTGGTGACGATAGGTCAGCCGAAAATTTGAGTCTTGTTTACTTGGCGGTGCCGGTAGATGAGTATAATGGCGAGGAATTAGCCTTGCAGATGTGCAAGCGTACATCTCGCCCAGGGTGGCCGTGGATCAGCGGTCGGTTAATAGGGTAACCACAGTGATGCTACAGTGTGTTTGCTTGTTTAACAGGCCGGAGCATCGTTAGGCATGATCTAAGGTATGATTGTCTAACTTCAATCATATTAGTGTCCAAATCCCATGATCGGTAGATAACCGATAAAGGAAATTGGTCGCAACTGTAGCGAACCTTGGGATTGGGGCAATATTCACTCAAGGACCGTAGCAAGAATACCGGCTACAGCTGTGTCAACAATTACGCTGGCCAGCGAGTATTTATCTTTTATAATTGCTCAAAACCCAAGCCGATTGTCTGGCACGGTTCATGTAATATGAATGAAATAACTTGTTTGATGTGCATGCCTGCTGGGGTTTTACTTTCAGGTGAAAGTTATTTGAAAGAAAGCTTACACTGCTCGAATGCAGGTAAGTATAGTGGTTTATGGAGTAAGGGAAAAGTACGTTGACTCCTCGATAGTATAGTGGTTAGTATACCCGCCTGTCACGCGGGAGACCGGGGTTCGATTCCCCGTCGGGGAGCCTCTGGAGCAAGACTAATGACCTTGCCTGGAAAAAAAAAAATTCATTATGGAAAATTTAACAAGCCTCAGGACTTGCTAAATAAGGACAAGATCGGCGCCCGGTTGTAGTGCCGATGATGATGATGATGAAAAGTACGTTGTTTTAAAGAAATGGATGGTTCTTTAGGAAGGTTTTGAAGAACCGCCACAGAAGAATGGGACTTCCATCGACGAAGCCAAGGAACTTTCAATCCTCGGTACTCGAATTAATTGGAACGACCACATTTTTGAAGCTACGAAAAGTGCGACCAAATGCATGGGGTTCCTTAAGAAATGCAAATGCGTCCAACCTGGCCACTATTTACAAGGCGTATATTCGTCCAGTATACCCGCCTGTCACGTGGGAGATCGGGGTTCGATTCCCCGTCGGGGAGCCTCTGGCACAAGACTAATGACCTTGCCCGGAAAAAAACAAATCATTATGGAAAATTTAACAAGCCTCAGGACTTGCTAAATAAGGCCAAGACCGGTTCGCGGTTGTAGTGCTGATGATGATGATGATGATGATATTCGTCGAAAAATTAAATTCAACTCCCATATTTGGTCAGGCGCTTCGAAAACTGCACTACACGTGCCCGATAGGATGTAAAAATGACCAATGAAACTTATTGAGGTCCCACCTATGAGTCGATCAATTCCGTCGTTGGAACATAGGCGCAACGTTTCATGCCCATCTCTCTTCTATAGGTATTACCACGGTCGTTTCTCAACAGAACTTGCTGAATGTGTTCCACCCCTTCAGACATTTTCCCGCGAGACCCGTCAATCTGTGAATGCGCATCAATTCACGTTGAAAGTGGACTTTAGGCGTACAGACAAACATAGAGAGTCATTCTTTATCCGAACCACACAAATGTGGAATACTCTACGTCATCATGTGTTTTACTCGTCGTTGCAATGTCCAGGCATTTAAGACCAATGTACATCGATACCTCCTTTCCTTATCCATTTCCTCTCTTTCCGCTCGCGATGTGCTCTGACACTGAAGGATACCCCAAAAGATCTTTGTGAGCGCGTTGTGTATTAAAAAAAAATAAAAAAAAATAAAAAAAAAATAAAAAAAAAAAATAAAAAAATTAAATAAATAAATAAATAAATAAATAAATAAAAAAAAACCTAGACAGTAAAATAACGATTGTGATCGAAACGTGCTCTTAAACAGAAACAGTCTGAAATCCGTAATTGAGTCATTGTCCCCCTAAAAGATACATTTGAGAGCAAGTCCAATGAAAATAGTTTTTATGTATGTTAATTATTACGCACGATCACGTAAACCAACTCGTTTTATGGTATTTAGCCTTCGTCGAACTCATCTCAACTAAGCTTTAGCTTTCGCGGGCATTTCGTCATAAAATACTAGAGTACCTGTTACCGTACTGTTTGGCATTGAGGGATAGATTTGATTACAACCAGTTTATTTTATTTATCCTAAATAGTCTTAACGGCTAAATTTAAAATAAAAACGTTCGTTATTGCAAAGGGGCGAACAAACGCGAAATTATTTAGGTTAAATTAAATTGTACTTAAGATTCTTGAAATTCTATTTCAAATTCTGATGTTGTCTACTTTATTTGGCATTCGGTTTACGATTTGAAAATTCCACCATGTCTACTATTATTGTCTTACATACCAAGTTGTGCTACTGAGTTACCTTCGGGTTATTCTTCGTTTCCCTTTAGCGTTTTTTATGGTATCCAAATCCATGTTTATAGCGACATGGTTAAATGGCGGAGTACAATGCAGATGGAGCAATAAAAAAGGAAAATGGCGAAATGTTTTACTATTAACTGCCTGAAAACTACACTCTTGTAGAAATAAAAGGTGATCAAATACCTGTTTTTAAAGTTCGTGTATCAGTAAATCAGATAGTTATCAAAAAGCTTTAGTTTATAAAATTAGTGTGCATTTATACATTTAACTAATGGGTCGTTCTATAAAATTTAAGTTCGCATCACGTATCACCATGTGCCAAAAACTAAATAATAGTCGAATTAGTGGTCTAGGAAAGGAGATTATGCTCCAAAGAAGGTGAAGGTGATACGATTGACCAAAATAATAATTATTTTACTGGCATTTGGGACATATCACTAGTTTTGACTACTTTAAAAAAAGAAAAGAAAGAGTATTATTTTATATTCCTTACTTACCATCACACATACTTTTGGAAATCAGACCTATGTCTGTCGTACGTGAGTGACCTTTAGCAAATCATCAAAGTAATCGATAAATAAATTGTCCCCCTGTATTAGGTGAGGGCAAATTTTAAATTCTTGCCCTAACAGGTCGGTATGTCTTTATCTTTACGGTGACCTTTGGAAATTTAAGTCATCGTAAAGGAGAATGTCTTCCACCAATGATGTGGTTAGAGATTGATAGATATTTTCGATGTCCAAATTCAATAAGGGATTTTGTGGGAATTGCTTAGTGGGTTGGGATACATTTACCAAGTTTCATTACCTGTCAACGCATTTTTATGAAGTTGAGGCAGGGGAATTCTTTTAAAGGATATTATTGGTTTACTAATGCATTAAATAAGGCGCAAGTCTGCTCTGAACGAATGAATTTGAAACGGAGTAACGGAATTTATTGAACACAGTGATGAAATTTGTTATGTGTACTGTGGGTAGGTTTTGCTAGAAGCGTTAGCACGGACACAGGTTGAGCAAAACACCACTGATTGTTCACTGAGAATTGTCCACCGACCAATAAGTGATAAAAAACTCACTGGTTTTGTTTAGTTTAGTAAAATGTCCTTATTATTTGATTTACTTTCTTAATTAATGGGTTCACAGTATTGCTGATTAGTCCTTTTTATTTTAGTAAATTTCTCAATTAAATGGTTCACAGTATTGCTTGTTAGTCCTTCAAGTAATCAACACCGATCTCTATTTCTAATTCCACATTGAGGTAACACACATAATTATCATTCGACTTTTCCTTAATGTTTCTCAATGTCACTTTCCGAAAAGTTTCCGAGGGGAGAAAAAGGCGTTCTAAAATCTTCTGATTATTGAGAATCGGAAATTAAGGGAATCACATATATGCACGTAAGAGAAATGATACGTTATCACGCGGACGATACGACTTTACTCGACTTTACTCCACGGAAGATGAATTTTGACTCTTCTTGATGTTGCCGTCAACTTCCACTAGCTGCAGTGGTGGTGAATTTTCCTCGGTATGGGAGGAGCAAATCGGATCGTTACAGTGGCGTCGGCCAATGGGCCATCAGTTTGATTTTGTTGGCAAATTTCTATGGGGGACCGTACAGGTCAGGATAAACACCGATTCGTTGGAAAGCAAGACAAAGAAGATGCGAGGGGTGCGCAAAGGAAATTCAAATATCCGGTTGATCAAATAGATGATCGCGAACGGAGGCTGGCTGTATTGTTCTGGTGAACGATGGAGGATAGATATTTTTGTTGACGTTAAGTCAACAGAAACTTCGCCAACGATGGCAAGGTACCAGGCTGGATGGCTGTACGTTTGGTTTGGGAAAGCATCATAGGGCATGGCCATTAATATGATTGTTTAAATAACAATCATGAGTCGTGTGAAACTTGATGATCGCTTGTCGCTTGGGCGACCGATCATGAGGAATTTGACTTGCAGATGTGCAAGCATACGACTTACCCAGGGTGACCATGGACCAACGGATGGTTGGTAAAATAAACACAGTGAGGTTACTGTGTGTTTTGGTTTGAGGAAAACCGATCGTGGGACACGGCCGTTGATTGGATTATTTAAACAATCAATTATGATCGTGTCCAAGTCGATAATCGGCTATCGGTTTAGGCGATCATCGTTGGAAATTTGGCTTGCAAGCAAGTTGCCCGGCATGTCTTTCTTGTGGACCAGAGGATTGTTGGAACAAGAACGCGCTGAAAGATTGGCGTGTGTTTACCAATCATGTTGGCAGACGAGCTGAACCGATCGGGTTGGCATATGGTTCATGTATTATGAACGGATTAATTAAATTGATATGCATGCCTTTGGTGAGGTTTTACTTTCAGGTGAAAGCTAATGAAAGGTAGCCTACGCTGCTCGATTGCAGGTAAGTAAGGTGGCTGTGTGGTGGGGGGAAGGCAGATTGATTTAAGGAAGTGGGTGGTTCTTAGGGAATGCTTTAAAGAACCCCCACAGTACAACTGTATGCGATTTTCACTTTCGATTTTGCTTAGTAGTATTCAAGTAGTGTTTCGATTTTATTTTCTAATGATTTTAATCACGTAATGTCAGTGCGCATTTGATGGGTGATATCTATTGAGCATTGTTTTTAGCTTAAATTACGTAAATGATAACCAAAAGGAATTTAATGTGGGAAAATATTCTTTTCTATTTTTTTAATGCTAATTTCCGCAACAACTTTAAAGGCTCCGAAACGTTAGTAAAAGCCGCTTCGGTTTTTGGAGTATCATAATCCGGTCGATAAATTTTAATCAATACAAGTGAGTCATACTTTCATAAAATAGATGAAGTTTTAAAATTTTAACTTTAGAGAGAGAGATAGCATGAGATAGTAAAAAAATTAACAAGCACGTATTTCATAAATTTCGTCCTGTAAACACGATTTTAAAGTTGGTGTGCAACATAACTTGGGTAATTTTCATTCGATCGACTTGAAATTTTAACTGTAGCTTCTTAAATAAACTACACACGGATTAATTAATTAATTAACAATACAAATTTTTATAAGCAATTTATGGTCGATTTTTTATCGGAAATTAAATTTTTTGGCATTTTGCCTTGAATTAATATTTTGTAACAATCATGTGACTTTCTGTCAAGCTGCTACCCTGTTTCCTCGTAAAACCTTTATATATATATTGAAATACAATAACCGAAGGTAACCTTTACGTATTTTTAAATTATCTTTTATATTTAGTGTGAGCTTACATCCAGTTGCTTAGGCTCAGAAACTCAAAATAATAATGAGTCTCTAAACTCTTGGATTTGGACTTTCGCGCCGAAACATATTCATTCCGGAACTCACGTCATTGAAATTGCTACGTTTATTGCTGTTTGCATATTCAATGAAGGCTACATTCCTTTTTTGAAAATAATGATGCTTATGGGAGTCAAAACTGGTCCAGAGCTTATTCATTCGCTCGGAAACGAGACAATACCCGGATTGAGGGCTCAGAGATACGAGCGTCTAACGCATTAAAGGAGGCCAGAACTGCTCGGTTGGAAGAGAGAAGCGCGAAAGATGCTTATTTCGAAGTCGAGGAAGGCCCAATGTATGCAGCAGGAATGGCAGATTGAATAAACGTAAGCCTAAAATATCATTTCATGACTTAGACCGCGAGAAACTTTACGTGAAACTTTAAACGCGTTTTTCTCGAAACTGTATTTTTTTAAACAATACCCATGATTTTTCAAGTTCTACTAAACCGATTTACTTCAAATTTAGTATATGTCTTCTTTATAGGCTTTTTTATTGCATGAACTATCTTTTAACTATTTTTTTTTAAAATTCGAAAAACTAAAAAAAAGTGGTACAAAAATAGTTATTTTTTCAACTTTTTTTTAGTTCCAACGATAGAGGCATTTCTGTAAACAATTTTTTTTTTTCAGTTTGCTAGGAGGGTTGAATCGTGGGCATGGTCGCGTGCCAACTTTTTGAGATCCCACACTTCATCAGCTGCTAACTTTCTGAATTTTGAATTTTTTACTTTCAATTTTTTTTATATATTAATAAACATCCCATAAAAAAATTGATAGTAAAAATATTGATTGCTCTTTTTTACACCACTTCAAAAATTGCGCTAAATTCGTGCGTCTAGACCAGAATACCCCCTTAAAACTTTCAAACTAATACTAAAAGAAAAAACCATTCTAAAATGACCACTGACTTAAAGCATACCAGTCGGGAAGAACTCGGAACACCTATTTCGTTTAAAACCCAAATAACTTTTTAACATGCCTAGTTCGGACAATTTCGCAATAATAAATAGAAAGTTGATTGCCAACCGCTCTCACTCTCTGAATAATCATATAAAATAATCATGTAGTTTCTTTAGCAAAAGTTGTTCCATATATGACAATTAGAAACTTCCACCACGGATTGCACCATTAATCATTAGCACTGTTGTCTTCTAACATGAATCTATCAAGGAAGGCATCTTTTTCGTGGATGTAATCTAAAACAACTACAAAATTATTACGTAACAAAATCTTAGGCAGAAGAATTTCTTCGAGATTTATCGAATCTCCCCCATTGAGAATAAATTCTTAGAACTCTCTTGATCTATCCAACTTCCTCTGTTTCGAATATACACTTCCGGCCAAACCTGTTTTATTGTTCCCTCATTACCGCTCTCCTCTCAACGGGGCTCCAAAGAGCCCTTGGCAACAATTTCATAGTTTAAAGTATCTATGTGTGAGGCAACCATTTTGCCTTATCAAGATGACGCGTACAAATTATCCTTAATCGTCCTCACCGCAAATGAAGTTTCTGCGACATGATTTGAATTTTAACCGAAAATCTTATCGTTTCGCTTGCAAATTACTCTATAAATTATTCAGATACTGCGATAAGGATTTAATGTACTTCAAAACCAAGTTACTATCTAAAATCTTGATGGCTACGTAGCGTTAGTTATACCACCAACAGCGTCCACCCCTCTCCCGCGGTGTGACTTGTTCAAAAGCGTTAAAACAATTGTATCCTGTCGAGTTGGTAGATTGATAGAGCTTCGTAACGGGCACATCGATCCGTCACGCTTTGTTATCATCGATTAAAATGTTCGGTATTGCTTTAATTATGCATCCAAGTATTCATTGTGTTGTTCTGCTCGCTATTGCCACAGGACAAATAAAAGTTGAAGGGGGGCAAAAAGGATGCCGATTGAATGAATCTATGTATCCATTCGAACGAACAGGATTCTTTGGTGAGGCCCCGAGTGCATGTGTTTAATGAAATTTACGTGGCGAACGGTAATTGAAACGTCCGTGTTGTGCAAATAATCCGACATTAATGTCCATTGTACCGCGCTGTGGGGGTTTTATGGTTTCTGTTGTTGGTAATCCTTTTCTGCGAACCGGGATTTTGTTTTGAAAACTTCAAAAACGCATCTTGCCAACATGCACATGTGGCTCGACGATTGCAGTCATTTGGGAAATTGCTTACTGTGAGGGGGGGGGGATCTACAAAAATCAACAAGGATATAGAACATCTGCGATACCTATTTTGCTGCTGAGGCTTGGCATGTGTAACCAGAATATGTGGGAAAGCGTTTCTATGGAAAATAATTCCCAGGTATGAATGCAATCTTCAGGGTCCTCTGGTGTACATACAGCGAAGAGAAAAGGCAGGTAAACAGGATAAGACCTATACCTGAACTATTGGTTCCAGATCAATGTATAGGAATGAGGTATTGGAAGAAAATCGACGAGAAATCAAACCACGAGGACGTTCTCGCTTTAAGGACTGCGCTTATGCCTCACAATGCAAATGAGCATAAATTCTTTTCAATACTGATCCGACTGTCGAGACGAGATGCTTGTACCCGCTGTGCGACGCTGTCTTTTAGTGTGTACATATTTATGTATATATGGTACATTGCCAAACACGTATTTCGACATACGAGTGTACCTTGTGATTCTCCTCCTGCTACTACGTCTTCTTTTTTTCCTCGTTTTGTTATTTTTCTGCAACAAACTACATCTACCATATTATCCTCTTTCTTGTTTTGTTCAGAGTTTTCTTGAACGACGGATATACGCTCTTGAACTCTCGTGACATAGGCATCCTTGTGGTCCTTCTTATATGCGATAAGGTGAACACAGCATTGGGTAGCGGAAAGACAGATACAAGTTCAAAGTATGAAGTCCTCTTCAGTATTCTTCGTGAGATGTTGATTGGTTTGTTATCTACTAGAAAGGAGCTTAGGCAGTCTCCTTCGATACCAAGCCATGTTTGTCAATCAAATAAAATAAAACGAAATGAACCCCGACAGGATGTGGAATAAATTTACGGTGAATTGTTTGTTTAATACATTGGTAGGTGAATGTGAAACTTGTATCATGAATTTAAGTATTTATAGGCATACGCTTCCAGGGTAAGAAACAGATAATGCCAGCCTACTTTGTTTCAATCTTCCCAAGTGTTTATTGCATATGGTTCGACGGAGTTTATCTTAATTCTGTGTAAGAATTGGTGGTTTGTGACACAGGTCTTTCGGCGGTATTATCTTGTTCAATTATGAGAGAGAAAACACCATCGTTGGGTTGTGATAAGAGGCATAAATTAACAATTTCTTTATATAATTGACATGTACAGTTGAGTTGACTTAGTTACTACTATAATTGGGTAAATTATTCTAGAGCTTTTATACACGAATACGGTGAGGTTTTTCATGTTTTTTTTTTTTAACTTTAGCCAACTTGGATGGATTTTTTATTTATTTTAGATACAACACGTTGAAGTAATAAGAGAGTATTGGGGTATTTTGCTAGGAAAGAGAACAGAATGTCATTCGAACCAACGCCATTATGGTTAAAATCACAATAAAAGATAAAACTAAAGCCGGAGGGATACCGAAAGAAAATGGGAGAAAAAGCAAACTGGAAAGATGGAGAATGAAAGCGGAAGGAAAAGAAAGGGGCGAGATAGCGGAAGTTCATGAAGGCGTGAGAGTGAAAAAAGGGAGAATAATAGGAGGAATATATACTTGTCAATGAGCCAATACGGGTACCAAACATATATGGTCATTTTGCCAACACACTGGACCTGTTCTCACCTTCCACCCAAACAAATACACAATTGAAGTTTCTTCGCCCTTGGGCACTTCAGACCACTGTGTCGTATCAGCTAAATTTCCTCTAACCAATAATAACGTTAATGAGAAAGCTCTCAAAAGGACAGTATGGTTTTACGAGAAAGCCAACTGGGAAGGTCTGAACGACTTTTTTGGGAGGATAAATTGGTTGTTATTTTTCCTCAATAACGATGTTGACTCTATAGTGGACACATTAACCAACACGATTCTACTTGGCATGTGGACCTTTATTCCACGCAAGAGTAACAAGCCCAAGAGAAATATATGGTTAGATTCGGGGTGCAGAGAAGCCATTAAGGCTAAAGAGTTGAGCTTCCGGTTGTATAAATCAAACAATACTGAGGAAAACAGGAAAATATGTAAGAGAGCTAGAAATGATTGCAATGCGCCAAATTCTTGCATGACCTGAGAGTGACAAAAAAAAATACTACACTCTCCCACAAGTACTAGAAACTTCTGGGCATTCGTGAAAAACATTCAAAACTTAGTCTCTTCATCCATTCCATCGCTTATAGTCAATGACAAACCAGTCATCAGTGCAATAGAGAAGGCGAATCTACTTGCTGCACATTTTGCAGCAAGCTCAACGCTGCCTGATACCACAAAGCTACGCTTCAACTTGAGCAGAAGTAGCACACCATCAGCCAGATACACTTCCGAACGCGTACTGTTGCCCGGGCACTCAAAAGAGCTAAACACAAATCCGCTGGTTCGGATGGCATTCCCCCAATCCTCTTGAAGAAATGTTCCTTTTCAATCGCTAAACCACTGGGAAAACTCTTCCATTTGTCTTCTTCCCAAATAGATGGAAGACAGCGAACATTCAACCAATTCCCAAAAAGGGTAACGAATCACCTCTTTCTTCTTATCGACACATAGCACTAACTTCTATTCTCTCCAAGGTATTGGAATCACTTATAACCCGTCAACTTTCGAAATATCTGGAATCAAATGACCTCCTCAATTACCGCCAATATGGCGTTCGTAGCAACAGGTCCACAGGACATCTGATAGCGTAACTTACCGAAAAGTGGAGCAATTCTATCTACTACCTCGGTGAAAGCAAGGTAATCGCATTGGATATTTCAAAAGCCGTCGACAGAGTTTGGCATCCAGCCCTTTTGTCAAAATTGCTTTCAGATGGAGTGGACAATTCCCTGATCCAATGGATAAGAGACTATCTTTCTGGCTGTTCAATCCAAGTGTTTCTTGATGGTGTCAAATCTGCCTCCCATCAAATTAATGCAGGTGTTCCCCAGGATTCTGTACTTTTACCCACTCTCTTCCAGATCTTTATAAATGATCCCTTGTAAATTACTCAATTCACTCGTTTGCTGATGATAGCACATTGAGTTTCTCATACTCCTACGAACACTCCCGTCCAACTCTTCGAATGTCACTACCAATAAGCAGGTTATGCTTAATACAGTGAATTCCGACCTCAACAAGATATATCAGTGGGGATTATCTAACCGAGTAGAATTCAATGCCCTAAAAACTCAGTGCTGCCTCTTGTCGTCAAATGCGAACCCCAAAGTAAATATACTGTCTATGAACGGCACTTGCATCGACGAAGCCAAGAAATTATCAATCCTCGGCACTCGAATTAATTCGACACTTAACTGGAATGACCACATATTTGAAGCTGCGAAAAGTGCGGCTAAAACATGGGGTTCCTTAAGAGATCCAAAAGATACCTCACTTCATCCAACCTGGCCACTATTTACAAGTCGTATATTCGCCCAAAAATGGAATTCAGCTCCCATATTTGGTCAGGTGCATCCAAACCTACACTACATGTGCTCGACAAGATGCAAAAATGAGCACTACGGACTCAGCCACAAGTCGATCAATCCCGTCGTTAGAACACAGACGCAACGTATCATGCCTATCTCTTTTCTATAGGTATTACCACGGTCGTTGCTCAACTGAACTTGCTGAATGTGTTCCGTCCCTTCAGACATTTTCCCGCGATACCCGCCAATCTGTGAATGCGCATCAATTCGGCGCACAAATAAACATAGAGAGTCATTCTTTAGCCGAACCGCACGAATATGGAATGTTCTGCCTGATCATGTGTTTCTTGGCCGTCGTGATGGCCAGACATTCAAGACCAATATACATCGACACCTCCTTTCCTTATCCACTTCTTCTCCATCCGCTCGCACTGTGCTCTGACATTTAAGGGTACTGCAAAATCCCCGTTTGTGCGCGCGTTAGTGCAAAAAAAATTAGTATGGTTGAGGGTTGGAGGGGGTAGGGAGTGAGTTGTAGATTTGGAGGACCGAGGGTGATGGA
Organism: Microdon myrmicae; assembly: GCA_963931805.1. Taxonomy (NCBI): domain Eukaryota; kingdom Metazoa; phylum Arthropoda; class Insecta; order Diptera; family Syrphidae; genus Microdon; species Microdon myrmicae. Next base: position 51,897,592 of record OZ007497.1, on the reverse strand, counting down.
AGTGGATAGTAGTGGGGTTGAGCGAGACAGAGGGTGGGGAGTTTAATAAAAAGAGGTATTAAGGTATAGAGGAGGGCAAGTGCGTATAGAAAGATCCCTTATCTATATGTTGATGCTGTAAGTGAGTTCAATGATTTATCAGATTTTATTTTTCGGATCGTGATACTATAATTATTTCAATATTTGTGACATCCAACACTTTAGCTGTTTTAGACAGCAGACACCCGATGGAGACTATATTTATCTTTCTTTATAGTATTATGATTGGCGCAAGGCTAATAACCTTGCCCGGAAAAACAAATTATTATGGAAAATTTAACAAGCCTCGGGACTTGCTAAAAAAGGCCAAGACCGGATTCCGGTTGTAGTGCCGAGTGATGATGATGATGATAGTATTATGATTATGTGCTGCACCTCAGATGTGCAGGGTGCTCCAACTTAGGCGAACGCATTTGGTGCTAACAATTTCAATTTTTTTACTGTTGAAGTTAAAATCACTTAATACGATTTATTAGTTTTCGTATACAATATCGCCCAAGTAGTCGCCCTGAGTTCGGATGACGTAATGTGTTCGTTTTTCGGTATTTTTCGTAATTTGAGCAGTGTTTCGTTCGATATGATGGCTATTTCCTGGCGGTTCATTTAGATGTTACCTCGGATTTTGATCCGTCTTTCTTTTGTCTTGTTTGCAATTGTTGGCGCTGCATAAGAAGAACAGTTGTTGGTTGGGGCTCTCAAGATTATAGTACTTCGACAGGAAATCATTTCCTACCAGACCGTCTTCTGGAAGATCGGGCATTTTGCTCACTGCTTGGATTTTGCAGAGGATTTTAAATTTCAATTTGAAATTATCCTGTCAACTCCCTGAGATGTTGCCTTCCTCGGACGGCTTTTACAATGTTCAAACTTCCTAGTTGTCTATCGCGACGTTTGATCGCTTAATTCTTGACTTCTCAATCAAGCTTATCTGAGCGCCTGAATCTACCACTAAATATACGATGTCCTCAATACTTATATCTAATAGAAGAAAAGTAGGTGGGCCAGCTACTGTCGGGTTCTGATTTTGTACCCTTGACATAATTATTGGTTGCATTGCATTGATTGCGTTCGGCCTGAGGATTTCGGTCCGACCAGCATCCGTTTCTGAAGAAGCGCAGTTGTTCCCGAGATTCCCATTCCGCCTCTTGCTGATATTCATCCAGTATGTGATCCGGTTTACCACAAAATTTTCTCACCGTTTTATTTTTCAACATAATCGCCATCAAGACTAAAACATTTTTCATAATGATGATACCATTTTTATAGTGCGAAGCATCAAGTTATTCAAAATACTGACTTCCTCGTTGCTGTCAAATTGTTTAGCCATTTTTTAAGGTTGCGATATGGTGGTTGGTGGAACAATTCAAACTTCAATTCATTAATTTTAGCCATCGCAACGACCAATGAATGGACAAGTGCGTTGTCATGGTGAAACAAGAACTTTTTTTTCGCCAAGTACATAAACAATTGAGGCGTTTTGTTCAGTAGGCTCTCAAATGTATACTAACAGAGCAATCGACCTGAAAACTTATACACAAGCTAATGAGATATAATACTATAGAATAGAAGCCAAAAATTAGTCCCATCGGTAACATCTAGATGTCAGGCTGGACATTTTTCACCCCACCCTCGTAATAGGACAAAACGCTGAATATGTGATCCACATCCGGCGATTCAAATCATGTTCAACAACATTTTGAAAGAAACGTTAGATAACGCGTTTCCTGTTTTTAACACTGGAGTAGACGCGTGGCCTACTATAGTAGATCACGGTTACATTTTCGGTTACAAAAACGTTGACAGTCATTTATGTTAGAGCGGTGCTAAATTAGTTTGATTTTAAAGTTCCTACTTAATATGAATAAATTACAGTTTATAAATGTTAAACGTAATAAGTGAATATATTATTTAATTATTGTATTTATTTATGTTATTTAAAAAAAATGTGCGGGGGTGGGAGCGAACATACAGGGCAGACGCTGATTGCTACCACCCGGCGAAGACCAGGACGATCCTTGTCCCTGTTCAATCTAAGTTGACATGCAGTCTCCACCCGACACCACTGGGTATCTACTTTGAGACCCGCCAAGTAGTGAACCAATGCATGCAGCGACATCCTGAAAAAGGTTGATGCAAGGCTAATAACCTTGCCCAGAAAAACAAAGTATTATGGAAAATTTAACAAGCCTCGGATATGGACCGGATACACGACGACGACCACGGAAACGAAAATGGCTAAACGATTTAAGAATTTTCTCGTGGAACGTCCGCTCACTATACAGAGCTCGAGCTGCACAGCAGCTAGTCGTTGTCCTGACCGAATATAAGGCTGACATAACAGCACTACAAGAAATAAGCTGGACGGAGAGTGGCGTTATTCAAAAGAACGAGTATGAGATTTATTACAGCTGTCATGCAAAAAACCATTTGCTCGGGGTAGGCTTTTTAGTGATTCAAAAGCTGAAGCCTGTCATTATCGGCTTTAATGCAATCAACGAAAGGCTATGCACTCTTCGCGTGCGAGGCAAGTTCAAAAACAAAAGCCTCATAAACGTCACGGAGCTACAAAAGGGTTCCCTGCCTACAAAAAAGAAGAATTCGACGAGAACGTCGAATGGTTTCTCAATGTCTGCCCAAGATAGGCTGTAAAAATGGCTCTTGGTGATTTGAATGCCAAAATAAATCGGGAGCCGGTTTTCAGGCACTACACAGGTTCCCATCGTTTGCGCGAGAACACTAATGACAATGGACTGCGACTCATCGAACTGACAACATCAAAAAACTTGGTCGTTGCAAGTACCAGGTTTCCACGTAAAGATATCCACAAAGCCACCTGATGGAGCCACTCGCAATGAAATTGACCACGTGTTGATAGGATGCCGCCACTCCTCGAGCCTGATGACGGTACGAACGTACCGAGGTGTCAACGTGGGCTCGGATCAGTATCTTGTTGGTACAGTTTTCCGAGGGCGGGTGGCCTTACGGGGACGTATTGCATTCGCCGATCAGGTTCGAATCAACACAGCTGCCTTACGCAATGAAAATACCAGAATCACCTTTGGTCACGCGCTAGGACTTGCCCTCGGATAGCTCGACGGAGGGAGAGTAAGTCCTGGGGTCAGAATGCCGGGCGTAGAAGGAAGTGGACACGCTTTAAGAATACTCTCACTAGTACTGCCAACTCCATCTAAGGCAGTGGTCGCAGAGATCGGAACGACTGGTTTGATGATGAGTTCAAACTAGCGACCGAACGTAAGAATGCTTCATACTGGGCAATGCAGTCATCTCATAGGACGCGGGGACACGAGGGAAAATACAAATCGCTCAGAAGATCTGAAAAAAGACTCCACAGACAGAAGAAAAGTGCCGGGGGAAAAATCTAGTGTGTGAAATAGAGAAAAGCAGAGAGCGAGGTCCGCACCAGGCGCGGACTTTCTAACAAATAATTCGCAGTATGACGTGGTACACACCACTTACTGCAAAAATAAAGAGGGTAATATGATCACCGATCGTAAAGGCATTCTGGAGCGATGGGAAGTGCACTTCAGTGAATTGCTAAATAGTCAGCTCACAGAAAAATCGGAGGCTCGATCACTGCAAAATCAGGACCAAATGCTGCCACCACCAAGCATTGAGGAAATAGTAAAAGCCATAAGACAGATCAAATCAAATAAAGCCCCCAGCTAAGCTGATCAAACAAAGAGGGGCAGCGTTACATCACGCAATTCATGAGATCATGGTGCACGTTGGAAGCAAGAGGAGATGCCGGAAGATTGGCGTCGTGGAATATTTTCCCTCATACATAAGAAGGGATATATCACAGTGTGCAGCAACTATATGGTTATAATATTGCTGAGTATCGCCTATAAGATACTCTGGTCTATCTTACAAGATCGTAAAGCCCCATACGCTAAAGTCATCATTGGGCAATATCAGTGTGGCTTCATCCTAGGCAAATTAGCGATTGATCAGATATTCACACTTGGGCTGGTGATGGAAAAATGTCTGGAATTTAAGATCCAATTATATCATCTATTTATAGACTTTAAGGCCGCCTACGACAGCATAGCCAGGGTAGAACTATATAATGCGATGAGAGAATTCGGTATTCCAAACAAACTGATACGACTTTGTAGGTTGACCATGACCAACGTAACTAATCAAGTAAAAATAGCGGTATTGCTGTCCAAACCAATAAACATCTTTAATGGACTCCGACAAAGGGACGGTTTGGCCTGCCTCCTCTTTAATCTGGTGTTGGAGAAAGCAATCCATGACTCTGCCGTTATAACCAGAGTGACTATTGTCACCAAGTCCAACCAGATACTTTCCTACACAGATGACATCAACATCATCGGTAGATTCGATTTGGCTGTACAGGACTCCTTCACCCAGATTGAGCAGGCGGCACAAAAAGTGGGACTGCGCATTAATGAGGGAAAAACCAAGTACATGGTGGCAACTTCTGCGAAGAGAAGACCTAACGTTGGTCAAACTATCAGGGTAGTGGAGCACGAATTTGAAGTAGTGCAATCCTTTAACTACATTGGGTCAATAGTGTCCGCCGATAACAATACGGAGAAAGAAATACGCGAACGGCTGATCAAATCCAATAAAGCCTACTGTGGCCTATAAAGGCTGTTTAAAATCCGAAATTTATCCAGAACATCCAAGCTACTACTGTACAAGACCAAGGTCTTACCAGTACTCCTGTATGGATCCGAGATCTGGATGCTCAGTAAAAGGCACTCTGAACTCTTAGCCGCGTTCGAGAGGAAGGTCTTAAGGAGAATTGTTGGTCCCGTATGTGAGGGATGACGATTCCGGAGACGCTACAACCACGAGTTGTACGCAATCTACCTTGAAGCTAATGTAAGAAAAATCAAGCTCGGTAGACTCCGGTGGGCGAGACACCTAGCTCGAATGAGCGAAGAGGAGCCTGTCCGGAAGGACCTTTGTGGCAGGATGTATGGAAGGAGACAGCGTGGCAGACCTGGATGGAGGGATGGCATAGACTAGGACGCTCAGAGCTTGGGAGTGCCAAACTGGATGACATCAGCTCGAAGTCGGGACCGGTGGAGAGATTTGCTAAACAAGGTCAAGACCGTATCCCGGTTGTAGTACCGATGATGATTATTTATTATTATTTATTGGGCTGTAGGAATCCGGAAGTTCCTGATCTCACCGACTCGACTCCGCCATTGTTCCCTGTCCTGTGCTCTCTCCTTCCGACCTTGATGATGATGAAAAAAAATTTATTGACATTTGAAAATAGTCTACCACACTAGGCCATGCGTGCGTTGGTATAAAAACGGAGCGCATTTACTCTAGTGTGAAATGATGTACAATAAAAAGAATACTAGATTCGATTTTTGTTTTGTTCTCAATCTCGGAAACAATTGCATTTTTAGCGTTGAAGTCCACCTTAACTCATCAACCAAGTGGGTCGTTTTTGTTAATAAAAAAAAAAGCACAGTCCACAACAAGGTAAACATGTTTAATGAAAACACATACTCAGCAAATTATACTAACAAATTCTGTTGTTGAAATAGACATCGCATTTAGTCTGAAATTGCGAGACTATTTTCTGTTTCATGGCAACCAAATTTATATTCAAATCAATATTTTAGGAAACTAGTGCAAGTGGAGCAAGTTGGCAAAAAGTTTCCACCTTGCATAATTCTTCTGGAGTCGTACCTTGCTGGCAATAGTTGCCAATATCGTATGATTTTCAACAACTAGAGCAACATCAATTTCTGTCTGAAGACCTCAAAAAACTTATAAAGACTTTTTTCAGCACATATCATCACTCTTGTGAAATACTTCGAAGGCAAGTTGTTGATTGAAGTTTATAAGTGACCTAATGAGAGTACCTAACATGACTTTGATATGGTGCATCAATTTGCTCTTATCAGTTTTTTGTTATTGCCTAGTAGTAAAAAAATGCAAGCGAAAGGATATTTTGCCTGGAAAAAAATATAGAAACAAACCTTCACCACAGTCTTCAATCGTGATTGTGAAGTAAACTACTGGTTCGTCTCTATTGAAATCTTCGTAAATTTGTTAGACTTGTGTTCTAGTGTTTGTTAGAAATAAAAAATGTTGTCTTCCAGAATACTACCCTTTATTCAATTTAACACTGAATCTCCTTACACATCCTTAAAAACTTCCCTTAACATATATTACATTCTCACTTAATACATACCATTTATAAACATTCACAATATTATATCAAGCCAGTTACAGTTACAGTACATTTCATAACATGCCCCTTTTTAATAACCTGCCCCTTTTTATTTCAAAACAGAGCACTTTGATTTTCGTTCAAATTTTATTCAATTTAAAAGTCACAGAAACTAAAGGAATACTTTGAGAAACTTTGTTTTGTTCATATTATAATTTACAGTAAATTAGAACACAATGTTCTATAAGTAGAGAAAAAATTCAATTGTAAAATCAGTTCAGTTCGAGTTGAGAAGCAGTTCAAGTAGTTTCACTATGAGTTTTGTTGGAGTTTTGAGTTTGTGTAATACACAGTGAGAGAGAAGTAGTTGAGATTGATTATGATAAGATTAAGAAGACAACAAATAAACAAAAAGAAATAAATATAAATAAACATTTCTCATCGTGACTAAACTACTTAAATAAAAAGAGTTTAAATTAGAATAATCCATATTCTAAAATATAATATTAAATAAAGAAATAATAAAAGGTCCCCGCTCTTCCCTCATTCCGAGGAAGCACGGCGCCGGACGTCAACAAAAACAATAAAAATAAAATTTCGTGAAAATGGTTCGTGGAGTACAATGCACTAGTTCCGATCGTGAATTGTTAAAAAAATCAAGAAATGACGGGAAAACAAAAGATGAAATAGCTAAGTTAATGAGGTGCTCTAAGGAAAAAATATTCACAGCTCTTAATTCAGGTCCCAAAATGGAAACCAGACGCAGAAAAAGAAAAACAACCTCACGATTCGACAAACTGCTAATCCGACCATCCAAGAACGCACCTTGTACGAGTCGTACAATTAGAAACAGACTAATAGAAGTGGGTCTTCCTGGAAGAAGTCCCAGAAAAGTTCCATACTTGAGCAAGAAAAATATAAAGCAGAGACTCGTTTTTGCCGGAACATACAGACAAAGTGCGAATTGGAATAACATCTTATGGTCGGATGAAACCCAGATTAATTTGTTTGATTCCGATGGAAAAATGTACGTCAGACGACCAATGAACTCAGAATTCGATCCAAATTATAGGAAAAAGACAGTGAAACATGGTGGAGGCAATTTAATGATTTGGGGATGCTTTTCAGCATCTGGTGTTAGTCCAATTTTTGTTATAAAGGGCAAAATGTGTGTTAAAGATTATGTAGACATCCGCGACTTGTACCAAACTAGTCAATTCCATGAGACGAAGATGCGAAGCAGTCATTAAAAACAAAGGTGAACAACGAAGTATTAAAAGGATATGAAACACTTTTACTGTAAATTAATTTTTCACAAAACACAAACAAAAAACTAATTTGTTTCTATTATTTTTTCCTGTCCAAGGAAAACCGGAATCAATATTTTTTCCACCATTTCTCGCTTTTTTTTATTAAAAATTTAGTATTTCTTTTATGTATTACAGTGCACCAAATCTATTAGTATTATTAATTCTTATTTTTCCCCAAATACATTTTTTCTTAACGATTAATGTCGAAGAACAAACAAGAAGATATATATATATACTTCAAATATATTTAGACGAATATATATATATATATATATATATATATATATATATATATACATATACTTCAAATATAGTTAGACGAATATATATATATATATATATATATATATATATATATATATATATATATATATCATCATCACCATCGGCACTACAACCGGGAACAGGTCTTGGCCTTATTTAGCAAGTCCTGAGGCTTGTTAAATTATATATATATCTATACATATATATATATATATATATATATATATATATATATATATATATATATATATATATATATACATATATATATATATATACATATACTTCAAATATAGTTAGACGAATATATATATATATATATATCATCATCATCGGCATTACAACCGGGAACAGGTCTTGGCCTTATTTAGCAAGTCCTGAGGCTTGTTAAATTATATATATATCTATATATATATATATATATATATAGATATATATATATATATATATATATGTATATACATATACATATATATATATATATATATATATATATATATATATATATATATATATATATATATATATATATACATATACTTCAAATATAGTTAGACGAATATATATATATATATATATATATATCATCATCATCATCGGCACTACAACCGGGAACAGGTCTTGGCCTTATTTAGCAAGTCCTGAGGCTTGTTAAATTTTCCATAAAGATTTGTTTTTTCCGGGCAAGGTCATTAGTCTTGCGCCAGAGGCTCCCCGACGGGGAATCGAACTCCGGTCTTCCGTGTGACAGGCGGGTATACTAACCACTATACTATCGAGGAGCATGTATATATATATATATATATATATATATATATATATATATATATATATATATATATATATATATATATATATATATATATATATATATATATATATATATATATATATATATATATATATGTATATATATATACATATATATATTCGTCTAACTATATTTGAAGTATATATATATAGGCTAATAACCTTGCCCAGAAAAACCAATTATTATGGAAATTTTAACAAGCCTCATACTTGGTAAATAAGGCCGAGACCGGATCCCGGTTGTAGTGCCGTTGATGATGATGATGGTGATACATATACTGTGAGCGTCAAAAGAAAGTGTACAGCTATGAACTGCATTTTTGCAACCCTGTTAAAGCAAGGGGGTTCGATCTTTTAGTAAAATACATATGTTGTTTTTTAAGGTAGTTTATTTTCAATGAATTGCCATATAAAACTTAACAGAAAATAATGAAGTAAAAATACAATAAAAAAATTTAAAAAAAAAAAAAAATTTCAGTTTTAAAGCGTAAAAAAAAAAGTGTACATTATTCAATTAAAGTAAAAAACCTAAAACTAGTACTTTGTCTGCTTCCCTTTCGCCTTTAAAAACAGCATCAATGCGTCTGGGCATTGACTCTACTAGCTTCCTTGTCACTTCGGTTGGGATTTTTTGCCACTCTTCAACTAGAATTGACTTCAGTGACTCTCTGTCTGAAATGTTCCTCTTTCGGATCTGCTTATCCAGATACTCCCACAAATGCTCGATGGGGTTTAAGTCTGGGGATTGCGGAGGGTGATCCAGTTGCTTGGGTGTACGGTAAAGTAACCATTCCTTGACTATTTTCGATGTGTGCTTGGGGTCGTTGTCTTGTTGGAAGACCCATGAATCCCTTAAACCCAGTTTCGCAACACTACTTGGGAAATTGTCTCTTAAAATATTAAGATAATCTTCTTTTCTCATTTTACTGTCAATAAAGCCGAGGTTCCCAACTCCAGATGACGCCATACATCCCCAGACCATTACCGAACCGCCTCCGTGCTTAATTGTTGAATTTAAATTTTTTTGTTCAAATTCAGTTTTTTTCGTTCTCCATATTTTTGGTGGTTTTATTCAACCAAAAATCTCAAATTTGCTCTCGCCACTAAAGAGAACATTTCCCCAAAATGAAGAACTTTCTTTTTGATAGTTCTTGGCAAAAAGAAGTCTTCGCTTTTGATTTTTTTCAGAAATGTATGGCTTTTTGCGAGGAATTCTTCCGTGTAGCCCGCTGCTATGGAGGGTCCGCCGAATAGTGCTCGCGCTAACGTTGACTCCAGAAGATTGGGTAATGTTTTCAGCTATCTTTACTGCGCTAGACGCGGGATTTTTCCGCACTTCCCTGACAATAGCACGTTCATCACCTACGGGCAACCTTTTTGGCCTTCCGGAACGAGGTCGATCTTTTACATCCTTGAACTTTTGAAATTTGTCCAACATTTTTTTCACCGTGTTATGGCATGTGCCCACTGTTTTGGCTATTTCGCGGTAAGATTTTCCTTCCTTTCTTAATTTAATAATAAGTTGTCGTGTTTCTACTGCATTTTGTTTACCCATTTTGAAGTAATTTAAAAAAATAATTTAAGCAACATGCAACTTTCGATGGAAATGAACTCAATAACACTTTTAATCAATTAGTTACGAGTTGTAAAGAAAACAAAATAAATTTAACGGTTGTTTTCCCGATAAGGGGGAAGTTGCACAGTATGTGTGGGTAGTTGTACACTTTTTTTGACGCTTTAAAACTGAAATATTTTTTTTTATTTTTTTATTGTAATTTTACTTCATTATTTTCTGTTAAGTTTTCTATGCCAATTCATTGAAAATAAACTACCTTAAAAAATAACATAAGTATTTTACTAAAAGATCGAACCCCCTTGCTTTAACAGGGTTGTAAAAATGCAGTTCAATGCTGTACACTTTCTTTTGACGCTCACAGTATATCTTCCTGTAAGTATATTACGCTGGCTTCATTTCATACATACTTATAAGGCAAGTTTAATTGATAATATCTGCCACAAATAGTACCTATTAAAACCTTTTGAAATTCAAGCAATGCTTTATTTTTATGACATAAAGAGAAATGCTCTGAATGGAATCAGGAAACATGTGGTATAGATTAAAGGCATGAAAAGTTAATGAAGCACACATTTAACCCAAAACTGTAGAATCTGCTTGTATAAACTCTGCGTAAAATATAAACATATCGCCACCTATCATCACTGATTACTTACGTAGCTATGTATATACTACGCGTATTCCGGAAACTGGATCCATTATCATCAATCTATCGAAGTTACATCTGCGTCTTGCAGCATCTATGAAGTAGCCTTCCATCGTATGCATGCCACTCTACAAAAAACCTATCTACGACTCACCAGGTATCTCTACGTATGCGCCTTAATCTGTCTAACACGGCCTACGTGTGTTCATAAACAAAAACATAAAAACCCAGAACTTGAAGACAAAACAAAACATCAAGATACCCATTATACACAAAGGTAAAAAGAAAAAAATGGGCCTAGATTAAAATGGAGTGTGAAGCGGAAGGCTAGAAGACGATCCCAAAAAACCGGTCCAAGAAAGCAACGTAAACCGAATTTAATTACATTCGATTCTCTCAGCATCGCACAACCATGTGGAGAGAACGCTGTCAATATTTACTCGCCCCAAAACCCCTGCTTATCATGTATACCGGAATGATACCTCTTTTCATACGCTTGGTTTTTCTCTCTGGTTTACACAAGATAGTTTGCATGTGAGAAGTAATCAACGGCAACGCTACAAGGAAGTAGCAACAATCCTATGCATACCTTGTTCCCATCTCATAACAAAGAGTTAATTCGTCCTCCCCTGCAGACTGCCAATCAGGCATCTTACTCTGTAGTAACCGACACAATCCGACGGTTGCATTGACCCTGATCACCTGCAAGATTGCCACACCACACATGCACACACCACGCCAAGATTCACATTATCGTGGATATTATCTGGAACCGAATACAATCAAGTATCGTTATTCTATCTCGGAACTTTGTGCTGTTGTATGTATCTCAAGCAAACAGCAGATGTTTTGTTGAATACACTCGACTCCTTCCCATTTGCACCTTCGTTCAAATATACAAACTAACAAGAGAAATACATTCACCGTATACTCAGAGCCAAACAAGAATAAGTTCTAGATTCTTTCCATGTGTACTCGCTTTTGCTGGCGACGCAGATGTTCCATTCAAGGCCCAACGTTTCAGCCCTCAGCCCCTTCGACGAAGTAACGTAATCACTAAGATGACGGTTTGTTATTTGATCCACAGCAACATTTTTGGTCACGTTCAGGGGAATAATAAAGCAACCCAACATGTTGACGAAACTTCTATTTGATTAATAATTTATATGCTCGTTTGAATTTTTGGTAATAATTTGATTGAACTTCTCAAGTGGAAGAGACAGTTACTGCCAATTCGTTGGATTCACGATATTAATCATGCAAACGCCAACAGTCCCATAGGATTGGGGGTTTTCGGATCCTTCTCGGAAATCCAGCAACTCTTTGCAGAGACTGGGGTGATTAATGACGCGACCAACAGTTTGATGGGTGTTATTAATTGTTGTCAGAGATACGTTGGTGTGATGTAGGGTAAGGATGCCGAGGTTCGCTTCTCATGTATAACAACTAAATACTCGGTTCAAGAAAATACATCCTGTTTGGTTTAATAAAAACACTAAAACCAGATTATTGCCATCCACCGCGGCAGCACGTTGTATCTCAAGTTGTGGGCGCTACACACACTTGAGTTTGAAACTATAGTCCTGTCAAATCATCGGACGGAATTTTTTTTTTGTTTTCGTTGTTGACGCTTCTACACACATTTATTGTGTAAGCAAATATATATCTCAGTTAGAATACCAAAAAGGGAGTTAAAAGTTTCTCGAGATACCCTTAGAGGCGAATCTATGTTTCATGGTTCATCCTCTAATGATATAAGTTGTTATAACATTGCACAGCCACTAAGTAACAATCGTGATAACGTTCAACAGATGTTGAATCAATCTGGACTCAAAATATATAATTGTGTGGGCTGTAAGACAGAAAAAGGTTTTTTGTTTTTACACAAACGCGACCGTAAAAGAGATTTTGTAGTATCTTTAAACGAATATGCGGGTTAGATGTCCGGCACGCTTTGTTGTGATTTAGTTATATAGGTTATTAAACCTGTATACAGAAATACCTATAATTCGTTTTATTTAGACAGAGCCTCCCTGAACGATGTAGCACGTAACATGACCAATAAATGCGATGAGTGTTGCATGGCATGAAATGGTAATGTTAGAGATTACTTTTTTTTTCTCAACAAAACATGCGTATAAAAAAATGCAGGCTCCCGAAAATAGCAATACACAGTGCGGATGAAAAGCGAGTAAGAGATGAATATGCATTGGATTCAAATACTTGGATATTGCAAGGACGGGGAAGCAAGTAATCAGATATCTGGGTGTTTCGGCTGAAGAAAGATTAATAGGATTGAAAAAGTGGTTAGAATTTTAAAAATAAACTAACTCTTGCTAAAACTAATTGGCGCAGGACTAATGACCTTGCCCGGGAAAAACAGTTCATTATGGAAAATTTAACAAGCCTCAGGACTTGTTCAATAAGGCCAAGAACGGATCCCGGTTGTAGTGCCGATGATGATGATGACGTCTCGAGTGGAAGTTTATTTTGCGTTCGCTTAAAGGTGCGATGACCAAAGTGAATATCAAAATCCACGAAGTTAAGAATAAACAGAAGAACGAATAGTTATAGTGAGCTCCTTTGGTCAATTGTTCTGTGTTTGTATAAAATAAATTGATCGTTAGGATACAAGGTGTTACGTAGGTGACTCCTGGTTTTGACGAAACACAAACTCGGCTACATTGAAGTAAAAAATTCAAATATAAAAAATATGTGGTTTATAATCGAATTGATTGAATGTAGCTGCTTCGTGTTTTGAGTTGAATACCGTGTATAAACCCAGACCTTCGTTAAGGCGGAGGTTAGAAGTAAAGAAAAAAAAACAAAAAAGAGAGTGAAAAAAGGAAATACTAACGGTGCGGATTTTTGGGGGACGCTAGCAGTAGAGAAGCAGATAGTGAGAGTTGAAGTCGCAAAGCGCCTGGTGTGTGACGTGTGGAGGCTCCTCGATAGTATAGTGGTTAGAATACCCGCCTGTCAAGCGGAAGACCGGGGTTCGGAGCCTCTGGCGCAAGACTAATGACCTTGCCCGGAAAAAACAAATCATAATGGAAAATTTAACAAGCCTCAGGACTTGACATAATTAAGGACAAGATCGGTTCCCGGTTGTAGTGCCGATGATGATGATGACGTCTCGAGTGGAAGTTTATTTTTGCGTATTTAAATTATAATTCGTCGCGTACTCGTGTGATTGTGTCGTATATTCTGAAAGAGCAATGAAGTTTATCTTACTCGGTCTGTGGTCTTGTTTGCCGTTTTTTTGTGTGATTTAACCGTACTGAATGACTGGCCAGTTTTCCGTTCCTGTTTTTTGTCTTTTCCGTTCGTGATAACGGAGACTAAAGAAAGAAGATCAAAAAATCAACCTTGAGAAAGGGAAGAACCAACTGTGGATGTAAGAACTATCAAAAATATATAAATTTAACTGAATAAAGGCCCACTAGAAGCATAAAACAATCAACTGTAATAATAATGAACCAAGTGTGTAGCGATTTTGTAACCAATCAAGGGGAGTATTGTGGCGGTTCCGCCAAACCCCACTGTCTACTTACCCTACTTACATCTATTACATCAATCGAATTCAAAGATGTAGACGAGGTCACCACAAAGATGAACATATGGGAGGCAGTAAGTGTGAGATTCCCACTTTCCAATTTACGACATGTAACCCACCAACATTGTATTGTTAGGAAAAGCACACGGGAGTATCCTAACTACTACGATCAGCCTCCCTACAGCAGTAAGCTATAAATTCCTGAAAGCTGGTGAACTGCGAATTGGATAGGTTGTCTGCCATATACGGAGAAGAGCTTCCATGATCAAGTGTTTCAAATGTTTAGAGTTCGGGTATATGGCCAGAAAATTAAGACATATTCTTACTATGCAGGCAGTTCAGAACCCCTGGTCACGTCGCAAAAGATTGCGTCATCGAGACGGGATCCATGATTTCCAGAGAAATGAACTCTGAACGAGCAAACCATTCAGGCGTCACTGAGAGCTGTTCGGTATTAAGAAAAGAACTAAATGAAAAATCACAATGAAGACTATACTAATTAATCTAAGCTATTGTGAGACAGCCCATGATATCGTGACGCAAGTGGCTCAGGAGGAGAAAGTACGTAGTACTGATCATCAATTCATATAAGACTCTTGATAGCAGCATATTGATCAATGACGAGAGCATAGGGACAAGTAAATGGCAACTCAGTGAAAAATACAATGTGACTGTGGCGCTTCCACCAAACCTCACTGTCTACTTACCCGAAGAACCCCCATATCTACAACCCAACCTTCATAGTTTTCCACGAATGCAATCGCATTAGCACCTGTAAATGCTTCACGCATCAAGTATCTAATGTATTTAGCTAAAAGCTCCTGGAACAGAATTCTTACCTTCATTCATTAATTCGAATTCAAAATTACCTACAAGAATTCTGTCCAAACTTCATAAATCCCAAGTCCAATTCGGCACCTTCGGTTGCCAAGCAAATTCCAATTTTATCATACGTATTTTCCCTTGATGAATTCCTGAAAACGAAGCAATTTGGTTTACATATAATGTAACCATAATAACAGGGATAATAAACATCGCGGCGCTTATTCCTAGCCTCATCATGTGTACAATAAATCCCTTTACATACACATTGACTGGCAACCTTTTTCTCCCTACTATAAACAATCCAACGCAGCTGCATACAATTGGCGCAAACGACGCTGAAACGAAAACCTATAGCATAGGTATGCGTGTCTTGTGAGCCACAATATCATCGTGCGGGATAGTGCTCATTGTGAACCACGATATCGTCGTACGTTGTTGCGTGTCTTGTCAGCCACATATCGTCGTGGGCTATAGTGTCCTTTGTCAACCACGATATCGACGGGTGTTTGTGTTCCGTGTCACAGTCTATTAGCACAGGCAGTTTGTTCAGCAATTGCAAATGCCTTTGTCAAATGCAGGTCATTTCAGTAGCTTACAACAGTTCCTTGTAGTGTAGCAATGTATTTGCCGCCGCTTTTTAAATTCCTGATACCTTTTTAAAATCCTAATATCTAATTACATCCTCTACTTCCTTCTCCATTTTCAGGACCCCACTCTTGCATCTCGATCAATTCCGCCATTAAAACATAGGCTCAACGTATCATGCCTGTCTCTCTCCTATGGGTATTATCACGGTCATTGTTCAACAATATACATCGACACCTCCTTTCCTTATCCATTTCGTCTCCATCCGTTCGCACTGAGCTCTGACATTTAAGGGTACTTCAAAATCCCCTCTTGTGCGCGCGCTAGTGTAAAAAAAACTGAACTTGCTGAATGCGTCCCGTCTCTTCAGACATCTTCCCGCGATACCCGCCAATCAGAGAATGCGCGTCGATTCGCGTTGAACGTCAACTTCAGACGCACAAATACACATAGAGAGTCATTCTTTAACCGAACCACACGGATGTGGAATGCTCTACCTGAGCATGTGTTTTCTTGTTGTTGTAATGTCCAGGCATTTAAGGCCAATGTACACCGATGCCTCCTTTCCTTATGCACCCCCCCCCCCCCCCCCCCCCCCCCTTTCGCTCGCACTATGCTCTGGCATTTAAGGGTACTCTAAATTCCCATTTTCAGCGCGGGTTAGTGTAAAAAAAATCAAAATCTTAATACGAGGGTGAATCAAATATAAAATTGTAAACATTTATTAAATAATGTTACACACACACTATACTATCAACATTTAGTTTTTTCAATAAAGTCTCCTGTGTGAATGGGCAACGATAGGACCGTGCGTAGAATTCTTGGCGGTAGACCAACGGGAAAGAGGCCGACAGGACGGCCGCGATGGAGAGGGGAGGACAATGTTCGGTTTGAATTTGAGGAGATCGGATCGGGTGATCAAGCGTGGAAGGAGAGCGCACAGGACAAGGAACGATGGCGGCGTCGAGCCGACGGAGTCATGAACTACCGGGTTCCTATAGGCCAATAAATAATAAATAATAATAATGTTCTTTAAAGTGTTTATAAATTGTAAGGGCTTTTTGATTAATGATGTTACCCTCCAATGGAATTGTTTTTTGATACTTATCTGGCTGACTCTGTGGCGTATCTAACAGACACACACACAATATACGAGCAAATAGTGAAGAACACCGAAAGGAAATTTGAATAAGCAAAGCATCAGAGCCGTATACCATAGCGATAACATAACAATTCCACATTAGTTGAGTGTACTTGAGTTTAGAAATCGAATTAGCTCAAGCGGCCAGTAGTCTGATGCTTCAATGCTTCACATTTCATCCTTTTAATCGTATGTTCAAATCACCGTCTTCACTATGCTTGCTTAACGCAATAATCTGACATAATCTGTATACACACACAAAACACAATCTTCCATGTGTAAACAGAACTTTACTTACTCGATCACGACTTGCGCATAGAGCACCGACACACTCGCATGTTCCGACGTCCTCTGGCTCGCCCGTTCCTCGCTCCATCGTTCGCACACGAAGTTGATCGTAACTAAGTTACTGAGGAGAGAGTAGTGTGGCGTGTCTAACAGACACACACACAATATACAAGCAAATAGTGAAGAATCTCCGAAAGGAAATTCGAATAAGCAAAGCATCAGAGCCGTACACCATAGCGATCACATAACAATTCCACATCAGTTGAGTGTACTTGAGTTTAGGAATCGAATTCGTACACGCGGCAGTGGTCTGATGTGTTGAGCATTGGTTCAATTTTTAGTGATTCTAACTGTCATAGCGCCAGTTCGAATCACACGTTCTGCACTATAGTCGCAATTTCTCACATTTTCTGAATAATTTGCGCCCAACGACGAACTACATATTTTGCTCATTTTGAAGATCTTCCACCAACTACTACACGGGCTGAAAAGCCCCGAGATATTTGAATAGAACTTTATCTGTCACTGGGTTATATATGAGGTTTTCATTCCATTCGTTAACAAGGTACAGTCGTTTGGTGAGGTTTCTTTCGCCTCCGTAAAAAAAAATATAGAAAAACAGGAATATCGGAATAAGGAATAATAATTATGAACAGTCATTGCAATGTTTGCAGAAATGTTATCCCATATCTGCTCCTTCGAGAACAACACTTCATTGGTGGTTTGGCGAATTTAAAATGGGTTGTGTAAGCACCGAAGACGCACCTCGCTCTGGAAGGTCAAAAGAGGCTATGGATGAGGAAATCGTAAAGCAAATGCATCGAATCGTTTTGAGGGATCGTGAAGTTAGTTGCGCAAGTCAGCTGAACCCATGGGCATCTCAAAATAATGGGCGGGATAGATTTTGCATGATCTTTTGGAGCTCCGGGTTCCTACAGGCCAATAAATAAATAGTAGTAATAGTCTCCTGCGTGATCTACACACTTTTGCCGCCGTCTTGGAAGCTTTAATATCCATTTTTCGTAGAAAGATTTAGGGCAACTTGTTACCTAATTGCGCACGTGCTCCTCGACTCCTTCATTACTTTCGAATATTTTTCCTCCAAGTGATTCCTTCAAGGGTGCGAACAAAAAATAGTCACAGTGGGACAAGTCTGGGCTATAAAAAGAGTATCTGAGGGTTTCGCATCCCATTTCCTCCAATGTATCCTTTCTCAAGGATGTGGTGTGAGGC
Organism: Microdon myrmicae; assembly: GCA_963931805.1. Classification (NCBI taxonomy): domain Eukaryota; kingdom Metazoa; phylum Arthropoda; class Insecta; order Diptera; family Syrphidae; genus Microdon; species Microdon myrmicae. Next base: position 51,879,135 of record OZ007497.1, on the reverse strand, counting down.
CTGGTGTTGTCATAAAGAAGGATGACATTTCGAATGGGCATACCTCGTATATTGTTCGGTATGCGGCTTTTGCCGACTGTAAGAACTGACAGTAGTGAGTTGCAGTCACTGTTCGTTGTTCGTGAAGAAAATCAATCATTAAAACTACCTTTGAGTCGAAAAAAGTCGTTACAAGAACTTTTGCACAAGAGACGACTTTTGGTCTTCACTGGGCGGCCTTCATCCTTCCTTCGCCACTCTTTACTTCACGTTTTTGTCTTGGGAGTATAATGATGTACCCACGTCTCATCACATGTGACGATACGCTTCAAAAAATCCTCCCCTACTTGTCGAAATCGATCCAGAACTCTTCCACTGATATCCGACCTGATCTGTTTTTGATTTACGGTTAATAACCTCAGAATCCATCGAGCAGTAATTTTTTTTTGAAGCTAAGATCATCAGTGATAACGGATTGAACATGTCCATAGCTGATAACCACTTCTGATGGGATTTCTCCAACAGTTAAGCGGCGATCACTTTCAATAAGCTCACGAACGGCACGGATGTTATTATCTGTACGACTTATCCTGGGCGTCGATCATGACTTTCGTTTTCGATACGTTCTCGCCCACTCTTAACTTCTCTGGCCCACGTATACACACGATTCTGAGACAGTGTATCATCATCAACTTGTCCCTTCAATTGAAAACAAAATTCCGAGGGTTTATCGCCTTCATTTGTTAATTTTTTTTTAATAATCCGTTGCACAACAGACGTATGATACGTCTTGTTCGCTCATGGCTGTACTGACAACAAAGTCGAGTGTGACCACTAGCCAAGTCGGTTACCCTACTCTTCATAAACCAAACAACAGCCACGCACAAGATTAGCTAGCTCGCAACATGTTGCTAACTAAAAAGGTAAATTGAATTCCCTTGTAACATAACAAACGTACATCCTCAAATCCACAGTTATCGCGGGAAAATATTTGAAGACGGGTTGATCAGTGTACGATATAATACCTATAAAATAGAAATAAGTAGAATTGAAAAATAGAAATCATTCCCAAACGCTTTCTCCTTGAAACTGATCCCCACAATGATCTGAATCACTTAACGTGGATTTTCCTATGTTGAGTTATATTCGTGTTTAATCAAGCCAACAAATTATTTGTGGGTGGGGCCCCAATGGGCAAGTATTAGGGGGTGGCTATGTTTGTGTGTAACAGGATAGGTTGCAGCCATGTCCTAATGGCGGTACTGAAAATATTGTCGGCCACAGTTCCCACTTCACAGAACTTTTTTTCAAATAAGAAAGGTGATTCTATAACACTGAGACAAAAAAGGAAACAACCTCAAAATATTGGGAATTTCTACCACTAAGTAAAATAACGAGAATTAATTCCATGTGTTGCTAAAGAATATAACGAAATAACGAAATATCAAGATCCCTAGGAGATTTGCTAATGAAAATAAATAAGAAAATATGAATTGAGGATTAAAAAACACCGTGTTAATGGTATTTCTACAATATGTGAGTGGTACGTTGCGGTCCAATGCTGATCGCCCGTGAAATATCGCCCCATTAAGATAAAGGCTTAGTGAAATTATTAGAGAAATCCTTGACTATCGTTTGGGCATGGCTGATAGACCCAGTCTGCAAAAAATATCATCTCAGGGAATTGTTTCAGCGCTATAGGTTCGCCTTCTCCTAAAAAAGTAAGATTAAAAAAAAAGATAAAATCCTTGAGTTCTTTTTTTTTTTTTAAGTAGTAATGAAATAATAAACTCTTAATTGGTCGGTAATTTTCCGAAAGACATTTTTTCCCTTTCTTTGGGAATTCGAGTGGTTGTGAAACGAAATTTCTGTCCATAAGTTAAGAAATAGTGACAGTTCTGGGAATTAAGAGCTATTATTGTTGGTATTCCCACTGATTCGCTTACTTTCTAGCAGTTGCGTCGGTATTGTTGTGTAGTTTTGACGCTTTTCGTAGTGATCCGCCAACACCACTGAAGACACCAATTTATTTAATCGGTTTTATTTTGGAAACATGTAAAGTATTTGATTCTTTAACATGAAACACGGACTATTTTGATAAATTACGGTTAGCATGCCGAACATTATATTTTGATCGAAGCCGACCACACCTCCAGAATTTCTGAGGAATTCTAGGCACTTGGCATAACTTTGCTCGACTCCTATTTCGCTGGCTTTGTTTAAGAAGTGTGTTCCCCAATTTTATGGTGGCGTGAAATTTCGAATAACACTCTGCATTCTTAAAGACCATAATTTAAAACCGCTACATACCCACAACACGTAATGGATGTTTTTATTTTATCTTTATATAACTTTTTTAAAACGTCTTTTACAAAGTGTGAACATAGCTTTACTTCTGTTGACCATGTACATCGATCCGCGAGCAATTCTTTACCAGCAAACACAAAGCAGGCCGAATACAATGAGTGGTGTGTGAGGTGAACGCGTACAACGAGCAGATGGGAAGCCACCGGTTTAGTATAATATACATGCAACATTTGGAACAACTTTTAGTAATTTAAAATTGATAGAAATGAAAATTCAATTTACATAATTCAGCATATGACCCAGCTCTCGTTGAGTGGACGAAGCCAGTCACCATAATTTTGAATCCACCTGCTTTCTCTATTTTATTAATTGCAAACGCGATAATTTCCTACAAAGTTCTTAGCTCGGCTCTGTTCCACCGAATTTAAATATGACCGGCTCAACTGATTATCTATTTTTGCGCCTCGAAATATCTGAACTTCAGAAACAAAAATGCCATAATTACACGGAAATTCGCATGGTGTTTTCGAAAGGTCTTCGACATAAGGATTTGCAAAACACGTACGCAAAAATAAATATGTCGGCATCCTACTCTTATTGTTGCGATACGCCTTTTTATGACCATGGGTAATTCTTAATGATGGTGCCATACTTTCCGTAAGGGATTTTAATCTTACACTATGAACACATTGCTAACGTGGATTATTGGTCAGATTGTAAACATGGCACTTGGTAAGTTTTGTATTTAGTTTTATTACCTGTATAACGCTCTTACGTTTCACTAGCAGGTTATGCCGATTAATGTAAAATTGGTGAGCACGTGTGAATTCATATTGCGTGAATTCGTGTATGCTAGGGTAGCCCCAGGAGGTACATATCTAAGCGCGTATCATTGGGTATAAATGCTTCTTGCCTTTTTCAAGACAAATCAGACTACGCCAAGCAGCAGTCTCGTTCTTAAAAATGAAATCTTACTATTGTGGGCAGTTAAAATAAGTGTAGTGCGTTGACGAGTCAATTTGAGTCTTAGTTAAGGCTACAAAATCGAGCCTGGTTTCTTACTATCGGTAAACGGCATTTACATTTGTTTAGTTAGTGATGTAGAGTCTTCTGATAATACAAAATTCCACTGTCAGTTGAATGTTGAGTGACGGATCTATCAGCCAGGCTAACCAAGGAATGGTCTTGACCATTTCACGGAGACTATAATGGAATTGTATTACACCTGGCCACTAGGCGTTGTAATTCAACATACCGAACGGCCTATTACGATAAGTTGGCCTTCGGTATTCCTAACAGATAAATGAATAGTGAAGGACACCGAAACAAGAATTAAAGCCAATCCCCCAGAGCAGTATATTAAGGAAAATGCCCCCCCCCCCCCTTTTTTTTTCGAGACCAATTAACCCATCTCTCGAATGCTACAAAATACCGATTCCAAGTCAAATTACTTCTATATTAGCACCCTCACTCTAAAACGCCCCCCTCTGGATGTCTTCCTCTAACTTTGTTTCGTCTCCTGTCCTACCCCTTACCGTCGTAGATAAGTTATCAATTAAGTTAGTTCGTAAGTTAGGTCTAAGGATCCTTTTGTAAGCTTGTCCTAAGCCAATAAATGGGGTGAAGCCCCAATAAAACTAAAACAATTAAGACAGTACGAGGGTAAAACAAATATAAACGGTAATTTCACTTTTTCGCTTAGCAACAAGTTGCGGGCAAGATAATCCAGGTCACGTCGGAGATGAGTAAAAGACTTCTAGATCGATTTCGACAAGAACGGGAGGAATTTTTGAAGCGTATCGTCACATGTGATGAGACGTGGGTACTCCCGAGACGAAAATGGCAAGTGAAGAGTGGCAAAGGAAGGATGAAGGGTGCCCAGTGAAGACCAAAAGTCGTCTCTCAGCTGGGAAAGTTCTTCCAACGATTTTTTTCGACTCAAATGTAGTTTTAATGATTGATTTTCTTCACGAACAACGAGCAGTTAATGGAGCTTAGTACTGTCAGTTGTTACAGTCGCCAAAAGACGCAGATCGAAACAAAATGACTATGTCAGGGGGAACATCATGCAGATATCATGATAATTAACGGAACTTTGAGAGGTTCGTCATCGCATAACCTGGCTTGCTCTCGAGGCTCTTCCCACGCTCGACTGGTGACGGCATTTTGTAACATCAGGGGCATCGGTTTCACCAATACGAATGTAAACGCCGTCCACCAATATTTACAAACAACGAAGCCTGATATCCTTGCCCTAACTGAGACCCAGGTCGATTCGCAACCTGATTCGACATATCGTCGTTGCTCAGGATACGACTTACTTTCGAGATCCCGTTTTAAGGGCGGAGTCTGCGGTCCGATCTAGTTTGCCAGAGGATGGAGGCGTTGGAACCCAATAATATGTACATCATATGGTTGAGGGTCGTGCTGAGGAATTCCGTTAAATTTCTTTATTGTCTTTACCGCTCCCCCAATTACGATCGACGGGCGACATTTTTCCAACATCTTTCACATGCCGTCTACTGAATACAGATCAACCACCCAGCTTCTGAAATTGTTGCCCTTGGCGATTTTAATGTGCACAATTCCGGCTGGTTGTTACGTTCTAACAGAACCGACGAGGCTGGCTGGCTGGCGGAGATGTTTGCTGTCAGCCACAACTTGACTCAACTTGTGGAGGAACCGATGCGAGTGCCGGATGCCCGAGGCGATTGTGCGAACACCCTGGATCTGTTTTTGACATCCGAGCCGGGTATTTATGCCGTAGAGGTTTCTGCGCCACTAGGAAACTCAAGCAAGCACTTGCATATCAACCGAATAACCGGCCTAATCATGTATGGAGGTATGGGGCTGGTAACTGGGACGATTTGCGAGTTTTCATTGCATCGTTTCCATGGTCGGAGGTGTACTTCAGAGACTCCGATGTTAATGCTTGCGCGGAGTCGGTATCAGAGATTATTTTTTTGGGGATGGAGATGTATATTCCACATTCCATCAAACGAAGTTCGTCTGATAAACCTTGGTTTGATAAAAAATGCGAGCAGATTACAGCGGCAAAAAATAGAGCTTTTAGGCAATGGCGCTCCAATCCCATCGATGTTAGCAGAACGAATTTTGTTAGAATTAGAAACGGGTGCAACCAGGCGATTGATACCGCGAAGAAAGCTCACAACGACAGGGTAATAAATAAGCTCCTTTGGTGCCCCAACTGGTTCGCGCTCCTTCTGGTCAATGGCAAAGGCTGTCAGCGGTAACTTCGCATCCTCCCCCTTCCCCCCGTTGGTGACAGACAGCGGAACGTTAGTCACGAATTCAAAGGATAAAGCTAATGTGTTCGCGAATTTATTTTCCGCGAATTCAAACCTCGACCCCGGTGTTTTGGAGCCACCTGTGATCGCGACGGTACGGTCTTCCATGCGGGATGTCATATTTCGTCCGCGCACTATTCAACGCATTCTACGTGAAATAGATTGTAGGAAAGCAACCGGCCCGGACGGAATACCAGCAATAGTCCTTATAAACTGTGCCCCAGAACTATCGCCGATTCTTGACAGACTGTTTCGCTTATCTTATGCAGGGAGAACCTTTCCTGCCTGCTGGAAAATCGCTCGAGTTCAGCCAATCCCAAAGACGGGAAAAAAGTGTCTCCCACAAAATTACCGTCCGACACCATTACTGTCTATTTTATCTAAGGTGATGGAAAAATTCATCAATACAGAGTTAGTTAAGCATTTGGAGTGCAACGGACTTCTGAAGACCGTCAATACGGATTCCGTGGCAGGCGGTCCAAGGGAGACCTTTTGACCCTTATAACCGATATATGGACATCTGCGATTGAATGGCATGGTGAGTCAAGGGCGCTCGCATTGAATATCTCTAAGGCTTTTGACCGCGTTTGGCACGGGGCATTGCTGAGCAAACTTCGTTCATATGGACTTTCCCAACAGCTTTGCGACTGGACGAGTACCTTCCTTGAGAATTGATCGATCCGGGCTGTTGTGGACGCGAGTGTTCGGATCTGTATCCTGTTAATTCGGGGGTGCCCCAAGGTTCTTTTTTGGCTCCAACCTTGTTTTTGCTTCACATAAATGATTTGTTGGAGACAACGGAAAACAAAGTGTTCAGTTTTGCGGATGATAGTACGCTTGTTTCCTCCTTTTCCAGTGTTCGGCCGATTGGTGTATCTGTGTCGCATCAGCTGAGATGTAGACAGATCGACTCTCTGAATCAGTATCTAGATAGGGCCCCGCAGTGGGGAAGGGCCAATCTCGTCGGCTTCAATGCAACGAAGACACAGGATGCAACATTCACAAAAAAAAAAGTGGATCATCGGCTCCACAGCTGATGATGAATAGCCGGGCCCTCGAGGCTGGGGAAAGCTGGAAATTGCTCCGCGTCACGGTCTGTGGGAATGTATCATGGCATAAACACGTGTCGAGCATCGCCAGGTCGGCCTCAGGAAAACTGAGCTATCTTTTTTGAGCTAAGAAATATTTTACTCCGGCCCAACTTTGTGGCGACTCTAACAGATACACACAATTCACAAGCAAAATAGTGAAGAACACGAACGAAAAATCGAATAAGAAAAATACGTCAGAACCGTATACCAAGCGATAACAAAAATAATTCACATCAGTGGAGTATAGTCGAGTTTGGAAATCAAATTCTAAACACGGTCAGTAGCCTGATGAGTAACGCTTAGGTAAAATTTTTTTCGTGATTCAAGCTGTCATAGCGTCAGTTCGAATCGCACGATCTTCTTCACTATTATTTTAAACGCCTCAAGCTGTCATAGCGTCAGTTCGAATCACACGATCTTCTGCACTGTTATTTTAAACGCTATAACTTCTTCTCCTATATAAATCCCAAATTAGACCCGCGCTCGAATATTGCTCTCATGTTTGGAGCTCTGCTCCTAAGCATAGCCTCGACCTATTTGAGAGCATACAGAGACGAGCGATCCGCCTGATCAGGGACTCGGCGCTGACGTCGGGACTACAGTCGCTATCACATCGAGGGCGCGTAGCCGACTTCTGTCTGTTTTACAGATATTATCACGTTTGCTGTTCTTCTGAGATTCTTGGTATTGTTCCACGCAATTCGGCTTATATGCACCCCTTTGTGGTTCATTTCCCGACGACGCGAACATCCTTGCATCAGAACTCGTTCCGTTACAGAGCGGGGAAGCTGTGGAACTGCCTTCCTACGGGAGTGTTCCCGGAGCGTTACAACCTGCAACTGTTCAAAAAGAACTGCAACAGTTATTTGGTGGCATTTCGGGGCGCCCATTCGGCGCTATAGGTTCGCCACTCCCGAGAGAAGTCTAATAAATATAAAAAAAAAAAAAAACAAATACGAGGTATGCCAATTTAAGATGTCATCCTTCTTCATGACACCGCCCCAGGCCTCATACCACATCCTTGACAAGGGATACATTGGAAGAAATGGCATGGGAAACCCCCGAACACCCTCCTTATAGACCAGCTTTGTCTCCCTGTGACTATTTTTTGTTCGCACCCTTGAAGGAATTACTTGGAGGAAAAAAATTCGAAAGCAATGATAAAGTCGAGAAGCACGTGTGCAATTGGGTAACAACTCTCCCTAAATCTTTCTCCGAACAAGGGATATTAAAGTTGATAGTATAGTTAGTGTGTAACATTATTCAATAAATGTATACCTTTCAAATGCGACTGTCATGACGTTTTAAAAACACATTATCCCTATTGGGAAATCTTTATCTAATTTCAAAAAACGTCGTCCCTGCTGGAAAACCAATTCCATCCTGTTCACAACTGTGTTAGTACATTTATACTTGAATGCACTGGTTGTACATTGTAAATATTTCTCAAATGTCCTCTTTTCTGCCTACAGAAACGGAGACGCTTTATTTGAAATATTTTTCAAAATTTCACATAAATGCGCACAACTATGGTGAAACTGACAACTGTAACTCAAATAATGTTAAAATTACTTAACTACCTTTTGCTCCGTCTTAATCTCACTGCTTTGAATCCCAGATAGCGACTTGTTCCGACTTATTGACCAGCAACCCTTTCAACGCCCAATTCTCCAACGGACTGCCCGAAATTTGAGAAATAAAAAAAGCAAACTGTGGTCCTCAGAAGTATTATACAAACCCAAAAATCCGCTCAAATCATGAAATATTCATCAACCCAGACCGATGAACCTTTGCCAAGCAATAGATAAGGCTTTTCATTTATACCCAGGAGCGAATATAAATTTATCACATTTCATCTGGAGACGAAAAAATACTTAAATTTAATTCTAAAAACAAACCCTTTGACGCCGTGACGTTTAACTCGTGTTTTATTAACGACACTCGCGACATTAAATATTGAATATGACTTGTCAGCTGATCTCTGTACTTTGGGTTTAGAATGTTGTCCTGCCTGTTCAAAACGTTCTCATAAATTATATGCACTTTTTGGGATTTACGTTTATCCTTCGGCTTCTGCTAATAAATTCGCGAGGTTAAAGATTGACTGAATGGGGTGTGGATTCATGGCTGGCCTGTGCTGGGATCTCTTCCATTGCCATTCCATCGAACAGTAAATTCTGGGAAAAGATTTATTGTTTTCTTAGAAATGTTTTTGTCATTCTAGCCCTCATTACGGATGCAGAGGATTTGTCCGACCTTGCTCTTTTGGTTGTTGGTTATTATGTCGACTATGAAGCAGACAGGTTTTTTGGAGTTCAGTTAGACTTTTGGTTTTTGGCGTGTGGGTTTTATTTTATTTTTACCTATTTTATCCATTGCTGAAGAAACTCTGGAATTTTGGAAGGGGTGAATATATTGAAATGTAATAAAACAATAAAACATTGGGGACATGTCAGCACAATAGTCGCATATCAAGCTCACAGCGACACTACACAGCTATAAAGAACAGATAGGAGACGCTGCCTAAAAGAGCGTCGATTTCTTACCCAAAAGAAATTTAAGGTGTAAATCGTCTGCACAGTAGGAGTATTTCCCTCACACCTTGTGGGAAATCACACGCTGCCTATACCGTGCACGTTATAAAGGGGATCGACGCGAGTCATTGAATCGAGCAAATTAGACCGAACACTTCAATGGACCGCTGTAGGAACATCTATCCAACTAATGACAGATATGATCGTACCAATGTCAGACAATGCAGAAAACGAGTTCGGCGGAGATGAGGACGCTAAAAAATTCAAACCCCATCAGGCAAGATACGAAAAGCCACACAGCAGGCAGATGTAAGGCTGGTTTACCTCTAGCAGTTGGAAGAGGTGTGGTGCTAATGAAGTGGTTGAAAGAGAGGATTTGTTACGCGAAGAGCTTCTTCGATAATGGCTCCTATCGAATGAAGATTCTGTGGCGCCAGATAGTTCAAAAAGACACAAGAAACATTCATACTGAACGACTGACTGGAAAATGAGTACAATGGCCTCATTGAAGGAAATCTTGATGTGAATGTTGAACAGGTTCTAGGCATCTGTTGTTTATAAGACGAAGAAAGCGCCAGAGAAAGAGGAACATGTGACGCTATAGCTGAACAATTATTGATGATAAGTACGATGTCGAAAACCGCCTTGAACGAATTCGTAGGAAAAGGTACGGTACTCAACATTTTGTTAACTGAAAATCAGACTTCGATGCTGATGATTTTATTATAGACAAAGAAGGAAAACCAATTGGCGTAAAGGAAGAAATTCCAGAAAAAATTCTAGATAAAATTGAAGAGGAATTAGTAAACTAAGTTAAAAGTACACCAGTTGTTGCAGCGACGCTTGTGAAGAAAAAGAAATGGTCAAAGAGAAATCTACCTCAGAAAAAAATAAGAAACCATTTTACGGACATCCCTAAACGAATGGAAGTGTGCAAGTTCTGAATACGCGTGTTTCAAAGGAAACCAATGAATTACAAGATAAAGTGGAAAAAACAACATTGCAGAAAAAATTCACCCATTAATGCACTAGCTGAAACAGGAAAGTCAATGAAAATATTGGATTGAACCGAAAGAGAAACAACGGACGAAGATGAGAAAGGAAAAAAAGTTGCAGAAGTAACAACGGAAAAGAAAAAGAGCAACTTGAAATATGAAAATATGAAGGAGAAGATTAAATGGGAGTCGCTAAGGACGAAGGACAACGTCGATTCGAGGAATAGTATAATTGTGATGAGGAAGGTAGAGAAATTAATTACGATACGACTTCCAGTGAAGATAATATTGATAGCGATGAGAAAGGCGAAGGAATGGACTAAGATACGACTTGTAGGGAAGATTACGCTAAATTAGATGCAAAACTCGATAGAGGAGAAGCGAAATGGGGAAAGTTTGACATTCATATTTCATCATGGTAGCGGGCATTTTGCTAAACTAACATTTGATTTGTAAAAAACCTCCAAACACTGCACCCGGGAACACAACGTTGGATTAGGCGTAATCACAGGAAAAAGTCTTCCTGCTAGTAGGGAAAACTAGGGAAACAGAAATTCCTTTTGTGCGCGCGTTAGTGTAAAAAAAAGGAGACTATTGATGGCGCATCATTCAATTCTTTAGAAAATGCCACAAACCACGACGTGTTGAATTATTAGACAGTGCCACAATCCCGATATGTTGAATTGTTAGCAAATTTCTGAAAGGTGCCACAAGACACGGAATATTGAATTGTTCGATGATGCCACAGCCACAGCGTGTTGAATTGTTTAGACATTTTTGGCGAACGACGGAAACCAAACCTACGCCCCTATATGGTAAAGGGAGAACGTTCCTCCTTTATTGTGATCCAGTTTTTCCTCTTTTATTAAATTACTTCGTGTACCTCCTTTGTTGTGTTCAGCTCCATGATCGAGAAGTTCAGCTCCTCGATTGCGGTTCAATTCAGTTCTTACTTTGGCATTCAAGTCTGACACTGTTCAAATAAAGTCGAGTCAGATCAAGTCAAGAAGAGTTATATAAGATGCAGTCCGCCACATAAACAATTGGTAATTGGGTAATGCCGTAGCATACGCGAGATGGGTTCGTTAGCGCCGTAAGAAGTGTGATGAGTGGGCACGTAAAACAGTCGAGGGTTACGTACGTTACGGGGGTTGTATGCAAAGTGGAGAGCAAGCTTGGGCAATTGATTGAGCCAGACAGAAGGCGATGGACAAAGATGATGTCGGCATGGATTCTGCGCTCTTCAAGTGTGTTTAGATTGATTAGAGGGTGCCGGCTTGTGTATGGTGATAGAATCAGCGGATTTTCTCAGTTTAGTCCACGGAGGGCAAAGAGCAAGAAACGACGTTGAACACCCTCAATCCTGCGAATGTAAGTCACTTGATACGGGGACCAGACCTGACTAGCGTATTCGAGTAATGGCCGGACAAAAGTTGTGTACAGTGATCGGGTGACATAAGGGTTAAGGAATTCCTTCAACCAGCGTTTGACAAACCCAATGGCGGCGTTGGCCTTGAGGATTATGTAATCGATATGTGCGGTAAAATTTGAGCTCCTTGTCGCATAGCACGCCCAGATCGCGAATCAATTCAACCGATGTTATCGGTTGGTTCAGTAAGAGATAGGAGCGTGGGTGAGTGGGGGAAATCTTCCGAGAGAATGTGATTGTGTGCCATTTGGCGATATTCATTTCTAGGCAATTATTTTGGCACCAAGTCGAGAAGCTATCAAAATCCGATTGGAGCGTGAGGAGTCCATGGGAGAGCGGATTGTCTTGCAAATTTTGGAATCATCTGCGTAAAGCGAGTTGAAGGAGTGATTAATGCAAGAGCCTATGTCCTTTATGGTTAGGATAAATAGGAGAGGGCCGAGATGACTGCTCTGGGGGAGACCTGAGGATGGGCAAAACGGATCGGAGAGGGTGGATCTAAATCGCACGCGGCAGGTTCGATAACTGAGATAGAATGAGACCCACTTAATCAGCAGGGGTTCGAAACCGAGGGAGGATAGCTTGAAAAGAATGAGGTGATCGGAGATTTTGTCGAAGGCCTTGCTAAAGTCGGTAGCGACTACATCGACTTTATCGCCGTTTTCTAGGGCAAGGAGTGTGTGGGATGTGAATTCGTAAGGCAAGGCAATGGACCTGCCTGAGAGGAAGCTATGCTGGTTCGGAGAGATGATGGGTGCGCAGCAAAAATATAACGCCTCATATAGAAGGCCTTCGAACAGTTTGGGAATGTGCGAAAGCTTGGCAATGGGGCGATAATTGGATATATCGTTTTTTCCCCTTTTTATGTATGGGGGTTATGTAAGAGGATTTCCAAAATTCAGGGAATAGACCTTGTGCAAGGAATAGATTGAAGATTGACGCGAGCGGGAGAGAAAGAAAGAAGAGGAACATTTTTTTTAAGTGGATAGCAGGGAGTGCGTCTGGGCTGGGACTGAAATCGTCTTTCAGTTCTTCAAGTTTTTTTATGACTTGGTGTTGAATGTGTAGAGGGATGAGGATTCAGACATGCCAGCAAAGTAGGAGGGGTTAGGCTCGATCGAGTCGTCCATGAAGCATAGTTTGAAGAAGGACGCGAAAAGATTGGATATGGTTTGGGAGTCCGTTGTAGTAGTTGAGCCGTAGAAAAGGGAGGTGGGATAGCCATCAGATTTCCGTTTGTGGTTGATGAAGTGGAAGAAAGATTTGGAGACGATGATCAGGTTGAATTGAGCTTTGGCCAGGTAATTGTGGTAGAGGGAGCTGTAAAGCTCGGTGAATTGGTAAAAGTAACCCAGATAGTTGGAGTAGTCAAGGAGAGAACGCGTGATTAGGAAAGTGTTCCACAACTTTTTCCTCCTGTTACGAAGGGTGCGTAGTTTGTGGTTATACCATGGGGCGATGAGAATGATAACCTGTGTCAGGAGTATGGGACATATAGGTATATGGCGTTGTGGATTTCTGTGTAGAGCGAGGCTGTAGCGTCCTCTACACATATATCTTTTACGCAGAGTGTGATATTGTTGAGGTACTCATTTATGAGGCGGAAAGAGGCTTTTCGGAAGTTGAAAGAAAATTGATAGTGGGGAGGTGTGCTGTGGGTTGAGTAGTCGTGGTATAAGGATACGAGAAGCGGGGGGTGGTGGTTATCAATAGTTGAGAGGGTGTGGGGACTAGGGACGACTGAGGAATTAAAGGGGTCTGTCGTGAACGCAAGGTCAAGTTGTCTGCCCAGATGGTTTTGGACATTGCTTACTTGGCAAAGACTAGAGTCAGTGAGGCAGTCTATAAAAAGACATTCTTTAGTAGTAGCGGGATTTGAGATGTAGTGGGAGTAGTCGTCAGACAGCGTCCATTGGAGATGGGAAGAACTAGGCTCAGTTATGCGGTCGATTGCCGCAATAGCGAGTTCGTACGAGTCGATAGCTTGCGATGGCGGTATGTAAAGGCATATGATGAACACGGACTTTGAGCGGTGTTCAATTTTTATTGCGACATAGTCGAGGTTGGGAGGAGAAGAGATGGTGATAAGAGAAGATGTAAGTCCGTTTTGGATGGCAAGCCGCACGCCTCGACAGGGGGTGTCAGGACCGGAATGATGGACCTCGTCGTCCCGAAAACTGTGAAGAGGGGGGAACAGTTCCAGGCTATTGATACCATGGGTGAGGTTACTTCCGGTCAGTGCGTATATATCAAAGGGAAAGGAATGAGTATTTTGTAAGATCGAATGGGGTTTGGACCGTAGTCCTGACATTCTGGTAATATATGGTTAGGGGAAGAGTATTGGGAGACCCCGTAGAAAGTCGGTTGGGCAGCCGTTTAGGGCCGAAAAAGCTTCTTTTTTGTGGGCTCGCTGCGTATGGGACTAGATGCCACTTTCATGCAAATGTATTGTCGAAAAGCCGAGAGGTCTCTTGTTACTTTTTGGGGGGGAATATTGAAGTTTTCATGGAATTTTATGTACAAATTATGAAGGCTAGGAAAACGGCAGGGAGACCTTCCTGCTGAATGGAAATCTTAACACACGTTTTCGTTTTGCCTTCGTAGCAGACTGCATCAGATTTGCCATGAAGATAAGCTAGATAGATGCGGACGTTATCGTTGGTCCGAATTTTTCGAAGCTTCGAAAGGGCATACCGGCATTCAGATGACTTAAGTGATTGTTGTGTGATCTTGACGGTGCGCGGTAGGAGGGGATCAAAAACTGGAGGGCGGGGGGGAAATATGTACACTAGCAAAAAGAAAATATGACATATTTTATAGTTATTCTCACTAGGCGAAAACACTATCCAGTTGGTGAATAGTGTTTATATCTCTGATACTGCAACAACCAATCAAGCATAATTTCGTTCCGGTAATTTCAATGTCAAAAATGCACGATGGTCTGGAAGGCCAACTGTCGAAAATGTCGAAAAAATCATGGAACTCGTCGAGTGCGACCATCATGTAAGCACTGTTTCGATTTCCCAGGAGCTACACACTGCACAAAAAACCGTTTGGTACCACTTGAATAAGGCTGGATACAAAAAGAAGCTCCATGTATGCGTGTCACGTGAGTTAACGCAAAAAAAACCTCATGGACCATATTTCCATCTGCCAATCGCTTTTGAATCGCAACAAAATCGACTCATTTCTGAAGATAATAGTGACCGGTGGTGAAAAGTGTGTCACTTACTTCTTAATGGCTGAGTTGGTTAGGAGGTTGTGCCTTGCATTTGATTGTTCAAACCTAGGTTCAACTGACGATTCTTGCTATTGTGCACTTCGGAACAATTACTGAGTGGTAGGTACGGTCGCAAAGCCCAGCCGGCCGGTGAAATACCACCATTAGGCTATAGGTTTGGTGAAATGGTTGGGAGAAATTCTTGAGCATCTTGCGAAGCTTGGCTTGGCTGAAAAAAATAGCATCTCAGGGCGCTGACCCAGCGCTATACCAGGTGCTAAATATTATTATTAATAAAACACTAATTGTAAATGGGAAAGTAAAAACCATTTTATTCGAAGTATTGGCCATTGCTTTCTACACATTTTGACCACCTTTCTGGCAATTTGTGGATACCACGCCAATAAAACCGGTCGTCTTTTGAGGCAAACCATTCGAAGACCCAATTTTTTAGGAATTGAAATCCTGCTCAGCCAATGCGTGCCCCATCGGTAAAAACAAATGGTAGTCGGAAGGAGCAAAGTCTGGCGAATACGGCAGGTGGGGTAACACTTCCCAACCGAGAGCTTTTATTGTTTCTTTGACTCGGAGCATTATCATTCAACAAAATTACCTTTCCGTGTCTTGTGGCCCATTCTGGTGGTTTTTCGATCAATACATGGTTCAAATTGATCATTTGTTGTCGGTACCGTTGCGCATCAACAGTTTCGGCAGGTTCTAGAATTTCATGATACACCACCCCATTCCGGTCCCACCAAACACAGAGCATTGTCTTTTGTCCGAACGGATCAGGCTTTGCAGTCGATGTTGACGCTTCCCCTGGATGTACTCATGACTTTTTGCGTTTAGGATTTTTAAAATAAACCCATTTTTCATCACCAGTCACAATTCGATGCAATACTGACTTCCTTTCGTGTTGTAGAAGCAACGTTTCACATGTGGTGTTTCGCTTTTCCATCTGCCTGTCATTCAATTCATGTGGCACCCAGTTTCTACACATTTTTTTGGATCTTTCCCATAGCTTTTAAACGGTCAGAAATTGTTTGTTGTGCAACCTTTAACATTTGTGCGATTTGTTTTTTACTGAAAGTGTCATCTTGATCCAATATTGCTTGCAATTCGGCGTCTTCAAACTTTTTTGGTGGTCTTCCACGTTCCTCATTTCGCACATCAAAATCATTATCTCTGAACCGCTTAAAGCATCTTTTGCATGTTGCTTCCGATAGAGCATGATCACCATAAGCCTCGACAAGCATTCGATGCGACTCTGCAGCACTTTTCTTCAAATGAAAACAAAAAATTAATGCTTTCCGCAAATCATCATTTTCTGGTACAAAATCCGACATTTTTAACAGGATTAAAAAAAAAATGATGGTGTTTGTACAATGACTTGATGCATACTAAATATGTTTGACAGATGTCATAGCAACCAAATAAAAAAATATAAGGGCTCGTTCACAACAAACGTTCGATACATTTGTATCTTGACGCTCACTTCAGACCGCTGCATCTGGTAGGTTCGCCTTTCTCGGCAGAAGTAAAATAAAAAAACTTACGACAGCTCCTGATAAAAACGGACGTGGGGTAAACGCGGTGAGCGTGCGCAAGCCGGTATCGACGGCTGGGAAGGTTTTGCTGTATGTTTGGTGGGATTGGCAGGGAATCATCTACTATGAGCTGCTCCCCACCGCCAAACTCTTAATTCAGAGGTATACTGTCAAAAATTAGAGCGTCTCAAGGAAGCAATCGCTCAGAAGCGGCCAACTTTGGTCAATTGTATTCCACCAGGGCATCGCCAGGCCACACAAATCGATAATGACTCGCCAGAAGTTCTAGGAGCTTGGTTGGGAGGTTTTTATGCATCCACCTATAGTCCGGACCTGGTATCAAGTGATTACCACCTCTTCCTATCTACGGCGTATAATTTTGTTTCAAAAGAAGCTGGAGAACAAGCGCATTATTATTATTATTTAATTTTGTGTTTCATCAAAAGTTTTGAAATGTTGAAAATATATTTGTATATAAATGGTTTATGTGAAGTGACTTAGCCATCAAAATAACCTATTTCCAACCGCTTAAGCCCCGTTTCCCCCTATCTCCACCATGTGCCCCTACACTTAGGAGGGCTGCCCGTCAAAACCTGCTTGAGATCTATTCTTGAAATTTAAGTCTGTTATCCTTGAAGGCACAAAAATCAAGAAATTTATTTAATTTGATTTATTTATTTGTGTATTTATTTATTTGTTTGTGTATTTATTTAGTTATTTGTGTATTGATTTATCTATTTGTGTATTTATTTAGTTATTTGCGTATTTATTTATTTATTTGTGTATTTATTTAGTTATTTGTGTATTTATCTATCTATTTGTGTATTTATTTAGTTATTTGTGTATTTATTTATGTATTTGTGTATTTATTTAGTTATTTGTGTATTTATTTATTTATTAGTACATTTATTTATTTATTTGTGTATTTATTTATTTATTTGTGTATTTATTTATTTATTTGTGTATTTGTTTATTTGTTTGTGTATTTATTTATTTATTTGTGTATTTATTTATTTATTTGTGTACTTATTTATTTTTTTGTATATTTATTTATTAATTTGGGTATTTATTTATTTATTTATTTGTGTATTTATTTATTTATTTGTGTATTTATTTATTTATTTGTACATTTATTTCATCATCATCATCATCGGCACTACAACCGGGAGCCGGCCTTGGCCTTATTTAGCAAGTCCTGCGGCTTGTTAAATTTTCCATAATGCTTTGTTTTTTCCGGGCAAGGTCATTAGGCTTGCGCCATTTATTTACTTATTTGTGTATTTATTTAGTTATTTGTGTATTTATTTATTTATTTGTGTATTTATTTAGTTATTTGTGTATTTATTTATTTATTTGTGTATTTATCTAGTTATTTGTGTATTTATTTATTTATTTGTGTATTTATTTAGTTATTTGTCTATTTATTTATTTATTTGTGTATCTATTTATTTATTTGTGTATTTATTTATTTATTTGTGTATTTATTTATTTATTTATTTGTGTATTTATTTATTTATTTGTGTATTTATAATTTACTTAATTTTATTTTTTATTTTTATTTGAATTTTTCTGTATTTATTTATTTATTTGTGTATTTCTTTATTTGTTTGTGTATTTATTTATTTATTTGTGTAATTATTTATTTATTTGTGTATTTATTTATTTATTTGGGTATTTATTTATTTATTTATTTGGGTATTTATTTATTTATTTATTTGTGTATTCATTTATTGGTTCGTGTATTTATTTATTTATTTGTACATTTATTTATTTCATCATCATCATCATCGGCACTACAACCGGGAGACGGCCTTGGCCTTATTTAGCAAGTCCTGCGGCTTGTTAAATTTTCCATAATGCTTTGTTTTTTCCGGGCAAGGCCATTAGGCTTGCGCCATTTATTTACTTATTTGTGTATTTATTTAGCTATTTGTGTATTTATTTATTTATTTGTGTATTTATTTATTTATTTGTGTATTTATTTAGTTATTTGTATATTTATTTATTTATTTGTGTATTTATTTAGTTATTTGTCTATTTATTTATTTAGTTGTGTATCTATTTATTTATTTGTGTATTTATTTATTCATTTGTGTATTTATTTATTTGTTTGTGTATTTATTTATTTGTTTGTGTATTTATTTATTTATTTGTGTGTTTATAATTTACTTAATTTTATTTTTTATATTTATTTGAATTTTTCTGTATTTATTTATTTATTTGTGTATTTGTTTATTTGTTTGTGTATTTATTTATTTATTTGTGTAATTATTTATTTATTTGTGTACTTATTTATTTATTTGTGTATTTATTTATTTATTTGGGTATTTATTTATTTATTTATTTGGGTATTTATTTATTTATTTATTTATTTATTTGTGTATTTATTTATTTATTTGTACATTTATTTATTTCATCATCATCATCATCGGCACTACAACCGGGAGCTGGTCTTGGCCTTATTTAGCAAGTCCTGTGGCTTGTTAAATTTTCCATAATGCTTTGTTTTTTCCGGGCAAGGTCATTAGGCTTGCGCCATTTATTTACTTATTTGTGTATTTATTTATTTATTTGTGTATTTGTTTAGTTATTTGTCTATTTATTTATTTATTTGTGTATTTATTTGTGTATTTATTTAGTTATTTGTGTATTTATTTATTTATTTGTGTATTTATTTAGTTATTTGTTTATTTATTTATTTATTAGTGTATCTATTTATTTATTTGTGTATTTATTTATTTATTTGTGTATTTATAATTTACCTAATTTTATTTTTTATATTTATTTGAATTTTTCTGTATTAATTTATTTATTTATTTATTTGGTTATTTATATATTTTTTATTTTTTATTTATATGTTTCTTTATTTTTTGTTCAAGAAAACTTGAGATGTGCAAATAAATACAGAGAATCATTCAGTCACATACGACTGCCTTGAAACATCGTGAATCTTGACAGTTGTTTGAGTTCCGTACAAATAAGAAAAGACCACCCGACAGCAACTCCCAAGTAACCAATTAAATGTAGTATTCACTCTAGGGTAAATTGTTATTCGACTTGGCAACTGATCAAAATCTTCCCTTGTTAACATATACGCCAAAGAATACGATACCTTTTCAATAGGGAACATAATCATTCCCCTAATAACAATACAACAACTTATAATGACTCTAGCGCAGCATTCAACTCAGTAATCACAACTGAGTAAATATTAAATTCCAAGGGAAACCAATACAACCAGTAAATGCTAGCATAGCATTCTTATCATCACACTGCCACCATTGCAAAGATCCTTGGAGCTGTACAATTGCATGAAAAGCTTAACGAAACAACTAGACACCTCGATTTAGTTTTCCTTCTTCAAAGACGGCGTCTGTCCTCCATACCTTAGAGCAATTTGGGTTTTGGCGAGTTTTGTAAGGAATTCCTTGGATCCAACTGTCAGAATTACGTCCGGATAACATCTCTTTGTCTAGGAATACCTCCCATTTTCCAATCCTTGCATTAAGAATTCCATTCTTTCAAGAACAAGTTTTACGGTGTACCCTCTCATTGTTTTATACTTGTCGCACATAGCCAAAGGAAAATCCGTAGTGTTGGCATATAATCGAAATTACGGATATGTATTGATAAACTCCGAAAATGATTCGTGATCAACTTCATCGGGAAATGGCCAACAAAGCGCTTTTTGTTTTCTATGTGTTGGATGAGAAAGCGAAGAATAGGGCGACAAAGACAGAGGGGAAGCTCTGAATAAAAATAAAATAGTCATAAAGAGCCACTAATGCAGTGAGAGAGCAAACGGTAACAACAAAAGAACAACAGGAATAAAGCAATATCAAGGATATAATAATTCTTCGGTGCACTTTCTTGCTTATGAAGTATTTATCTAGTTGTCGGTCCTGTCCATCGCCTTGTCTGGCTGTCCAGCCCGGATATACACGTTGATAGCCCATTAGTTGAACAGTACTTTTATTGATGTACAAAAGCACTCCTCTGTGATTTGACGTCAAGAAACAAAAGGATTCCTTGTCAGACCCTTTACACTCTCATCATGACTCTATGTTATATCTCTGTTTGTTTTCAATTTCCACCTACATAAACTTTTATTCCGCCAATTTGAACAGATAAATAAAACAAGAATAGTAAATAACTATAACACGCTAAGGCTATGCGTAAGGGATGTTGATGAAACCAACAACAAAATGGCAATAAAAAAAAACAATAAGAATGGAGACTTCCTTTGGGAATGGCCTGCCACTCAACTGATCATCATCCCGTTACAAGCAACACATCGGGTTTGCTTTGTGTCCCACAAATAGTATTGGGCATTGTTATACGACCAAGACGAAAATGAGGGTGGATTGGCCAGGACGATGAGGATGATTATAATGTCCTGTTGAGGGTGATGCTTTGATGACGATTTTGATTTCCATGAGCATGTTTATCTCTGATTTCTCTTAGCATATGAATCTCTCCCAGACGCATCCATTCTTCGGGTCCGTCTCCGGATTTCCGTCC
Organism: Microdon myrmicae; assembly: GCA_963931805.1. Lineage (NCBI taxonomy): Eukaryota > Metazoa > Arthropoda > Insecta > Diptera > Syrphidae > Microdon > Microdon myrmicae. The sequence continues at coordinate 51,858,204 of OZ007497.1, read as the reverse complement.
TTTTAACGAATCCAGACATCCTTATTATTATTTTTCAATTTGTTGGATCATCCCCGACTAAAATGTATTGTTCCCTTGCAATACATTTCCTTTTCATTTATTACGGGATAAAGTTACGTGTATAGTGGGTATTGTTTTGCACCCGCTGCGTGCTGTTGTTTATCTAAGGGCTTTCAGCGTCTCCCTTGCCTTGATTGCGACCACTCTAAAGCGATGAGGATCTAGTGTAACGAAAATGAAAACAGCAAGGAATATGAAACTGTTGGCAAAAAGATGATGTGTAGGCTATATATAAACCGAACTCCAAACAATTTGGCCGGAGGGTATCGCCACATAATGCTTTAATAATGGAAAACAAGCAAATCAAACCCAACTGAAGACAATAGATGACAAATATTATACTGATGGCATCAATAACATCAACAACGTCATAATATATAAACACCCCCGGGATATAGGTATGTATCCTTGGCTTGGTATGTAGATTGTCATTTTTTGATGTTTTTGTATGTCGAAGGCGATCGCGGGAAGTTCCGGCAGGTTACGTTAAATAAATAGAGGAAGAGGCAGAAAAAAAAAAAAAAACAATGACCGCTGTTGTAATCATCTTGAATGGTTTGCTGGGCGATATACAAGCATAATACTATAGCCTGTAAAGCCGGATTCGAATTGAGGATAGGAGAACAATTCTTTGGTTTATTCTTGTGGTGGAAAAGGGAGACGGAAATTTATACCAGCTTCCCAGAGTTTTCGGTTTTCTTGCACCTTGTAGTAATGGCTTAGCTTCCCAAAGCCATATACTACAATTCTAGTGTAAGACCAGTTTTAAATTTGTTAAAAAAATCCTTATTTACAATTCCAACTCGATTTCGTCACCTTAAAGGTAATCCTTTTAGACACAATCACTTACGTTTTGGCTTACTTTCACTTTACGTTTTACTTACTCACGTTTTGGCCAATCGTTGAAACGCCTTTTACGGTCCCTGTCCTTTTCTGGAATATGGTAGCCTTCAAAGCGCGCAGAGTAGTTCGGAAGTTTTTCATTAAAAAATCGATCAATCACAATATCATATTTAACTTTTTTGGCACTGACTATTCCCGAAATTCAAGGGATCATTCCGGGTATACCATTTTGACCTGATTGAAAAGATGCTGCACGTTTTGGAGGCCGTTCCAGAAATGGCCTCTAACAAGTCTTTCGAAGATTGGAAAAGACGTTGGGTTCATAGTATTGTGTCTGAGTGAGATCATTTTGCAGACAAGGAGATAGATTTGAAACGATGAATAAGGATTTAAAAAAAATTAAACCTGGTCTTCATTATCAGCATTAGCACTACAACCGGGTTCCGGTCTAGGTCTTATTTAGCAAGCCCTGAGGTTTGTTAAATTTTCCATAATAATATGTTTTTCCGGGCAAGATTATTAGCTTTGCGCCAAAAAGCTGGGCTTTCAGTGGCTTTATTATATGGATGGTAAAGCTAACCCACTAATGGAAAGAGCAACAAAACCGAACAATCTGGAAATCAGATTCTATGGAAAATTGGCATCAAATCTCCCGTCTCCCGTCGGATGAGTAAATTGAAGTATTGGTCTTCTATCCTCAACAAGAATTCAGCTTTAGAAGAGGGAGTAGAATGGGTAGATATCGCTCAATAAACCACTCAAGATGATTACTACATCAACAACAGAATTGTCCCATCTGGGTGAATGAAAATCCAAGAGCGATCGTTAAAAAATATATTCCCAGAGTCTGTATGGTGAGGTTTTTGGGCGGCGTCATCTGTTACTATATCTTCGAAAACAACCCCGAACAAGCAGTTACTCTGAATGGATAGGATGTTGTAATATAATGGAGGTTTGATCGAGGTCCGAAACTGAATGGCATGGATTTGGAGGATGTGGGGTTTCAACAAGGCAATTCTATTCAGCGGATGACATGATATGTGTTTCGCGCGAGAAGTTCAATTGTCCCATTATCTATCCCAGGACGACAATAAACAGTGCAGCCATGAGCGGGCGAGATGTATGTACGTTTGTTGCGCAACGGATTATTATAAACATTTTAACAAATGAAGGCGTTAAACCCCCAGAAATTTGTTCTCGATTGAAGGCACAGTTTGGCGTGGTGATGGTACACTGTCTCAGGATCGTGTGTATATGTGGGCCAGAGAATTTAAAAGTGGGCGAGAACGTATCGAAAACGAAAGTCATGATCGACGCCCAGGACAAGTCGTACAGATGACAACATCAGTGCCGTTCGTGAGCTTATTGATAGTGATCGTCGCTTAACTGTTGGAGAAATTTCATCAGAAGTGGCTATCAGCTATGGAAATGTTCAATCCATTATCATTGTTCGATGAGTTCTGAGCTTATTGAGCGTAAATCAAAAACAGGTCAAGCCGGAGGTCAGTGGAAGACTTCTGGATCGATTTCGACAAGCAGGGGAGGATTTTTAGAAGCGTTTCGTCAGATGTGATGAGACTTGTTTACATCGTTATACTGCCGAGACGAAAATGGTAAGTAAGAATAGGCGAAGGAAGGATGAAAGCTGCCCATACCGACTTTTGGCTGACCAACTCGTCTCTTAGCCTTCTCGACTCAAAGGGAGGTTTAATGATTGATTTTCTTCACAAACAATGAACAATGAATACAGCTTACTACTGTCAATTGTTACAAATCGACGCAAAAGAGCAAGTCGTACAGATAACAACATCCGTGCCATTCGAGAGCTTATTGAAAGTGATCGCCGCTTAACTGTTGGGGAAATCTCATCGGAAGTGGGTATCAGCTATTGCAAAAGTTGCATACCGAAACAAAAGACGATGTATGCCTATTCGAGATGCCGTCCTTCTTCATGACAACGCCAGGCCTCACACATCTTTGACAAAGGATATATTGGAAGAAAAGGGCTGGGACACCCTCGAACACCCTCCTTGTAGCCCAGACTCGTCGAAAAATAATGACCAGTTTGACTTCCCGAAATAGTCGTTCAGATCTTCCCAGTTGGCTTTCTCGTAGAGACATGCTTTACTTTTGGGAGTTTTTCTTTAAGGAGTAAACGTTAGTAGTGCCGCAAGAGTATGCAGGAGATTTATTTGGCTCCTGCGTCAAAGATTCGCATAGCCATGCACTTGTTTTCCAAATTCCAAATCGGTGATTTACACCTCGAACAAGGGTGGCCTCGTGATGTTTGACGATGATAATTTACGAGATTTGCTTATAAACAGCTACCGAATTTCGACGGAAACGATTGCGACAGAATTTAATGTCGATAGATCAAGTGCGTTTCGACACCTAAAGAAGAAGGGTTACAATTTCATGCTTGATATGTGGGTGCCACATCAGCAGTCGGGATGAAAAAAAAATTTGATCGCGACCGTTTCTTGGTTTGGACGTTCGGAACAAGAGATGTTCTTGGATTTAGTGGTGTTCGCATGAAAGGGCAAACTCGATCTTAGCGGCTGGTTTCGATCCGATGAAAGGGTTGCTATATGTTTGATGGAATGGCAAAGGAATCATTTATTTTGAATTACAATCTAATGGCGAATCAATAAAGCGGAGGTCCTCATTAAAATCGTCATTTTTGAAAGATTATCCTATATAAAATAGTTTCCCAAAGGGGTTTGCCCGATAACAAGTTTACAAAAAATTTATTCCATAAAAAGAGGGTGACTGTGGTCCTAGAAATAATGCCAAATGAGAGGAAATCGGATCAGATGATGAAACGTGGGGGGAAAGTGGGCAGAACATGGAATCATGAACTTTCGGATTCTCACAGACCAATAAATAGTAATAATACTAATAGAAGTAGGGGGATGGGAGCGAACCCACAGAGCTTTCAAGATTGGATTGCTTTTAATTTACCTAGACCTAGCATACGCCGGGGTGGGGAGGGCCCCAACATACAGGGCAAAGTCTCTGTTTTCAACCCGGCGAAGGCCAGAACGATCCAAGTTAACATGCAGTCTCCACGTGACACCCCTGGGTAGCTACTTTGGCACCCGCCAAGTAGTGAACCAATGCATGCAGCGACATACAGAGAAAGGTTGGCGCAAGGCTAATAACCTTAACCGGAAAAACCAATTGTTACGGAAAATTTAACAAGCCTCGGATATGGACCGGATACTCGACGACCACCACGGAAACGAGAATGGCTAAACGATTTAAACATTTTCTCATGGAACGTACGCTCAGTATACAGAGCTTAACCTGCACAGCAGCTAGCCGATGCCCTGACTGAATATAACGCTGAGTGGTGTTATTCCAAGAAACAAGTATGACATTTATTACAGCTGTCATGCAGAACACCATGTGCCCGGGGTAGGTTTTCTAGTCAGCCATAAACTGAAGCCTGGCATTATCGGCTTTAATGCAATAAACGAAAGGCTATGCACTCTCCGTGTGCGAGGCAATTTTCATAACATAAGCCTCATAAACGTTTACGAACCTACAGAGGAGTCCTCTGACGACGAAAAAGAAGAATACTACCAGAACATCGAACAGGCCCCCAATGCCTGCCCAAGATACGATTTGAAAATCGTTCTTGGTGATTTGAATGCGAAAGTAGGTCGGGAGTCGATTTTCAGGCACTACACAGGTTCCCATAATTTGCATGAGAACACTAATGACAATGGACTACGAGTCATCGAACTGGCAGCATCAAAAAACTTGGTCGTTGCGAGTATCAGGTTTTCGCGTAAAGATATCCACAAAATCACCTGGGTATCACCTGATGGAGCCACTCGCAACCAAATTGACCACGTGTTGATATATCGATGCCACTCCTCGAGCCTGATGACGGTACGAACGTACCGAGGTGCCAACGTCGACTCGGATCACTATCTTGTTGGTACAGTTTTCCGAGAGCGGATTGCCTTACGGAGACGTATTGAATCCGCGGATCAGGTTCGAATCAACACAGCTGCCTTACGCAATGAGAATATCAGTAACCCCTTTGGTCATGCGCTAAGGCTCGCCCTCGAAGAGCTCGACGGAGGCAGAGTAAGTCCTGGATCCAGAATGCTGGGCGTAGAAGAGAAATGAACACGCCTTAAGAATACTGTCATTAGTACTGCCAACTCCATCTTAGGTAGTAGTCGTAGTGATCGGAGAGACTGGTTTGATAATGAGTGCAAACTAGCGACTGAACGCTAGAATGCTTCATACCGGGCCATGCAGCAGTCTCATAGGACGCGGGTACACGGGGAAAAATGCAAATAGCTCAGAGGATCAGAAGAAAGACTTCACAGACAAAAGAAAAGTGCCTGGGAAAAACCTTGTCTGTGAAATAGAGAACAGTAAAGAGCGAGGTCCGCACCAGCGACGGAAGTTCAACCAAGTAATCCACAGTGTATGACGCGGTACCCATCACGCTGCACTTACTGCAAGGATAAAGTGCGTAATCTGATCACCGATCCTGAAGGCATTCTGGAGCGATGTGAAGTGCACATCAATGAATTGCTAAATGGCCAGCTCACAGAAGAATTGAAGGCACCCCTAATGCAAGACCAAGACCAAATGCTGCCGCCACCAAGCGCTGAGGAAACATTAAAAGCCATTAGACAGCTCAAATCAAATAAAGCCACTGGAGCTGGTGGCTTAACAGCTGAACTGATCAAACAAGGAGGGACAGCGTTACATCACGCAATTCATGAGATCGTGCTGCATGTACGGGAGCAAGAGGAGATGCCGGAAGATTGGCGTCGTGGAATAAATTGCTCCATACATAAGAGGGGAGATATCACACTGTGCAGCAACTATAGGGGTATAACACTGCTGTGTACCGCCCGTCTCCACAGGTGAACCAACACCCAAACACAGGCGAAGCTACAGAAGGTTCTGCACGAATCTAGGGACAACTCAAACATCCAATTATTCTATACCACCCCCCCTTCATCCACTGGCTACACACATGTACAGCCATTCAGGGACACGTGACCCATCCGACCAAAGTTCTCATTCAATAGCATGGCTTATCATTCTCGTGACTATATTAAATTATAGGAAAGTTGGTGGTTTCAAACTAAGCTGGCAGTAAAAGTGCAGTTGTGGCGTTTCTAACAGATATACACATAGTACACAAGCAAATAGTGACGAACAACACCGAAGGAAAATCGAATAAGCAAAAGCATCAATAGCGAATACCAAGCATTTCCACATTAGTTGAGTGTACTTGAGTTTAGATATTGGATTCGTACACGCGGCAGTGACCTGATGTGTTGAAGCATTGTTTCAATTTTTTAGTGATTCTAACTTCATAGCGTCGGTTCAAATCACACGTTCTTCACTATCGTCGCATACGCTATGCAACGTTATACAGCAATTGTATCATCATCATCATCATCAACCGGGATCCGGTCTTGTCCTCATTTAGCAAGTCCTGAGGCTCGCTAAATTTTCTATAATGATTTGTTTTTTCCGGGCAAGGTCATTAGTCTTGCGCCAGAACAGTAATTTTATGTCATCATAAAATTATCGAACACACTTCCCGAACGAAGCTAACGAGAATAAAAATGCAATAGCAAAAACAGATCAAAGATCTAGAATTTTTGAGAAATTTTGGCGACGTCGGTTTTACTGTGATTGGAGTCAGAGCATGCGTCAGTTACGTTCGTCCTCTCTTCGGTAGTAGTTGGGTTGTGTCGTGTGCGGTGTATTTTGAAATTTATGTTAAAATAAATTCTTCATATCGAACAGTAAATACTCTGGACTTTGACTTGGTGCGGGCCACTAGCATTATGACCAAAGGTTCGAAACCTACAAATAAACTTAGAAAATCATTATTTAGCCAAATCACGCGGTTGTGAAACGCTCTGGCTGATCATGTGTTTTCTCGTTGTAATAACACATCGACCTTTTTGCCTTAGCCCCTCCTTCCTTCTTTCGCTCGCACTGAGCTTTGACATTTAAGCGTATAAAAAAAAGTGTTTATGTATTTAAATAAACGAATGTAACAATAGAAACATTAGACAGTGAATCATCTGCGTAAACTATACATGAGAAAAAAAAAAGAATCCACGAAAATCGCAAGTGACGAATCTGTTATTTTAAAGAACTGGCAAAAACGTATTGCAGTAAGGTGTGAAGCTGGAATTCATTGTTGTGCGTGGACAAGATTATAGTTCTTGTTTTCATTCAATCAACACATTGACAAACCAACTTGATAATAAAAAATTTAAAGTTGAGTTCAATTTGATTTAGGCGATGAAAACAGTATTAGCAAACACAATATAAAAAACCGACAAAAACCCGAAGTAGATAACAACTCAACTTGTATTCGTAAAAAGTGAGTATATACCCAACGAAGTTCGTTGTCACGAAGGCTTCTGTGAAATCACCAGAAGTAAATCTAATTCAGTAAGTGGAAGGAGCAAAAACATATTGTATTACCTCTTCGCAACACCAACCCACCGTCGAATTCAAAAATGGTTCTGTCGTCCAAAGTAGTCCGAAAGCAGTGGGTATGAGAGAGCAGTTTCATTCGGTCTAGTCGAAAATGTCACCTTGACATTTTGTGATGCCTCGAAACTAGTGCTTGGAGCCCAGATTCGAATTGGATTTTCCAAAGTTAAAAAAACCATCACGATGGGGTCGCATCCTTGACTTGCCCATAAACTCAAACTCGTCATTTTTGCAGCTCTTATCGTAAAGCTCCAGTGTTTTGCTCAGTCACTTGGTACATGATTCTGTGAGAAGAATGATAGATAGCTCCCACGTCTGAAACCGCTCAGCGAGCATGAAGTTGAACAATAAATATTCCCATTGTCTTTGGATTGTTAAGGCACGTAAGAGTGTTTCAAGGCAACCGGCGCTCAACCACCAATGCGTTACGTTTTCGAATACTTTACCATAATTTGTGTGACAGAACTCATTGGGGAAAGGTTAAGTAATAAAATGTGTCGACAGTGCACGACATTTTTGGTCTGAGTCACATTTCAAAGATTTCTATATCGAAGCTACAAACTGCAGACTGCTTAATGGGCAGATATATGCTATTGGGGGTACAGCGAGTTCAATTGTCTTTGATTTGTTATTTGGATTTATGCAATTAATGCTTATAAATTTGGGTTAGAATGCGAGTGTTGTCTCCCTGTGCTATTTTATTGGCATACTTTTTCCATAAATACTGCTTATGGAGAAAAAGAAAGTGGGCCTGAGAATTGTTGGAAATAAAATATGCTGTGGCAATCTATACAAATACGGCGAAAGTAAATATAATCTGTCTCTGTACATAAATCTTAATTCTAGTGCAGGACGTAGTCCAGTGGTTGAAACGTATGTTGTATCGTATTGTTCAATTGATGGATGGACATTTAGTGGATTGGGTAAGAAACTAATTCAATAACGCAAGTGACATACTTCTGCTTTTTGTTCGCTTTTGTCTAGAAAAACGCGACCAGTGTAATGTTAAGGATCAATGAAAATTTTCGCGTACTAAATAGGAAAACGCCATTTTGCGTGCCTATCAGCTGAAGCAACACAGTAAATGATTAGCAGGCAACAAAGATTCGGAGGCAATGTCGCTCATAAGTTCAACACCTCCAAGTAAAATCGCAGATTTTTTTTTTTGGTACACTAATGCACGCACAAAAAAGAATTACCCTTAAATTGCAGAGCACAGTGCGAGCGGATGGAGAGGAAGTGGATAAGGAAAGGAGGTGTCGATGTATATTGGTCTTGAATATCTGGACATCACAACGGGCAGGAAACATGATCAGGCAGAACATTCCACATTCGTGTGGTTCGGCTAAAGAATGGCTCTCTATGTTTATTTGTGCGCCTAAAGTACACTTTCAACGTGAACTGATGCGCATTCACAGATTGACGGGTATCGCGGGAAAATGCTTGAAAGGGCGGAACACATTCAGCAAGTTCAGTTGAGCAACGACCGTGGTAATACCTATAGAAAAAAGATAGGCATGATACGTTACGCCTGTGTTCTAACGACGGAATTGATCGACTTACGGCTGGGTCCCCAATTAGTTTCACTGCTCATTTTTACATCCTGCCGAGCACGTGTAGCGCAGTTTTGGATGCGCCTGACCAAGTATAGGGGTTCAACTCCATTTTTGGACGAATATACGCCTTGTAAATAGTGGCCAGGTTGGATGGAGTGAAGCATCTTTTGCATCTCTCATGGAACCCCATACATTTGGCTGCACTTTTCGCAGCTTCAAATATGTGGTCATTCCAATTAAGAGTCGAATTAATTCGAGTGCCGAGGATTGATAATTCCTTGGCTTCGTCGATGCCATGCCGTTCATAGGCAGTATATTTACTTTGGGGCTCACCTTTGACGACAAGAGGCAGCACTGGGTTTTTAGGGCACTGAATTCTACTCGGTTAGATAATCCCCACTGATATATCTTGTTGAGGTCTGAATTCAATGTATCAAGCATAAGTTACTGGTTGGTAGTGACGTTCGAAGAGTTTGGACGGGAGTGTTCGTATGAGTATGAGAAACTCAATGTGCTATCATCAGCAAACGAGTGAACTGGGTTGTGGGTAATGGACAATAGATCATTTATAAAGATGAGGAAGAGGGTGGCTGAGAGTACCGAACCCTGGGGAACACCTGCATTAATTTGATGGGAGACAGATTTGACACCATCAAGAACCACTTGGATTGAACGACCAGGAAGATAGTCTCTTATCCATTGGATCAGGGCGTTGTCCACTTCATATGAATGCAATTTTGATAAAAAGGCTTGATGCCAATGTAGGGTAAGTTAGGCGCGGCGCCAGCATGGACGCGAGTTCTACTACCAACCCACCACTTGACGAAGAGTTCTGCCGCAGCAATTGTCACCGAAATAAGGAAAGCTCCGCCACTAACCGTTCACCAGAAGAGAAAGAAAAATGAACTACTAGGATATGCAACACAGAAAAGAAACACACTGCTTATTAATTAATTACATATTATTGTTTTCTGTTGGTTGTAATACTTAATTTTTTGTTTTAGCACTATGATTATCTGTATGCACGGTACCGCTTATTGATTTATATTTCGAAAAAGAACCCGACTCGTTAAGGACTACTCGCGGTTGAATTTCGCGTGTCTGCAGCGCTACAGACAGCGGGAGTTATGTGACCAGCGTGGTCAACGGATGGTAAAGGACTCACCGAGGATGGAACTCTGACATGAATTCGATCTTAGGTTAGGGCTAAGAAAAAAAGGGAAGAGAGAACAACTTTTCTCTTAAGAGTGCGGCCGCTGTTGGAAATGCACTCTTTCAGTGCAATGGTGTGTGTGCATGGTTCTTCCATGGATGAGAACGAACCTAGAACAAAGAAAGGACATAAAGTGCATTCATAGGATACGATTTCGGTAAACCAAATAAAACCGAAATCGTCGGATGCTAATGAGATCTTTGTTAGAACATGTGCGTCGCGGCTAAACAAAGAGATGACGATACGATGTGGAAATGTGCCAATTGGTTTTAGCTAGGTTACTGGGAAATGATGTTTATGGCATCGCTCGTAAGGGTAGGTATTGAATTATTTGCGTATCGCCAGGATGCCTGATGAAGGACAGCGGTCTTTTGTTTACTCATGGTGTGAGTTAGGGAAATAGGCTTCAGCGTCGATTGCGCTAATTGAATGCAGCTGTTGGTATGTTATTGCTGGGAAAAAAAGGTCGCCGGCCAATGTGTACGTTAAAAGATTTATCATAGACAGCGCAATGTTTATGGCCCCTGGTGAAGGTTACATTATATGTAATTCAAATCCTTTTGCTTACAGGAATTCGTCTAGGGAGATTTGCTTGACATTGAAGGTGCCGAATTCATTTGAGATTCCTGATACGGTAAGAAAGAAATCTTACAGGAATTGTGTGCGAAGAGATGCATGAAAGGTAAGTTTTCTTTTCCAGGGCCTTTTAGATTAGATAAATTCGATTGCTTTAATGCGTGTAGCATTTAAGGTGCTAATTAGCGAAAGCTTATGCCGACTGGGTAGCAGTTATTGAGGTTTTTTCAGGAAGGCGAGCCGCGGGGTTCGGCGGAATCGCCACACCAAACTCTGTCGAAGGCTTTTGAGATATCCAATGCTACTACCCTGCTTTCACCGAGGTAGTGGATGGAATGGCTCCACTTTTCGGTAAGGTACGCCATCAGATCCCCTGTGGACCTGTTGCTACGAAAGCCATATTGGCGGTCATTGAGGAGGTCATTTGACTCAAGATATTTCGAAAGTTGACAGTTGATAAGAGATTCTGTGGCGTTTCTAACAGATACACACACAATACACAAGCAAATAGTGAAGAACACCGAACGAAAATCGAATAAGAAAATGCATCAGAGCCGTATACCATAGCGATAACATAACAATTCACATCCGTTGAATGTACTTGAGTTTAAAAATCGCATTCGTACAATCGGCCAGTAGCCTGATGTGTTACGCATTGGCTCAATTTTTCGTGATTCTAACTGTCATAGCGTCAGTTCGAATCACACGTTCTTCACTATCATCCCAAACGCTATAATTCCATTACCTTGGAGAGAATAGAAGTTAGTGCTATGGGTCGATAAGATGAACTTATCTATTAGGGACTTCCATCTATTAGGGAAACGGCCAGTAGAATAAGACAAATGGAAGAGTTTCCGCAGTGGTTTAGCGAGTGAAGAGGAACATCTTTTCAAAAGGCTTGGGAGAATGCCACCCGGACCAGTGGATTTGTTTGGGTTTAGCTCTTCGAGTACGCGGGCAACAGTACGCGTTCGGAAGCGAATCTGGCTCATGGTGTACTCCTTATGCTCAAGTTGAGGTGGAACTGATGTGGTATCAGGCAGCGTTGAGTTGGCTGCAAAATGTGCAGCAAGTAGATTCGCTTTCTGTATTGCACTGGTGACTGGTTTGTCATCGACTATATACAGACTGAGTTTTGAATGTTCTTCGCAAATGCCCAGAAGTTTCTACTACATATTGGGAGAGTGTAGTATTTTTTGTCTCACTCTCTGGTCATGCAAGAACTTTGCGCGTTGAATATACACATTGCAGTCATTTCCAGCTGTCTTAAATATTTTCCGGTTTTCCTCAGTATTGTTTGATTTATATAACTGGAAGCTCAACACTTTAGCCTTAATGGCTTCTCTGCAACCGGAATCGAACCACATATTTCTCTTGGGTTTGATGCTTTTTACTCTGTGTGGAATAAAGGTCCGCATGCCAAGTAGAATCGTGTCTGTCAATGTGTCCGCTATAAAGTCAACATCGTTATTGAGGAAAAATAACGACCAATTTCATCATCATCATCATCATCGGCACTGCAACCGGGATCCGGTCTTGGCCTTATTTAGCAAGTCTCTCCTCGGGTATCCGGTCCATATCTGAGACTTGTTAAATTGTCCCTAATAATTTGTTTTTCCGGGCAACGTCATTAGCCTTTGGGAGCTTTCTCATTAACGTTACTGTTGGTTAGGGAAAATTTAGCTGTCACGACACAGTGGTGTGCAGTGCCCAAGGGCGACGAAATTTCAATTGTGTGTTTGTTTGGATGGGAGGTGAGAAACAGGTCCAGTGTGTTGGCGTAATGACCATATATATCTGGTACCCGTGTTGGTTCATTGACAAGTTGAGTTAAGCTATTTGAATCAGCAAAAAGCTGAACATATTGATCTTCAGGTGTTGTTTGTCCGGAGTGACGAAGCCCCTGAGAGTTATGTACATTAAAATCACCCGCAATAACGATTTCAGTGTGCGGATATAGGGTCAGGATCCTATCAATAGAATCAGACAGAGCATCAAATGCGTTAAAGGATGCGTTTCTATCCAGGTTTGGGCTTCTGGTAAGAAAGCAGTAATGTATGATATGCTTTCGAACGTGTAGTTTTAGCCACGAGAAATTAAATTCTGGGTTGGAACAGAGCCCATATTGTGGCAGAAGCTGATAAGCAATATCATTTCCTATGTATGTGGCTATACCACGATGTTGGAAAGAACAGTAGCACTAAGTTAAATCCAGGTAGATTAAAATCGGAAATATCTGTATTAGTAATTACCTGGGTTTCGCTAAGTGCAAGGATAGTTGATTTTTGGTTTGAAACGTGGGCAGACACAGAAGAGAAATTGCATCTCAAGCCGTGAACGTTACACAAATCAACGCGAAATTCCCGTTCCATTTAAATGGCCCTACACAGAAAACCAATACCGCCTCGGGAAAGGATGCAAGATAAGCGAAAATATCCTATAGTTTTCTAAACACAGATTGGCACAAACGTTGTACAACGTGATTGGTTAAACTCCTAGTAGCAATTTTTTTAATTTTGTAATATAGAGGACAGTGAGTATAGAATATCTGGAAAGCTATCAATAGCCTCCGAATCTACACCTCATTTCAGTTGTCGTCCAACTTCATCCCATAGCAATCGATGTCGTTATAAATAGCATTTAAGAGGCACAACCAATGTGACTGCTCAAAACGGTGATCAAGGAATTTATTAGAGGTAAAGTGTTTCGCCAAAGGTTTTGAAATGTTGAGAACATATTTATCTATAAATCTATAAATAACTATATGCAGTTTTCAGCGACTTATGTTATGAGCTTCTAGTATGTTATTCTTGAAGGTAAAGGATATCGACAAGTAGAAAAATAACACAATCGATTTACCAAGTATCACACTAGCTATATTTTTTTTAAATACAAAAAAAAACGGCAGACAAGTTTTAAACCATCATATGCTGGGTTATACATCGGACTTGTAAAGATAGAGTTCACCGTATATTTGATTAAGGACAACAATGCCTCCTGGATGACTAATCACTCAATAGCGCCACAACTAAATAGAGCCATAATCTTCAGTAGCACTTCAAAAAGCAGACATGTTATGTAGCCCCTTTAAAATGAACAACCCTAGGAGCACGGGAAAAGACACTACTTTTAGATTCTATTCATTAATGTCATCGATCCGAAGCACAGCGATGAGAGATCTTAATTTTTATGTCCTTTCACAGGGTGCTTTGTAATAGATTCCCAACTATAACATCATGTTCCAACGAAAACGTTCCGCGTAAAGCAGGAAGCATAGATAACGCGGCAGAGTGTCACGAGAAGAGCCAACTTGATGAAAGAAAACTAAGTCTGAAGACCGATAAAGGTTATATTTCCCATTTGTATTTTTCTATGGTGCATGTTAGCAGCTATCGCAAGGCTATTTGACTTGTGCCTCTTGTTTTCACACGTTCCTATCATCTTCACCTCCACCCTCTGCCAGTTCATAACACAGGGTGTGTAGAAAGGCACTTTGATTTGGTTGTCATTTTATTGTGTCGTAAAATATTTAATTCATTACGTTAAAGAAAGTCAACTTAAGTCACCGGGATTATGGGATCAAGTGACATGGCTGCGTCCTAATGAAAATAAATCATCGTCGGTTAATTTATTGCATGAGCACATTTTTATAGCTAAACAAATACGAATAAATGTTATATAATAAATGTGAATAGATATATCCGACAGAAAATGAATGAGCGTGTCCATGTGTGAAATTCGAAATAAAGTTGGTGAACGAATGTGCAGCTGCGCGTTGTGAAAATTCACATTTCATCCAATTAAACCGTTTAATTTCTCATAAATCATCAAAGGAAAACGAAGCAGATAAAGTAAAAAAAAAAAAAAAATAAATAAATAAAATGGGCAGTGATTCAAAGGAAATGGTACGAGAAAATTCGCCGCACACATTTTCGATTGGTGAAAAAGATTATGGACCCATGGGATCATGATAAAAAAAAAAAAACCCAAAATAAGGGATGGAAGACCAACCATGAGAACCGGCAGTTTAAAATCACCCTCTCCCATATTGTCCAATGGCAGCTGAACTGAGCATAACAACGGATAAACACTAACTAACGGGATGAACGTATGAAGTTAAAGTCCTAAAGGTTTCTTTGATACATTTTTTTTTACAATTAAAATTTCAAACGCCACCCCATTGCAAATCCTTCCTCTTCTCCAGCCATCCCTCAAGTATCAATTACGGTTCTAAAGAGAAACGAAGAACAACAGAAGCGGAAAACATCAACCCTAATGCGTCCGTCATGATGAGAAAAAAATAAGCACATCTTTCAGCTTATCGTGCCGTTCGTCCTCTGTCGTAACCGAGACTCAAGGGTAGGGATTAAAATAAGCGCCGTCACCCGTGCTTGTGCGTGTGCTTGTCACCTGGTTCCACACCCCGTGTGTGGATGTTATTGACATGATTATATCGAATTAGCGGCTAATTTTTACCTGCTTCTCCACTTTTTTGCTAACAGTCCTGGTGCGAGGACTTGTAAGCTGTCGATAAATCTCATGTATAATGTACTACGTACATGTCTTCCTGTGGTGGCATGAAATTCCCCAGACGAGCCATTTCGCTAGCCCGACCGAAAAGAAAATTTCAAGGGAAAATTCAAAAACAAATTTAAGGTTCCAAATTAGGAACAAAAAAATAAGAACATTTGTACATACACATGCTCTATGTTAAGGATTGTATTGTGCAGGCTTGGTGTGCTAAGGGAATTATCATCCATAACCACACCCTACTTCTGTCAGGAAACACTTTGTATTCGGTTTCATTTCATCTCCTTTTTTTTCTTTTCAGATTCCTTCTCACAAACGATTGGAATGTTGTCCTTTTGGATAGTAGAACATCAATCAAGGGCTTGTCCATATAAAAAGAACCCAGACCACTAATGGAGGTCGGTCCACGTGAGACGACTACTTGCTCAAGCCGCCCCCGATGTTAACTTAACTAAGAATAAGAACTACCCATATTTTTTACTCTTATTCAATAGTGGGTGAGGGGGACTTAGGGAAAAAAAATAGATATTCATTTGGGGGATTTATTTAGTTATCCTTATTCGAATTTACGTTGGATGGAAGACAAACTTCGACGAACAGCTTAACAGTCCACTTCTCATCGCTAGACTCTAAAAGTGGAGCGATCCGTGAAGGGGGAATGAAGTAAAAAATGTGGTCGACAAGGGAGTAGGGAATCAGCAACTCAAAAGGACGAACGACTCAAGACAATAGAAAATCTTACGCGACAGCGAGAGAGAGAGAGAGAGAGAGAGAGAGAGAGAGAGAGAAGTAGAACAACGAAACTCGATAAAGGACGAAGCAGTTCGAGGACGAAGTCGCGTTCTTAACAAAAGCAAGGATCAAACTTCGTTGAGCGGGCGGTGTTTTGCGGGAACCATTTAAAACATTTACACCGGATTATCGGTCTAACCGATAAAAACAGCAACAGTGAGCGAGACCATCACATGAAGCATACCTACTTTATGACTGACGGGCGACAGTTTACAGGGCAAGCTAAAGTAGGTGAAGTGTCAGTCCTATCTCTCAAAATAGAAAATGCTTCCATCATCCGATGTCAATATGGTCCATCGGTCTAAATAAATAGAAGAATTTAGCGCAAATCGATGGATGTGATGATGATTGGATAGCAAGAGGAGACTCCTCTTTCTATGCTTTGCTAGTATCATTACCCTTCGACCTCGTCACTTTCTCCCTCCGAAAATGTTGTAAGCGTTATTCGGATGAATGGTGAGGCAAAAGAATAAACATTTCTAGTGTTCTTAATGGTTTCGTTTCCTATTTTCGTTATTTCACACTTTCTTTATATTCGAGTGATGGTTTTGAAGATACTCCAGAAATGGGCTGGATGTCAAGGTTCCCACTCTCATTTCCTTTTCCCCATAGGGAATCAGCAACTCATTTTATGGTAAGAGTTTTTGTATTAAGTTTAAGAAGATTGCGGAAGTGACAAATCTTTGAAACTACACTAGACAATTTTACAGATTTGATCGATAGTTAAGGCGGAGACGGTTGAGTGTGAATTGAGGGAATACTTTCAAGGATAGCTCAAAAGGAACAGCTAGCTATATTTATGAGAATGGTTTTGTTCTAAACCACAGGGTGGGATGAGGTGTGCTTATGGTAATTATTTTAGGTTGATATGTTAGTTTCAAAGACAAACGTTCTTGGAGTTGACAAATTAATTTAAGTTGGTTATTTTCGCTGGGGAAATTTGTCGTTAACTCACAGTGAGGGAGTTGCCGACTGGAATTCAAGGAAATACGAAAAGATTCACAAGTTATGATGTTGGGGCGATTTGAACAGACACACATGAACGTACAACCATCGTGAAGAACACAGTATCAAGAGCAATTATCAATGTCTTATACCAGAAAAATTAAAATAGAAATTATGTAGCTTAATTAACAAGTTGAAGCCTTTTCATACCACGGGTTCGAATTACGTTCTTCGCAACTTCATTGCGAAACCCTATAATGAATTGAATTAAGAAAAGAAAAAAAAGTGTTTCTATAGCTGGAGTTCTGTCGCGAAGATTAAGATGGCCCGGACATGTGGCAAGAATGGGCAACAATAGGGCCGTGCGTAGAATTCTTGACGGTAGACTAACGGGAAAGAGACCGACAGGAAAGCCTCCACGGAGATGGGAGGACAATATCAGGTTTGGGCTTCAGGAAATCGGATCGGATGGTCAAGCGTAGGGAGAGTGCACCGGACCGGGAACTATGCACAGCCGAGTCGGTGACGTCATGAACTTCCGGATTCGTATAGGCCAACAAATAGTAATAGTAAATAGCTAGAGTTTTACAAAACGTTAAAGCGTACGAGGTGTATTGACAGGCACGGCCAAACTAATACATCGACAGAGGCGGGAAGGGTGCCCATCTCTAGAGATAAGAGATTATATAAAGATTTTATATGAACGAAAGAATAGGAAAGCTATAAGTATCGATGTACAGCATTTCAGAATCATACGGCTCGGCTAAAGAACGATTTTTTACGTATATCTCTAAATCTACAGTTCGTTTCAATGTGAACTAATGTGCATTCTCTGAGGTGTCACGCGACAATAGTTGGAGAGGTGGAATGGGTTCTGGAGGGGTAAGTCAAGAGACGAAGTTCACCAGTTGGAGAGGTAAGGTTGAAGTCAAAAGAGGAGGGGTAAGAGTTTGTCCACAGCAGCATTCGCGAAATGGATTCATTAAAGCCATAAGAAGTGTGATGGACGGGCAAGTAGAGGAGACGAAGGTTTCGCACGTTTCACCCGGTAGTGTATAATGTAAGGAAGGAGAGCAGGCTTGGACAATTAATTGGATCTATGGGAAGTTCGTGGATGAAGAGGGTGACGGCATAAATTCTGCGCTCTTTAAGTGTCTTAAGGTTAATTAAGAGGAGACGGCTTCTGTTTGGATGTAGAATCAGAGGATTTTTCTAATGCAATCATCGAACGGCAAATTGCAAGAAACGTCGTTCAAGGCTTTCGATCCTGCGAACGTGGGGCGAATAATAAGCGGACCAGACCTGATTAGCGTTTTTAGAAGAATATATATATATATATATATACATATATATATATATACATATATATATATAAATATACATATATATAAATATATATATATATATACATATATACATATACATATATATATATATATATATACATATATATATAAATATACATATATATAATATATATATATATATATATATATATATATATATACATATATACATATACGTATATATATATATATATACATATATATATATATATACATATATATATATATATACATATATATATATATACATACATATATATATGTACATATATATATATACATATATACATATATATATATATATACATACATATATATATGTACATATATATATATATATATATACATATATATATACATATATATATATATATACATATATATATATATACATATATATATATACATATATTTATATATATACATATATATATATATACATATATTTACATATATACATATATATATATATATACATATATATATTTATGTATATACATATATATATGTATATATATACATATATATATATATACATATATATATATACATATATACATACAAATATATATATATATACATATATATATATATATACATATATATATTTATGTATATACATATATATATATACATATATATATATATATACATATATATATTTATGTATATACATATATATATATACATATATATATATACATATATATATGTATATATATACATATATATATATATACATATATATATATACATATACATATATATATATATATACATATATAGATATATATATACATATATATATATATTTATATATATTAATATATATATATATATATATATTCATATATATATATATATCTTTATATACGAGGGTTGCCTCTTATGTTTCGGGATTTGGCAACCCTAGTGTTGCAATCCAGCAATTGACAGCTCTGTCGTAAAGTTGGACATTTTTAAGGTTATACGCACTCAGAACGTTTTGACATACGAGCGCTATTTGTGTTGTTTACAGTAACTTAAAATATTCATCTCGGCCCAAAAATGGAATTAAATCGTCAACATTTTCGTGCGATTATTTTTTACAACTTTCGGCGTGGATTAACTCAGCAACAGTGCATGGATGAACTTAATTCAATTTTTGGCGATGAAGCTCCATCAAGGACCAGTGTTTATCGATGGTATGGTGAATTCAATCGTGGTCGTAGTTCACTCCAAGATGAATTTCGTGAAGGTCGTCCAAAATCAGTTGTTGTTCCGAAAACCATTGATGCTGTGCGCGAACTGATATTGGAGGATCGTCATGTGACCTATCGTGAGATTGAGACAACCTTAGGAGTTAGTGGGACCAGCATACATTCAATATTGCATAAACATTTGACTGTAAAAAAATTTGTTCGCGTTGGATCCCACACAATTTGTCAATCGCCCAAAAAAAGGCTCGTGTCAATTGGTCGAAAGAAATGCTCAAAAAATACGGTCGCGGTGCTTCGAAACACGTCTATGACATCGTGACAGGCGATGGAGCGTGGATTTACGCGTATGAGCCCGAAAGTAAACAGCAGTCGACTGTCTGGGTGTTTCAAGATGAGCCAAATCCCACAAAAGTTGTTCGCGCACGAAGCACTTCCAAGCAAATGGTCGCCTGTTTTTTCGGAAAAACTGGACATGTCGCAACCGTACCACTAGAACAACGCAGAACAGTCAATTCTGAGTGGTACTCAACCATTTGTTTGCCAGTTGTCTTCCAAGAAATCAGGAAAACCAACCGCCGAAGACGGATCACTCTTCACCACGACAATGCGAGCTCTCACACATCGGCTGCGACAACTGCATTTTTGAGCACCCAAAACATCGATTTGATGGGTCATACGCCGTATAGTCCTGACTTGGCACCGAATAACTTCTTTTTATTCCCGTACGTAAAAAACAAACTGAGAGGTCAACGTTTTTCGACACCTGAAGAAGCGGTTGCTGCATTCAGAATGCATGTGTTGGAGATACCTCAATCAGAGTGGCAAAAGTGTTTCGAAAATTGGTTCAAACGCATGCAAAAGTATATAGATCTTCATGGGGAATATTTTGAAAAATAAAGTGATTTTCGATGATCAATATTTGTTTTTGTTCTTTAATCCCGAAATATAAAAGGCAACCCTCGTATATATATATATATATATATATATATATATATATATATATATATATATATATATATATATACATATATATATCTTTATATATATATATATATACATACATACATATATCTTTATATATATATATATATATATATATATATATATATATATATATATATATATATATATATATATATATATATATATATATATATATATATATATATATATATCTTTATATATATATATATATATCTTTATATATATATATATATATATATATATATATATATATATATATATATATATATATATATATATATATATATATATATATATATACATACATATATATATCTTTATATATATATATATATATACATACATACATATATCTTTATATATATATATACATACACATATATATCTTTATATATATATATATATATATATATATATATATATATATATATATATATATATATATATATATATATATCTTTATATATATATATAAATTTATATATATATACATATATATATCTTTATATATATATATATCTATATATATGTATATATATATATATATATATATATATCTTTATATATATATATATCTATATATATGTATATATATATATATATATATATATATATATACATATATATATATATATGCCACGCATGACCATCTGATCCAATCTCCTCAAAGTCAAACATAACATTGTCCTCCCATCTCCGTCGCGGCTGCCCTACCGGTCTCATTCACGTTGGTCTACCGTCAAGAATTCTACGCACCGTCCTATCTTTGCCCATACGCGCTACATGTGCGACCCATCTGAGTCCTCGCGACTTGATTACTATCACTATATATAGATATATAAATACTTTTTTTCCGTATGTATCTACATATACGTAACGGACAAAGGGTATGTAGAGCGATCGGATAACGTAGTATTAGAAAATTCTTTCGACTAGGGTTTTATAAAACCAACGGCAGAATTGGCCTTGAGGATTATGTCTTCAATATGTGGGATGAAGTTGAGCTCCCTATCATATAACGTCTCTAAGTCGCGGATCGATTGTACAGGTGATATCGGTTGATTGAGTGACATTTGACGATATTTGCATAACTGAAAAGCTATCGAGATCAATTTGAAATTTGAATTTGACCACTCTTTCAAAAAAATACTTATCTTTACCATATCGCTAAAAAAAAATCAATGACGAATACAGTGATCTAATAAACAAATAAAACACCGAACACTTCACACAACAGCGGAACAATGATATATTAATATAGGGTGGCGCAAAATTAATCACCCTATCGGAAAATGTTATAATTATTCCAAATGGCGTCGTACGTCAATCAGTCAATCAATCATGGACCAAACAGCTGCAGTATACAAACAGACGAGTAATGGAGCAATAACAGCTGTTTAGTCCATGATTGATTGACTGATTGACGTACGACGCCATTTGCAAAAATTATAACATTTTCCGATACGGTGATTAATTTTGCGCCACCTTGTAAAAGGGTTCTTTGATAACCCGTAGGGTGATCAAGGTGCACACATGGAATTTGCATACTGATGGACTTCGCCTCTACAATCAAGTCATCAGAGAACAACAGTTAAAATAAAAAACACTTGTTTCTTTATTTTTCATGTCGTGAAAACGCTGTTCCCATAGGGCAAAGTAAACACGATCCCAAGATCGACTACTGTAAATCACACGCTCGATTGTTTACGTAAGCAATTCATCAGAGGTGTGGAAATTTTGACGATCACAGGATAATCTACAGCATGCAACAATAACCTCCGCGTCTGTATGTGTGAGTACGATCTTTACTGGCGGAGAGATTCTCGATTGAGAGAAAATCACCACCAGCGAAAGGGAAAAGAAAACGATGCGGTGAATGGAATCATCCCCAGACAAGTTACGACAGTCCAGTTTAGAGAACTCGACGAGGAGGTATCAGCGTATCGCAAAACGAAAAACGAAAGTAACGTGTGTCTGAAAAACGAAATTAACGTGTGTCGGAAAAACGAAAGTAACTTGTGTCCGTGGATTAATTAAGCGCGATATTAGTTAACAATAGATAACGATGAACCATAAGCAAAATTAAGTACATTAAAAATTCGCTCGCAATCGACTAGTTTACGTCACACACAATAGTCAAGGCAGGATATAAGAAAAGCCAAATGTACACACATTAGTTCAGTTAGAATCACCACGGCTGAACAAGTGTTGCAAACCTGCATTGATTTTTTAAATAATAAAATAAAAATTAAAATTAATAAACAAGTGCTCTACGAGTTTTATTTTCATGCTGTGTTCTCTCCGTGTTCTGGTTTGTTTAATTTCCTCTTTGGTGAACAGTGTTCGACGCAACACTCCAACAGTCGACTCTTCAAAATCCGCCAAAATACCATAGTATCAAAGTACTGGAGCCTTGGAAATTAACGTGCTGATGTTCTTAAAATCATAGTCATGTTTTTCGTTCCACCGAAAAAAATTTTTTTCTAACGATATCCCGCGAGTTTTCGTTATATTCGAAGAGAAATTTGCTGAAATATGTAACCATTCCCAAAAATGTATGTGTTTCTTGCTCGTCTGATGATCAGCGCATATTCATAATAGCATCGATTTTAATTTCATCTGGTTTGACACCATTTATAGTAAAAATTGTCTATACAACTTTGCTCCCTTGACCTCAAGCTTTGTTTTATTTCTGTTCTGTTTTACATTTTCAGATTTTAGATTCTTTCGATTTTCATTGTGGTCCTTAGCGCCAATTCTTCAGTATTGCCTTTACCATAAGGGCGTATATCTTCAGCAATGGTTTCTACACCCCCTAGATCTCAAAGAATTTAATATTGTTTTTGTTGATAAATTTCAGCGCATGCATTTAGACCAAACAGTAACACCTTAAATCTATAGCGGTTAAAAGGAGTCCAGAATGTTGTTATGTTCAGGCTATCTTCATTCAATGGTACTTGCCAGCAACCATGTTCTGGATCTAAAGTACTAAAGACTTGCATTAGCTAGTTCAGCTAGGATCTCCCTTTAGTTGTCATTTGATGCTTTTGACGTTTAATGGTTTTTTTTTTAAATATATTTTTCTCAGGAGAGACTAACCGATAACCGTTGCAGTTATTCTTGAACAGTTGCAGGATGTAACGCTGCGGAAAAATTTACGGGGAAGGACATTCCACAGCTTTCTCACTTTACAAAATTTACAAACGTAGTCGAAAGATGAATAAAATGTTAAAAAAAAAAATTGTTGTTATATCTTTAATACTTTCTCTTTAATAAAATCATGAAAATTACCTATTTTTTGACCCGACAAACCGGAATGTCCCCTTAACGGAACGAGTTCTGATGCAGGAATGTTCGCGGCGTCGGGAGATGGACCGCAAATTGGAGCGAACCGTCCGACTGTCTTTTTGAGCCCATATAAACCGAATTGCGCGAAACAATACCACAAATCTCCGAAGAACAGTACCCGTGATAATATATGTAAAAGAGACTGAGGTCAGCTTGATTGGGAAACCGTGGATCTAAGCAAATACTTATACTCTTATCTTTCCATTCAGTATGATGAGTCACCTTTTCATTTATCCCCCTTGCCTTGTTTTGTGGATCTAGCTCTGTTTTAAGTGTTTGCCTAACTGCCAGAGGAATCCTTCTAGGCATTTTTTAACTGCCATTGCAGAATCATCGATTTCGAATCGGATTAATGACGGCATTCTACTATCACCCTCAACAATTTCAAACAACATATTGCCTAGTATGATATTTTTACACTATGGTAGTGTAATTCTGTTTATTTCTGCAGTAACAGCGACTGGCCTCAGAACTCGACATACATTGACTCATAGAATTGGTTCAAGACTTCCTTTCACCACTTTAAAAGAAACTTCATATTTTTTGTGGTTATTTTTAAATTTTAAGATGGTTTCAGCAATGGGTCGTATTGAATTTGCAGGAAATGGTTTGAACTTCACATTGGAGGTCATAAGTTTGGGAGCTTTAATGATTTTTTTAGGTTAATTTCTCCGATAACACAGCAGGAAACTGCAGTGTCCCAATAAGCCAGCATTTTTTCTACTGCTCACCATTATTTCTGATGCCGATATTTCTCTTCAGTACACATTCCGACTTACTCCAACTACCTATCATTTCAACAGCTCTAATGACATCAGATTCACTCTCACATTCGTCTTCACAGCTTCTAATACTTTTTCCCCGCCTCCCATACCAATTTTGTATGCCCCCACTCTCTGTGTACAACGAGTAGCGAAATGTTTTTTTGTTTTGCAAATATTGCATTCCTTACCAAATGCGAGACATTTATTGCATCCAAAAACATGTTTGTTTCCCCAGAACTTACAGACCAACATATTTCTTCCTACTCTTTCTATATCGTCGTATATACTAGCAGCAGCAGCATCATTGTTATTCAATCGTTTCATTTGTAAGGCATGTGCTCGATATCGTTTAACCATATCAATTGCTTTTGATAGTATCAATACTTCGTCGTCGTGCCTCATAAGGTCATCTTAATTTTTTTTATCACGTAATCCAAAGAGAAATTGAATACAAATAAATTTGTTCTCCAAATTTCCGAATTTACATGGTTTAATTACGATCAATAAACAACTAACGTCTGACCTTCTTCCTGGCACATGTGGGTAAAGACAAAACGTGTTGATGTAGTAGGTGAACATTTTTTTCACAGCATTTACATTTTTGTAGCAGATTCTGTTCCGTCCGTGGTTCATTGTTCCATGCCGTCATAACATAAACATAGCATAATGAATGCATTTCGTCTTTTAGACCAATTGATAAAACCCGACATGCATACGCTACATGTCGTTATAGTCTAATTATATTTTAAGTACCTTTCCCCTAATTACTTATTAAAATATACACTATTTACTATTTATTGCCCTGTAGCGACCCGAAAGTTCATGACCTCACCGACTCGACTCCGCCATTATTTCCTGTCCTGTGCACTCTTCTTCGCCGCTTGACCAGCTGATCCGATACCCTCAAGGTCAAACCTATCATTGTCCCCCCATCTTCGTCGCGGCCGTCCTACCGGTCTCTTTCCCGTTGGTTTACCCTCAATAATTCTATGCACGGTCCTATCGTTGCCCATTCGAGCCACATGTCCGGCCCATCTTAATCTTCGCGCCTTGATTACTGTCACTATTGTAGGTTTGCGGTATAGTTCTTCCAACTCGTGGTTGTCGAGTTTCCTCCATTGCCCTTTTTCCTCGTCATATTTACCGCCAAAGATACCCCTTAAAACTTCATTCTCGAATACGCGGAATTTGTTTTCTTCCCGTTTTGTGAGATCCCATGTTTCGCATCCGTATAGAACAATTGGCATGATTACGGTTCTATAGACCCGGAGCTTTATATTACGTGATAGCAGTTTGTATTTCAGCAGTTTACTGACTGCGTGCCAACTAGCGTTGCCGGAGTGTAGTCTTTGTCTTTTGTTAATTACCTTCGACATTTCGTTACTAGCCATCAGTATTGTTCCCAGATATTTGCCTCTGACATTTATATGTGTTCCCTGAGGTCCACCTGCTCTCGCCGTATTCATTTATTTCTAGCCCCATCTCTTCTGCCGCTTGCATGATGATTTCACTGTTTTTACTAACAATTTCTAGATTATCGCCCAAAACGGCGATGTCATCCGCATATGCGAGCACTTATGTGACCCCGTTCAGGGATGATCCGGCCATGTTGTCGTCTTGTACCTTTCTGATAACATACTCGAGCACAAGGTTAAAAAGACATGGTGAGAGGTCCTCCCCCTGTTTTCAAATGGTTCTGAGAGGTGGTTTTCTATTCTAACTCGCCCTTTGTTTTCGTTCATGCAGATTTGAATGAGGGCGTCATATTTTTTCGGGATTCTCAGCTCAACTACAATATGGGAGAGTTTTTGCCTTGCGACTGCATCGCAGGATTTTTTAAAATCTACTAACAGTTGGTGAACCGTCTCTGCGTATTCCCACTTCTTTTCCAGCAGTTGCCTAACTGTGAACATTTGGTCGCTCCTTGACCGGTTCCGACGGAATCCGCACTAGTAGTCTCCAAGTATTTCTTCTGTGTACGGAGTGATTTTCGCCAGTATGACATTTGTTAGTATTTTGTATGTGGTTTGGAGCAATGATGTTCCTCTGTAGAAATCACAGTCAGATCTGTCGCCGTTTTTGAAAATGGGGACGACTATTGAGGTTTCCCATTCTTCCTTGTCCCATATTGTTTGGTTCTTATTTATGAGTCGGTGGTTCTTTCGAGCGATTGCCTATCCTCCATGCTTCACAAGCTCTGCCGGTATGCAGTCGGCTCCGGGAGCCTTGTTTTTTTTCAATCAATTTATTCTGTCTACAGCTTCGTTGAAATAGCGCTTTCTGAGGCTCGGCTGTATGTACGTCTGGTGCGTTTATTTGTGGTTGATGGCTGCGCACATTGAGCAGGTTTTCAAAGTACTGCTTCCATCTCGTCACGATATTGTTTGTTTCTGTGACCAGACACCCGTTTGTATCTCGTAATATTTTGGCTCTCCCTCGGTAGCCATTTCTAACTGAATTTATGCCGGCATACATACCTCTCATGTTCTTTGCTCTGGACTTTTCTAAGATTTTTTCGATCCGAGTCTTCTCCCATTCGGGTTTTTTGCGTTTAAAAAGAGTCGTTATGTCTTTCCGAATTGTCACGTATCTTTCTGCGTTGACCTCATCATATCTTTCTAAGTGGATCACTGTAAGTGGTTTACGTTCTTCGAACTTCGCTCTGCACTCATTGTCACCAAACCAAGGTTTGGACTTAATTGTTTTCTTAAATCCTAATACTTTTTGGGCTGTTTGTTTGATTGCGTCTCTGATCGATGTCCATTTAGTGTCCACACTATTGGTTTCCTCTTCTTCACTGCTCCCATTTTCTAGGATGCTAAATCTATTGGTTAGTTCATCTTGATATTCAGCCCTTTTGCGCCGGTCTTTTAGTGTATCAATGTCGAACTTTTTGCTCGTCTCCCGTGACTGCCCATGTGGGTTTGCTGCGAGCCGACTTCTAATTTTTCCCATCACTAGAAGATGATCGGAGTCGCAATCTGCTCCTCTATATGATCTTACGTCAAGGATGT
This sequence comes from Microdon myrmicae, assembly GCA_963931805.1. Classification (NCBI taxonomy): domain Eukaryota; kingdom Metazoa; phylum Arthropoda; class Insecta; order Diptera; family Syrphidae; genus Microdon; species Microdon myrmicae. Next base: position 51,830,536 of record OZ007497.1, on the reverse strand, counting down.
TCGAGTGGTGTCTTTTGTCTGTGACGATGTGGTCTATTTGATTACGCGTTACGCCGTCGGGTGATATCCATGAATTTGCTTGTGCTTGAATTTGCTTGTGCTTGAATTTGCTTGTGCTTGAACATCGTGCTTTTCACTACCAGATCTTTTGACGCTGCGAACGTGATAATTCGAATTCCATTATCATTTGAATCATCGTAGTAGGCTTTCTTTACCTATTGTTGGTTGGAAGATATCTTCCTTTCCAATTTTCGCGTTGAAGTGCCCGAGAAGGATTTTAACCTCGAATGATGAAATCCCATCAAATACTTCCGCTAGGGTCTCGTGGAACGTGTCTTTCGTTTCTTCCTCGGTAGATTCTGTTGGGGCGTGTACGTGTATAAATACATAATTGTATCATGGCCCCTATTTTTTAGCATCGACATTCGTTATTAATAAATTTTATATCTTTTACATGGGTCGTAATCTTCTTGCTTATGATGAAGCCGGTTCCGAGGTTATGTGTGTCGGTACCTTCGCACACCAGTGTAAGCCCGTTGGTTTCGATAACTTGATGTGGGAGTCGGACTTCCTGAAGCGCGACGATGTCCATTTTATATTGTTTCGCGTTTTCTATGACCGCCTGTATCGCCCCTGAGTTATATGTAACGTTCGAACATTCCACGTGCCGACGCGTATATCCCACTTGTTTCGTTTTTCCCTACGTCTTCTCTTTGCCGAGTCGGTGGTTTCTTGATGATTTGCTCCCTTATAGTGGTGTCGGCTCATCACACCTACGCCTACCTGGTGTGTCGTGGGATTATTTTCTGTATATTGATTATTCATGTTTGTTCCCACGAGTCTTGGGGCTTCAAATAATCCGCCATATCAGAGCCCTTCTTTGTTATGGTAAGGTCTGCTTACTGCTCTGATTCGAACCGATTTCGGAGAGGCGCCGTTATAATACAGCCGGTAGACCCCTGGTTGCAAACCATCCAATGAGCCCGGTAACGCGTAACACCCTGAATTAGGGGTGGTAGATTTTTGTGTTTTACACCTCGCTAGTCTGTCTGACATGGGAGGCCCTCAGTGTAGCCTGAGTGATTCATTGTAGTTTAAGCCCCTGCACCACGTCAAGGTTTCTACCAAGCTGGGGATTAAAATATACACAGGTAGACATTGTCTATATCGATCCTTTTTCTTGTAACTCTTGTTCATCACCCCCATCCATAAGATGGGTCCCAAAAACGATGTCGCGAACTACCGCCCCATCGCCAAACTGTCCCACTTACCCAGGATTCTCGAAAGCATTCTATACGAATCTCTTAGTTTTCGTGGCAAATATTTTATCTCACCTAGGCAACATGGTTTTCTCAATGGCCGATCAACTACAATCAATCTCGTTGAGTTCACTTCCTTTATACTCTGACCACTAGCGAACGGTTACGAGGTTGATATAGTCTCGACCGATCCCAGTAAAGCATTCGACAAGATCTCCCACAATCTAATCCTCTTCAAATTATCCACACTCGACTTCGAACCTGAATTTCTGAAATGGATTTCCTCCTATCTAAAGGATAGACTTTATTCTGTTCGGTTCAGGTCCATGATATCCAATCTCTTCCTTGCCGCCTCTGGGGTCCCTCAAGGTAGCCACCTGGGTCCTCTCCTATTTATACTGGACACTAATGGCATCGATAAGGTCATTAAGAATTCCAGTTTGTGTCTATACGCTGGTGATACCAAGTTATACAATATCATCGAGTCACCACTTAATGCCGTACTGCTGCAATATACCTTGGCAGCTTCTCGACTTGGTGTGACAAAAATTGCTTTGTATTTAACATCGCCGAATGCCTATCTATAGCCTTTTCCGGTAAGCGTATTCACTCACCCTCACGTTCCTATACCCTTCATAACCAACCCCTGACCATTGTCCAATGTATTCGGGATCTTGGGGTCCTTTGCGACAGGGAGCTTAACTTCCTCTCTCACATTGATGAGGCGATCCTGAAAGCCAATTCTGCCCTCAGATTCGTGAAACGATAGTCTAAGGAATTCTCCGAACCTTACGTTACTCGATCCCAGTTCGCGGCGTATCAGTAGTGCAGACCGCCGCCAAGTTTGTTGGCCACTGCAAGGGATCCAGATTGAAGATCCAATCTACCGCCGTGCAGGTCACGGCGCAACCGCGATCCAGACTGTGGATCCAATCCAACGCCGCCAGGTTCGCGGCGGAATAAAGAGCTGTCCCGAAGTGCACGGTGGATCAGTTCCCGCTGCCCAGAACGCAGCCCCAAGGTCCAGCCTAAGGACCGACCGCCGCCAAGGTAGTGCGGCATCAACGAGCTGCCCCCAATTCAGCTACCTTAACGCCGCAAAATTCACGGGGCAACAATGAGCTGCCTACATGGTAGCTACAATACTGCCGCCAGGTTCGTGGGGCAGTAACCAAGCTGCACCAACTACAGCTACAGATACCGCTGCCCAGTTCGCAGCCCCAAGGTCCAGCCTAAGGACCGACCACCGCCAAGTTCGTGGCGCAACAAGAAGCTGCCCCCAGTGCAGCTACAGTACTACCACACCGCGACCAGTTCGCAGCGCACGCAATCGAGGATTCAGATCTGTGGATCGGCTACCATCGCCCATTTCTTCCTCTGCTTTTTTTCAACCTCGAGAAGAGAGGGCCGCCAACGTTATTCACGGTGGACTTACGCCACCATAACCCCCAGATCACATGGGAGGATATCCGACTGAACCATGAGGAAATAAAACTCTTGGCCACTCCAGAGATTGCCAGCGGCCACCGCTACTTCGTGGACAGATTCATCGGTCAAGCCGAGAAGATCTATCTGGACGAGGTCACCAAGTTTATTGAGGCAAGGAACGCCCCCACCGCCGACCGTTCGACCGTATTCAAGACTGCGACGAGCATCGTCATTCAGCCACCAAGTCGTTTGCCGCCAATGATGTCACAACCACCTTGGCGACCGGGAACTCCTTCATTACCTGGCATGGGAATGCCACCTGGCCATCCATCAAGAATACCATCACGAATGATGTCCCCGGAAAACACACCCCCTACGGACAACAAAGGCGTGACGACAGACACCGAAAAGCCGGCCAAGCCAGGTGCTGCCGAAAGCAAGACAGTCAAAGGAGGAACGGTCGAGAAGAAAGCCGATCCAAAACCTACAACTAACGCCGCCAAGGATATCAAGAAGGTCCCAGAGGCAGTGAAAGAAGTGAAAACTGCAGCAGCATCCCTTACCGCTAAAGCGACACTACAGAAGAAGGCTGATTTCAACAAGAAGGCACCAGCAGTTGCCAGTGCACTAGCACCAGCGAAGAAAGATGCCAAGAAATCCTATGCACCGAAAGAAGGAAAGAAGCCCGCTGCAGAGAAACCCGCCGAGTAAGGCAATGATGACCACCTACCGAGGCTGCTCGAGGCCCAGTTCGCGCTCGACCCAGCCTACCCAATTACGACAAACAGCGCCGACCAAGGCAAAGATGCCAAGAAATTTGATGTACCGAAAGGAAAGAAGCCTGCCGCAGAGAAAACCGCAGACCAAGGCAATATCCAACTATCGAGGCTGCTCGAGACCCAGTTCGCGTTCGACCCAGCCTCCCCCACTAAGGCGAACAGCGCCGATCAAGGCAGCAATGCTGCTCGAGGTCCAGTTTGCGCTCGATCCAGTCTCCCCAAAGCTCAACCCGACCCATGTTCCGATGCTCGGACCAACGCCGAGCCCCAACGGAAACCGATGCCGTGCAAGTGTTGTGGGGCACAACATCACATGGCCGTTCCTCATGGGTTGCGAACTTACAACTCCGACCCAGAGAAACTGGTCCACCTTGAACACAATTCAACGAGCACTAACAGCGTATACAAAACGCTTCAACATCAAGCAGTAGCTATGCCAAATACAGGATCCGTGCCAGATCTAACGTCAGTGCATTCCACGAATACGCCATCAACTGTCCAAGCAACAGTAACCACCAAAGAGTCCGGTTAATAGCCAGTCTTATCAGCAACATCAATTGGAACAGCAACAACTACAGCGGCAGCAGCAGCAACATTCACAAGGAAATGGCGTAGGAGCAGACCAAACGCAATTGTCATTCACCAACCTATCGGTGATGTCGAACAACATATCAGCCAATTGTAATTCGCTGCAAAACTCGGATGGAAAACTTCTATCAATCGGTGGTCTCTTAGCAACAGGCAGTACAGGCAACCGAACAGGCACCGGATGGCCAAACTCCGACCAATGACCGGAATCATCAAGGACGACCGCTACCACATGTAGCCTCCCCAATAGGGATAGGAGAGCGCAATGCCCAGCTTGGCGGGCAGCGCTCCCTAGCATGCAGGGATCAACCGCATCCCAGCCAATAAGCACGCCTCTCAGTAATTCAGGAGAGGCGGTCCTTCACTCAGCCCAGTAGGCACTGGGTCCGGGACTGCCATTCCGCCAGGACCCCCGGGCGGTGCTATGGAAGATATCGCACCAAACTCAACGTTGTGGCCTCACATGCCAAAGGTCGCATCTCGGCAGGTGCCATCAGGCGGGCAACTATGGGCGCAGCAATTCTCATCACTGGTGGTCTCAACGCAGTACTTATAATTATATATATATATATATATATATATATATATATATATATATATATATATATATATATATATATATATATATATATATATATATATATATATATATTATTACGTGGTCATTGATCGTGGGTTGGGAAATTACAACTCCAACCCAGATCAAATGGTCAGTTCTGCGACCCAGGGTACCGGATACCAGCGACGGAACTCTCGGCGTCACCAATTCAGGGCGGACGGCTCTCTCCAGACCTCCGCATCACCAGAAGACCACGCCCCTGGGCCTCCAAAAGGGAACAAAAGGGTTCGCCAATGATTGGCGAAGGCGGGCGGAATGTTGCGGATTCACACTGGATGCAACCAGCGAATTCGCAATTGAATGCAACCATCGCAACCATAAATAACAAATGTCAGCAACCAGACGAATAATTTTGGTTGTCAAGCAAAATAAACAAACTGATTCTTCGTTAAATGCTGGGCGATACAAGTCGCAAGAATTGGAATCCATCCAAATTCCTGTTAATCTTAATAAATAAACTTAATTATTAAACACCGTGAAACGAACATCTCGTTGTTATTTCACTCTGGAGGATTATTTCTGGGTTTGCTGCAGTCAATCAACTTGAGGTAGTTGTGGGTTTAGAAAGTAGTGGTGCGGATCATGGGCACAGATTCACTTCATCCCCAACGTATAATGTCGACGAAGTCCAAAGCAAAAGAAAACGCACTGAATTTATTTTAATGTTCCTTTATTGAGTATTAGACTTTTGACACCAATTACAACACAGTAAGATGTAGTAGGACGTGATCCTTTAACTCGAACCATACAATTAATTAAGACACATTTACCAACGCACTTTATTAGATTCGTAAAGATCCTTTGGCCGACATTAACTAGATGTAACAAGAAACGAAAATACTCGTCGCGACTCGAAAGTGCGTGCGCGCACGTTGGGATATTAAATCTGACTCCCTGACGAATTCGTCGTCAACATCCACGCATCGTGATGAAGATGGATTTCTATCCACCTGGGAGGAGCCAATCCGATCCTCTCCTTGGTGATGACCAATGGCGATCGAATTGGAAATTCCAATCGTGGAATCCCCTCTGGGACCGTATAAGTCAGGATGGCACACCCATTCGTTGAAAGCAACGACAACGCGGTTGCGTAGGGTGCACAAAGAAAATTCGGATGCTCAGCTGATTAAATAAAAGGTCGGGTAATGAGGCTGGGTGAACATGGCGTCATAAATCATAGGAATGGGTTTCCTAAGCTGTTGATATTATATCAACAGACTTCGATGAGATGATCGAGGCTACGATGCATGGGTGCGTATTTATTTTAGGATACATTAATACAAGAGATGTTGCCGTCAGGCGAAAATATCTTCTTCTGTTTACATTGAGTAAACGGAAGCATCCCGTTTCGATAGCCAGCGTGGTAATCGTGGCTGCTCGTTGTTTGGACAACGTATCCTAGGCATGACCTGATACGGCGATCATTCTTCGATGCGGCAACGGATCGTATAATGGGTCATGCTAGTATGCAAATAAACATGCGTACTTGAAGGTTAAAGCCATGTTGTAGACAGTACTAGCGAATATTACAGGCGGCGGAAATGGATTCTTCTGTGATGTTAGGTCAACAGAAGATTGCTCGCCATGGCCAGGGCGAGGATAAAGGTCTATTTATTCTTTAATTGGAAAATAGATCGTAGGGTATTTTTATGAGAAATCTGGCTTGTAGATGTGCAAGCAAGCAAGTAGCCGACTTGTTTTTTGGACCAACGGGTTGTTGGAACAAGAAGACGCAGGGTGATAGGAGTATGTTGATGGACATGTTGCCGCCCAGAGAACCACTCAGCTTCCTAATTGATCCATGTAAAATGAACCGCAATGGTTTGGTTGAAATACATGCTGTTGCTGAGGGTTTGCTTTTTAGGTGTAGATGTTGAAAGGGTAGCTTAACGCTGGTCGATTGCAGGTAAGTTGGTTATGGTAATTGCAGGTTAGGTGGGGTTATAGCTATGGGTGGTTCTTCGGCGCCTTGAAGAAACCCCACATACTCGTTTCCCCTTTCAGAGCATTTATATTAGCAGTTGTTTCAGTTAACGGCAACTGTCATCGTTGCACGCCACGAGAGCTGATCCTTGTCCCTGACGCCATTTCTTTGGCCCACCCAAACAACACTTTGGCTGGTGGACAATTGCTACCAACATCATTGGTTGCATCGTTGCACGTCAGGAGCTGCGTAGTACGTATTCTGACGTCATTGCCCTGGCCCACCAACGCAACTCATTGGTTGGTGGACGATTTGCAGTACGTAAATCAAACACAATTATATGTGAAAAAGTAGAAGAAAATAGTAGCCACACAGTTAATGCGAACTCAAATCTACTTGACAATAATGCTAAGGCCGGTAACTTTCCACAATTATAGGCAAATAAATAGGAAGTTCGTTCCTCAACCGGGGCAGTGGCAAAGAGTTGTGGCGGTTCTACGAACCACACAACCCACTATAGGTTGAGATGTCCTTTCCGCAAAGGAACATACTCACCTTTATCCATTACACGTGCCCACAGACACGTGTCCCAAAAGTCCTTACTCCCACCTGAAACAACAGGTAACATTTCAGACACCAACGTTGAATAAACGTTCACAAGTCTCTAATATTGAATTCAACGCATCCAATTCGACGCGCCAATTCAACGTACCCCGTCCAACGCTTCCAATTCAGGGTTCTTCGGTAAACAAATCGAACAACGAATATCTCCACTGGTAGCTAATAGCAATTACCACCTAAATTCCATGATACAAAACCTAAAAGACACACTTGTGCAAACAAAGGATAGCGATTCGCCGCCGACCAGCAGTCATGCAATCATAAACATCTTAACGTAGATCGCACACTAGATGTTTATGATCTGGAAATGCAAACAAAAACTATACCAATCCCACGGTTGCTTTATACCCATCTGAAGCGCACAAGAACCCTCGTTGTCTTAGGCCAGATGGGGAACATAAACAAATCCCAAGAAAAGATCGAAAATTAAGCGGCGGTACGATCGATCGTTCAAACAAAGGAACAAGATTCCGATAAGGAAGACGGAAAGGAGAATGATCTATGATGGGAATATTTTCTTTGCAGACTAGATGGGAAATTTTCTGTTTCAGATGGGGGATGAAAAGTTTCGAAGTGGGGAGGAGAATTTTTCAGTATACTTCGAGCATCAATCCAGTTAGAGAACCCAATTAGGAGGTCGGTCCGCGCAGCGAAATTTTGAGAAGTGAAAAGTAACGTCGAGTGTCGGACGTACGTGAGGTTCCACGAAGCGCTTCGAAATTGTAAACAAAAAAAAAGTAAATAAAAGCGTTAGCCCGAATTGTGTTTGTTGACATTGTAAGAGTTCTTATAGAGTAGCCACGGTGTCTAAGTGTATTAAACCAGGAGATATTGTAACAACTTGTAAAAAAAAAAACAAAAGAAAATAATGGGTTAACAGAACTTCAAAAAAAAAACCAAAATTATTAAAATAAAATACTTCACAGAGTTTCTTTTGTGTGCTGAACTTATTTTTCGTGTGTCGTTGGAGAACAGTGTTCGGCGGAACGGTTCGACGTAAAGACACAGTGACATACAAACTATCACATCCGCCAAAGAGTCATCACTTGAAACTACGCACTGCCGCTCGTATGATTCAGTGTATATACCAAGTGTACCACCGATCTAAGTTCTTTCACCACGTCTGCGTGCGGCTCTTTAATAAGGAACCCACCGCTGCGGTAAGCCTGGACATTGAAAAAGCTTTTGATACGACTTAGATCGAAGGTCTCGCTTTTAAACTACTGAATACTGGCCTCAGTAGAACGCTATGTAGCATCATCTACCAGTTCGTTCGAAACAGAACCTTCCAAGTTAGAGTGAATGGAAAGTTTCCCGAACTTTTCACGCCGCTGCAGGCGTACCACAGGGCTCCATTCTAGGCCCCATCTTATTTAATATTTACACCTCCGATATTCCCCGCCCTGTGGATGGGAGAGTAAACCAGATATGTTATGCGGATGACGTCCTGGTGTACACGTCAACCAAAGGCCCTAACCTCGCAACAAATCGACTCAACCGTCACTTGGACGAACTGTATCAGTATTACAGTCGATGGAAAATCCGACTTAATCCATCCAAAGCAGTAGCCATAATTCTGAGTAGTAAACACTCCAACCCGCGTCTCGATATTCACAGAATATTCGAATAAAAATGGGAGATACTACGATTAGACCACAGGACAAGATGAAATATCTTGGGGTCACTTATACCCCAAAAATGAATTTCATCAAACACGTGACCCACATTCTCCAAAGAGGCCTCGGTCGGTCTAAGCAACTACACAACATCTTGAAGTGGAGGAACAAAGTTGACACCAAAGTTAAGCTTCTCTGCTATAAGCAGCCAATCCGATCTGGAATATCGTACGCCTTTCCCATATGGTCCTGCATATCTTCGGCTCAAATGGAAAGACTTCGGGTTTTCGAAAGGAAACTCCTCAGAAGATGCCCAATCATTCTAGAAGGCCTGACGGTCGTCATTACCCCAACTCTCACCTATACGAAGGCGCCTCCATTACCCCTATCGTCGAGTACTTGCTTCAATTAGCATATAAGTACCTCGAAAACATTCAGAACAGCGGGAACCCACTTGTACGGGACACTTGCGTTCTTGACCCTTCTCTCTCTCGATCTCTTCGGATCAAACCCCCACAATTTCTTCTTCAGTACAAAACTGAAGAAAGCACCCTTCCCAACAACATTCTCCTCTATAATAGAGGATTCCTGGACCCATCCCATCATCATCATCATCATCGGCACTACAACCTAGAACCGGTCTTGGCCTTATTTAGCAAGTCCTGAGGCTTGTTAAATTTTCCATAATGATTTGTTTTTTTTCCGGGCAAGGTCATTAGTCTTGCGCCAGAGGCTCCCCGACGAGGAATCGATCCCCGGTCTCCCGCGTGACAGGCGGGTATACTAACCAGTATACTATTGAGGAGCTAGTAGACCCATCCCATAGGGTCTACTATTAACAAACCACACACACGAACGCACAGTACAAGACGGCACAAACACACCGACCAAAGCGCAGATTATCAGACACCAAAGACGTGATCTGCGTTCACTACCGCACCCAAGACCTACCGGTCTTGTACGATGTCTTTCCCACCATCCCTCTATAAAAGTAGTTAGAGAACACCTGGACTAACACTGTCCACACTATCCTTGGATACCTCCCCTTTTCTCTTTTCTTTTCAGAGATCGCGAGACCGAGCGCAACATCCTCACGGATGTGGGTGATTCTGGTTATCGCAAGATGACCAGAAGTCAGAGACAAGATGAAGGACACGTATGTCCTTGTCTCGCTAAATTCGGCCTTCTCGCCACAATTTTTTTTTTTGATCTAAGTTCTTTCCTCATTAGTCATATTTTTGCACAAGTTATCTGCACTCCACAGATAAGAACTAACTATACAATTAGTTTCTCTAAAACAAAAAGTACGTTCTCATTCTTCGTATCGCTTAAAGGTGTCTTTTGTTGCAAAAAGGAAAAGTATAGAAGAGAAATTCCTTGACGGTACTTTGTAGAGTAGATTTATGTAGAGGAACTGCAACAGGCAATGGGTTCATCACCTTCGTCTGTTGTTATTGGCCCTAATTGAAAGCATATTTCTCGCGGCACTAATAAGATTACCATCGTTCAAGTGGTTGGGGTCTGTTCAACGTCTTCCGAACATTTTCCGTTCTCTTAATTCGTCTGATTGGTTCGCATGCCTCCAGTGAACCAGGTTCGATAGGTTTTCAATCGCTCACGCATTTGCAATTTATCGGTGGTTGGTTAGGTTCGCGTGCTTCTTGCATATCACAAGCTTGTCTGACTACTCCTCCAACCCTATCTCGGGGGAAAATGTATCCGAGAATCATCGTCAGTTAGATTTAATGTGAGATACATTCCCGGACTCTACAGCTGAGTCATTTTCTTTTGTGTGATGAGGTTTTCTTTGTTGTGACGCAACGTGGTGGTGTGGCTTACTTGTGCAAAGTCGTTTTCGAATTTTCATGCCCACAAGCGTAGCAAATTGAGCTAAGTCTTGGAAACCAGATTCCACTGCACTTGACATACTTAGGTGTCATCGTTCCATTGAATGTACCTGAGATCTATACGTTTGCGTTTCGCTTTTGTTAAAAAATTCGCGCCTTGCTGCACTTGCAGTGAATTTTTTTGAGGCTATAGAAAGGAAATTTATGATGCATCTCAAGTGTCATTCAGTGAAGGTGTTCAAAGCATCCACCGAAGTACTAGAGAGAGGCATTCTAGCAGGTGTCCCGATTGCTTGTGAAGTCTACCGTAAAATTTTTTACCAAGGCACACAATGGTATCCCAATGGGAGACCGTGTGATGTTCTAGATATAATTGTTTCCTCTGCAAGTCCTTTTGGGCCTTGCTTCCAATGTTTGGCTGACAACTTTCGTCACAGTTCAGTTACCACGTCGACATCCATATGCTGTCGGATGTTATTCAAATGAAGCAAGTGCTGCATGTGCAGACGGAGGCTATATGTGAGTCACCTCCCAATCAGGACCATGTGAACGGGGTTACCACTTCCTAATTAAACTCAATTAATTATTCTCAAGACAACACCAGGGAAGAATGGACGGCACGAGAATATACATCGCCCTGTTGCGTCATGGAGAAGGAGAATTGTTGATCTTTAGCCCCCGACTTAACTAAGACGAGCCGTGATCCGATAAGGAACTAACATCATGAGGATTTAAAGATATAGTTGATGTCGTTCTTGTTATTAATTAAGTTATTCCTTGGCTACTACTCGAATGTCGGACTTAATAGAGAGAGCGAGATAAGCGCGAGATTCATGATGAAGGTTCAGATGAATTATAGGGTAGTTATGGGCTTAGAATTGAACAACATTTATATGCCGTAGTAGCTGTCGGATTTTATTATTTATTAATTAGATATCACTTCGGATTGCCATGTTGGACAATCGTTTGAATGCAGGTTGAGCCCATGGATAGGAGCTAAAACTAATTCTTTTGAATGATGTTTGAAAGAAGAATTTATTGCTTATGGACAGAAGGAGGGTTTTGAGCTGATATATGACGAAAATAGAAAGCAACATGATAGCAAGTCCCATCGGGGCTATGTCGGCGTTAGGGAAATTGTGAATTGCTATGCTACACAATATCGAGTGGATCAATATTAATTGTGTTTTAAATAAGAATGTATTTTGACCTAAGGGCGTGATTGAATAGAGATTTATTGTGGTAATTGTGTGTAGAACGACCATATCGACGTTTGGTGAAACATGTTTTTATTGCAAATGGGGGACGACCATTATCAGTTCCGGTGTCTCAATTAACACCGCTCTGCCAGAGTATATAATAAGCCAATTATTTGAAACCAGTGAGCTGTTCGAATGGTAATACAGTTCACAATTCAACATATGTGGTTGCATCTTACAAATCATTGATGGGCAACAGTTGACTAACCAAATATTGTTGGTGGTTGAAATTGAAATTTGTTTATTGGCGCAAGGCTAATAACCTTGCCCGGAAAAACAAATTATTATGGAAAATTTAACAAGCCTCGGGACTTGTTAAATGAGGCCAAGACCGGATCCCGGTTGTAGTGCCGATGTTGATGATGATGGAAAATTGAGCCAATAAGGAAAAAAAAAACGAGTGATATCGAATCTAATGAGAGTGAATCGTGTTTTCAGGTCCCGCAACCGCCACAAGTAATTACAGCCAAAAATAGCTAAAAGCTTTTGCAGCTAATGCTATTCGGTTTAAGTTCCCATTAAATTTATACGAAGGCGCTATGATGAGTATCTGGCCTATGACCGAGATGGCGTTACCAGTATTTAAAGACTGACATTTTTCGTAGACATAATCCTTCACAACAATACTGTGAAGTTGTTCATTTGAACAGAACAACTTTCGTAATATTGGAACCAGATGTGATGTCAAATCTAACAAAGCATACTATGGTATATCATCATCATCATCATCATCATCATCGGCACTACAACCGGGGACCGGTCTTGGCCTTATTTAGCAAGTCCTAAGGCTTGTTAAATTTTCCATAATGATTTATTTTTTCTGGGCAAGGTCATTAGTCTTGCGCCAGAGGCTCCCCGACGGGGAATCGAACCCCGGTCTCCCTGGTGACAGGCGGGTATACTATGGTATATCAAGGCTCTTTAAATCCCGACATTTATCCAGAACAATCAAACTACTACTGTACAAGACCATGGTCTTACCAGTACTCAGATATGGATTCGAGACCTGGGTGCTCAATAAAAGGCACTCTGAACTCTTAGCCACTGGCGCAAGACTAATGACCTTGCCCGGAAAAAACAAATCGTTATGGAAAATTTAACAAGCCTCAGGACTTGATAAATAAGGCCAAGACCGTTCCCGGTTGTAGTGCCGATGATGATGATGAACTCTTAGCCGCGTTCGAGAGGAAGTTCTTAAGGAGGCCCCGTATGTGAGGGAGGACGATCCCGGACACGATACAACCATGAGTTGTACGCGATCTACCTTTAAGCTAATGTTGTAAGAAAAATCAAGCTCGGGAGATTCCGGTGCGCGGAACACCTAGCTCGAATGAGCAAGAGGAGCCTGCCCGGAAAGTTCTTTGTGGTGGGATGTATGGAAGGAGACAGCGCGGCGGACGTTGTCTGCGATGGAGACATGGCGTTGACCAAGACGCCCAGAGCCTGAGAGGGGCAAACTGGATGACATCGACTCAAATCGAGACCAGTGGAGAGACTTGCTAAATAAGGCCAAGATCGGATACCGGTGGTTGTAGTGCCGATGATGATGATGATGTGATGTCAGGCGAAGTAGGCATTTCTGTGCAATATACTGCGGTAAAGATTGATATGCCATCAATTACGAACGGCAGAATGGGTGGAGACATTGGTACTTTTCGCAAATTCTCAGAAACTTCAACTACCTGTGAGAGGGTGTAGTGTTTTCAGAGTGATTTTATCTGTAATTCGTTAACCTGACATTAAAGTCAGAATAATTTATGGTTTAACACAATTTCTTATGTCTATTGGAACAGTAAATTGAAAAAAAAATGGCTTAGCAGCGCACGACAACATTTGATCTACTACCTAGACGTGACTCACACAAGTGGTGTTGTTAAGAGGCTGAAGCCAACTGACCCATCTTTCTACCAACAACAACAACAAAAACTGACGCCATCCACATTTGTAAATAATTGACATGGCTTTATTGTTGTTTTCTCACTCAAGTAAACTCCATTCAAAAAGTCTATTCAGTAATTTCGGAGGAAAAAATTGGGATATGCTACTACTGGTGTTGTTGAGAGGCTGAAGGCAACTGGACTCATTTTTCTACCGAGAACAACAAAAACTGACGCTATCCACATTTGTAAATAAATGGCCTGGCTTTGTTATTGTTTTCTTAATCAAGCAGACTCCATTCCGAAAGTCTGTCCGAAAAACAAAATTGAATACAAACTCTTAAGCTCACCAAATTCATCATCATCATCGGCACTACAACCGGGAACCGGTCTTGGCCTTATTTAGTAAGTCCTGAGGCTTGTTAAATTTTCCATAATGATTTGTTTTTTCCGGGCAAGGTCATTAGTCTTGCGCCAGAGGCTCCCCGACGGGGAATCGAACCCCGGTCTCCCGCGTGACAGGCGGATATACCAAATTATTCATTATAAAAATCGAACAACGTACGTGCAAATGAATCAATGAAATCAGCAGCTGTAAATAAACTAATTGACAAAAACCGCTCAAACTTGACGCCATTGTCGCACAGTGAAGCCAACTTAGTGGCAAAAAGAAATTTTACAATATGCGTACGAGGGAATTTTAAATGAGGAATTCCGGCTAGACATTTGACAGAATGTAATTTTTTTTTAAATTTTATTTCTCCTAGGAAAGGCGAACCTACAGCGTCGAGCCAGCGCCCTGATATGCTATATTTTTTCTCGAGCAGGTCCACCAAACAAGCTCCGCACAAGGATTTCTTTCAACCATTTAACGAAGCCTATAGTTTAATGGAGTAGTATTTCACCAGGCGGCTGGGCTTTGGGACACTACCTACCACTTAGTAATAGTGTCGAACTGCACACTAGCAATAGTCGTCAATTGAACATAGGTTTGCACAATTAAACACAAGACACAACCTCCTAACCAACTCAGCCATCATTATAAAATGATTTTCTCCAGGCCACATAGAGTTCGTTACTCCGCCTGTAGATCGTTAAAACTGCATCGAGCAAGAATATATTTTGTCCTCTTTCCTGATCCCTAAAATAGCATTTGCTCACCATGCCGGGCGTATAAATGCGAAGATTGTAGAGAATTCCCATCAGCACATCACGCACAATGTCCGAACTAACCGTGACTTATAAATGACGAATAAAATAAAATCATATACTTGTGTTTCTTTGATAGAACTGAGTTGACCAAGATTTTCAACGATTTCACAGAAGAAATTCCGTTGGAAACACAAAACTGAATGCAAACTCTTTGCTTAACTAAATAATCTATTATAGAAATCGAAAAACGTACGTGCAGGAGAATCAACGAAATCAGCAGCTGTAAACAAACCAATTGACAGATAGCGTGTAAATTTGATGTCATTATAATTCACAGTGGTGTAGTGATCCCAAATCACTATTCTCATCCAATCCCCATTATTATGTCAAACCCACCAATTATATCACCCCTATACATAATCCCAATCATCATCCCCAATTGAATCATATGCGGGACAAATTAAACCGAATGCCCATTTGTCGCAGATTGATTCAATTCAAAATAATCGTAACATCATGAAAACCTATTTTCAAATGCATTTCATGATTTCACCTTCCGGGAATTTGTTCAAATAAATTCCCATATCATTTCTGGAACCACATTGAGGCACACACAAAATCTTGTTTGCGGTTCTTGGAATTTTTATACAGACTTTTAAACAAATCTCTGTGGATGCAGAGTATAAAAGGGTGGCCCATTTTGGATTCAGGATTATGTACGCAAGACCTGCCGGTCTTGTATGATTTCATTCCCACCTTCCCTCAATTCAAGTACTTAGAGAACATTCGAACTAACCCCGTCAACACTATCCCTAGATACCCCTACCCCCCTCCCCTTTCTTTTTCAATATCTCCTCACGGGCGTGGGTGATTCTGGTTATCGCAAGGTGACCAGAAGCCAGAGACAAGATAAAGGACACATTTGCCCATGTCTCATTTAAGTCGTCCTCCCGCTAATGCTCTTTTTTATTTGGAATCGGAATCAATCGAAAGGGGCGAAGCCACGCCCAACAATCTTGTATACTACATTGTTCCTTTTGGGTGGTCCGCTAGGGCTGCTACCGCTGGCTGGAGGCCGGTTGGATCCTGTCGGCCACTGGCGTGGGCGGTGTAGTGGGAGAGCGTCCCCACCCCCCCCCCCTCTTTCTTCTTCAACGTTCTAGGTGGGCCGCACTGTCGACGAATGCTCCTTTCAGGTTAAGGACGGCCCCGGGAGGAGATGGACGCCCTACGTAGTTGTTTGGTAATGCTTCCCAATGCCCCATCGTTGATGTGGTGGACTTACCCGGAATTGTCGACCAAGGGAAGGCAATGAAAAAGACAATGCTTGTTTTGTTTTTGTTGGACTTTACTTTATTATTCATCATCATCATTGGGATCCGGTCTTGGCTTTATTTAGCAAGTCTCTCCACCGGCATCCGCTCCATATCCGAGACTTGTTACATTTTCCATAATTTGTTTTTCCGGGCAAGGTTATTAGCCTTGCGCCGCTACTTTATTATTAGTAATATATATTTCTGGCCCTGGCGTCGGCCTCCGGAACTGAACTGATCATAAGGCAAAAAAAAACAAAAAAAAAAGGGGGGGGGGCGGATTGCGAGAGGCCGACTTTAGGGAGACAAGGACAAATGTGTCCTTCATCTTGTCTCTGGCTTTTGCTCATCTTGCGATAACCAGAATCACCCAGACCCGTGAGGATGTTGGGCTAGGTCTCAAGATATCTGAAAAGAGGGAGGAGTTATCTAAGAATATTGTGGACAGGGTTAGTTCAAGTGTTCTCTAACTACTTGGGTGGGGGGATGGTGGGGAAAGAAATCGTACAAACCGGTGGGTCTTGAGTGGGGTAAAAAACGCAGATCACGCCTTTGGCCCCTGATAATCTGCGCTTTGGTCGGTGTGTGTGTGTGTGTTTGTGCTGTCTTGTACTGTGGGTGGGTGTTGGTAGTGTGTCAGCAGTAGACCCTATGGGATGGGTCCAGGAATCCTCTATTATAGAGGAGAATGTTGTTGGGAAGGGTGCTTTCTTCAGTTTTGTACTGAAGAAGAAATTGTGGTGGTCTGATCCGAAGAGATCGAGAGAGAGAGTGGGGTCAAGAACGGAAGACACCCGTACAAGTGGGTTCTCGCTGTTCTGAATTATTTCGAGGTACTTATATGCTAATTGTAGCAATTACTCATCGATAGAGATAATGGAGGCACGTTCGTATAGGTGAGAGTTCGGGTAATGGCGACCGTCAGACCTTCTAGAGTGATTGGGCAATCTTCTGAGGAGTTTTCTTTCGAAAAATCGAAGTTTTTAAATTTGGGCCGAAGATATGCAGGACCATATGGGAAAGGCGTATGATATTCCAGGTCGGATTGGCTGCTTATAGCAGAGAAGATTAATTTTTTTGTCAACTTTGTTGCTCCAGTTCAAGATGTTGTGCAGTTGCTTACACCGACCTTTGAAGAATGTGGGTCACATGTTTGATGAAATTCATTTTTGAGGTATAGATGACCCCAAGATATTTCATCCTGTCCTGCGGTCTAATCGTAGTACCTCCTATTTGTATTCGGATATTCTGTGAATATGGAGAAGTAGGCTGGGAGTGTTTACTACTCAGGATTATAGCTATTGCTTTGGGTGGGTTAAGTCGAATTTTCCATCGACTGTACTGATCATGAAACCAAAACGTGTCGCCCTTTTATACTCTGCATCTATAGAGTTTTGCTTAAAAATTGTACTTAACGATTCCAATAAGCACAAACAAGATTTTGTGTGTGCTTTAATTGGAATGGGGTTCCAGGAAGGATATGGGAATTTGATTGAACAAATTCCCGGAAGGTAAAATCATGAAATGCATTTGGTATTAGGTATTTTATGATGTTAGGGTTAATGGGAATTGAATCAATGTGCGACAAATGGAGTTTTGGTTTAATTTGTCGCGCATTTGATTCATTTGGGGAACATGATTGGGATTATAGATAAATGGTTGGATACTTGGGAATTGAATCAATGTTTTATGAAGTTTTGATTCGAAATTTGATTTTAAAAAATCGGTGTTGACAATAACATTTTGCCTTTTCTCCCCCTAATTTAACTCAAATTCGCACATTTCATCGCATTTTATGTTAGAGGGGTATTTCTTAGTAAAAATTCAAAATATTTTTGTAACAAATATCAACCTATTGTCAGAGTACAGACATTGTCAATCGATTCAGGTTTTGATCAAAAAGTTTGCAGCTTTTCTGCTACGAAAATCTTCATTTCTTCTCTTCTCCAGTTAACCTGATATGAGAGTCAGATTATTGACCATAAATTAATAAACAATTCAATAATCTATAATATACGATTTAATAAACTATAATAAACACATTTTGATAAGATTATCACAGGTCAAAAAATTCCATTTTATTAAAAATTCGTTTGTTTATACGGTTGCTGATTGAGCCCAAATTAGTATGTTGCATCATATAACGGGACTATTTACCGCAAAATAAAAATATTTGTAACATGAATAACCCGTCAAATGTCTACCCGGGATATCTAATTTAAAATTCCCGCGTAAGCCTATCGTCAAATTTATTTTTGCCACTAAATTGCCACCACTGCAAAGCTTGTATATGGCCTTACCTTAAGTGGTTGGGAGGTCCGTCCTGGCTGTGACTAGAGGGCAGTTAGATCCTACTGACTGAGGCAGTTGGAGTCGGCCCCGTTTCCGAAGGTGCTGGGCTGGGAAAGTTGGCGTCGGGTTGTATTTCCCAAAGGGGGCAACCTCACTACCGGTGGGGTGTAGTGATCATAAATCACTACCCCCACCCAATCCCTATTATAATCTATAATCCCAATCTTCTTCCCCAACTGAATCATACGAGCGAGAAATTTAAACAAAAATTAATGTGCCGCACATTGATTCAATTCTCAAGTATCCAACCGTTTATGTGTAATCCCAATTGTGTTCTCCAAATGAATCAAATGCACGACAAATTAAACCGAAACTTCATTTGTCGCACATTGATTCAATTCCCAAGTATCCAACCATTTATTTATAATCCCAATCATGTTCCCCAAATGAATCAAATCGCGACAAATTAAACCAAAATTCCATTTGTCGCACGTTAATTCAATTCTCAAGTATCCAACCATTTATCTATAATTCCAATCATGTTCCCCAAATGAATCAAATCGCGACAAATTAAACCAAAATTCCATTTGTCGCCTATTGATTCAATTCTCAAGTATCCAACCATTTATCTATAATCCCAATCATGTTCCCCAAATGAATCAAATGAGCGACAAATTAAACAAATCTATCGGGTTTTCCAATAGGGACTTGACAACTTTGCATTTAATTTGTGAACACACCTATCGAACTATCACTGTCAATTTATTCAGTAAACTCAACATTCATCGTTGTTAAGTACACGAACGAACAACGTCTGCAAATTATAAAAATTTACTACCAAAAAAAAAGCTGTCAAGTCCCTATTGGAAAACCCTATATTTTTAAGGGCATTAATATTACATAGTGGGCTCCTCGATAGTATAGTGGTTAGTATACCCGCCTGTCACCCGGGAGACCGGGGTTCGATTCCCCGTCGGGGAGCCCCTGGCGCAAGACTAATGACCTTGCCCAGAAGAAATAAATCATTATGGAAAATTTAACAAGCCTCATGACTTGCTAAATAAGGCCAAGACCGGATCCCGGTTGTAGTGCCGATGATGATGATGAATATTACATAAATATTTTACGTTCAATAATACCATTCCTAGATTTGATTATATGGAGAAGAGAAGAATTGAAGTTTGTTTCTGAAAAAATCGCAAACTTTTTGATCGAATCTCGAATGAAATTGTTATTCTGATAATAGGCTAGTATTTGTTATATATCGGGTCTTCCAATAGAGACTTGACAACTTTGCATTGAATTTGTGAACGCACCCTTTTACTAATCATGGAACTGTCACGGCCAATTTATTCAGAGCTAAGTGATTTTACATTACATTACATTAAATTAAATTAAAAAAAAAAAAAAAAAAAATAGATAAGTTTAGGTAAGTTAAGTAAGTTAAATTTTAAGGAAAAAAAAAAAACAAAAAAAATCGACAAAGTTTTTCAAATTTTCTTTGTCTTTCAAATAATTATCAGTTCTACCACAAACTTCTGTCGCCGAAAGGCAAATTATACAAATGTTTAGCTTAGAGCGTCTGCGAAGGACCAGTAAGTTATTATATAAGATATTTAAGGTAGAATTTAAGCATTTTTTGTCTAGCCTTTAATTTAGAAACTAAGAATATAAAAAGAAAATAAAAAAATGTTTAAAAATGAAAATGAAATGCCAATTTATTCAGTAAACTCAACATTCTTCATGGTTAAGTACACGAACGAACAACGTCTGCAAATTATAAAAATAGATTACCGAAAACAAGTTGTCAAGTCCCTATTGGAAAACCCGATATATATTTTAAGTTGTAGGTAGATTATATCTATTTTTTTTAAAAAACGACGCAGTGTGACAATCCGAGCTACATCGGTGAGAGAAGAAAGAATGAGTTTTTCCCAAAAGTGCGAATTTCCATCAAGAAATCTCGAACCAATGATTGTTCGGTAATCTTTTAGTAATATAATTATCCCTTTTATTCAAGCATTTTTAATTTGCAACTTTTGATATGCTTATTACCCAAAAAAAAAAAAGGTCTATTGGGAATAATAAAAACGAGCCAAATAGGACTTGACCATTTCTTTGAGCCAGTAGATCGTCGTAGTTAGTCACAAAACTCGTTAGATTATTTGGTATTACGATTTAAGGTGTCATATCCTGTCGTTGATTGATTCCTCAACCTATTACCTATAAACTCCATTTGTTGCAGTTGATTAAACACAACAAAATTCCACAAGTATTTCAATGCCAACCGACTATTTAGACGAGAATCACCATCATCATCGTGCTTTCAGTCTTAAGATGAGAAAGGACCACCCTTTAGAAAATCTATTATACTCGCTACCTCCGACTTTTGCTGAGAGGCGTAATGTTACCACTATCCGGGGCGATAACCGGACTGCAAAAGGATGTGACTGTAACCAAGCCAAACTAGTGTCAACTATATCAATCATACTGCAATCTGGTCCTCAAACATTTCAGGTGTCCTAACTCACCAGCGGCCAATACATCGGATTATTATATAGTTGCAGGCAACGCCGCAAGCCAGCGATTACCCACCTCTGGCTTGGACTATGCCGTATTTCTTATTGTTCCTAGGACAAATTACCGCCGTCGACGGAAGGACTCCCATCACCATTCACACTCTGCAAATAATCTAATGATTATCTGAACAGCAACGTGAAGGCATCCTATGGGATTAGCCTACGGCCATTGATACGTGAATAGCATATTTTTTTTAGCTTTCCCCCTAAGCCTCCACATTATGGAGCATAACTACGTTACTTTTATCTATATTTAGGTCGTTATCCTGACAGCGGAGGATGGGAAAACATTATAGAAAAAAAGATGCGATGACAACTTACCGATAAAAATAAATCTTGAAGTATCCATTGAGCCGGGTTGAGTGAGTGTCGGAATGTTATATAAAAAATTCAGCAAGTGAGTTGTTCAAGGATATTCCAGCTTATCCTCAGTGGCGAGATTTTTCTACACTTAGCACATACACACACACGTTAGTGTTGGCAATTAACGCTGTTTTTTGTTGGACACTATCACGAAGTTTTGGCGGGTTTTTAACCGCAAAGGACGATTGCAATCCGTCTACACACTTTCGGCGTACATCTTGCAAACGCTTCACACGAAAGAGGAGGAGCAAAGATATTCGCACTTCTTTCTTGCTCTCCTTCCTTTATTTATTTATTTATTTATTTTTGTGCTTCTGAATTACTCTTTACACCATCTTCGGTTGCACTTCATCCACTTGAACACACCTTTTTTTATCGACCGCGTCACTTGAATCTCGTTTCTTCGTATCAAAGCGAAGATGATCTTCACAAAGGTAACAGAACACCAACACCAACAACGTCGACGATTATCAGACGCGGGGAGAGACGAAAACGACACGACAACGAAACGAAGCCGAAGACGCGAACAATGACGACAATGACAACTGTTGATGATCGGTGAAGGGAAATTCAAAGGAGAAGAAAATCTTGGAAAGGTACACACGACGGGAAGACGCGAAAACGAGACCCGATCGAATGAAAACCCGTTTAACAGGTATCAATGCAATTGTATTGTGTGGCGTAAGGGAAGAACACCAACAACAATGATGCGGAAAGCGACGACGCTTCGTTGGTGGGGGAGGACAGCGGTAACGGGTTATCCATAGTGTTGGCTTCTGAACGAGGTTTCGACGACAAGCCGCTGTCGCAGCACAATTTATCGATAACTGATTCACTGAGATCCACCGTTAAGTTCGAGATTAACAAAGCAAGTTGCGACTTCTTTGAGAGTCCTGCCGCCGCACCGATGGCCACAGGATATGCGGGCCGCCAGGATGCAACGATATTCACAAACGAATCCGCTCCCTAGTTGTCTTCTTGGCCAGATAAATGAACCACACACGATTTACTACACCCGACCGCACGCGAGTAACGAGACGTTAACTCAACAGACTCTTTCGTCAAACTAAATTGTGGGCTAGTGTTGCAGTCGTACGTTGGGCATCGGCAACATATGGCCAGTAAACACTGTGGCTGGGTGTACAGCCAATGTGTATTAACCCGATGCATCTGCAACATGCTGCTGCTTAGAGCTCTTTCGGCCGTGAGACTGCGGGCGCGTGCATGTGTGCGTGCGGGAGCTTGGCTCGTAGACCGGCCTAACTGGTTTTACAGGTTTCCTATGAGCCACTGTATCAGCATCATGCTGACAGGACTCTGTTGGTGGCTGGGAGTTGCTGTGGTGGTCTGGATTTTAGTACATTGACTCGCAACATCGTACCGGCGTGAAAGTGCTACGGTACTCGGGGTTGATTGGGAATGCTGCAGATATATTCAACGGTAGCCAGATACACGTTTGCAGATATTTGTAGGAATGACTTCATGGGGCAGTTGAAATTCAACGGCCGCTTGGGTAATTTGTAAGAACTTCTTGCTATTTCTCGGCGAATTGAGATGGTTGGTTGTAAGCCGTTGTTTTAGCAGTCCATGGCCGCCGTTCTCGATGTGATGCTCACTCACATTTATCATCGAAATAGTGGACAGGATAGAACAATTGAGGCACAAGTTCAATGGATGTATAACCCATTAGCCTGACTGAATCATAACGTAATGTTTATTTATTTATTCAGCTTAGTACACCTATAAGTCTTATTGCTCAGCAATAATTTTAGCTCTAGCTTACAATTACTCTTATTCTAGGCGCCGTGTTCTGAAGTTATTATTGGGATTGCGGAGATGTTTTTGGTCAGTTTTGTTGATCAGTGGAAGTCGAATGTTCCCATTGAGTTTTTTTTTTTTTTTTATATAACGCTGTCTTTATTGACCATTTATAAGTTTAGTTACATAAGTTTACAGCTAACTTAACTAAGTTGTGACAATTTTACTTACAATGTCTAGATCATTTTTTCAAGTAGTATTTAATTTGAGGTCTTACGTCTAAAGAGATTTGTTCCAGATGCACTTTACTAGTAGGACTCCTGGAAAGGTCATGAAAACCAGGATGGATTACCTATTTTTAGAATAAATATTCTTAAAACTACTTACCTCTACTTAAATCTAGCTTATATCTATGGTGGTTAAATAAATTCACATTTCGCCCTGTAGAACAATTTAGCCTAGTCTTAAGCTTAAGTCGTGATTTCATACTTTACATAACCTAAGGAGGGAAAGGAGCGGCAGAGGGAGGTCTCTCCACCGACTGCTCGTTAAAGGAAAGAACCCGAGAAAAGGGTTGAATGTTTGAGTATTTGAAGTGGGTAAGATCTGTTACCCTGTTATGGTAGATGATTTCGTTCGCATCATTTACTAATCTTTTTGCGTAGAAGAGAGCTTTTAAATGGAGTGCATGAAGATAGGTACCTTGGCGCAAGACTGTGACCTTGCCCGGAAAAAACAAATCATTATGGAAAATTTAACAATGCCTCAGGACTTGCTTAAATAAGGCCAAGACCAATTCCCGGTTGTAGTGCCGATGATGATGATGATGAAGATAGGGATTTGATGCATTGTGGCTGGGGAGCCTAGGGGATTTGATGAGAGGGTTTGGATTGGCTGACGGGTTTTCAAAGAATCTTATTGATAGCTCCAGGAACCTTCTATCCAGTCTCTCTAGGCTGACGGAATGGTATAGCGTGAGGCTGCTGATATATTTGTAGGAGTCGCGCTGTCTGAATAGCCCTGTGATTAATCTGAAGCACTTTCTTTCGAATATGCGAAGTTTTTCCATTTGGGAGGGGGAGATATGAAACCAAATAGGGCAAGCATAGGTAACTGTGGGCCTGATAATTTGTTTGTATAACAGAAGTTTGACATGATGAGAGAGCCCCTCAGGTTTCCACATTACCTGTCGACAAAGGTTCAGCTGGATCCCAGCTTTGCGGATGACATTATTTATGTGGGTCGCGAAAGAGAGATTGTACTCAAAAGTAACTCCCAAATATTTTAGTGATTTGGATGGTTTAATGAGGGCATTGCAGAGCTTCACTTGGAGTTTTGAATGATTACGTAGTGTATTGTTGGTACAATGAATGTTTCTTCCTTTAAATACAATCAATTGGGTCTTGTTGGGGTTTAAGCGGATCTTCCGTTTAAGGAAGTAGGAAGAAAGAGTTTCGAGAAATTCATTTATGCGGTTCCTGGCGGTTAATACGAACCTGCTGCTGGAGTAAACAAGAGTATCATCTGCATAATTAAGGATACGAGGGTTGCCTCTTATGTTTCGGGATTTGGCAACCCTAGTGTTGCAATCCGGCAATTGACAGCTCTGTCGTAAAGTTGGACATTTTTGAGGTTATACGCATTCAGAACGTTTTGACATACGAGCGCTATTTGTGTTGTTTACAGTAACTTAAAAGATTCATTTCGGCCCAAAAATGGAATTAAATCGTCAACATTTTCGTGCGATTATTTTTTACAACTTTCGGCGTGGATTAACTCAGCAACAGTGCATGGATGAACTTAATTCAATTTTTGGCGATGAAGCTCCATCAAGGACCAGTGTTTATCGATGGTATGGTGAATTCAATCGTGGTCGTAGTTCACTCCAAGATGAATTTCGTGAAGGTCGTCCAAAATCAGTTGTTGTTCCGAAAACCGCGAACTGATATTGGAAGATCGTCATGTGACCTATCGTGAGATTGAGACAACCTTCGGCGTTAGTGGGACCAGCATACATTCAATATTGCATAAACATTTGACTGTCAAAAAAATTTGTTCGCGTTGGATCCCACACAATTTGTCAATCGCCCAAAAAAGGCTCGTGTCAATTGGTCGAAAGAAATGCTCAAAAAATACGGTCGCGGTGCTTCGAAACACGTCTATGACATCGTGACAGGTGATGAATCGTGGATTTACGCGTATGAGCCCGAAAGTAAACAGCAGTCGACTGTCTGGGTGTTTCAAGATAAGCCAAATCCAACAAAAGTTGTTCGCGCACGATGCACTTCCAAGCAAATGGTCGCCTGGACATGTTGCAACCGTACCACTAGAGCAACGCAGAACAGTCAATTCTGAGTGGTACACAACCATTTGTTTGCCAGTTGTCTTCCAAGAAATCAGGAAAACCAACCGCCGAAGACGGACCACTCTTCACCACGACAATGCGAGCTCTTACACATCGGCTGCGACAACTGCATTTTTGAGCACCCAAAACATCGATTTGATGGGTCATCCGCCGTATAGTCCTGACTTGGCACCGAATGACTTCCTTTTATTCCCGTACGTAAAAAACAAACTGAGAGGTCAACGTTTTTCGCCACCTGAAGGAACGGTTGCTGCATTCAGAATGCATGTGTTGGAGATACCTCAATCAGAGTGGCAAAAGTGCTTCGACAATTGGTCCAAACGCATGCAAAAGTGTATAGATCTTCATGGGGAATATTTTGAAACACAATAAAGTGATTTTCGATGATCAATATTTGTTTTTGTTCTCTAATCCCGAAATATAAAAGGCAACCCTCGTAGAAGAGAGCTTTTAAATGGAGTGCATGAAGATAGGGATTTGATGCATTGTGGCCGGGGAGCCTAAGGGAGTTGATGGGAGGGTTTGGATTGGCTGACAGGTTTTCAAAGAATCTTATTGATAGCTCCAGGAACCTTCTATCCAGTCTCTCTAGGCTGACGGAATGGTATAGCGTGAGGCTGCTGATATATTTGTAGGAGTCGCGCTGTCTGAATAGCCCTGTGATTAATCTGAAGCACTTTCTTTCGAATATGCGAAGTTTTTCCATTTGGGAGGGGGAGATATGAAACCAAATAGGGCAAGCATAGGTAACTGTGGGCCTGATAATTTGTTTGTATAACAGAAGTTTGACATGATGAGAGAGCCCTTCAGGTTTCCACATTACCTGTCGACAAAGGTTCAGCTGGATCCCAACTTTGCGGATGACATTATTTATGTGGGTCGCGAAAGAGAGATTGTTCTCAAAAGTAACTCCCAAATATTTTAGTGATTTGGATGGTTTAATGAGGGCATTGCAGAGCTTCACTTGGAGTTTTGAATGATTACGTAGTGTATTGTTGGTACAGTGAATGTTTCTTCCTTTAAATACAATCAATTGGGTCTTGTTGGGATTTAAGCGGACCTTCCATTTAAGGAAGTAGGAAGAAAGAGTTTCGAGAAATTCGTTTATGCGGTTCCTGGCGGTTAATACGAACCTGCTGCTGGAGTAAACAAGAGTATCATCTGCATAATTAAGGATATGAGTGTCCTGCGAGAGAGGTTGGGGAATATCCGCAGTGTATAGTAGGTACAGGAGGGGACCCAGAATAGATCCTTGGGGAACTCCTGCTGTTATTGAGTACGTCTGGGAGAAGATGGAGTGTATCTTGACCTTGAATTTTCTGTTCGATAAATACGAGTAGAGAAACTTGGAAGTGTGATTGTTGAGACGATGCGTGGAATGTAGTTTGTACAGAAGACCCGCGGCCCACACGCAGTCGAAAGCTTTGGATATGTCAAGGGAGATACACACAGTGGGGCACTGGTCGTTAAGAGCCATAGTGATGTCGTGAGTAAACTTGAGGAGAGCGTGACATGTTGAGTGTTGAGCACGAAAACCGAATTGGAAATCAGGCAGTAATGAGTGAGTTTCCGCGAAGGAGAGTAGGTAGTGGTGAATTTTCAATTCAAGTAATTTGCTTAAATTATTAAGTAGTGAGATGGGTTGAAAATTGGCCGCCATCAGGGATGAGCCTGATTTTTTAATGGGGATGACTATGGCAGTTTTCCAAGACTCCGGTATGTGACCAGCATTTATTATGTGGTTTAGCAGGGTCATGATGTAAAGTCGATTAGAAGGGTTGAGGTTTTTGAAAAGCACATGTGGAATTTTGTCCAAGCCGGTTGAGTTTTTATTGCTACGAGAAGATATCATTTGGTTAAATTCCTGCGGTTGTAAAAAGAAGTTTGTATCGGTGGGTTGAGATGCTCTATTGTCATTATTAAATTCAGTTATGAAGGGAGTGAATGAGAAAATTAGTTCATGGGATGTATAGCGGTTGACCACTTCCTCAAACTCGGAGTTGCCTAGGCTATCATTTTGTCTATGCACTTGGGAGAAGTGTTCCGCTAAATAGTTTGCTATTTCAGAATCAGAGTACAGAGTATTATTTCGAGGACCAATTAGTCTGTCTATTGAGGTTTGTATTTTTCGTCCTGTAAGGCGATTTATGTTTTTGTAAAGATTACGATCGGGTCTGACACTATTTAAAGTGGAGATGTAGTTCTGATCAACGAAAGCATTTGACTGCTGGTTAATGAGGGTAGACAATAATTGAACCCGTGCTTTCAGGAGGGGACAAAATCTTCGAAATAGTTTTCGGCAGAGCTTTTTTTTTAATGAGATGAGCTTGAGAGTGAGATATGGGAGTGGTTTACCTACGAAGGAGTGTGGCATCCTTGGTATTAGAATACAGGGCTTGCTGTAAGATCCCTTCCATCTTACTAGCTGCTTCTTCAATTTCGTTAGGATCCAAGTTATTCGTATCTGTGATGGGAAGCGTTTGAAACATATCGCCAACGGTTTTGTTGACCTTTCTCCAGTTAGTTATGGACTGGGTTGAGAGATTGAAGCGGATTTAAGAAGCCAACGTCAATTATCGAGTGGATGGAGGCATGATCCGAGGGGAAGAAGTGCGACACAGTAGGGGGAGATACAGAGCGTAGGATCTCAGATTTTAAGAAGAAGTCGATAGTTGATTGAGTGGAGCTGGAGCAATGAGTAGGTTCGTAGGGGAGTCGATATAGACGTAGGGGTGGAGAGGTAGGAAGGCAAGCAATTGTTTGCCAAATTTATTGCAAGCGGTGTCGTTGAAGGCGGTATGACGGGCATTCCAGTCGCCTCCGATGATGAATGAGTGGGGGTGGGATTGACGGAATATTTCATCGAAGTCTGAAGATGGGAAGTTAGGGTACCCCTTGGGTTGTAAATAGATGGCTACTAGAACCAAGACTTCATTGTTGTCACAGAGCAGTTTGACAGCAGTGTATTCGACACAGGAGATGTTGCCAAATTTGACTTCACTGAATTGGAATCTTTTATGAATAAGGATACCGGTACCTCCTTTTGCACCGTCAATTCGAGGAGTTGAAACAAGTTGGTAATTAGGAATAGAAATTCAAGAGTTGGGTTTGAGCCAAGTTTCACAAAGAAGGAGGACGTCTGGAGAAAACTCCTTCACTAGCAGTCGGAGGTGATGCCTCCGTATGTTTGACGAAATGGAATCTGCATTGAGGGCAACTACACTTAACTTAGGCATTTTGGGATAACATATGTGAGGTTATAAGAGAAAGTATATGACCTTTTTTTTCGAAGTTACTTGATCCATTAAGCGTCGGTAAGAGGGCATGCAACTCTCGGATGTACCCCATGATGTCGAGTCCTAGGTTTGTTCCTGGTTGTGATGAGGGTGCGTTGTTTACTCTGGCAATTTCCGCATAGGATTTAGATTTCGTTGTTGTAGTAACTGCTGCTGTTGGTTGCGTAAGTTGGCCAGTGTTGTTTTTGATTGGAGGCACTCTCTGCTTCAGTAAACGGAGCTTGTGCGGGCATTTTGTGTAGTTTGCAGGGTGTGGCCCACCACAATTGCAGCATTCAACTGACAATTCCTTTACCGAAATGGAGCCATCCGGATTTTCCGTATGTATACGTTCTGGGTCCTCACCCGGTGGCTTGACTTTGCATTGGTTCGGTTCATGCTCCTGCGCACATTTTACGCATCGTCTTGGGAGATGACACGAAGATGAGAGATGACCTGACTGCTGACAGCGCTTGCAGTGGAGAAGCTCCTGCTTGTGAGGTACCTCTATGCCAATTTTATGAGTGAAGAGGTATTTAATTTTTTTTAGATTACTAATGTCTTCGTCTGGTGCCAGTTGGATGATCCGTAGGTTGAAAATGTTGTTGGATCTCATGTGAGGGGTTTGATAATAGTCGACTTTGGATGTTTTCAGGTTGGGACTTAATCTGGACAATTCCGCGCTTAATTCTTCGTTAGTCCAAGCAGGGTCGATGTGGCGTATTATGAATGTTTTCGGCTTGAGATCTGACCTTAGGAAGGTGAAGAAGTCCATCTTATTCAGAATAAGCACTTTTTCGGCAAGAGCGTGGTCTTTGAGAGAAGAAAGAGATACGGAAACGTTGTCACCTCTAGATCTGGTGGTAAAATTCCGGTGCCCCAAAGCGTTCTCCAGAAGCTGGATAACTTTTTTAATATTGTTGACCTTTTTTATGTTGATTGGCGGGGGCCTCTCGTTCTTCGGAGCTCCTCCTTTGAAAGTGCCATCATTCGTTTGAGCTTTCGGTTCATGGGTTGTTTTTAAGCTAGAGATTGTTGGTGTTGCCTTGGCAGCTGGAGCTGGTAGCTGAGCAGGTTGATCTTCCATGTCAGACTCATCTGATAAATCAGTAATGTTTGAGTTGTTTTCCAGTTCGGCGATCTTGATTTGATCCAGGGCCTGCTGCAGTCTTTGGTCAGGTGAAATTGACGTCATATTTTCGGGGATAGAGCTTAAATAAATTGGTAGCATCGAATTCCTATTAGGGGGGCTCCCATTGAGTCCTTGCATTAACGTAATATACGAGACTTCGATTCATTTCGATCATCAGTGCGAAATAACCGGATTTTCCTGAGGTTGTGAGGGTTGACGTTACGAGGAATATCCTGAAGTAGTGCTGGGCAGTTAACATTCAATAGTTTGTACGAATATATTTCGTTCCAATCACATAACTTACTGAGAGGGTGCAATCCGATCAGAAGTGGTCTTTCGGTGGTTTTCCTGCTTGTAATCACCGTCGAACACGAAACGATTCGAACCCATCACTTGGTTAGATCTTATTTATTTATTTATTTATTTATTATTAACAAGTAATTCAAAATTACATATTGTGACGCATATGACAATCCGTACTAGAATATTCTAGAGAGTCCGAAACAGAGTACTAGAATATTCTATAAAGTAATGGAAAACTGGAGACTAGGAACAGTAGAACATTCAAGGCAATGGAGCGGACGGAAACGAAACGCTGAAACGGTATAAATACGCCGCACACAGAGCATAGTGATGAGTAAGAAGTTAGAGATAAGTAAGACAGTGAAGCAAGCGATACGTCTCGAGTGAGAAGTAAGCAGTAAAAGACGCGATAAGTACGGAAGCGATAAGTAAAGAAATCATTAAGTGTACGGTATAAGTAACCGTTGTATTACGGACTAATAAAGTGTTATATTAATTCAAAATCGATTTAACGGCTCTTATTTATTTTAAAATAATTAATCCAGCGAACACCAAGCTCGCTACAATTGGTGTCAGAAGTGGGATTAATTATTGTTTAAGTGAATAAGTGTGTGAAAGTGTATTGTGACGATGGCAGATCGACATTCGGAGACGAGTTCGCAACCGTTGGACATTTCGGAGATGTTCAGGATTATGATGGCAAAATTGGACGCGCAAGCTATCGATATTAACTCAAAATTGGACGGGCGAGCTGCAAAATTGGATGCGCGAACTGCTAAATTGGATGCGTGGGCTGCAGACGTTAATTCAAAATTGGATGCGCAAGCTGCAAAATTGGATGCGCGAGCTGTAAAATTAGACGCGCGAGCTGCAGAGGTTAATGCAAAATTGGATGCCCAAAGGCGGTGTATGAAAGAATTCTGGGACTCGGAAGCGGAAGAAGCTGAGGATGAGGAGGAATTGGAGCCACATGAAATGAAGAAACTCAGGAAGAGCAAAGCTATGGCCGACAGCAGTGAGGAAGAGGAGGAAAATGACGATGATGTGTTACGTGAAGAACTGAAGGATTTCATCGATGATAACCCGATTGAAGAGGACGGCAGTGATGATGAAGACACTGATGCTTCAGGCCGTTCCCTGAAACGGATTTACAATGATGATGACGAGTTGGACGACCGACTGGAAGACGACGACTGTGACCTTATTGAAGAAAATCTTCGTTTGAAAGTCGAAGGCAGAAAGCGTTCCAAGCGTCTGTGTCGTACACAGGGCGAAGAAAGTGATGGAGAGGAAGACGACGACTGTGATCTTATTGAAGAGAATCTTGGTTTGAGAGCCGAAGGCAGAAAGCGTTCCAAGTGTCTGCGTCGTACACAGGATAAGGAAAGTGATGGAGAGGAAACGCACATCGATGAAGGTTCTGCACGTGAGGCTATAGACGAACAGCTATTCGACGACGAAGACGATGTTGAACGCCGCTCTGAACGTAGTCACAGGGAAACTGAGCCGGCAAAACATTTCAATGATGAATTGGGAAGGGGTCACTTTACTGATTTGGACAAAGAAATCCGTAAAACAGATATTCCAGAGCGAATGCAATTGCGCGAAGTTCCGGTTACGCCTGTTCCAGAGGGACCCAATGAACTACAAGATGAAGCTGAATGGATTTACAAACATGCGTTTTGTAAATCAACTGTTTCCGACCAAGAAAGATCAACGGATGTTGGAGGTCGAGACCGCTATTGTAATCCACCTCATACGGGGGGAAAGATCAAGCAAGCCCTAGATTGTAGGCGTAATCAACAGCTAGAGGTGCCGTTCATTACGTTCTATAGAGAAGAACACGTGAAACCAGAATTAACGTGCGACGATCTATGGAAAGTCTATTACTACGACGCACGATGGTGTTTACTGTCAGCTCCAAAGAACAAACCGCTCCAGTTATTTGAAAAGATGCGGAACTACCAGTTGGATACGGTTATGAAATCGACAGATGCTCCAATACCAGATGATATGCGTGTAATTAAAGATGAAGATATGTCGCTAATTCTGGAATACAAAGAAAAGAACGAGCGGCCAACTTGGAACAATATTTCCGACAAGAGTGGAACATTTAAGGCATATTGGGCACAATGGAATTCCTTGCTAGTGGAAGATGGTATTCTTAAGCGTAAATGGGAAGCCGCGGACGGAAAATCCCATCGAATGCAAATTCTAGTCCCACCATCAAAAGTGAAAGATGTTCTAACAGAAATGCACGACAGGGCCGCCGGTGGACATTTGGGAGTTAATAAGACACTTTCAAAATTACGATCTCGTTTCTACTGGCTTCACATGAGAGATGACGTCGAGTCTTGGTGTAGGAAGTGCACAACTTGCACTGCGACCAAGGGACCAACGGCAAAACCAAGAAGCGCTATGAAGCAGTACAACGTGGGTGCCCCTTTCGAACGAATTGCGATTGATATCTCAGGACCATTCCCAAAAACAAACGACAACAACAAATACATGTTAGTTATCATGGATTACTTCAGCAAGTGGGTAGAAGTCCTTCCAATTGCAAACCAAGAAGCAACAACCGTCATTGAGCAGCTAATCAATAATTGGATCAGCAGATATGGAGTTCCCTGTGAGCTTCATTCTGATCAAGGCCGAAATTTCGAATCACAGATATTTCAAGGCATCTGTGCGGCACTGGGCGTAAGGAAAACCAGGACCACACCCTTACATCCGCAGTCAGACGGAATGGTCGAAAGGTTCAACCGAACAATGAAAGAATATTTATCGAAGGTCGTTAGTGATCACCAAAGAGATTGGGACAAATATGTACAAACCTTTCTCATGAGCTATAGATCGGCTAATCACGATACGACGGGCCATTCTCCAGCAAAAATTATATTTGGACGGGAGATACGATTACCAGCCGATCTGCGATTCGGAATACCTCCAGACGCCATAGACAAGACCGAAGACTACGTAGCCGAATGGAGAAATCGCCTCGATGAGATTCATCATTTGGTTCGAAAGCAAATCAAGGTATCCAGTGACAGGATGAAAACAAGGTACGACGTTCGAGCCAACGCATCCGGATTTAATGCAGGCGATAACGTGTGGCTTTATAACCCTCATCGGCAAAAAGGAAGGTCTCCGAAGTTGCAGCAACATTGGGAAGGACCGTATAAGATTCTCACAAGAATTAACGACGTTGTCTATAGGATTCAGCGACGACCGAACGCCAAGATGAAAGTGGTACACCGTGACCGACTGGCGCCTTTTGTTAACCCAGGAGACCAGTGAACTTAGTTCGGGACGAACTAATCTAGGCGGAGGGTAGTGTGACGCATATGACAATCCGTACTAGAATATTCTAGAGAGTCCGAAACAGAGTACTAGAATATTCTATAAAGTAATGGAAAACTGGATACTAGGAACAGTAGAACATTCAAGGCAATGGAACGGACGGAAACGAAACGCTGAAACGGTATAAATACGCCGCACACAGAGCATAGTGATGAGTAAGAAGTTAGAGATAAGTAAGACAGTGAAGCAAGCGATACGTCTCGAGTGAGAAGTAAGCAGTAAAAGACGCGATAAGTACGGAAGCGATAAGTAAAGAAATCATTAAGTGTACGGTATAAGTAACCGTTGTATTACGGACTAATAAAGTGTTATATTAATTCAAAATCGATTTAACGGCTCTTATTTATTTTAAAATTATTAATCCAGCGAACCCTAAGCTCGCTACAATATCAATAAATTAACATAATGAGCCTACTAGCTGAAACTATTGACTCTGTACTTTTAAATTATAATTTGATTTTTAGAATTTTCATAAACTTATCTATATTTTCTATGCTGTCTGGGGTAGGATCTTCGAGAAGTTTATAAGTATCTATATTACGAAATAGACGGTCTCTTAAAGGCTTTAGGTGAGGACAGTCTTTTAGTATATGAATTACTGTAAGTGTTTTGTTGCATTTTTGACAGATTGGGGATGTATCTCTGTTGAGCAGGTAAAGATGGGTAGCGGACGTACGACCTATTCGCAATCTCACGAAGTTTGTGATTTTAGATTTACTTAAATTCGTTGGATAGAGGGGGTGATATTTGAATAGGTTTACGTTTTTATAGGTGTGGTGATAAGTATCCCAATTCATTCGAATTGTATTTTTTAGTTTGTTTTGGATGGTTGCTAGTAGATCGACTCTTGTATAGATGTTTAATTTATGAACTGGAGCTCTTCTAGCTGAGTTAGCTGCACAGTCTGCAATTTCATTACCGCTGATGGGGGAGAATCCACATTAGTTTTATTTTATTATAATATTTGATGATATTGTTTCGAACACTGGAAATGATATCGTTGGTATAGTTGGTGTTCCCTAATGAATTGCGTACTGACAAGCTGTCGGTGCAGATGAGATATTTTTCCCTGTGCTTGGTGGCAATTATTACTGCTTGTTGGTTGGCGAAGGCTTCCGCCGTAAAAATGGAGCAAAATTCAGGTAACAGTCCGATTTTCTTTACATCACCTTCTTCAAATGTAACAGCGAAAGATGTATCGGTTGTTTTTGATCCATCTGTATACAGAAATCTTTATCCATCGGATTTATATTTCGAAGCGATTGACCTAAATAGTGCACTGTATGTTTCCTTGTTTGTGTCCGTTTTTTTAAATGTTATGAATGTGGTTATAATTTTATTATTTATTGGCCTGTAGGAACCCGGAAGTTCATGACCTCACCGACTCGACTCCGCCATCGTTCCCTGTCCTGTGCGCTCTCCTTCCATGCGTGACCATTCGATTCGACCTCCTCAAGGTCAAACCTAACATTGTCCTCCCATCTCCGTCGCGGCCGTCCGGCCGGTCACTTTCCCGTTGGTCTACCGTCAAGAATTCTACACACGGTCCTATCGTTGACCATTCGCGCCACGTGTCCGGCCCATCTTAATCTTCGCGACTTGATTATTCTCACTATTGTAGG
This sequence comes from Microdon myrmicae, assembly GCA_963931805.1. Lineage (NCBI taxonomy): Eukaryota > Metazoa > Arthropoda > Insecta > Diptera > Syrphidae > Microdon > Microdon myrmicae. The sequence continues at coordinate 51,795,205 of OZ007497.1, read as the reverse complement.
TTTGCGATATAGCTCTTCCAATTCGTGGTTGTGGAGTTTCCTCCATTGTCCTGCCTCTTCGTCATATTTACCTTCAAAAATACCCCTCAAAACTTTAGTCTCGAATACGCGGAATTTGTTTTTTTCCCGTTTTGTGAGAGCCCATGTTTCGCATCCATACAGAATGCAGTCTTTTGTTAATTTCCTTCGACATTTCGTTACTGGCCGTCAGTGTCGTACCCAGGTATTTAAATTCTTTAAGTTTTTCAAATATCTTGCCCCTAACGTTTATGTGAGGTACACCTGCTCTCGCCGTAATCATGTATTTTGTTTTGTCTTTATTTATTTCTAGGCCCACCCCTTCTGCCGCTTGCATGATGATTTCACAGTTTTTACTAACAATTTCTAGATTATCGCCCAAAACGGCGATGTCATCCGCATATGCGAGCACTTGTGTGACCCCGTTCAAGGATGATCCGGCCATGTTGTCGTCTTGTAACTTTCTGATGACATACTCGAGCACAAGGTTAAAAAGACACGGTGATAGGCCATCTCCCTGCTTTAGTCCGTCCCGGATTTCAAATGGTTCTGAGAGGTGGTTTTCTATTCTAACTCGCCCTTTGTTTTCGTTCATGCAAATTTGAATGAGGGCGGCATATTTTTTTGGGACTCCCAGCTCAACTACAATATGGTAGAGTCTTTGCCTTACGACTGAATCGTAGGCTTTTTTGAAGTCAACGAACAGTTGGTGAACCGTCTCCCCGTATTCCCACTTCTTTTCCAGCAGTTGTCTTATTGTGAACATTTGGTCGCTTGTTGACCGGTACCTACGGAATCCGCATTGGTAGTCACCCAATATGTCTTCTGCGTACGGTGTGTTTCTCGCCAGAATTTATTTGTCATTTGTTTATACTTTGTATGTGGTTGGGAGCAATGATATTCCTCTGCAGTTTTCGCAGTCAGATCTGTCGCCTTTTTTGAAAATGGGAACGACTATTGGGGTTTTCCATTCTTCCGGAATGACTTCCTTGTCCCATATTGTTTTAATCAGTTGGTGGATCATTCGAGCGGTTGCCCCTCCTCCATGCTTCACAAGCTCTGTCGGTATGCAATCGACTCCGGGAGCCTTGTTGTTTTCCAATCGATTTATTGCGTCTACAACTTCGGGGAAAGAGGGCTCTGGGATCTGAGGCTCGGCTGTATGTTCGTCTGGTGCGTTTATTTGTGGTTGATGGGTGCGCACATTGAGCATGTTTTCAAAGTACTGCTTCCATCTTGTCACGATATTTTTTGTTTCTTTCACCAGACAGCCGTTTGTGTCTCGGATTATTTTGGCTCTCCCTCGGTAGCCATTTCTCTTTGAATTTATGCCGGCATACAACCTCTGCTGCTCTTTGCTCTGGCATTTTCTATGATTTTTTCGATCCGAGTCTTCTCCCATTCGCATTTGTGCGTTTGAAAAGTCTGGTTGTCTCTTTCCGAATTGTCGCGTATCTTACTGCGTTGACTTCATCATATGCTTCTAAGTGGATCATTCTGAGGCGTTTATGTTGTTCGATCTTTGCCCCGCACTCATCGTCAAACCAAGGTTTGGACTTAGTTGTTTTCTTAAATCCTAATACCTTTTGGGCTGTTTGTTTGATTGCCTCTCTGATCGACGCCCATTTAGTGTCCACAATATTAGCTTTCTCTTCCTCACTACTGTCATTCTCTAGGATGCTAAATCTATTCGTTAGTTCCTCTTGATATTCAGCCCTTTTGGGTAGGTCTTTTAGTTTATCAACCTCGAACTTTTTGCTCGTCTCCCGTGACTGTCCACGTGGGTTTGTTGCGAGCCGACTTCTAATTTTTCCCATCACTAGGAGGTGATCGGAGTCGCAATCTGCTCCTCTATATGATCTTACGTCAAGGATATTCGAGTGGTGTCTTTTGTCTATGAGGAAGTGGTCTATTTAATTACGCGTTACGCCGTCGGGTGATATCCATGTGGCTTTATGGATTTGTTGTGCTTGTGTTGTGTTCTGTAGGGGTTAGTTTCAGGACGCGAGTCTCCTGATCCTTAAAAGGACAAGGCGATCTCTTAAAACAGACCGCTCCTGAAATCCTGTCCTACAAGGGGTCGTTAACCGTGCTTCCTCTGATCCAGAGGGAAGAGTAACGTCCTTTTGGTTTGGCCTTCGTCTTTAGTCTTCACTTGGTCTTCCGTGGGGGGCAGGTGATACTTAGCTATCCATTTGTTGGGTAAAAATGAAAGCACGTCTTGTTTCCTTTGGAATGTGGTTTTTATTATTTTCTCAAAGATTATCCTGGGGTACTTCCTCCAGGGACTGTACACGAATTTAGACTGCGGCCCGGAGATCACGAAACCATTCCTTTATAAAGGAAAAGGAATCGAAAATTGTATCTCAAAGATACACATTTTCGTGCAACAATCTCGATCTTTTGGATATTTCGTGCGAGATGTTGTGTTTACACAAGATAAGAAATCAATTCCTTGAATTCTTACGAAACCATTACGCAGATGTGTGAATGTATCTGCTTTTGAGTTTTTGTTTGTTTAACTCAATGGAATTTTTAGGATAGAGATAACAATCTCTGAATTTTGGATTTTGGATTAAACTTCGCCGTGGGGGCAAATGTTATGCGATAAACGAATTTTGATTCGTTTATTGCGAATTTTGGATAATGTTTGGGTTTTTTTTCAGGTTTTGATAGGATTTTGGATTAGGAATGGGGAAAAAGATGGTAGGGCTTTTTGGAGCACTACATCCTCCCCTCCTTGAAAAAAAGAAAATTGATCTTTATGAGATTAATTTTCTGGAAAATGGTGTGATTGGGAATAAGGATGATAGTTATCGTGATTCCGTTACATATGCCTGATATTTTCTAACATAGTAGCTTTATGTATACAATATTTATTATAAGTGTGTAATTTTTGTTCTTTGTTTTTTTTCTTAATATTTATGTATTCGTATTTATGGTCGTGTATCCAAGTTTCCACAATGGTTATTTATATAATAAAAATATTTTCTTTTGAAATTTTGTACAAATATAATTTTGTTTTTAAGGTTTGAATTTTCTTAGTATAGGTGTGTTTAACAGTAATTGTTGGTTATCCAAAATAAAGTTTTCTTATATAAAGTATTTTATTTTGAGTTAAGGGTATATTCATTTAGTTTGGTTTTGGTTATATGTACAATAGACATTTGGTTTTAAAATTTCATATAATTTGTTTTTTTTTCATGTTGATTAAACATTGTATTAGAAGGAAACCTTTGATTCTAAAAATTTTCGTTTTGATTTAAAGTAAATATTTTCTTATTTTCTGCGTGTAAGGTTAATTGTAGAATGTTTTATAATTACATAAGTATTTGAATTCATTATATTAAATTTAACTTTGGGTGATTTTTTTGTTTTTATTTTTATAAAGTACTATTTGTAAAAAGATACATAGATAAGTAAGGTTTTTATGGTTTATTCTTACAATTTGTATATTACATAGAATTTTCATTGTTTATATACTCGTATAAATTTTCATTATTTACATATATTACTTTTGTTCTTTTTTTTTTCATTGTCCTTATTAGTCGGGCGTTTATTTATTTATATAATTTTTTCCATGTATTTGGACGTACAATTTAATTCTATAACTTTTCCTTTTTGTTTTTTGTTATATAAAAATTTTATTACAATTTATTCATTACAAAATGTTTTGTACTTATATAAATTCTTATTTTAACATTATTTCGTATTGTAAGTTTTGTTTTATTTATTATTACAAAAATGTTTGTTTGTTTATTTATTTAAGTTAGTGATGGTTGATTAAAATATTTGTATAATACATTTTTCGATAGTCAATATTTGTTTATAGTATAGTTTTGAAACTTCTATTTTTGAAACATATGAGTTATGTGGAGATTTAATTTCTTGTTATATTTTATTTGTTATCTCCTGAATTTATAAATTTTCTTTGTTTATTCTATCTATCTATTTTGTTTTTGAACAATAATTTGTTAAGAGGTGAATTTAACATTATTAGTTGTATATATATTTTTCTTTATAGATATATTTTTTGTTTTGTTTGTTTATTTCGGTTATTTAAAATATTGTATAATATTTACAAGATTATTTATTCGTGTAACAGTATTTGAAAAGAAAAATTTTGCAGGCAAATTTTAAATACATTATCGTGGTATTTTGGTACAGTGTTAGTTTATAATTTTTTTTTTTGTGTTTACTATACGTGTATGCATTTATTTATTTCTCTTTTTTCTTTTTTAAGGTTATCTATACATATATACATTTTTTTTCAACTTTTATTTTTCTTTGGAGTTTCTTATTCGTGATTGCCTAGTCCACAAATAGTTTTATATTATTGTTGTGGACTATTCGAGTTCCTTTTCCTATTTTGAGGATTGAATTTTCTTCGGATAGGATCTTTACAATTTCATAGGGGCCTTTCCACAGGGAGGTTAGTTTGTTAGGTCTTGAGTGATTCTTTAATAGAACCTTGTCGCCAACATTAAATTTCTTACGGCCTACTTTTTGGTCGTAGTATACCTTAGATTTTTGTTTTTTCTCTATCAGTATTCCCTTGGCTGTACGATAACCATGTTGTAATCGCATTTTTAATTCGTTTGCGTAATGGTCGTAGTTATAAGAGCTTTCGGGGTTTTGTCTGAGAGAACTGGGTATTTCGGCTGGGAAACCATATAGTAATTCATGCGGCGTGTAGCCTGTATTACTGTGGGGTGTAGTATTGTACACAAACATTGCGTAAGGTATCCAGGTGTCCCAAGTGAGAGGATCCTGGTTTACATAGTGGCGGAGGTATTCCACCAGAGTTCTATGGCTCCGTTCTAGTGCTCCATTCGTTTGTGGATGGTAGGGTGCTGTGTTTAGTTTTCTCATTTTAAGTAAGGAACAAATGTCCTTAAAAAGTGCGCTGAGAAAATTTGCACCTCGGTCAGTTAATAGAGAAGATGGTATGCCGTGCTGGCAGACGATATTTTCAACGAAAATTCTGGCCACGTCCTTGGTTTCGGCGCTGGCCAGTGCGTAAGCTCCTGAAAATTTAGTCAAATCGTCTTGAAACGTTAGTAGGTATTTATTTCCATTATAGCTGACTGGTAATGGTCCTACTATATCTAAAGCAATTCTTTCGAAAGGTTTTGAGCTTGTTGTGGTTATCTTCATAGGAATTCTAGGATTCCTTCCACTTTTGTTTATCTGGCAGGAAGCACATTTTCGAATATACGCCGCGACGTCAGCGGTCATTGTGCGCCAGTAATATTTTTGCTTCAATCTATTGATTGTTCGGGTGGCTCCTTGGTGTCCTCCGAAAGGTGAGTTGTGGTATTCCGCGAGTAACTTTTGTATTTCGTTAGGATCTGTTAGAAGCTTCTTTTTATTGGAGAAAACGTACATTGTCACGTGAGCAAAAGTTTCTTTTAGCAAGTTATTAAGTGTTACTTTTGATTCGTTTTCTATGAAGGGGACTAAAATTCCAATGGAATTGAAATTCCGGTCTTTGCAAATCTTCTTCAGATCAATAAGGGAACTCTTAGCGGTTTTCTGGTCGCTTAGGTTTCTGAAAGGCAATGGCAACGTGATGGCGCATAACCCATCTTGCTCATGAAACGTAATTTTACCTACGTCTGGCTTGGTGAAGTTTGGGATTCTTCCTGCCAGGTTTTCTTCCTCAGCAGAGTCTATCAATGGGAGGATTATGATACGTAGTCCAAGTTTTTTCTTGGTATAGATGGACCCTGTTTGTTCTTGCCATACAAGATTGGTAGTATCTTTGTATGATTGTGCAGCCACATCTTCTTCGAGTTTGGCTTTACTTCGTGTGGTGACGAGGATATAATTTTTAATGGGATCGACTGGGATAGTCGTTGTTATACGGCTGAGAGCATCAGCATTTGCATTTTGCTTTCCTTTTTTATGGACGATTGTGTACTCATACTCTTCGAGTAGAATTCTCCATCGCATAAGTCTGGATGTAGGATCTTTTCGTCCTATAAGCCACTGTAGAGAGCTATGGTCAGTGACTATAGTAAATTTTCGTCCGTAAACGTATGGTCGGAACTGGGCTAGTGCAAAAACGATTGCCAATAATTCCTTTTCGGATGTTGTATATCGAGTTTCTGCGTCGTTTAAAGTTCGGCTAGCGAAAGCAATAGGTTTATCTTGTCCTATTGTACCTTGAGATAGCACTGCTCCTAACGCAACATTGCTAGCATCCGTAGTTATTATAAACTCCCGGTTAAAGTCTGGATAAGCCAGTATTGGTGGGGTAATAACCTTTCTTTTTAGAGTTGTGAATGCCTCATCACAAAAGGCATCCCAATAAAATGGAACATTCTTCCTGAGTAATTTGCTTAAAGGTTTTGCCAGTTCGGCGAAATTAGGGATAAATTTTCTATAGTAGCCTACAAAACCGAGAAAAGATTTTACATCTTTTTGTTTCTTGGGCGTTGGAAACGTTTTCACCGCTTTAGTTTTTTCTGGATCTGGTTTTATACCTTCCTTTGAAATAACATGCCCTAAGTAGGTGAGCTCCTTCCTTATGAAGTGACACTTTTCTGGTTGTATTTTCAGATTGTGCCTTTGTAATCGCTCGAAAATTCTGGTAAGTCGGGAATTGTGATCGTTCAGATCGTATCCGTAAATTACAATATCATCTACATAGACGAAACATTCTATTCCTTGGAGACCCATGAGTACATTATTCATAAGCCTTTGGAATGTGGCGGGTGCGTTTTTAAGTCCGAAGGGCATTCGATTATATTCGTAATGTCCGAAGGGTGTGCTAAACGCTGTTTTTGCCTTGTCTCTACTGTCCATGCATATTTGGTGGAATCCATTTGCTAGATCTAAAGTGCTAAAATATTTAGCTTTTCCTAGCTGGTCCAAAATATCCGTAATATTGGGCAATGGATATGCATCTCCGACTGTTATTTTATTTAAGGCTCTAAAATCGACAACTACTCTCCACCGTTTTGTCCCATCAGGTCCTGCCTTCTTGGGTACTAGTAAGAGAGGGGAATTCCAAGGACTGAAACTTGGTTGTACCACGCCATCCTGAAGCATTTCGTTCACTTGTTTGTGGATTTCTTGCTTTGAGCTATCTGGGAGGCGATATGGTCTTATGTAAAGTGGGGGCTTTCCTTCTTCCGTGATGATCTGATGCTCTATGGCGTCAGTGTGTGTGAGATGGTCGCCCTCTAAGTAAAAGAGATCGTTAAATCTGCGGCAGATGTCTAGGATAGATATCCTTTCCTCCTGGTTACAATGACGCAACTCTAGGAGTGATTCTAGCCGTTCAAGCCTATTTTTTAGAAAGTTCTTAGTTTCATCCGCCTGTAACACATTGTAGTCATCCAGATCTTCCCATTCGACTTCTATGTCGTTGGTGCTTACTTCTTGATCGGTGTCTAATGTGTTCATTAATAATACCTTTATTTTGTTGTCCTGTGGTGTTGTCAAACTATTACCCAGATATATCCCTGGCATGATCTCGGATTTTTTAATAATCAGTTCTTGACTGGATTTTTCTTTAAAGGGAATCTCCATTATTTGTTGTGATCGTGGATGCAACTTTATGAGATCGATTTTGGCATTTCGTTTTAAATTTACTGGGGATATTGGAGTTTCAGGTTCATGTTTTCCCGAACTTAGTTTTTCAGTAGTTTCCTTAACTTTTTCGTTACCACAAACTTTATTTAAATGGGGAGAGGAAGATTCAAGGGTGGTTGGTTTCGTTGTGTTTGTCACAGCATCAGATCCGGCCCGTAGACAAACGGATTCGGATGTTGACTCACGAACGGTGTTATCCAATTTTTCAAGAATACCTGTATTATCCGTGGAAGATACCTCGTAAGGCGTGGCCTTCTGAATATTTTCCTTGACCTCATTTTTGTTCCGTAAAGGCTGCTCGAGTTCTACCATGGTTCTCTTCTTCACAGCGAATTTAAGGAATCCCTTTTCAAAGTTAATGTGGCACTGGTGCTTCGTAAGGAAATCGCTTCCCAGTATGCCATCGTGTTGGAAGTCTACGTTGCTTCCCACTACAAATAGATTATGCTTAAAGGGTATGGAGTGCCTATCAGTTCTGAATTCGAACTCCCCCAATACCTTTCCGCATGTGCTGACCGTTTTTCCAGCAATGGTGGATATAGTCACTGGGTCTGAATTTTCTACAGATTGTTCAATATAAAGATTATCTAATTTGATCAGGCTGATGTCGGCGCCTGTATCGATAAGGAAAGTCGAGTATTGTTTATCCGATGGATTAAATTTTACACGTATTACTGGCTCCTTAAATTCAGGGCAGAAAAATACGCGCATTTGAAAATTTACATCGGGATGGGGTGTATATCGGCGATTGTCTGAACTCGAGAAGGATTGCCGTTGCTCGCTGCCCGAGTGAGTTCGTTTCCCTGTTGTTGATTGGATACCCTGTTAATATTTTGATTTTGTCGGGTATTACGATTTTCAATGCGGGGCGAGTTTGTTATTGTCCTATTTTGAGATTGATTGGATTGGTTAAGATGAGTTTTAAAGGGATTACGACTCGTCGAATGTTGGTCCTGGTTTCGCATATGAGCTAACCTGGTTCTGCACTCTGCCTGAGTGTGATTATACTTTCGACAGTATGTGCATTGGAGACGTTCAGCCTCAGTCTTAATGCGTTGGGGGACGAAATTAGGAAAATTAGTGTTGCGATAGCAAGTCGCAGAAGTATGTCCCCTCTTGTTGCATGTTTGGCAAACAATTTGTTGGTTATTTCTCCTAAAATTGTTATTGGAAGTTAGCATTGAGTTATCGTTACCTAATCTTCGAGATTGTTCTAAAGCGTAGCTGATGGCTGCTTTTAAATTTGGGGCGTTGTGAGACTTCACCAAGATTCTGAGGCTGGAATTTCGTATCCCATCCTCAAACGTATTCAACGCGAGTCTCTGATTCTCAGCCAGAAGATAACTTCTGACTGCTGGCTCAGGTGAACTAGCGTATGTGGCGCTGTCCAATTCATGCAGGTGATGTGTGAGTCTATTTGAAAATTCTTTCACACCCTCCTTGCTATCTTGTTTTGTTGCCACTAAGTTATTTTGGGCAGCCGACCTAGAGATGAGAGCTTTAAATTCTCCCTCTAATTCTGAAACAAGATCTTCCCAGGTAGAAATGATTTTATGCCTGATACAATCACGCGCCGGTCCCTGCAATCTGGTTTTGACCACCCTTAGAATAAAGGACTTCTGATTGTCATCTTGTGCTTGTGAGAACAAAATGTCTCCACAAGAGACGAAACCCTCTAATTCGTCAGGATTACCGTTAAATATCGGCACGAGTCCCAGTATGTCACTTAATCCTATTGGTAAGTTCATTCTAGAACTCTGTTCGCGTGTTTCCATACGTACGGTTTCCGATATTTCGTCCTCGCGATTTTGTATGAGCTCGGGCTCAGGTCTCTGCGAACGCGTACCCGGTTTATTTTTGTCGCTCACTACATATTTGTGAAACAGACCTTCCCAAATGATGGTGAAAAGGGGTAGAGAACCAAGAGATGAGATCTTCATTATTGTTGGGTAATATGGCCAAGAGAAAAGACAAGACCAACGACAAGAGAAGTGTCTTCAAACTCAGTTAGTTTTGATTCTATTAGAAAGCCTTTGTTCTACTTAAGGTGAGAGAATCCACCCTTTCGCCCTATGGAAAAAGTGTCTAAACCTAAAATGGATTTTCGAAGAGCCACAGATGAGTCAAAGGAAAAGATTCAACCCAAAGAAAATTTTCCAAACAAGACGCTAAGGACAAGGACCAAGAATTTTGATTTGTTCGTTATTGTTTTAGCTTGTCACGTAAGAAAAATCTTCCCAAAAGAAAGTGTATGTATATATGCTTATGTGTATAATTAATTAAAATATATATCAAAAAAAATAAATAATAAAACCAAATTTGTAGTTAATTTTTGTGTGGGGTCTTTTATATTGTCCCCTTTTGAAGAATAAAATGTTGATATTTTGGGAAAAAGTTTTTCGAAAAAATGTGTATATGTATATATTCGTGAAGAAAGTTTTGAAAATTGTCAAAAATATGTGTTTTTTAAAAATGCGTTTAAGAAAGATCCGTCTATTAAGAAAAATGTATTTAAAATGTTTGCCTCTACTAGCCGAAAAGTAAGTGCGTACTTGTATATTGTATATGCTTGTGTGAGAGAAAAATTTCTTTTATTAATTATATTTATCACTTTGGGCTTTTTTATGCGTATACTCTTCTTGGAAAAATGAGAACAACTTTGCTTATTATTCTTAGAAAAACAAGTTAAATTTAAATGCACTTGCACAAATTATTAATAAGATTTATCCCAGTGTAAAAGAACAATTAAAATAAATATTCAATTTATTCTTGGCGTCCCCTTTTAGTTAACAATTCAAACATTTAAAAATTTACTTATTTGGGAGCCAATTACCAAGACAAAATGACAAAAATGACAAAACTGAATTTAATTTTAGTTCACTTTTTGTTTCAACTAAGTTACCTTTATATCACTTTTCACTTAACAAATAAATAAAAATTTAATACCTGTGTTTTCTGGATCTACTGCAGATTTGTAGGGTGTCCTGTCGTCACTGGATCTAGCTGCTTGGTCCTGGTGTTGTGCTCCTAGTTGTTTGTAGTCACTGTTGTACAGGGAAAAGACTTTTCCTCTTTTCCACTGGATTGTCGACGGGACTCGTGGCCGTCATACACTTAACACTTTGATTTTCTCTACAGCCGGTATCTAAGCCCCAGGCAACGCTTGTAAGTTTTACTTTGTTTAAAAAAAAGATTTTAAATGTCACTATGCATTCCGGTGTTCTAAGCCCCGGAAATACGCTTTAAAAAATCTCACTTTGCCGGTGTTCAACAGTCTTCGATATCCTCCTGAATCGCCTCGTTGCTTCAGCAGTTTTGCTCTTCTGCGGTAGGGGATTGTTGGATAATCCACGAGTCTTCTGTGGTAGGGGATTTTGGGTATCCCACCGCTGCCACCAAAATTTTTTGTTGTGTTCTGTAGGGGTTAGTTTCAGGACGCGAGTCTCCTGATCCTTAAAAGGACAAGGCGATCTCTTAAAACAGACCGCTCCTGAAATCCTGTCCTACAAGGGGTCGTTAACCGTGCTTCCTCTGATCCAGAGGGAAGAGTAACGTCCTTTTGGTTTGGCCTTCGTCTTTAGTCTTCACTTGGTCTTCCGTGGGGGGCAGGTGATACTTAGCTATCCATTTGTTGGGTAAAAATGAAAGCACGTCTTGTTTCCTTTGGAATGTGGTTTTTATTATTTTCTCAAAGATTATCCTGGGGTACTTCCTCCAGGGACTGTACACGAATTTAGACTGCGGCCCGGAGATCACGAAACCATTCCTTTATAAAGGAAAAGGAATCGAAAATTGTATCTCAAAGATACACATTTTCGTGCAACAATCTCGATCTTTTGGATATTTCGTGCGAGATGTTGTGTTTACACAAGATAAGAAATCAATTCCTTGAATTCTTACGAAACCATTACGCAGATGTGTGAATGTATCTGCTTTTGAGTTTTTGTTTGTTTAACTCAATGGAATTTTTAGGATAGAGATAACAATCTCTGAATTTTGGATTTTGGATTAAACTTCGCCGTGGGGGCAAATGTTATGCGATAAACGAATTTTGATTCGTTTATTGCGAATTTTGGATAATGTTTGGGTTTTTTTTCAGGTTTTGATAGGATTTTGGATTAGGAATGGGGAAAAAGATGGTAGGGCTTTTTGGAGCACTACACTTGAACATCGTGCTTTTCACTACCAGATCTTTTGACGCTGCGAACGTAATAATTCGAATACCATTATCATTTGAAACGTCATGTAGGCTTTCTTTGCCTATTGTTGGTGGGAAGATATCTTCCTTTCCAATTTTCGCATTGAAGCCGCCGAGGAGGATTTTAACATCGAATGATGAGATCCCATCAAATACATCCTCTAGGGTCTCGTAGAATGTGTCCTTCGCTTCTTCGTCCGTAGATTCTGTGTTGACGTGTACGTTTATAAATACATAATTGTACCATGGGCCCTGTATTTTTAGCACCGACATTCGGTCATTAATAAATTGCATATCTTTTACATGGGTCGTAATCTTCTTGCTTATGATGAAGCCGGTTCCGAGGTTATGTGTATCGGTACCTCCACACACCAGTGTAAATCCGTTGGTCTCGATTACTTGATGTGGGAGTCGGACTTCCTGAAGCGCGACGATGTCCATTTTATATTGTTTCGTGTTTTCTACGACCGTCTGTATCGCGCCTGGTTTATATAATGTTCGAACATTCCACGTGTCGACGCGTATATCCCGCTTTTTCCGTTTTTCCCTACGTTTTCTTTTTGCCGAGTCGGTGTTTTCTTGATGACTTGTTCCCTTATGGTAGTGTCGGCTCATCATACCTACGGCTACCGGGTTTTTTGTGTGATTGTTTTTTGTGTATTGATCATTCATTTCATTGGATCACTCTGGGGTTTCAAATGGTCGCCATATCAGAGCCCCGCTTTGATATGGTAAGGTCTGCTTACTGCTATGATTCGACCCGGTGTCAGAGAGGCGCCGTAATAATACAGCCGGTATACCCCTGGCTGCAAACTATCCAATGGGCACGGTGACGCGTAACACCCTGGATTAGGGGCGGTAGACCTTTGTGTGTTACTCCTCGCCAGCCTGTCTGACATGGGTGGTCCTACTGGAAGCGTATGCTTCCGTCAGCATAGCCTGAGTGATTCGTCGTAGTTTAAGCCCCCGCACCACATCAAGGTTTCTACCAAGCGGGGGCTCCCACGAATCTTGGGGTTTCAAATAGTCCGCCACATCAGAGCCCCGTTTTGATATGGTAAGGTTTGCTTACTGCTCTGATTCGACCCGGTGTCAGAGAGGCGCCGTTATAATACAACCGGTATACCCGTGGCTGCAAACCATCCAATGGGCACGGTGACGTATAACACCCTGGATTAGGGGTGGTAGATCTTTGTGTGTTGCTCCTCGCTAGCCTGCCTGACATGGGTGGCCCTACTAGAAACATATGCTTCCGTCAGCATAGCCTGAGTGATTCATTGTAGTTTAAGCCCCCGAACCATGACAAGGTTTCTACCAACCGGGGGATGTGGTTATAATAGCACTCTCATTTAGGAGCCATGACGGATAGGTTGAGGAAAACGTAAAAGTTTGTTTAAATCGTAATTCTAATTTGTCGACTTTATCTATTATCCTGGTAATTGCAGATGGAACTCGGTTGCGGTTTTTGTACCCTAGCGATAGTTTAATATCTTTGTCTATGATGGAGTTTCTCAAAAACTCTAGTTTAGCTATAAGTCTTGCGGATATCGTTTCTACTCGTGTTACGTGGTAACCTTCCCCATCCCCAGTATCCCACCGAGCGGGGAGATTAAATCTTAGTTAGGTTGTTCTGCCATTGAGGATATGCAGAGATAAGGGAAAGCTTGGACCCCACGAACCACATTTTGGATTAGCGTTCATTGCAAGCGAATGCCCGATCCTACTTTCGTTAGGTTGTGGATTCCGCGGAAACAGCTGCGGAGCGTTTCTCTTCGGAGAGGTGGAGAGAAGTAGTATTAGAGTCTGGTTCGGTGTGTAAATAAGAGGCGTCTAAGACCTGGTGGGCTCTGGTTAAGACGAAAAAAAAGAAGAAATTAAAATAAAAAAAAAAACCACGATACGGGAAGTTTTTCCAGTAAATGTATAGTAACGTAAACTAATTGTATTAATAAATAAATTTAAGGAAAACGTTTTGTATAAAAATAAATATAGAAAAAAGTGTTAACTATTTGTCGGAACGTTAATCGTTGCATGTTGGAACACATTACAAATAAATTGGACGTTGATGTATGTTGGAGGTGTCATCGTGTTTTACTGTTCGTGCTGGAGCTTGCGCAGGGTTGGAGCCGCAGGCTGGTTAATCGTTGCAGCTGTACCCAGGTAAACAGTGAATTTCTAATGTTCTGTTCACATGCAATTAAACGGCTGGTCGGTAATTGTTGTGTGTACTTGGTTGACAAAACGGGAAGGCTAACTTAGTGGAACCAAGACTGGCGAATGTGTCACAGTACGATCTGAAAGAATATAAATTTCAATTTTTGGTGTTTGTTCAAAAAGAGTAATTGCTATGAAAAAATTGAATTCAACAGAAAACGAAATACAAACCAGCAGTTGGATTGGTAACGTAGCCAATATATGTATATCATCATCATCATCGGCACTACAACCGGGGACCGGTCTTGGCCTTATTTAGCAAGTCCTAAGTCTTGTTAAATTTTCCATAATGATTTACTTTTTCTGGACAAGGTCATTAGTCTTGCGCCAGAGGCTCCCCGACGGGGAATCGAACCCCGGTCTCCCGGGTGACAGGCGGGTATACTAACCACTATACTATCGAGGAGCCCAATATATGTATATAATTTATTTAAATAAGGGCGCAGAAGTTGCACACGGAGAGGAATTAAGGAATAGTAATATTGAAGATCAATTTTGCGGGTCTGTTATAGACCGCGGACCCGAGGAACAGTAACAATTCCCTTCGTTTGGAAGAATTAATGGAATTAACTAATCACTAAGTATTACCACCCACCGATCATAACCTATGTATGTCCTGATCAAAGAGCATAACAACCACTGTTCGGCCAATTTGCAGATAATCCTGTTAGACAATTTTGTTTGTTCAAATTAAGACTGCTTCGAAGAAATTCAACAACACAGAATATACAACCCAAAGGGAATCTGATTTAGAATATACAACAGCTGACTGAAACAACTACATACTAATAACAACATATAACAAAACAGACCCCAACAACGTATAATATAGCAACTGGCGCAATCCCAACACCCCAAACATTTTGAAACAACCTTTTGTAACACTCGTTCCTCGATTGTTGGAAGACCTCCCTACAGTATCCTTCGAATTTCCTTCCGATCATGGGTCCGTCCACACCACTGTCCAAATCCCAGCCCTCGAACCATGTTACTCATTCAATCCGATCCCGAATTTCTCCAGGACAAACTGGAAAAGAGTCAATAGGGACATTGCTGCCAGTTTTACAGACTATACTTTGCCAGAGACTTCAAATCTACTCCCTGCTGAAATTGATCAAGCAGCCTTAAGAATAGAACAAATACTAAAAAATGCCCTCTTCAGCCACACACCTACATCCATCCCTCATAATCATCTAGGAAAACCTTTACCCAACATCCTTACAAAACTGTTACGCGTAAAAAAAACAGCTTAGACGAAAACTACATAGGAGTTACTCCCCTTTTATTAAAAATCAAATCCAACTCTTGACTACCCTGATAAATGGACAACTAAAACAATTTTCCGACCAGGCTTACACGTCTATACTTAAAAATATTAAACCCAATCGAGATTTATTCAAAAATATCAACAGACTAACGGGTCGAAAATACAAACCTTGAATCGATTATATTATCAACCGTACTAACAATCACCCAGTCCAATCAGATATTGACATAGCAAACTGTCTAGCTAATCACTTTTATCAAATCCATCAACAAAACGACTCCCTCTCAGTCTCCAATTTTCAAGATACTGTAAACGCCTACATCTCACGCACAATGATCCCATCCTTCATCCCTTTCATCGCGGAATTCAACGAAACAAACAAAGCGTCTCATCCTCTGGATAATGCGGCCTTCCTAACAGCAGACGAATTATCTGAATTTATAACATCACGCAATAACAAGAAGTCGACAGGCTTAGATGGAATTCCAAACCGTCTTTACAAAAGACTTCTCCCGTCAAATCAAGTCCCTATTCTCGTTCTTCTCAACCATATAATAAACGGATCACATTTCCCAGATAACTGGAAAACCACGGTTATAGTCCCTATCAGTAATTCCAGTCCTTCCAGCAACCCCAGCAACTATCGTCCGATTTCGTTATTAAACACATTAAGAAGATATTGGAATGCAAGATATATCGAAATCTCCTTTCATTTGCTAATGACAACGCTATTATCCCAAATTCCCAGTTTGGCTTTCGCTCACAACACTCCACCTGTCATGCTCTGTTAAAACTAACGCACGATGTCACAACTAATCTTCAAAACTAAAGCCCGACGGTCTGTATCTCTCTCGACATATCTAAAGCATTCGACTGTGTTTGGATCTCAGGACTGCTTTACAAGCTGCACTACATATTTGGATTAAACACCCATACTACCAAACTTCTTACTTCCTACCTCTCTGGTAGAAAATTCATGGTCAAAATAAATTCTTCTATCTCCCAATCGTATAATATAACCGCTGGGGTTCCGCAGGGTTGAATTCTTGGACCACTATTATACCTCCTTTATACTTCCGACATACCGCAGCCTTAATTACCCAATACCGTAATGTTGAATTACGCCGATGACACCATAGTCTACTCCAGCAGCAAGTTTGTAAAAGAGGCAAGAAACCGCATTAATAACTTCCTCCCAAATCTATCAACATACTTCAATAAATGGAAAATTCGGCTAAATCCTGATAAAACCCAACTTATAGTGTTTAAGGGTAAAAATGAGCACTGCACAAACAACACAAGGCGCACCCACAACAAAATTAGACTCAAACTAAATAACACCCAGATAAAACCTTCTAAAACTTTAAAATATCTGGGAATAACCTTTTCCAATGACCTTTCATTCTCCACCCACATTAAAAATACTTTACGTAAAGCCACAATACAACTGAATCTCTGTAGAAGAGTGATGTGGAAACCTAACGGTCTCTCTCACAAAGTCAAAGTGCTCATCTATAAACAAATAATCAGACCTACACTGACATATGCGTGTCCACTGTGGTATCATATAACACCAGCCCAAATGGAAAAGCTACGCAATTTCGAAAGGAAATGCTTCAGGCTGATCACTGGCCTCAACAGACAACCCAACTCTTACAAGTATTACAATAACAGCTTGCTATACAATGCCGCTAATATTGACCGTCTCGATAGACGTTTCCTAGAGCTGTCTATCAAATTTATTGAAAACCTCCCAAATAATCCCAACCCCATAATAACTTCACTACTACCAACTCCTCTAGATAACAGGGCTCACTATCTGAATTGTCTCCACACCAGAAGTCTCTTTACCTCTGGAAGATTGGTTAATGACTCCAACCAGGTAGTGTACAATAACACCGAGCTGGCACCCAATCAGTTCAAATACTGTAACATACAACCATTCTCCAACATTCTGCGTTTTAACGAACAACTGGAAAGTGTTACCGCACCTGAGGCCACTAACTGACCATATCCCACGCCAACCTACTTCCTTAACCATCAATCCCTATATTCCCCAATTCACATTACATATTTAACTTATTATAAAATAAATTAGGTTAAGCTAGCATTAGTTAGAGTTAAGTTAAGTATTAGATTAGATTAAATTAAAATATAAAAATCCTGGTTTTCTGACCTTTCCAGGAAAACTGTTAATATTAAAACCTATAATACTCGAATAGTTATTCACACATTCAGTTATGTTTGAAAAATGTGTAATGTATGCACGTAAACAGTTGTATCACTAGAATTATAAGTTAGCTGTAGTACTTAATGTAAACATTGATTATTGGTCAAATAAATACAGTATGCTAAAAAAAAAAAAAAAGATTGTTGGAAGACCAGCTTCTGCCAATCGATTTTTTATTGGAGTTGTTTTGAAAGCGAATATGGGGTTTCCAGCGGCTTGGGGATACGTGGGTTTTAGTATGTTTAGAGTTGTCTTGGGACAATTGCCATAGGTATACACTGGTGGAAAAAATAATAGAAACAAGCTTGTTGCTCAACATAAATCGTTAAGAAAAACTGGAATTGGGGAAAAATAAGAATTAAAAATATACTAATAGATTTGGTGCACTGGGATACATAAAAGAAATACTAAAATTTTAATAAAAAAAGCGAGAAATAGTAAAAAAAAATATTGATTCCGGTTTTCCTCGGATTTGGCTAAGAAAAATAGTAGAAAAAAATTAGTCTTTTCTTTATGTTTTGTGAAGAATTAATTTACAGTAAAAGTGTTTCATATGCTTGTTGTTGTTGTTGTTGAATAACGCATTTATTGTACCATAATTTAACAAATGTTGACTTAGGACTAAAATGCTAAATCCTATTTTACAATCTTTTCTTATTCTTAAAATAAATTACTGGCTCTACACGAGCACTCTAAATTACACGATACAATTTTGTGTAATGCCTTTCGGCGTTCAATAATATTTTTATATTTTTATATATTTCCTGTTAACCGAATATTTTAGGAAGAAGTTCTTTCTCTGTATTGTTTTTTTTTTTTAAGATAATAACATAAGATAAAAAAAAGTTTACAAAAAAAAAAAAATATATTAACAAAAATGTTAACATACAGAAATTTTAAAACGAAAAGGAATCTAAATGAAAAATGGAAATGAAAAAGAAGAATAAATAAATATGAAAAGGGAAATGAGGAATGGGAAGGGAAGGCGTAGCGTCTGAAGATTACTATATTTGGGGATATTAAATCCTTTCTTCATTGTCAATCCACCACCAGTTGGGATGGGATCGGTCATTTATAGATTTATCTCGATCGCCTCTGGCCATGCTGAAGCGCAAGTGAACTGCGGCATTTGATATATCACTGTTATAAAGAATCCGTTTGTCCCTGGCATCACGAAAAGCGTGGTAAATAATAGGGACTCCGTGCTTGTTTTGGGTAAGACCTTTTTTATCCAAGACAGGGAACGCTTCTGGTGGGATAAACCCATTTTGGAGTGTATTCTCCAGGTATATGTCATTGGGGTAGAATGCTCCCGAGATAAGATTATTATCGCTGCACTTTGCCCTTGCAGTGTGACCACGAATAATTTTGATAATGAAATTGTCTATCCTATTCAGACCTGATTTGTTATACAGTGTCTTATTAGGATAGTATATCCTGTGTTGAGCCTCGGGTGTTCTATGTAACCCGAGGCAGGAACGCAAGCACTACCTCTCGAACATGCGAAACTTTTCCATGTAGGATGGGGAAACGTTGAACCATACCGGGCAACCATACACTAATATTGGATGAATAAATGCTGAGTAGGAAATTATTTTAACTTTGTGATCTAGGAGACTATTTCGAAACAGACTTCTTGTCATTGCATATGCACTTTTAGCTGCAGAGAGGGCAGCTGCTATGTGCTTATCAAAGTATAGGTATTGGTCCATCCAGATACCAAGGTACCTGACAACAGTTTTCATTTGCAGCGGAAGATTATTGCTTCCTACAATGGAAACGTTTTTCCAATTATGCCTTGTATCTCTTGAAGCTGTAGAAAGAGGTGCTCTGAAAAGGATGGTTTCTGTTTTTTGGAAGTTAATTTTCAATATCCAATCGTCACAAAAGTGTTTGATTTTATTGAAGTCGTCTTGAAGAAGTGTGTTAATGGTATCGATTTCTGTACACCACAATATCGTCGGCATATGCAATAGCATGATTAAGAGACCCAACTAGATCACTAGTATAAATATTGAAGAGAATGGGAGAATACACGGCTCCCTGCTGTAAGCCATTTTTAATATGGAAAGTTATATTGGAGATTTTGTCCCCACATTTTACCACAAATTGTTTATCCATTATCATGTCGTAAATGATGTATAACAGATATTCAGGCAAACCTAGATTTGATAACTTATATACAAGTCCTTCTAACCATACGGTATCGAAGGCCTTTTCAAAGTCAACCAAACATACGCCTGTGCATTGTCGTTTTGCTATGTTCCACTGTATATCGGGAACAAGTTTTGTAGCTGCATGAACTGTCGTGCCCCGCTCTAAAGCCAAACTGGTTGTTCGGAATGATGTCGTTTTCATCACACCAGTTTATCAATGCCTTATTTATGATTTTCTCGAATATTTTGCTAATGTTTGGAACCTGACTAATCGAGCGAAGGTTAGCGGGATTGCTGGATGGGATGGACTACTGCTATTTTCCAACGTCTTGGAAAGTATGCATTATTTAGAGCGTTATTGAACAAGGTAGTGTACATTTTCACCGCTTCCGGAGGCAGATGTTTAAGAACAGTATTCGGAATACCATCTGTTCCAGAGGACTTCTTGTTTTTAATGGATCTAAGGATGTCCATGAGTTCATTCTTATTCACAAATATGTTTGTGTGCAAATTTCTAAGCGGCGCATCCGCTCTATTGTTTTCACTGAAGATGGTGAAACTTTTGTTTTCGGAATGCTAACTTTGCCGTTCATTGTGCAGCGAAATATGGTTTTGGATAGCTCTGTTTTCGATATCGAGGTTAGAATGAATGAATTCATTCACTTTGTGTACTGCCTCGAAACAGGCGCCAATGGAGCTCGCTTTCACTTGCGGATCCTCGACTACTATTAGTTCTTCGTTGGAGTTGATGTGTTCTGGGGTGAGTCCTGCATTCAGCAATATTTGCCAATTCTCGGGAGTCCTCGGGACTCGAAGGCAGGGAATGTCATTATGATCCTTTCTTCTAAATACTCTATTTATTTGCGGAAACATATTCCCACCACTGGTTTTAATGTAGAGAATTTTACGTTTCCATTCTTCATTAATTACTGATCTGTAGTTGTCACGGATCAGTTTTTGAACGTTTTTAATCAATGACTTAATTGTCTTTATTTCTTGGCTATAAGGATCGCTAAACTGTCTATAGAGCCGTTTGAGCTGGGAGAGCAGAGAGCTTTTTCGTCTATACAGGGCATCAATAGTTGAGTTTCTGTATCTATTAAAATTCTCCTCCATGTGAGCCGCTTTTGGAATGGAACGGTGCATTGTTTTGATGACAATGTTGTCCATCGTTGAGAGATAATGATCTATTTCCTCATTTCGAAGGTTTCTATTAGTCGGAGGATCTACGCCATTGGAGCGTAGTTCTCTTTTTAAAACGGCGCCGAGGCCGTAATGGTCACTATCATACCCGACTGTGCGAAGGCAATTTCGAGTATTTAGGTCCGTGCTTAATAATTGTAGTCTCTCGTCCATCATAAGTAAGCCCAGAAAGGAGTTTCCTCTTGGATAAGATGGTGTACTTGTAGCGTACAATTCTAATTTATATTCTGTTGCATTTGCATCCCACCAGTTGAATAGTGCATTACCTCTTGTGTTCGGTGTGATATCACCCCAAGCACTGTGTTTGGAGTTGAAATCTTCCCCCAGAACAAAATTATTGTTTTCCGAGTCTAACTGGATTACGAACAAAGGTATTGTGGGGGTATTAGGGTAGATGTGCCGACGTACGGCACGTATTCCTTATATCTCCCATCGATCCGTGGGAAGAATTTGTTCGAATAATCACGTCCGAAAAGAGTTGGTCGTAACCCCAGGTTTGTCGTATAGCCATTCGTCTCTCAAAATGCGGCATCGATTTATGTACATCTTTATTGAGGAATGTGTAATTGTAAACATTTATGGAACGCACGTCCACTTCCTGGTTGTACCGAATCCGATGCGCATATTGGACGACATCTCCTTCGAGTGGATAGATAAATAAACGATTGAAGTCTAATTCGAATAAGTGAGTTAAGACACCAAAGTAATCAATAAAAAAGATAACAGATAGCACTGCCAGCAAGCGTTTTAATTTATTGAAAATATTCACTAGTGCGAACATTCCGATGCGGTCACACAACACATAACTCTACAACTAAAATTCGGATGTCCGCGGACGAGCGTGTGCATGAGCATGCCCACGCGGCGGCAATTCGCGGCACCACCTCCCTTGATTAAACACGTTAATCGACTGACTTCAAAAGGGAAGAAATTGGATACAACCAAAAGAGAACATACTTCTGCTCTCTCATTGCCACGTCCTTCGATGTGTGGTAGGTTACATCGGTAATCTGATGATCGAAGAGAGCGGGACAATAAGAGAACAGAAACATGCTGTACGATTATCTTGGGGTGGATTTGGTTGTATGTGCATGAATCAATGTAGTTCTGAGCGGAACCCATTGACCTGATTCGGTAGTATGGTGGGTTCAGTGTACATTGATCCATACGAAGACAGAACTGAGAAAGAGAGGAGAATTAAGCTGATGATATTCACCTGCAAAAAGAGAACATTGATCTCCAGCGAATGAAGTGTCTGGAGAAAAGCCGAAGTAACGCTAGGGAAATATTATCACGTGATTCAATCGAATGTGGTGATAAATTTCCCAAGCGGATCTGCAATGATGCGACAACATCGTCCGGCTGGATTTGGTTGTCGCTAATCGACATGGACACGAGTTGCCGTATGGTAAAAAAGGTAAGCTAAACTCATTTATGCATTGTCTCCGTGGTACAATGAGTTTAGCTATGTGTCCTTGGTGGAAACATGCTTTGCAGGTGAACAGTTAAGTAGGAGAAATTGGGGTTGGTTTGAAACGCTGTTGGCGGTCAAATTAGGCGGAAATAGTGGGTTGGTTCTCCATGTATTTAGAGAACCCCCACAACCTAACAAGAAAAGTGAAAAGAAAGAATAAAAGTGAAGTAGAAAAAATACTACCTACATGCTTTGCAGGTGAACAGGTAAGTAGGGGGAAATGTGGTTGATTTGACGCGCTGAACGGCGGTCGAAATTAGGTAGGAAATGTTGGTTGGAATTGTGGGTTGTTTCTCATGTAGAATAGAGAAACCCCCCACAGTATCCAGTTCGCTGATAAATTGCGAACACTGAGGAGCTTCAGGTGCATACACGGATACCACGTATAGATGTCTTTGACTTTTCAAAGGTATATCTATAATGCAAGGTTCCAGCAGCTGAAATTTGTGTACAGCTGTGCTGTAAACGACCTTGTGATGAAGGCCTTTCTTAATTGAGACAGGAACTCCACCTCCTTGTGTGGCGTGTGGACGATCTCGTCTAATGACTTTATAGTTTTTGTAGCCCAATTTGTGCCTCTGGTTTAGCTTGGTTTCGCTAGCTAGAAGCACATCGGGGCATTCGGCTTCAAGCAGGTTACCTAGATTATCCCTTCTTGCCACGTGGATTAGTGAATTCACATTCACAGCAATAATTTTTAGTGTTAAATTAGTTGGATAGTTCATTGTGGTATGTTGGGTTGTCTGAGAACAAGGACGAATAAATAATATCTATTCGGGCCGCTTGTTCAGTCAGTTTTTTTTTTCAAATCCAGCAATCTTTCCTTGTATGGATAACAGGATTGCTCTTATGTCTGAATTCGCCTCTGGAGCGGGAGCTTTTATGACGTGGCGTGGAAGTTCCTCCGCCGTTGTATTAATTGGATTACTAGCCATTTGAGAAAATGATATGCTAGGTGCGGAAGATTTTGTGACATTACTTCCCTGTGCCGCGAAGTTTGAGTTTAATGGACTACCGGCAATTTGAGCGAATGATACACTAGGTGCAACGAAATTATTATAAAAACGAACCTTCATTCATTTCTCTTCTTCAAGTTGTTTTTTTTTAAATTCCAACTTGGCTTTTAGTTGTTGGAATTTCGGACACCCTCTAAAGTTGACCGTGTGACCTGTATTTTTGCACAGAACGCAAGATAGTTTGCTCCTATCCTGAACCTGTTCTTTACCTAAGGGGCATTCTCCTACGGTATGATTGTTTTGACACTTTACTCATCTAAATTCCATACTGCAGTTAGATGCAATGTGGCCGAATCGTTCGCACCGCATGCACTGCAACATACGGTCAGCTTTCCTTATTTTTTCCCGAATTATTGTTTGGTGGAAAATAACTTTAATATTCCTAAGTGCATCGACTTTGCTGTTGGGACTTAGGGAGACAATGAAGAACGGCAACTTGCGGTTGCGGCTTCGGGAGAGAGAAGTGGAGAATGGTTTCACATCAGTGAATTTTAAACTGTCAGTTTCGACAGTTTGTAGTTCCAAGAGGAGTTCAACTCCTTTAAGTAACATGGAGATAGTTTTCTCCGATTTAGGTGTGTACGTGAAGTACTCGCTACTTGCTTCCCTTAGAGCAGATTTAATTTTATGATAGTCATGTAAACTATCACATACAAACTTATTTTATTGTTACTTAAATTGTTCGTTTTGAAATTTCTGCATGTTAACTTACCCAATTTAATTAGGTCCTTAGCATCCATAAAGCTAACTATGATGGGAGGCACTTTCTCCTTCTTATTGGCTGCTGCTTGCTGTTTTCCCAGCTGTTGCTTCTGCTGCTGTTGTTGTTTCTGCTTTTGCTGTAGTGGTTTGTTTTCCAATAGGGCTTCTTTAATTTGTCGCTCCAAATCGTTCTTCTTTTTGTATCATCATCATCATCGGCACTACAACCGAGAGTCGGTCTTGGCCTTATTTAGCAAGTCCTGAGGCTTGTTAAATTTTACATAATGATTTATTTTGTCTGGGCAAGGTCTTTAGTCTTGCGGCAGGGGCTCCCCGACGGGGAATCGAACCCCGGTCTCCCGGGTGACAGGCGGGTATACTAACCACTATACTATCGAGGAGCCACACGAACTAATACGAGCAGCTAAATTAATCTACTCTATCTGTGGCTACTTAAGGCCCTGCTTCGTCGAATAACAGTACCATTCGAATGGGAACAAGAATTACCGGCGAGTCAGGACTCTCGCTTCTTTTTGTATAACTCCGCAATAAATTGAGCACGTTCGACATCTGTGTCACTCACTTCTCTATTGCTGGTTTGGTGGTCTTCTGTTGCCAGTTCTTTGAATTTATTCCCTTCTCCGGAATAATGTGGCCTATCAGGAGTGGTAATTCCTTCTATGAAAGTTTTTATCTTAGAGTTGGCTTTACGCTGTTTGGCAAGGAGGTTTGGCTGGGCCTTGGGCCTCCTCTTTGAAATCACTTTTAGCACAGCTTTTCTTTTTTCCATTACTATTAGTTGCCACCGTTAGATCTGATTTCATATCCTTTAAATACTTAGTTGTTGCAACTTTGTTTTTAATGACGTGTTCGCATCTTCGTCCCATGAATTTGACGAGTTTGGTACAAGTCGCGGTGGTACAGAGTACCATTCATCTTTATTTTGGACCAAAGTTGGGTTTGTGTTTGGGTTCATTATCCTACATAAACTGCCATTTAATAGGCATGTCATCTTCAGCAAATGGTAGCTTAATGGTGTTTAAGATGTCTACATAATCTTTACCACACATTTTGTCCTTTATAACAAAAATTGAACCAACACCATATGCTGAAAAGCACCCCCAAATCATTAAATTGCCTCCACCATGTTTCACTGTCATCTTCGTATACTTTGGATCGAATTCTGAGTTCATTGTTCGTCTGACGTACATTTTTCCATCGGAACCAAACAAATTAATCCGGGTTTCAGCCGACCATAAGATGTTATTCCAATTCGCACGTTGGCTGTATTTTCCGGCAAAAACGAGTCTCTGCTTTATATTTTTCTGGCTCAAGTATGGAACTTTTCTGGGACTTCTCCCAGGAAGACCCGCTTCTATTAGTCTGTTTCTAGTTGTACGACTCGTAGAAGGTGCGTTTAAGTCATTTTTTAATTCCGTTGAAAACAAAAACGGGCTTGTTCTTGGATAGTCGGATTAGCAGTTTGTCGAATCGTGAGGTTGTTTTTCTTTTTCTGCGTCTGGTTTCCATATTGAGACCAGGATAAAGAGCTGTGAATATTTTTTTCTTAGAGCACTTCATTAGCTTAGCTATTTCATCCATTGTTTTGCCGTCATTTCTTGATTTTTTTATCAATTCACGATCGACACTAGTGCAATGTACTCCACGACCCATTTTCACAAAATTTTATTTATTTATTTATTTATTTATTTTTTTTTTTTCCTAACAAACACTAAAGCACAAGTCTAACAAATTTACAAAGATTTCAATAAAGACGAACTAGTAGTTTACTTCACAATCACGATTGAAGACTGTGGTGATGGTTTGTTTCTATTATTTTTTCCAGGCAAAATATCCTTTACGCTTGCATTTTTTACTACTAGGCAAAAACAAAAAACTGATAAGAGCAAATTCATGCACCATATCAAAGTACTGTTAGATACGGTTCGGGTATAGAATTGGTGTCGAAGGAAAACCAAATTGTACGCAGTTACTGATTGTTGATCGTTATCTAAACTTTTGTTTCTATTATTTTTTCCACCACTATGGATACCATAGCTGCAGATAACGTTGTCGACGATGAGAGGGAAAGTGATAATAACGTTTGATGCGAGACTCCTGACTCGCCGGTAATTCTTGTTCCCATTCGAATAGTACTGTTATTCGACGAAGCAGGGCCTTAAGTAGCCACAGTTAGAGTAGATTAATTTAGCTGCTCGTATTAGTTCGTGTGGCTCCTCGATAGTATAGTGGTTAGTATACCCGCCTGGCACGCGGGAGACCGGGGCTCGATTCCCCGTCGGGCAGCCTCTGGCGCAAGACTTATGACCTTGCCCAGAAAAAAAACAAATCATTATGGAAAATTTAACAAGCCTCAGGACTTGCTAAATAAGGCCAAGACCGACTCCCGGTTGTAGTGCCGATGATGATGATGATGATGATGAATACCATGGTATATTCGTGCTTAAAATTAGTGCTTTAGTTATATTACATATGGTATTAATATGTACATTGCTTTTCTTGCTACTAAGTATTTAATAATATTCAGTCTCGCTTCTAGTGATTTCTTAAGATCTAAACAGTGTAGTTTCCAGCATAATAAATGTTATGCCTAGGATATTAAGGTTGGGGTTATTTTGGATAGTTTTATTATTTATGTTAAGGTGTATTTGGGGGCAAAGTCGTCGTCGCCACACATGAAGTAATTTACATTTTTCTATTGACAGTTTAGCACCTGAATAGTTTGACCGTTCTACAATATCTTTCAATGTGTCAGTTAACATGCTTTTCATCTTCATGTACAGTAGTAGCTTGGATGTTCTGGATAAATTTCGGGATTTAAAGAGCCTTGATATACCATAGTAGGCTTTGTTGGATTTAATCAGCCGTTCGCGTATTTCTTCTTCCATATTGTTATCGGCTGATACTATTGACCCAAGGTAGTTAAAGGATTACACTACTTCAAATTCGTGCTCCACTACCATGATAGTTTGACCAACGTTAGGTCTTCTCTTCGCAGAAGTTGCCACCATGTACTTAGTTTTTCCCTCATTAATGTGCAGTCCCAGTTTTTGTGCCGCCTGCTCGATCTGGGTGAAGGATCCCTGTACCGCCGATTCGGTTCTACCGATGATGTCGATGTCATCTGTGTAGGCAAGTATCTGACTGGACTTGGTGACAATAGTCCCTCCAGTTGTAACGCCAGAGTCACGGATTGCTTTTTCCAACGCCAGGTTGAAGAGGAGGCAGGCCAGACCGTCCCCTTGTCGGAGTCCATTATAGATGTTTATTGGTTTGGACAGCAATCCCGCTACTTTTACTTGACTAGTTACGTTGATCATGGTCAACCTACAAAGTCGTATAAATTTGTTTGGAATGCCGAATTCTCTCATGACATTATATAGTTCTACCCTGGCTATGTTGTCGTAGGCGGCCTTAAGGTCTATAAACAGGTGATATAATGGAATCTTAAATTCCAGACATTTTTCCATCGCCCGCCTAAGGGTGAATATCTGATCAATTGCTGATTAGCCTGGGATGAAGCCACACTGATATTGACCAATGATGGCTTTAGCGTATTGGGCTATCCGATCTTGTAGGATAGTGGAGAGTATCTTATAGGTGGTACTCAGCAATGTTATACTCCTATAGATGCTGCATAGTATGATATCTCCCTTCTTATGTATGGGGCAAATTAAAGATTTGTGTATAGGTATTTAAATTAAAAGGCACAAATTTCTTGTATATGCATTCAAATGAAACGTCACAAAATGTGTTCGCATGTGTTTAAATTAAAAGCCAAGATTCATTCATATGAATTTAAGTTAAAAGGCACAAGATTCGTGTATATGAATTCAAATTAAACGTCACAAAATTTGTTCATTCCGGAAGAATGGAAAACCGCAATAGTCATCCCCATTTTCAAAAAAGGCGACAGATCTGACAGCGAAAATTACAGAGGAATATCATTGCTGCCAATCACATACAAAATATTAACAAATGTCATACTGGCAAGAATCACACCGTACGCAGAAGAAATATTGGGAGACTACCAATGCGGATTCCGTCGGAACCGGTCAACAAGCGACCAGATGTTCACAACAAGACAACTGCTGGAAAAGAAGTGGGAATACGGAGAGACGGTTCACCAACTGTGCGTGGACTTCAAAAAAGCCTACGACTCAGTCGCAAGGCAAAGCCTCTACCATATTGTGGTTGGGCTGGGGAACCCAAAAAAATATGCCGCCCTCATTCAAATCTGCATGAACGTAAGCAGAGGGCGAGTTAGAATAGAAAACCACCTCTCAGAACTATTTGAAATCCAGGACGGACTAAAACAAGGGGATGGCCTCTCACCATGCCTTTTTAACCTTGTCCTCGAGTATGTTATCAGGAAGGTAAAAGACGACAACACGGCCGGATCATCCCTGAACGGGGTCACACAAGTGCTCACGTATGCGGATGACATCGCCGTTTTGGGCGATAATGTCGAAACTATAAGTAAACACTGCGAAATCATCATGCAAGCAGCAGAAGAGGTGGGCCTAGAAATAAACGAAGACAAAACGAAATACATGATCACGACGAGAGCAGGTGGACCTCAGAGAACACATATAAACGTCAGAGGCAAGATATTTGAAAATGTCAAAGAATTTAAATATCTGGGAACGATACTGACGACCAGAAACGAAACGTCAAAGGAAATTAACAAAAGACTACATTACGGCAACGCTAGTTGGCATGCAGCCGGTAAACTATTAAAATCCAAACTGCTATCACGTAATATAAAGCTCCGTGTCTATAGAACCATAATCATGCCGATTGCTCTATACGGATGCGAAACATGGGCTCTCACAAAACGGGAAGAGAACAAATTCCGCGTATTCGAGAATAAAGTTTTGAGGGGTATATTTGGCGGTAAATATGACGAGGAGTCAGGACAATGGAGGAAATTCCACAACCACGAATTGGAAGAGCTATACCGCAAACCTACAATAGTAAGAGTGATCAAGTCGCGAAGATTAAGATGGGCCGGACACGTAGCGCGAATGGGCGATGATAGGACCGTGCATAGAATTCTTGACGGTAAACTAACGGGGAAGAGACCGACTGGACGGCCGCGACGGAGATGGGAGGACAATGTTAGATTGGACCTCGAGGAGATCGGATCGGATGATCGAACGTGGAAGGAGGGCGCACAGGACAGGGAACAATGGCGGAGCCGAGTCGGTGAGGTCATGAACTTCCGGGTTCCTACAGGCCAGTAAATAATAATAAATAATAAGTGTTTAAACTAAAAGCACAAGATTTGTTTATATAACTTCATTTTAAAAGGCACCAAATTCGTGTATATGAATTTAAATTAAAAGGCACAAAATATTTTCTTATGGGTTTAAATTAAAAGTCACAGCATTTATTAAGTTTCCTGGTCTCCGCACACGAACCGCTCCAAGCTACGATTGATACTCGACGCCGGATCCAGACCACAATCCCTAATAACAAAAAAATAAATAAAAATCTACTTACACAGCTTGATCTAAACGACCAATAGAAGACGATCTCCGACATCGGTCCCAGTGATGATGCGCACACACCAAGATTACCTCGGTTGTTCATGCTGAGCATCCCGTGTTTCTGTATCGTGAGCAACGCCTTGCAGCCGGGGCAAGCCATCATGCACGAGGGTATTTATATTAGCACTGCGCACAGCACTTTGCTGCTCGTGCATATGTTCGATGAGAATTCTGTTTCCCTCAGCAGCCAGTCACGAAGCATGATGCTCCTTGTGGTCTCACGACCAGCCAACATGCACGCAGATAGATAAGAAAAAATCAAAAATTCAGAGCAACAACCGAAAGGGCAGCAGCTGTGCAATATGGTATAAGGGGGACGTTGGATATTTATGCGATCGGCGACTGAGGACCGCATCTCCGCCGATCGTACATTCCTCGTAGGCAATTGGTGCTGGTGGTTGGAGAGGGCCTTGGACACCCACATTTACATGCGGGATTCGTCAACAAACGGAAGGAGTTGGGGAATGTAATTGGCAAAGGTAAATATGACGCGTTCTGCTTCCTAAGGGATGAATTGAATAAGGGCAGTCTAGTCTTCAGTAGTCTCTTCACAAACTGCCTTCAAACAGGACAATTTCCTAAACGATGGAAAAAAACAGCGGCTTGCGCTTATACCAAAAGGAGTCAAGAATCCAGAAGCGCCGTCCTCTTATCGCCCGTTGTGCATGCTGGACACAACAGGAAAACTGTTTGAGCGAGTAATTGCCACTCGCGTGGAAGAATTCACTGAAGGTCAGTACCAGTATAAACACCTCCATTATAATGTATGCAGCTCACATATAGGCTGGAGCCGCACAGTATAAGTCGTACATAAGGGGTGTGAACTCAGCACATAGGGTGACATCACTAAGAGTATGCTGTGCATTCCGAACGGTATCCGAAGATGCCGTAAATGTTTTGGCTGGAAAGACATCACTTGACATTGCAGTTAAGAAAGTGCTGCATTGCATGAGGTCTCTCAAGAGAATCGTCGGAGAATGCGGTCACAATTAGAGCTCTCAAGCCTAAGAGAATGGCAACGAAAGTGGGATTCTTCCACCACAGGAAGATCGATCCACACCATGATACCTGATATAGAAACATCGGTGAAAAGAAAACATGGCGATCTGAATTACCAGTTGACTCAGCTAATGTCAGGACATGGATGCTTTCGGCAATACTTGCACAAGTATAAGCATGTGAAACACCCAAGCTGCTTGTATTGCGAAGGCAAAACACGAACGATTTTGGAGAGACATATGAGACGACAGTTACTCCGGCAGGAGTAATAGAATACATGCTAAGTTCAAAACGGGCATGGTCCATAACAACTGGTATTCTATGTGATATGATTCAGCAGTTGCGCCACGACGAGCGGAGTAACAGGTCAACTCCGTCCCGCCCCGCGATGAAATGTCTAAAAGAAAGTAACGCGAGGATCAACGGGAATATGTGCCTGGCGGGAGGCGGTTTTAGTCGGTAAAAACCCGGCATGGCTCTGGATCGGTCCAGAAGTATCCTTGAAAAATGTTCACCTTCTTACCGAAAAAAAAACCACGATCAGAGCATTCCACATCTACCTAAACACATATTTATAATTAAGTCGCATATAGAATGAGCGAATTTGTCTAGAACACATAGCACAGCATGATGGCCTAGGTTGAGTGGGGGAACTTGTGGGGGTATAACTAGTGTGCCAGGACAGGCACTAATTTTTTTATACTCCCCAACTCGTCCACTGAAATTCCAGCGATTGTTCCACTGAATTTGGTAAAATAAGACTCCGGTTAAACTGTTTGAATTGTTTTCTTTTATTGTTAACTAGGTATTTTCTGTAGTTTTTATTTTAACACTTTATTGTTTGGAGTTGACATTGAAATAACTTTAATACATAAATACTCTATAAAGGCACGTCACTCTGAATTAATTAAATTGTTTCTCCGAACGTGGTGCTTTGTTCATCTACTTGTTCCGGACACGAAAACGAAAGTTAAGATTTGACGCGAAAGATAAAAATTAAACTCCACAGAGGACGTAACTCGACTTTGACTCGGCACTGCTATAAACTCGGCTTGTCGAGAGATGAATAAGCCTAAAATTGCTTGCGACCGACCGAAGTGGTGGTTGAGATGTGACTCTTATGTGGCGAAGAATTAAATTAAACTCTAGCCCGGCGGCGTGACCAACCGCGATGAGAAATGACAAGCGACTGACTTGAATTAGGGATGGAGATGGGTAATTTAATTTGCACACAGGACAACCAATAGAGATCACGCTTCTGCTCTCTCATTGCCACGCTCGTCGAGGTGTGGTGAATACATCGGTTAATACGATAGTCGACGAACATGGGAGAATGAGAGAACAGAAACACAAAGTACTACGTCTCAATGGTGGGTTTGGTTGTGTGTGCACGAATCAATGCAGCTCTGAGGATAACATCATCATCATCATCAACGGCACTACAACCGGGAGCCGGCCTTGGCCTTATTTAACAAGTCCTGTGGCTTGTTACATTTTCCATAATGATTTGCTTTTTCCGGACAAGGTCATTAGTTTTGCGCCAGAGGCTCCCCGACGGGGAATCGAACCCCTATCGAGGATCCTCCGAGGATAACCCATTGTCTTAATTCGGTGAATGTGGTGACCTCAGAGTGCATTGAACTGTGGGAAGGTAAAATTGAGAAGGAGAGGAAAATTTAGCTGGTGCTATTCACCTGCGAAAAGAGACTATTGATCCCCAGCGAATGTAGTGTCTGGGGAAAGTGAGTAGGTCGCCGGCTTGGCTAGGGAAATCTGATCATGGGAACTAAATTAAATATTTTAATAATTTCCCCAGCGATTGCGTGATGATGCAACCGCGCCGTTTGATCAGACTATGCCGTTGCTAACCGACATGATGCGATTTCCGGTGGAAATCTCATGGGTTAGCGAAATGGAGTTGCCGTATGGCGAAAAGACAGCTAAACTCAATTATGCATTATTTGCATAGGATAATGAGTTTAGTTATGCGTCCTTTTGGGAATTATGTTTTGCAGGTGAATTACCGAACGGTGGGATAGGGGTTGATATGACGCGCTGAAAGCGGTCGAAAGAAGGCGGAAATTGTGGTTGAAATTGTGGGTTGGTTCCCCATGTAGTATAGAGAACCCCCACAAACTTACTAATGTTGTCCTAGGTGGCAATAATAAAAATCGGTGCCAACGAATTTACTAAGAAATGCGAAGTGTCGACATGGCCTTGCTGTTTTTTTCTTTCACTTTAGTATATTCATGAGTGTTCATGCCATGTGTGCCACTGTTCAGAGGAAGCAAATACGAAAACGCGGCGTAAGTTAAAGCCGACACAAGGTAAGTATTACACACGTACAAAACAAACTGTCATTTTATAACAGCCGTTGATACATTTTTCAGACAGTGTGCGAAAACAGGGGATAAAAAAAGTTGGTGGAAAAAGTGAAAAAACACAAAAGGAAACATACTTACGGACTAAATAAAATTGAATTAGTAAACTAATATATTTATGGAAACCATGAAACCTAGATTTTGATTCCACCATATGGAAGTGTTCGGGCTAAATAGCGTTGAATGAATGTAGTAGGTCTTAATAACTACTTCACATATTACAAACACATTCACAGGAGTGTAATCCCGTATTTAAAAAAAGAGGATTTGCGAGTTCTTAAAAGGGGATCCCAGTCAGGCTATAGAATTCCCAATATCAGTGTTCTTTTAAAAAATCTCTCACACCCTCTTATTTGAAATATATGTTTTCAGTGGACGAACCACGAGTAAGAAGCATAATTCATTCTCATAAGACACTTATATTCGTTGGATGATTCTTCAGCTAATCAAAGTCGAACAACAAACTCCAAGTCCTTGAGAAAGTTATCTCAATTCGGAAAACTTTGTAAATTGAATTATAAATAAGTTGCTGGCTGCACTAACTTTTGGAAAAAACATTGAATCATATCTAAAATCCTCCTCTGTTTTTTAACACCCAAGTAGGCCTTCACCTTGCAGCTTAACTTAATAATTACCTTCTCCCTGAACTGAAATTATAGATTCGCCTTCCAATCCGGAATCATCTAAACTTAGTCACCGACGAGAATCCGAACATTATTGTAAGTGAAATGTGATTAAGCAGACGGTCTGCGAAATTGTTTGTGGTAAACTTCTTCATTAACGCAGTGAGTTCTAAAGTTTTCCTTTAAAAACTTACCAATTGCCATTGTCGGGTGGCATCCTTAATTCACCACACACGTGGATGGTTACAATGAACAGAAACTAAGATTGAATGAAATGAAGAGTTTCCGTGTAACCAAGTTTGCTCCACAAACTCAACCGAAGCTGGAAGTTAAACAATGAATTGTCGTACAGGGTTAGCAGCAGGTTATAAAATCCCTCCTCCGCAGGCTAAAGAACATGCAAGAGAATTTGCCCCACGTGGCAAATATGTAATCACAAGAACAAGTAACACGAAAACCACATTACATCCGACTAAACGTCTGTAAACGGTTTCCCTGCGGGACCCACATTCCTGTTCCAGCACCGGCACACACATTATCCGCTCGCTATCCTTTTTATAGGGCAACGGGACAACAATTCTTTTTCCACATTTCTTCCCCATGTTATTTTCAACTTGCTAGCCTTTGTTTGGTCCTTTTATCCTATTTACAAGATCTGAATGTATTTTACAACAGCTTCTTCTTTTTTGTTTTATTCGACTAAGGAAGGGATATACATTTCCGAATGTCGGTCAAATACTTTTGGTTTCATTTGGCGTCGAGTATTATCCTGTGCTTTGGATTGTGGCTAAAGACGAGGATAAAAGGCGGAAGGAGAAATAGCTTGGTCCATGATCATTATTGTCATCATGCTTCGAGGTTTCCTGTGACACTGATTGAAAAAGTAGTTCAAGCAAGGACACTAAGAAAAAAACTTGGGAGTGATTACAGACATCCTCTTTTCTCTCTCTCGCCAAAGAAATTGAGAGTGAGAGCACAAGTCGTGGAGCGCGAGAACAAGGACAATTGAGTAATGTGAAACATGTTTGTGATACCATAAAGAACTTGTAACTGTAGCCAGACAAGAGTTTGTGATTGTTGCAAGGATCGTAGTCGTATTGGGGCACGTGGATATAATGTACAATATAATTGGAGGTCTGGAAAGAAGGATGTAACCTTTTTTAAATGAATATGTACGTGGAAAGGGTTTTAATTTCAGCAAACAAATAAATGTGTATAGAAGCACAAGGAGGGGAATAAATTAGTAAACGTCTTTGAAGGTGTAAATGGGTGAGGCCGTAGCTGGGATATAATGTGAATCAAATAAAATGTTTGCGATTAATTCATTCGGGGTGTCCTTAAATTGTAATTCCATTAATTTAAACGTTTGATTGGCCTTAAAAGAGTGAAATCAGCGACTTGTGATATTCAGAGGCTTAGTTGTTTTTTTCTGCTCATGGCGGTTAGCCATTGGAAATGAAAAAAGGTTAAAGTAAATAAATAAATGAATAACTACATAAATAAATAAATAAATAAACAAATACATAAATATATAAATAAATAAATAAATAAATAACCAATAATGACAATTAATTGCAAATCCATAATGAAATTTTTGAAAATTCTAAATTTTGTAGGTGAGAGTAATCTTCGTCGATTCTTCAGATGATTTTACCTCGACCCGAAAACGTATTTCACGTTAAAATGCGCTTTAATAAATTTCGAACATGTTATTTAGGGGAAAGAGTAATCAATCATTATTTTATTAGAAGGTGTCAATAATATATAGCTCATGCAGCATTGACAAAAGTTCCGTTCGTTGGACAAGCGACATTGCGCATTTATAAGTTCCTTGACATTTTTTGAATACTATTACTACTATTTATTGGCCTGCGGGAAACCGAAAGTTCATGATCTCACCGACTCGACTCCGCCATCGTTCCCTGTCCTGTGCACTTTCATTCCACGCTTTACCATCTGATCCGATCTCCTTGAGGTCAACCCTAACATTGTCCTCCCATCTCCGTCGTGGCCCTACTGCCGATCTTTTTCTCGTTGGTCTACCGTCAAGAATTCTACGCACGGTCCTATCGTTGCCCATTCGCGCTACATGTCCGGCCCATCTTAATCTTCGCGACTTGATTACTTTCACTGTTGTAGGTTTGCGGTGTAGCTCTTCCGATTCGTGGTGGTGGAGTTTCCTCCATTGTCCTACCCCCTCGTCATATTTGCCGCCAAAGATACCACTTAAAACTTTATTCTCGAATACGCGGAATTTGTTTTCTTCCCGTTTTGTGAGATCCCTTGTTTCGCATCCGTATAGAGCAATCGGCATGATTATGGTTCTATAGACACGGGGCTTTATGTTACGTGACAGTAGTTTGGATTTCAGCAGTTTACTGACTGCGTGCCAACTAGCATTACCGGAATGCGGTCTTTTGTTATTTCTTTCGACATTTCGTTACTGGCCGTCAGTATTGTTCCCAGATATTTATATTCTTTAACTTTTTCAAATATCTTGATTGTTATTTCTAGGAAGCGGAATTGGCTAATAGGGGGCTGGGCTATGGTTGATAGGAGACTATGGCTAATAGAGAGAATATGGCTATGTGCAATGTGATTGTGGTTTTTAAATCGGGGTTTTACTTCATTTAAATTATTCAACTATTGTATTTGGGAATATTCTATTGTAATGGGAAAGTGCTGATTTGGAGGGAAGGGAAGGATAAGCATGTGAAGACACGAGATGTTAATTATTCATGGGGGGGGGGGGGGGGGGGGGGGTGATAATTAAATGAACTTAATTATATAACATTCCTCCCCCCTTACAAAAATGGAGTTTCATTCTTGGAAGAGGAATGAAACTCTCTTTCGGTAGTATACCGGTGTGTGCGCGGCATTATTTACGATTTTCATTTTTATTTTTGAGTTTACTAGCTAGTTTAAATAATTTTTTACATGTATCATTTATAAAATAGTACTTAAATATATTATTTACAATACTTTTGTTTAATATATTATTCAAATTAGAGATTACTAATGAGGATTCCGTCGGAACCGGTCAACAAGCGACCAGATGTTCACAATAAGGCAACTGCTGGAAAAGAAGTGGGAATACGGAGAGACGGTTCACCAACTGTTCGTGGAGTTCAAAAAAGCCTACGACTCAGTCGCAAGGCAAAGACTCTACCATATTGTGGTTGAGCTGGGGTCCCGAAAAAATATGCCGCCCTCATTCAAATTTGCATGAACAAAAACAAAGGGCGAGTTAGAATAGAAAACCACCTGTCAGAACCATTTGAAATCCGGGACGGTCTAAAACAAGGGGATGGCCTCTCACCATGCCTTTTTAACCTTGTCCTCGAGTATGTTATCAGAAAGGTACAAGACGACAACACGACCGGATCATCCCTGAACGGGGTCACACAAGTGCTCACGTATGCGGATGACATCGCCGTTCTGGGCGATAATCTCGAAACTATAAGTAAAAACTGTGAAATCATCATGCAAGCGGCAGAAGAGGTGGGCCTAGAAATAAACGAAGACAAAACGAAATACATGATTACGACGAGAGCAGGTGGATCTCAGAGAACACATATAAACGTCAGGGGCAAGATATTTGAAAATGTCAAATGTCATTGCACATAGCCATATTCTCTCTATTAGCCATAGTCTCCTATCAACCATAGCCCAGCCCCCTATTAGCCAATTCCGCTTCCTAGAAATAACAATCAAGATATTTGAAAAAGTTAAAGAATATAAATATCTGGGAACGAAACTGACGACCAGAAACGAAACGTCAAAGGAAATTAACAAAAGACTACATTCCGGCAACACTAGTTGGCATGCAGTAAACTATTAAAATCCAAACTGCTGTCACTCAGGAAACTTCACAACCACGAATTGGAAGAGCTATACCCCAAACCTACAATAGTGAGAGTGATCAAGTCGCGAGGATTAAGATGGGCCGGACACGTAGCGCGAATGGGCGATGATAGGACCGTGCATAGAATTCTTGACGGTAAACTAACGGGGAAGAGACCGACAGGACGGCTGCGACGGAGATGGGAGGACAATGTTAGATTGGACCTCGAAGGGGTCGGATCGGATGATCGAACGTGGAAGGAGAGCGCACAGGACAGGAAACAATGGCGGAGCCGAGTCGGTGAGGTCATGAACTTCCGGGTTCCTACAGGCCAGTAAATAATAATAAAATAAAATAATATATTATTCAAATAATTTTATATTTAGTTTATAGTTATAACTATATTACAATGTTTTATATTTTATACTGTTGTTATATATAATGTATTTTTTTAATAATGTTTAAATACATTATTTACAATATTTTTTGTTTACTATATTATTCAAAATATTTAGTTCATAGTTTTAATTGTATTAGAATGTTTTATATTTTATACTGTTTTTATATAAAATATTTTCTTTTTTGTTGTTTAAATTGGTATTCAAATATTTAGTTTATAGTTAACTATATTACAATGTTTTATATTTTATACTGTTTTTATATATAATATATTTTTTACTAATGTTTAAATATATTATTTATAATGTTTTTATAGAGTTTACAAACATATGTGCTTCATAGAATATAACCATTAGTGTACAGATTTGAACAGATGGACAATATGGCACTTTACTGTTTACGTAGTTTGTCATACTGATTTTCTTACTCAACCATTTGATTTCCCACTGGTATTAATGGTGAACTTAATACATCTCTTTCAAAACCCCTGGTTTTATCCTCTATTCGAAATATGGCTTTAACCTGTTATTGTGCACCACCACACTTTTCCTGCCCATTTTCAGGACCACGTTCACTAAACCCTATATAGCCACTACATTGTAGGGACCCCTCCATATAGGAGCTAACTTCCCTTGTTTCTGCGCATTCTGCATCAGAACCTTATCGCCCACGTGAAACGTGAAAGGGCGTACTGTACGGCCATGGTACCTTTTGGATTTCCTCTTGGAAATCAATAGGTTACGCCTCGCTATTTTGTACGTAGGCTGGTGTTTGTACTTTAATAGCTTATGGTAGCTCTCATAGTTGTACACCAGTTCCGGAGGTTGTTTGATGTTAGACGGTGCCTCCGGGATGAAACCAAAGAGACAATCCATCGGCGTAAGTTTGGTCCCTTCGTGTACGTTGGTGTTGTACACGAATGTTGCCGTCCTCAGGTATTGATCCCATGATTGGGAATTTCCATTCACAATACTGCGTAGGTATTCTACGAGTGGTCGATTGGCTTTTTCCAAAGCACCATTCGACTGTGGATGGTACCTGAGGTTTGAAGCTTCTTGATACGGAGCAGTTTGCACACGTTTTTAAACAAGCTGCTTAGGAAGTTGCTTCCGTGATCGGTAACCAGTTGCTTCGGAGCACCATACCGAGCAACTATTTGTTCATAGAAGACAATGGCCACCGCTTCTGCCTCCGCATTGGGTAAGCCATAGCAATCTATATACTTAGATATACTTAGGTAAGGCGTAGCAATCTATATACTTAGACAGATTGTCTTGAAAAGTTAGTATATATATATATTGCCTACTGGAGTCCGACCCAGAGGCCCGACTATATCTAAATATAACTTGTCGAAGGGCCTCTTTGCAATGTCGGTGATTACCATGGGCATCCGTAGGTTTGGGGAAGATTTCATGGTTTGACAATCCTTACATAAATGAACTTAATTATATAACACCTCTGACATTTATATGTGTTCCCTGAGGTCCACCTGCTCTCGCCGTAATTATGTATTTTGTTTTGTCTTCATTTATATCTAGGCCGACCTCTTCTGCCGCTTCCATGATGATTTCACAGTTTTTACTTACAGTTTCTAGATTATCGCCCAGAACGGCGATGTCATCCGCATATGCGAGCACTTGTGTGACCCTGTTCAGGCGACATACTTGACCACAAGGTTAAAAAGACATGGTGAGAGGTCATCCCCTTGTTTTAGTCCGTCCCGGATTTCAAATGATTCTGAGAGGTGTTTTTTTATTTTAACTCGCTCTTTGTTTTTGTTCATGCAAATTTGAATGAGGGCGGCATATTTTTTCGGGATCCCCAGGTCAACCACAATATAGTAGAGTCTTTGTCTTGCGACTGAGTCGTAGGCTTTTTTGAAGTCCACGAACAGTTGGTGAACCGTCTCTCCGTATTCCCACTTCTTTTCCAGCAGTTGTCTTATTGTGAACATCTGGTCGCTTGTTGACCGATTCCGACAGAATCTGCATAGGTAGTCTCCCAATATTCCTTCTGCGTAGGACGTGATTCGCGCCAGTATGACATTTGTTAGTATTTTGTATGTGGTTGGGAGTAATGATATTTCTCTGTAATTTTCGTAGTCAGATCTGTCGCCTTTTTTGAAAATGGGGACGGCTATTGAGTTTTTCCATTCTTCCGGAGTGACTTCCTTATCCCATATTGTTCGAACGGTTGCCTCCCTTCTATGCTTCACAAGCTCTGTCGGTATGCAGTCGACTACGGGAGCTTTGTTGTTTTTCAATCGATATATGGCCTCTACAACTTCGTTGAATGAGGGCTCTGGCATCTGAGGCTCGGCTGTATGCACGTCTGGTACATTTATTTGTGGCTGATGGGTGCGCTCATTGAGCAGGTTTTCAAAGTACTGCTTCCATCTCGTCACGATATTGTTTGTTTCTGTGACCAGACAGCCGTTTGTGTCTCGGCATATTTTGACTCTCCCTCGGTAGCCATTTCTAATTGAATTTAGGGCGGCATACATACCTCTGATGTTCTTTGCTCTAGAATTTTCTAGTATTTTTTTCGATTCGAGTCTTCTCCCATTCGCGTTTTTTGCGTTTGAAGAGACTCGCCGTCTCTCTCCGAATCGTCGCGTATCTTTCTGCGTTGACTTCATCATATCTTTCTAAGTGGATCGTTCTGAGGCGTTTACGTTCTTCGATCTTCGCTCTGCACTCATCGTCAAACCAAGGTTTGGACTTAATTGTTTTCTTAAATCCTAATACCTTTTGGGCTGTTAGTTTGATTGTGTCTCTGATCGATGTCCATTTAGTGTCCACACTATTAGCTTCCTCTACCTCACTGCTACCATTCTCTAGGACGCTAAATATATTCGTTAGTTCCTCTTGATATTCAGCCCTTTTGCGCACGTCTGTTAGTGTATCAGTCTCGAACTTTTTGTCCGTCTCCCGTGAATGCCCATGCGGGTTTGCTGCGAGCCGACTTTTAATTTTTCCCATCACTAGAAGGTGATCGAAGTCGCAATCTCCTCCTCTATATGTTCTTACGTCAAGGACATTCGAATGGTGTCTTTGGTTGCGCGTTATGCCGTCGGGTGATATGGATGTGGCTTATGAATTTGCTTGTGCTTCAACATCGTGCTTTTCACTACCAGATCTTTTGACGCTGCGAACGTAATAATTCGAATTCCATTATCATTTGAAACGTCGTGCAGGCTTTCTTTACCTGCAGATGGTGGGAAGGTATCTTCCTTTCCAATTTTCGCATTCAGGTCCCCGAGGAGGATTTTAACATCGAATGATGGGATCCCATCAAATACTTCCTCTAGGGTATTGTAGTACGTGTCCTTCGTTTCTTCGTCCGTAGATTCTGTTGGTGCGTGTACGTTTATAAATACATAATTGTACCATGGGCCCTGTATTTTTAGCACCGAAATTCGGTCATTAATAAATTTCACATATTTTACATGGGGCGTAATGTTCTTGCTTATGATGAAGCCAGCTCCGAGGTTATGTGTATCGGTACCTCTACACGCCAGTGTAAATCCGTTGGTTTCGATTACTTAATGTGGGAGTCGGGCTTCTTAAAGCGCGACGATGTCCATTTTATATTGTTTCGCGTTTTCTAGGACCGTCTGTATCGTGCCTGGTTTATATAACGTTCGAACATTCCACGTGCCGACGCATAGATCCCGTTTTTTCCGTTTTTTTCTACGTTTTGTTTTTGCCGAGTCGGTGTTTTCTTGATGATTTGTTCCCTTATGGTAGTGTCGGCTCATCACACCTACACCTACCGGGTGTTTCGTGAGATTGTTTTTGTATATTGATCATTCACTTTGTGGGAATAGTCTTGGGCTTTCAAACGGTCTGCCATATCAGAGCCCCTCTTTGATATGGTAAGGTCTGCTTACTGCTCTGATTCGACCCGGTGTCAGAGAGGCGCTGTTATAATACAACCGGATAATCCATCGCTGCAAACCATCCAATGGGCACGGTGACGCGTAACATCCTAGATTAGGGGTGGTAGACCTTTGTGTGTTACGCCTCGCTAGCCTGTCTGACATAGGTGACCCTACTGGAAGCGTATGCTTCCGTCAGCATAGCCTGAGTGATTCATTGTAGTTTAAGCCCCCGCATCACGTCAAAGTTTCTACCAAGCGGGGGAGTTTCTGTGTCGCGATTTTAATCAGTTATATGGTTTAAAATATAGAGGTTAACAAAGACAAAATTCGGTATATTTTACATGCTTTAAAAAACGCGAAAATGGAAGCCAGGCGGCTGAAATTGTGAGCGATGTTTAGGTCCCCGATGCAGTCACAGCCAAATCTGCGCAATTCTGTTTTCGTCAATATCATTCCAGTGTTTACTTTACTTTAATTTTAAAAACGCATTTATTTCATTGTTTAGATTACATTTTGTCTTATCATTTAGGATTAAATGCTACTGGCTCTTTGCGACCCCTTTAACGTATACAATTGATTTTGTCTTAAAGTGTTTGCCGATATTTTGTTTTTAGTAGATCGAAGGATGTCCTTAAGTTCATCCTTGCACACGAACATATTCGTATTTTTATTTCTAATGGGGGAGTCCGCCTATTGTATACACTGAAAGCGGTGAAACTACGGTTTTCGCACCAAACAGAATTGACCTGAAACCGCTATGTCCAAGTTTCACACAAAACCAACACCGAATTCAACTCAACTCGACGATTGGATCGCGACCGAGAACTAGTCCCACAGGCGAAGGCAGAACAAAACACACACAGATCCATGATGCAACCCCCACACGACATGCAAATCTCACTCATGCAACCGATTCTCCATCAGATCCTCAGAGAAACAACCCCGACACCTGCTATGTGGGTTATTGGATCGTGATTCCCAGCCACGAGACGTACGATGTACAACAAAACCAAATGAAATCAAATAAGCTGGCAGATGGCAAGAAAAAACAGCTAGATAAACAACGAAATGCATTTCATTATACTGACTACCAGAGGGCTGGTGAGGCGCACAAGATCTCTGGATGTACATCGATCGCTTTATCCTGCGTCCCTTGTGGCCATACATTCAACAATGGAGAACAAAGGAGGAACGGAAAAAACGAAAGTAACCAAAGTGGCAGTTGCTGTGATAAAGATCGGTGGTTAAAATGAAAAAACGAGTTTTTTTTTTGAAATTCTTAAAGACGGTAACAAAAGGAGAGGTTTGAAAATTTTTGACAAATGAGGAAGGAAAGGGGGAGACAACCTTGTGGGGGTGTAAGTTGGTATGCCAAACACGGGCACAGGATTCACTTCAGCCGCCAACACTTAGGTCGTCAAAAATGCCAGCACCAAAAGGAAAGAAATGAAATGCACTGGTGTAGTTTAATTAGTTTTTATTGTTCTTTATTGTTCATTTAATGATTCCATATGCACAAATAAATTAATAAAATGTAACTGCTTTCTTGAAGATAATTAAACCGGGTGTTCGTGGCAAATATAATAAGTAATTGCAAACTGTCTATTTTGAAAGGCAGCGCGTTTCTCTTTCTCACTTGACTAACGGGGCACTACGTTCGTCTGACAACACTTCTCTTAGGTTCTGACTCGAGCGTGTGCACCAGCGTGCACACGCTACGGTAGTTGAATAACGAATTGATCCCAATTAGGGGTGAAATTTTGGATTTAATTTTTGCACACAGGACAACCAATAGCGATCACGCTTCTGCTCTCTCAATGCCACGCCCGTCGAAGTATGGGAAATACATCGGTTAATTCGATAGTCGACGAACATGGGAGAATGAGAGAACAGAAACACAAAGTACTATGATTTTGGGGTGGGTTTGGTTGTGTGTGTATGAATCAATGCAGCTCTGAGGGTAGGCCATTGACCC
The DNA here is from genome assembly GCA_963931805.1 of Microdon myrmicae. Taxonomy (NCBI): domain Eukaryota; kingdom Metazoa; phylum Arthropoda; class Insecta; order Diptera; family Syrphidae; genus Microdon; species Microdon myrmicae. Next base: position 51,751,448 of record OZ007497.1, on the reverse strand, counting down.
AATTCGGTGAATGTGGTGACCTCAGCGTGCATTGACCTGTAGCGAGACAGAATTATGGAGAAGAGGAAAATTTAGTTGGTACCATTCACTTGCGAAAAGAGATCAGTGAGCCTCAGCGGATAGAGTGTCTGGGGAAAGTCGAAGTGACGCTACTTTGGCTAGGGTAATAGTAACGTGGGGAACATGTAATGGACTTCGATAATTACCCAAGCCGTTGCATGATTATGCAACAGCGTCGTTTGATTCGATTTGTTGTTGCTAACCACATGGATTGGAATTTCCGTTGGAAATCTCATGGTTAGAGGACTGGAATTGCCGTATGGCAGAAAGGTAGCTGAATTCAATTATGCATTACTTGCATAGAATAATGAATTCAGCTATGTATCCATTATTGCAACATGCTTTTCAGGTGAATAGGTAAGTAGGAGAAATTGGGGTTGGTTTGACACGCTGTTGGCGGTCAAATTAGGCGGAAATAGTGGGTTGGTTCTCCATGTATTTAGAGAACCCCCACAACCTAACAAGAAAAGTGAAAAGAAAGAATAAAAGTGAAGTAGAAAAAATACTACCTAGTGGCGTCATTGCCCAATGAGGTGTTTTGTACCACTAAACCAATTTATCTGTTCGGAGGTCATCACTAGCCCGGCAGCAAAACGACAGCAGCTGAAGAGGAAACCCAAAGGGCGAGAAGTGGTATCAAGGTTAAACCCCGGTAGGATCCCCGTCGACCCAAACACGGGGGCGCCACGTGAGTACACCCTCAGTTGTTAGGGATGAATATATTTTGTGTGTGTCAAAAAATAATTTGCAACAATAGTCCTCTAAATCAGTGCAGATTATACTAATTTTTGCATTATTGATGCGTTTGGTTCTAAAATTCCTACATGTTAACTTACCGAGTTTAATTACGTCCTTAGCCACATGCTCACAATAATGAGAGGTACTTTTGTGGGGGTACGAAGTCGCGACGCCGCACGGGCGAGAGTTCTACCTCGTCCCCACAATTCACTTAATGAAAGTTCCGCCGTAAATAGTTCACCGAGGGAAAACTTCACACACCGGAGAAAAAAAAACACGTCGCCAAGGCACGCGGAAAAATTAAACACAGGTTTCTTTGGTTTAGTTTTATACTTATTTAATTGAAAAACACTATTGTTGGATAACTTGTTTGAATTCGCGGATTATTGTTTTGGTTTCATTTTGAACAGGTTTATTCATTTATATTTGACAGTCAATTTATTCAGTTATTAAAAGAAAAGTTCGCTTGCAGTTAATTTATTTCCGAACACTTTAATCTTCACTACCGCTTTAAATGTGAGACGAGCTATCAAGTCAACCAGCACTTCACAAACGACTCGTTTATAAACGCATATCCGCAGCAGGCGGAGAGCGGGAGTGAACTAACCGCCGTGAACGGTGGTTGTAATAGGACTCACCGAGGATGGAACTCTGACATGAATTCCATCCTAGGTTAGGGCCAAGAAACAAGGGAAGAGAGAGAAAAACTTTTCTCTTAAGGGTGCGGCCGCTGTTGGAAATGCACTCTTTCAGTGCAACGGTGTGTGTGCACGGTTCTTTCATGGACGAGAACGAACCTAGAACAAAGAAAGGGCATAAGTGCATTCATAGGATACGATTTCGGTAAAGCAAATAAACCCGAAATCGCCGGAAGCTAATGGTATCTTTGTTGGAACATGTGCATCGCGGCTAAACAAAGAGACGACGATACGATGTGGAAATGTGCTAATTGATTTTAGCCAGGTTACTGGGAAATGATGTCCATGGCATCGCTAGTAAGGGTACGTATTGAATTATTTGCGTATCGCCAGAATGCCTCATGAAGGACAGCGGTCTTTTGTTTACTCATGGTGTGAGTTAGGGAAATAGGCTTCAGCGTCGATTGCGCTAATTGAATGCAGCTGCTGGTATATTATTGCTGAGAGAAAAAGGTCACCGGCCAATGTGTACGTTAAGAGATTTATCATATACATGGCGAAGCTGAAAAATAGACAGCGCAATGTTTATGGTCCCTGGTGAAGGTTACATTATATGCAATTCAAATCCTTTTGTTTACAGGAATTCGTCTAGGGAGATTTGCTTGACGCCGAAGGTGCCGAATTAGTTTGAGATTCCTGATAAGGTAAGAAAGAAATCTTACAGGTATTGTATGCGAAGAGATGCATGAAAGGTAAGTTTTCTTTACCAGGGACTTTTAGGTGATATAAATTTGATTGTTTTAATGCGTGGAGCATTTAAGATGCTAATGCGATTGCATTAGCGAAAGCTTATGCAGACTGGGTAGCAGTTATTGGGATTTTTTCAGGAAGGCGAACCGTGGAGTTTGGCGAAACCGCCACGCTTTCTCCTTCCTATCATTTTTTTGTTTCTGTTACTGTTTTCCCCGTTGTTGTTGTTGTTGTTGTTGTTGGTGGTGCTGCTGCTGCTGCCGCCGCTGTTGCTGTTTTTCATGTTCTTGTTGTTGTTGTCTTTCTCCATACACTTGTAAACGCCGCATATTCCTTTTTTCCAAAGCTGCTTTTACTTCTCTGTACGGCTCATCTAGTTTTTTTTTTATTAGCTCGGCGATAATCTAGTCGAGCTCTTCATCAGACTTATTTTCCACTGGCTCCTTAGCAGCCAGGTCTTTTATTTGTTCCCTGCGCAAGAGTAGTGAACATCACTAGGATACAAATTTTCATTATTTTTACTTACTTCACGCTCCTTGTTCGCATCTGATTTATCCCTTTTAGTGGTTAAATTCGGTTGAAGATTAAACCTCATCCTTGTCTTTTTACCTATGACCTGAACTTCGTTCATGGTCAGTGCGTTACTTTTATTTCGTTTTTTATGTTTTTCGCGGATTTTTCATCTTAAATTGTTCTTTGTTTAATGACACATGTGATCGAGCCGTTAAATATTTAAATGTTAAATACCTGCACTCGCGCACTCTCTAATACACTCGCGTCCCTCTTTTTCCTTCCGTTTAAGATGTTTTCCATTTTTCCAGTCATTCCTGCCATACTCGTTAATTAGAGATTTCACGTTGAAAGAAAACTTTAGACGTACAAATAATCACGGAAAATCATTCTTCAGCCGAACAACACAGACATAAAATGATCTTTCTGATTATATGTTTCTCGTCCTTACAAGCTCCATTGTTTTTAGAATGTTTATCTCCATTCCTAAGCTGTTCCCTCCTCTTCTTTTCACAGTATTTTGACATTAATGGCTACTTTAAAATCTGTTTTGTGAACGCATTTCTCTATTTCGGCGGCTGAATAAAAATGCGAGTCTCGGCGTTTCAGTGAACTTTAACAAATCGTATCGTAGTGAATGGATATAAAAGTTAACAGCTGAAAGATTAATTATAAAATATATAATAAAAATAAGTAAATAATCAACACTACTTAGTGTTTTAATACTGTAAGTCGAATTTGCTCTAAACTCTATATAACATACTTGTAGTCCTTCCAGGAGAAACACTTTTGTCTTGTAAAATATGTACTTCTTCTTATTTAATTTACGCCTAGGCAACATAAAACTTGATTTGTCCAAAGTCATGAACAGTTATAGCTTCAATTAATCTCTCAACTTACAAGATTGCTGAACGTGTCCAGAAGTGGAAATGCCGATGGTCTGTATACTATATATACCCACTGACCCGATACACATCAGTATTCGAATGCTGGTATCAGCAAACGGATTACAATCACTCCATCGCATGAAGGCCGATATAATATCAGCAATTTTACGAGTCCTCTTTCGTTCGTATCCATTCGAAAGATATTCTTCTCTGTCTTTGGCCGAAGTTAGAGCTAGAACTTCTCAACAGGAGTCTCTATCTATAAGCACGACAAGCTCACACGTGTGGCCGCATCGTATTCAGACCCAATAAGCTCCATTAGAACTCATTTTCCTTTGGCCTATTATTAATAAAACCGTTTCCAGTGCCACAACAAGATGTTACATTTAATTAAACATGTCCTGTGTATGCTGTACCCCCACACATGCACACACACCTTCTCAAGAGCCAGCCACACTACTATAGAGTGAATAAGCCCCTCTTAAGATCAGATAGGCACAGTAATACAAACTCATAGCGACACGAAGGCAATTGTAAGCACGTCCTTTAACGTGTGTTTATGAAATCATAAATCGATCTAATCAGCATTAATGCGCTTGTTGGTGTAGTGCCTTTTTTGTCATCTCTGACAGCACTGACGTCTCTTCCATCATCTTCTTTCTTAATTGTCATTGTGGTCGGATTTTTATGAGAATATCTGTTTCAGCAATTTTTTTGTGACTCATTGGAGATGCGAAAGGACACTGGAACAAGGCAGGCAATCTCGAACGGCACCTGCTTATATTGCCAATTGATATCCTTGTCACGTATATATCCGTAGAACTGATTTTGCTCCTTCGCCTTCGGCCATTTTCTTTGCTTGTACTTGTTCCGTCTGCATGGAATTTTATTACCTTAAAAATATTTCGTCCTTTATAGGAGATTACCAGAGTAACGCCGACGAAACAGGACATTGAGAAACAGTATTTGGATTCTTGATATTTCACAATCAGAGCTCATACCGCACACATGTCACCTTTTATACTACAATTAAAGCCCCGTGGTTGTCCCTAACGGAGTGGGCAATATCAAGGACAATGGAATGGTGTTATATTCATGATTTTATTACTGCAGGCCGGATGCATTTTATACGGCCGATTGTCGACAGTGGCCCAGACAATAACACCCGCCTGCTGTAAGGGTATTTAATAATGGCAAAATATGCGTTCGGGATGAAGAAGAGTAGTGCAGTAGAAAAGTAGTCGAACTGTATTGTCACCTGCCGTTAACGAGTTCTTTTCCAACAAAAGCCAGTAAGCGCAACGACCCCCTTCATCGGGAAGAGGGTGTATGTTCCTTGAAAACGGAACCCTGCCTGAATCGAGAACGGTTTTATTTTGACGCTCTGTTGTAATATCGTATGCCACCATTCCATACCTCGAATATGATGACAATTTTCTGCTTCTATCTTTTTTATCCGTTAATTTAATCCTGCTGGTGTTGTTGATATGCATTTAATCGCCCTCCACCTACATCTGGCTCCATGTATTTTATGAAGCGTACATCCTTTTTATAACGACTAACGGAAAATGGGTGCATGACCTTTGCTACAGAATGGAATATTGTGTCACTAACAAACCGGGTATTATAGGCTGCAAGTGGCACACTAGGCTCACCGAGTATAAATGTCATCCTTAGCGACCTAGTAAGTCTATAAACAAAGAGAAAAGCTTTTATTTCATCGCCTAATGAGGGTAAATGACTTTTTCTCCCAAACATTCTCTCAGAGGCTGATGTTCTGCTTCTAGGACAACGCGGTTTATATTTTCCTTGGCGTGTGAGCTTAGTAAACAGTTTTAGGCACCCGTGCGCATGTAAATGTTGCGAAAGGACATAAATGCTCTAATGTTGCTGAGAAGTACGGTGATATATATGTTGCACATGCTGGCTTCCTATAAAATTCGCTTTTGGAATGAAGATTATATCAACTCTACAAATGGCTTTTTACGCTACAAAGTTGTAGGACACATCGTTTTCTTGTCCTTATGTTTTGTATATTTAATGTAGTTGTGTACTATACCTACTTAATTGAGCCACTTGGTTTAGAAATTATTTTAGACATCAGCAACATTTCGATACGTTACTGTGTAATTTTTACACGAACATGATTTCATGATGATTGATTTAAATATTTAAAGTAAATTTGTTACTTTTGTAGTTTAGAAGCTACATCTACTTTATAATAGTAAATCTTAATCTGATGTAAGGTTTAAAAGTTCGCAGCAAACACTTGTTCTAATACATGGGTGGACTGAAAAGTTTGCGACCTCAACGTGAAGATAGCAGCACTCGTCAATAACATTTAATGACAGCTCGATACTCAATTTTGTTCATTTTCACAAAAACACTCACATCGACTCACTCAAATGACTGTCAAATATAAACTAGCCGCCCAAAACGGCTGAAATGGTGAGTAACTGTCAAAAGATGCACAACTTTGTGTGGGTACGAGATCGCGACGCCGCACGGGCGAGAGTTCTACCTCATCCCCACAACTTCCATTAACTGTTCTGACCAGTACAACCCGAGGGAAAACCAAACACCAACACATCACACGTAAAAATATGAAACACACTGGAGAAGAAACTGCTCAACACCTCCAGCACAGGAAGGAAGATATCGTGCGCTGATCAATGAACATCACCGAGGGAAGGTCGCACAAGTGAAAATAAAGCAAACTGCATATAGTTATTTATTTAATTTATTTAAACATTATTTAATTTATTCAAACATTATTTAAACACATTAGCGTCCAGAACGAATGATTCCGCCAGAGAAATCTGGATTAATATTAATTTATTACGACAACCTGATCACAACTTATTATATACACGAACGATTCCGTAAATTATGGCGTGTCCGCCGTGTGTCGGATGTTGACGTCCGGCGCCGTGCTTCCTCTTTCGAGCGAAGAGCGTGGACCTTTTCTTTAATAGAGGATGGTAAGACGTCTTCTGTCAGTCTTCTTGTTCGAATAAATAATAATTCGTTTTTCTTCTTCTTTGTAAATTTCTTTATTTCTTCTTTCGGTTTATTCTATTCTTATTCTATTTACAGCTCTGTTTTAAACTCTCTAATCTCAAACTTTTTAATCTATTTCTCAAAACTGTGAACTCAAACTCTTTCTTCTCGACTCTCAAAACTAAACTGGATCTGAACTGATTCTAACTCAAACTGATTTTACTATTGAATTTTTTCTCTACTTATAGAACATTGTGTTCTAATTTACTGTAAATTATAACATGAACAAAACATCTTTTAACAAGGTCTGTGTGACTTTTAACATGAATAAAATTTGGACGAAAATCAAAGTTACTATGTTTTGAATGAATAAAAAGGTGCAGGTTATTAAATGTGCTGTAACTGGCAATATTGTGAATGTTTATGAATGGTATGTATTAAGTGAGAATGTAATATATGTTAAGGGAAGTTTTTAAGGATGTGTAAGGAGATTCAGTGTTAAATTTAATAAAGGGTAATATTCTGGAATACAACACGGACAGCGGGAGTAAAACTACCGGCTCCGTCGGTGGATGGAAACGGACTCCTCGATATTAATTCACTGACAAAGGAATTCGGCTAGTAAAACTGGCTCTCTTAATTAGGGGTGCGTTTTCCTATACCAAGCGAGACATAAAGTCTCTCTTTGGAGTAACCAAATCGATCTCATAGAGGAGATCTGCACGATACATAAGTGTGAGTGTACCTCGGTTCTGTTCATAGATCGAAGCCATGATGAAGAACCTGAAACACAAAGAAAGGGAAAAGGATCGTAGAGATCTTTGTTTATGTGGGAAGGTTACTGGGAAACGGATCCAGAACTATGTAGGATAAAAAAGATTTACGACCTGTGAGTTCAACTGAGTAATCAAGTTGCAACTCATTAAATGGTAGATGCATCTGGGATACTTGGTGATTGGATTGTTTTTGTATCGCCAGAATGACTGCTGGTAGACAGCGTTCTTTTGTTTGCACTTAGTGTATTGGTAAGGCATTAGTCTTAACGCAGATGGGGCTAATTACACGTATCTGCGTTGGATTGTTCATCGCTGGCTAAAAGGGGTCGCCAGCCAATGTGTGTGTAGATAGTTTTTGTACACGCATAGAGGCTGGGAAAATAGACGGCGCAATATTTATGATCCCTGTCATGAAGGTTACATTGTATGTAAACCGAACCATTTGTTTACGGAATTCGTCTAGGGGAATTTGTCTGGCAACGTAGATGCCGAAATCGGTTTGGAATTTCTGATAAGCTAATAAAGAAATCTTACAGAGAATTGGTATACAAAGAGAATGCATGAAAGGTAAGTGTTCTTTACAGGGACTTAAAGATTATAGATTTGATCTCTTTAATGCGTGAAGCATTTTCAGGTGCCTAATGCGATTGCATTGGCAAAAACTTATGCGTCTTGGGATGAGGTAATGGGGGTTTTTCAGGGCACCCTCGTATTAATGCTTTTCGTCCGCAACACTTTATATCTTTTCCTTACTCTAAATGAATGAAATTTAAATATAGGATTTACTAGAGAGTCCGTCTAATGCGAGCTGTCACTAGTCAACCCTTTGTCTGTGGGTTGTGTCTAATGTCTTTTTTCGAATATGTCATTCCTATTTCATTTTTAATACTCTTGGCTAAAATTTTAAAACTTTAAAGCTAAAGCTCAGTGCACTAATAAAGGTCACAATGGAGCTACGCACACTCCCCACATTCTTAGAGAGTTTTGATTGCTTTATACAATTTGTTCCCATTTAATCCTGCAGTCTCCCGTATTAAACTAACCGCCAACGAGTCAGCATGTGCGACTCTGCCTCGTGATCCGTATCATCGGAACAATTGTGTAATCCGTTTAGGGTATCTTAAGTGTACACAAGATACCCTAATTGCACTATCGGTTCGGGCGGCGAGTATTCTGTAAGATCCGAAGTAAACAAACGAATCACCACAAACGCGTCCGAGTGTAGTGCAGTGATATCTATAGGATTCGCGCCGTAGTATGAAAATTGTGTGGAAGTGTACAGTGCGGGAAAACTCATACCCTTTCCTTTCCGTGTGTCTGTTTTTCATCTCTTTCGCATCTCTGTTGCGTCCCTCAGACATCAATACTCTCGATTGATTTATAATCTTTGGAGGGTTTTAGGTATTTTGAGTGGTGTAATATTCGTCACGAAAGGGATGTGACCTGGATTTCGGCACGGATCTAGTGGCGCACATACTATACGGGCATAACACCTGTAGTGGTTGCTTTCGGTCATCTATCGCCGGGTCCGACTTGCATCATTTTCTGAGGCGGTATTGGCTTTCTGTGTCAGGCCATTTCAATGGAGCCGGAATTTCACGTCAATCTGTGTAACATTCGCCGCCTAAAATGCAATTTCTCTTTTGTGTCTGCCCACGTCGGTAACCAGAAACCAGCAATCCTTGCACTTAGCGAGACTCAGGTAATAACTAATACAGATATTTCCGATTTTACTATAGTCGGTTATAATCTAGTGCCTTTGTTCTTTCCACATCGTGGTCTAGCTACATACATACGAAGTGATATTGTTTATCAGCTTCTGCCACAATATGGGCTCTGCTCCAATCCAGAATTTAATTTCTCGTGGCTAAAACTTCACGATCGTAAGCATATAATACATTACTGCTTTCTTGATAGAAGCCCAAATTAGGATAGAAACGCATCCTCTAACGAATTTGATGCTCTATCTGATTCCATCGATAAGATCATAACCCTATATCCCCACACTGAAATTGTTATTGCGGGTGATTTTAATGTGCATAACTCTCAGTGGCTTCGTCACTCCGGACACACAACCGCTTAGGGTCAGTATGTTCGGCTCTTTGCTGAGTCAAACAATTTAACTCAACGCGTCAGTGGGCCAACACGGGTACGAGATATAAAAGTCATTCCGCCAACACACTGGACCTGTTTCTCACCTCCCACCCAAACAAATACACAATTGAAGTTTCTTCGCCCTTGCGCACTTCAGACCACTGTGTCGTGTCAGCTAAATTTCCTCTAACCAACGGCAACGCTTACGAGAAAACTCCCAAAGGAACAGTATGGTTCTATGAGAAAGCCAACTGGGAAGGACTGAACGACTTTTTTGGGAAGTTAAATTGATCGTAATTTTTCCTCCATAATGATGTTGACTCTATAGCAGACACATTGACGGACACGATTCCGCTTGGCATGTGTACCTTTATTCCACACAGAGTAAAGAGTATCAAACCCAAGAGAAATATGTGGCTCGATTCCTGGTGCAGATGTAGTGCTCCAAGAAGCCCTACCATTTTCCTCCCACATGCATATCTAGCCACCTACAGAAATCCCATTCAAAAATCCGATTCATCTCCCCAAATTAATATTGAATTCAATGTCAAGCAAATTGAACCAAACGCTCAATTGTCGAACTTTGAATTCAATTCCAAAAATCCGAACATCACAATGCACATTTTTCACATCCATTGTAAGTACAATCAAATACGTGTCCAAACAAACCCATGTCCTTTTGATCCTTCGACACACAATTCCGGCAATCTAAAGATCACAATGCATACGCATTATAACCAGATGTTTTATGACATACACAGATAGACCCAAATTCCCATCCATATTCTCACCCATTTCCCATGGACTCTGACTCCATTTAAAGTCCAATATAATCTCTTGTTTGCATTAGCCAGACACGCTAATGAATAACAAAAAACCTCAAAAATGGTCTGCGATAAGGGGCGATCTGTCAGAGACTTCAGGGAAGAAGAAAAGTAGATTAGAAAGTAGTTAGCATGTAGAGCGAGTGGTGTAAGGACCCAAAAATAAAGCGTATTAAACTTCAAAAAAGAATCAGTCTGTTTTTTTTTCTACGGCTACGGCTGTGAGAGTTCCTTGGTGACCGCCGTCGCGCACTTCTAATTGATCGTTTTTAACAGTTTAAATGTCGATATACAACAGAATTAATCCCGATCACGTCGAGGGACTTACAAGGCCCCATCGTTCGCTTCTCTTCCTGGTTGATCGAGAAGCACGAAAGCGAACCGTACTATACAGAGAAGCCATTAAGGCTAAAGAGTTGAGCTTTCGGTTGTATAAATCAAACAATACTGAGGAAAACCGGAAAAGATTTAAGAGAGCTAGAAATGACTGCAATGCGTATATTCAACGCGCCAAGTTCTTGCATGACCAGAGAGTGAGAAAAAAATACTACACTCTCCCACAGGTAGTAGAAACTTCTGGGCATTTGTGAAGAACATCCAAAACTCCGTCTCCTCGTCCATTCCATCGCTAATAGTCGATGACAGACCAGTCACCAGCACAATAGAGAAAGCCAATCTGTGCGGGTTCTTTAAAGTTTACCTGAAGAAACCCCCATAACTGTAACCCAACTCCCCATTCCCAACCTGCAATAGAATACAGAAAACCATCTCTCTCACTTGCAATCAAAGCGCATTACGTTTTCCCGAAAACCATTTCGGTTCATTTCCGACTTAAACCATTTCCCCACGGCAACCAAGCAGCATTTAGTTTTCTCGAAAACCATGTCGGTTCCCATTCTACTTAAACTATTTGTAATCTTATTGATTCTCCTTTACTGGCAAGTCACCAACTTGCACAGCTGCAAGACTAACCGCATGATTCGTCGTCTTTCCAAGGAACAATCATCGCAACGGTCAAAACCCATGTTATGTTGTTTGACAGACACACTATAACCATTCTTACACATGCCACCGGAAACCGATTTTTCCTGTATACACAGCAAACAGCAGAATCTGATTCGGCCTGCCAGGCAGAATCTCCCTGAAACAAAATTTCATATGAAGGCATAGCAATCCCTTCATGTCCTTAATAAGTGGCAGTGAAGTCACTTAGCTATGTTCCCACTGCCACGACACCCTGGATGGATTTTTGCCTTCGTTCCACCGCCATGAAACAATTCCGTCTATCCGCCTTTCCAGGGTATGGATAGACATTACGATCTGCACGATTGACCACCGGAACCCTTCCAGCGTGACCGCAAACGATTTCCCATTGGTTGCCGGCTGAGAGGAAGATTCCATTTCTCTTCCCACCATCATCATCATCATCATCATCGGCTCTACAACCGAGAACCGGTCTTGGCCTTATTTAGCAAGTCCTGAGGCTTGTTAAATTTTCCATAATGATCTGTTTTTTCCGGGCTAGGTCATTAGTCTTGCGCCACCACACAGTGGAAATCCACCTCAGCCGCGAGTGGCTGCATGTTCCGTGCACCAGTCGATATCCAACCACCGGTGCGTGCATACACGCAAAGTCGAAGTCCAAACACCACTCCGGGCGGTCACGCCGCGCGACGAGTCGAGAGCCTAGTTCTTCTTTGCCTGGGTCTAGAGGCGATGTTCATTATCATAAGGAACTTTGTGCGCGAGATTGTGCCGTTTTCTAACATAGAGTCAGTATTGTGTCAGCAAAGCAGAAGGATTATTAATATTGTGACGAAGTGACGCTCTTCGTTCGGAAGACGATGCACAACTGAATGGTTTAAAAAAGAAAAAGAAATAACAAACAAAAACGAACTAATCGCGAACTATTTGGTATGTTTAGTGCCGTTTGCAGCTCCCAATTAAAAAATACAATAGACACAAAGAAAACAGAAACTAATTTGTATATGTTAAGAGATTGATAGTAAAACAACAAATAGCAAAAACATTGTGTGCAATTTGAGCAAAAAAGAAAGTTTTATACAACAGAACTTCACCCAGTGGGTTTTATTTATTGCTCTTTCTTGGCGCTCGGATTTCGGAGGCCAATTGTGTGAAGGATTCATTGGTGGGTGATAGGAACCCGTGTCGTACGTCGGCATAAATACATATCCCCCACAAATCTATTTGCTGCACATTTTGCAGCCAACTCAACGCTGCCTGATACCGGATAAGTTCCGCCTCAACTTGAGCATAAGCAGCACACCATGAGCCAGATTCGCTTCCGAACGTGTACTGTTGCCCGGTCGCTCAAGGAGCTAAACGCACACAAATCCGCTGGTCCTGATGGCATTCCCCCAATTCTCTTGAAGAAATATTCCTCTTCACTCTCTAAACCACTGCGGAAACTCTTCCATTTGTCTTATTCTACCGGCCGTTTCCCAAATAGATGGAAGTCAGCGAACATTCAGCCAATCCCCAAAAACGGCGACAAATCGTCCCTCTCTTCTTATAGACCCATAGCACTAACTTCTATTCTCTCCAAGGTAATGGAATCACTTATCAACCGTCAACTTTCGAAATATCTGTAATCAAATGACCTCTGCAATGACCGCCAATATGGCTTTCGTAGCAACAGATCCATAGGAAATTTGATGGCGTACCTTACCGAAAAGTGAAGCCATTCCATCCACTACTTCGAAGAAAGCAAGGTTGTTGCACTGGATATCTAGAAAGCCTTCGACAGAGTTTGGCATCCAGCCCTTTTATCAAAATTACATTCATATGGAGTGGACAATTCACTGATCCAATGGATAAGAGACTGTCTTTCTGGCCCTTCAATCCAAGTGGTTCTTGATGGTGTCAAATCTGTCTCCCATCAAATTAATCTCTTGTCCATTACTCACAACCCAATCGACTCGTTTGCCGATGATAGCACATTAACTTTCTCATACTCATACTAACATTCCCTGCCAAACTCTTCGAACGTCAATACCAATCAGCAGGTTATGCTTAATACACTGAATTCCGACCTCAACAAGATATATAACCGAGTAGAATTCAATGCCAAAGGCGAACCCCAAAGTAAATATACTGTCTATGAACGGCACTTCCATCGACGAACCCAAGCAACAATAATCCTCGGCACTCGAATTAATTCGACTCTTAACTGAAATGACCACATATTAAAAGCTAAATTATACATTATCGTTTTTCTTATGGGTTTTCGGCGTACAATAACTAATGCTTTTATAACATGTCACAATAATTGATATGTTTTCTTTTTAAAATTTATTCTATTCATTCTATATCATGTATTATTTATAATTTTTTTTTATTAAGGTATATAGGGGGTTGACAAGCAAATTTCCAAAGAACCACCATTCCCTTTAAATTACCCTGTCTCACACTCATCTCAAGTCTTCCTACTTACCTGCATACGAGCAGCTCAAAGCACTCTTCCAACCATTCCTCACCTGCAATTTAAACCCCAGCATATCAACATCATTTTGTTCATATTACATGAACCTTACCAACCCAAGCGGCTCAGATCGTCAGCAATCTCGATTGGTAAACACACGTCAATCTAGCAACGCATTCTTGTTCCAACAATCTGTTGGCCCAAGAATACACACTGACCAGCGTACTTGTTGACACAGCTGCAGCCGATAATTTTCCTGCCATTGAATCGGACACGATTATAATTGCTATTCCAACAACCATACCTATGATCGTGTCCCTTCTACCAATTCCTAGCCAAACATTACTCCTATCCCCTAAGGTTCGCTACAGTTGCGACCAATTTCTTTTTATCGGTTATCTACCGATCATGGGATTTGGGCACGAATGTCATTGACGTTTAGACAATCATACCCATGATCATGCCTAATGATGTTCCGGCCTGTAAACCAAACAAACACATAGAAGCATCACTGTGTTTATGCTATTAACCAACCGCTGGTCCATGGCCACCCCGAGCGAGACGTACGCTTGCACATATGCAAGGCTAATTTCTCGCCATTGTACTCATGTACCAGCACAGAATACTGTGGCGGTTACGCCAAACCCCACGGTTCACTTACCTAAAAAAACCCCCATAACTCCCATCCAATCACATACTTTCGCTAATGCAATCGCATTAGCACCTTAAATGCCTTACGCATCTAGGATTATTTAAGGTATAATCTAAAAAGCTTCGGTAAAATAATTCTTACCTTTTCTTGCATCCCCTTCGCATACAAATTCCTGTAAGAGTTCTTTCTTACCTTATCATAAATTCCCTGGAATAAAACTTATCGGTTCACATATCATGTAACCATCCCAATCAGGGATAATGATCATTGCGTCGCCTATTTCCAGCTTTATTCATATGTACAACAAATCCCTTTTCATACGCATAGGCTGGCGACCTTTTCTCCCAACAATAAACAACTCAAGCAGCTGCATATAATTAGCGCAATAGACGCTGAGACTATTTCCCTAACTCACACCATGAGTAAACAAAAGACCGCTTTCCTTTAGCAGGCATTCTGGCGATACGCAAACGATTCAATCATCCTAGTATCCCAAATGCACCTACCATCTAATGTTTACTCAGTTGAACTCTCAGGCCATAAATTCCTTTTATCCTACATAGTTCTGGATTTGTTTCCCAGTAACCTCTCACATAAACAAAGAACTCCACGATCCCTTTTTCCTTTCTTTGTTTCAGGTTCATTCCCATGGCCTTGTGTATGAAAAATACCAATGTGATCTTCACTCACACATACACATACATTGCCAAGTCTTTCTTCCTTGTTTTCACCACGGGAGAAACACTTTCTTTCTTGGGAAAACTCACCCCAAAACTATTAAATATCGTTGAGTCAGATAATATCCAGCTAATCGGACACACGTATCGGGGACGTCGTGCGTCACATTAAAATAAGCAAAATTAACACATGCGTTTTATTGCCAAGTCGGAAGTTTAGTTTTCCTTTGTTCCTGTTTAACGGGTTGATATCCATCACCAATGGATCGTGTGAACTTAATCGGGGTATAACAAAATATAGCTGTCAAATCAGAGTGTGTGTAGTGAAAAGCGAACAATGCAAAAGGATTCTCATTGTCCATCACAACTAATTATAACTTAACGTATCCTGTTGCTTATAAAATGTGCTGACAGTGCAAGTAACTCTTTTATGTTCCGTTTAAGTGCACCACTACAGTGCAACCTTTAACGTTTGATTTAACTAGTTGTATCTTAACGCACTAAATAGCAATTCTTCAGTGTCGCTGAACAGTGGACTAACATCACGTTTTATTAGACGGAGCGCTATATTATTTAGTTAACGAGGAGTTGAAATTTATGTTATAAGTGAATAAAACCAAGAATAAAATTCGAGGGTTGCCTCTTATGTTTCGGGATTTGGCAACCCTAGCGTTGCAATCCGGCAATTGACAGCTCTGTCGTAAAGGTGGACATTTTTGAGGTTATACGCACTCAGAACGTTTTGACATACGAGCGCTATTTGTGTTGTTTACAGTAACTTAAAAGATTCATCTCGGCCCAAAAATGGAAGTAAATCGTCAACATTTTCGTGCGATTATTTTTTACAACTTTCGGCGTGGATTAACTCAGCAACAGTGCATGGATGAACTTAATTCAATTTTTGGCGATGAAGCTCCATCAAGGACCAGTGTTTATCGATGGTATGGTGAATTCAATCGTGGTCGTAGTTCACTTCAAGATGAATTTCGTGAAGGTCGTCCAAAATCAGTTGTTGTTCCGAAAACCATTGATGCTGTGCGCGAACTGATATTGGAAGATCGTCATGTGACCTATCGTGAGATTGAGACAACCTTAGGCGTTAGTGGGACCAGCATACATTCAATATTGCATAAACATTTGACTGTCAACAAAATTTGTTCGCGTTTTATCCCACACAATTTGTCAATCGCCCAAAAAAAGGCTCGTGTCAATTGGTCGAAAGAAATGCTCAAAAAATACGGTCGCGGTTCTTCGAAACACGTCTATGACATCGTGACAGGTGATGAATCTTGGATTTACGCGTATGAGCCCGAAAGTAAACAGCAGTCGACTGTCTGGGTGTTTCAAGATGAGCCAAATCCAACAAAAGTTGTTCGCGCACGAAGCACTTCCAAGCAAATGGTCGCCTGTTTTTTCGGAAAAACTGGACATGTCGCAACCGTACCACTAGAACAACGCAGAACAGTCAATTCTGAGTGGTACACAACCATTTGTTTGCCAGTTGTCTTCCAAGAAATCAGGAAAACCAACCGCCGAAGACGGATCACTCTTCACCACGACAATGCGAGCTCTCACACATCGGCTACGACAACTGAATTTTTGAGCACCCAAAACATCGATTTGATGGGTCATCCGCCGTATAGTCCTGACTTGGCACCGAATGACTTCTTTTTATTCCCGTACGTAAAAAACAAACTGAGAGGTCAACGTTTTTCGACACCTGAAGAAGCGGTTGCTGCATTCAGAATGCATGTGTTGGAGATACCTCAATCAGAGTGGCAAAAGTGCTTCGACAATTGGTTCAAACGCATGCAAAAGTGTATAGATCTTCATGGGGAATATTTTGAAAAACAATAAAGTAATTTTCGATGATCAATATTTGTTTTTGTTCTCTAATCCCGAAATATAAAAGGCTACCCTCGTATTTACTATTACTATTTGTTGGCCTATACGAATCCGGAAGTTCATGACGTCACCGACTCGGCTGTGCATAGTTCCCGGTCCGGTGCACTCTCCCTACGCTGGACCATCCGATCCGATTTCCTGAAGGTCAAACCTGATATTGTCCTCCCATCTCCGTGGAGGCTTTCCTGTCGGTCTCTTTCCCGTTAGTCTACCGTCAAGAATTCTACGCACGGCCCTATTGTTGCCCATTCTTGCCACATGTCCGGGCCATCTTAATCTTCGCGACAGAACTCCAGCTATAGAAACACATTTTTTTCTTTTCTTAATTCAATACATTATAGGGTTTCGCAATGAAGTTGCGAAGAACGTAATTCGAACCCGTGGTATGAAAAGGCTTCAACTTGTTAATTAAGCTACATAATTTCTATTTTAATTTTTCTGGTATAAGACATTGATAATTGCTCTTGATACTGTGTTCTTCACGATGGTTGTACGTTCATGTGTGTCTGCTCAAATCGCCCCAACATCATAACTTGTGAATCTTCGTATTTCCTTGAATTCCTGTCGGCAACTCCCTCACTGTGAGTTAACGACAAATTTCCCCAGCGAAAATAACCAACTTAAATTAATTTGTCAACTCCAAGAACGTTTGTCTTTGAAACTAACATATCAACCTAAAATAATTACCATAAGCACACCTCATCCCACCCTGTGGTTTAGAACAAAACCATTCTCATAAATATAGCTAGCTGTTCCTTTGGAGCTATCCTTGAAAGTATTCCCTCAATTCACACTCAACCGTCTCCGCCTTAACTATCGATCAAATCTGTAAAATTGTCTAGTGTAGTTTCAAAGATTTGTCACTTTCGCAATCTTCTTAAACTGAATACAAAAACTCTTACCATAAAATGAGTTGCTGATTCCCTATGGGGAAAAGGAAATGAGAGTGGGAACCTTGACATCCAGCCCATTTCTGGAGTATCTTCAAAACCATCACTCGAATATAAAGAAAGTGTGAAATAACGAAAATAGGAAACGAAACCATTAAGAACACTAGAAAAGTTCATTCTTTTGCCTCACCATTCATCCGAATAACGCTTACAACATTTTCGGAGGGAGAAAGTAAATATGTATAAAAGGCAACCCTCGTAGTTCGTGCCCAGTTGCGAAGAATTTATTCCCAGAAATCTAGCAAACCTAGTATTTTCCATGAACATTTTTTTAAATTGTTTCTTCCGATTGTGTTTTTCGTCTTTTTCTTAATAAATTGACAAATTACTGCTCAGTACCATTAACTCTAAATGCGTTAAGTTCAGACCACCTTCCGATCAGTCTCACAGTGAACCTTACAGTATCTGTAA
Source organism: Microdon myrmicae (assembly GCA_963931805.1). Lineage (NCBI taxonomy): Eukaryota > Metazoa > Arthropoda > Insecta > Diptera > Syrphidae > Microdon > Microdon myrmicae. Next base: position 51,733,134 of record OZ007497.1, on the reverse strand, counting down.
ATCGTACCATCGATAATATTAACAACAAATTAATCAAAGCACTTCCACCTGCTGCAAGTAACTATTTAACGTTCATTTTCAACGCTTGTCTTAAGAATTGTTATTTTCCGGACTGTTGGAAAACAGCAAAAGTAATACTGTAAACTCGATTTATTAATTCAAATTTATTTAAATATAACCAATCTATCCGTTAATTTTCTTATCAATATTGATGTGCAGCGTTTGGTCGCTTGACTTGTACTGATACCAACTCCACAATTACCGCTGCTTATATTTGCTTTTTTGTCTCCTTTCCCTCGTTCGCATGTTGTCACAGGAACAAGGAGCCAGAGTATAAATGTGCGATGCTCAGTCTACCAGTCGGCAGTCGTGTGCTGCTAGTCGGCCGTCGTGTGCTGCTCCGTCTCCAACATTCCGCCCAGCTTGAACTGTCGGTTCAACCGTCTCATCCTCTGCAACCGGGAGTAGTACTAACTTCGTAACGGGTCGCTTAAGGGTGCCCCCCTAAATCTTTACGGTTGCCACCCGCACCTTGACATCTCTGCCAGGATGAAGCTCGATAACCCTTCCCATGGGCCAATAGGTCGGAGATAGTTGCTCGTCCTTCAGAAGCACCACGACCGGGTTTCCTAGGTTTGGTTCCGGATGATACCATTTGTTGCGAGCCTGCAATGTGTGGAGGTATTCGTTCTTCCACCGGTACCAAAATGCTCGATGCAACGCCTGCAAGTACTTCCATCTGGACCGCCAAGTGATTGTTGTCTCTCCCGGATCGACTTCCGGGACGCTCATAGCCGGTCCTCCAACTAAGAAATGACTGGGGGTCAACACCTCGGGGTCGCCAGGCTCTGTTGGCGGGACGACCAGCGGTCGGGAATTCAGACAAGCCTCTGGGCCAACACGGTAGTGAGCTCCTCGAACGTCAGAAACGCATTTCCAATAGCTCGCTTCAGGTGATGCTTCACGGACTTGATTCCTGCCTCCCACAAGCCACCAAAGTGGGGGGCTGCCGGGGGAATGAATCTCCAAGTGATGCCGTTGGTGGCCAACTCCGTCATGATCCGGTCCTGGGTAGCCTTCCGGTTTATGTGCTCATAAACTTCTCGCAGTTCTCGGCATGCCCCAACAAAATTGGTACCATTATCACTCCATAAAGTGTGACAAAAACCCCTACGCGCGAGAAATCTCCTTAATGCTGCCAGGAAAGCCTCGCTGGACAGCTCGCTAACCGCCTCGAGATGTATTGCCTTGGTTGCCAAGCACACGAAGAGACAGATGTAGCCTTTGACTCGCTTCGCGCCGCGACCCTTCCATGTCCGAAGAGTGATAGGACCTCCATAATCGACGCCGGTGTTACTAAATGGCCGTGCGGGATTTATCCGACTGGCTGGCAATGCGGCCATTTGTTGAGATAGCACCCGTCCCTTGTGACGAACGCAAACCGTGCATTCAGCGATGACCCTCCGAACAAGTCCTCGACTCCCTATGATCCAGTACCGGGAGTTCACCGCGGCGAGCAGTAACCGGCTTCCAGCGTGCATCTGTCTCCAGTGCAAATCCCTCACTATGATCTTTGCAAGGTGATGCTGCCGGTGTAAGATTGGTGGATGTCGGCGTTCCTATTCCATCCTTGCTGCCTCTAGTCTTCCGCCCACCCTGAGGATACCTTGGTCATCGATGAATGGGTCGAGCGCAACCAGTTCGCTTCGTCTTGATAATTGTTTCCCGGCTCTAATGGCCGCTAGGTCCGTCTCGAACGATTCGGTCTGAGCCGCTCGCAATATGATGCGTGTGGCCACCCTCACTTCGTCAGCATCGAGAACGCCCGACCGCCTTGCTGACCTGCCGTCCCCTTTGCAGCTACTGTTGTCGATGAACCGCTTCAGCCACGCTACTGTTCGTACCGCTCGAGTGAAGCTGGAGAATCTCCTTGTTATGGACAGCTCCTCTTGCTGGATTACGAAGCACGATTCCTTTCGCTCCTCGAGATCTACCGGCGTTCCGGTGTCTGCCTTTCGGACTTGGTAGGTGGGCGTCCGGGGCAACTTCAGCTCCTTGTCTCGCAGAAAGGCGGGTCCTCGCCACCACAGATCTGCTCCGGCGAGCTCCTTTGCGCTAAGCCCCCTTGACAGGTAATCCGCTGGGTTTGATGCAGTCGGTACATGATGCCACTGGCCTCTTGGCAGCCTTTCCAAAATGTACGACGTACGATTCGCGATGAATGTCTTCCACCGCCTGGGATGATCCGATAGCCATTGTAGAACTATAGTGGAATCGGTATATGCGAAGCATTGAACCTCGCTAAGTTGAAGCGCCCTCCTCACGAACGAAAACAGCCGAGCCAATAGATGGGCGCCACATAACTCGAGTCTTGGGAGAGACACCTGCTTAACTGGGGCTACCTTTGCCTTTGCCATGATGATACGCACCTGGGAAGCCCCGTCCTCCTCAAATCTGACGTAGAGGGCCGCTCCATACGCCTTCTCGCTTGCGTCCGAAAATCCATGTAACTGAAGGGGCTTCGGATGTCCCAACCATCGTGGGATCTTCACCGACTCCAGCGCCGACAATCCCTCGAAGTACTCCTTGCACTCCCTCCGAATCTCTTCATCAAGGGGGTCATCCCAATCGACACCTCTAAGCCACCGTTTTTGCAATACCAGCTTGGCTGGCACCACCACTGGAGCGGCCAAGCCTAATGGATCATATAGCCTGGAGACGTGTGACAGGACCTTCCTCTTCGTGAGCGATGATACCTCCGGAATCTTCTGCACCTTGTAGCTCAAATAGTCTGCCCCGGGGTGCCAATTCACTCCCAGTAACTTCGTTCCCTCGCTCGTGATGAACTGGTACACTTCTTCAGTTCCCGGTGAATCGGCGGACACCCAGTCCAGTAATTTGTGGCAATTTGATTTCCACTTGCGAAGCGGAAATCCGCCGCTCTTAAGAGCCTCCGTCAGTTGACCCACCAACCGGATTGCCTCCTCCACGGATTGCGCTCCAGATATACAATCATCCATGTAGAAGTCCTCTCTGATGATTCGCGCTGCCGCCGGACACGATTGTTCGATCTCCTCGGCAATCTGGACCAAACAACGCGTTGCCAAAAATGGAGCAGACGCCGTTCCGTATGTTACGGTTAGCAGCTTGAACGTTTGGTACTCCTCCTCTGGGTTGTCTCGCCAAACAATTCTTTGGAAGTCGGTGTGACCAGGCTGGACTCGAATTTGGCGAAACATCTTGGCGATATCCGAAGCAAACGCTATGGGATGCTTGCGAAACCGGATCAAGATTGAGATGAGGTCCGACTGCAAGGATGGTCCAACAATCAAGTGATCGTTAAGAGAAGTTCCATTACTGGTGACCCTAGAAGCATCGCACACCACCCTGAGCTTGGTGGTTTCACTCCCGGCCTTAATTACTGCATGGTGGGGTAGATAGCAGCATTGGTTGTTTGGTAATTTTGAGTTTCCTTCGGTCAGCCGCTGCATGTGACCCATGTTCTGGTATTCCCTCATAAATTCGGCATACTGATGGCCTAGCTCCGGGTTTCGCCTGAATCGCCTCTCCATGGACAGAAGCCTTTGGATGGCGCCTTCCCTGGAATGTCCCAATGGCGGCGGGAAATGTTTGAACGGCATCTCCACCTCGAAGCGTCCCTCTGCTGAACGCTGGTGAGTTTCCGCAAAATGCGTCATTGCCCTCCTCTCTTCTTCTGTTAGGCGCTCTTTCATCTCTAGTACCTCCTCCATCTCCCAGAAGGCCCTCAGCTGCCCCACTAATGGGTCGACCTGATGGGTGACAGTGCAGCAATGTTGTTCCTGATCGGGCAGAGTTGGTCCACTCCCTGCGATCACCCAGCCGAATATGGTGTTCTGCGCCATCATTTTACTGGCGGGATCCATCAGCCGTCCATCGCGCAGGACCTGGAAGATAGTGTCCAACCCCAGCAACAAGTCAATGGGTCTCGATTTGTAGAATAGCGGGTCGGCCAACGCCAGCGATGAAAAGCTTCTCCAGTCGTGTTCCACTGACCTTGACGGCAGATCCGAAGTCAATCGCCCCAGCACCAGTGCCGTTACCCGAACGCTTGTTTCCCCTATTCGGCCTTTCAGCAGCATCTCGATTTTTCCTCGGCTGACCTGTGGATTCGCCTCGCCTATGCCACTTATCCTCACCTTCGCCTGCGTGCGTCGCAAGCCCAACTGCTGAACGAATGATTCCCGGACTAAGGATGTGGTCGAACCGGAGTCCAGAAGCACCCGACAAGGGATCAACTGGTTTCTGTCGCCCACCACAGTTACGATTGCCGTAGGCAGCAGTGAATCCTGGGCTTGTACTGTCGCGCAAGATCCCTCTGATGGTCCAGCCTCTGGTGATAACATCGGAACGTCAACCGGCTGATGCAGCAGAGAGTTGTGCCGTCCGTTACACTCTCGACAGTTACCTCTCTCACATTTGTCAATGCTGTGGTCGGGGCTGAGGCAATTTCTGCATAGCTTGTGGCGGCGGACAAACTGATCTCGCTGTAGAGCTGAGAGATTCCTGAATGCACTGCATCGGAACAATGGATGCGGCTGTGCGCATCTGGGACACTTAGCCGTCCCTGGTGATGTGATTGCCGAGTACGTCTTCTTGGATGGACCAGCTGCTATACCTCTGTCCCGAACAAAGTGACCCTTTGAATTGCTCTTCGCTGTCGGAATGCTCTCTAGTTCGGTGAGTCGAGCTTCCAGGAATTCGGTCAGCTCCTCGAATGTCGGCATCTCGTTCCTGCTGGTTTCTCGAGCCCATAGCTGCCTAGTTTCACTATCGAGCTTCTCGACTGTAGTGAACACCAACCAACAACTCCAGTGCTCCACTGGTAGCTCCAATGCTCGCAAAGCCCGAACCTGCTCGAAGAGGCCGTTGATAAATCTGCGGAACTCCGTAGCACCTGGTGTTTGGATAGCTGCAATCGTCATTAGTGATCGCAGATGTGCCTCCACGATGATCTTCCTTTTGTCATACCGCGAGACCAGTGCAGCCCAAGCCTCCAGATAGTTTGCCGCCGTGACCGGAACATTGCGAACCAAAGATAATGCGTCCGCTCTTAAGGAAGTCCGGAGAAATTGGAATTTCTCTACTGCTGATAACTGGGGGTTATCGTGGATGAGTGGTTTGTACAAATCCCGGAACGTTACCCACTGCTTGTAGTCCCCATCGAAGGTAGGCACGTCGATATGCCTCAGCTTGATCGGTCGGGTTGCCGTTCCAACGGTGGAATCTGTTGCTGTCAGGTCTGTTGACCGCGTAACCAATTGTTCCACCAAGCTGTTCATGAGCGTCTGGCTGGAATTTAGTGTGTCAAGCAACCTCTCCATTCCTGGTTGCTCCACTGTTAGCGTTGGAGTAGTTAACGGTCCCAGGGTGTCTCCTGAAGTATCCAATACGGTGGCGCCCGTGCTTGTTGACGCGTTCAAATGCTGGGTGAGTCTGCCTTGCAGCGAAAAGTATCGTTCCTCGAAGGCTGCTCGCTCCTCGTTCTCCCTGTCGATGTCCAGGTCCGGATCGTTCTCCTCGATGCTTTCCTGGAGGCGCTCAAAGGATTTAAACGCGTCTTCCAGCTTGCTTAGTCTGCATGCGACTTCCTCTCTGGTCACTTCATTCGCCTTGGTCGCGAACTCCTCCAAACGCGTGAGGAATCCCTTAAGGACTCCTCGTCTTCGTTTGCTTGCCGCAACAGTCTGATCCGCCATTGCCTTGCTTGGCGAATTACTGGTAGCCATTGTGGTTCAGCTGCCTTCCTTTCGATGCTTGTGGATCGAAATTGCCACTAGCTACTTGAATCCGATGCTTGTGGATCGGCTGTAGCTTACGCAACTGAGTGCGCCGCTCTTTGCTACTGGCTGGTTAGGCTGCACGACCGTCTGTCTGCTTGGTCGCAGAGAGTGTGCTTCAATGCGTTGTAGTTGAAACGCTTGGATCCCACGTTGCACAGCTTGTGTTGTCCAGTCGGCAGCTGCTGTGTTTCCCTCGATGACTTGATCCGGCTCGAAGGACCAATTTGTAAACTCGATTTATTAATTCAAATTTATTTAAATATAACCAATCTATCCGTTAATTTTCTTATCAATATTAATGTGCAGCGTTTGGTCGCTTGACTTGTACTGATACCAACTCCACAACTACCGCTGCTTATATTCGCTTTTTTGTCTCCTTTCCCTCGTTCGCATGTTGTCACAGGAACAAGGAGCCAGAGTATAAATGTGCGATGCTCAGTCTGCCAGTCGGCAGTCGTGTGCTGCTAGTCGGCCGTCGTGTGCTGCTCCGTCTCCAACAAATACCTATCCCGAAACCCGGCAAATCGAAGAACAGCCCCGAAAGCTACAGACCTATTAGTCTACTTAGCTGTCTAAGTAAGCTCTTAGAAAAAGTCATTAAGGAAAGGATTGATCGTTTTGTGGAAGACAATAACATCTTACCAAACTTTCAGTTCGGTTTCCGTAGTGGTCACAGCACAATCCACCAAGTCTTGCGCATTAAAAACCACATAGCTGGTAAATTCATCGACAAGGAGTCAATGGGACTGGTTCTTCTGGACATCGAAAAAGCCTTTGATACGGTATGGCACGATGCCTTGATTTATAAGCTACTGCAGCTTAAGCTGCCAATGCCGCTTATCAAAATTATCCAGAGCTTTCTTCGTTCGAGAAAATATGTTGTGAGTATAGGAACCGACATATCCTCTACTCACCAAATCCACTATGGTGTACCCCAAGGCTCGGTCCTTGGTCGCATATTATTCACATTGTTTGTCGCAGATTTACCATGTCTAGGTGAAAGCATTCAGGTAGCTATGTTGGCCGATGAGACGGCCATTTTCTCTTCGGGTGCCTTATTCACTAATGTCTACAACTCTTTGCAAGCAGCTCTTGACAAACTAGCAGTATATTACAGGAAATGGAAAATAAAAATAAATGGTAATAAAACACAAGCTGTCTGGTTTTCGAGATGTAGGAAACACTGCTACCTACCAAATGGCACTAAACTCAGTATGTGTGCAGTTGATATTGATTGGTCCGAAGACTGTAGATATCTAGGTATTATTCTAGATAAAAAACTCATCTTTCAAAAACACATCACTACCACAATTGACAAAATAAACAAAGTCGTAAGAGTTATGTATCCATTAGTGTGTAGAAAATCAAAGCTTAGCGTCGAAAATAAAATTATAATATTTAAAACCATGTTTCAAGCTATACTCCCGTGCGGGGCCCCTGTATGGTGTAATTGTGCTCGCACACACAAAATAAAATTGCAAAGGTGTCAAAATAAAATATTGAAAATGTTGCTGAATTTCATCATCACCATCATCATCATCGGCACTACAACCGGGAACCGGTCTTGGCCTTATTTAGCAAGTCCTGAGCCTTGTTAAATTTTCCATAATGATTTATTTTGTCTGGGCAACGTCATTAGTCTTGCGCCAGGGGCTCCCCGACGGGGAATCGAACCCCGGTCTCCCGGGTGACAGCCGGGTATACTAACCACTATACTATCGAGGAGCCCAAGTTGCTGAATTTGCCATGGCATTATTCGACACATGAACTACATGAAAACGCTAACGTTAAACCGGTAGAGTTCCTTATTGACAAATCAATCGAAACTTCTTCGCCAATTGTTCCTTTTCTGACAATGTTCTCGTTTCCCGTCTTGCGTTTTCCTAAATCACTACATATGTACTCTGTCTATGAAAATTATATCGAGGTCATTACTATATAAAATAACCGGAAGCTCGTGCAATATTAGTCTTAAGATTCAAATAAGGGTTTTTTCTTGTAGTTTTCCCTTAATTTATTATTTGTTATTCATTGAAATTGTGCTATTGTCGTTATATAGATTTAAGATTATAGTTGTAAAGGAATTGCTATCCTAAATCTCTTAAGTACTAGTTGTAAAATATACCATAAATGTAATTATCTACCAAATAAAAATTGAATTGAATTGAATAAAGTGATTTTCGATGATTAATATTTGTTTTTGTTCTCTAATCCCGAAATATAAAAGGCAACCCTCGTAAAAACATTAAAATAGCAAAGACCTCCGGCGTCTTTATTTTTCATTCCTCTTGCGTGAATAATTTTCTGCGGAACATCGTTGGGGATTTCAGTGAATCAGTGTCGTACGTCGGCATACATATTTTTACCCCACAGGCATACTATGTTTGGGGACGTATAGTCTTTTCTTCATCACTGATCCGCCACCAGTTGGGATGGAATCAAGCTTTTATGGACTTATCTCATTCACCGATCACCCCACTAAAACGCAGGCGATCTGGAAGATTGGAAATATCGTTATCGTGGAGAATTTGTTGGCACCATGGAAAGCGTGGTAAATAATAGGAAATCCATTCTTGTCTTGGATAATTCCTTTTTTATCCAAGAAAGGGAACGCTTCTGGGGGAATGAATCCATCCTGGAGAGTACTCTCCATATACATATCATTGGGATAGAATGCTCCCTTTATGAGATCATTTTCACTGCACATTGCCCTTGTTGTTTGACCACGAATAATCTTGGAAATGTAGTTATCTATTCGGTTTAGTCCTGAATTGTCATACAGGACTTTATTGGGATAGTATTTCTTATACTGCGACTCTGGGGTTTTATACATTCTGAGGCAGGAACGCAAACACTGCCTCTCCAACACCCGAAACTTCTCTATGTAAAATGGGGATATGTTGTACCATATCGGGCAGCCATACACCAATATTGGTCGGATGCATGCTGAGTATGAAATTATTTTCACCTTGGGGTCCAGCAGACTACTACGGAAGAGTCTTCGTGTCATTGCATATGCGTTCTTAGCTGCTGTAAGAGCAGCTGCTGTATGCTTATCAAAGTAAAGATACTGATCAAGCCGGATTCCAAGGTATCTGACTACAGTTTTTACTTGTAGGGGAAGATTATTACTTCCTGCAATGAAGAATGTTTCCAATTCCGTTTTGTATCCCTTGATGCACTGGACAGCGGCGTTCTGAAAAGAATAGTCTCTGTTTTTTGGAAATCTATTTTTAATTTCCAGTCGTCGCAAAAACGTTTGATTTTGTTGAAATCATTTTGCAGAAGTCTTTCGATGACATCAATCTTTTCTTCAGATCTATACACAACAATGTCGTCAGCATACGTAATTGCATGGTTGAGCGAACCCACTAGATCACTAGTGTACATGTTAAATAAAATGGGAGAATTCACTGCTCCCTGTTGTAGACCGTTTTTGATGTGGGAAGTCATGTTAGAGATTATACCTCCACATTTCACTACAAATTGTTTACCCATTATCATATCGTAGATAATGTATAATAAATATTCGGGCATACCTAGATTTGATAATTTATATACAAGCCCTTCTAACCATACGGTGTCGAAAGCCTTTTCAAAGTCAACCAAACAGGCCCCTGTGCATTGTGTCTTCGCCTTGTTCCACTGTATGTCGGAAACAAGTTTTGTCGCAGCATGAACTGTGTCATGTTGCGATCGGAAACCAAACTGGTTGTTCGGAATAATACCATTTTCCTCACGACAGTTAGTCAATGCTTTATTTATAATTTTCTCGAATACGTTGCTGATGTTCGGAAGCAAAATAATCGAGCGAAGATTGGCTGGATTGCTCCTGTCCTTGCCCTTTTTGGAGACGGGATGGACTACTGCAGATTTCCATTGGATTGGATAATATGCATTGTTTAGATCGTTATTGAACAAAATAGTGTAAACCTTCACTACTTCCAGAGGTAAATGCTTTAGAACAATGTTTGGAATATTATCTATTTCAGAAGATTTTTTGTTCTTAATCGATCTAAGAATGTCCGTCAGTTCATCCTTGTGTACAAATATGCTAGTGTTTAGATTTCTAAGTGGGGAGCGGATCTATTATTTTCAGTAAAGATAGTGAAACTTCGACTTAAGAGACGCCAATTGTTAAGTTCATTTCGTAGTGAAATGTGTTTTTGGAGAGCCCTATTTTCCTGGTCAAGGTTAGAATAATTTCGATTCGTTCAATCTATACACTGCTTCGAAACAAGTACCAATTGAGTTCGCATTTTTTTGCGGATCCTCGACTATTATGAACTCTTCGTTAGAGTTGATGTGTTCTGGGGTGAGTCCTGCGTTCAGCAGAGTTTGACAATTCTCGGGAGTCATTGTAATCATGGGATGTCATTATAATCTTTCCTTCGAAAGACTTTATTTATTTGAGGGAACATATTCGGTCTAGTAGCTTTAATGGCTTGAATTCTCTTGTTCCAGTCTTCATTAATTACTGATCTATAGTTGTCACGGGTCAGTTTTTGAAGATTTGTAATTAGTGACTTAATTGTTCTTATTTCCTGGCTATTTGGATCGCTGAATTGTCTGTAGAGCAGTTTTAACTTAGAGAGCAGAATACTCTTTTGCCTATACAGCTCGTCGATCGTTGCGTTTCTGTACCGGTTTGTATGGCTCTCCATGTGAGACACTTTCGGAATAGAACGATTCATTGTGTTAGTAACAATGTTGTTCATCGTCGAAAGATAATGATCAATTTCGTCATTATGAAGATTTCTGCCAGTTGGTGGATTTATACCATTGGAGCGTAATTCTTTTTTTATTATCCGGTCAAAGCGCGACCAGTCTGCTTTTCCGAAATTAAAATAATGTATCTGTTTGTACTGCTCAAGTAGTGAATGTTCGTTTGGGACATGTATTACAGCACCAAGTCCGTAATGATCGCTATCGTACTCGATTGTACGAAGACAATTTCGAGTAGTTAGATCCGTATCTAATAATTGTATTCGCTCGTCGAGCAACAGTAAATCCAAGAAGGAATTTCCTCTTGGATATGACGGCGTACTTGTAGTGTACAATTCTAGTTTATGTTCGATAGCGTTTGTTTGCCACCAGTCGAACAACAGATTGCCTCTTGTGTTTGTGATAAGATTACCCCGAGTACTGTGCTTGGAATTGAGATCTCCCGCCATAAAGAAATAATTATTTTTCGAGTCTCACTTGAGACTGCGAAAAATGGTATCAAGTTCATTGATAAACTTTAGACACTGTGGAGATTCGGGAGCATACGCAGAGATCACATATAGATGCCTTTGACTTTTCAAAGAATATCTATAACGCAGGCTTCTAGTACCTGGAACTTGTATACGTCTCTACTGTAGACGACTTTGTGTTGTAGACCATTTTTAACTAAGACAGCGACCCCGCCCCCCTGAGTGGAATTTGGACGATCTCGTCTAATTATTTTATTATTTGGGTAGCCCAATTTGTGCCTTTGATTTAGCTTAGATTCGCTAACCAAAAGCACATCTGGGCGTTCAGCTTCCAGCAGATTGCTGAGATGATCCCTTCTTTCCACCCGGATTAGTGAATTAACATTCACAGCAATAATTTTTAGGATTAAATCAGTCGCAGTGAACGTTATGATTACAATGTGGGTTCGTCTGGAAACAGGGTCGAATAGATAATGTCAGTTCGAGCCACTTGTTCCGTCAGTTTTTTTTCGATCATTTCGTATTTTTTATCAAACGCAGCAAACTGTCCTTGTATGGACAGTAATATTGCTGTTATATCAGTTTGTGTCTCTGGAGCAGGCGTTTTAATGATATTACGTGATTGTTCTAAGATTGGTGCATTTTTTACTCCACCTGCCATTTGGGTGTATGACACACTTGGTGCCACGAAGTTGTTGTAAGATCAAGTTTTCACCCTTTTCTCTTCTTCAACTTGCTTCTTTTTGGCTTCCAACATTGATTATAGTTGTTGGTACTTAGGGCAACCTCTAAAGTTAGCAGGATGACCTGAGTTGTTACAGAGGACACAGGATAGTTTACTTCTATCCGGAAGCTGTTCTTTGCCCAATGGGCATTCTCCAATGATATGTTTGTTTAAGCATTTGACGCATCTGAAATGCATATTGCAATTCGCTGCCACATGCCCGAAGCGTTGACAGCGCATACACTGCAATGCGCGGTCGGACTTCTTTATTCTCTCCCAACTTATTGTTTGGTGATTAATGTATTTAATATATCTAAGTCCATCAATTTTACTATTGGGGCTTAGCGACACAATGAAGAAAGGCCACTTACGGTTCTGATTTCTAGAATTTGCGTGTCTGTATTCTTATTTCCTTTAGGTTTAGGTCCGTATTTTGCCTTCTCCGATTTACCATTTTGCCATCCATTTGTTTTCCGTCCATATTTTGGACCGCGTGTTCTCACTTTGTTTATTGATTTTTTGTTTTTGGATCTACGTCCGTATTATGGAAAGTATTCTTTTTTTTTTTTTGCGTGAAGGACAAACAGATTGTGGCCTCGCGCACACACTCACAATGTCCGTGCACTCACACGTAAACACCGTTAACGTGTTACTCACACACTTTTTGTATTAAACTTGTTCTTCGTTTTGACTGTCACAACACGTGGCATCGTTCTCTTTTATTTTATTCTATTTAATTATATTTATTTTGACCGTTTCTATCACTCTAATTTATTTGTTTATAAATAGTCTTTTTATAACACTTCAGCCACTCGCGACTCATAGAAGCAACTTTTTTCATTCAACTCGCTCGTCGAACCGAAAACACGTCCGCACTAGGTCACTGTGTATCATTGTATGACGACCTTCAAGAGTTTATTTAGAATACTGTGCACATGCACAAACATGAGCACCTTGTATGTCGCGTATCGGCACTAATTGTTTTTTAATTATTTTGGGTGGAGAGAAGTCTCAAGCGAACCCGTACTCATTTAAGATGTGCAAGGCAGTTCAGTTTAAAAATAATAATTTAATAATAATTTTACATAGACTTCACTTTTTAGGCCGTTCTGTTGAACGGTTCATCAACTATCATTTGTCGATTGTCGACACATCTACAGCGGATGGTGGTCAATTTGGTACTGACAGCGGTTTACTGTTTCGAGTGGCAGGATCGCCAGTTACTGTCGTACGTCGCAAATAAGGAAAAAAAAATATTTTGTTATTGTTTCAGCCAGCTCGCTTCCACAACTAACTTTTATTTGCTTAGCACTTAATTTTAGAAGAGAGTATCTCTTGGATAAAGTGGACGTTATAGACAAGGAATCTGAGAAGCAGATTTATATGTTTTCATCTTTACAGAGGGAGATTTTTTTACATTCATGGGTGTTAAAGAGACGTAATTGTTGCTTTGTAATAATTCGAAATCGGGATGACATCATGTTTCTTATGATAATAGTTGTATTGTGTTAATCGTGTCCGGATGAGTCATATTCCTTAGGATCATTGTCGTAACTCACGCGTTCCTGATTCTTATAAATCCGTCCTGTTGAAATCCGTGGGATTAAAGCGCCTTTGTTTAAAGACTATATTTTTTGCAGGTGTAATCTGTTCGCATTTTTTATCAAACCAAGCTTTATCGGATTTTGTTTGTTGGAATGTGGAATTTGAAGTTACATATCGAGAAGAAGAATTTTCGTGACTAACTCCGCGCAGGCGTTGACATCGGAGTTTCCAAAGCAGACCTCAGACCGCGGGAAGCATGTGCAGAAATCTCGCAATCCTCCCAGGATCCGTCAGTCAAGGCTCGAAAGATGGCTAAGGATTTTTACCGATAATTTTACGGAGTATGGTATTTTGTATGAAATAAAAGCCCAAAGAAACACTGGCAAATATTCCAATCGAATTAAATCATCACCAGAATCGGTTACTAGAAACTAGGTTCCGAAGTTAATGAACTTGAAACACTTAAATCCTGACAACAACAAAAGAAAAAAACATTTCGAGTAATTTTAAAGAAGTTTATTTTGTCTAGTCTTAAGCTGGTAAGTACAATGTTAACGATTTCCGATATTGTATCTTGCCATTCATACTTTGCGTTATCTGCAGTTTTTATTTTTTGCGCTCACAGCAGCGCAGTAAAGTTAATGATCTGTTTAACGCGCGCGAATTTTCAAAAAATCGTTTGAACGATGGGAAAAACAGGAGGGACGGTAAACACATTGGACCTGATTTAAGTGTAAGTCCAAGTAAGTGGCAATAAAAAGATAATTATCGTCTTATGGTAATAAACCGCAGTTAAAGTAGTAATCTAGTTTTGGAGTGGCACATTATATTCAGGCACAAAAGGATTTTTCACATTATGATAATGAAACAAACAAAAGGTGGAGTTAATAACGAACACCGGTGCCTTACTATTCTTTTATCATATCTAAGTCATAATAATTTCTTCGAAAGGCATGACATTGAATCTTGTGAATGTTAGTGACCCTGGCTTTTGTAAATGTAATTCATCTTGCAAGCGAAAGTCAAAGTTGAAACGCTACATCGACGTATCAACTCTATGGAACCAGAGTCAATGCGCCCGGTTGTTTGTTTATCAGCCAGAGTGTGTGTCAGTCGATATGATGCCAAAGGTCCTGCTACCACTTCAAATTTGGTCCAGTATTTGCCTGACGTTATTGCGTTCCTCCTACCTCGTCTCCGTAGTCTTTCTATTGTTGATGCTGCCCAAAGCCAGACCATGCAGAAAGAGTTACATTTTGTTGGTGTTTGCGAAGGCGGCATGCGGCTTGTTGAATTATTTCCCATCACCAAGTTACCATAGTCTACGTAGCAAAATCCAGTGGGGGCTTGTGACTCTATTCCAATGGGACTAAAAAGGAAACAGTAGACAATGTGTGTACAATGCAATCCCATTCGGTGTGACCTATTCAGAGGGAACGTATACCATTGATTGGACTACTGCGGCAACTGATTTTAGTCCTTCACACTCTTGATGATGCCTTAAGTGCATACAAGAATGTTAATTAGTTTGTGGTCGTATTGCATGATGAAGTTGGACCGTATCCTTGACTCTTATTCCAAGTAAACCGCAGGGCACACAAGCGCACATGGTGCGGTGATGGGTTACCAAAGTCAATAAGTGGATTTGCAACGCAAGAAGTCAATCTTCGGTTTGCGACTGATGGAACTACTTTACTCAATTTGGCAGCAAATTTTGTTGTTCACTTGGAAAAGTGGGGATAAAGATTGTGACCGAAAATAGTTCACATACATATTGCATTTACTTCTACGAGTGGTTTAACAAATCCTAAATCGTTAATGAAAACATACATATCAGGGAAAATGTGGACCAGTGGCTGGGCATTCTGTGCCTTATGAATAGGGCCTTAGAATATACTGACAGCTAGGCCGGCTTGTCTTAAAACGCGACTAGAGGGATCCCAATGCTAGTGAAATACTACCCCATCACGCTATAGGTTCCTTGAAATGGTCGGGAGAAATCTCTTGCAATCTTTCGGGGCGTGGCTGATGGCAAAGTTGGTATAGGTATTAAGTCGGACCCGAGGTGAGATACCACTCCGTCAATGATATGACTGAATGAAGTGATGACAGGACACTCATTCGTTTCACTTAGTACAAGTGGTATAAATATAAACATAACCTTACGAACTAACTTAAAAACTCAGGCACGGGTGGTTAGGGGGAGGGAGTTGTAGGGATTAACTAATGGGTAAAAGGAGCTGGTAAAGGGATAGATAATAGTAATAGTAGGACAGGAAAGGGTGGGGATAAGCCGGAAGCTAGGGTGTGAGTATGAGTGCGGGTTGTAAGACTGAAGGCGGTGAGCGGGGTAGCGTCAGCGGGAGTACGAGAGGAGACGAAGTTTAAGTAGGGGAGAGATTGAAGTCAAAGTAGGTACGGTAAAAGTTTGCCCAGCGCAGCATTCGCGAAATGGGTTCATTAGGGCCGTAAGAGGTGTGATGGGCGGCAAATAGAAGGGACCAGGATTTCGCAAGTTTCCGGCTTTGGTATAAAATGTGATGGAGGAGTGCAGGCTTGGGCAGTTGATTGCACTTGAGAGAAGACGGTGGATGAAGAGGATGTCAGCAGGAATCCCCGCACTTCCAGTGTGTTAAGGTTAATTAGATGGAGAATCAGAGTATTTTCCCAATTCAATCCTTGGAGGGCAATACATAAAAAATATGTGATAATGTACGTGTAAGAACGGGGAAGGATAAGCCGGAAGCTAGAGCGTGAGTATGAGTGCGGGTATATATATTGTGATAGTGTAAGCGCAGAGCAAGGCGGGATCAGTAGTGGTAAGAGAGGAGACGAAGTCTAAGAGCGGGGGAGGTGAGATTTAAATCAAACGGGGTGGGGTAAAAGTTTGCCCTCCGCATCATTCCCGAAATGGGTTCATTAGAGCTGTAAAAAGTGGAATGTAGCAAGTAGAAGAGATGGGGGTTTCGCAGGTTACGGGGGACTGTGTGAAATATGGTGGAGGAGGGACCCGACTAGCATATTCAAGAAGGGGATGGACAAAGGCTATGTCAAGCCATCAAGAAACGTAGGGATTAGAGAATTCTATTGACCAGCGTTTCACAAAACCAAGGGCAGAGTTGGCCCTCAGGATAATATCATTAATATGCGGAATAAAGTCAAGCTGCTCTCACATAAGACACCAAGGTCATGAACCGATTGTACAGGTGATATATGTTGGTTGAGTAAGAAATAGGAACGTAGCGGGAGTTAACACCCAAAACCCTAATTATCTATAATGAGTCAATCCACAATATACATTACACTCTACATTACGGATGACTCAACATACAATCTACATTACGGATACATTTATTATCTATAGAATACTCATTAGCATTTGTTTATCTTCACTAGCATCCTTATCAACTGAAAATGTATAAAAACGAAACATTCACAACTAGAATGGCAATTACTCTAAGTCACGACCATAGGTTCCGACATTGTTTTCAGAACTTTTTTTGTAAATATAGTCATATAAGTGAAGGAAAAAATAAAGTCACCGTCAAGGAAGAATTAAACCTCTTCTTGACAAAGAAAAAATATTTTTTTCCTTTCTGTGGCGACAGAGAGAATAACTCGGACAGGGGGACCGTTTAAGGGATTTTGTGACATTTGATAATATTTAGTTCGAAGCAGTTGTTTTTGGCACCAAATTTAAAAGCTGTCGAGATCCGTTTGGAGAAGTGAGAAGTCGAGAGCAGAGCGGATCGCCTTGAACAGTTTAGTGTCCTCCGCATATAGAGCGATGGAGGAGTGCTTGATACTGAGTCTATATCGTTAATACGAGGGTTGCCTCTTATGTTTCGGGATTTGGCAACCCTAGTGTTGCAATCCGGCAATTGACAGCTCTGTCGTAAAGTTGGACATTTTTGAGGTTATACGCACTCAGAACGTTTTGACATACGAGCGCTATTTGTGTTGTTTACAGTAACTTAAAAGATTCATCTCGGCCCAAAAATGGAATTAAATCGTCAACATTTTCGTGCGATTCTTTTTTACAACTTTCGGCGTGGATTGACCCAGCAACAGTGCATGGATGAACTTCATTCAATTTTTGGCGATGAAGCTCCATCAAGGACCAGTGTTTATCGATGGTATGGTGAATTCAATCGTGGTCGTAGCTCACTCCATGATGAATTTCGTGAAGGTCGTCCAAAATCAGTTGTTGTTCCGAAAACCATTGATGCTGTGCGCGAACTGATATTGGAAGATCGTCATGTGGCCTATCGTGAGATTGAGACAACCTTAGGCGTTAGTGGGACCAGCATACATTCAATATTGCATAAACATTTGACTGTCAAAAAAATTTGTTCGCGTTGGATCCCACACAATTTGTCAATCGCCCAAAAAAAGGCTCGTGTCAATTGGTCGAAAGAAATGCTCAAAAAATACGGTCGCGGTGCTTCGAAACACGTCTATGACATCGTGACAGGTGATGAATCGTGGATTTACGTGTATGAGTCCGAAAGTAAACAGCAGTCGACTGTCTGGGTGTTTCAAGATGAGCCAAATCCAACAAAAGTTGTTCGCGCACGAAGCACTTCCAAGCAAATGGTTGCCTGTTTTTTCGGAAAAACTGGACATGTCGCAACCGTACCACTAGAACAACGCAGAACAGTCAATTCTGAGTGGTACACAACCATTTGTTTGCCAGTTGTCTTCCAAGAAATCAGGAAAACCAACCGCCGAAGACGGACCACTCTTCACCACGACAATGCGAGCTCTTACACATCGGCTGCGACAACTGCATTTTTGAGCACCCAAAACATCGATTTGATGGGTCATCCGCCGTATAGTTCTGACTTGGCACCGAATGACTTCTTTTTATTCCCGTACGTAAAAAACAAACTGACAGGTCAACGTTTTTCGACACCTGAAGGAGCGGTTGCTGCATTCAGAATGCATATGTTGGAGATACCTCAATCAGAGTGGCAAAAGTGCTTCGACAATTGGTTCAAACGCATGCAAAAGTGTATAGATCTTCATGGGGAATATTTTGAAAAACAATAAAGTGATTTTCGATGATCAATATTTGTTTTTGTTCTCTAATCCCGAAATATAAAAGGCAACCCTCGTAGTATGAATGAATCTAAGGTCTAAGATGACTGCTCTGAGGGAAGGATTGGAGAGGGTGGATCTAAATCTGACACGGTAGGTTCGACTTAATCACTAGGGGTCCGAAATCAAGGGAGGATAGCTTAAAGAGGTCGTCCACGCCGGATATTTGTGGTCTTGAAAGTTTATTTATTTGGAATTCGGCTATTGGTTTTACTTATTTACATTTCCCAATTTTGTATTACTTCCCATTCCTTTTTCGTGGATAAAAGTACCGAATTTCGCTTATTTTTCTTTAATATTATTTTTAACATCTTTCACTTTTCTACACTTAGTGTAGGTACGGTCATCACAAAAAGCGGTTGTTGTGGTTAAAGGTAATATTTTTTACGTTGTAGCGTAACATGTTATTTGAAAAGTCGTTATATGTAAACGTTATTTAGTATTGCCATCGAAAAAAGGTTGGATTTGGTGGTAGTTGGTCCTAAGGTAAGATACCACCTCGTATCGGTGTACATTCCGCGATATCGTCGGAAGAAATCTTCGACTCTGTTTCGGATGTATGGCTGATGGTCCGGACTTATACGGAGATAAGTCATGATGATATCTTCTGAAATAGAAGATTCCGGACGTAAAATAATTTCTAAAATAATCGGATCTCCGGGGAGGACTTTGTCAGGGGAACATCATGCAAATATTTTGATAAATAACCGAACATTAAGAAATTCTTCAACGCATAATCGGGTTTGTTCTCGAGGCTCCATCGACGTTTGACTGATAACAGCATTATGCAACATCAGGGGCATCGAGTTCACCAATACGAATGCAAACGCCCTCCCCCAATATTTGCAAACAGCGAAACCTGATATCTTTGCCCTAACTGAGGCCCAGATCGATTCGTCAACTGATTCGACATATCTTCGTTGCTCAGGATACGACTGGCATTCAAGATGATTATTAGTATTAGGGATGGAGTCTGAGTCTTCACGCAGTCCGATCTGGCTTGCCAAAGGATGGGGGCGTTGATAACCAATAACTTGGACACTATGTGGTTAAAAGTCGTGCTGAGGAATTACGTTAAATTTCTTTGATGTCTTTACCACTTGCCGAATGACGATCGACTGGCGACACTTTTCGAACATCTTTCACGTACCGTCGACGAGATTCAGACCAGCCTCCCGAAATTATTCTGATATTGTCGTCCTAGGCGATTTTAATGTACACAACTCCGTCTGGTTGTTACATTCTAACAGAACAATCGCAATCTTTATTAGAAAAGGGACCCCTCATAAAGTTATATATAGTGGAGAAGTGCGCAGGTTCCGGGTGCTGGAAGCCTGTATCGTACGCATACCCCTTCAGCAAGGAAGGGGTTTGTATGCGATTGCGGTCTACGCACCTGAGGAGCACCAACATAATCTATTTATAGCAGAGCTCGAGACTCTCTTCCGATGCTTACAATTGCACCTGGGCAAAAATTACTTTATTCTAGGGGGAGATATGAACGCCAAGCATAGAAATTGGGGAAATTATATATCTAATGCCAGAGGAAATCAGTTGGCTGGCTGGTTAGATCAGTTTCATATTAAATATAGAACTGACCTGCTAGCTACGGAATATCCATCGTTCCCCAGAGGTAGATCGTTCTTAGATATCTTGCTAATCGACTCACGACTGAGATTACTTAACACCAACAGACGAAACACAAACTGTTTACGGACAATTGAATACGATAGTGACCACTGTGCATTCACGGCAGTAATGGAGCTTCCGAACGAGCTCGCAGATCTGGAGGAATTCGTGATCCCGCAACCCTATAACTACAGGGCAATGCGATGGCCGCGGTTCACCAGATCATTAACAAGAGAACTTTGTTCGAATGACTTTAATCTGCCAGTAAACAGAAACCTGACAAATGACGAAATCGACAAATACATTCAACAAATGGACGAAACCGTAAAACGAACAACGGACAAAACAATTCCCAAAACAACAGTTACAGATCACATTAACATGTACAGAAACGCAACAATAAACGCACTCCACAAGAAAAAGAGCAGACTGTTATCGAAATTAAAACAATTACACAGACAGTTTACAGACAGACAAGACCAGGAGATAATATCACTGAAATCTCAATTAAAAAATCTCCAACAATTACTTAAAGCTAATTATAGATTAGCAACAAATTTGTATTGGAACAACAGAATTCGAGCTATAAAAACTAATAACCCGAATATGTTCCCACAAATAAATAAAATATTCAGGAGAAATAATCAAAACGAGATTCAGTGTCTCCAAATTCCACGTACTGAGGTAAACAAGCAGCTGCTAACCAACACTGGCATAGATACAGAGAACGCTATCCTCAATAGTGAGCTCTTCGTGATCGAAGATCCTTTGGAGAAGGCGAACGCTGTGGGAGCTGTCTTTCAGGAAATGTACAAGGTGAATGAAAGCATTCACCGAAATCACGACCTGGAGGACAGAGTTCTACTCAATCACCTGCACCTCCGGAATGAAATTTCACTTTGGCAATCGGAGAATCCGGGTTTTAACGAATTCAGTGAAGATAATCTGTCAATTGACATGCCAATGGTGTAGTGGCTAATAGCCTTCTAATAACAAGGGAAGGAATCCAGAGTGTCTTCGACTCATTAAGAAGCAAAAAGTCAGTGGGAATAGATGGAGTACCTAACATCGTACTCAAGAACCTGCCCCCAATGGCAATAGAAATATACACGGTCCTGTTTAACAACGCATTGAATAATGCATATTATCCCGCGCGTTGGAAAACGGCTATCATTCAGCCCATCGCAAAAAAGGGCAAAGACTGCACAAACCCAATGAACATGCGTTCGATAAGTTTACTCCCAAGCATCAGTAAAGCATTTGAAAAGACTATTAACAAAGCTCTGCTAAAATGGGTAGACGACAATAGCATTATTCCAAATAACCAGTTTGGCTTTAAGGCGGGTCGTGAAACCACACATGCCGCAGCTAAACTGGTCCCCGACATACAATGGAATAAATGTAGGAACCAATGCACAGGTGGCTGTCTGATAGACTTGGAAAAAGCCTTTGATACCGTCTGGATCGAAGGGTTGTATTACAAACTGGTCAGACATGGCATACATAAGCCTTTACTATATGTACTTTACGATATGTTAAAGGACAGGAGGTTCGTGGTCAAAAGTGGTAACGTGACCTCTAATAAAACGTATAATATCAAGAATGGCTTGCAACAGGGCGCGGTACTCTCTCCGATTCTTTTTAACATTTATATTAGCGACTTATTAGAAGCACTTCCGCAGGCTATTGCGTACGCAGACGATCTCATAATTTACAGAACAGCTCCGAAAGTTGCGATTATAAATAGGTTAATACAGCGAGACTTCAACAAAGTGCAGCGCTATTGCAATGACTGGAAACTTAAGATCAACTTCCAGAAATGTGAAGCCATCCTATTCAGAACTCCATTATATAAAGCCACGTACGACACAAGGAAAAACTGGCGAAAGCTAGTTATCGTGGGACCGCATGGAGATAAACTGGAAACCAAGAGTTTAGTTAAATACCTGGGCATCTGGCTAGATCAATATCTGTATTTCAACAGACATATAGAGGCTGCTTTGCTCAAAGCGAGGAAAACTTTTGCTATGACAAGGAGACTATTTCACAGTAGCCAACTTGACAGCAAGGTAAAAGTCATATGCTACATGACGCTAATCAGGCCAATGCGCATATATGGTTGCCCAGTATGGTTCAACATAGGTCCAAATTTGATGGAAAAGATTCGGGTGTTCGAAAGAAAGTGTCTCAGAAGTTGTCTCAGATTATATCGGACACCGGAATCGGACTATAAAAAGTATTACTCAAATGAGACTAATGAAGCGTACATAAATAGGGTGGATAATTTTATGATTAAATTAATCAGAGGACATATTGCGAGAGCAATAAGCTCGTCCAATGACCTAATTTTCGGGGCCTATTATCCAAACACCTTGTACTATGAGAGCGTGCGTCGCAACGGCTTTGTTCCACCAGAGGCGTTCCTTGACTTGGATATGAAAGGGCTTATACAGGATAGATCCGGAATTCCGCTGATCTATCATGTAAGTAGATCATCTGTAGACGGGCGATTGTGCTACGACCGGGAAGAGCTCCTGCGCTTCAGTAGGGCTATCTCCCACAGAGACCGGGACGATAGTATTAGACAGCGTCAACAGTTCTGGTGGTTGAATGGCATATAAAGACCTGGATACCAAAGTAGGTATAGAATCATAGTATCATCAGCTAGCTTACATAGACTTAGCTTTTCTAGAATTAGGGTAGTATAAGATTTAAGTTAAGTTAGGTTAAGTGCTTTTACATAAAAATAAAAAAAAAAAATAAAAAATAAAAAAAAAAATAAAAAATAGTAAGTTAAGTAAGTTAAATTTTAAGAAAAAAAACAAAAAAATTGACAAAGTTTTTCAAATTTTTCTTTGTATTTCAACTAATTATCAGTACTGCCACAAAGTAGTATAAGATTTAAGTCAAGTTAGGTTAAGTGCTTTTACATAAAAAAAAAAAAAAAATAAAAAATAGTAAGTTAAGTAAGTTAAATTTTAAGAAAAAAAACAAAAAAATTGACAACGTTTTTTTAAATTTTTCTTTGTATTTCAACTAACTATCAGTACTGCCACAAAGTTCTGTCGCCGAAAGGCAAATTATACAAATGTTAAGTAATGTTTAGCTTAGAGCGTCTGCGAAGGACCAGTAAGTTATTATATAACATAATTAAGCTAGAATTTAAGCATTTTTTGCCTAGCCTTTAATTTAGAAATTAAGAATATAAAAAGAAAAATAAAAAATGTTTTAAAAATGAAATAAAAAAATGGGACGATTTGCGAGAATTTCACCGCATTCATTCCGTGGTTGGAGGTGTGCTTCGCAGACTCAGAGGTTATCGCTTGCGCGGAGTCGCTGACGGAGATGATTCTTCTAGGGTTGGAGATCTACATTCAGCATTCCATAAAAAGAAATTTATCTGATACATCTTGGTTTGATAAAAAATGCGAGCAGATTCCAGCGAAAAAAATAGAACTTTTAAACAATGACGCTCCAATCCCACCGATGTTAACAAAACGAGTCTTGTTAGAATCAGAAACGCGTGAGTTAACCTTTATTATACTATTAATCTCTGTTATACTTTCATCATCATCATCGGGACTACAACCGGGATCCGGTCTTAGCCTTATTTAGCAAGTCTCGAGGCTTGTTAAATTTTCCATAATAATTTGTTTTTACGGGCAAGGTTATTAGCCTTGTGCCAACCTTTCTCAGGGTCTGTAATACTTTGTCACCCCAAATATTAAAAACCTCTATTATACTTTGATACCACAAATATTATAAATCTCATTAACATTTGTAAACTCAAATGTTATAAATCTCATCAACCTTTCTAAACCCAAAGATTTCTCTATTATCTCAAATATCTCAAAACATCTCAAATACTGTATCTACAATATTGTAACTAATAATCGAAGACCAAGAACAACCAGTATCACCAAAAAATGCATACCGATGACCCAACGGCAATCATAAACACAAACGACTCTTCTCAGCTACACATATTGCCAAACAGACTGGCAGTGCATTCCCAAGAAAACTGTTAGCAGAAGGCTCAACTCCGGACACAGTTTTCCGTAACCTGAATTCGAACTCGCCTAGTACCGACCAAGAGTCAGTCACCTTACACTCGCGCTAAATTCCAATTTAACTCCGGACACAGTTTTATCACCATATTCAGCTTATAAATGAAGCCGAGCAAAGGAAACACGTCGCTCGTCTCCTCCGCAGTCTTACAATAATGACCCGAATCACCAATAAAACATATCTTTAACTTTAAAGCTAATGTTGATTGAAGTGGTGCCGGACGAGGAATGTCGTCCGTCGAGATCCTATTTGATGATGATTTGATCCGGCTCGAAGGACCAGAAAATCTTACGGGAATGTTTGGAGTTGTCCACTGTTTCCGTGTAGAGAGGAATCCGATGAAGCTGGTAGCAGATTTCGGAAGCACAAGAAAAACCAAACTGAACTCAACACAATTCTTTATTGTCGAAGTCGGATGCGACTTGGTTAACAATTTCTTAACAACGCACAACTATTTAATTTCTCTGCATGAGATTGAGTAAATTTACTTCATAATTTATGTTGAATCCGCACCTAATACAATGACTCGGGAGGTGTTCGCGTGATAATAGCTAGTAGCAGACTGAATGGTGGGCATAACTGCCAATTCAAAAAGGGACGCTATGACCTCATCGTGGTGACAATCGGCCAGTTGGTGCCAGCTGCTGCGTAACTGGTATACACTGCGAATGTACTAGATTTCTCCAGTACATTCCAGCACATTCAATTGCCAATCTGCAACACTAATAAAACATATTTTTAAGTTAAAACAATGATAGGTGTTTTATTAACTCGTGCAACCAAGCGACTGATAGCGCGAAGAACGCTAACAACGACCGAGTGACAATTAAACTACTGAGTCCCCAACTGGTTAGCGTCCCCTGTGGTCAACGGCAAGGGCTGTAAGCAGTAACCTCGCTTCCTTGTTTTTTCCTCCGTTAGTGGCGAGCAGCAGGACACTAGTCACACAAGATAAGGCTAATGTGTTCGCCAATTTATTTTCGGCGAAATCAAACTTCGCATCGGTACGGCCTTCAATGCGGGATGTGACGTTCCGCCCGCGTACTATTCAATGGATTCTACGAGGACTGGACTGTAAGAAAACAACGGGCCCGGATGGAATACCAGCAATAGTCATTAAGAACTGTGTTCCAGAACTATCGCTGATCCTTGGTAAAATCATTAACTTATATTATATACGGAAGACATTTCCTACCTGATAGAAAATAGCTTGAGTTCAGCCAATCCCCAAGAGAGGGAAAAAGTGCCTCCCACAAAAATACCGGTCGTTAGCGTTACTGTCTGTGTATCTAAAGTGTTGGAAAATGTCATCAATACTGAGCTAATTAAGTATTCGGATTCCGTGCAAGCGGTCCACGGTAGACTATTTGATCCTTATAAGCGTTATATGGACATCTGCGATTGAGGGGCATGGTGAGTCAGGGGTGGTCGCATTGGATAAATCCAAGGCTTTTGACCGCGTCTGGCACGCAGCGAAGCTGAGCAAGTTTCGTTCATACGGACTTTTCCAGCAGCTTTGCAACTGGACAAAGAGCTTCCTCGAAAATTGATCGAACCGGGTTGTTGTAGACGATGAGTCTTCGGACCTTTATCCTGTTAATTCGGGAGTGCCTCAAGGTTCTATTATGGCTCCAACCTTGTTTTTTCTTCACATAAATAATTTGTTGGAGTCAATGGATAACAGTTCTTCAGTTTTGCGTATGATAGTACGCTTGTTTCCTCTTTTTCGAGTGATCGGCCGATTAGTGTGTGGCGGTGCCGACAAACCCCACGGTACACTTACCTAAAAACGCCCATTACCTTATCCCTAGACGCATAAGTTTTCGCCAAGGCAATCGCATTAGGCACCTGAAAATGCTTCACGCATTAAAGAGAGGCACACGGTTCACTCAATCCCCCAACAATAATCTCGGCGCAGATTGTTCAGCAAAGAAGAAGAGTATCAATCGACTCCAACTGGAGTGGTCAGCCTTTGGTAAAAGCTGTCCTTTCGTTTAAAGCGGCACAGGAACGGGAACGACTGATGAAAGTCCGGAGATAAAACACTATATTTTTGAGTTTTTTATCTTTATTGAGTAACTAGTTTAACGAAGTTTACAAATAGTGATAATGTTCGCTAACTTAACGTGACCGTGGTGCACTTGGGAACGTCATCATCATCATCGGCACTACAACCTGGGACCGGTCTTGGCCTTATTTACCAAGTCGTGAGGCTTGTTAAACTTTCTATAATGATTTGTTTTTTTTCCGGGCAAGGCCATTAGTCTTGCGCCAGAGGCTCCCCGACGAGGAATCGAACCCCGGTCTCCCGCGTGACAGGCGGGTGTACTAACCAGCACTTGGGAACGTAGCGTCAATTAATTAACACAAATCGGCAAAACACATTTAACATCGCAATCGGGGAACTTTGGCGTTGGAGCTGGCTAAGATGTTCACGTATATTTCTCCTTAAAACTCCAGTGAATATATGCACAAATGTTTGTCGATTCACTTATCCACTGAAGACTGATTAAGTTGGAACACAAATCTCACAGGTACTGTCAATTATTCGAAACCGATTTCACAATGAACTCGATTAGATTAACTACGCGTAAGCTGCACTAGGTCTCATTATACGAACGGCTCGGAGACGAGAAATAGTTATACAAAAGGTAATTAAGAAATGCCGCAAACAGGTTAGGTGAATTTTCACACAGACTTAACTAAACGAGGATTTTCTTCTCGACATTTAACCGCACACGGTGGTGATGAATTTAATACTCTCGCTACTTGATGCGCACTCTGCTACGGATAAAATCTGACTCAGTGGTCTGTTACCGTCAACATCCACTAGCCGCGCTGAAGATGGATTTCCATCGCTCTGGAAGTAGCCAATCCGATCTTTTCCTTGGTGGTAACCAAAGAGCGATCGAACTGGAATCTTTAACCGACGCATTTCCCCTGTGGCCGTGGAGGCCTGAATGAAAATCCATTTGTTGGAAGCCACGACAACGCAGAAGCGAGGGGTGCGCAAAAGGAAGTTCAGATACTTCGGCCGATCAAATAAAAGATCGAATACCGAGGCTGGCTGACTATGCAATCATAAATCATAGGGAATAGGGTTTCCTTTTCTGTTGATATCATGTAACCAAATTTCGCTGCAATGATCGAGGCTACGATGATTGGGTGCATATTTATTTAAGTGTTCATTAACACAAGAGAATGCTGCCGTGCAGGCGAAGATAATTTCTTCTGTTTACGTTGAGTAAACAGAAGCATTTCGATTCGATAGCCAGCGTGAGAATCGTGGCTACTCGTTGTTTGGACAACATATCCCTAGTCATGACCGATGCTGGTGATCGTTCCTCGATACGGCAACGGATCGTATAATCGGCCATGCTGGTATGTAAACAAATATGCGCACATGGGGGCTAAAGCCATAATGTCGAGAGTTATAGGGAATATTGCAGGCGACGGAAATGGATTCCTCTGTGGTGTTAGTTCAGCAAGGGATTGCTCGCCATGGCCAGGGCTAGTATAATGGTTTATTTGTTCTTTTTTTGTTTTCGAAAAATAGATCGTAGGACATGCACATTGGAAATCTGGTTTGCAGATGTGCAAGCCAGCAAGTAGCCCGGCATGTCTCCTTGGACAACGGATTGGTGAAACGATAACACACAGAAAGGTTGACGTGTGTTTGGTGGACGTGTGCCGTACATAGTTCGGTCGATTCATGACGGATGCACCGAGGTAGCTCGGTTGATGCTATAGTTTTGATGTCATGGCAAGATAGTAATCTTGTCATGAATTTATATTTCAGGGATGACCGTTCGAAGGAGGGCTTGGAACAGCTCGTATTCGGGTAAGCTGTTTAAAATAGGTGCAGGTAAATTATGCTAATGGGTGGTTCTTTGGAAGTGGGTTAAAGAACCCTACAGTACTGTTGTTCGGAGATTCATGGCATTGTTCCGGGCAATTCGGTTTATATGCGCTTCACGAGACAATCCGTAGGATCGCACCAATATGTGGTTCATCTCCCGATGGCGCGAACATCTCTGCATCACAACTCGTTCCGATACAAAGTGGGAGGGCTGTGAAATTCCTTCCCCTCGCAAGTGTTTCCGGAGTGTTGCAACCTGAAACCGTTCAAAATTAACTGCGATAGTTATTTGGTGGCATCGAGGATGCCTATGGGACTATAGGTACGCCCGAAAAGAAAGCATCACATTTGAATGCCTTCCCTGTTTTTGTATGACCCATTATAATTATTTTACTGCTATACGTATTTATAAGAAATATAATATTAAAATATTAATCATTTACCCCTTTAAGGCATAAGGTTATTAAATCAAAGTACAATCGTTTCATACACTAATGAAAATTTCCCTTCACACATTTGCAAACCTCTAGACCAGGGAAACAATGCTTGTTACTAGCATTCATTTTCTCATATTCATAGTTCTACCCTTCAGTCTGCCAATTGTCGTAAATTTGTTTATGATAGACCTACTTTCTATCCTTCAATGATTGTGCCTATACCAGCTTATGTGGGCAGCCATAAAGGTCCTAGTTCAATCTCTAGGAAAATATCCATTCCGCATAAAGCATCGCTATAAGTCAATTATCGCAGCTGCAAACCTTCGTCAAGTTAACGTAGAAAACTTCAAATTTTAGTGTCTATAAACCACAAAATAGGGTACGATGTGTATATCCAGGTGGTTTTATGCCTGTGGCACTAATGTTTATATTTTTAGGCTTCTTACTAGAAAGTCCCACAAATGATAAGGCGAGCTCGCATGTGTAAGTGCGAAGACTTGTATGCGTGTAATTATGGGTCGTTAAAGAACTTCTTCTGGTTAAACCGCAGCAAGAAGCCAATGAAGGATTCAATTTTAGTGTGAAATTGCCAATAATCCCATGCGATGGTAAACTTTACAGCTTCTCGAGGGCCAACAATGCAATTGACTCGATTTTATGTTGGTTGTAGAAGCCTTTCGTGGACTTATATGTCACGCAATTTGCTCCTAGTATAAATACTCGTATAGCTTGCACGTGTAAACTAAGCAACAGTGATGCCCCTCGCTTTTGTGTCTTAATACAACGTATCATTTCTTGTTTTCCTTGTAAAGTTGGGGCTGCATTTTCTATTTTTACTCTTTATGTCTTGCTCCTTATTGCTTCTTCTTCGGTTCGCAGTCAGTTGATGTGCTTTTTGCCTCGATGAGTAAACCACATGATTTCCAATGAGCCATTAAACCTGAGCCTTTCGAGCCATTAGTAGAACATAGGGAAGTGAAGATCCAATAAGGACGGAGGGATAGAAAATACATTCTTTTCTCCTACCTTTCGTGTATACAGTGCAAGGATATGTCCATCATGCTTGAGGACGGTGCATGTCATACAATGGATGGGGATTTGCACATCAATTTTCTATCGCTATGTTTGTGCCATTTGAGTTAGTTTCTTCTTCACCTTTGTTTTAGCTTGGTCGTGGTTTTCTCGTACCTTCACTTGTGGTAATGTGCGTTTCTCTACGTTATCCCCCGTCCCTTCATTTAATGGCACCTCATTTAAATTTAATTTGAATTTGTATGCAAATTTACCTTCGATCTCGTAAATTTTCATTTAACCAGAAGGAGTTACCTCGGCCTTTCCATGTGTAACTTTTTGAAGGGACCTTTATAACTGACTCGAGATAGAGAAGTGGCAACCATCGTCGATTTCGTTGGTTTTAGAATTTCATGTCAAACCGGAATTTTTATTTTAATTTTATTTCTAGTGATAGTTCTAAGTTGATTACAATTTAATTTCAAGTTTGATCAACCCGTATCGTAATACGATAACATGTCTTAGTTACAGAAGATAATCATTTCAGCATTTTATGTCGGCAATCTTTTAAAAATTGTCTCTTATCTCGAAATAAGGAAATTTAGATTAAATTGTAAATCAGAGGCTGGGTGTGAAGCCACCATATTACAAAACTGTTTCCGCAATATAAAAAAGAGAAACCTTAGAATTTATTTTAAAGTTTATCAAATGGTCTCCCTTAAGGTTGACAATGATGGCACGATACTGCTTTGTAATACCATACATATCCCACAAAAATATATATATACATATATATATATATATATATATATATATATATATATATATATATATTGTAGCGAGCTTAGGGTTCGCTGGCTTAATTATTTTTAATAAATAAAAGCCGTTAAATCGATTTTGAATTAATATAACACTTTATTCGTCCGTTAATAACAACCGTTGCTTTTACCGTACACTTAACGATTTCTTGACTTATCGCTTCCGTACTTATATTCTTCACTTATCGCTTGCTTCACTTTCTTACTTATTACTCATCACTTCTTTGATCTGTGTGCCGTATTTATACCGTTTCCTCCTTCTGATTCAGCGTTTCGTTTCCGCCCGTTCCATTGCCTTGAATGTTCTACTGTTCCTAGTCTCCAGTTTTCCAGTACTTTATAGAATATTCTAGTACTTTGTTGCGGACTTTCTCGAATATTCTAGTACTGATTGTCAAATGCGTCACACTACCCTCCACCTAGATTAGTTCGTCCCGAACTAAGTTCACTGCTCTCCTGTGTTAACAAAAGTCGCCTGTCGGTCACGATGTACCACTTACATCTTGGCGTTCGGTCTTCGCTGAATCCTATAGACAACGTCGTTAATTCTTGTGAGAATCTTATACGGTCCTTCCCAATGTTGCTGCAACTTCGGAGACCTTCCTTTTTGCCGATGAGGGCTATAAAGCCACACGTTATCGCCTGCATTAAATCCGGATGCGTTGGCTCGAACGTCGTACCTTGTTTTCATCCTGTCACTGGATACCTTGATTTGCTTTCGAACCAAATGATGAATATCATCGAG
The DNA here is from genome assembly GCA_963931805.1 of Microdon myrmicae. NCBI lineage: Eukaryota > Metazoa > Arthropoda > Insecta > Diptera > Syrphidae > Microdon > Microdon myrmicae. The sequence goes on along the minus strand of OZ007497.1, from coordinate 51,702,181 downwards.
GCGATTTCTCCATTCGGCTACGTAGTCTTCGGTCTTATCTATGGCGTCTGGAGGTATTCCGAATCGCAGATCGGCTGGTAATCGTATCTCCCGTCCAAATATAATTCTTGCTGGAGAATGGCCCGTCGTATCGTGATTAGCCGATCTATAGCTCATGAGAACGGTTTGTACATATTTGTCCCAATCTCGTTGGTGATCACTAACGACCTTCGATAAATACTCTTTCATTGTTCGGTTGAACCTTTCGATCATTCCGTCTGACTGTGGATGTAAGGGTGTGGTCCTGGTTTTCCTTACGCCCAGTGCCGCACAGATGCCTTGAAATATCTGTGATTCGAAGTTTCGGCCCTGATCGGAATAAAGCTCACAGGGGACTCCATATCTGCGGATCCAATTATTGATAAGCTGCTCAATGACGGTTGTTGCTTCTTGGTTTGGAATTGGAAGGACTTCCACCCACTTACTGAAGTAATCCATGATAACCAACATGTATTTGTTGTTGTCGTTTGTTTTTGGGAATGGTCCTGAGATATCAATCGCAATTCGCTCGAAAGGGGCACCCACGTTGTACTGCTTCATAGCGCTCCTTGGTCTTGCTGTTGGTCCTTTGGTCGCAGTGCAAGTTGTGCACTTCCTACACCAAGACTCGACGTCATCTCTCATGTGAAGCCAGTAGAATCGAGATCGTAATTTTGAAAGTGTCTTATTAACTCCCAGATGTCCACCGGAGGCCCCGTCGTGCATTTCTGTTAGTACATCCTTCACTTTTGATGGTGGGACTAGAATCTGCATTCGATGGGATTTTCCGTCCGCGGATTCCCATTTACGCTTAAGAATACCATCTTCCACCAGCAAGGAATTCCGTTGTGCCCAATATGCCTTAAATGTTGCACTCTTGTCGGAAATATTGTTCCAAGTTGGCCGCTCGTTCTTTTCTTTGTGTTCCAGGATTAGCGACATATCTTCATCCTGAAGTTGAGCTGCGCATATAGCCTCATTCGTCCACCCATCTAGTACTTCTACTTGTACATTTCGCAGGTCGTACGCCTCTTCTTTCTCTTCCGCTTTATGACAATGTTTAAAATCTGGCTTACATGGTCTTCTTGATAGAGCATCAGCGTTATTATGCACCTTCCCTTGCTGAATTGAGCTTATCATTGATACGGGTGCACATTCTGCGGTTAAATCTCCTTTTCTTATTGCGACCGGCTCTTCGGACGCATTTAGTACTCTGACAGGTACAATGTGCTTCTTCACCTCAGATTGTTCCGTTGATAGTCTCCTCTTATGACAAGCGCATGAACAACAATTCTCACTCGATGTTTCATTCATTCGTCGACGTTTCCTACAGTCAACAGAGATGTGGCCGACTCCGCCACATGTCCAGCACTTCATAACAGGTCTCGGGGTTCTCCGTTGTACATGCTCGATTCTTTGGCAGGAACGTTCCTGGACGGACATTTCTCGGACTCTATATGTACTCCTGGTAGCCAGTTTAGCAGATTCATATGCCAAGGCGAACGCCAGTATTTCATTAATCGTCTTCTTTCCCGCTAAACGGACGGCCTGTTGCAAGTCCCGGTCTTGGAGTGCGTTTATAAATGCATCCATTGCTACCTCGTTCAGAAATACTTTAGTCATATTTGTATAAGCCAAGTTTGCCAATCGCTCAATGCCTGCCTGCAACTGTTGAAGATTTTCTTCAGGTTTCTGCGTTCTGCTCCTTAGTTGCATGCGGTAGACCTGCTGCATGTGGTTGTCTCCATACCTAGCTTCAAGGCCGTCTCTTACCGCTTGGAAATCTGTTTGCTTCTCTGCTGGTATGGTTTGTAGCAATTCTGCAGCCGCCCCGCGGAGTGACAAGATTAGTGATGTTGATTTTTGCTCATCCGACCACTTATTATAATTGGCCGCGGCGTCAAACTGACGTATAAATACGGAGAAGGGTCCCGTTCCATCGAAGGTTGGCGGTTGCATCCTTGTATCTTTGTAGTCATGTTGATTGCTAGGCGATGTCTTATTTCTCTCAACACACTCAAGTCTCTTTTCGATACATGTTATTCCATCGGTGACTTTCTTGAATTCAGCTTCGTTTTTTAGATCTAGATTTTCTACTTCGTTTCGAATTTCTTCCTTAAAGTGTTGAAAATTCCATTTCCTCTACTGCGTTTGGGCATCCAACTTTGCATTAACATTTGCAGCTTGCGCGTCGAATTTTGAGTTTTGGGCGTCGAATTTTGCATTAACATCTGCAGCTTGCGCGTCCAATTATATCATCATCATCCTGAGCATCTCCGAAATGTCCAACTGTGGCGAACTCTTCTCCGCTACATTGGCACCATCTTGACTCGGTGTTTCTTCTCCATCCGGACAGTCTGGCGCAATCGGAAAAACATATGTGTCAACATCAATACCCTCTACCTCCATTGCTGCTTGTAGACGCTGTCGAAGAATTTGCTTCTGTCCTCTGCTATCCAGATTCCGGTCCTCAAGTTCCTTCTTCAACTCAGGAACGCGAAGATCCTCCAAATGTCGATCTGAGATCGTCACAATACACTTTCATACACTTATTCAATTAAACAATAATTAATCCCACTTCTGACACCAATTGTAGCGAGCTTAGGGTTCGCTGGATTAATTATTTTTAATAAATAAGAGCCGTTAAATCGATTTTGAATTAATATAACGCTTTATTCGTCCATTAATAACAACCGTTACTTTTACCGTACACTTAACGATTTCTTGACTTATCGCTTCCGTACTTATATTCCTCACCTATCGCTTGCTTCACTTTCTTACTTATTACTCATCACTTCTTTGATCTGTGTACCGTATTTATACCGTTTCCCCCTTCTTATTCAGCGTTTCGTTTCCGCCCGTTCCATTGCCTTGAATGTTCTACTGTTCCTAGTCTCCAGTTTTCCAGTACTTTATAGAATATTCTAGTACTTTGTTGCAGACTTTCTCGAATATTCTAGTACTGATTGTCAAATGCGTCACAATATATATATATATATATATATATATATATATATATATATATATATATATATATATATATATATATATAAATATATATATATATATATATATATATATATTATATATATATTTAACTATATATATTATCCTCGATAGTATAGTGGTTAGTATACCCGCCTGTCACCCGGGAGACCGGGGTTCGATTCCCCGTCGGGGAGCCTCTGGCGCAAGACTATAATGACCTTGCCCAGAAAAAATAAATCATTATGGAAAATTTAACAAGCCTCAGGACTTACTAAATAAGGCCAAGACCGGTTCCCGGTTGTAGTGCCGATGATGATGATGATGATATATATATAATGTGATGGATTTTTCCCGTGGTGCAATTGATAATTGAATTGTTTCTTTATAGTAACAACTTTTTTTTATTAATATATACAAAATTTACAATATTATAACGTCAACTAATTGTTGTTCCTACCTATAGTAACAAAGAAGCAACATTCAATGTTATTAATTGCACTAATTGAAATAAAATTTCACACACACGTTTTTGTTCGTCTTTTTTGTGACATATGCCCTTTAGGGGGTTACATCGAGGTTTTTTGTGGGTTTACATTACTGAGTTTAATTGTACGAGGTTCACATCATGGTTTACATTGTGGGTTTACATTACTAAATTTAATTATACTGAGGGTACTTTCCTTACACCCCCCCCCCCCCCCGCCGGCCCCAACCGCCGGGCGCCTAAGGTAAAAATGTTGGTACAGCATTTTGGTACAATTTTACATAAAGTTATGGCTGAGCGCCTTAGGTATTTTCTACGTTTGAGATGTTACGGGTTGGAATAAGTTTAGAGATTTAGAGATTTGAATCTAATTTTTTGTGTCCTGTGTCGATTTCGTACATCGATTTCGATAGATTATTTAAAATTTTGCACGGACCAATTCTTAGTTCATCTAATTTTCTCCGGTTCGGTCGGGTCCCATTTTCAACGTATACCGAGTCCTCGAGTCTTAATTCATTTGGTAATATTGAGGTGTCTTTACCTAGTAATAAATATTTTGGGTTGAAACCCGTTACAGAGTGTTCAATCTCATTGTATTTTTCTACACAATTGTGCACTATATTTGTCCATGCATAACTTTCGTTTAAACCATTCGAAAGTGGTGAGTGAGCCACTGTAAAAATCATAGTGGTGTTTTCTTTTCTAAAAAATCTTTGAAGTCTTTGGCATTTATCCCTGGGTATTGGTCTGTGGGTATTTTGCTGGGTGTCAGCACGGACGCAGGTTGAGCGAAAACACCACAAATAGTTCACTGAAGATAATTCCTCCAAACACTGTTCTCCACATGAAGCAAAAAATAAAAGGCAGTTTGCGGTTTTATGTTCAGTAGTTCTCTTTATTTTGACTGATGTCAATTGTTCATAACACTGTAATTGGCATTACTGATGGTAATGGTCCTAAGGTACTTAATCCGATGATTACCTGTCACAGCTTCAGATCACCAATTATCGTTAATTTGCAAATACCGAAAGTTACGACGAGACTGTAATTAATTTGTTCTTCCTTGGTTCGGATTCAGATCACGATTTATTCACCAATTCTAAATCACCGGATATAATACTAATAGCGACAAGAATCTATTCAGTAGCGACCACACTCCGACGTATACCATATCCGTCAGATTCAACGGTGGTGGATTACATCGGTGTGGGAGGATTCTATATGTGTCCGTATAGGACAAGTACGATGCCCGTCAACCTGCATATCGGCAACGACGAAAATGTACCTGAATCAAAAAAGAAAGGGACTGCAGGCAATGCGGTCATAAATCCTTGATGACCTGTGCCTGAGAACGAAATAGGTTTGTGCTTTAAGGTAAACAAAAACGCCATTTCAAGGGTCACGATGAGATGCACATCCTGTTTACTCAGGCGTTCATGATAACGCTGTTCTAGGCTATACATTCTTAGATGACGATAGGTCAGCCGAAAATTTGGGTATTGTTTACATGACGGTGCTGGTACGGAATTAGCCTTGCAGATGTGCAAGCGTACGTTTCGCCCAGGGTGGTTGGTTACTAGCATAAACACAGTGATGCTACTGTGTGTTTGTTTGTTTTACAGCCCGGAGCATCGTTAGGCATGATCTAGGGTATGATTGTCTAACGTCAATCATATTCGTGCCCAAATCCCATGATCGGTAGATAACCGATAAAGGAAATTCGTCGCAAGTGTTGCGAACCTCGGGATTGGGTTATGAACCGTAGCAAAACCTTCGGCTACAGCTGTGTCAGCAATTACGATGGCCAGCGAGTGTTTATCTATTATAATTGCTGACGAGCTGAGCTGATGGAGATATGGTATGGCTCATATAATATGAAACGGAAAAACTCAATTTGATGCATACCTTGATGAGGTTTAACCTTCAGGTGAAAGTTATTTGAAAGACAGCTTAACCTGCTCGAATGCAGGTAAGTATAGTGGTTTATGAAGTGAGGGAAAAGCAGGTTGATTTAAAGAAATGGATGGTTCTTTGGGAAAACTTTAAAGAACCGCCCCAGGTCTGTTAGGATTATATCTATATTGTGTTCTTTGAGTAGGCTTTCTGTTAGCTTAATGAAGTCATTTGCATTTTGTGTTTTTGATGTTAATATGTAAGCAAATCTTGTAAAGTGATCGTACTAGGAGATGTAAGTATTTTTTGGTGGATCGTGAACCACCGAATCGACCCATTGTATCTATAGAAACTATTTCGAAGGACGATCTCATAATTTACATAATAGCTCCGAAAGTTGAGATCATAAATAGTTTACTACAGCGAGACTTCAACAAACTGCAGCGCTATTGCGACGACCAGAAACTTAAGATAAACTTCCAGAAATGTGAAGACATCCTATTTAGAACTCTATTATATAAAGCCAAGAACGACACAAGAAAAAACTGGAGAAAGTTAGTTATCGTGGGACTGCATGGAGGTAAACTGGACACCAAGAGTCTAGTTAAATATTTTGGCATCTGGCTTTGGCCAAAACTAGGAAAACGTTTGCTATGACAAGGAGACTATTTCACAGTAGCCAACTTGACAGTAGAGTAAAAGTTGTATGCTACCTGACCCTAATCAGGCTAATGCTCATATATGGCTGTCCAGTATGGTTTAACATAGGTCCAAATTTGATGGAACAGATTCGGGTGTTCGAAAAAATGTGTCTCAGAAGTTGTCTCAGATTATATGGAACACCGGAATCGGACTACAAGAAGTACTACTCCAATGAGACTTTATATAATGAAATCTACATAAATAGGGTGAATAATTTTATGATCAAATTAATCAGAGGACATAGTGCGAGAGCAATAAGCTCGTCCAATGACCCAATTTCGGGGCTTATTGTCCAAATACTCTGTACTTTAATAGCGTGCGTCGCAACGCCTTTGTTCCACCAGAGGCGTTCCTTGATTTGGTCATGAATGGGCTTATACAGGATAGATCCGGAATTCCGCTGATCTATCATGTAAGTAGATCATCCGTAGCCGGGCGATTGTGCTACGATCGGGAAGTCACGCTCACCGAAGCAGAGCTCTTGCGCTTCAATAGGCCTATCTCCCACAGAGACCGGGACGATAATATTAAACAGCACCAACAGTTCTGGTGGTTGAATGGTAAATAAAGACCGGAATATCAATGTCAGCAGAATAACTGCATTATCAGCCAGCTTACACAGACTTAGCTTTCCTAGAATTAGTGTAGCATAAGATTTAAATTAAGTTCTTTAAAAAAAGAAAAAAGTAAGTTTAATTTTAAGTTCAAAAAAGAAAAAGGAAGTTTAATTTTAAGTTCAAAAAAGAAAAAATTCGACACAAAATTTTCCTAATTTTTCTTTGACATACAAATAGTCATAAATACAGCCACAAACAAAGTTCTGTCGCCGAAAGGCAAGTTATACAATAGTCATGTAACGTTTAGCTTAGAGGGTCTGCGTAGGACCAGTAAGTTATAATATAAGATAATTATGTTAGAATTTAAGCATTTTTTATCTAGCCTGTAATTTAGATTCTAAGAAAAAAAAAACGGCAATAAAAAATGTTGGAAAAATGAAAGAAATGAAAATGGAACAAATCCATTGGTCCTGACGGCATTCTCCCAATTTTCTTGAAGCGATTTTCTTCCTCACTCGCTAAACCACTGCGAAAACCCTTTCGTTTGTCTAATTCTACTCGCCGTTTCCCAAATAGATAGAAGTCAGCGAACATTCAGCCGATTCCCAAAAAGTGTGACGAATCGTGCCTCTCTTCTTATCGGCCCATAGCACTAAATTCTATTTACTCGAAGGTATTGGAATCACTTGTCAACCGTCAACTTTCAAAATATCTGAATCAAATGACCTCATCACTGACCGCCAATATGGCTTTTATAGCAACAGTTCCACAGGAGAGTTGATGTCGTACCTTACCGAAAAGTGGAGCCATTCCATCCATTACTTCGGCTAAAGCAAGGTTGTCGCATTGGATATTTCAAAACTACATCCATATGGAGTGGAACATTCCCTCATCCAATGGATAAGAGACTATATTTCTGGCCGTTCAATCCAAGTGGTACTTGATGGTGTCAAATCTGCCTCCTATCAAATGGATGTAGATGTTCGCCAGGGTTAGGTACTCCCACTCTCTTCCTTATCTTTATAAATGATCTCTTGTCAATTACCCATAACCCAATTCACTCGTTTGCTGATGGTAGTACGTTGAGTTTCTCATACTCTTATAAACATTCCGACCTCAACAAGATATATTATTGGGGATTAATTATCTAACCCAATAGAGTTCAATGCCTTAAGGGGGTATCCTGGTCTAGACGCACGAATTCAACGCAATTTTTGAAGTGCTGTAAAAAAAAAGCAATCAATATTTTTACTATCTATTTTTTTATAGGATGTTTATTAATATTTCAAGAATACAGTAAAAAAAATTGAAAGTAAAAAATTCAGAAAGTTGCCACGCGACCATACCTACGATTCAACCCTCCTAGCAATCTGAAAAAAAGGTTATTCATTTACAGAAATGCCTCTATCGTTGGAACTAAAAAAAGTTGAATAAAACATTTTTTTTAACAAAATGGCGACTGCTTGAAAAAAAAAATTATTTTTGCACCACTTTTTTTGGTTTTTCGAATTTTTTAAAAATAGTTAACATTGAAATTTGGGGATGAGGATAGTTCATGCAATAGAAAAGCCCATAAAGAAGACATATACTAAATTTGAGGTGAATCGGTTCAGTAAAACTAGTGGTATGGTCGCGTGCCAACTTTTTGAGATCTCCCACTTCATCAGCTGCTAACTTTTTGAATTTTGAATTTTTTAATTTAAATTTTTTCATTATATTCTTGAAATATTAATAAACATCCTATAAAAAAATGAATAGTAAAAATATTGATTGCTTTTTTATTTACAGCACTTCAAAAATTGCGTTAAATTCATGCGTCTAGACCAGAATACCCACTTAAAAACTCAGTGCTGCCACTTGTCGTCGAAGGCGACCCCCAAAGTAAATATACCATACTGTCGATGAACGGCAGTTGCATCGACGAAGCCAAGGAACTATCAATCCTCGGCACTCAAATTGATTCAACTCTTAATTGGACCGACCACATATTGAAGGTGGGAAAAGTGCAGTCAAATGTATGGGGTTCCTTAAGAGATGACAAAGATACTTCACTCCATCCAACCTGGCTACTATTTGCAAGGCGTATATTCCCTCCAATTCCTATATTTTGTCAGGCGCATCCAAAACTGTACTACACGTGCTCGACAGGATGCAAAAACTAGCGATGAAACTTATTGGGGACCCGGCCTTAAGTCGTTTAATTCCGTCGCTAGAACATAGGCGCCTATCTCTTTTCTATAGGTATTACCACGGTCGTTGCTCAACTGAACTTGATGAATGTGTTCCACCCCTTCAGAGATTCTCCCGCGATATCCGCCAATCTGTGAATGCCCATCAGTTCATGTTGAAAGCCAATTTCAGGCACACAAGTAAACATAGAGAGTCATTCTTTAGCCGAGCCACACGAATGTGGAATACTTTACCTGATCATGTGTTTCCTCGTGGTTGTAATGTCCAGGCATTCAAGACCAATGTACATCGATACCTCCTTTCCTTATCCACTTCCTCTCCACCCGGTCGCACTGTGCTCTGACATTTAAAGGTACTTTAAAATTTCCTTTTGTGCTCGGGTTAGTGTAAAAAAAGTACCTAATTTTATTTACTCTAACATATATTTTTTGAACCCTAGGATTAATAGCTGAGTCGAGCAATCTCAAAAACTGTCAAGAAATGTGTTTTTCTTTCAGTGTGGTATGTCACTTTTCCAACGAGGAGAAATGTGAATTTTTTTATCAATGCTTGGCGAAAAAATAATGTATTTGTATGTCTCCAAATACACATTATGGCAAATTGATCCACACTTTTATAAACAACCATTCATGTGAGTAGGGCGTTAGAATATACTCACAGCTAGGCCAGCTTGTCGTAAGAGGCGACTAAAGGCCGAGTGGTAGCCGGGGTCCCAACGCCCTGTGCGCCCGGTGAAATACCACCCCATTAAGCTATAGGCTCCGTGAAATGGTCGGGAGAAATCCCTGGCCATCTTTCGGAGCTTGGCTGATGGACCGGTTCGAGAAAAGGTTGGTTAGGTGGTAGTCGGTCCCAAGGTGAGATACCACCCCGTCACGCTGTACATTCCGCGATATCACCGAGAGAAATCTTCGACGGTGTTTCGGATGTGTGGCTGATGGCCCGGACTGACACGGGGATAAGTCATGATGGTGTCTTCTGATATAAAGAATTCCGGAGGTAAACTAGTCTCCCATTCGGATCTCCGGGGGGGACTATGTCAGGGGGAACATCATGCAGATATCATGATAAATAATGGAACTTTGATAGGTTCGTCATCGCATAACCGGGCTAGCTCTCGAGGCTCGGCCCACGCTCGACTGCTGACGGCATTTTGTAACATCAGGGGCATCGGTTTCACCAATACCAATGTAAACGCCGTCCACCAATATTTGCAAACAACGAAACCTGATATCCTTGCCCTAACTGAGACCCAGGTCGATTCGTCAACTGATTCGACATATCTTCGTTGCTCAGGATACGACTTACATTCGAGATTCCGTTTTAAGGGCGAAGTCTGCGTCTTCGCACGGTCCGATCTGGCTTGCCAGGGGATGGAGGCGTTGGAACCCAATAATATGGACATCATATGGTTGAGGGTCGTGCTAAGGAATTCCGTTAAATTTCTTTGTTGTCTTTACCGCTCCCCCAATGACGACCGGCCGGCGACATTTTTCGAACATCTTTCATATACCGTCGACTGGATACAGATCAACCACCCAGCTTCTGAAATTATTGTCCTTGGCGATTTTAATGTGCACAATTCCGACTGGTTGTTACATTCTAACAGAACCGACGAGGCTGGGAGGCTGGCGGAGATGTTTGCTGTAAGCCACAACTTGACTCAACTCGTCGGGGAACCAACGCGAGTACCGGATGACCGAGGCGATTATGCGAACACCCTGAATCTGTTTTTGACATCCGAACCGAGTATTTATACCGTAGAGGTTTCTGCGCCACTGGGAAACTCAGATCACTGCTTGGTATCTGTCGCGCAAGCACTTGCATACCAAGCGAATAAACGGCCTAGGCAGCTTCGCCATGTATAGAAGTATGGGGCTGCAAACTGGGACGATATGCGAGATTTCTTCGCATCCTTTCCATGGTCGGAGGTGTGCTTCGGAAACCCCGATGTTAACGCTTGCGTGGAGTCGGTATCAGAGATTATTCTCCTGGGGATGGAGATGTATATTCCACATTCCATCAAACGAACTTCGTCTGATAAACCTTGGTTCGACAAAAAATGCGAGCTGATTACAGCGGCAAAAAATAGAGCTTTTAAGCAATGGCGCTCCAATCTCACCGATGTTAACAGAACGAATTTTGTTAGAATCAGAAACACGTGCAACCAGGCGATTGATACCGCGAAGAAGGCTCACAACGACAGGGTGATCAATAAGCTCCTTCGGTGCCCAACTGGTTCGCGCTCCTTCTGGTCAATGGCAAAGGCTGTCAGCAGTAACTTTGCTTCCTCCTCTTTCCCTCCGTTGGTGACAGACAGCGGGACGTTAGTCACGAATCCAAAGGATAAAGCTAATGTGTTCGCGAATTTATTTTCCGCGAACTCAAACCTCGATCCCGGTCTTTTGGAGCCACCTGTGATCTCGCCGGTACAGTCTTGAATGTGGGATGTGAGATTTCCGCGCACTATTCAGCGCATCCTACGTGAACTGGATTGTAGGAATGCAACCGGCCCGGACGGAATACCAGCAATAGTCCTTAAGAACTGTGCTTCAGAACTATCGCCGGTTCTTGGCAGACTCTTCCGCTTATCTTATGCACGGAGGACCTTTCCTGCCTGCTGGAAAATTGCTCGAGTTCAGCCAATCCCAAAAACGGGAAAAAAGTGTCTCCCACAAAATTACCGTCCGATAGCATTATTGTCTATTTTATCTAAGGTAATGGAAAAAGTCATCAATACAGAGTTAGTTAAGTATTTGGAGTGCAACGGTCTTCTGAATGATCGTCAATACGGATTCCGTGGCAAGCGGTCCACAGGAGACCTTTTGACACTTATAACCGATATATGGACATCTGCGATTGAACGGCATGGTGAGTCAAGGGCGGTCGCACTAGATATCTCCAAGGCTTTTGACCGCGTCTGGCACGGGGCATTGCTGAGCAAACTTCGTTCATATGGACTTTCCCAACAGCTTTGCGACTGGACGAGGAGCTTCCTCGGGAATCGATCGATCCGGGTTGTTGTGGACGGCGAGTGTTCGGATCTGTATCCTGTTAATTCGGGGGTGCCCCAGGGTTCTATTTTGGCTCCAACTTTGTTCTTGCTTCACACAAATGATTTGTTGGAGACAACGGATAACAAAGTGTTCAGTTTTGCGGATGATAGTACGCTTGTTTCCTCCTTTTCGAGTGATCGGGCGATTGGTGCATCAACGTCGCACCAACTGAGATGTAGACAGATTGACTCTCTGAACCAGGATCTAGATAGGGTCCTGCATGGGGGAAAGGCCAATCTTGTCGACTTCAACGCAACGAAGACCCAGTATACAACATTCACAAAGAAAACTGGATCATCGGTTCCACAGCTGATGATGAATGGGCGGGCCCTCGAGGCTGGGGAAAGTTTGAAATTGCTCGGCGTCACGGTCTGTGGGAATGTATCATGGCATAAACACGTATCGGGTATCGCCAGATCAGCCTCAGGAAAACTGAGTTATCTTTTTAGAGCAAAGAAATACTTTACTCCGGCCCAACTTCTTCTCCTATATAAATCTCAAATTAGACCCGCGCTCGAATATTGCTCTGATGTTTGGAGCTCGGCTCCTAAACATACCCTCGACCTACTTGAGAGCATACAAAGACGAGCGATCCGCCTGATCGGGGATTCGGCGCTGACGTCGGGACTACAGTCGCTATCACATCGAAGGCGCGTGGCCGACCTCTGTCTGTTTTACAGATATTATCACGGGTGCTGTTCTTCGGAGATTCTTGGCATTGTTCCACGCAATTCGGTCTATATGCGCTCCACAAGACAATCCGACGGATCGCACCCGTTTGTGGTTCATCTCCCGATAGCGCGAACATCCCTGTATCAGAACTCGTTCCGTTACAGTGCGCGGAAGCTGTGGAACTCCCTTCCCACGCGAGTGTTCCCGGAGCGTTACAACCTGCAACTGTTCAAAAAGAATTGCAACAGTTACTTGATGGCATCTCGGGGCGCCCACTCGAAGCTATAGGTTCGCCTTTCCCGAGAGAAGTCTAATAAAAAAAAAAAATGTTTTACTTATTTCTGTGTTATTCAATATCTCTCAAGGCGATCGCTCCCCGTTGTCATTTGTGTTGTCCATATCAGAGTCAGGGAAGATGTGATCATGTGGTGATTATAAAAGGAAGCAATCCATATATTCTTATATTACATATAATGCAAACCGTCTCCATTAGCCACTGAAACAATCAAAGTGACTACTTTAAATAATTCATGTTACCCGAAGATTAGCTATCGTCCACAGTCAAATTACACATTGAAAACCGACACCGCATTCCTTGGCACAGCTTCATCACTTCAGCCGGATGAACATACACTTTTACCTCAAATTTCAATGAATCCAATTGTCACCTCATTATGGTCACAAACCAAAAACACTCATTAAACGCACGCCGTCACCGGCAGGTTGGAAGACATTCTTTCTTATCTTACGAATACCATCTAATCTTTACTTTCCGATGTGATGGTAATTGAAACTTAAAAGATTACCATCCAAATCCTGAAATGGAAATTGAGAAGCTCCTTTCTCCTAATTGTCCTTTTGTGGAGTTCAAACGGCCACCCGAGTCATTCACAATCAGTACATCCAATCTTGCATATGTAATTATCGTCATTTGCCATCATCATGCCTAATGCATTAACGTCCCCATTGGGATGTCCTCCGGGCATTGGGGATGCATGAGAAACTTTCCCATTTCGAAGACCAACCGCTTTGTCTGCCATTTTCCACCCCACATTCTGAGGAATGCCATGGAGCACACATTGCACTCGTGGAGTACAAATATACGCAGGCCCGTTGTGTTGGCAAGCCAAAGATGCTACTGGTGGTGCTCTCAATTCTGTCGTTGTACTAGAGATCCTTTAGGAAATTAAGTAAAGCCATAGCTCGACATATGTTAGATCATGGGGCAGGGAAACTTGTTCTCCCGGGGATGCACACGAATACCATCATCACAATCAATTTTGTTGCCAAACCTCAGTTAGCAATTTGTAGTCAGTTCCGCAGGCTGATTGTCTACTGGTGGATCCAGCTCGGATGTGGGCAGGAAGTGTGATGCAGTTCCAACCTCTACAGACTCCTTGTTATTTAAGTAATTCGAATTCTGGCCAGTAATTCCAGCCGGTACACAGTTCGCCATTTTGTTATACTTTTGTCTCTTCAGATGTTTTTCTTTTTTTGCGTTGTTTTACGTTTTGTTTTGGGAATTTTTAATATTTTCCTTTTCCCTTTGTGGATCATAGAATAATTCTAACTCCCATGGTTAGGATCTACTGATTAGCTAAAGTGGTAAAGGAGGTTGAACAGGACGATATGACTAGGAAGAAGACAATGGAGAAAATTTTAATTAAACCTGTGAGTATATGGTGAAAGGTTCGCCACAGACGTGTGGGTGGTAGACACACTTTCGTGTGCGAGGAGTTGAGGAGAAGAATGCATCGCTACAAAGCAAACACCGAGGAAATTACTTTGCTGAAACACCGAGAGGAGAAAGGAATTGCCAATGACGAGAGGTTGATATTTGTTGAAGGTATATGATGCCATGACAGATTGCTGACTTGTGGGTGCCCTTAACCAAATCAACGTGTTACGATGTGGTCATTCTCAAAATCACCACAAAGGGTTCCCTCTTGCTGCAAAGGAAGTAAAGTCGTCCACTTATTTTCTACACAGGAGCTTTAAACATGTCATGTTCAATAGGGTTTTAAAAATCGACGGAGTGTGTTTGATTCCGTAAGTTGGGGAAAAGGTATTCTATTTGTTCTTAAGAGGAATTTACAGCTTGTTTTGTATACAAACATGTTTTTTATATTTAAACAAAATTTTGAACATTTTTTCGACCATCTTGTTGCTGTTTTTTTCAGAATTTATTCCAGAAATCTCTACAAATGAAAATCTGACGGAGCTTCGTTAAAAATCTACTTTGAAAGCATAAAAAAATATGTTCCTCAATTTTTGCTAGATCATCAAAAAGTGTGGCATAAGTGCGTAGAATTCTTGACGGAAGACCAATGGGAAAGACCCCGGTAGGACGGCCGCGACGGAGATGTGTGGACGATGTAAGCTTTGACCTTGAGGGGATCAGATCAGATGGTTAAGTGTGGAAGGAGAGTGCACAGGACAGGGAACGATAGCGCAGTCGAGTCAGTGAGGTCATGAGTTTCCGGGTTGCTATAGGCCAATAAATAGTACTACGGCCAGGTGGTACTAGTTCACAATGCAATGCCCTTTCACACGAAAGACACGGTGACAACTTCCTTATGATACGCTGTTTTTTTTTTGCCATTGTGGGATTTCGCTCTACCGAGCGATCCCTAGAGTTGATCTAATATCCTTGCATTCCCAACCAGTTTTCTTAGAAAGTGATGCTTCGGCTTCCCTTGTTGGGCACGTAACAGCTTTTCTCAACAAAACGTGAGTATGGCCCTACCACATGGACGAGTCGCGAACTTGTGTGATGCGATTGGCTTCACATCGTGGCTGGGCGCTACTGCACGCAGCAATGGGGGGGCGTATGTGTGTCGAAACTTGAAATTCATTCCCACGTATTCAGGGTCTGGGTAATAGACGGTGTCGCATCTATAGATGTGCCCAGTTGTTTGATAAAACTTTTCGAGCCTGCGGTACCTTGCTCTGTAGGCAGAGCCTGGGCCGAGTACCTTCAAGAGGTGACGGGAAGATTGTCACCAAAGTCCTGATGAATTATAGAAAGATCTGATCATCTAATCCAGTTCCCATATACAACGGAACTCTATCTGAGGTATAAACTTGCACACATTCAATTAGCTGGGTACCAAACAAAAATTCGACCAGCGTGTCTTTCTGTTGTTAGCATGGAGGGTGATTTGCCTAACTCCTTTCTCATACACATGAAGTTGTTGAGTTATTACTCGAATACATGCCGAAGGCATTTTAATGTTGAGTATGAGAATTCACTTGACGCAGATTATGTGTCCACTAGCGAAAAGCTCAATAAGTTTCTCAATATTTGTCGGGGGAACTCTGGGATCCCTGTTAGCTCTGATTTCGCTTGTACTGTTTGCTACGGCATCCTCCGTGGACCTAACGGTCTTACGGCTATGTTATAAAGGTGTTCTCTCCAATAGATAGAACAAGCGCCTTCCCGCATATATTTAGATATAAAAGTTACAATTCTAAATAAAAATAAAAATATCTTGCTGGTGTTGAAATATATTGTTGCCACTGTTGTTGTTCGCTTTATTGCTCGTATTGTTGACTATGGTGTTACTGATGTCGAGTATACTGTTACTATTGACGGGTTGCCTGTTACGGCCTTGGCTGAATGGGCTGTTGTTTGGTTTGTTGTTTTTGTGTACTGTTGCTGTTGTGGAATTTTTCGTTGTTGTTAACTTTTTCTATTGTGGCTGTTAGTGAACGTCCTGTTGTTTGTCTTGTTTTTTTTCCCTTTTTTTATCTTGTTGCTCCTTGTAGCGGAATTAGAAGATGATTATCCTACCGCTGCCACCATTAGTATTTTAGCGCACTATCAGAAATATTGTTCTTAAAAAAACAGTTGGTAGTGCTTTCAGGTGTATCGACAAAAGTGCTGATCGGAGTTCGAGGTTTTGTTCGTGGAAAATAATCCGGGCTTTGAGGGATTTTAATTTGTTATTATTTTATGTTTATAATTTCAATAAAGCCGTTCACACTATTGGACGCCAACCTCGTAACGATTTCCAAAATGTAAAAAAAATGTTTTGGTAGGTGTCTCTATCATTTGGCTATTTGGAGAGAAGCTGAATCTCCCACATTCATGAAAATCTAAGGCTCGATCTAGTGATATCCAAAAGAGGGAAGAGTTATTTAAAGGGGAAGCGATAGTCTTTGTTGGGTTAGTGTATTTTAGTTGTTATTTATTATTTAATGAGATTTGTTAAGAAAAACTCATTAAAAATTAGAATAATAGAGAAAAATCTGTGATTTTTTATGCAGACGACAGAGTAAGCAATCAAATAAATAATCGTCTTGGAAATTACGAACAGGGGTCTGTGGGGCTTCTCTATTCTACATGGGGAAACAACCCACAATTTCAACCACAATTTCCGCCTTATTTCGACCGCTTTCAGCGCGCCATATCAACCCCCTCTCACCGTTGAATTAATTCACATGCAAAACATGTTTCCGAAAAGGATGGAGAGCTAAACTCATTATCCTATGCAGATAATGCATAATTGAGTTTAGCTATTTTTTCGCCATGCGGCAACTCCATTTCGCTAACCCTTGAGATTTCCAGCGAAAATCGCATCATGCCGCTTAGCAACGGCATAGTCTGATCAAACGACGCGGTTGCATAATCATGCAACCGCTTGGGAAATTATCAATCTATTTAATTTAGTTCCCATGATCAGATTTCCCTAGCTAAGTCGGCGTCCTATTTACTTTCCCCAGACACCCCATTCGCTGGGGATCAATGATCTCTTTTCGCAGATGAATAGCCACACAACATTTTCCTTTCCTTTCCGTTTCTATCTTCCCCGGGTTCAATGCACTCTGAGATCACCACAGTCGTCGCACTAGGGCAGTAGGCCATCCTCAGAGGCTGCATTGATACGAGCACACAAGCTAAGCCAACCCCGAAATTATTGCGCTCTCTCTTTTGTGGTTTTCATCATTCGGATGCACAGCGTCTGTCGAATGAGGTGCATGTATTATTCACCTCGCTGAGACATGCAAATGAGAAGATTCATGAGAAGAGGGCAATGTGGATTGATAGTTAATAGCCGTGCGTATGCAAAATCAAAATTTCATCCCTAATTGGGATTACGTTTTTTTTAAATTTTTTTTTTATGTGTAGTGAGGGCAGAACCCTCATTTATTTAGCTTAATGCAAGCTTACATTAACTTAAATTAAATTAATATAAAAAGCCTTACGGACTATTTTAACCTAGAGTAAGAAGGTGGTGCATGTATTATTCACCTCGCTGAGACATGCAAATGAGAAGATTCATGAGAAGAGGGCAATGAGTATTGGCTAATAGCCGTGCGTATGCAAAATCAAAATTTCATCCCTAATTGGGATTACGTTTTTTTTTAATTTTTTTTTATGTGTAGTGAGGGCAGAACCCTCATTTATTTAGCTTAATGCAAGCTTACATTAACTTAAATTAAATTAATATAAAAAGCCTTACGGACTATTTTAACCTAGAGTAAGAAGGTGGTGCACAAGTGACCTGAGTCGCTATTCAATCATTACCGCGGTCGGTCACGCCGCCGCTTAAGGCAATCTTCATCCCTCGCGAGTCAGTCGATATTCAACCTCTGTGGAGTATAGTCAACACGAAGTCGAATATTAAGCAACAGCTGCCGGAGTCAGTCGAGTTTTTTGCGTCCCTGACTGGAATTACAAACAAAAGGAATATTAACGTTGTGACGAAGTGATGCGTTTTGTTCGGAATTTAAGTGCCTAAAATCTAGAAAAACAAAAATAAATATACTATATAAAACCACAAAAATCCATATAAACTCAAGAGATATCAAATAATTAAATTTTAAGTTTTTCCAAGCTATAGTCGGTAATGTCCAAAGACAATAAGAAAAATAAAAACCAGGAAAAACAACGTAGTTATGAGTTGGTGTAAAATAAAGAAAAGAAGACATTCAAACAACAAAACCCCCAGTTCGTTTTATTTAACTTATTCTCCTCGGGTGAACAATTTACGACGGAACAATCGGTAAGTGCAGTGGGGCAGAAAGTGAACCTAGTGCCCATGACATGGTACTATACTTCGCACCCCTACAGGTGCAAGCAGAAAATCGGATTTTTGCCAAATTTGACTTTATTGGAAAGGATACTTATGGTATTCGAAGTACTATATATATATATATATATATATATATATATATATATATATATATATATATATATATATATATATATATATATATATATATATATATATATACATTATTATTTTTTTTTATTATTTACTGGCCTGTAGGAACCCGGACGTTCATGACCTCACGGACTCGGCTCCGCCATTGTTCCCTGTCCTGTGCGCTCTCCTTCCACGTCCGACCATCCGATCCAATCTCCTCGAGGTCCAATCTAATATTGTCCTCCCATCTCCGTCGCGGCCGTCCTGTCGGTCTCTTCCCCGTTAGTTTACCGTCAAGAATTCTATGCATGGTCCTATCCTCGCCCATTCGCGCTACGTGTCCGGCCCATCTTAGTCTTCGCGACTTGATCGCTCTCACTATTGTGGGTTTGCGGTATATCTCTTCCAATTCGTGGTTGTGGAGATTCCTCCATTGTCCTGACTCCTCGTCATATTTCCCGCCAAATATACCCCTTAAAACTTTATTCTCGAATACGCGGAATTTGTTCTCTTGCCGTTTCGAATCCGTATAGAGCAGCGGTCGCGGAACCGGGGTAAATTACCCCAAATGGGGTAAAATTTTTTTTGGGTAATATGGAAATTTTTCTAATTTTTCTATTGCTATTTCATAAACATGTAGTATGTTAACAAACTTAAACAATTCAGCGCGATATACGGGCCGGGCCGCTAATTCTGGTTGAAGTCGAGTTTTTCGTTTGGTGTGTGCATGATAAGCAAGATACGCGCGTTGTGTATGTGTGTGCGTGCTTGCGTTACGTTGTTTTTTGCATCGACCATTAGAGGCGCTGCGTATGTTGTACTGTTTAAACTTAGCACTCAACGTCGGGTTTCCGACACGTCGTTTGATTGCGTGCAATTTACTTACGAGACACATCATTTCATCACCAATTTCCACTATCAAGGTAAGCGCGATTTGAAAATTTAATTTAATGTAAATTTTTTTACCACTGTTTCTGTCACCCTTCAGATGGCAGCAAATAGGAAAAGAACATACCAGGAGGAATTCCTTAATTATCATCATCATCATCGGCACTACAACCGGGAGCCGGTCTTGGCCTTATTTAGCAAGTCCTGAGGCTTATTAAATTTTCCATAATGATTTGTTTTTTCCGGGCAAGATCATTAGTCTTGCGCCAGAGGCTCCCCGACGGGGAATCGAACCCCGGTCTCCCGCGTGACAGGCGGGTATACTAACCAGTATACTATTGAGGAGCATTCCTTAATTATGGTTTTACACAAATAGAAGACAAAGGTACGATGAAACCACGGTGTGTTGTATGTTTGAAAATACTGACTTCAGAATTTTTCAAAAAAAGTCAATTGAAGAAACATTTGGATAATTTGCATCCACATCTGTCTTCCAAACCGTGAGAATACTTTAAAAATTAGAAATGTCTGTTAAAAGACAAAGATTGGACAGCAACTTGTTAGGTACTTTTGATCAGCGTTCAGCATCAAAGGCTAGCTTTGCAGTAGCCTGGTTGATTGCCCGAAACAAGAAACCATATACTATTGGTGAAGATTTGATTAAACCAGGAGCTGCGCAAATGACAGAGATCATGTGTGGTCAGAAAGAGGCGAATAAACTGAATTCCGTGCCCTTGTCCGCAAAAATTGTTAAAGAAAGCATTTCTATCTTGGCAGAAAATGTAAAGGAACAGGTTATTTCCTCACTAAAACAGGCTAAATATGTTGCTATTCAGCTTGATGAGACTACAGATGTTAGTAGCAATTCACAGCTAATGGTATATGTTCGCTACAAAGGTACACATGCAATTGAAGAGGAATTGTTGTTTTGTTGAGAGTTGAGATGTCGTGGAATTGATGTGTATAATAAGGTAAATGAATACTTTAATACTGAAAGCATTAATTCAAAGTGGGAAAACTGTATTGCTGTGTCTGTTGATGGAGCTCCAGCTATGTTGGGTCATATTAATGGTTTTTCGGCTTTGGTGAAAAAAAAAAAATCCAAATATAGAAGTAATTCACTGTATGATCCATCGCCAGGCACTTTTTGTGAAACATTTGGAACCTACACTGGGAGCCGTCATCCATGATGTCATCAAGATTGTTAATATTATCAAAGGACATGTGTGGGGGGTTTCTCTATTCTACATGAGAAACAACCCACAATTCCAACCAACATTTCCACCTAATTTCGACCGCTTTCAGCGCGTCATACTTACCAATTTCCTTTATATGTATTCCCCTGTAAAACATTTCAAACGGACGTATAGCTAAACTCATCATCCTTTTCAGATAATGCATAATTGAATTTAGCTACATAAATGTCATACGGCAACTCCATTCTTGCTAACCATGAGTTTCCCATCGGAAATCTCATAATGTCGGGTAGCAACAACAAGTCTAAAAGAACGACGCTGTTGCATCATAGCAAAATAGCTGGGGTAATTTCAGCGTCTTAGAGTCTGGTTCTCACGCGAATTATTTCCCAAACATCAGCGGCGTCCTATCGACTTTCCCTCAGATCACCCATTCGCTTGGGATCAATGATCTCTCTTTGCAGGGGAGTAACATCCGCTAGGGTTCCCTCTCATTCGTATTTCGATGCAATGCGCTCTAACTACACCATAGCCGTACCACTGGGTCAGTAGGTGCATCTGATACCAGCACACACAACCAAAGCTACCCCGAGATCGCAGCATATCATGTTTTCTGTTCTCTCATTCTTTATGTCCGTCAATTACCCTATTAACAAAAGTTACTCATACTTTGACGGGCGTGAGGTTGAGAGAGCAGAGGCGTGGTCTCTTTTGGTTGCCCTGTGTGTAGAAAGAAATATGAATTTCAACCCCAATTCACACCAGTCGCTATTCAATCTCCATTACGATCGGATACGCTGTCTCTCGGGCACAAACTACAAAATTAATAAAAATCAAAAGTCACCATTTCCAAAACAAAAATTACAAAATTAATTTAAATTAAAATAAATCGCCAACAAAAAGACAATAAAATTACCCAAAGTGAAATAAATTTAAATAAATAAAAAGGTGTTTTCCATTTCCTTCGGAGTAACAAGTGTCGGGGGATTTTAAGTGAATCCTGTGCCATACGTTGGCATCATACTTCTACCCCCACACATGCACTAAACGCGCGGCTATTTCGTGAATTATGTCAGGACGGTGAAGCGGAATATACGGACCTACTTTATTATACAGAAGTAAGGTGGCTCTCTCGCGGAAATGTTCTAAATCGAGTGTGGGCTCTCAAAAGTGAACTTGAAACTTTTATGTTTGATCGAAAGAATATTCTCGCAGATAAGTTAAAAAACCCCTCGTGGGTTGCACATCTCGCATATTTAGCTGACATTTTTGAGAATATAAATATATTGAACAAAGAATTACTTTACTTACGCAAACATATTTGGGGTAATGGTTAAAAAAGTTCCCCGACCGCTGGTATAGAGCAATCGGCGTGATTATCGTTCTTTAGACACGGAGCTTTATATTACGTGATAGCAGTTTGGATTTTAATAGTTTACTGGCTGCATGCCAACTAGCGTTGCCGGAATGTAGTGTAGTGTAGATCTACCACCCCTAATCCAGGGTGTTACGCGTCACCGTGCCCATTGGATGGTTTGCCGCCAGGGGTATACCGGCTGTATTATAATATACTATATATATTGTTATGGATGCTGCGAATCTATCGCAGAACAAAATAATATCATCCATAGGAAATATCCGATTAATCATAAAACATTCCAAATCCATACCCTGTATCCATCCATAAGAATTTTGCGTGATCAGCAAAAAGCAATGCGATCACGGGCAGCCGGCAAGGCAAGCGAGGTATAGAGTGGATGGGAATTCTGATGGGGCAATCAGACGTAGTTTGGATCGCAAGTAGTCTCCAGTCCAAAATACAAAAGTGAGTTTCGATAGAAAGGAAGAATTTTATAATGAATTTTAAACAAAGTCCAAAAGTGAGTTTCGATAGAAAAGAAGAATTTTATAATGAATTTTAAACAAAGAACAATAGTGAGTTTTGTATAGAAATTGTATTAAATTAGAATTGTAAATTACAATAAGATTAAAACTATAAGTTGAACAATAGTGAGTTTTTGTATAGAAATTATATTAAATTAGAATTGTAAATCACAATAAGATTAAAACTATAAGTTGCTGTTGTCAGGTAGAAATTGTATTAAATTAGAATTGTAAATTACAATAAGATTAAAACTATAAGTTGAACAATAGTGAGTTTTTGTATAGAAATTATATTAAATTAGAATTGTAAATCACAATTAGATTAAAACTATAAGTTGCTGTTGTCAGGTAGAAATTGTATTAAATTAGAATTGTAAATTACCATAGGATTATAAACCATACTAAGCTGTAATTAATAACATTAATTAAAATTAAAATAAACTGTACATAGAAAAAAAATTCCCACGGCCGTGTATAGCTTTCGTCCCATTGCTCCAGTCTCTCTTAGTCTAAAGGAAATACCGGAGGTTTTCCCCACGAACCACATCTGGCCCGAAGACGCAGTGGTGCTAAATGTATCGCCGTACTGAGGCATAACAATATATATATGTCGGTTTTTTACCTGGTGTGAATTTATGTCTCTCAGCAATGTGCCACCGGGGCACAGGTTCACTAGAATTCCTGACGAGCCATTTGAGCGAAACGCCAACCCCGTCCAACACACCTGTACACTTCGTCCACTCTTGGTAATGAAGGTTTTCTCTATTCAAAAACACTGAAAAGGCACTTGGTGATAAAGGTTTTTTATTTTGAACATCTTAATAATCAATCGGTGATAAATGTTTTATTTTAAACAACAGTAAACAGTAAAGGTTAATTCATTGGAATAATTTTAACAAAACACACAACTCAAATTTTGTCCTAGCTTTGTTACATTTTTATGCACATAAAATTCTTTCATTTCGTAAATTGTATATTCAAGTGAAGACTGGCATCGGATTTATAAAATTAATGTTTCGCAATTCATTCAACTCAAGGCACCGTTTTATGAAGGAATATTTAAATTTTAAACACTCACGGAGATTCCTGAGCTTTTTCACAGCGACTCACTTTGACCCGGGGTGTGTACTACCGTTTATCAGATTCTACTTATCGTGCTCGCTCGCCAAACGTTGATACTACTGTGGTAAGGGAGAAAAATGAATTATTTTACTTTTCCTCGCCCAATGACCAATGGGAGAAGATCTCCGACACATTGGTCCGAGCGAGGGTTCGAACACACGCACGATGATCATCTCGGCCGCTCATGCTGTGCGTCCACGAGTACGCGAACCGCAGATATACAAATCCAACAAAGAGAAATACGGAGAGAAGTGGTTGCAGCTGGGCAGGATATCATAAAGACGTGAATTTGGATGTTTATACGATCGGCAACTGCGTACAGCATCTATGCCGATCGTGCACACATCGATGACGGCTCAAACGGTTGAAATCTCGTATATTTACATTATAGAGAATTCGGTTTCCTTTGGCGACCAGTCGCGAGCTATGATATGCCTGTTGGTCAGACGACCGGCTGACGTGCACGTAGATACAAACAGGGGAATATTTCCTTCACGTGTGTGGCGGAATTCATTGGGAGATATGAAGATTGACATGTTTCGGGTTTCGTGTCGGTTACTTGGTGCCGTAACCGAATTGTTTTTCAGGAACATGATGCGACGGAAGCAACCATGCCCCTGGAGTAAATGTTTTTTTTTTTGGTTTCGGTAGGAAAGTGGAAATCTTCAAAAGATACCTCTAGACCGATCCAGGGGCATGCCGGGTTTTTACCGCCAGGCTCATATTCCCGTTGATCCCCGTGGAACTTTCTTTTAGATATTCCATCGCGGGGCAGGACGGAGTTTACCCCGGGGTAAATGTTTGAAGATCTTAATGCAAATCCATTCGCGAATGATAATGATTTTGTGTGCTTTAGGAGAAAGTTTTTGCGTAATTAATAAAAGGGTAAGTGGTGGAGTTCAGTGGAACCGCCACTTATGTATATATATATATATATATATATATATATATATATATATATATATATATATATATATATATATATATATTTATATATATATATGTATATATATGTATATATATGTATATATACATCTTATATATATACATTTATATCATCATCATCGGCACTACAACCGGGAACTGGTCTTGGCCTTATTTAACAAATCTCACCACCCATCCCGATTTCGAGCCAATCTCATCCTGTTTGGCACTCCCAGGTTCTGGGCGTCCTGGTCTACGTCTGCCGCACTGTCTCCTTCCATACATCCTGCCACAAAGGACTTTCCGGGCAAACTCCTCTTCGCTCATTCGAGCTAGGTGACCCGCCCGCCGAAGTTTACCGAGCTTGATTTTTCTTACAACATTAGCTTCAAGGTAGATTGCGTACAACTCATGGTTGTAGCGTCTCCGGTATCGTCCCCCCTCACATACGGGGCCAACAATTCTTCTCCTCTTGAACGCGGCTAAGAGTTCAGAGTACCTTTTATTGAGCACCCACGTTTCGGATCCATACTTCTTGTACAGTAGTAGCTTGAATGTTCTGGATAAATTTCGGGATTGAAAGAGCCTTGATAGACCATAGTAGGCTTTGTGGGATTTGATCAGCCGTTCGCGTATTTCTTCTTCCATATTGTTATCGGCTGATACTATTGACCCAAGGTAGTTAAAGAATTGCACTACTTCAAATTTGTGCTCCACTACCCTGATAGTTTGACCACTACCCTGATAGTTAGGTCTTCTCTTCGCAGAAGTTGCCACCATGTACTTAGTTTTCCCCTCATTAATGTGCAGTCCCAGTTTATGTGCCGCCTGCTCGATCTGGGTGTGGATTCCTGTACCGCCGATTCGGTTCTACTGATGATGTCGGTGTCATCTCCGTAGGCAAGTATCTGGCTGGACTTGGTGACAATAGTCCCTCTTGTTGTAACGCCTGAGTCACGGATTGCTTTCTCCAACGCCAGGTTGAAGTGGAGGCAGGCCAGACCGTCCCCTTGTCGGAGTCCATTAAAGATGTTTATTGGTTTGGGCAGCAATCCCGCTATTTTTATTTGACTAGTTAGGTTGGTCATGGTCAACCTACAAAGTCGTATCAATTTATTTGGAATGCCGAATTCTCTCATGGCATTATATAGTTCTACCCTGGCTATGCCGTCGTAAGCGACGTTAAAGTCTATAAATAGATGATATAATGGAATTTTAAATTCCTGACATTTTTCCATCGCCTGCTAAGGGTGAGAATCTGATCAATCCCTGATTTGCCTGGAATGAAGCCACACTGATATTGACCAATGATGGGTTTAGCGTATGGGGCTATCCAATCTTGTAGGATAGTGGAGAGTATCTTATAGGTGGTACTCGGCAATGTTATACTTCTATAGTTGCTGCACAGTGTGATATCTCCGTAACGCTGTCCCTCCTTGTTTGATCAGCTCAGCTGGTACGCCATCAGCTCCAGGGGTTTTATTTGATTTCAGCTCTCTAAAGGCTTTTAATGTTTCCTCAATGCTTGGTGACGGCAGAATTTGGTCTTGATCTTGCATTGGTGGAGCCTCGACTTCTTCTGTGAGCTGACCATTTAGCAATTCATTGAAGTGCACTTCCCATCGCTCCAGAATGCCTTCAGGATCGGTGATCAGATTACCCTCTTTATCCTTGCACTAAGTGCAGCGTGGTGTGTATCGCGTCATACTGCGGATTATGTGGAAGAACTTCCGCGCCTGGTGCGGACCTCACTCTCTACTTTTCTCTATTTCACATTATTTTTTTTTTCCATACACTTTTCTTTTGTCTGTGAAGCCTTTTTCAGATCTTTTGACCTCTTTGTATTTCTCCTCGCGCACTCGCGTCCTATGAGACTGCTGCCTTGCCCGGTATGCAGCGATCTTACGTTCAGGCGCTAGTTTGCACTCATCATCAAACCAGTCGTTCCGATCTCTACGTCTGCTGCCTAAGATGGAGTTGGCAGAACTAATGACAGTATTCTTAAGGCGTGTCCATTTCTCTTCTACGCCCGGCATTCTGGCCCCAGGAATTACTCTCCATCCGTAGAGATCTTCGAGGGCGAGTCTTAGCGCATGACCAAAGGTGTTGCTGGTGTTCTCATTGCGTAAGGCTGCCGTGTTGATTCGAACTTGATCCGCGGATGCAATACGTCTCCGGAAGGCAATCCGCACTCGGAAAATTGTATCAACAGGAGAGTGATCCGAGTCGACGTTGGCACCTCGGTATGCTCGTACCGTCATCAGATCAATTTGGTTGCCAGTGGCTCCATCAGGTGATACCCAGGTGGCTTTGTGGATATCTTTACGCGGGAACCTGGTGCTTGCAACGACCAAGTTTTTTGATGCTGCCAATTCGATGACTCGTAGTCCATTGTCATTAGTGTTCTCATGCAAACTGTGGGAACCTGTGTAGAGCCTGAAAACCGGCTCCCGACCTATTTTCGCATTATAATCACCAAGAACGATTTTCACATCGTATCTTGGGCACGCATTGAGGGCCCGTTCAACGTTCTCGTAGTATTCTTCTTTTTCGTCGTCAGGGGACTCCTCTGTAGGCCCGTGAACGTTTATGAGGCTTATGTTCTTAAACTTACCTCGCACGCGTAGAGTGCATAGCCTTTGGTTTATTGCATTAAAGCAGATGATGCCAGGCTTCAGTTTTTGACTGAAAGCCTACCCCGAGCACATGATGTTTTGCATGACAGCTGTAATAAATATTATACTCATTTCTTTGAATAACATCACTCCCCGTCCATCTTATTTCTTGTAATGCTGTTATGTCAGGTTTATATTTGGACAGGGCATCGGTAGCTGCTGTGCAGCTCGATCTCTATATACTGAGCAGACGTTCCAATAAAAAAATTCTTAAATCGTTTAGCCATTTTCGTGTGCATGGTCGTTATTGTGTATCGGGTTCATATCCGAGGCTTGTTAAATTTGCAATAATAATTCGTTTTTACAGGGATGGTTACTAGCCTTGCGCCAATCTTTTTTTAGGATGTCGCTACATGCATTGGTTCACTACGTGGCGGGTGCCAAAGTAGCTATCAAGTGGTGTCACGTGGAGACTGCATGTCAACTTGGATTGAACAGGGACAAGGATCGTCCTGGCCTTCGCTGGGTTGAAAGCAATCAGTAACAATCGCTCCCATCCCCCCTATGGTATACTAACCCTAAATGGCATTGAAAACATTCTCACTGACCGTGACTCCGACGATAGAGGAATAAAAATGAAGCCATCTTGTTTGCACATCTGTAGGCTCGCGAAAACTTAGCCGTTAAAGAGCTTTTTTAACACTCTCAGACACGGCATAGACGAATCTCAATGTCACAGTGTCGGTACAGGAGTTCCGATCTTAGATACTAATATCATATCCACTCACTTTTTTTTAAAAATAAAGTCTTAAAGCTGCCTTAAGTTTTCATAGGATTTTCTCTTTAAAAACTTGCACACGACATATATGTACGAGGGAGGACTGAAAAGTTTTCGACCTAACGAAGATACAAGACATTTTTTCTTAAAATTTATTTTCATTTTTCTACATAGTCTCCTTGTAACTCTTAACACTTCTCCCAGCGATGCTCCCATCTCTCTAACCCGTCCAATTAGTACTCAGCGCTTTTCTCTGCAAAATAACTGTTCACGAAGGTGATCGCCTCCTCATTTGACGTAAATCTCTTTCCTCCGAGCGCAATTTTTAGATTTGGAAACAAAAATAAGTCGCTTGAGGCTAGATCTGGTGAGTAAGGTGGATGGTCAAGCAGTTCAAACCGTAGTTCGTAGATTTTCGCCATGGCAACCGCTTAGGTGTGAGACGGTCGTTGTCTTGGTGAAACAGGATTTTCTTTTCCTGCAAATGTGGCCGTTTTTCCGCAATTTCTGCCTTCAGTTGGTTAAGTAATGATGCGTGGTATCCTCCTGTAATGGTTTCTCATTTTTGAAGATAATAGATTAAGATAATTCCACGACTATCCCAAAAAACAGTCGCCATCACTTTTCCAGCCGAAAAAAAACTGGTCTTTGTTTTTTTGGAGCCGATTCCCCCTTTGCAGTCCACTGTTTTGACTGTATTTTTGTTTCGGGCATATAATGGTGTATCCAAGGTTCATCGACAGCAATAAATCGGCGCCAAAACTCGGATTTAATGCGCCTAAACTGCGCGAACAGAGCGTTGGAAATGATCATTCGAACACGTTTTTGGTCTAACGTGAGCACCCAACGTGCGGACAGCTTTCGTATGCCTAAATCTTGATTTAATATGTGATAAACACGTTCTTTGGATATAGCCTCTGCTGTCTCTCTCACTTTAATTCGGCGGTCGTCTAGCACCATTTGATGAACTTTAGCGATGTTATCGTCAGTTGTTGCAGTTTTTGGACGTCCCGAACGTTCATCGTCTCCCAAGCTCTCACGGCCACGTGTAAATTCGGCTGCCCAAAATTTCACTATGGTAAATGATGGTGCAGACTTCCCTTACACAGAATCCAACTCATCTTTGGTTTGCTTAGACGAATTGCCTTTCAAAAACAAAAATTTAATGCCAGCTCGATACTCAATTTTGTCCATTTTCGCAATCGACTCACTCAAACGACTGTCAAATAAAAACTACGCTTCCAAAATGCTGACATTTTGGTGAGTGACTGTCAAAAGATGCTTAGATCTTATTAACGAGTGCTGCTGTCTTCACGTTGAGGTCGGAAACTATTCAGCCCATCCAAGTCTCCAGTAGCCCCCTTAACATCCGTGAAATTAATAGGACTGACTTTCCCCAAGATCATGTTAATCAACAAATTATTTTGCAAGTCAAAGACAGAGTTCCTCCCGTCCGGCGGGGCCTGAATTGCTATATAATCCTTCCCATCAAATTATTTTAGCTGAACACCGTCTCGAAGTAATTGGGTTGCAGGCATATTTAAATACTTCATTCATCTGAATGTCATCTCAATATGAACACACAAGTACTTCAGAACTCCAGGATCCATACATCCATCATCTTGGTTCTTTAATTGCCTGCCTCCAAGTGGGTAGTAACAATCGAATTCATTATTCTTTAATGAATACTTGGCCTTAATTACAGCAACTATCAAAGGAACTTGCTTCTTCGCTTTCACTTATCGCCCTCCACAAACCCCAACAGTACGCCTTGCAATATCCCACTTTTGCAGTGGCATGTAGGACCTGTACTCTTCTGTAATGTGAGCCTTATCATCGCCATCGCCATCACCATCATCAACACTTCATATTCAATTCCTTTGCACGCTTTCTGATTTGGTTGTAAGGGTCCTGGCTGGTGCTTACAGACTGTGGCGTGAGATATTCTATTGTACCGGAATATATATCCTGAACGTGCTTCGTTCGTAGCTCCTTATGCACATGCAGAGCGCATTATGTGATGCGTAGGTAAAAGCATACCCAGTGAACTCGAATGTGGTGCTTGGGGGAAGAAATCACGACTCCAATCCTGGGTCTCTTGGGAAATAATAGGACAATTCTTTTTTTTTGGGTCAAGAAAATCCATTAAGAAAAGTTGAATTGAATCCATTAGCTCTTTTGTGCGGCGCAGTATAAGGTAGAATAATTAGAACTAAGGAAAAAAATAATAATAAACAAAACAACGGGAAGAAAGGAATTGTGTATAGAAATAGGCAGCTCCCGGAATTCCCTTGCAAATTTTGTGTAGATTGTTAACATGTGCTTGCAAGACTCCTCCGACTCCAGCCGTATAATTACAGTAAAGTACCAGTGAATTATATCAGTCAACATTTTTAGTGTATATAGTTTGAAACCAGCAGGAAAGGGAAAATGTACGTTTAAGTATACTTGCATACAGTCTTGTTTTATCTTAGAATTAGACATTGAGTGGTTAAAGTTCTTTTAATTATAGTACTAGCGATTGACAGTAGTTGGAGTAATAAGTAATATTAAAATATCGAATAATTTATCTTCGTCCAAGTGCTATATATACATCAACGTCAGACGGGAAGAGTGCAATTTTTAATCGTAATTAATGTTTCAAAATCTAATTTAGGAGCTACCATTCTCCGCTAAAAGTACCATAAGAATACAACACAGTCTGTAATAAAGTCGTCAAGTTAGGAGCATTTTTGACATTACTTCACAGCCTTTCCGTGGTTAAAAGTTTGCCTTAGAAATTCTACAGGTAAAGTTTGGTCAAAATCAATCTTCTCAGCGTGATACTTCACATTCCATATTATATCAAACTTGAGTGGCTAAAAATAGGGCTTTCAAACTTCGACGAATCGTTTCAATAAAAAGCATAGTAAAGGATTTTTGTCAAGATCAGAAAAGCCTGGCAACCACCTTTACCTGTCTTTTCTTCATCCAGAAGATCGAAGGATATCTCATTTCTTTCTTTATCTTTCCCGGCTTGGGATCAAAAGCGGACACACAAAGGGAAAAATCAAGAGAGGATCGTGCGAATGCACATTTATAATCCTCTATCTTGATAGGCGCTAAACGAATGTGTAATTCGTTTTATGGTGCCCGTTGTTTGTTATAGCCGACTCGGCAAGGATCCCTTTTGAAAGAATACAATAGGGAATACAAATAGAGCATTGTGCTAATGAGCATTTCTGATTCTCTATGTTGTTTATTGTAGCCGAATGGGCAAGAATCTTTTCCGCGGGGAATCGATACAAAGGCGAATATTTTCCTTTTGTTTGTTTTAACTTAATTTTGTTAAAACGGAAACTGGCGTTGGTTGTTTTAATTGTTTTAGATAACCATTTTTCTGAGGTCTCGTAAAATTGCTGGCGCGCAATTTTTTATGATACTCAGTGGTTTTGTTTGAAAGACGGCATCTGGTACGCACATTTGCCTTTTAGGAGTTTTGTGTGGTGAACCCTTGGTTCACTGATTATATTTTCAAGTTTTTTTTAGTTTAGTTTAGTTCAATTTGCTTGGAGTTTAATTGATTAGCGCAAATTGAACGTTTAGTTCGATTTGCTTGCTATCCATTTATGTGGGACCATTTGTTGTATAGGCTAATGTTTTTGTTTAGGTAGTGTCACATCCTTTAAGTGGATGTTTTTGGCGTGTATCGCCGCTAGTGGTGGAGACTGGCTCCAAGGGGTAATTTTTTATGGGATGGGTGGTTGTGGCCGTAACAAACCTCCCCCCTTTATAAAATGAGTATTATTCTTAGAAGAGGAAATAATACTCCTTGGGCGCCTATAGGAACCTGAGTGGTGCAGTGTGTGGGTTACAAAATGTTATTATTGATATCTATCCCTTTAATTTATTTTGTATATGTTTAGTTTACATTTGTTGGGACTGTAGTTTATAGGATATTATAATACTTATTTGTTTTTCTACATAATTGTTTTGTTTATTGTTTTCGTTTTAGGCATACATGGATTTAATCAATTTAAGTTCATTCGTAGGCTTTCATTGTTGTATTATAAGGTTCAGCACATTTTGTTTAGGTATAATTATGCATATATTGTGTACGTATAATCATGTATATATGTGTAGGTATTACTATATCTTTATATATATGTATATATTTATTTATTTTTTTTTGAATAGTTGTCCTAACTTATTATTTACTTAGAGATCTAACAAATCAAATGATTATTAATAAAATTTATTTATTTATTATTTTGTTTTTTTTTTTCAATTAAAATTTCATTATTAAGATAAGTTTCGTCCGGTCTGTTTTCAGGTGTGCTGACGGTAATATTTTCTAATTTTAGATGGTGGTTATTTTTTATTTCTAGTATTTATTATTATTTATTTATTTTCCTAATTTATTTTTAAATAGTTTTTATAATAATAGGAATTGTTTGTATCTTATTTTGTATCATTATCGAATGTGCAATGTGACAGTGTTTTGGTCTTTGCCACAGAAAATTAAATCTAATTTATTTATTTTACCTGTAATCTTGGAATGCAATGGTCAGGAATGTACAGTGTTCCCGCTCTCGGCCAGATTAGTCCTTTCAATGGTGAATGATTTAGTTAGAATCCATAGAGCATATTTTGAAGCTCCTCTATTTCCATGGGCACCATTGAAACAATTTGATATTTTAGAAACAGCTCTCCAGGTCAGTGATCAGCATTTAATTGCAAATAGATGTTCGTGACACTGTACACAAAATTATAGTTGATTGGTTTTGCACGTTCACACCCGGGTCATATCTGAGTTAGGATTTATATGAAGGGTAAATTTTGGCGACCGAATCAATTGAAAGAATCTGACACTGAGAACTTTAAGTAATTATGAGATATATTTAAAAGTCTTCAAAGAATTTTAACACTTTTGGGAATCAAGTGTGTTTTTGAAAACATTCCTTTTACTTTTTTAATTTTCTAGTTTTACTTTTTAATTTTAAGCCAAAAAAAGGCACGAGTTTCTTTTCTTTCCTTGCTCTAAAAATTCTGCACCGGGACGACCAACAACCGTACTCTTTGCTGCTCTTTTTCCATCCAATCGAAAACGGAATTGCAAAACCATAAATCAAAAACATTCACCTGTTCTCTCTCTCGCTCCCCATCAACGTCCACTTCGAAAACCGAATTCGAACTCGAAGAGCTGCACGATCCACACCCGAATCGGAGCGTGTTCGAAAACTCACTTGTAGATCGCGCAACTCCTCCACCACCTTACCATCATACCATTTTAAAACAAATTATATTAAAATTACAAATTATCGAATGATGGTGGTGGCGGAAAACGTACGTAACAGCAATAATGTTCACTCATTACAGCATGAATTTAATTTTAACCTTAGTGGTAATGTAGTGTTTCTAAGAGATACACATGATTCACAAGCGAAATAGTGAAGAACACGAACGAAAAATCGAATAAGGAAAATACATCAGAACCGTATACCAAGCGATAAATAACAAAAAAATAATTCACACCAGTGGAATATAGTCGAGTTTGGAAATCAAATTCGAAACACGGTCAGTAGCCTGGTGTGTAACGCTTAGATAAAATTTTTTTCGTGATTCGAGCTGTTATGGCGTCAGTTCGAATCACACGATCTTCTTCACTATTATTTCAAAACGCTATAATTGGTGACTACGACGTGATATGTACACACAGCATAGCATACACTTCCCATAGTAAAGCAGAACTTCACACACGGTCACGACTTCTGCATAGAGCACAGCCTCCAACGTTTTCTCGTTTCTCTCTCTCGTTCGTCCGTCGTCCGCATATGAATCTGATCGTAACGAAGTTACTGCGGCGGGAGTGGTGTAGCGATTCTAACAGATACACACGATTCACAAGCGAAATAGTGAAGGACACGAACGAAAAATCGAATAAGAAAAATACATCAGAACCGTATACAAAGCGATAAATAACAAAAAAATAATTCACACCAGTGGAATATAGTCGAGTTTGGAAATCAAATTCTAAACACGGTCAGTAGCCTGGTGTGTAACGCTTAGGAAAATTTTTTTTCGGTATTCGAGCTGTCATAGCGTCAGTTCGAATCACACGATCTTCTTCACTATTATTTCAAACGCTATAGTAATAATAGTTTGGTATTAACAGAAATTATTTGTTTATTAGTTCTAACAATAATAGTTGATATATATATTATATAATGTTTTGCATTTATCTCTGTATCTTACCATATCGTGTATTTATTTATATGTTGTGAATGATTTTTGAAATGTAGTTACATTTAGTGTGTTGTTTATTTTACTGTATATGTATTTATTTATAACATTAATGATTTTTTGATCTTTATATGATATGTTTTTATTTTTTGACATTTGTTACCGTCGTCTATTTTTGTCCATATCGTTTTTCGTTTTAATTCTGGCTACGTACAGTTATTACTTTTGTATTTAGGTAGTTTACAAACGCATCTTCGATTTACAGAACACCCTATGAGTAGCAATAGGATTTATAGTGGAAAGAAGGTTGGGGTTAGGTTGGGGGTGGGATTTAGAAATAGGGTTTTAGCCTATTATTGTGAACTACCACTGATCTTCGGCCCATTATAATGACCTTATTGACTGGGCCCTTTATAGCTATGACCGGGAAGGGTCCCTTCCAACTAGATGCCAATTTGCCCTTACGATTTTCGTTTTTTATCAACACCTTCCCACATGAAACGATTGTGGTTTCGTTTCACTTCCGGAGCAGGTGGTCGCCTTTAATGTACGACATTCCTCACACTGCTTTTTATGTCTCCTAATATCGGATAGCATAGCTGGCCACCAGTACCTTTGTCGTATTTTATTATACGATTTGGTGATGCTCTGATGTCCACCGGAAGGGGAATTGTGATAAACCCTGAGTAAAGTTGCAATCTCATTGGGGTTCGTAAATTTTTCGGGTGTTTCGGGCTTCTGCAATAACTTTTTGTTTTGTTTATTTTGCGAGCGGGGAAGCGAGTTTGATGGATTTGCTGGTAGAGTGTCTGTAATTCGATCAACATATGTATTATGACCACTTGACTCTTTGGTGTTCCTCTTTTTATAGTTACAATTTAACCTGAAAGATTTCCACTTATCTTGGGCTTGCTCTTGTTTTCCTTTATAGTATTTATTTTCAGGTACCCTTTTCTCAATCGTTGAGAATTTGATCGGCACACTAAATACCGTTGGATTCATTTCCGTTCGAGGAAATGTGATGCACTGTTTGGGGTCTTCCACATTGCGATTCTTCGACAGAAAGTCGTTTCCAAGTAGTCCGTCTTCCGGTAGATCGGGCATACTGCTCACTACTTGAAACTTGCATGGGAGTTTAGACCTATCATTCAGTTGGAAGTTCACCTTGCAGCTTCCCAAGGTTCGGATACTTCCAAACGGCATCTGTAAGGTGCAAGCTTCTCGCCGATTAATCTTAACGTCTGATTCCTTGAGACTACTTTTGGTAATCAGACTGATCTCAGCGCCAGTGTCCACTACTAGAGTCGTGTTTTTATTTACACCTACATCTATTGGTAGTTGGACAGTTGGAACGCTGGTTATTGGCGAGCCTGGAGTTCTAATGTGGTAGCTTCTTTTTGCCACGGAGTGTTTTGGCCTACTCCTTTCTTGTTTTGAAGTGGGAGAATTTTTAAAAAATTGGCATTGAATTCGCGATTCCCATTTCAGCTTTTGCTGACAGGAACCTAGGTTGTGGCCCTGCTGGCCACAGAAGTCGCAAATCTGCCTTATATGAAGAATCCTGTTTCCCTCATTTAATCGCCAGCAATCACGGATATCGTGATTTATTCGCTGACATTGTGTACAAAAGGGTGTGTTTTTCCGTTTTACACACTCTTCATAGGTATGCCACAGTTTCTGGCAGTAGCTACAAGTTATTTTAATGATAGGGGGATCCTGTGTAATGGGTTTTGTGTAGGGAACTACTTTGGGTTCAGGGGAATTAGGTTTATGCTCTATAACTGGAGGATCCACCACTGTACCTGTAATTGGGTTAAATATCTGTGGAGAAGAATGGTATACTGGTGAAGATTGCGCAGAAGAGAGTGAGTTCGACTGAGGTTTTTCAAGTTCTTCCAAATCTAACGTCCTTTGCATTAGAGTGTCAAGTGGTTCTCCGTCTATTAATAATAGAAATTGACGGTAGTATGGATTTAAAAGTCCACTTCTATACACACTCCTGGCAAAGTCGTCTAGCTGTATTTTTATACCCTCGGCGGACGCGGAGCCATATCTCGTCTCCGCTGCCAGTAAGCATCTTTCCAACATTTGCTTCAAACGTATTTGGAACAAGATGACTGCTTCCGCTGGGTTCTGTTTGGTAGCCAGTAATTTATTGACCAAATCTTGGTAGCTTTCTACTGGCTGGTAAACTTTCCTCAGTAGATCCTCTGCTTCTCCAAAAGATGAAAACGGAGTGGACGCGAACAATGCAGATGCTTCCCCTCGCAACCTAGTAGGGAATATTTGCAGAACAACATTGTGCTCTTCCACTGGGAGACAATTCAAAACCCTCCTACTACAATCCAAAAATGTATGGAGTTCGTCACGTAAATGCGGATTGCGTTCGCCTGAAAAGATGGGGATTAGTTATGTTGACAACTTCACAACCTTGGTGTAATCGACAGAAATTTTTTTTTTTGAGTTTTTACTCGTGCGTTTGCGAATCAATTTTAGCTCGCTATTCCGTGGGAGGGGTAAAGGTTAAGTCCAGATTGTTAAAATCTGGTTTCCTTTACTTGCCTTGTCTAATTTCACTAAGCGTTCGACTCCGCTTCGGAATCCTTATCCTTATTGACGTAACCGCTTAAGTGGAAATGCGCCTCGTC
Source organism: Microdon myrmicae (assembly GCA_963931805.1). Lineage (NCBI taxonomy): Eukaryota > Metazoa > Arthropoda > Insecta > Diptera > Syrphidae > Microdon > Microdon myrmicae. The sequence goes on along the minus strand of OZ007497.1, from coordinate 51,665,192 downwards.
GCTCATGATGATTTTCGACACAAAATCGTGCTTATCGTTGTTCACACAATTAATCCACGCTCTTGCGGAGTATAGCGCTTCATTGGTTGTCTGTTTGTATATTGCAGCTGTCTAGTTCACAAATGTCAAATATGATTAACCTATGAGGTTATTTGCAAAAATTATAACATCTTCCGATAGGGTGATTAATTTTGCGCCACCTTGTATCAAACCCTTACGTTCGGTTCCTATATAAATTTTCGTCATCGAAGCTTACCTGACGAGTGAAAATTTAAAAGTCAGGGTAAGAGATTTTGAATTTCATATAGAATTATCGTAAATTTGAATTTTGTTCTACAACATAGAAAAAGTTATATATACAAAATTTATTTAAAGCTGATATGAATAATCCCATTAAATTGCGATCCATACTTCAACGGCAGGTCTTTCTATGTATCAAAACTTGTTTTGTAGCAGAACGGGAAAACTGAGGTACTCCTGTGGGGTAGGTAGTCGTGGCGCTAGCATGGGCGCGAGTTCTACTACCAACCCACCACTTGACGAAGAGTTCTGCCGCAGCGATTTTTACCGAAATAAGGAAAGCTCCGCCACTAACCGTTCACCAGAAAAGAAAGAAAAATTAACCACTGGGATATGCGACACAGAAAAGAAACACACTGCTTATTAATTAATTACTCTTTATTGTTTTCTGTTGGTTGTAATACTTAATTTTTTGTTTTAGCACTACGATTATCTATATGCACGGTACCGCTTATTGATTTATATTTCGAAAAAGAACCTGACTTTGACTCTGGGGCGCGCTCCGGTATGCACCCCATACGCACTCTACCTAGGGGGGAACGCGATGAACGCTCGATGGTGGTTGTAATACGACTCAGCGATATCTTGCTCGTGCAGAGCTCACTCGCCATGGTGGTCATGGTGGTATGTGTGCATGGTTCTTTCATGGATGAGAACGAACCTAGAACAAAGAAAGGGCATAAAGTGCATTCATGGGATACAATTTCGGTAAAGCAAATAAAACCGAAATCGTTGGATGCTAATGGGATCTTTGTTGGAACATGTCCGTCGCGGCTAAACAAAGAGACGACGATCCGATGTGGAAATGTGATAATTGGTTTTAGCTAGGTTGCTGGGAAATGGTGTTTATGGCATCGCTAGTAAGGGTAGGTATTTACGTTCACCAAGCGTTGAACGTAACTTCCACTAACAATGGTCTTGTTGGTGGGCCGTGGGGATGACAGCGCCAGGAACACGATGGTATCTCCTGGCGTATATTCTGCTGGTGTGCAACGATGTGTGCCGTTGGCTGAAGCAATTAGAAATATGTTTAAAATGAAAGATTACCGCGCTTTTAACCCCAAATTGAATGAAGTAATTGAAACTCGTTGGTCTTCTTTGAATTCAGAACTAGCTTAATTTATTTTCTTATGATTATCTAGATTTAGATCGATTACCAAATTCTAGTCTTGTGTTGCCAACAGTTAACGAAAGAAGAAAGTTATAAAGTAAAATGGTTGTCAGGTGACAACCAACAGATAATTCACAAATGTCAGCTGATTGCTGACATTGTTTAAGGTGATGCCACATATCTTATTCAGGTGGTGCCACAGATATTTAATTGCGAATTCGCCGGTTCTGTTAATGGCGAGTCCGCAACAGTAGGTATTGGATTCCTATTTGCATTTGTTTATGCTGTAGGATTCAATTGATGCCAATAGACGCGGAATGCGTATTTGCTTTGGTCGCTTGGGTGTAAGTCACCAGCCAATGTGTATGTAGGGAACATTGTTGTACACATGGCGCGGCTGGGAAAATAGACGGCGCATTATTTATGGTCCCTATCATGACGGTTACATTGTATGCAAACCGAATCATTTTGTTTACAGGAATTTGTCTGGTACCGAAGGTGCCGAAATGGTTTGGAATTCCAGATAAGTAAAGCAAGAAATCTTACGGAAAATTTTATGCGAAGAGATGCATGAAAAGGTAAGTTTTCTTTACAGGGACTTTAAGATTATAGATTTGATCTATATCATGCGTGAAGCATTTACAGGTGCTAATATTGTTGCATTAGCAGAAACTGATGAAGCTTGGGTTGTAATAATGGGGGTTTTACGGTAAGTAGACAGTGGGGTTGGCGGAACCGCCACACTCCATCTCGGCGCAATTATTTCGGGGCGCGACGGCCTGCATCTGACAACGACATCCGATTTTCATAAAATTGCTGCTGGTCTGTTATCTGTCAAACAGAAATAGAGAAGTGCCAGGTGGAACTAACCATATCAAATTTATGTCACTTTAAAGCCAAATGGGGAGAAAAGTGCGGAATGGTTGTGGCGAATCTAACAGATACACACACAATTCACAAGCAAAATAGTGAAGAGCACCGAACGAAAAAGCGAACACGAAAATACATCAGAAGCCGTATACCATAGCGATAACAAAAATAATTCACATCAGTGGAGTATAGTCGAGTTTAGATGGGTAACGCTTAGGTTCAATTTTTCTCGTGATTCACACTGTCATAGCGTCAGTTCGAATCGCACGATCTTCTTCACTATTATTTCAAACGCTATATGGTCTTTCCTCAATATATGTTATCTTCTTGGGAAAGTTGAGATTCACGTGTTTTTAGTGATATTCAAAAACTACCCCTTGAAATAATCACATTTTAGGCCCCTTGTCTTTCTTCCACTAAAAACCAAGATAAGTGACCTAATTCCATGTCGCCTGGTGTACACCGTCTCACTTTCTTGCAACCACTTTGTATTGACTCAGGAAAAGCCTGGTCCAAGTGTTTGCCGATGAAGACAAACTTTTCCCATTTTCATTGAACGAAAATAGCTCCCAGATAAACGTGTTCATAGTTACAGATGGCCATTGATAAAATTGCCACAGTTATTGTACTTACCACCGCCCACCATTATTGTTGTTGGCTTGTAAAAAAAGGTTTATTTGACCACCATACCAACGAAACACACTGCAAATTCGAAGTGCACTTCTTTCGTTTCGTAGAAAGAATCTTTATGGGCAAATTACCATGGAGAAGAAGAATTGAGAAGTGAAATACGAGAACAAGGCAAGGGCTAATATACCTCAATTGCGATCCCAAAAGTATAAAGACGAGATTGAAGTTGTTGCTTAATTCGGAAATTCTTCACCAATGCTGCTACGTTGTGAAGCTTGATAAAGAACTAATATTTTCTGATTGGAACTAATTGCTTGGGATGCATTTTAAGAGACCTTGTAATTGCTTAGAGGCGGGCATTGCCAAAAGGATCCTGAGTGCATTGCAAGACAGATTACATTCTGTATTCATCGATCTAGGCAAGTACAGACTTTGAAAGTTGATGGAATGAAAAGTCGGGATCTTGTGTCATAGAGAAGATGTAATTGAGTGGAAACGACCCAATTGTGGACACGTGGGGAAAGTATAAAAACAATTCCTTGAAATTCTAATTGTGATAATTACACTGTATATTTGTAAGGCTGCATGTCCTTAAATGAACACCTTTCTGTGAAGCTGTTGGTCACCGACACTCATTTGGAGCGACTTCTTTCTTCATCACCACCTGGCGCGAAACAACGCAGTCCATCGGCAGTAACTGGTTAATCGATACAATTAATTAGATCCGCCAAACGGGTCAATTCAAGTCTTCAAACATCAACAAAGCTACTTATTCAACCCGCGACGCACATGTTTCGAATACCTAATCACAGTCAGTGACGTGGTTCGTCTTTGGTAAACACGTAGCACATAAGCAATCTTTCCACACACCGAGGACTATCGGGTTCTTTGGCACCGGTTTTTCAGTTCGTCTCGATTCATTTCTGGTATTCTGCTCTGTGCTTCATGGATTTCCTTCTTGGAAAAGACTGCAGTACCCATCAAGCGGGTCGCAAAAAACTGCCCGAGAATCCACTATCCATCAACGTTGATGATACATTCGAGACCACATATGCTTATCGAAGACTCCGCCGTCGTTCATTTATTTTCCCCCCTTCATTTACCTGTTATCATGCACTCCTGTCGTTTGCTGCACACGCCCTGGTTGTCCTGTGAAGACGACTACTTTGGGACGATAGCTCATTCTGGAAATGAGTAGTTTGCTCCCAAGAGGTAGTTTTATTTTTACACTTAGCCTTAGCCAATTCATGCCCCTCACCAAGCCATCGCTGTTTTCTTGACTTTTGCTGGCTGTTATGGGGCTGTTGTTGTGGTCGTTGCCTTAGGAAATGAAGAGGAACTCAACTTGATTACAGGTTTCGAGATGCAGTGAACCCTCCTGTTTGTTGACACCATTGCCACAAACATCACCCAAAGGATAAATTGAAGAATGTGGATTCGAAGAAGAGGCAGGAGCATTAGTAAGAGAATATATGAAAGTAGAAAAGAAGAACATCTGAACCTTGATGTTATCTGACATTTAAAGGACCACTGGCAACATGTGCTCCTTCTCGAATGAGATTGTGGGTGTATCATGTGAATACCATGACAAGATTGTGTGCTCCGTCTACGGAACCCAGCACCGAAAAATGATTCTCAAGTGGTTTCGCTTTAAAGACCTCCGTTCTCGACGAAACCGGTTTCACAAAGAACTCCAATTCTTGAAGAGTGTGAGTGCCATGTAGATACGACTCCCATTGTGTATCTTGGCTTTTTTTTTGTTACTCCTCTTTTATTTTGTTTTCTATTTTTTTTACTTCAACGCGCCCATAACACTTAGATTGGATGTGCCTTTACGTGACATTTCGTGAATGCCAACCTACTAAGGGTTGAATACTCTCCATGGGCTTTGGGCAATCAATAAGAACTGGGCTTATGTGCACGAGTGTGTATTTGTGTCAGGAGTTTCCTGTGGGGTTTTTTTGAAAGTTCTTTTGTCCTGCGAAGACGAAAGGGTTGCTCAGCCAGCGTACACTGAAGGGGAATAGAAGACACCGATGACCTGCGAACGACAAATAACATAAGGAAAGGCTATCTAGGGTGGTTGTGTACCGAAAATGAGCTGAATCATAATGAAAACTTAGTTTGGAGGACGTTAAACGTCGAAAATGAAGGACTTTTTATGGGTAGATAAATATGGGAGGAGTGAGTTTGAATAGGCAGTTGGTTGGCATCCAAGCGAAGTGAGACTCCTTTAAATTTAGGATTGATTTGAAAAACATTTGAATGTTTAGGCGTTGGATGCGGGCGTGCATTTCTCTAGATTCAGATTCTGTAATGAAATGCCAATGAAAAAATAATCATTGAACCGGATAAGTGAATGGTTTTTAGAAGGATTCCCTAAAGAGTATGACATACTTCAGTCAAAAATTAGTAGCAGACAGAATGTCACGGACAAATTGAATGAAATACTATGTTACATCATACGGAAACGGTAGCAGGGGAAACATTATAGGAAGGAGAGGTTGAAAGTCTTCTACTTACGGGAGAGAGATAGAGGCAGGGAAGAAAAGGAAAGGACCAAAAGGACATAACCGCGCAATCGAAAACTCTCAAGATTGACACAAAAATCGCGACTTTAATAACGTACCCATTCAATTTTTTAGTTAGTATCGGGTTCTTCAATAGGGACATAATCATTTTGTATTTAAATAAAATGCAGAATAGTTGAGGTATCGAACTGAAATTTATTCTGGCCACAGTACACATGTTACGTTTAAGTAGAGAAAATCTTTACGCGAAATTCATGGCAATGTGCTTTGAGGCATTATGTGAACGGCGTGGAATCGACTTGTTTTGAGCCATTTTGAAAAACCTACGCCTATTTTCGGTTTTTCGACGAATTTGATGTCTCACTGACGAAGTAATATCCAATAGTGAATATTTTGGCTCAAATTTATTAATTACAAAATATTTCGACTCAAAATATTTTCCACTGCGCCACGAAATAAGGAGTAAGCGCTCTTTACGGTGCAACAGACATTTTTTAATAAGTTCCAACGGTTGCTCGATGGTGGACTTGTGGGGGTTCTCTATACCACATGGAGAACCAACCCGCAAATCCATACCTTATTTCGACCGCTTTCAGCGCGTCATTTCTACCCATTCCCCTTATAAGCTATTCCACCTGTATATCATGTTAAATGGACGCATAGCTAAACTAATTATCCTATGCAGATAATGCATAATTGAGTTTAGCTACCTTTTCTGCCATACGGCAACCCCATTTCGCTAACCCATGAGATTTCCACCGGAAATCGCATCATGTCGGTTAGCAACGGCATAGTCTGATCAAACGACGCAGTTGCTTAATCTTGCGACCGCTGGGGAAATTATCAAAGCATTTAAGTTAGTCCCCATGATCAGATTTCCCTAGCCAAGTCGGCGTCCTTTTCACTTTCTCCAGACACTTCATTCGCTGGGGATCAATGCTCTCTTTTCGCAGGTGAATAGCACCAGCTTAATTTTCTTCTCCTTCACAATATTGTCTTTGTACAGATCAATGTACTCCGAGATTACCATATTCACTGAATTAGGTCAAGTGGTTACGCTCAGAACTGCATTGATTCATGCACACACAACCAAACCCACCCCAAGATCATAGACTTTGTGCGTCTGTTCTCTCATTCTCCCATGTTCGTCGATTATCGAATTAACCGATGTAATTAACCACACATCGACGGGCGTGGCAATGAGAGAGGAGAAGTATGTTCTTGGTTGGTTGTCAAGTGCGAACATTAAATTACCCTTCTTCATCCCTTTTCCAGACAGTCGACTCACAACCATCAACGGAGTGAGTCGTTACCCAACGACCGCAGCGTGTGCATGCGGGGCACACGCTCGCACACGAAGCAAAAGGAAAGACGTGTCTGTCGGCAATTTGAGTATCAACAACCATTCCCATTAAAGAGTTAAAACGAGTTTAAGTTTAAAGTAGATCCGTTCGGCCAGCAAGATTTTATTGTTCGATTTTATAATGCACACAGTTTTAACTCGTGGAAATAACACCGTAGCGTACTCACTTAGTGTGTTGGCGTGCCTTACATTCTGCTGTTTCATCTCAACCTTATTCTTGTATTATCGCACGCACGTACGGATTAACCTCACCAAACCAGAATTGTTGTCAGACGAACGTTGTGTCCCGTTAATGAATTTAATAATATTTAATAATAAGATATTAGTTAAGTGAGTTTAAATTCAAACAACAAATCAAGCAAAAACATTCAACCAAAACAAAAAAGGAAGGATACAAATAAAAAACATTATACAAAACAATATACCGGTATTTCTTTGACGATTTATGAACAGTGTTCGGCGTAAATATCGTTGGGGAGTAAGTGAACCGCGTGCCATACCCTGGCACTCCTACTACATCCCCATAGACTTAATCACGATAAAACTGAAATCTTGACTGACTTTTCGACATTGAGAGATTCTGAAAAAGTTAAATTTTGAGAAATGGTGATTGTTTAAACTGTATACAGACAACATAACTTCCCTTAACTGTGGAACCTGTGGGGGTTCTCTATATTACATGGAGAACCAACCCACAATTCCAACCACAATTTCCGCTTTAATTCGACCGCTTTCAGCGTGTCATACTAACCCCTATTTCAGTATTCACCTGAGAATCATTGATTTCCCAAAGGACGCATAGCTAAACTCATTATCCTATGCAGATAATGCATAATTGACTTTAGCTACCCTTTTGCCATACGGCAATTCCATTTTGCTACCCCATGAGATTTCCACCGAAAATCACATCATGTCAGTTAGCAACAACAAGTCAAAGCAAACAATGCTGTTGCATAACCATGCAACGGCTGGGGTAATTCCAAATTAATCGAGTTTGGTTTTCATGATAAATTACCCAAGCCAATTTGACGTCACTTCGGCTTTCAACGATCTCATTTTACAGGTGAATAGCGAAAACTACATTTTCCTATCCTCCACAATTCTGTCTTTCCATAGTTCGATGCACTCTGAGACCACCACAATCTCCGCACTAGGTCAGGGGATCAGTCTCAGACGCTGCATTAATACACACACACTAAGCCAGATCAACGCTGGGTTATTGTGCTTTCCTTTTGATTTCTTCATCCTTTCTACGCCCATCGACGTCGAACGAATACGCAAGTACTTATCCACCTCGACCAGCATGGGGAATTGAAGGATGCACAAGAGAGCACGATTATCATTGGCTGATCGTTGTGTAAAAGCAGAAATTCCATATTCCAATCAGTCGCTATGCAACCACTACCGCCGGAGGTCACACCGCTCGAGTCTAAACGTTATTTCGCGCCAGTTTAACCCAGTCGCTTAACATCCAGCAAACGGTGCACATCAGTCGAGTTTCCAATCACTTGAGCGTGCACACTAAAAGTCGAGAGTTAACCTTAAATTTGTTTTAAATCATTTGCACAGCCGAACATCTTTCTTTGAAGACAGTTTAGTGAAATATAATTCTTCTTATTGTTTTCGTATAAACCCGTTTAAAAAAAAAAAAAAAAAAAAAAAAAAAATATATATATATATATATATATATATATATATATATATATATATATATATATATATATATATATATATAAACAACATCAAGGACATAACAACAACAGTGAATTTTTATTTTCTTTCCTGGATTTCGTGGATATTCGTAAGAAAGCGAAACCGTGCCATACGTTGGCAATAACACTTCTTTACCCTGCTTTAAGCGTATTCATGTAACTTAGAGAGTCCGCAAAGGACCAGTAAGTTGCAAATAAGCTAGAGTTTAATCATTTTTGTCTAGCGCATAGGTAAGTAAATTATAATAATAGGAAGAAAAAAAATGATATTAAAAAAAAAAAAAAAAAAAAAAAAAAAAAAAAAACACTTCTTTACCCCCACAAACTCATAGGCGGCCGGTGCCAAGGCGGGCGAAAGCCTATCTGGGCGTCAGGAGAATGAGCTGATTGCGCCGAATTGTTTCCTTGTCATTCATGTTAAAGCAGAGTTTACTTGTAAGTTTGTGAGATCCTCCGCTGCCTGGGCGTTCCGTTGAACCTGACTCACGTCCTGAGGTTTGTTGCTGACTCACACGAGCGATCACCTGAAAACCGTATTTTTCCGTCGGCAAGACTTCAAGTTGCATTCGGTGGTTGGCTGTATGAGGAACCCATATCATCGCCATCGTCCTGAGCTGACGCCTCGCCGGGTATTTCTTTGAACCACCTTCCATAGTCGTGTTGCTTAAGTCGTTTCCATTTAGACTTCATGTCACCTGAACGGTGCTCGAAGGGGTGGAACTGGAGACCGATTCTGCCGAGTTTCTTCGTGGCTCAAAAAATCGGGCGGCCATGGACACGATGGGGCGTTTGGTGATTTTTTTTTAATATACTTCTCTCGAGAGAGGAGAACCCAGATGTCACCAAATACCTGTTGCAGTTCTTTTTGAACAGTTGGAGGTTGTAACGCTCCGGAAATACTTGGGCGGGGAGAGAATTCCACAGCTGACCCACTCTGTAACGGAACGAGTTCTGATGTAGGGATATTCGCGCCGTCGGGAGATGAACCGCAAATCGTTGCGATCCGTCGGATTGTCTTGTGGAGCCCACATAAACCGAATTACGCGGAAAAATACCACGAATGCCAGTACCCGTGATAATATCTGTAAAACAGACAGAGGTCAGCTACGCGCCTTCGATGTGATAGTGACTGAAGTACCGATGTCAGCGTCGTGTCACCGAGCAGGCGGATCGCCCGTCTCTGTATGCTTGTTATATAATTAAGTTCATTTAATTAAATGTTATATAAAACAATAAATAAAACAAAGAAGTAGTTTAAATGTTATATAATTTTACATTTGGCGAAACGCCCACGACACCAAACCCTAAAGGCAGCAGAAATCCAAATAGACCAAGTCTCAACATTCAATACTGATCCGGGGTAAGTTTGGTGAAGAATAAAAATAAAATGTAATTGTTAAAATATCTTTAACATGCTCTCAAGTAGGCCGCGAGTATATTTAGGAGCAGAGCTCCAAACATGAGAGCAATATTTACGCGCGGAATTAATTTAGGATTTATACAGGAGAAGAAGTTGAGGCGAAGTAAATCCTGGCGATGTTCGGCACGTGTTTATGCCACGATACATTTCCACAGACAATGACGCCGAGCAATCTCAAGCTTCCCTCAGATTCGAGGGCCCGGCCAGTCATCATCGGCTGTGGAACCGATGATCCATTTTTCCTTGTGAATGTTGTATACTGTGTCTTCGTTGGATTGGAGTCGACGAGATTGGCCTTTCCCCAGATCCCTATTCAGTGACTCGATCTGCCCACATCTCAGCGATGTAGATGCACCAATCGGTCGTTCATTCGAAAAAGAGGAGGAAACAAGCGACTATCATCCGCAAAACTGAACGCCCTGTTATCCGTTGACTCCAACAAATCATTTATGTGAAGCAAAAATAAACCCTGAGTCACTCCGAAATTAACAGAATACAGATCCGAACCCACACCGTCCACAACAACCCGGATAGATAGACCTTCGAGGAAGCTCTTTGTCCAGTCGCAAAGTTGCTGGGAAAGTCCATATGAACGAAGTTTGCTCAGCAATGTCCCGTGCCAGACCCGAGCAAACGCCTTGGAGATATCCAATGCGGCCGCCCTTGACTCACCCGGGCCCTCAATCGCAGATGTCCATATATCGGTTATAAGTGTCAAAAGGTCTCCTGTGGACCGCCTGCCTCGGAATCCGTATTGACGATCATTCAGAAGTCCGTTGCACGCCAAATACTTAATTATTGTAACTCGGCATTGATGACCTTTTCCATTACCTTAGATAACATAGATAGTAATGCTATCGAACGGTAATTTGGTGGGAGACACATTTTTCCCCTCTTTGAGATTGACTGAACTCGAGTGATTTTCTAGCAGGTAGGGAATGTCCTTCGTTCATGAGATAAACGAAAGAGTCTGGCACGAATCGGCAACAGTTCTGGACCTTAGTCCTTAAGGACTATTGTTGGTATTCCGCCCGGGCCGGTTGCCTTCTTACAGTCCAGTCCACGTTGAATGCGTTGATTAGTACGCGGGCAATACTTCACATCCCGCATTGAAGAACATACCGGCCCGAGCACAGGTGGCATCCAGGTTTGAATTCGCGGAAAAGAAATTCGCGAACACATTAGCTTTATCCTTTGAATCTGTGATCAACGTCCCGCTGCCCGTTACTAATGGAGGTAAAGAGTAGGAAAATAAGTTACTGCTGACAGCCCGTGTAATTGACCAGATGGGACGTGAACCAATTGGGCACTCAAGGAGCTTATTAGTCAGTCTGTCGTTGTAAGCCTTCTTCGCGGTATCAATCGCCTGGTTGGAAGCGTTTCTGATTCTATCAAAATTCGTTCTGTTCACATCGCTGAAATTAGAGCGACATTGCTTAAAGGCTCAATTTGTTGGCGTTGTAATCTGCTCGCAGTTTATATCAAACCAAGTTTTATCAGATGAACTTCGTTTGATGGAATGTGGAATGTAGATCTCCATCCCGAGAAGCGTTTTTTTGTTTTATCTCTACATTTATTTAACAATTCAATTACAGATTTTACTCAAGACTAAATGTTAACTTCTATTTGACAAATATCATTCTTACATTAACTTACGGGATCTTCGCAAGCACTCTAAATTATATATTATCATTTTTCTTATGCCTTTCGGCTTACAATCTCTGTGATCGAGTCCACACATGCGTTAACATCGGTGTCTCCAAAGCACACCTCTGACCATGAAAACGCTACGAAGCAGTCTCGTAAATCGTCCCAGTTTGCAGCCCTATAGCGTTTGCAACGATAGTGAAGAGCGTGTGATTCGAACCGATGCAATCACGGTTAGAATCACTAAAATATAGAACCAAAGCTCAACGCGTCAGGCCACTGCCGCGTGTATGAATTCGATTTCTGAACTCAAGTACACTCAACTGATGTGGAATTGTTATGTTATCGCTATGGTATACGGCTTTGATATGCTTTGCTTATTCGAATTTCTTTTCGGTGTTCTTCACTATTTGCTTGCATATTGTGTGTATATCTATTAGAAACGCTACACTACTCCCTCCTCAGTAACTTTGTCACGATCAACAAGCGAGAAACGGCCGAGCGAGAGAACGTCGGAAGTCGTGATTGTAGTCGTAAAGTTCTGTTTTGTAGTTTTTTTTTTTTTTTGATGCGCCAACGGATGTGGAATCTTCATAGATGTGTGCTTCTGTGTGTGTGTGTGTGTGTGTGTGTGTGTGTTTGTGTGTACACAGACCACGTCCGACTGTTGGGTTGGGCAAGGATAGTGAAGAGTGTGATTTGAACATACCATGAAACGGGTAAGAAGCGAACCAATGAAGCATCAGGCTACTGGCCGCGTGTACGAATTCGATTTCTAAATTTAAGTACACTCAACTAATGTGGAATTGTTATGTTATCGCTATGGTATACGGCTCTGGTGCATTTTCTTATTCGATTTTCGTTCGGTGTTCTTCACTATTCGCTTGTGTATTGTGTTTGTATCTGTTAGAAACGCCACGGCCCCATAACTCCATACACGACGAAGCTGCTTAGGTCGCTTATTCACTTGAAATGCCAGTGGTTGCGCGATAGATACCAAGTAGTGATCTGAGTTTCGCAGTGCCGCAGTAACCTCTACGGTATAAATGCTCGACTCGGATGTCAAAAACAGATTCAGGGTGTTCGCATAATCACCTCGGGTATCGGGGAATCGTGAACGGTCCTCCACGAGTTGAATCAAATTGCGGGTAATAGCGGACATCTCCGCTAGTCTCCCGGCTTCGTCAGATTTGTTAGAATGTACCATCCAGCCAGAAATTAAAATCGCCAAGGGCGACAATTTCAGAAGTTGGGTGGTTGATCTGTATCCAGTCGACGGTACAGGAAAGATATTCGAAAGCTGTCATCGGTCGTTCGTTATTCGGGGAACGGTAAAGACAACAAAAAAATTTAACAGAATTCCACAACACGACCCTCAACCACATGATGTCCATGTTATTGGTGATGAGAGACGTTCCAATTGGATTTGAAAGTGGCAAGTGTGGGAATTCGGCTTCCTTTGAAGGCCTAGGGCATGAACTAACGAGTAACGTTCCAATTGGATTTGAAAGTGGCAAGCGTCGGAATTCGGCTTCCCTTGAAGGCCTAGGGCATGAACAAACGAGTACTCGGTGCTGATTCCTCATCATTCTTGAATACTGTGTGGTACTTAGAGAACATTTCAACTTCAATTTGAGAAAATTTCTTTGGGCGTTTTGCACCTCGGCGAAGACTTTTGATCGACGTATGGCAGCTAAAAGGGCGTGCTATTCCTTACTCTTTTTCTCAGCTACAGCGGCGGTCGTCGATTCTTCGTCGGCATCGGCACCTCCAGGAGATTCCTTATGTGCAGAAGTCGTGGAATCATTCGAACGTAGTTCTTTGACTTTTGATCGGCCATGAAATAAAATCCCGATGCGATTGCACTCTTGACTCCCCATCGGGATTCGAGGTTTACCGAGGTAGCGGTGTATTAAGTCGAAGGTGCTGGCCAGCAACGAGTCGAAATACCGTTCGCGTAGGTGAATCGGCCTGGTGATCACATGAGGTAGATCAACCGGATCATTGGCGTACGCCCTCACCGATTGCGAAACCTGGACGGATCAATCGGGGGACAACGCTCGAACTGGACTTTCTGCGTGAAACCTGCTTTTGTCGTAGGTCTCTTCCGACCGTTGTTGTAGGTGGAACTCTTCTGGGACCATTATTGCATGTCATGAGACAGCAAAGAAGACACTAAACGAGCTTACCTGGTCTGGATAATTCCGAAGAATCCGGGACTGAGAATGATCGACAAATCCGGACTCGTTCCGTAGACTTTGAGAAGGACCCGGCGAAGGCCAGGACGATCCTGGTCCCTGTTCAATTCATGTTGATATGCAGTCTCCATGTGACACCCCTGGATAGCTACTTCGGCACCCGCCAAGTAGTGAACCAATGCATGCAGCGACAACCCGAGAAAGGTTGGCGCAAGGCTAATAACCCTGCCCGGAAAAACAAACTATTATGGACAATTTAACAAGTCTCGGTTATGGACAGGATACCGTTGGAGAGACTTTCTAAATAAGGCTGTGGGGGATGAAGTTGTGGTGCCGTCGTACGACACGGGGTTCTACTTCGTCCCACTAACTGTTCGCTGATGAAACAACACTGAGCAACGCCGCGAAAATGCTCACCAAGAGTCACCAAGTTCAAAATACAGAGCGGACACAGCACAGGAACAATAAAACGCGCTATTTGTTCTATTATGATTTGCTTTATTTTATATAACAACTACCTTTATTTTTATTTTACTATTGGTGTTTCTGCCGCGGCGATGTATTTGTTAAATTTCGAAGGTACACGCAAAGTAATGTTAATATTCACTTAATTTATTATGTTCACATCGTATATACGGCAACTTTGGACAACATTTACGAAACACGACTCGGGTTTAATTTAGACTCCGGGTATGTACGCGTCCCCGTGCGCATCGGGGAGCGGGGGCGTCACGACCTGCGAGGCTGGATTTTGAAAAATGACTCAATCGGCTAAGGATATGTTTACCTACCACAAGAGAAACGTAAAGTCTCTCTTTGTAGAATGGAAAACCAGATCTCGTAATGAAGATCATGGTGTATGCATGTATGGGTGATCGTACAGATCACAGTGTTTATGATGCATTTGAGCAAAGGATAAACGAAACCTGAAACGAGAGAAAAAGAACAAAGGGAGAAGCGACCTAAAGCATCGGCCTGTAATGAGGGTTGGCTAAATATATAAGCTGCAACTCATTAGGTGTGAAATGCATTTGGGAAACATCATACAATTGTACATCGTATCTTTGGTCGTTGTAAGGGAACGGATTCTTTATTTGCATTTGTTGATGCTATTGAATTCAATCCGGCGGCTATGCGCAGAGTTGATGATTTTTTGGGGATTCAAACAAAGGAGCATTTCGGGGTGAAGTGCATGCAGCTGTATCAATAGCCGCAAGTCATTGCGAAGCAAATTAGATGGTTACACAATGACGGTTTGTATAACATCTATGCCAATTGTATATGGCATCTAAGGCAACTCAAGGGTCACATTCCAGTGTGAGTATTTACACTAAACGAGAATTCGGTTCTAGATCGCTAATGCAGAGATGCTTTGATGCATGCATGAATGCCCTTGTGGAAGGAATTCTTTATAGGAATTCCTAAATAATGCGTTGAAAGCATTAATTGCCCTTGAGAAAGGAAATGTTTCAAGTATGCTGGTGATTGGGATTTACCTGGCAACCGAAGGTACCGAATTGGGCTTGGGATTTATGATGTTTGGAACAGAATTCTTATAGGGAATTTTGGATTCGAATAAATGAATGAAGGTAAGAATTCTCTTCCCGGAGCTTTTAGCTAAATACATTTGATAAATTTGTTGCGTGAAACATTTACAGGTGGTAATGCGGTTGCATTAGCAGAAACTTATGAAAGCTGGGTTGTAGTTATTGGGGTTCTTTGGTTAAGTAGACAGTGGGGTTTGGCGGAACCGCCACAAGGCCAAGACCCAGTCTCAAAACAAATGTTTTGTTTCAATTGTTTTTTTGGGTACATTTAATTTGTGCCACTTGACCTTCATCCTGGGTTTGCCTGAAATGATGTCTGATCGTCATCAAGGTTGGCGTATTTTTTTTTAGAAAATATGTCCCAAAATAAGAGGGAATGGCATCAACGGTTCCACCTACAGAATGCAATTTCGCTTTATTTTGGGACATGCGATATACACGTGTTATACTTGATGCAATATTTTATTTTCCCTTCGTATTTGTCGGATGGCATATTTCGTTTGTGACTGGGAATAAGAATGGGGGAGAAAATAGAGGAAGGACTTGTTGCGGATTCACAATTATATGCTCGGGGAGAACCTAGTACTCTCCCCGACAAACATATTCAGCACAACTCGATGACAGTGCACAAACAACTGCCAACCAACAATCAACTATCTGCAACTGTCATTGCTTACTGTTTATGGTGCTCAATCAAGGATCAATGGTTTCTAATTGGTTTTAAAACAACATTTACATTCGATTTTACTTTACACGCCACCATGTAGCTTTTTGTTTTGTAATGAATAAAGTTGTGTTCAGCGTTAATTAGTTCATATACAAATCTGTCTACTAACCGTGCCGCAAAGTCTGGGTTCGCTGCTGAAGCCCAACGCAAATCATCACTTTTACGGAGGGACAACAAGTTCAGCAAATGCATCTATCTAGCGGGAACTTAAGCCGGAAGATTATCAAAAGGTATTGCTGTTCATTTCAACTCTAACCTATTGGTTTCAGGCATCGTTGGGTCGGACGCCATTGCACCAATCCTCTTTCATCATCAACGTGCTCATCTTTGGAGATTCCCCAACGACATACCTCGTTCGGTGGAACATCAGAAAGGATCTCGACCGACGACATTCCTTGTCCGGCACCGAGATATTCAACAGACTGAGTGCCACAACATCTTAGCTTCGTATATATTGTGACGCATATGACAGTCAGTACTGGAATATTCGGGAAAGTCCAAAACAAGTACTGGAATATTCTA
Organism: Microdon myrmicae; assembly: GCA_963931805.1. Taxonomy (NCBI): domain Eukaryota; kingdom Metazoa; phylum Arthropoda; class Insecta; order Diptera; family Syrphidae; genus Microdon; species Microdon myrmicae. The sequence goes on along the minus strand of OZ007497.1, from coordinate 51,648,614 downwards.
AAAGGTACTGGAAAACTGGAGACTAGAACATCCAAGATTATGGAACGGACGGAAACGAAATCATTGAGTGTACGGGATAAGTAACGGGTTATTAACGAATTAATAAAGTGTTATATTAATCAAAAATCGATTTAACGGCTCTTATTCACTAAAAATAATTAATCTAGCGAACCCTAAGCTCGCTACAATTGGTGTCAGAAGTGGGATTCATTATTGGTGAAGTAAACAAGCTGTGAAAGCATGTTGTGGCGATGTCAGATCGACATTTGGAGATCTTCGCGTTCCTGAGTTGAAGAAGGAACTTCAAGACCGGAATCTGGATAGCAGAGGACAGAAGCAAATTCTTCGACAGCGTCTGCAAGCAGCAATGGAGGAAGAGGGTATTGATGTCGACACATATGTTTTTGCGATTACGCCAGACTGTTCGGATGGACACCGAGTCAAGATGGTGCCGATGTAACGGAGAAGAGTTCGCCACAGTTGGACATTGGGGAGATGCTGAGGATGATGATGATAAAATTGGAAGCACAAGCTACAGACATTAACACAAAATTGGACGCGCAAGCTGCAGATGTTAATGCAAAGTTGGATGCCCATAATTCAAAATTCCACGCCCAAAACTCAAAATTCGACGCACAAGCTGCAGATCTGAATGAAAAATTGGATGCCCAAACGCAGTGGATGAAATGTAATTTTCAACACTTTAAGGAAGAAATTCAGTCAAAAATTCGAAACGAAGTGGGAAATCTAGATCTAAAAAACGAAGCTGAATTTAAGGAGGTCACCGATGAAATAACGCGAATCGAAAAGAGACTTGAGTGTGTTGAGAGAAATAAGACATCGCCTAGCAATCAACATGACTACAAAGATACAAGGATGCAACCGCCAACCTTCGATGGAACGGGACCCTTCTCCGTATTTATACGTCAGTTTGACGCCGCGGCCCATTATAATAAGTGGTCGGATGAGCAAAAGTCGACATCACTAATCTTGTCACTCCGCGGGGCGGCTGCAGAATTGCTACAAACCATACCAGCAGAGAAGCAAACAGATTTCCAAGCGGTAAGAGACGGCCTTGAAGCTAGGTATGGAGACAACCACATGCAGCAGGTCTACCGCATGCAACTACGGAGCAGAATGTAGAAACCCGGAGAAAATCTCCAACGGTTGCAGGCAGACATTGAGCGATTGGCAAACTTGTCTTATTCAAATATGACTAAGGAATTTCTGAACGAGGTAGCAATGGATGCATTCACAAACGCACTCCAAGATCGGGACTTGCAACAAGCCGTCCGTTTAGCGGGAAAGAAGACGTCTAATGAAATACTGGCGTTCGCATTGGCATAGGAATCTGCTAAACTGGCTACCAGGAGTACATATAGAGTCCGAGAAACATCCGTCCAGGAATGTTCCTGCCAAAGAATCGGGCATGTACAACGGAGAACCCCGAGACCTGTTATGAAGTGTTGGACATGCGGCGGAGTCGGCCACATCTCTGTTGACTGTAGGAAACGTCGACGAACGAATGAAACATCAAGTGAGAATTGTTGTTCATGCCCTAATCATAGGAGGAGACTATCAACAGACCAACCTGAGGCTAATAGCTCGGGAAACTTGTAAGGGCAGACTTTACGGGGCGAAAGTCGCCTGGTGGAATGTGCAGCCCCAGCATCGTAACTGTATCACAACTCCAACGGGATAACCAAAGTTTGGTTATGACTACGATTGTTAATGCAAGGACAACAACAGTGACAATCGACACTGGAGGAACGAGATCCATAATTCGGCCGGACGTCGTGGGCCAAATTGCCCTTAATAAAAATAGAAGATACGCTTTGAGGACTGCTACAGGAGAATGCTCTACAGTCTACGGAGAAGTCGTGAGCATAATAGCGCTGGGCAATATTTCCATCTCCCACAAATTTTTGGTCGCCGATATTACGGACGAAAGCATTCTTGGGATGGATTTCATGAAGGAGCACCAAGTTATTCTAGATATCGGGCAAAGAACACTGCGAACTGGTAACTTGGAGGTTGCTATTCCATTGCAGGACGAACAATTGCGAAGACTGAAATATTATGCGCGTGAGGAGGATGAGATCCCAGCTCGTTCGGACTCGGTAATTTGGACCAGTCTCGAGAGTGATCCCGGTGACAATCGATTTTACATCACCGAGGTCGTACAAAATCAGCGTAAGGGGAACATCCTTGTTGGGAAAGCCCTTATCGATGCGAAGAAGCACATCGTACCCGTCAGAGTACTAAATGCGTCCAAGGAGCCGATCGCAATAAGAAAAGGAGAGGTAATCGCAGAATGTGCACCCGTGTCGGTGATAAGCTCAATTCAGACAAGGGGAGAGGACCATTCAATTCAACAGCCCTCTGGAGCACCGGCTGTGGTTAATAGGCTGATGCCCCAGAAAATCGGATTAACAAACGGAGAAAAGACAAGCGTTGAATCACTGCTGAACGATTTTTCTGATATTTTTGTGACAGGAAATGATAAATTCGGACGCACCGGTATAGTTAAACATCGCATTGACACGGGTGACTCAAAACCTATAAGACAGCCACGTCGTCGACTACCGTTGGCCAAACAATCAGAAGTAGGTAACATGATTCGAGATATGGAAGAGCAAGGAGTCATCGAGCCCGTGGGCTTCGCCAGTAGTGCTCGTCAAGAAGAAGGATGGGACAATTAGATTTTGTGTCGACTACCGCCGGTTAAACGACGTTACGAAGAAAGACAGTCACCCGCTTCCTCGAATCGACGACACACTAGATACCCTTTCTCGAGCTCAGTGGTTTTCAACATTGGACCTAAAAAGCGGTTACTGGCAAGTGGAAGTGAAGGAGGAGGACAAGGAGAAGACAGCGTTTACTACCGGAAACGGACTTTATCAATCCAACGTGATGCCTTTTGGATTATGTAATGCTCCAGCAACGTTTGAACGATTAATGGAAAGTGTTCTACGGGGACTTACATGGAAGACGTGTCTCGTATACTTGGACGATACCATCGTTGTCGGAAGGAATTTACCAGAACACATCAATAATCTGCGCTCCGTCTTCGAACGACTAAGATAGGCCAACTTAAAGCTCAATTCGAAGAAATGTGAACTCTTCCAAAGGAGAGTAAAATTCCTGGGACACATCGTTTCATCTGCAGGAGTCCAAACGGATCCTGATAAGATAGCAGCTGTCCAAGAGTGGCCTACTCCAGAAGATAAGCAACAGTTAAGAAGCTTTATGGGACTAGCCACATACTACCGACGGTTTGTTAAAGGTTTTGCTAACGTGGCTAAAACCCTACACGAACTAACGGGTAAAGACAAAAAATTCAATTGGACAGACAAGTGTGAGGCAGCATTCAACACATTGAAGGCCGAGCTATGTAAGACTCCAACATTGGCATTCCCAAGTTCGGATCGCCCATTTATATTGGATACTGATGAAAGTAACACAGGAATCGGCGCAGTGTTGTCGCAGGAAGTCGATGGTAAAGAGAGAGTTGTCGCATATTATAGCCGAGTTCTATCTAAGCCAGAGAGAAACTACTGCGCAACAAGAAAGGGACTGCTGGCTGTCGTAGAAGCCGTTAAGAATTTCCACAAGTACCTCTACGGACGTCGATTCCACCTTCGAACGGATCATGCCGCCCGAATTGGTTGTTAAATTTTAAGAATCCGGAAGGACAGATAGCTCAATGGATCGACCGACTTCAAACGTACGATTTCCAAATTTCCCACCGTCAAGGGAAGGTGCATAATAACGCTGACGCTCTATCAAGAAGACCATGTAAGCCAGATTGTAAACATTGTCATAGAGCGGAAGAGAAAGAAGAGGCGTACGACCTGCGAAATGTACAAGTAGAAGTACTAGATGGGTGGACAAGTGATGCTATACGCGCAGCTCAACTTCAGGATGAAGATATGTCGCTAATCCTGAAATACAAAGAAAAGAACGAGCGGCCAACTTGGAACAATATTTCCGACAAGAGTGCAACATTTAAGCCATATTGGGCACAATGGAATTCCTTGCTGGTGGAAGATGGTATTCTTAAGCGTAAATGGGAAGCCGCGGACGGAAAATCCCATCGAATGCAGATTCTAGTCCCACCATCAAAAGTGAAAGATGTTCTAACGGAAATGCACGACGGGGCCTCCGGTGGACATCTGGGAGTTAATAAGACACTTTCAAAATTACGATCTCGATTTTACTGGTTTCACATGAGAGACGACGTCGAGTCTTGGTGTAGGAAGTGCACAACTTGCACTGCGACCAAAGGACCAACAGCAAAACCAAGGAGCGCTATGAAGCAGTACAACGTGGGTGCGCCTTTCGAGCGAATTGCGATTGATATCTCAGGGCCATTTCCAAAAACTAACGACAACAACAAATACATGTTGGTCATCATGGATTACTTTAGCAAGTGGGTGGAAGTCCTTCCAATTCAAAACCAAGAAGCAGCAACCGTCATTGAGCAGCTTATCAATAATTGGATCAGCAGATATGGAGTTCCCTGTGAGCTACATTCCGATCAAGGCCGAAATTTCGAATCACAGATATTTCAAGGCATCTGTGCGGCACTGGGCGTACGGAAAACCAGGACCACACCCTTACATCCGCAGTCAGACGGAATGGTCGAAAGGTTCAACCAAACAATGAAAGGACACTTATCGAAGGTCATAAGTGATCACCAACGAGACTGGGACAAATATGTACAAACCTTTCTCATGAGTTATAGATCGGCTAAACACGAGACGACAGGCCATTCTCCAGCAAGAATCATATTTGGACGAGAGGTACGATTACCAGCCGATCTGCGATTCGGAATACCTCCAGACGCCATAGACAAGACCGAAGACTACGTAGCCGAATGGAGAAATCGCCTCAACGAGATTCATCATTTGGTTCGAAAGCAAATCAAGGTATCAAGTGACAGGACGAAAACAAGGTACGACGTTCGAGCCAACGCATCCGGATTTAATGCAGGCGATAACGTGTGGCTTTATAACCCTCATCGGCAAAAAGGAAGGTCTCCGAAGTTGCAGCAACATTGGGAAGGACCGTATAAGGTCCTCACAAGAATTAACGACGTTGTCTATAGGGTTCAGCGAAGACCGAACGCCAAAATGAAAGTGGTACATCGTGAACGACTGGCGACTTTTGTTAACCCAGAAGACCAGTGAACTTAGTTCGGGACGAACTAATCTAGGTGGAGGGTAGTGTGACGCATATGACAGTCAGTACTGGAATATTCTATAAAGTACTGGAAAACTGGAGACTAGAACATCCAAGATTATGGAACGGACGGAAATGAAATGAGAATGTGAGAAACGATAAAAAGACGTCGAGACAGCTGATGGTGACAGACAAAAAAGAGGAGAAAGCGAAGCAGGCACCAAGAAAGGAAATCGTTGAGTGTACGGGATAAGTAACGGGTTATTAACGAATTAATAAAGTGTTATATTAATTAAAAATCGATTTAACGGCTCTTATTCACTAAAAATAATTAATCCAGCGAACCCTAAGCTCGCTATAATATGTTAGTCGTCTCGCGGAGACACAGTTTTCTGGTATGTTCAGTCATTCACAATCATACAAAACTATCACTATCCCACAAAATAAAGACTAAGATGAACATTTTTTCAAACACAAATTGTCTTAATTTCCCATATGATAAGGTACCAGTATGTAAGTTGGAAATTTTCGAAGCAATTTTCTCTTTACTTTACTATTTTCGATGTTTGCTGTTTTATTGTAATAACTTAACCATTTCATCTGCAAATATTGTAATAACTTAACCACTGCATCAAATGTCATACAAAAACATGAAACGGAACTGACAAAACAACCATCTGGTGGATTGATTCACACCGATGTGTTTGGAGTGATTGGCGCTTGGCCTTTAATGGATTTTACAACAACCTGGACTATAGTCTAAAGTCCTATCATAGAGCCGAAGATACCTCCCAATCGAAGATTCACATGACAACAGTTTGGGATGTTCACTTATTCTTTATCCAAACCATGAGTTCCGCTGTTGTTACAATTTGCAAGGCAGTTAAAGTCAATGTCCATCGACACATTTTTTCGCTATCATCGTTCTAGTCTTTTGCCTCCAGTGTGATTTGACATTTAAAATTAACACAATATCAATTTTATGCGCGTGTCATAAAGGAAAAAAAAAAACCAAAAAAAAAAAAAAAAAAGAGCTCTCATATTTTCCCATCATCTATAGTATTTTATTTTATTTACTTGTCAAACAACTATTAGTAAGGCATAACTAATTGCACAGCCCTTTTAATTTTGGGCGAGTTTATTAAAATGAAGTCCTCGCTACAAGGACTGTCTGCCACAAAGTACCAAGCATTTGGTTCACTCGATAAGACATCATCCGAGAATGAATATAAACCCCACGTACCTGTCGCATCCCCCATTATTTCCAGAGTATTTTCACAACCGCTAGAGGCCGTTAAATTTAATGTCAGCCATTAAACTATCTTTTATCGTCGTCAATCGACGGCTAATAAGTACAATCACCAACCACGACCTGCATATCTCCATCCCCGGCATATCACCCTTCTCTCCGTTGCGGCTACCAGTTAGAGCAGGTGGGGTAGCCACAGGCAACATCAACATTAACATCAATTCCAATGACTTAGTGTAACCGCTGTCGATCCCTGGTGCAGCACTCAGCCAAGCCCATCGCCCACTCTTATCAAAAGTCAACAGGTAAACGATTTCCTGGTTAGTGCGGGCTTCATAAACGGATACCGTAAGCCGTCTCGTTGCCATCCCCTAAACCTATTTGTATTTACTCGAAACGTCCACAAGTTAACGTCCCCTTAGCCATCAAGAGCCGCAACAGCGCAATCAACCCCCTCACTGCAATAAAACCAAATAACATACAAATAAGGAAGACTGTTTCACCGTCGACACATGTGACAACGGATCACTTGGTTCACGATTACGGCGAGACGGGCAAGTCGAAGGGGACCCTAATGATGGGAAAATTGAAAACAAAAGACGCTCTTCTGAATGTGATTAAAATAAGAAGGGGCGGGCGATCGCCCTGTCTTGTATGATATACGAGGAAGACGTATCCAGTGCTTGGCTAGAAGAGAAAAAGACACGATTGCACCCAGGGGACCATGACGGTCAGAGATGATGGAAGACATCTTCAACGAACCGATGCGGTCCGGCAATTTCCGTTTGTCAGCGAAGCAAGGTGTAAAGGTTAAGGCCAACGACTCCACTTGTGTGCTGGTCACACAGAGCGGAAATACAAGACGGCTACGTGAAGCTGATGACATTGGGAGGACATGAATATTTGGTGACATGTCTCGCTAATTTGATTTTGATTTATCTCTAACTACTTTGAGGTGCGGCTAAAGTGTCTTTGTGAAGAACAGCGTAGATGCAGTTAAGCATGAGATTATACCTATTCAGTCGGGGGTAATTGTAGCTTCGTGAATTTCATAAATGTTCGTAATATTCAGGACCACGCTTGAGAATAAAGAAGTGACGACTTGTGATGTGCAAAGGTTGCAGTTCGGGAATAGTATTCGATAATCATTTAATTTTACGGCCTTAGGACTTTAGTACAGCCACTAAAAAAATATTTATTGTTATTATTATTATAATTTATATAAATTTGTTTACAATTAAAATGATAAACTATACATGATAGACAAGAACACGTCATCATCGAACTTTTTTCTTTTGTTTTATTTCTAATAATTCTTTAATATTCAATTCTTTTGCTGTTTGTTTTAGTCTTTGAAGGTACAAAAAGAAGTCATCGCTGATACTTAATTGGGTCGGAACTAACTTTCATTATGAAGCATTATATCACAGCATCATCATATTTTATTCATGTCATTTTCAAGTACTATATGACCAACATCTCTTTTCTCAACTGCGGAGACGTCCACTTTTGTACCAACAAAATGGGTTCGTTTTTTTTCTATTTGAAAAAAGGAAGGGTGGGTCACCGATTGTTGTAGAGAGTTCAAAAGTGATAATTTTGACATCAGTTATAAGGTAGATGAAGGAAGGCCTGATACGAGGGTTGCCTTTTATATTTCGGGATTAGAGAACAAAAACAAATATTGATCATCGAAAATCACTTTGTTGTTTTTCAAAATATTCCCTATGAAGATCTATACACTTTTGCATGCGTTTGAACCAATTGTCGAAGCACTTTTGCCACTCTGATTGAGGTATCTCCAACACATGCATTCTGAATGCAGCAACCGCTTCTTCAGGTGTCGAAAAACGTTGACCTCTCAGTTTGTTTTTTACGTACGGTAATAAAAAGAAGTCATTCGGTGCCAAGTCAGGACTATACGGCGGATGACCCATCAAATCGATGTTTTGGGTGCTCAAAAATGCAGCCGATGTGTGAGAGCTCGCATTGTCGTGGTGAAGAGTGATCCGCCTTCGGCGGTTGGTTTTCCTGATTTCTTGGAAGACAACTGGCAAACAAATGGTTGTGTACCACTCAGAATTGACTGTTCTGCGTTGTTCTAGTGGTACGGTTGCGACATGTCCAGTTTTTCCGAAAAAACAGGCGACCGTTTGCTTGGAAGTGCTTCGTGCGCGAACAACTTTTGTTGGATTTGGCTCACCTTGAAACACCCAGACAGTCGACTGCCGTTTACTTTCGGGCTCATACGCGTAAATCCACGATTCATCACCTGTCACGATGTCATAGACGTGTTTCGAAGCACCGCGACGAGCATTTCTTTCGACCAATTGACACGAGCCTTTTTTTGGGCGATTGACAAATTGTGTGGGATCCAACGCGAACAAATTTTTTTGACAGTCAAATGTTTATGCAATATTGAATGTATGCTGGTCCCACTAATGCCTAAGGTTGTCTCAATCTCACGATAGGTCACATGACGATCTTCCAATATCAGTTCGCGCACAGCATCAATGGTTTTCGGAACAACAACTGATTTTGGACGACCTTCACGAAATTCATCTTGGAGTGAACTACGACCATGATTGAATTCACCATACCATCGATAAACACTGGTCCTTGATGGAGCTTCATCGCCAAAAATTGAATTAAGTTCATCCATGCACTGTTGCTGAGTTAATCCACGCCGAAAGTTGTAAAAAATAATCGCACGAAAATGTTGACGATTTAATTCCATTTTTGGGCCGAGATGAATCTTTTAAGTTACTGTAAACAAGACAAATAGCGCTCGTATGTCAAAACGTTCTGAGTGCGTATAACCTCAAAAATGTCCAACTTTACGACAGAGCTGTCAATTGCTGGATTGCAACACTAGGGTTGCCAAATCCCGAAACATAAGAGGCAACCCTCGTACATTCAAAATGAAAAATTGGAGACCTTGTCGCAAGGTAAATGCCAATTTTAAAAGGAACTTGATGAGACATTAGGAGTGAACTCGACAAGTAATTTTATTGCGCTTATTTTCGATTGTTACAACATATCTCTTTCCTTTTTTTTCTCTTAGATTCTAAATTACAGGCTAGAAAATACTTAAATTCTAGCTTAATAACCTTACAGTATAACCTACTGATCCTTCGCGGACGATCTAAGCTAAATATAACATGGCTATCGAGATGTATTTTGCCTTTCGGCGACAGAACTTATGGTAATTCATTAGGATAAAGAAAACAAACTAGAAACTTTGCACCATTTTTTTGTGTATACATTTAATTTACATATAACTTTCTTTTTCAATCGCTTCACTTAACTTAAATCTTCTAGTACCCTAATTATAAAATTGCTAAGTCTGTGTCAGCTGGCTGATGTTGGAGTTCCTCGACCTACTTTGGTACCCAGGTTTTTAATTGCCATTCAACCACCAAAACTGTTGGTGCTGTTTAATAAAGTCATTCCAGTCACTATGGGAAATAGGCCTACACATATGATAAATCAGCTGAGCTCCGGATTCTTGCAGTATAAGACAGTTCATATCAACTTCGAGAAGCGCCTCTGGTGGAACAAAGCCGTTGTGACGCAGTTCTCATAAAACAAGGTATTTGGATAATAAGCCCCGAAAATTGGGTCTTTGGGCGAGCTCTAATTTGGATAGAACTTTTCATAGTTCGATATAATCTGAGACAAGTTCTGGGACATTTCCTTCAGAACACCACATCTTTTCCGTGAAAATTGGGCTCATATTGAACACACATACTCGGCATCCAAATATAACCATGGGTCTGATTACAGTTATATAACATTGTTGTTTTGTTGTTTGCAGACGCATTTATTTACAAAGGTTTGTTTATGTTTTACAATTTTAGCCTAAATGCTAAACCTATCTTAATAATTTTACTACATAATGTAATTTACTGGCTCTTCACAAGCACTCTAAATTATACAATATTATATGCTTAATTTATGCCTTTCAGCTCACATTTTCTTTTATTTATTCTTAATATAATACACATACATTATAAAAAAAATAAACTATTATCTTAGAGGTCTACCTCTTCTTCTTTTCGAGGCATTATGACAAAAAAAAATAAAGATTTTTTTTTTTTTTTTTGGAGGATGCAAAAATTTTAAAAACAAAACAATAAGTGCTTAATGAAAACAAAAAAAGATAAAATAACAGAAGTTAACGGGAAGGAGGGCAAAGGAGAGGAAGGGAGGAAGCTGCGCCAGAGCTGAATATTATATCTGAGGACGTGAAGTCCTTTCTTCGTTTTGGAGCCACCACCAGTTAGGGTTGGCTCGGTCTTTTATTGATTTATCTCTTTCACTGATCACCGTACTGAATCGAAGTTGGTCTGGCCTATTAGAGATATCGCTATTGTGGACAATTCGTTTATCCCTAGCACCACGGAAAGCGTGGTATATAATAGGTATTCCACCCTCATCTTGGATAAGACCTTTTCCGTCCAAGAAGAGGAACGCCTCTGGGGGAATGAACCCGTTCTAGAGGGTACTCTCCAGATACATGTCGTTCGGGTAATATGCTCCCGCGATAAGATTATTTACACTGCACATTGCCCTTGCAATGTGGCCACGAATAAGTGGTAGTTAGTCCCGATTTATCATACAGGGTTTTATTAGGGTAAAATTTCTGGTATCGTGACTCTGGTGTTCTATTAAGTCCGAGGCAGGAACGCAAGCACTGTCTCTCGAACACGCGAATCTTTTCCATGTAGAATGGGGATATATTGTACCATATTGGAAAGCCATAGACCAACACTGGTCGGATGAATGCCGAATATGAAATTATTTTAACTTTTGGATTGAGAATGCTGCTTCGGAATAGACTTTTTGTGGCAACAAATGCGTTTCTTGCTGCAGAGAGAGTGACTGCTATATGCTTGTCAACGTATAAATACTGATCAAGCCAAATACCGAGATATCTGACTACAGTTTTCACTTGTAGTGGGAGATTATTATTCCCTACGATAGAGAAGTTTTTCCAATTGTTCTTTGTATCCTGAGAGGCCCTGGAGAGAGGTGTTCTGAAAAGGATAGTCTCGGTTTTGTGGAAATTAATTTTTAGTTTCCAGTCATTACAAAAACGTTTTATTTTATTGAAGTCATCCTGGAGAAGTCTATTGATGACATATATTTTCTCTCCTGTTCTGTATACCACAATGTCGTCTGCGTATGCAATGGCATTGTTAAGCGTACCCACTAAATCACAGGTGTAAATATTAAACAGAATGGGAGAATTCACCGCCCCTTGTTGTAAACCGTTTGTAATTTTGAAGGTCTTGCTTGAGAATATATCTCCGCATTTTACCACAAATTGCTTGTCCGTTATCATTTCGTAAATGTTGTACAATAGATAATGAGGCATTCTCAGGTTTTCTTACTTATGAAGAAGTCCTTCTAACCACACGGTGTCGAAAGCCTTTTCAAAGTCAACTAAGCAGGCACCTGTGCATTGGCGCAGTGTCTTGTTCCATTGTATGTCGGAAACAAGCTTTGACGCGGCATGCACCGTACTATGTCCTGCTTCAAAGCCAAACTGGTTGTTGGGGATGATTTCATTTTCATCACACCAGTTCATCAGTGCTTTGTTTATGATCTTCTTGAAAACCTTGCTGATATTTGGCAGCAAGCTAATCGCGCGAAGGTTGATTGGATTGGTCCTGTCTTTGCCCTTTTTAGGGATGTGGTGGACTATTGCAGTTTTCCAGTGGGTTGGATAGTATGCCTTATTTAAGACGTTGTTGAATAGCGTAGTGTAGATTTTTACTGCTTCAGGAGGCAAATGTTTTAAAACTACATTTGGGATGCTATCTATCCCAGAAGACTTTTTGCTTTTGATTGACTTAAGGATGTTCGTAAGTTCATCCTTACTCACAAACATATTCATATTCTGATTACTCCTGGGGGAGTCCGCTCTGTTATTTTCACTGAATGTGGTAAAACTACGGTTTTGGTTCCTCCAGGTACAAAGTTGATTTCTCAGTGAGCTGTAGGTCTGGAATGCGTTGTTTTCGAGGATCGTATTGGAGTGAGTGGATTCGTTCACTCTGTATACTGCTTCGAAACATGCACCAGTTAAGTTCACTTTGTGTTGCGGGTCTTCGACTATTATTACTTCTTCGTTGGAGTTGATATGCTCCAGATTGAGTCCCGAGTTCAGCATTGCTTGACAATTCTCAGGAGTCCGTGGGACTCGCAAATATGGAATGTCATTGTGATCTTTCTTTCGAAAAGTTTTATTGATTTGTGAGAACATATTCGATCCGCTAGCTTGAATGGCTTGAATTTTGTTTATCCACTCTTCATTTATACTTGAACGGTAATTATCACGGATCAATTTTTGGAGATTTTTGATTAGGGACTTAAGTGTTCTTATTTCCTGACTATTTGGGTCGCTGAACTGTCTATAAAGTCTTTTCAGCTTTGAGAGCATTATGCTCTTTTGCTTATACAAAGCGTCAATTGCTGATGTCCTGTACTTATTAGTATAACCGTCGGTATGGGGAACTTTAGGTATAGAGCGATTCATTGCATTGGTAATAATATCGTCCAATGTTGTTAAGTAATGATCGATTTCGTCGTTATGGAGGTTTCTAATAGTCGGAGGGTCTATGGCACTGTTACGAAGTTCTTTTTTTATTAATCGATCAAAGCGTGACCAGTGAGCTTTTCGAAAATTGAAAGAGTGGATCTGTTCATTTGGGACTTCAATTATGGCTCCAAATCCGTAGTGATCGCTATCGTAATCGATTGTGCGAAGACAGTTTCGCGTAGTTAGATCTGTGCCTGGCAAGTTTATTCGATCGTCTATCATAAGTAAATCCAGAAATGAATTTCCTTTAGGATAAGACGGTGTACTTGTGGCGTACAATTCTAATCTGCGCTCGATAGCATTCATTTGCCACCAACCATATAAAGCATTGCCCCTTGTGTTCGTGGTTAAGTTACCCCAAGCACTATGCTTGGCGTTGAAATCACCCGCTATTAGGAAATAGTTGTTTTCCGAATCTAATTTCAGGTGTCGAAATAGCATATCAATTTCATTGATAAATTGCTTACACTGGGTAGCTTGAGGGGCATAAATGGAGACCACATACAGGTGCTTTTGACTTCCCAACGGAATATCTATTATGCAGGCTTCCAGCACCTGAAATTTGTGTACTTCTGTACTATAAATTACCTTATGATAAAGACCTTTTTTTAATTAAAACTGCAACCCCACCCCCTTGAGTAGAATGTGGCCTGTCACGTCTGATTATCTTATAGTTTTTATAGACAATTTTGTGCCTTTGGTTTAGCTTAGTTTCACTAGCCAAAAGTACATCAGGGGATTCGACTTCAAGCATGTTGCCTAGATTATCTCTTCTGTCTATGTGTATTAGTGAATTTACGTTCACCGACCTAATTTTTAGTTTTAGTTCAGTTAGAGCGTTGAAGATTTTGATGGAAGGAGTTATTTGAAAACACAGTCGAACAGAGCATATCTATTCGGGCCATTTGTTCCGTCAGTATTTTTTGAAAATTAGCAAATTGTGTTTGCATGACCGACATCATATTTAATATCTCAGGTTGCGCATCTACTGCCGGTATTCGCCCATTGGTATGTGAGGATTCCACGGGGACTCGTTGCATAGAATTGCCCGTGATTTGTGCATATGTTACACGCGGGGCAACGAAATTATTATAAGAACGAGTTTTAATTTTTTTCTCTTCTGCCACTTGCTTTTGTTTTGATTCCCATTTTAACTTCATATGTTGAAATTTGGGATAACCCCTAAAATTTGCCGTGTGTCCTGTATTTTTACATAGTACACATGACAGTGTTTCCCTATCCGGAAGCTGTTCCTTTCCCAGCGGACATTCGCCCATGTTATGGTCTGCGAGGCATTTTACGCATCTGAATTTCATACTGCAGTTTGATGCAACGTGTCCAAGTCGTTGACAGCGCATACATTGCAGTACGCGCTCAGATTTTCTAATTTTTTCCCAACTTATAATTTGGTGGCTTAGACATTTTATATGTCTAAGCGCATCAACTTTACTATTAGGACTTAGAGATACAATGTAGGAAGGCAACCCCGCGGCTGCACTTTCTAGAATTCGCAGTTGAAAACGGTTTTACACCTGTAAATTTTAAACTAGCTGTTTCAACCGTTTTTAATTCCTCGAGTATCTCCTCTGGGGAGAACGAAGGATCAACTCCTTTTAAGAGTATGGAAATTGATTTTTCTGATTTTGGGGTGTACGTGTAGTACTCGGTTTTTGCCCTTCCCAAAGCAGACTTTACTTTATTGTAACCTTCTAGGTCTTCGTACAAAATTCTAGTTTTTTCAGCACTAATTGTTTTTTGTTTTAAAATCTTTACAAGTCAACTCACCCAACTTCATTAAATCTTTCGCTTCTATGTAACTGATGACAATTGGAGGTATTTTTTTCTTTTTTGGTTGCTGTTGTTGCTCGTCCTTGGCTGTCTTTGTCTGCTGCAGTTGTTTGTGATGCTGGTGTTGAGCGTCCATTGTTTCGCTTATTTGTAGCGAATGTTTATGCTGCCGCTGGTGATTTGTTTTTTGCTCTCTTTTTGCTTCGGTTTCATTCCGTCTTTTGTTTCGCTCTTCCAGGGCTACTCGTATTTGTTTGGAAAGTTTTTCGCGTTTTTTGATGAGATCAGCAATTAAGCTGTTTAGGTCATCGTCTCCTTCGGGAATGTTTGACTCCAGTATCTCCAATTCCTTAGATTTGTTCCCTGGTCCTGAGTAACAAGTATCCTTGGCAGGTATATTTTCTTCTGTGACGGTTTTTTTCATCACATTTGATTTTTGTCGTTCCATTGACAGGTTTGAGCGGACTTTATTTGCCACTGGGCTGTCATCTATAATTGACACTTGGTTCTTCCTTTTGGTAATTTTTTTGATTGCTTTTGAATTAGCGACTACACACGAGTGTGCCATTTTTAATTCGTCGCTCTTCGTCTTGCCCATTTTGGTTTCGAAACACACACACACTCGTTTTTTTTTCTTTTCTTTTTTCGCCGTGCAACGCAGTTTATTCACGAATTCACGCACACACACACTCGATATTCTTTGTTTTAAAACTGCTCACTGTCTTACGATGTTTGTCGCTTGACGAACGACGAGCGACTGTGACAGTTATATAACATACAACGTTTATCCTGCTATCAAATTGGCAACTATGAAATAGCCTTCTTGTCTGCGCAAAAGTTTCCTTAACTTTGACCAAATCCTCTACATGTCTGTTGAAATACAGTATTGATCTAGCCAGATCCCAAGCTATTTAACCACACTCTTGGTTTCCAGTTCGCATTCATGCGATCCCACGATAACTAACTTTGGGCAGTATTTTTCTCGTACCGTTTGTGGCTTTATATAAGGGCTTCTAAATAGAATGGCATCACATTTTTACATTTCTGGAAGTTAATCTTAAGTTTCCAGTCGTCACAATATCGCTGAACTTTATTGAAGTCACACTGTAGTAAATTGTTTATTGATCTCGAATTTTGAGGCTGTTTTATAAATTATAAGATCGTCTGTGTCCGCAATTGGGTGGAGAGGTGCGCTTAATATGTCGCTAATGTAAATGTTAAAAAAAATCGGAGAAAGTGTGATTCCTGCTTTGATTTTAAATTTTTAAATATTATACTTCTCTCGGGAGAGGCGAACCTGTAGCGAGATGCCATCAAATAACTGTTGCAGTTCTTCTTGTACAGCCGGAGGTTTTAACGTCCCGGAAACACTCGCATCGGTACGAAATTCCACAGCTTTCTCGCTCTGCGACGGAACGAGTTCTGATGCAGAGATGTGTGGCGATTCTAACAGATACACACACAATTCACAAGCAAAAATAGTTAGGAACACCGAACGAAAAATCGAATAAGAAAAATACATCAGAACCGTATACCAAGCGATAACAAAAATAATTCACATCAGTGGAGTATAGTCCAGTTTGGAAATCAAATTCTAAACACGGTCAGTAGCCTGATGTGTAACACTTAGGTAAAATTTTTTTCGTGATTCGAGCTGTCATAGCGTCAGTTCGAATCACACGATCTTCTTCACTATTATTTCAAACGCTATAGATGTTTGCGCCGTCGGGAGATGAACCAGAAATTGGTGCGATCCGTCGGATTGTTTTGTGGAACCCAATTAAACCGAATCGTGAGCAACAGTACCACGAATCTCCGAAGAACAGTCCCCATGATAATATCTGTGAAACATACAAAGGTCAGCTACGCGCCTTCGATGAGATGGTTCCGACGTCAGCGCCGTGTCCCTGATCAGGTAGATCACTCGTCTCTGCAAGCTCACAAGTAGGTCGAGAGTGTGCTTGGGAACCAAATCCGAGCGCGGGTCTAATTTGAGATTTATACGAGAGAAAAAATTGGACCGAAGTAAAATATTTCTTGGTCTAAAAATATATCTTAGTTTTCCTGAGGCGGACCTGGGGATGTTCGACCCGTGTCTATGCCACAATACATTCCCAAAGACCGTGATGTCGAGCAAATGGATGCTTTACCTAGATTCAAGAGCCTGGCCATTTATCATCAGTTGTGGTACCAACAAACCATTTTTTTCTTGTTAATTTTGTATACTGTGTCTTCGTTGCATTGAAGTCGAGGAGATTCGCCTTTCCCTTTTGAAGGACCTTATCGAGATCCCAATTCAGAGAGTCGATTTGGATACATCTCAGTTGATGCGAAGTTAATGCACTAATTGCTCGATCACTAAAATATGAGGAAACAAGCGTACTATCATCCGCAAAACTGAGCACTTTGTTACCCGTTGAGTCCAACCAATCATTTATGTGAAGCAAAAACAAAGTTGGAATCAAAATAGAACCTCGAGGCACCCCGGAATCAACAGGATAGGATTATCCGAAGACAAGTGCACAACAAATCAGGTCTTCGTCCAGTGGGAAAGCTGGTGGGGAAGACCGTATGAACGAAGCTTGCTTAGCAATGCCCCGTGCTGCCATAGGCGGTCAAAAGCCTTCTAGATATGTGGGGGTGAAGATTTGAGTGCAGAAGAACGGGGAACGGCAAATAGTTGCGGGTAATAGCACCGGTAATGGTAAGCTCGTTTGCACTTTGTGTCTTTCTCTATTTTCATTTTCTCGTTCGGAACTCACAGCCAAGGACCAGTCACCACTGAGTCAGTCTAGATCGTTTGCATCTATTTTAAAGGTCCGATTAATTGGATCATACCTTGTAGTTATTCACCGGTAGCCGCCCACTAGAAGATCTGCTGCGAAACTGTCATCCGCGAGGAGGAGGCACCGCAAGGTAAAAGATGAATAAAAAGTTTGATTTCCACATTAATGTTCTTTACTTCTTCAATATTTTATACAGTACGAAATATTGCGCCATTACCGCAATTTACAAGTCAGTACTTAGGCACACGGGGTACAATGAATAGTTTGATACACTAGCCTCCGCGTAGGAAGTTATCGATCTCCGCTAATTTCCGACTTTACTTTATCCACTGAGTTACGAGGCTGCGGCGACGTATTATATTGTTCATTAAGTTTTCCGTGGTCACGATAATTTACTTTATAACTCCCGCTCGCGTGTACGCTATCGAGGTTGAATATGTTCCTTTTATTCTCTTCCCTTCGTTTGATACAATGGTGCGGACTTCCTTATCGACTCGGAGTGATCGGAGAGTGATCCGTGATCGGTGGCGGTTGTGACTCGACTGGCCATGAAAGGGCAAGGAAAAGTTCATCGCGCCGTGGCAGTGGAGTCATAGCTAAATAAACTCACTGCCACTTACTAGGAACTTGAAGAAGGGTTGCTATGCTCGCATAGGGGATTCAGTTCCAACGAATTACTGCCGTATAGGCTGAGTTAGATTCCTCTGTCGCTATGTGTACTGAGAAATCGGTTTTGAAAACGCGACTAAGTATGGGCATGAGTTGTCGGGTAGTCAAGGGAATATGGGTCTTGGTCGTTGCGATGGTTGTTTCGCGGAAATGCAACGCATCGTGCTGATGACTTACCAGTAAGGGGAATTGGTATTGGGTAGGATGGGAGCCGAAATTATTTTTGGGGAAACTAAATGTTGCTTGGTTACAAGCGAGGAAATAGTTTAGGCAAGAAGTGAGCCGGAATGATTTTCGGGGGAAATTAGAACTGCTTGGTTGCAAGCATGGAATATAATTTAAGTAGGAAATTAACCAAAGTGGTTTTTGCGAAAAATGTATGCGGCTGGGTATAGTTGATGGTGATGATTAATATACCGTTGTAGGTTTGAATATGCGTTTAATTATAGCTTGGGAAATGGATTCTTGGTAAGTTTGGGGATGTATGCAATTGCAGGTTTGGGGAAGGATGCTGTTGCATATTGGGATGTGTTTTAGCATGTTTAGGAATGGATTACAGGTTGGGTTAGGGTTGGCATTGTGGGTTGGTTCTCCATGTGGCATAGAGAACCCCCACAGATGTCCAATGCGACTTCTCTTGATTCACCACCCCCTTCAATCGCAGATATCCATATATCAATTACAAGGGTCAAAAGTCTCATTCAACGACACACAGTGACCGAGTGCGGACGTGTTTTCAATTCGGGGATCGAGTTAAATGAAAATGTTGCTTTTATGAGTCGCGAGTGGTTGAAATATAAAAACTATTTATAAATAAACAAATGGCAGTGATAAAAAGCAGTGAAAACAAAGTTAATATATATAAATATAAACAAATAAAAGACAACGAAGCCACGTGTTGTGTGACAGCCAAAACAAAGAACACAGTTTAATACTAACCACTTGAGTGCGCGTCAGAGCACGTGCTCAGCAAAAAAGGAAAAAAAAAATTAAAATGCAAAATGGCAGAGAAGAAACAAATAATTAAAAAGTTAAAACCAAAGTCCGTGTTAATAAAATGCCCTGCTAGCTCCCCACTGACACCAGCAACAACAAAAGTCAATAAGCCAAACGAGACAATAATAGACATGCTTGAAAAAAGGCAAAAAATGGAAGATCATAATACATTCCCTCCGGTTCCGTATAATGACTGCAATGTAACAAATAACATGTTTGGATGTTTAACGACTATCGAGGCTGAGGACAAGGAGGAGAGAGTCAGCGACCTTGAAGCAAGGCTATCCCGAGCAGGGCCACTGAGCTGAGAAGTGTTCCAAAAAGAGGGAATTAGCTGAAATTTAACACCTAATGGTGAAATCAGCAACAATGTGCACAACAAAATACGAACCAACAAAAAGGACGTCCACCGCAACAGACGACGCAACAACAACCACAACAAGAGGAACAGGCAGCAAAAAGGAAAGCGAAGATGCCACCCATCAACATGACAGATATGGATTGTAACGAATTAGTAAGTCTATGTAAGCTTTTATTGGGGAGGATTTTTCAATTGAAAGACTGACAGGAAACAGGTTCGCCATACAGACAAATGCGGTTGAAGACTTTGAAAAAATGAAAAATGTCCTAAAAAGGGTCACCGCGGAATTTTACACTTGCACCCCGAAAGAAATAAAGAATATAACGGTTCTACTAAAGGGCGTCGACCCTGAAACAGAACCAGGAGTTCTATTACAAACGATACAAGAGCTTCACTATGACGATATTGAGTTTATCGCGGTAAAACCCTTCAATAAAGATAGGGCTAGACGGGAGAAACGTAAACTACTATTCTACCTGGTCCAGCTGGGCCCCGGTAGCGAAATTGGTGGACTTAGGAAAATCACTATCCTGAACCATCAAATTGTCACATGTTAGGTAAAGAAGAGTAGACGACAGATCTCTTCTAAAGTGTGCAGTTTGTAAGAGCGAAGGACACCCCTACTAATTATCCAGGCTGTCCTAAATTCCGCGAAATACAGAAAAAAAAGTTTTCACAGCAACGAAAAATAGAACGCCCAATAGTTCACGCTTGACCAGCACTAAACCTAACACCCCAGTTATCGTATGCTCAGGTAAAAGCTGGAATGAGAAACACGTCACAACCTACCACACGGGTACCGCCGCAACATACTATGCCTTCATTAACAGTAACACTAACATATGTGCTCACAACCCTGCTCGCTTTTTTTTATATCGTTTTTTATTTCTTTCTATTATTATAATTTACTTACTCGCTAGACAAAAATGATTAAACTCTAGCTAATGTTATCTTATTTCTTAACTTACTGGTCCGTTGCGGACTCTCTAAGTTACATGCATACGCTTAAAGCATAAAAATTTGTCTTTCGACATTATGATTATTTTGTTTATATGAATTTGTAGGGAACGTAATTAGATACAAAGAAAATGAAGAACAGAAAAAACTTTGTTTTTGTTATTGTTTCGCGGCGGTTCTGCCGAACCCCACTGACTACTTACCTCAAGAACCCCCATCCCTACAACCCAGTCTGCATAAGCTTTCGGTAATGCAATCGCATGCGCATCTTAAATGCTTCACGCATTAAATAGATCGATCTTTAACCTAAGAGTCCCTGTGAAAGAAAACTTACCTTTCATGCATCCCTTCGCATTCAATTCCCCGTGAGATTTCTTGCTCAAC
Organism: Microdon myrmicae; assembly: GCA_963931805.1. NCBI lineage: Eukaryota > Metazoa > Arthropoda > Insecta > Diptera > Syrphidae > Microdon > Microdon myrmicae. The sequence goes on along the minus strand of OZ007497.1, from coordinate 51,627,633 downwards.
TTATCAGGAATTCCAAACCAATTTGGCACCTTCGGTGCAAGGCAGATTCTCCTAGACGAATTCCTAATAACAAGGATTTGGATTACATACTATGTAACCTTCCCCAGGGACCATAAACATTGCGCGGTCTATTTTTCAGCTTCGCCATGTGTATGACAAATCTCTTAACGTAAACATTGGCCGGCGACCTTTTCCTTCCAGCAATAAAATACCCAAGCAGCTACATTCAATTAGCGCAATCGAATCTGAAGCCAATTTCCCTAACTCGCACCAAGTGCAACAAAGAACGCTGTTCCTCCATAGGCTTCCTGGCGATACCATAAACAATCCATATCGTTTGTGGTGTCCTAAACGCAGTTTTCATTTAATGAGTGGCTGCTATTTCTCCAGCTGAGCCTCATTATCGAACGATGCATGGGTAGCTTTTCCCCTTGTATTGTAATTGCCCTGAATGACACAAACCATTAGCATCCCACGAAATTCGATTTGTTTGTTTCAATGAACACACATCTCCTGGATGCACATTTCCCCTTTCTTTGGTTAGGTCCGTTCTCATGGTGTCCGATGAAAGAACCATGTACACACATACATGTGTACTACCAACGATCTTCACCCCGAACGATTAAATATCGTTGAGTCCATTTCCACCCGCCGGCCGTCACGATCAATACCGCTCCCGCTCCTCGTCGCGCGTGTTAAGTGTGTCAGTGACATCATAATCAAAGATGATGTACAAGAGATCATTGACACGCCTAAAGCCAAAAACGCCATCCGATTTTAAACTCAAATGACCCCCGGGGCAATAAAATTATTAATTGCATATTTTGAACCAATTGACACAAAAGCAATTGATTGCATATGCCGAAAGCGATTGCCCAATAACGCAAAAGCTATTAACTGCATATTCCGGAACAATTACTGCATGCTCCAGCCCAATCAACAGAAATAAAATTAATTGGGTGAATTCGCGATCGCAAAGGTTGAACTGGAGTTCAAGTCAATGAAGGAATATTGACTGGCTCAGCGATATGAAGCGATCGCAAATTGAAGTTAAGAATTGGAAATTGGGTCAATTGAAATTAAATCGCAAGGTTGTAATCGAAAGGCGTTAACCCCGGAGGTAATGAGTAAGTGGTTGGGGAAGGAGTCAATGTCTTGTCTAGAGAGTCGGTAGTTTTGTCTTGAGAGCGGAGGTTGGGAAGTGAGTGGCTATTCGAAGAGTCGGGTGTTGTGAATAAAAATCTGATGTCGAGATATTGAAGTGGTAACGGACCGAGAGAGTGCTACTTTCGTATAGTTACCGAGAAGTAAGTGATTTGTAAATGAAATAAGAACTAATGTAAGATCAAAAGAAATAACATAAAATTAAGTTAAGTGAACAATGGTAGAATTGTGTAAATGAAAATTTGAAACGAGTTGTAAATGAAATAAGAACTAAGGAGAGATCCAAAGACAGTTTGAAGTCAAGTTAAGTGGACAATGGTGCAACTGTATAAATGAAAAATTGAAGCGAGTTGTAAATGAAATAAGAACTAATGTAAGATCAAAAAATAACATAAGATTAAGTTAAGTGAATGACGGTGGAACTTTACGAAAGATTATAAGACGAAACGTCCCTTTTATGTCAGCAAAGAGAACTAATAAACAAAGAAGGAAAGTAAAAGAAAATAAAAGGAAAAAAAAAAAAAAGGAAAAGACTGTGTTTTTAATTTATGATTCATACAAAAGTTATTTTGGGTGTCGGTTCCTCGGTGATAAGAACATTGGTTTTCGACGGTTACCTAGAAACTATAACTCGCGCCGAGGACGCAAAAGTCGACCGAGTTAACACCCAAAACCCTAATTATCTATAATGAGTCAATCCACAATATACATTACAATCTACATTACGGATGACTCAAATCTACATTACGGATGACTCAACATACAATCTACATTACGGATACATTTATTATCTATTGAATACTCGTTAGCATTTCTTTATCTTCACTAGCATCCTTAGCAACTGAAAATGTATAAAAACGAAACATTCACAACTAGAATGGCAATTACTCTAAGCCACGAACATAGTTCGGACATTGTTTTCAGAAGTCATTTTGTAAATATAGTCATATAAGTGAAGGAAAAAATAAAGACACCGTCAAGGAAGAACTAAACCTCTTCTTGACAAAGAAAAAATATAGTTTTCCTTTCTGTGGCGGCAGAGAGAATAACTGGCGATCCTGCCATCGTGTTTGATGATCCAGCAAGAAGAGGAATTACAGCGAAAGGCTCCAAAATTGTGGCAGCAGTTTAAAAGGAGGACTGGAAACCAATAAGGATCTCTCACACAGACGGACCAAAAACCAAGACGATCCTCAGGAGCAGCAAAAGCAGCGATATATCTAGGTGAGTCAGAGTAGTGTCAGTGCAGAAAAAATCACATAGTGGTGAAAGTGACTGAGCTATACAAGCAACGAGCTCCATAGGAACTCCATATCAACCGACACATGAAAGACCGAAAGGATAAGAAACACCGGGGGAATCCAATAAAACAAGGAAAATTAAACAGCAGTAAAAGTGAAAGTGAAAGTGAAAGTGAAAGTGAAAGTGAAAGTGAAAGTGAAAGTGAAAGTGAAAGTGAAAGTGAAAGCGAAAACAACAAATATAATGGAAATCAAACAACTAGGAACATGGAACAACTCGCAGAATTACAAGCCCAGATGACAGTAATCCTGAACAATCAGAAAGCGCTAGATGAGCAGAACAAAATCCTGGAAACAAAGAACTAAGAGACGAAATGATAACGCTAAAATCAGGAATCCCAACACCGATCATAACAAAAAAATTGGAACCTATCAAACTGGCAATAACGAGACCAGAACAAATTGATATCAAGGTGTTCGAAGGCCTACCTACATTCCAAGGAAAAAACGAAGAATACAGAGCTTGGAGGAGCATCGTATGGAGAGCCATGGAAAATATAAAGGAATTACAAGCCACAAGTCAATATTACACATGCCTTTCATTACTCAGAGGAAAAATCCAAGGAGCAGCCTCAAACCTTTTGGTCACATACAACACAGTGTTTAACTTTTACGCCATAATAAATCGACTAGACTACGCATATGCTGATAAAAGGCCATTGTATGTCCTACAGGAACAACTTAAAGGAATCAGACAAGGGAGACAGAACTTATCGGAATACTACGAGAGTTGCCTCTTATGTTTAGGGATTTGGCAAACCTAGTGTTGCAATCCGGCAATTGACAGCTCTGTCGTAAAGTTGGACATTTTTGAGGTAATATGCACTCAGAACGTTTTGACATACGAGCGCTATTTGTGTTGTTTACAGTAAGTTAAAAGATTCATCTCGGCCCAAAAATGGAATTAAATCGTCAACATTTTCGTGCGATTATTTTTTACAACTTTCGGCGTGGATTAACTCAGCAACAGTGCATGGATGAACTTAATTCAATTTTTGGCGATGAAGCTCCATCAAGGACCAGTGTTTATCGATGGTATGGTAAATTCAATCGTGGTCGTAGTTCACTCCAAGATGAATTTCGTGAAGGTCGTCCAAAATCAGTTGTTGTTCCGAAAACCATTGATGCTGTGCGCGAACTGATATTTGAAGATCGTCATGTGACCTATCGTGAGATTGAGACAACCTTAGGCGTTAGTGGGACCAGGATACATTCAATATTGCATAAACATTTGACTGTCAAAAACATTTGTTCGCGTTGGATCCCACACAATTTGTCAATCGCCCAAAAAAAGGCTCGTGTCAATTGGCCGAAAGAAATGCTCAAAAAATACGGTCGCGATGCTTCGAAACACGTCTATGACATCGTGACAGGTGATGAATCGTGGATTTACGCGTATGAGCCCGAAAGTAAACAGCAGTCGACTGTCTGGGTGTTTCAAGATGAGCCAGATCCAACAAAAGTTGTTCGCGCACGAAGCACTTCTAAGCAAATGGTCGCCTGTTTTTTCGGAAAAACTGGACATGTCGCAACCGTACCACTAGAACAACGCAGAACAGTCAATTCTGAGTGGTACACAACCATTTGTTTGCCAGTTGTCTTCCAAGAAATCAGGAAAACCAACCGCCGAAGACGGATCACTCTTCACCACGACAATGCGAGCTCACACACATCGGCTGCGACAACTGCATTTTTGAGCACCCAAAACATCGATTTGATGGGTCATCCGCCGTATAGTCCTGACTTGGCACCGAATGACTTCTTTTTATTCCCGTACGTAAAAAACAAACTGAGAGGTCAACGTTTTTCGACACCTGAAGAAGCGGTTGCTGCATTCAGAATGCATGTGTTGGAGATACCTCAATCAGAGTGGCAAAACTGCTTCGACAATTGGTTCAAACGCATGCAAAAGTGTAAAGATCTTTATGGGGAATATTTTGAAAAACAATAAACTGATTTTCGATGATCAATATTTGTTTTTGTTCTCTAATCCCGAAATATAAAAGGCAACCCTCGTATTGTCTCGGCTATAGCTCCATGTGTGTGTGAATTGGAATTGCCACAGATAGCCCTCGTCGTTTGTAATTCACAGATAGTTAACACAAAATGCGTTATATACTGATAGAGACAGGATCCCTGGTTGGTTTCGTTTTGGCTTAAGAGATTACCTTTTACTATGTTCCATTTGGAGCAAATTAAGTCCTTCAGAGCAAAACGTGTCTCATACACAAACACCGGCTAAAATAGGTCGTAATGATTCCTGAGAGAGAGGTATAATGCTCGCGAGAACTCTCTCAAGTCGTTTTCGACCATGTTTTCTTTACTAAATCGATTTTTCATCAGTAACTGCCTTTGTAGACCGTCGCGAATCGGGCTAGTTTTTAACTACTTTGTAGCGTCCTACGAACGCACAATTCCGCCCAGGTAAGGTTCCAAACCTTCAAGGAACTTACTTACCTTATCCATTACACGTGCCCACAGACACGTGTCCCCAAAGCTCCTAATCAGACCTGTAACAAGGGCATAGGAAGCTGCAACAATGTTGAACCCGACATAAAAAAAACAAGGAACTTAACGTTCAAAAACTTTCAGTATCGAGTCAACACATCCATTCATAGTATGCAAAAACAATTCCAGATATCAGGCCATAAATCTTTCATCCGAAACATCTGCACGATGTTTCCAAGGAATTATATTTTCGGTAAATTAACCGAACCAGGGAGGCATACTCGGGTAGCTAAAGGCAATTAGCACCTCTAATTCCGTGCAAGATCCCAAAAATCCAACAGCTAAAGCATCGCATACGGATCTCCCATCTTAAACATCTGCACGATGTTTACCAGGAATTACCATTTTCGGTAGATAGATAACAACGGATGCATACGCTGGCAGCTAAATGCAAGAAAGCATATCGCCTATCTGCTGCCAAAATTGTAAACAACCGTAATTATCGCAACAAGATAATTCGGAAGATTTACAAGACCAACGCCAACAAAGGAAATACTCCGGTCCCACGATTCCTTTGTAAAAATTTCACACCCATTAGAGGGATCTAATGGATTTCGGTTGTGTTTGTAAAAGGCAAGCAACCACGGGCTGTACGCCCGAACAATCATCTCCGTCCTGCGCGCCAGATGTTCTGTGCAAACAGAAGGCCGAGGAAAAGGAAATTCTATCACAAATGAATAATGTATGCAAGATGACTTTCCCCTTCTCAGGAATCTACGAAATATCCCCGGGGATGCGATAACATGCTGCTAACAGAAATTCGGAAATTCTGTTAGCAGAGGGAATAAGAAAATTTTTCGGTACAGATACAGATACGATCTGTATCTGGGTATCTGAGTGAGCAGACAGACAGAGAGATTTTGATCGTCGACCCGAGGAGTGGTACAGGGAGCCTCCTCCCTTCAAGGAGTTAACGTGTGTATCGTCTGTGTGGTTCGCCGCGTTTTAATTACTGTTATTAAATATTGTTCGCTGCGTTTTACTTCGTATTGTTAAATATTGTGAGACACTATTGTCAAACAAATTCCGTTAATTATAACATTTATTGAAAAAAAAAAAAAAAAAAAAAAAAAAGGATTTTAAATCGACAAATAACCCTCAGTGTTTGTTTTTGGACAATTGTTTTCACTCCATTGGTGCTCCGGTGTGGATATTACTTCGGACAGTGATTGGCAGAACACTTACAACATACCCGAAACACACCGCCGAAGTTACCCAACATAAATACCGCCAAAACTTCACGAACCTATTTGACCGCGTCATACCGCTCAAACCCTTTTCTTTTCGATATTACAAAGTCGCCTAGATTTTTTCCAACATTGTCAGCACATCCGAACAGAGAATCCGTTTTTCTCCTTTATCTGACGTTAGTTGTTCAGGTATATTCAGCTCTTTGGCTTCGTGTTATCATTGTTTGACACTTTCTTCTTAACTCTCGTGCCTCTCGTTTTGATAATGCTATATCGAAAGTGCAATGGATTATCATGGGGACAATTTGGTGACCCATAAAATTAACTGGTCAGAGTAATGAAAACAAGCCAAAACTAAATACAAAGAAGAAAATGCTCGTTCTTTAATTTGCTGGTTGCAAAGTAAAGAAAAAGAAATCCTTTGGCGACTGTCTTGTATTCTAAAATCCACCACAAAACTTCAATGGCTTTCTGTTTAAATATCAAGTTTATTAGACACTTTAAGTGCTGCTTCCGCTAAAAGTTGAGAACTCTGAACGCACGACTCAACCACGTATTTCAGATTTATTGCTATAAGCTAAACTCAAGAAACTCTATTCTCACCCCGTCGAGCAGCTTAGGCTGGCAAATTACATTTTATTACGCAATTTGTCACCCATTCTGCAAACGAGCACGGAGGCCGTCGCGAACTCAACATCTAATGTGCAAAACAAACTCGCCGCCATACAATAAATTAAACGAATTATTTTGTTAAAAGTTTTAAGGACTCCCTGCCCTTTACACAAAAATATCCTGTCGAAAGTCCATGGTACATTCTGAATCGTTGGAAATTCGATTAAACTTTGGTTTTCTGTAAGCTGAAACAACAACAGCAACGCTGATAAGATGCGACTAAGACGAAAAATGAACAAACGCTGTTTGTTACCATCTCCCCTCTTGAAGAACGATACGAAACCCTAAGAAGAGTAAAACGGAGCAGTGTGGGTGATAAACCACGACAAGGTGCCAGAGGACGCGGCCCGACCGCCGTGTTATCAGGAGGCATATTCATTAAAAATTTACCCAAAAAAACCACTTGCCCCCAAAGTTAACGACGTGAATTTGTTTTATTTACCTTAAGATCATAAACAACAAAAGGGCACACATATCCTCGTTTCTTTAACACTGGCGGAAAAAAGTACCCCAGCACATAATCATCGTCTCTAAACAGAATATGTGGGGAGGTGGGTACGAGTATATATCTACCTACAGCTGGAGAAGAACGAACACAAACGACGCAACAGTGAAAAAAAAGGACTTTTCCAGGATGCAGAACAACGATGTGATTATGGGGATAGGAATAAAATGTCTGGAAATTAAATTTACTTCCCCAGCCGCAGACCCTTTCCCTTATCAAAACCCCAGTTGACGGAATCCGCGTCAGCTGGCGTTGAAAAGAAACAAGAAAATTTTGTAATCCTTTTTCGTTGTCACGAGTGACGACAGCAGTAGCAACAACTCGACGACGCCAATGATTCCAAAATGGTAGGACATGGATCCTGGAGAGGATGAGATGAGAAAATGTTGACGTGCGCTAATTATATAGATGACTGCAACTCATATCGAGCGAAACGAATCGAAGTAACGTCTCAAAGACGAACGAATAACAGACTTTCACCAAACAGAGACCCTGGGAATGAGGGTATTAGAAAGCACTGCCAATGAAAGCTTGCTACTGGTCGACAACAAAATTGCGAGAGAAGAATGATGATGCCAGCAAAAAGGATTTCCTCGGAACAGAATATTCAACAAGATTGAAGAGTATAGAGGGGAATTGAACTGGAGTTGTTTGAGGCCTTAAAGCAGGATGGTTTAATGGGATTTCATTCATGGTAATGATACGATATTTCCTTTTTGCCAATCGAATGGAGGACAGACAGATGATAAAATATTTATCGAAAAGTGTTTATCAGAATTGGAATGACAAGGGGGAATTCCTTTTTTATTATAATTGAAATCATTTTTAGGGCTAATCTTGTCCCTAGTTTCCTCATCCCTGAGATTAGTAAGGTAATCTGAATAGAAATCGAAGTTAAGTCAAGTTGTCACCAGCGTTGATACGTTTTTGATGGTCGTTTTTTTAATTCATGTCCGTCCTTGATGAATAACAGGTACAATAGTTACGGTCGAAGAAAAACGAGTATATTATGGCTATCATCAGTATGGACGGATTTGTAGTACTTTGGTGCTAGGTACTTTCTGCTTGAGTTAAACAAAGTTGCAAGTACTCATTTGTGTTTTTTAATATCATTTTTCTAGCATTTTTTTATTTTTTTTTATTTTATTCGGCGTAATTCAAGCTTAGTCACAATAAATATAATCCTTATAAACTAACTTAAAACTGAAGTAGTAATTAAAAAAAAAGAAAAAAAACAAAAAGAAAATTATGTAATATATATAAAATTAAAAAAAACATATAATTAAATAAAAACATATATTTAAAAAAAAAACAATGACAAGAAAACAAGGAAGGAGAAGAGGACTTTGGGGTAGAGGAGATAGGAGGCTGGAGAAGAGCGAGTGTATGTGCGGGTGGCAAATGTGGCATATGTGAGACAGCGAACAGTGAACGGCATATGTGTTGGAATGTGTACGGGTTGTGAGGGGATAGACGTTGCGCGGGGCAAGGTCAGGGGGGAAAGAGAGGAGACTGACTTGGAATGCAGTAGATGTAAGTTGGAAACGGAAGGAGGTAGGGTAAGAGTTTGCCCACCTTAGCATTCACGAAATGGGTCCATTATAGCCGTAAGAAGTGTGCTGAGTGGGCAGATAGAAGAGACGGGGGTTTCGCAAGTTACAGGGGTTGGTGTGAAGTGCAATGATGGAGAGCAAGCTTGGGCAGTTGATTGTGCCTGAAAAGAGACGGTGGATGAAAAGGATATCGGCATGAGTTCTGCGCTTCTCAAGTGTATTGAGGTTAATGAGATGGGCCCGGCTTGTGTATGGGGGGAGAATCCGAGGATTCACCCAGTTCAGTCCGCGGAGGGCAAAACGCAGAAAACGACGTTGCACGTTTTCGATTCTGCGGATATGCTACGAATAGTGTGCAGAGCAGACCTGACCGGCGTATTCAAGAAGGGGGCGGACGAAGGGTATGTAGAGAGAAGGGGAAACGTAAGGATTAAAGAATTCTTTAGACCAGCGTTTCACAAACCCAAGGGCAGAGTTGGCCTTAAGAATAATATAATTGTGGCGGTTCAGCCAAACCCCACGGTGCGCTTTCCTACAAACCCCCATACCTTTCACCCAGTCTGCATAAGCTTTCGCTAATGCAATAGCATTAGCAAATTAAATACTTCATGCATTAAAGCGAACAAATTTGTATCCGAAAAAGCCCCTGGAAAAGAGAATTCTTACCAGCATGCATAACTTCGCATTTAAAATCCCCTATAAGAGTTCTCTCCAAGCTTATCATAAATTTCCTGAAAGAAAATTCATCGGTTCATGTATAATACAACCGCATAATCAGGAAACCTTACCCTTGAATTGGCTTATCCCAGCTTCATCAAGTGTATCATAAATTACCAGACAAACACATTGGCGGCGACCTACACCGAAAGGACAAATACACGCATCTCTTGGCACCAATTAAATCCTACAGCATAAGCAAATGCAAATAGGAAATCTACTTACCCTTACCAGTGATGCCATAAACACCATTTCTTGGTAATCTAGCCAAACTCCATTTACACCATTTCTTCGATGCGTTGTATCTATTTAATTAGCCGCGACGCATATCTCAAACAAAGTCCCAATTAGTATCCGACGAGTTTCGGATTTGTTGGCTTTACCAGACTCGCATCCTATTAATGCATATTATCCCTTTCTTTGTTTAGAGACTTTCCCATGGCTTTGATCCATAAAAGAACCAGTGTACACACATACATGTGTACTGTGGCGATCTTCTATATGAGATCAGTTTGGTTAACCCAAAGAGAGACTTTAAGTCTCTCTCGGAACAGGAAATGCATCCTTAATTTAAGAGAGTCAGTTTCACTGGCTGAATTTCTTTTAACAACGATTGAATATCGTTGAGTCGTTTTGCATCCGCTGACCACCACGGTCATGCCATCCCCCGCTCTCCGCCGCCTGCGGAGACGCGTAAATATACCCGGAGTCGTGTGGGTCATCGTTTTTTAAAAGTAATATTAAATATAAGTCCTAAGGAAATAGGAGAATATTGTCGCTTGCTCTGTTACCAACCGTTTTAAGTAAATAAACACATCAAGAGAACATTTACTTTTAATCAGTGCGTTTTACTTCCTTTGCTTGGTGATCGTGTTTGTGCGTTTCGTTCGGAGGTCCTGTACGACGCACAGACCACCCATCCCCACATAATCAATATGCCAGATGAAGCTAAGCTCATTTTCAAATAAGATCCCGAGGTCACGTATCGAGGGTACAGATGTTATCTGCTGGTTTAGCAGGAAGTAGGACCGAAGGGGGGGGGGGGGGGGGGCGTTTGCGGGAGAAGGTGATGGAGTGACATTTGACAACGTTGAGTTCAAAGGAGTTATTACTGCACCCACTTGAGAAGCTGTCGAGATCCATTTGGAGAAGTGAGGAGTCGAGGGGAGAGATGATCGTTTTGTAGAGTTTGATTTCGCGTGCACAAATGAAGTGATGAAAATTTAACCGTTTTCTGGACGACAATTAAAACGACTTTTCGTGGCAAATAAAAAACTTTACGCATAGATGAAATTTCCTGTGATTGAATCTCGACCGTAATTTTACGAATAATTAAATTAAAAATTAGCGCCCCAGCGTGACTGATCACTGCGATGGTTGAGATGCGACTCTTGCTCACTTGTGCACCGTATGGTGGGCGATTAGTGACTGGTTAATAATCTGCGAATTTAAATTTGAGCCCGAGCGGCGGCGTGACTACCCGTGATGAAGAACGACAAGCGACTGCTCTAATTAGGGGTGAAATTCGGTGTTCTATTTTTGAACACAGGACAACCAAAAGAGACCACGCCCCTGCTCTCTCATTGTTGCGCTTGTCGAAGTGTGGTGGATAATCGGTTAATTGATAATCGAGGAACAAGGGATAATGAGAGAACAGAAACACGATGTACGGTGATCTCGGGGTGGGTTTGGTTGTGTGTGCATGAATCAATGTACATTGAGGATAACCAATTGACCCAATTCGGTGAATATGGTGATCCCAGAGTACGTTGAACTGTGGGAAGACAGAACTGTGAAGGAGAGGAAAATGTATCGGGTGCTATTCACCTGTGAAAAGAGATCATTGATCCCAAGCGAATGGACGATCTGCGGAAAATCGATAGGACGCTACATCGGCTAGGGAAATAATACCGTGGGAAAAACGCCAAGGAATGCGGCAATTACCAAAGCCATTGAATGATGATGCAACCGCTTCGTTTGATTCAAATTGGTTGTTGCTGACCAACATGAATGGAATTTCCGGTGGAAATCTTATGGTTAGACGAATGGAGTTGCCGTATGGCAAAAAGGGTAGCTAAGCTCAAGTGTGCATTATCTGCATAGGATAATGAGTTTAGCTATGCGTCCTTTGGGAAATATGGTATTCCAGGTGAATAGCACGAACGGTGGAATATGGGATAATATGACACGCTGAAAGCGGTCGAAATAAAGCGGAAATTGTGGTTAGAATTGTGGGTTGGTTCTCCATGTAATATAGAGAACCCCCACAGCCTTGCTGATCTGTGGTGAAGTGATCTACAAGGCCCTGCCATCACCTTTGCCCACACATACATCCAAGTACTACAGGATGATTCAAACACATCAACCACCCAAATTCAAAAATACAAATTCCCGATAAACGAATCAAATACTCGTTTATCATCCATACACCCAATTACCAGCAATCCCCAAACAAAAGCAAACATGGTAAATTGAACCACATGTTCAATTTCCATACTCACGCCCATGTGTCCAAGAATTCGCCTAACCGAATTCTTATCTGAAAAAACAAACACTTGGCTCCAGCCAAGGTATCTAAATCGAGATTTTGCCTTAAATTCGATCTCTTCGAGATACAAAATCACGATTTGGTTTCATTTATAAAGATGATGAATTGCAGATTCAAGGATCAGCACTTCACATCCGTACTTCAGAACACATTGAGAGCTGACAGAAGACACATCCTGGACAGTGAGCTGATAGAAGACACATACAATTTAAAATTTATTTAAAACAAAATAAATAAATAAAAAATTTAATATTTAAATTTAAAAAAAAATAAAAAAAAAAGTGGGAAAAAAAATTTTTTTTCTTAGTGAACAGGAAACAACTTTAGGTTCGATTATTTTTAATTTAACCTATATTTTCAAATTTATATTTGTTTTAATTCAGAAGCATTTTTTTAGGTCTGCTTGTTTCCCTTCTTGGTTTTTGTTTGTTCCTCTTCTCTTTTCCTTGCGCCCCACGCGTTTCTTGTTTCTTTTTTGTGCTCGATGTTTGCAAAATCGAAATAGATGGACACCTGCTCTTCTCGTGGTGTGGGCCATCAGCCCGATCAGGGCATGATGGCTCTCATAAAAAGATTAAGGGAGGACCTCGAGGCTCTCAAGGCAGAGAACGCTGTCTTGAGAGATAAATTGTCGCGACTGGAAGCCGCACCACCCGCATCCCCGCCCAGTGCCAGTTCTGAGGCTTCTGATTCGGAATCGGAGCTCGAGCCCGAGTTGGAAAGTCTCACTGAGAGTTCCGACGAATCAATGGACGACGGTGACTCGCGCACCCCCACCCCAAACTCGTCTAGAGCCCCTAAGCGGAAAACACCACTTCTAATAATAAACTGCGAAGGAGGACCCTCCAATAAGCGTGTGGCCACCGGCTGCCCGCCAACGCCGCACCCCAAACTGTTGTCGAACCCCGCGATAACTTCAACTCATATGAGGGTCGTACCTCCGCAGGAGCCTTGCCCACCACAGCCAACTGCATTAATTAACCCAAAACCAAAGGCTGCTTGTGTTCCCAACACTGTTCAGCCAGAGGTCGGGGAACGCCCACCTGTTTCTAAGAAGAAACAGCAACCCGGGGTCTTTGTACGAGACCTCAATTTAAAAAATTTCGTCGGTGACATGAACCGGCTAGGGATTTCTAACTTCAAGGCAAAGACCTTAAGCCCATCCCTAAATAAAATCATAGCCTACGATAGGGAAACCTATCGCACGGTTAACGACAACCTCAAGGCCAAGGAGGTGAATTATTACACCTTCACTCCGGCCGACGAAAAGTCGAGGACAATCCTCTTAAAACGAGTCGCTGCCTCTTGGGAAAAGGACGACATCGTAACTGCTCTTGAGGCAACATTTCCTAACGTCAAATTCATTGACGTCAAAAAATTCTCTCCCTCACAGCGGTTTGTGAACATCAGACCGCAAAGATACACCAAGCTGAACATTTGGCAGCTTCTCCTTGCCCCAGGAACCGACATAGATTCCATAATACGGACAAAGTCGCTTCCGACTTTGCATCAGCAAGTTGTCTTCGAGGTATTTCATAACAGAGAAATACCTCAATGCAGACGTTGCCAACGTTTCGGGCATGTCTCCCGAAACTGCAACATGAGTCGCCGTTGCGTTCGTTGCGGAGAATCCCACGATATTGGCAAGTGCGAACTTCCGCTAGCGAAATCCCGCAACAAATGTGCAGGATGAAATACCACTGCCAACTTGCTGCAACTGCGGCAACAAAGGGCATCCGGCTAGTTATAGAAATTGCCCTTAATATAAGGAAATTAAACAAAGATCCAAGGAGACTCGAGCTAAGCAAACAGCCAAGTCAGACTTCGGAAAACAGGCCACACAAAACCTCATCCAAAATGGATTCACATTTGCCGACATGCTTAGGGGTCAGCAGGCAAGGAATACAAAAACTCTTTCAACTCCTCCCCCTCAAAAACATATTCAAGTCCCTAAGCGAGCCCCCGTAAAGGCCAACACGACGCCGCAGCGGTGCAAAAGCCTCCGAGGGGGCAATCTTCACTGCTCGAGAAACTACTTAGTTTCTCCCGCTTAATTGAGGATATCCGACCCCGATATGAGAAACTATCAACCGAGGCAGAGAAGGAGGCACTCCTTTTCACTGCATATGCAAGACATACCCTCCACAATGGATTCCAAAATTGAAGTTATCCTCTTAAATGTCAACTCCCTTGTTTCGCATTCCAAGCGTATGATAGTCTCTGACTTCATAAAGGATAACCGGGCGGACGTGGTACTTGTAACCGAAACTAGGTTGCATCCATGTCACCCTTGGACATTGGGACAACTTCAATATTACATTGAACGCCATTTCCCTCTTCCCACTGACAGGAACCTAACGACGGTTGAGATAAACAACGTTGCAAAACGACTTCGCGAGATTCTAGTTGAAACTTCGGAGACTCATGTCCCGAAGTACAAACTTGAAAAGACCTATCAGATTCCCCATGACGACATCACTCTTCATCTTATCCGGGATCGTAAAAAGCTCTGCAGAATGAGATATCGTCACCGCTTTACGCAAAGGGAGCCATTATTGCGATCCATTATTCACAATATTGGTACACTGATAAAACAGAGTATCCAAAACAACCGTACCCGACAATTGGAAGACAAGCTGAAAGGTATTCAGATGGACCAGAACGTTTATAAAAATGTTAAAAAGATATGTGGCGCTTCCCACATCACTGGGCCAATTATGCACAATGGTGTTGTTGTCAATAACGACACCAATAAAGAAAATATCATCGGAGAGACCTTCGAAAACATTCACAAATTCACTCTCCAAGATGGCGACCCGGAAACTAATGCAATCGTTAGTTCAGAGGTCCACAGTAAGTTGGACGACTTCAACGAGCCAATTGTTGTCTTTAACCCAACTAACAGTGCATACTTCGATGACACACGTGATAATGGTCACGGTTTCATCACACCAAATACCCTACAGAGTCTGGTTAAATCTCGACACCCTAAGAAATCACCTGGTATCGAAAACATGTCATACCACTCGTTGCGAAGGCTTTCTGCCTTATTCTTTATAATGCTCTCCATTCTGTTCAGCCATGGTTACAACATGGGGTACTTTCCCCAAGCTTGGAGGCACGCTATTATTTGTCCAATAGCAAAAGTTGGGAAACCAACGTATCACCCCTCAAGTTTTTGCCCTATCTCGCTTCTCACTTGCATCAGCAAAATATATGAAAAATTCATATACGAGAAGCTAAATAACTTTGTCAGTGCCAGACACCTAATACCTGATTTCCAATTCGGATTTCGAAGAGCGCACAGCACAACTATGGCTCTCAATTTATTTCAAAACCACGTCTGCGTGCGGCTCTTTAATAAGGAACTCACCGTTGCGGTAAGCCTGGACATTGAAAAAGCTTTTGATACGACTTGGATCGAAGGTCTCGCTTTTAAACTACTGAATACTGGCCTCAGTAGAACGCTATATAGCATCATCTACCAGTTCGTTCGAAACAGAACCTTCCAAGTTAGAATGAATGGAAAGCTTTCCCGAACTTTTCACGCCGCTGCAGGCGTACTACAGGGCTCCATTCTAGGCCCCATCTTATTCAATATTTTCACCTCCGATATTCCCCGCCCTGTGGACGGGAGAGTAAACCAAATATGCTATGCGGATGACGTCCTGGTGTACACGTCAACCAAAGGCCCTAACCTCGCAACAAATCGACTCAACCGTCACTTGGACCAACTGTATCAGTATTACAGTCGATGGAAAATCCGAATTAATCCATCCAAAGCAGTAGCCATAATTCTGAGTAGTAAACACTCCCAACCTGTTTCTCGATATTCACAGAATATTCGAATAAAAATGGGGGATACTACGATTAGACCACAGGACAAGATGAAATATCTCGGGGTCACTTATACCCCAAAAATGAATTTCATCAAACATGTGACCCACATTCTCCAAAGGGGCCTCGGTCGGTCTAAGCAACTGCACAACATCTTGAAGTGGAGGAACAAAGTTGACACCAAAGTTAAGCTTCTCTGTTATAAGCAGCTAATCCGATCTGGAATATCGTACGCCTTTCCCATATGGTCCTGCATATCTTCGGCTCAAATGGAAAGACTTCGGGTTTTCGAAATGAAACTCCTCAGAAGATGCCTCAATCATTCTAGAAGGCCTAACGGTCGTCATTACCCCAACTCTCACCTATACCAAGGCGCCTCCATTACCCCTATCGACGAGTACTTGCTTCAATTAGCACATAAGTACCTCGAAAACATTCAGAACAGCGAGAACCTACTTGTACGGGACTCTTGCGTTCTTGACCCTTCTCTCTCTCGATCTCTTCGGATCAAACGCCCACAATTTCTTCTTCAGCACAAAACTGAAGAAAGCACCCTTCTCAACAACATTCCCCTCTATAATAGAGGATCCCTGGACCCATCCCATAGGGTCTACCATTAACAAACCAAACACACGAACGCACAGTACAAGACGGCACAAACACAAACATACACCGACCAAAGAGCAGATTATCAGACGCCAAAGACGTGATCTGCGTTCACTACCGCACCCAAGACCCACCGGTCTTGTATGATTTCTTTCCCACCATCCCTCTATAAAAGTAGTTAGAGAACACTTGGACTAACACTGTCCACACTATCCTTGGATACCCCCCCCCCCCCCTCCCCCTTTTTTCTTTTCTTTTCAGATGCCGCGAGACATCATTTATCTCATGTCCCTGTAAAAGAATTCTTACCTTTCATGCACATCCAAAATGCCTGAAAGAATTCTCTTGCATACATATCATAAATTAGGGAAACTATTCGGCACCCTTGGTTGGCAGGCAATCCCAACCTCACATGTGCAGAACAATTGTCTCTACATCCACATTGGTTGGCAACCTATTTGTCTAACGACACAAAGCAACGCCAAGCAGCTTGTTGACGCAGCTGCAAGCAATCAGCGCAATAGTCGCTAAAACCAATTTCTTCAGCATTTACAAATGCAAACAAGAACTCGGTTTCTACCGCACTCGAAGATGCCATAAACCTCTAAAATCCATTAGCATCATTTCCCTGATGACTGGCGGTTTATTTATACAGCTGCAACGCATATCTCACAAATGCCCTTTGTCCATCTTACCTTTTTTTTAGCTTCGTTTTCCTATGAGCTTCGTGCATGAGTAAAACAATGTGATCTATACGATCACACAAAAACACACACACACCAACCAAGATCATCTCCCTGGTTATTTACCAAAGAGAGAAATTTTATCTTTTCCCGCAAACTCACCATCGAACTAGGGGTTGGATCCAGAGTCGGCTTTCAACCCTCGGTTGAGTCGTATTACAACCATCGAGCTGTGCACATAAAATCGCGATTCATCCCCCGTAACGTGCGTATCGAGGGTGCTCACACCCCCGAGTCAATTTTAAACATTTTTACTGAAGTCAAGTTTTATTCCCCGTGGATTGCGCACTCACGAGTCAATTTATAATCAAAAACATTTGTCAGTCAAGTCGATCGTTTCCTACTTTAGTGAATTTCCACTGCTTGTGCGTGCTACTAAATCATACGAAGTTAATGCCGGACGGCCAACTTATTTTATTCGGTTCTAAAATAAAAAAAATAAAAAAACAGTTTAAAGCCCAATCATATACATTGCTGTGAATTTGCAATCATTTTTAAAACTAAAAATACCTTCAACATGAATAATAAAGCTGTGTAGTGACTTATTTGTAAAGAAATAGATATGTATAGATATTAAAATAAAATCTGAACGCAAGTGAGTAGTTGCAAACAAATCAGTGGAAATAAAACCAATTAATAAAATCTACTAAGTGTCATTTTCCTCTTGCCGTGGTGAACAGTTTTCGTTGAGTTCGATTGAAATTATGATGGGGATAGGAGTGAATCAGTATCCGTGCCGACACACATACTTCTTACCCCACATGGGAACTCGATCAGATTGTGGTCGACCTACCCGAAAGGAAACCATGCTGGTTGGGTGAGATGATGGATTTGCAACGGAAAGATAACGCGTTGTAAAGAATTCCTTCGAACAGTTTAGGGCTTTGAGACAGTTTGGCGATGGGACGGTAGTTGCTTATATCGTTTTTAGCTCCCTTTTTATGTATGGGTGTGACATAGGAGGATTTCCTGATAGTAGGGAAGATACCTTGTGAACGGGATAGATTGAATATCTTTGATATCGGGTGAGAAGGAGAAGAGTAACATTTCTTTAAAAAAACCGGGGTCCATCAGGTTCAGGGCTGATCTCGTCTTTGAGTAAGTTTAATTTCTCCTCAACTACGTGATGCTGAATAATTTGAGTGGTGAAGGGGCCCAGGGAGAATTCGGGCAAGTCTTTGAAATAATACGGACTGGGCTCGAAGGATATGTCCGTGAAGGATTTCTTGAAAAACGAGCGAATAGATTGGTAATGGTTAGGGGGTCGGTTGAAGTAGTCGTGCCATAAGAAAGGGAGTTAGGATAGGCGTCGGATTTACATTTGTAATTTATAAAGTGGAAAAAAAAAAGTTGGGTTATTGATCAAATTGGATTGTGTTTTTCTGAGTTAGTTGGAGTAGAGGGAGTTGTAGAGCTCGGAAAATTTATAAAAGGAACAGAGGTAGTTGGAGTAGTTTTGGAAGGAATGCGTTTTGAGGAAAATGTTCCACAAGTTATTTCTCTTGTTCCGAAGAGTGTGGAGTGTGCGGTTTTACCATGGCGACGATGAAACCGATGACCTGTGACGAGAATAGGGGACCATGGCATAGTAGATCTCCTTATAGAGAGTGGCAGTGGCTTCTTCTACCCCCAGATGATCAAAGCGAAACGCTGTTTTGTTAAGATACTCATTTAGAAGGCGGAGGTTAGCTTTGTGGAAGTTGTAGGAAAAGCTGTCGGAGGTAGAGAAGGCTCATGATCAAGATATATGGATAAGAGCAACGGGATGTGGTAATTATCAATGGTAGAGTGTGTGACCTGTGGAAGTTGGAATACTTCGCAGTTGTTTTGAGGTCGACGAGGAGGATGGAATTGGTGATAGGGGCAGGGGGTGGTGTGGTGCGAGCAGGTTTGTTATTATTACGGGCGCAATTGAGCACTTGGATCTACGACGTTGTTTTTTGTTTTGTTTTTTATTTTATATCCACATTTATTCAATATAACAATTCAATTACATATTTTACTTTAGACTAAATGTTAACTTCTATTTTACAAATATCATTCTTACATTAACTTACTGGCTCTTCGCAAGCACTCTAAATTATACATTATCATTTCTCTTATGCCTTTCGGGGTACAATAACTGTTTTTAACATGTCACAATAATTGATAGGTTTCCTTTTTAAAATGTATTCTATTTTTCCTACATCATTGTAATTTTTTTTTTAAGTTACGTATATAGGGGGTTGACAAACAAAATACAAAATAAAAAAAACCAAACAAAACGGACAAACATAAACAAGGAATACAAATAAAAATAAAGATATAAAAAATAAAAATTGAATTAAAAAAAAAAATAAAAAAAAAAAAATTGCGAATTGGCGATAGGGGGAACGAAAGCGGTGCACCTGAGACATACTATGTTTGGGGATGTGTACTCCTTTCTTCATCACTGATCCACGACCAGTTGAGATGGGGTCGATCTTTTATTGATTTATCTCTTTCACCGATCAACATATTAAAACGCAGGCGATCTGGAAAATTGGAGATATCGTTATCGTGGAGAATTCGTTTATCCCTGGCACGACGGAAAGCGTGGTAAATAATAGGGACTACACGTTTGTCTTGGATAAGTCCTTTTTTATCCAAGAAAGGGAACGCTTCTGGGGGAATGAACCCATTCTGGAGAGTACACTCCATATACATATCATTGGGATAGAATGCTCCCAAAATGAGGTCATTTTCATTGCACATTGCCCTTGTTGTGTGACCACGAATAATCTTGATAATGAAGTTATCTATTCGGTTTAGTCCTGATTTGTCATACAGGACTTTATTGGGATAGTATTTCTTATACTGCAACTCAGGGGTTCTATACATTCCGAAGTAGGATCGCAAACACTGCCTCTCGAACACCCGAAACTTCTCCATGTAAAATGGGGATATGTTATACCATACACTAATATTGGTCGGATGAATGCTGAGTATGAAATTATTTTCACCTTGGGGTCCAGCAGACTACTACGGAAGAGTCTTCGTGTCATTGCATATGCGTTTTTAGCTGCTGTAAGAGCAGCTGCTGTATGATTATCAAAGTAAAGATTTTGATCAAGCCAGATTCCAAGGTATCTGACTACAGTTTTTACTTACTGTCTAGTCTCTGTTTTTTGGAAATTTATTTTTAGTGTAAATGTTCAATAAAATGGCAGAATTCACTGCTCCCTGTTCTAGACCGTTTGTGATATGGAAAGTCTTGTTAGAGATTATATCTCCACATTTCACTACAAATTGTTTACCCATTATCATATTGTAGATACTGTATAATAAATATTCGAGCATACCTAGATTTGATAGCTTATATACCAGCCCTTCTAACCTTACGGTGTCGAAAGCCTTTTCAAAGTCAACCAAACAGGCTCATGTGCATTGTCTCTTCGCCTTGTTCCACTGTTTGTCGGAAACAAGTTTTATCGCAGTATGAACTGTGTTATGTTGCGATCGGAAACCAAACTGGTTGTTCGGAATAATACCATTTTCCTTACACCAGTTTGTCAATGCTTTATATATAATTTTCTCGAATACCTTGCTGATGTTCGGAAGCAAACTAATCGAGCGAAGATTGGTTGGATTGCTCCTGCCTTTGCCTTTTTTGGGGATGGGATGGACTACTGCAGATTTCCATTGGGTTGGATAATATGCATTGTTTAGAGCCTTATTGAACAAGATAGTGCGAACCTTCACTACTTCCAGAGGTAAATGCTTTAGAACAATGTTTCGAATACTATCTATTCCAGAAGATTTTTTGTTCTTAATCGATCTAAGAATGTCCGTCAGTTCATCATTGTGTACAAATATGCTAGTGTTTAGATTTCTAAGTGGGGAATCCGCTCTATTATTTTCACTAAAGATAGTGAAACTTCGATTTAGGAGAGGCCAATTGTTAAGTTCATTGCGTAGCGAAATGTGTTTTTGGAGAGCCCTATTTTCCAGGTCAAGATTCAAATGACCGATTCGTTCAATCTAAACATTGCTTCGAAACAAGCATCAATTGAGTTCGCTTCTCTTTGCGGATCCTCGACTATTATGAACTCTTCGTTAGAGTTGATGTGTTCTGGGGTGAGTCCTGCGTTCAGCAGAGTTTGACAATTCTCGGGAGTCATTGTAATGATGGGATGTCATTATAATCTTTCCTTCGACAGACTTTATTTATTTGAGGGAACATATTCGGTCCACTAGCTTTGATGGCTTGAATTCTCTTGTTCCTGT
This sequence comes from Microdon myrmicae, assembly GCA_963931805.1. Taxonomy (NCBI): domain Eukaryota; kingdom Metazoa; phylum Arthropoda; class Insecta; order Diptera; family Syrphidae; genus Microdon; species Microdon myrmicae. The sequence continues at coordinate 51,606,044 of OZ007497.1, read as the reverse complement.
CTTAATTAATTACTGATCTATAGTTGTCACGGGTCAGTTTTTGAAGATTTGTAATTAGTGACTTAATTAATTTTATTTCCTGGCTATTTGGATCGCTAAACTGTCTGTAGAGCATTTTTAACTTAGAGAGCGGAATACTCTTTTGCGTATACAGCTCGTCGGTCATTGCGTTTTTGTATTGGTTTGTATGGCTCGCCACGTGAGGCACTTTTGGGATAGAACGATTCATTGTATTAGTAACAATGTTGTTCATCGTCGAAAGATAATGACCAATTTCGTCATTATGAAGATTTCTATCAGTTGATGGATTTATGCCATTGGAGCGTAATTCTTTTTTTATTATCCGTTCAAAGCGCGACCAGTGTGCTTTTCGGAACTTAAAAGAATGTATCTGTTTATACTGCTTAAGTAGTGAGTACTCGTTTGGGACCTGTATTACAGCACCACGTCCGTAATGATCGCTATCGTACTCGATTGTACGAAGACAATTTCGAGTAGTTAGATCCGTATCTAATAATTGTATTCGCTCGTCCAGCAACAGTAAATCCAAGAAGGAATTTCCTCTTGGATATGACGGAGTACTTGTAGCGTACAATTCTAGTTTATGTTCGATAGCGTTTGTTTGCCACCAGTCGAACAGCACATTGCCTCTTGTGTTTGTGATAAGGTTACCGCGTTAAGCGACGATAGTGAAGAACACGTGATTCGAACTGACGCTATCACAGCTAGAACCACTACAACTGTAACCAATGCTCAACACACCAGGCCACTGCCGCATGTACGAGTTTGATTTCTAAACTCAAGTACACTCAACTGATGTGGAATTGTTATGTTATCGCTATGGTATACGGTTTTGATACATTTCCTTATTCGATTTTCGTTCGGTGTTCTTCACTATTTGCTTGTGTATTGTGTGTATACCTGTGAGAAACACCACAAAGGTACCCCAAGCACTGTGCTTTGAATTGAGATCACCCACCATAAAGAAATAATTATTTTCCGAGTCTAACTTGATACTTCGAAAAAGGGTATCAAGTTCATTGTAGAGCTTCGGGAGCATACGCAGAGATCACATATAGATGCCTTTGACTTTTCAAAGGAATATCTATAACGCAGGCTTCTAGTACCTGGAACTTGTATACATCTCTACTGTAGAGGACTTTGTGTTGTAGACCATTTTTAACTAAGACAGCCACCCCGTCCCCCTGAGTGGAATTTGGGCGATCTCGTCTGTTTACTTTATAATTTGGGTAGCCCAATTTGTGCCTTTGATTTAGCTTAGATTCGCTAGCCAAAAGCACATCTGGGCGTTCAGCTTCCAGCAGATTGCTGAGATTATCCCTTCTTTCCATCCGGATTAGTGAATTAACATTCACAGCAATAATTTTTAGGGTTAATTCAGCCGCAGTGAACGTTATGATTAAAGCGCGGGTTCGTCTGGAAACAGGGTCGGAAAGATAATGTCAGTTCCAGCAACTTGTTCCGTCAGTTTTTTTTTCGATCATTTCGAATTTTTTATCAAACGCAGCAAACTGTACTTGTATGGACAGTAATATTGCTGTTATATCAGTTTGTGTCTCTGGAGCAGGCGTTTGAATGATATTGCGTGATCGGTCTAAGATTGGTGCTTTTTTTACTCCACCTGCCATTTGGGCGTATGACACATTTGGTGCCACGAAGTTGTTGTAAGAGCGAGTTTTCATCCGTTTCTCTTCTTCAACTTGCTTCTTTCTGGCTTCCAACTTTGATTATAGTTGGTGGTACTTAGGGCAACCTCTAAAGTTAGCAGGATGACCTGAGTTGTTACAGAGGACACAGGATAGTTTACTTCTATCCGGAAGCTGTTCTTTGCCCAATGGACATTCGCCAATGATATGCTTATTTGAGCATTTCACGCATCTGAAATGCATATTGCAATTCGCTGCCACATGGCCGAAGCGTTGACAACGCATACACTGCAATACGCGGTCGGACTTCTTTATTCTTTCCCAACTTATTGTTTGGTGACTAATGTATTTAATATATCTAAGTCCATCAATTTTACTATTGGGGCTTAGTGACAATGAAGAAAGGCAACTTACGGTTGCGATTTCTAGAATTTGCTGTAGAAAATTTCAACGTATCGTTTTTGAAGCTTTTTAGTTCTTCGAGCACCTCTTCGAGCGTAAAGGAAGGATCAACTTCTTTGAGGAGCATGGACACAGTTTTCTCTGATTTAGGCGTGTTCGTGTAGTACTCGCTTTTCGATTTCCCCAATGCCGGTTTAGTTTTATTATACTCTTCTAAATCATGTTAAACCTATCCTATCTATTGATCCGTTTTGTTTTAAAAGTTTTGCATGTCAACTCACCCAATTTTATGAGATCCTTTGTCTCCATGTAGCTGATATAGATAGGAGGTACTTTCTCCTTTTTTTTTTTGACTGGCACCTGCTGAGATGTTTCCTGCTGTTGATGTGATTCCTGCTGTTGAGTTTCCTTATCTTGTCGTGTTTTCTTTGTCTTCGTGGGTTGCTGTTGGCTTTGTTCTTGCTGTTGTTGTTCTACCATTTTCGTTTTTCGCTCGTTCTGGCTCAGGTTGTTTTTTAGTTTAACAACTTCCTCCATTTGTTTATCCAGTTGTTGTTTTTTGAGACTAATATCATAGATGAGTCTGTTGAGGACCTCGATCTGACTGCTAGCGTCTGCATTTGTTTCGCTGACAGCTAGTTCTTGAAAATGGTTTCCAGCCCCTGAGTACTGGGCACCATGGGTGTTGTCTTCGTCGTCACTGTTGACAGTCAACGTGTCTGTATCCTTGGTTAAATTTGTTCCGAGGCGCTTAGCCTTTAGATTTACGTCTGTATTTTGCCTTCTCCGAAGCACCATTTTGGCATCCATTTGATTTATGTCCATCTTATGGACCACGTGTTCTCACTTTTTTATTATTCATTTTTTTTTTATTGCGCGAGTGACAGATAGTTAATCACGTGCAGGAGTTTGTTAATTATATTGTGCACATACACAAACAGGAACACTTCGTACGTCGCGTATCGGCACTAATTGTTTTTTGATTACTATGCACAGTGTATTGTTTAATATTTCCACTCACTTTACTTTATTTTCTGTTTCAATGAACGATTCGTCCTTACCGGTCGGTGGTCAATTTGGTACTGTAATGACGTTGTTTTACAATTTGAGTGTTAGCTGGTTTTTCAGTTCTATATCGGAATTTGAGCTCGGTCCAGTAATTACGATTGGTTTGTACGATTCTCGTTCCTAGTTTTACGTCGAATGAAATAATTTTTATTTTTGCCGTTGACGTTTATTGTTTTATTCAGCGCCAACACCGTTTTTTATTATTTTCCTGCCAAGTAGAGTTTGCATAAAGTAGTTTATGCAAATTATATACTTGGCGATTTGTCTTCCCTTTACATGCAGAGAGGGGAAATTTGCGGGAATTATTGGGTGTTTGATGATGACATGGATGCGAGTTCCGTAACAGAAGCTGACCTCTGTCTGTTTTACAGATAGTATCACGGGTACTGTTCTACGGAGATTCTTGGTATTGTGCTGCGTAATTCGGTTTTTATGCGCTCTTCAAGACAATCCGGCGGATCGCACCAGTTCGCGGGGCATCTCCCAACGGGGCGAACACCCCTGCATCAAAACTCGTTCCGGTACAGAGCGCGGAAGCTGTAAAATGTCTTCCCTGCGCAAGTGTTCCCGGAGCTTTACAACCTGCAACTGTTAAAACAGAACTGCAACAGTTATTTGGTAGCATCTCAGGGGGCCATGTCGGCGCTATAGGTTCGCCTCCCCCAAGAGAAGTATATTAAAAAAAAATGTTTTTGTGGAAGACATTGCCGAACATGTTGTAGGACATGTTATGGGGCATATTTGTGACATTTTTGGGACATCTTTGAGACACCTCTGGGACAGCCCTGGGACACTCCTGGAACACCCCAGGGCCATCTCTGGGACACCCCTGGGACGTTTTTGGGACTTCTTTGGGACAATCTTTGAAACAACTTTGGAAAAACTTTGGAATAAGTTTGGAACATGGGGAAACGTTGTGGGAGATGTGCAGCGCGTTGCATAACACGTATACCGTGATGTGAAATGTGTAGGGGAACATCATGTGACATATGGTATGGGATATGATGCCCAACTTTTTGTGGTCCTTTATCAGTTGTCTCCCGACTGTCACACCAAAGAGAACTCGTAAGAAAAATCGGAACTTTTTCAAAAGGATTGAGAGTTTGTTTGCTTAGATGATACAATGGGTATTTATACACAATGATTCAATGCTGAAGCCTCTCTGTGGCCACAGAAGAAGGCGATGTTATTTTTATATATTATATTATATTATATATTATATCTTTTTGATAGTGCGAGTTAATAATTTCCAATGGTAATTAAACAAAAGAAATTATTTATTATCTTGGAGACTATGTCCCTTTATTCGTTCAATAATCATAAAGTGCACTTAAATCTAAGGTTTGTACATGAACCTATGAACACTATTGCTTTGTAAGATTAAAAGACACGATTGCCTGTCACGTCGCGGTATTTGTACTTAAATTCATACTTGGGATCTTATGGCTTATCTTGATTTTTATTTTTGGTTTTATTCCTTATCTGCACTTCTGGCTTATCTTGGTTCTCAAGATTTTTCACTTTTTTTATTCCTGATCTGCATGCCTTTGTCTAGGATTTTTCCGGTTGACGCCTAAGTGTACGTCGTATTTAATTTTTAGTGGTGTCTCAACGGCGAGACCTTAATTCGCGCCATAAATATTGTAAATATTTTACCAATACATATTTTTACTGTGCCGGTTAGAAATGTTTGAATAACATTTTTTTAAAGGTACAAGATAAATTTTTCTTTGAATCTACAATGATAACCCCAACCTAAAAACCGATATTTTATTACTACGCTTACTACTAGTGCTACTAAATCAAGGGTGAGAAGAAATTTGAAAAATTACACACTCACCTACATGATCGAACACTGAATACAAACGTGGACGAAGACGGCCGCAAAGGACATAAAAACCGATATTTTTATTACTACGCCTACTACTAGTGCTACTAAATCAAGGATAAAGAGAAATTTGAAAAATTACACATTCACCTACATGATCGAACAGTGAATACAAATGTGGACGAAGACGGTCGTAAAAGAGTCGACGATGACGGACGTTTAAAGTTGTGAAGTCTGATGTGTGAGTTCATCGGCTACTTTACAATTGTAATTTTCTTAAACTTCTCAAGCACGATAGTCAATTCAGTTTAATTAAGTTGTAAATCAGAAAGTTTTTGGGTCTTATGTCTTGTGAATTACAAAAAAAAGTTGCAATAAATAACCATAAACAAATTAAATGCGGTGGTCTATAACAACAACTACTCAGTATCTTGTAAAATAGAAAGGATATGCAAAACAATTTATGTAAATATAGTCCCATTAGACTTTAACAAGAGTGAGGTATAAACAATCGGGCATTTGCGAATGAATGTAAGAACTTTAACCATAAGTCATAAGTAAATGAGTGGATTGAGTTGTGAGTAATGGCAAAGAAATCAGTTAATAAAACGAATAATAGAGTAGATAAGATTACGGAACTCGATGGAACATTTATCTTTTAATTTATAGTTGAATATAATACCGCGACCGAGTTGTCATATGAGCTCGTGTGGTGTTCCGTGGCGCTTTGGTGACGTGTCCAATGATCCATCTTGGACTGCTATTTATCGAAGTTCCATTCTTCACTGTAGATTTCTAAAGAACTCCAGCATTTTTTCAAATAACTCTATTTTAATATGTGTAACATGTTTAATATGTGTCTGTACATCACGCGATTGTGGGTGTTTTTCCTGTTCGTCGAAAATGCAGAAAGCATTGTTTGCAGAATGGGATTCATATTTTTGGCCACCACTTTACTTTTGTCCATAAGCACTTAATCTAATACAACAAAGATTATTCCCATGATCTACTAGGCATCCTCCTAAGCCATAATCTCCAACCTTCTAGCTTTTCGGAGGGCACAATTCTGTCCGTTGTACTCTTGGTCGGAGGCAATTATTCGAACTCACCCCTGTTATATCACGGAATACTAATAAGGGATTATACTGTGAAATATAAATCCCACTTAACCCTCTTGATACCCCCACAATAATAACGCTCGTCCACTTGAATGGTCATTCATTCCCGGAAGGGGGTGGAAAAACTTCAGGTGCACTAACTTTTAATTAATTGTGATTAATAGCCATTCATTTACAGCGGTGTGGAAAGATTCCACAATCACAATCAAGATAACATACACCGAATCTTTTCTGTTTTGCGTTGTTCCTTTTTTCATTGGATCTGAGTTAGGTGGATGCAAAAGGACATTGCATCTTTGAAAAATATGCACCAACCCTCAGTCCAATAATATCTAGTAGTGAGTGTGAAACGCACAAGTGGCGGTTATACCTCAATATCGAACGAAGAAAGCGATTCGTCCTTTGACATGACATTAATTGCATATCCCCTGAGATTGCATTTGATTTGTGCCAAAAGAAGGTAACACGTAACCACAGGATAGCATGCGTGGTTGTTTGTGGTCGGATTCAGGATTGTCGATGATTATCTCAAATGAGATTGAAGGAATCCCCATCAGAGAAAGGAGATGCAAGCAGGGTTGAAGTGGCGTATGCAATTTGCTTCGATTCTCTATACACAGAAACACACACACAGAAGTAGATCTGGCAGTTTAGCAAGAGAACGATTTCTTAAATAGTAAAATGACAAGTGTTCAAACTGCCTTACTCAGGTGTCAGGTGGCATGAATATGATGCCAAGTATTTGAATGATGAAATAAATTAGCTTCCACTGGAGGTCGGCAAACCGAACATAGGAAGGATAGATACGAGTTGAATATTTGAGTGAAGTAAATAGCCAGTTACCTTAGCCATTGAAAGAAACGCCAAACTTTAAAACGGGAAGCCTTTTGAAAAGGATGTGACAGTTTACAAGCCACAGGCAATCTGACGAACAGTAGTATTTTGATTTTAATACTGCGGAGAGGTTTGTTTAATTGCATTTGTTCGTTTTCCAATTCACAAAGAAGAAGTACTGGAGATGAGGGCTCCTGTCACTAATACCCAAGGATTATTCAAATAAATATTTACGATAGTGTACATTTCGAAATTTTAGTTGCTGCTCTAGTTGTATGTGATGGTCATAAGACAGTAGACGTACATTTTGGTTCGGGGTGGTTCTTCCACCACTCTTTATCAACTTACTAACCTCGGGGCCCAGACAAACAATAGTCAGGATTTAACAAAAGAAACAGGAGAAGTTCATGCCAGACAAGACTTAAGATATGAAATTAGAATGACACAAATCTGACTTTGCGATTCATCTGGCTGCAAGGGGAGAGCAACTCTTTTGTTTTAAACTAGTTTTGATGGGCGGCAAATAACTTTACTCCTTGATACTTACCGACATCTGTCTAACCAAAACGGACGTTAATGACAAGCTTTTTTTGGGTACAATTATATATAATTATCAACGTCGTTGTCTTCGAGGACGATACACTTATTACAGCGATTTTCCAACATTCCGGGAAATTCCAATCTACCCGGAAAAGAAATTTAAATGGATGCATTTTTTTGTGAAAAAAGAAAGTATACTACAGCAGTTGATACGTACAGCAAATATTTATACATACGAGAAGTAACTAATGAAACCCAATGCTACAGAATCATAGGCGAAATATTATCACTAATATTCCCATTCGCAGAAACATCACTCACTGATAACGAAAGTATATTTACAACTACCCACACAGAATACATATTAGGCTCCCAAAATATAAAACATATCTTAACACCAACCCAACACTCGACTAAAAACGGAAACGTGGAACGAACACATTCGACATTATTAGAGATCAGTCGAACTTTAGCATGTGATCATTCAAGTAGTCTAACCGAAGAAATATTTAAGGCGCGAGAGAATACAATAGAACAATCCATTCATGTATTAAAGAAAAAACCAGCAGAAATATTTTTTGGAGTAAAAGATACAAATATAAAAAAACGATTAGAAGAAACACAAAATAAACAAAACAAATTCCAAAACAAATCTCGAATAGATAAACAGTTTAAAAAAGGTGATATCATATTTATGAGAATCGACAGATGAGGAAAAGAAATCCCAAGGTACATCAAACATATCGTAAAAAAAGATAACGGCACCACTGTGACAACAAATAAAAATGCCAAAATTCACAAAGATAAGATACGTAACATTCCAATATATATTTTTTTTTTTTCATTTTTAAAACATTTTTTTTATGCTAGACAAAAAATGCTTAAATTCTAGTTTAATTATATTATAACTTACTGGTCCTACGCAGACGCTCTAGGCTAAACATTACATAACGACTGTATAATTTGCCTTTCGGCGACAGAATTTTGTTTGTGGGAGTACTTATAATAATTTAAATGACAAAGAAAAATTTTGAAAACTTTGTGTCGAAATTTTTTTTTGTTTTTTTTTCTTAAAATTTAACCTACTTTTTTTTTTTTTTGATATAATTTTATTTAAAAAACTTTACTTAACTTAACTTAAATCTTATACTACCTTAATTCTAGAAAAGCTAAGTCTATGTAAGCTGGTTGATAATACTGTTATTCTTTACCGACTTTGGTATCCAGGTCTTTATATGCCAGTCCACCAGAACTGTTGACGCTGTCTAATACTATCGTCCCGGTCTCTGTGGGAGATAGCCCTACTGAAGCGCAGAAGCTCTTCCTCGGTGCGCGTTACTTCCCGGTCGTAGCACAAACGCCCGTCTACGGATGATCTACTTACATGATAGATCAGCGGAATTCCGGATCTATCCTGTATAAGCCCTTTCATGTCCAAGTCAAGGAACGCCTGTGGCAGTCCGCCAATCCCCACTGTCTACTTACCGTAAAACCCCCATAACATTCAGCAAAAATCCAGATTTCGCTAATGCAACAGCATTAGCACCTGAAAATGCTTCACGCATCATATAGATCAAATCTATTATCTTAAAAAATCCCTACAAAGAAAACTTACCTTTTCATGCATCCCTTCGCATACAATTTTCCGTAAGATTTCATTCTTTGCTTATCTGGTATTGTAAACCAATTCGGTACCAGACAAATTCCTGTAAACAAGATGATTCGGTTTGCATACAATGTAACCGTCATGACAGGGACCATAAATATTGCGTCGCCTATATCCTTAATTATAATAAAATAGGTAACGACAAAACACCACATCTGAAAACCACATGTAAAACTAGAAGTTAAAATCGATATATATATATATATATATATATATATATATATATATATATATATATTCATAGGAAAGCACCATTATATTGTTTAAAAAATAAAAGAAAGACATAGTTCTTCTATAAATTAAAGAAATCAATATCCTAAGCTAACACATTTAAATATCGAGTCAAGAATTTAATGTAACTACAATTAATTCATTTTAATCGAACACTGCAAAATTCGTAACAGTTCCTCAGCTATTTTCTTCCATTTTATCACAACCGCTATATGTTAACAAACTATAGATGCAATTAATTAAAGCTGACAAAAACAGACAATAGAAATTAACTAGGGCACAGATATTAACTCAAAACAGCTCTTCAAGCAAACAGTATGATTACTTTTACTTGAACGCAGCTGCCTACCTTGACTTCATTAACGTTAAATGCTTCCAAAATTAATAGTATTTGATGTCAGTTTTTATTATTATAACTTTATATTTCATTTTATTGTATTCTCAGTAAGTTTGCAAATATCAGTAAATAAGAAAAACCCTTTTAATAAATATTAAAAAAATAAATAAATTTTGTAAGCCCCTTCCGGGTATTGAATTACGCACAACCTTGTACAACCTCGTACAACCGTAATGTCCCGCATGACTCCGCGCTCGCACATACGACTATTCGACTCCATTTCACTTTTTTGACTTCACCACGACTCCTCCTTCTCGACGTTTTTCGACTACACGCCACCCACACACAACTCCACTTGACTCCGCGTGACACATTCAAACCTTTCGATTCGACATAACGCGACCCAGCTCACCTTCTCGTCTCTTCGTAACTCCCAATTGAACCCTTTCAAACCGGCTCTTTATATAATAATAGCTACTCCGCGTAGCATATAATCTATAGGACGCCCGGTTTTATCTCGCGTGAAACACCCTCACCCTTTTCTGTCTCTTTTCTGAAGGTTGGCGCTCACGCTCACCAACCATAGCCTTCACGCAACCCCAAGCAACCCTTCTCGACTCTGCGTGACCTTAAACAACTTTTTCTGTCTCTGTCCAAATATTGGCGTCCATGCGCACCAAAGACAGTTATCACCCGATTTCCGACTTTCCACCCGATTTCCGCAAGCCAGCTCCCCCCGTTACCACAGCTACTACGCGTAGCAGCACCCGGCAGGACACCTGGCTTTGCCTCTTTATTTAAACGTCAGGACCTTTGTCCTTAGATCTTTTAACGTCTCCCAAATGTCTCAGCAACACCGGTCCACAAATCAAACCGATACCACCGGACTGAGACATTATACCTGGTTCCCCAATCTTTAGCCACCATGGCTCTTCTTTAGCGGCAACTAAAGGCTATACACGCCCCTTTACGCCGCCTCAAATACCTAGATGCATAATACTTCGGAGCGCACATCTAATAACCCTAGGGCGCCCTGGGGTTGGACACAATAAACCACCCACCGGGAGCCCCCTAACCGAAATCCCCTATTTTTTTTTTAACAAGCGCGACGGCCGGCACCTCGCAGCAAGCTTCCATTCGATCGAGGTCGCAGCTACCGCTACATTGACACCAATGTACCGGTCCTCCCTCGATAGGTAAAACGTGCAATTGAGGGCCCGCCCTCCTCTACCAGTCCCAGTGGCAAACAAGTCGCCATACAAACGTATGGAGAAAAGACACCGGCTCTGGACTTGGTCCCTTTCCATCCCGCACACGGCAACCCGTCACTGCGGATGGGAATTACCCTGGGATAAGTTCCCCTCCATCTCGCACACGCTATTTCGTCACTGCGGATGTGAGCGGATTTCCGATGGGTTCCGACCTATACGGACGATAAGCCTGTTGGTCCATGAGACCCATAACAGACCTATGGACCACGCCGCACACCTTTGCCCTTGATGGCATCAATCGGTAACATATGTGTCCACCTTATCGACAAAGGCCCATACTATACCTGGAACTAGTCACTATGACAGTTCCCCCGATTTTATTACAGCGTCTATCGAAGTGCGCAGGGCCACCTTGTTCGTCAAGTGTTCAGCCCTCCGTCCAGCATAGCACCATTCATTCGAGCATCCCTTCAGCCCTGCCTCCTTTATTTCGTGACTACGTCATGGGGGGGGGGGTACTGTGGCAGTCCGCCAACCCCCACTGTCTACTTACCTGTAAAACCCCCATAACATTCAGCAAAAATCCTGATTTCGCTAATGCAACAGCATTAGCCCCTGAAAATGCTTCACGCATCATATAGATCAAATCTATGATCTTAAAAAATCCCTACAAAGAAAACTTACCTTTTCATGCATCCCTTCGCATACAATTTTCCGTAAGATTTCTTTCTTTGCTTATCTGGTATTGTAAACCAATTCGGTACCAGACAAATTCCTGTAAACAAGATGATTCGGTTTGCATACAATGTAACCGTCATGACAGGGACCATAAATATTGCGTCCCCTATATCCAGCTTCATTCATGTGTACAATAAATCCCTTTCATACACATTGGTTGGCGACCTTTTTACCCCATCAATAAACAACCCAAGCAGCTGCATATAATTAGCGCAATAGACGCCGAAACCAAATTCTCCAGCATTTCCTAATGCAAATTTGAACCCGGTTTCTACTGCAGCCAGAGATGCCATAAACATCCAATTTGCTTTTAGCACCTTTTTCTCCTAACGTCGAAAATAGCGACGAGGCATCGTCTAAACAATGACCGGCACTACCAACGGCGCATTTGGTCATTTTTCCCTATTGTCTTTGCCGCCTGCCTGTTTCGTCGATCCACTGCACGTGTGAATCGCATCTATCTGAACGATCCCACACATACCACCATGACCTTTATTACGAGATCTGGTTTTCTTGTTCCCATAAGAGAGACTCTTCGTTACACTTGTGGGAGATAAAACATATCCTTGGCAAGGATATATTCACACCCTTAAGAGAAGAGTTTTTCACTCTGTTCCTTTTTTTCTTAGCGAAATCATCTCTGCATGAGATGACGATCGCCGAGTCAAATTCCATCCTTCAACCCGAACGGGTCGTGTCTCCTATCGCTACCCTGGTGCGCACAGGGGAGCGATAATCGCGTGAGTCGTGAGTCGCGTGCGGGTAACCACAAAATGTATTCGGTGTTTCACCATTCAAATATTATTTAAAGTTACATCAAATCGTTTTTTTTTTGAAATTGTGTATTTGTGTCACCGTCAACGAACAGTGTAACATTAAAGTAAAATAAAAGAAAATGTAGTTACCACAGTGTGTTTTAAATTCTCGGACTTACAGCGTCTACTTATTTTTCTTGTGCACAGTTTGCCGTGGTGGAACTTGTTTTTTTTTTGTGAGAACGAAGTGGAACCCAGCGCCCATGTCGGTGCCACGACTTCGCTCCTACATAACCACTTTAATCTTACTGATGTATATACTTAGAATTGTATATAAACATAAAAAATTCGACAAATCATATCAAATTAACTACTATGTATTCTTACTATTTATTGGCCTGTAGGAATCCGAAAGTTCATGACCTCACCGACAACTGAGTGCGCTGCTGTTTGTTGCTAGCTTTGATCGGCTGGACGACCGTCTGTCTTGCTGCTTAGTCGCCGCATGTGCGCTTCAATGCGTTCCTGTTGAAATGCTTGGTCCCACGTTGCACCGCAGGAGAGGTTGTCCAGTCGGCAGCTGCTGTGTTTGGCATTATGTGGCGTATATATTTGTGGTTTCCTCGATGGAAATCCGGCTCGAAGGACCAATCTGTACAGCGACGTAAACCAACAATATGTTCAATAATTGTGTTGTCAATTGTACAACACGTAGTTTGATTTCCGCCGACCGAGGAATGACGTCGGGGAAGATTTCTCATTCTAATGTAGGGTGGCGTGCAACGATGTTGCTTGTCGCTCTGAAACAATGATACTTGCAATGGTTTGAAAGAGGAAAGAAATACTTAAATGTGTGCTGCACTTCCTGGAATAAGCTTCCTCCAGATTGCAGTAATAACAACGTCTGTGCTTATTGTGATTAACTTGATTTACAATATTGAATCTTAAACTGCTGGCGCCAAGCGCTCACGAAAAAGTGAAAGTCAATTTACAGAATGACAGATGATTTAATCTCAATTGAATGACAGCTGTTTGCTGACATTTGTTGTTTATGTTGTGATTGACTGCATTCAATGCGACTTCGCTGGTCGCATCCAGTGTTTCCGTCGTGTGCTGTTCCGTCTCCAACATTCCGCCCACCTTGAACTGTCGGTTGCACCGTCTCCTCTTTCGCAACCGGGAGTAGGACCAACTTCGTGACGGGTCGCTTAAGGGTGGCCCCCTGAATCTTTACAGCTCCCACCCGCACCTTGCCATCTCTGCCAAGATGAAGCTCGACAACCCTCCCCATGGGCTAATAGGTCGGAGATTATTGCTCGTCCTTCAGGAGCACAACGACCGAATTTCCTAGGTTTGGTTCCGGATGATACCATTTGTTGCGAGCTTGCAGCGTGTGGAGATATTCGTTTTTCCACCGGTACCAAAATGCTCGATGCAACGCCTGCAAGTACTTGCATCTGGACCGCCAAGTGATTGTTGTCTCTACCGGATCGACTTCCGGGACGCTCATAGCCGGTCCTACAACTAAGAAATGATTGGGGGTCAACACCTCGGGGTCGCCAGGCTCTATTGGCAGGACAACCATCATCATCATTAGCACTACAACCGGGAACCGGTCTTGGCCTTATTTAGCAAGTCCTGAGGCTAGTTAAATTTTCCATAATGATTTATTTTTTCCGGACAAGGTCATTAGTCTTGCGCCAGAGGCTCCCCGACGGGGAATCGAAACCCGGTCTACCGCGTGACAGTTGGCAGGACAACCAGCGGTCGTAAATTCATACAAGCCTCGATCTGGACCAATACGGTAGTAACTCCTCGAACGTCAAAAACGCATTTCCAATAGCTCGGTTCAGATGATGCTTAACGGACTTGATTCCTGCCTCCCATAATCCACCAAAGTGGGGAGCTCCCGCGGGAATGAATCTCCAAGTGATCCTGTTGATGGCCACCTCCGCCATGTCACTCTATAAGGGGTGACAAAAACCCCTATGCACGAAGAATCTTCTTAATGCTGCCAGAAAAGCCTCGCTGGACAGCTCGCTAACCGCTTCGAGGTGTATTACCTTGGTTGCCAAGCATACGAAGAGACAGATGTAGACTTTGACTCGCTTCGCACAGCGTCATTTCCATGTCCGAAGAGTGATAGGACCTCAATAATCAACGCCGGTGTTACTAAATGGTCGTGCGGGATTAATCCGACTGGCTGGTAATGCAGCCATTTGTTGAGATAGCACCCGTCCCTTGTGACGAACGCAAGCCGCGCATGCATCGATGACCCCCCTGACCAGTCCCCGACTCCCCATGATCCAGTACCGGGAGTTCACTGCCGCGAGCAGTAACCGGCTTCCAGCGTGCATCAGTCTCCAGTGCAAATCCCCCATGATGATCTTTGCCAGGTGATGTTGCCGATGTAAGATTGGTGGATGTCGGCGTTTGTATTCCATCCTTGCTGCCTCTAGTCTTCCGCCCACCCTGAGGGTACCTTGGTCATCGATGGATGGGTTGAGCGCAATCAGTTCGCTTCGTCTTGATAATTGTTTCCCGGCTCTAATGGCCGTTAGGTCCGCCTCGAACGATTCGGTCTGAGCCGCTCGCAATATGATGCGTGTGGCCACCTTCACTTCCTCAGCATCGAGAACGCCCGACCGCCTGACTGACCTGTCGTCCCCTTTGCAGCTACTGTTCGCCGATGAACCGCTTCATCCACGCTGCTGTTCGTACCGTTCGAGCGAAGCTGGAGAATCTCCTTGTTATGGACAGCTCCTCTTACTGGATTACGAAGCACGATGCCTTTGGCTCCTCGAGTTGTACTGGTGTTCCGGTGTCCGCCTCTCGGACTTGGTAAGTGGGCGTCCGGGGCAACTTCAGCTCCTTGTCTCCCAGGAAAGCGGGTCCCCGCCACCACAGATCTGCTCCAGCGAGCTCCTTTGCTCTGAGCCCCCTTGATAAGTTATCCGCTGGATTGGACGCAGTCGGTAGCCTTTCCAAATTGTACGACGTACGATTTGCGATGAAGGTCTTCCACCGCCTGGGCTGATCCGATAGCCATTGTAGCACTACAGTGGAATCGGCATATGCGAGGCATTGAGCCTCTCCATCAGTTGTCCCACCAACCGGATTACCTTCTGCACGGATAGCGCTCCTTCGGTCTTGATTACTGCATGGTGATGTAGACAGCAGCATTGTTTGTTCGGTAAATTTGGGTTTTCTTCAATCACCCACTGCATGTGCCCCATGTCCTGGTATTCTTTCCTATATTCTGCATACTGATGGCTTAGCTCCGGGTTTCGCCTGAATCAAATCGACTCTTCATGGACAGAACCTTTTGGATGGCGGTTTCCCTGGAATGTCCCAATCGCGGCGGGAAATGTATGAACGGCATCTCCACCTCGAAGCGTCCCTCTGCTGAACGCCGGTGAGTGTCTGCAAAATGGATCATTGCACTCCTCTCTTCTTCTGTTAGGCGCTCCTTCATCTCGGGTACCTCCTCGCTCTCCCAGAAGGCTCTCGGCTGCCCCTCTAATGGAGCGACCTGGTGGGTGACAGTGCAGCAATGTTGTTCGTGATCGGGCAGAGCTCGTCCACTCCCTGCGATCATCCAGCCGAATATGGTGTTCTGCGCCTTCATCTTACTGTCGGGACTCATCAGTCGTCCATCGGGCAGAACCTGAAAGATAGTGTCCGAACCCAGCAACAAGTCAATGGGTCTTGATTTGTGGAATAGCGGTTCGGCCAACTCCAGCGATGAAAAGCTCCTCCAGTCATGTTCCAGTGACCTTGACGGCAGATCCAAAGTCAATCGTCCCAGCACTAATGGCGTTACCCGAATATTTGTTTCCCCTGTTCGGCCTTTCAGTAGCATCTCGACCTTTCCTCGGCTGAGCTGTGGATTCCCTTCACCTATGCCACTTATCTTCACCTTCGCCTGCGTGCGTCGGAGGTCCAACTGCTGAACGAAAGATTCTCGGACTAAGGATGTGGTCGAACCGGAGCCCAGAAGCACCCGACACGGAACCAACTGGGTTCTGTCGCCCATCACCATTACTATTGCTGTAGGTAGTAGTGAATCCTGGGCTTGTACTGTCGCACAAGATCCCTCTGATGGTCCAGCCTCCGGTGATAACATCGGAACGCCTACCGACTGATGCAGCAGGGTGTTGGCCCGTCCGTCACACTCTCGACAGTTGCCTCTCTTATATTTGTTTATTCTGTGGTCTGGGCTGAGGCAATTTCTGCATAACCTTTGGCGGTGGACAAACTGATCTCGCTGTAGAGTTGAGAGATTGCTGAATGCACCGCATCGGAACAATGTATGCGGCTGCGCGCATCTGGGACACTTAGCCGTCGCTGCCGATGTGATTGCCTAGTACGTCTTCCTGGGTGGGCCGGCCGCTACACCTCGGTCCCGAACAAAGTGACCCTTTGAACTGTTCTTCGCTGTCGGAGTGCTCTCCAGTTCGGTGAGTCGGGCTTGCAGGAATTCGGTCAGCTCTTCAAATATCGGCATCTCGTTCCTGGTGGTTTCTCGGGCCCATAACTGCCTAGTCTCACTTTCGAGCTTCTCGATTGTGGTGAAAACCAACCAACAACTCCAGTGCTCCACTGGTAGCTCCAATGCTCGCAAAGCCCGTACCTGCTCGAAGAGGCCGTTGATGAATCTGCGGAACTCCATAGCACCTGGTGTTTGCATAGCTGGAATCATTATTAATGCTCGTAGATGTGTCTCCACGATGATCTTCCTTTTGTCATAGCGCGAGACCAGTGCAGCCCAAGCCTCCAGATAGTTTGCCACCGTGACTGGGACATTGCGAACTACTGATAGTGCGTCTGCTCTTAAAGAAGTTCGGAGAAATTGGCATTTCTCTACTGCTGATAACTGGGGATTGTTTGGTACAGATCCCGGTACAAATGGTGGTTGGTACTGTGGCTGGTACGTAGGCTTTTGTGCAGTTGTGTGTCACAGGGGCATAAGTTCACTACGGCCCCCCCAACTTTCCTAGTCATGGATCACGGGCGCAGGAACTAAGAACACTGTGGTCGGTCCCCGTATATAACAAATAGATTAAATAAACGACTCTAACTCTTTTTTTCTTCTTTTTTTGGCTTTTATTCAGGACCCAGTCGTTACACGTAATAAAGTTCACAACTTAAGCAAAAGGTCCAAATTCATTTATTATTTAGTTAACAGCTTTACAATAGTTCACATAGAGATTATATTTAATTAAGGTAGTTTAAAACTTAAGCACAGTATTCAAATTTATTTACATTCAGTTAACAACTTTGTAATTGTTCACACAGAGATTATATTGTTTGACTAAAGTAGTTCGCAACTTATATTTAATTGAAGTAGATTATCAAATTAAACTCAGTATACAAATTTATTTTGTTAACACTCGACCCCTGCGCACCTACTGGTGGATGTGTATTATAACGTGAGGGTACCACCTGCCCTCACGGAATCCAAAACGCGATTAACTAAGTTCATCGAAGCGATAGAATACGACATGTTCAATCATCGCCTCCATGACCATATATGGTAAGATATCCCTTTTGCGTTTTGTTCAACACAAAGGGGGTTGAAATACATACACGATGCTTGCTTCTGCTGCTCATCGTGTGCGTCCGCAAGTATGCAGACATAGCATAGATCCCATCTAAAAGTTCGCAGCAGGTGCGAGCATCTCAGCTAAAAAAGGGGTTGAAATGTTTACACGATCAACGTGTGCGTAAAGCATTATTGCCGATCGTGTATCTTACATTTCCATAAAAGGACATGTTTATTCGACCATCATGGTGTGGAACTTTCACGCTGATCGGGCGCGCGTTGCCGGCGTCCTCTGGTATGAATCGCCATGCGCGTGTGAGCGAAAAATGCTTTCGTCTTATGCGCATGGACAACGTCAGGGAATTATGTCGGCCTGGCGATGTTGCACCGAGTTGTATTTTAGGGGCATTTCGCTGATGCCAACAAACTCGCTTGTCGATCGGCTGGTCGATCGATGTGGGTAAAGGCGACAACAAAAAAGGAAGAAATATCTCCTGTGGTATGTGTTAGACACATTAGGAGGTATTTCTTTGATACTTGTTGGACAATGTTGATTGCGGTATGTGCAACCGGATTTGCCTTTTAGGAACATGGTGCGTTTCGCACGACATTGTTTCTGATGTATTTTTCATATCAGCAGACATTATGTTTCACAGGTTTTTCTATGTTTCTGGTTTTGACTAATGCAGGTAAGTACGCGCTTTTTATGAAGTAGGACGCGCGTGGAAATGGTTACCTGGTGGTAAATGAGCAGGTAATAAGTGGCGTTCGAAAGAACCGCCACAGTACAAATCCTGGAACGTGACCCACTGCTGGTACACCCCATCAAAGGTAGGCACGTCTATATGCCTCAACTTGATTGGTCGGGGTGCCGCTCTACCCGTGGAATCTGTTGCTGTCAGGCCCGTTGACCGCGTACCCAATTGTTCAAATTAAACTATTAGAATTAAAGGAACTAGGTCTTTTGGTAGGAACCAAAAATTTAACGGAGGGGGGAGTTAACACCCAAAACCCTAAATCTACAATGACTCAATCCACAATCTACATACTTCAGACAATGAAACATTACATCCAGTTCGATGACTCATTAGCATCTCTTATCCACAAAATATTTCCTACCAGCTCTTATCTAGATAACTCAAAACGTGTGTAAACGAAATGTTCTAAACTGTAAGAGAGTTACTCTAAGTCACGACCATAGGTTCGGACATTGTGATCATTAAGTCCTATTGTAAATTAGTCATTTAAGTGAAGGAAAAAATAAAGACACCGTCAATCAAGAAATAAACCTCTACTTGTCAAAGTAACAAAAAATGTTTTTTTCCTTTCCGTGGAGGCAATAAGAATAACTCACGCTAATGCACGCTAATCATTTTGATCGGAGTTTTACATCGAATTGATGTTCTTCTAAAATTATCTCGAGTTATTGAACTTATATTTCCTTTACCTTGTATTTAACGAATGCATATTGCATTTTCTCAAATATTCTCTTCTGGACTTTCGACAGATTAATCAATTTCATGGCGGCATGAAGCCACTTTGTCAAAATTGTTATTCCTAAAAGCCACACCATCAGCTTACCCAATAAAATTCCGGCGAAATCAAATATACTGAGAGTAATTTCATTAAGACCCTCTTGATTGAGTCCTGACACCAACAGCTGAATTCATATTATGAATAACAATACCGTCAATTAAAGTCTGCCTCAACGATTTTACTTCCAACACACAGTCATGCATACGGTTAATCAGGATCCTATCACATGTCAACAATTAAAATTAACTCCGACTCATAAAAACGATGGAGTCAAATAAAAACTACGATACGACGAAAAAGGATTATTGTGTTCAAAAATAATTTCTCCTACTGAATGCCATTTTGTGCCGCAATTATGTCTGCATGCTCTGCCATCTCCAATAAGGCAAAAGTTCACTTAATATCCAAAGGACGAAGTGGCTTTAGTAAACAGATTGGCAATCAGCAATAAAAACTTCACGGATTCTACTTTTCATTGTCAGGATCGAACGATAGAACGAAGGAGGATCAAAATGATTCCGGATATTCCATTCATTGCCGCCAATAATTGTCTTCTAAATGATTTTTCATTTATCCTCGCATTTCAAAATGTCTGTTTACAAAATCAGAACATATTGATTCGTATCTCATTGAACCATCTCTACCTTCCCTAGTAAATTATCCCTTATCAGGGCAAATGTCCATCTGTCGATTGATGATGCACTTCAATCGATTTCGATGCCGCTGAAGGGATAAAATGAGTGAAGCGGCTTCGAACACACGTTTAACTCACCGCACGCCACACCTTAATGAGTCAATTATACAGGCCCAAACCGAAACATCGAAAAAGGGATTAAGATAGGAATATAAATTTAATCGGGTGTCCGTGTGTAGATACGTCGAACGTGACTATCCTAGGGCCGTGGGAAAAGCATGGTGAAATTATTGATTTATTCGATAGTTCTGTGTTGTGTGAGGTCCTTATCGTGAAATCCTGCATATAGTGAAGGACTCCCACGCAAAAAAAAAAAAAACAACAACGCGAAAATGAAGAGAAAAAATAATTAGTTAATTATACACACAGGTATGTCATTTCAACAATATTCATTCCAGTAGTGCCACGTAATGCCACTGATTGCAGTTGTGGATTAAATTAACCAAAGTGTCGCAGGAGACCACTCCAAGCCCCTAATTGTTTCTTTTGTAATTTGCTATAGGTAAAAACTATTACGCAAATAAAACAATAAAATAAAAAAAGAGAGGAACAATACACTGACGAGATTTCGGGGAATATTCGTTGTGTGTAATGCCGCTAACCAAGAGTGACAATCCCTCTGACAGTGTGGATTGGTGAGGTATCCTTTCAATTGGGGGCTGTAAAAATTAATGCGTTCTTCGTGTGGTGAATCTGTTATTGAATGACTATTGATTTGTGGGCAATTAGTGGAGATTTGGCATAATACCAGAATTGCACAGAAACATGGGCGTGCCATTAATTTTGGAGGAAAATATTTTACACTGTAGCAGCGGTTTTGATGAATGCTTCGGTTTCACGTCACCACCAATGGAGGTCAATCGCAATCTGTGAAAATATTCGATGTTTGATTGAAGGTGTTGCCATTTGATGATTACCGGATGCTGTACCATGAGAGATAGACAAATTTTCGTAAAATATGTTAAACATATTATATGTTACATATTTTAGGGTACCCATAAAGAGGATGAGATTTATTACGTTCTTATTCGTTAAAATCCATATTACTAAACAAAATTAAAACATTTGTATTTATATTCATAGATTATTCGTAGTGTAAATGAATTGTTCATAATTTAATCACTACACTAACACAACGGTGTTTTATTGGCCCCTTTTTATGTTATTATTCTTTTTTTCTGATACGTTTTTGACTGTAGTCTTCTGTTAACATATGTCGTAGACGAAAAATATGGAAGATCTCTTTTATTTTTTGATTTGAAGTCCGCATTTATTTTAATTCAAAATCAAATTATAGATTTTTCTTCATGTAGGACTAAATTCTTGTCCTATTTTATAATAATGTTATGTTAACTTACTGACTCTTTGCAAGCACTCTAAATTATGCAATACTTGGTTTTTTGTTATACCTTTCGGCGTACAATGACTTTGAATTTTGTAATTTTATTTATCACGACAATCAATATACATATAAGACGGCTCCTTCTTTTACAATTTTTGTTAGCGCAATATACATATAAAGGGTGGTTAAATTTTAAGGGACGATGTTGAATCATTATGAAAAATTTAACAAGCCTCAGGACTTGCCAAGACCGACTCCCGGTTGTAGTGCCGATGATGATGATGATGATGATAATGATGATGATGATAATGATGATGATGATAATGATGATGATGATGTTGAATGTGAACCACACCTAAACGTCAAGTTTTTTTCTGCATTTCATTTGACATTTCTCAATTTCAGACTAACTCAATTTTAACTATGGAAAAATACATAATCGAGCAACGCGTTAAAGTTATTGAGGCATATCGTGCGCTCCGTGATTTTTTCGGTCAATTTATTCGTCCAAATGTGCGTACAATCGGAAAAATCATGCAAAAATTTGAGCAAACCGGGTCTGTAGGAAATGTGAAAACACCAGTGCATGCTCGTACAGCTCGTACTGCAGAAAATATTGCTGCTGTTCGCGATAGTGTGGCTGAAGAGCCGTCCACCTCAACTCGTCGTCGTGCCCAACAATTGCACCTCACACGCTCGTCGTTGATGAACATTATGCATAAAGACTTGCATTTACACACTTACAAGGTGCAATTGACTCAAGAACTAAAGCCTCTTGACCATTTGGTGGCAAGAAATGGCAACAGCGAATGATCAATTTTCGAAGAAAATCATCTTCAGTGATGAGGCACATTTTCACCTCAGTGGATTCGTCAATAAGCAGAATTGCCGCATTTGGGCGAATGATAATCCAAGAGTGATTGTCGAAAAACCAATGCACCCACAAAGAGTGACTGTTCGGTGCGGTTTATGGGCGGGCGCCATCATCGGGCCGTATTTTTTCCAAAATGAGGCCGGTCAGGCAGTTACTGTGAATGGTGTTCGCTATCGTGAGATGATAACGAACTTTTTATGGCCGGAATTGGAAGATATGGATGCGGACGATATGTGGTTTCAACAGGATGGTGCCACTTGCCACACAGCTAACGAAACAATGGCTCTTTTGCGCGACAAATTCAATGGCCGTGTTATCTCACGTAGTGGCGATGTCAATTGGCCGCCAAGATCATGTGATTTGACACCGTTGGACTTCTTTCTTTGGGGTTATTTCAAAGAAAAGGTGTACGTCGATAAGCCAGCAACAATTCAAGAGCTAAAGGATGAGATAATTCGGCACATTAACGGCATAGAACCTCAATTATGCCTCAACGTCATCGAAAATTTGGACCATCGGATGGAGGTGTACCGCTGAGGTCGCGGCGGCCATTTGGCCGATATTTTGTTCCATACATAATTGAACCATACCAATATTATCATAATATAAAGAAATGACAATAATTTCCTGAATAATTTGTGTTTTATTCAAAGTCAACATCGGCCCTTAAAATTTAACCACGCTTTAGGTTTTCTATTTTATTATTATAATTTTTCTTTTTCTCTCTCTCTTTCTTTCTCTCTGCCCCTCTATATATACGAGGGTTGCCTCTTATGTTTCGGGATTTGGTAACCCTAATGTTGCAATCCGGCAATTGACAGCTCTGTCGTAAAGCTGGACATTTTTGAGGTTATACGCACTCAGAACGTTTTGACATACGAGCGCTATTTGTGTTGTTTACAGTAACTTAAAAGATTCATCTCGGCCCAAAAATGGAATTAAATCGTCAACATTTTCGTGCGATTATTTTTTACAACTTTCGGCGTGGATTAACTCAGCAACAGTGAATGGATGAACTTAATTCAATTTTTGGCGATGAAGCTCCATCAAGGACCAGTGTTTATCGATGGTATGGTGAATTCAATCGTGGTCGTAGTTCACTCCAAGATGAATTTCGTGAAGATCGTCCAAAATCAGTTGTTGTTCCGAAAACCATTAATGCTGTGCGCGAGCTGATATTGGAAGATCGTCATGTGACCTATCGTGAGATTGAGACAACCTTAGGCGTTAGTGGGACCAGCATACATTCAATATTGCATAAACATTTGATTGTCAAAAAAATTGGTGCGCGTTGGATACCACACAATTTGTCAATCGCCCAAAAAAAGGCTCGTGTCAATTGGTCGAAAGAAATCCTCAAAAAATACGGCCGCGGTGCATCGAAACACGTCTATGACATCGTGACAGGTGATGAATCGTGGATTTACGCGTATGAGCCCGAAAGTAAACAGCAGTCGACTGTCTGGGTGTTTCAAGATGAGCCAAATCCAACAAAAGTTGTTCGCGTACGAAGCACTTCCAAGCAAATGGTCGCCTGTTTTTTCGGAAAAACTGGACATGTCGCAACCGTACCACTAGAACAACGCAGAACAGTCAATTCTGAGTGGTACACAACCATTTGTTTGCCAGTTGTCTTCCAAGAAATGAGGAAAACCAACCGCCGAAGACGGATCACTCTTCACCACGACAATGCGAGCTCACACACATCGGCTGCGACAACTGCATTTTTGAGCACCCAAAACATCAATTTGATGGCTCATCCGCCGTATAGTCCTGACTTGGCACCGAATGACTTCCTTTCATTCCCGTACGTAAAAAACAAACTGAGAGGTCAACGTTTTTCGACACCTGAAGAAGCGGTTGCTGCATTCAGAATGCATGTGTTGGAGATCCCTCAATCAGAGTGGCAAAAGTGCTTCGACAATTGGTTCAAACGCATGCAAAAGTGTATAGATCTTCATGGGGAATATTTTGAAAAACAATAAAGTGACTTTCGATGATCAATATTTGTTTTTGTTCTCTAATCCCGAAATATAAAAGGCAACCCTCGTATATATATATATATATATATATATATATATATATATATATATATATATATATATACATATATAATTTTTTGGAGACAATTATACATTTAAAACAAAACGATTGAAGATGTAAACCATAATCCAAAAATTAAAACCAAAATAACTAAATTAAATTAATTAAACAAAGCTATGTATGAAAGATGAGAAAGGGGGGAGCATTGCAACTAAAAGGCACACTATTATTAGGGACGTGTAGTCCTCTTGTGGGGGTCCTCTATATCACACGGAAGAACCAACCCACAATTCTTACCTAACTTCGACCGCTAACAGCGCGCCACCATAACCCAAATCTGCAATAGCACACACTGGCAAACATCCAAAGAACACACTTCCCATCTGCAACAGCACCCATTCCCAAATCTGCAATCGCATACACTCCCATACTTGCAAAAAATCCCTTTCCCAATTTATAATAAAATGCATTTTCAAAACTTACAACAGAATATAAATCATCTCCCTGATCTACATCAAACCGCATACATTTTTCCCACAAACCACTTCGGTTAGTTTCCTACTTAAACTATATTTCCCGCTCGCAACCAACCAGCATTAATTTCACCCGAAAATCATTCCGGCTCACGTCCTGCTTAAACCATTTCCCTCGCTTGTAACCAAGCAACATTTAGTTTTCCCGAAAACCATTTCGGCTCCCATCCTACCTAAATCATCTGAAACAATACCAATTCTCCTTACTGGCAAGTCACCAGCACGATACGTTGCATTTCCACGAAACAACCATCGCAACGACCACGACCCATACTCCCTTGTCTGACCGTCAACTCATGCCCATACTTGGTTACGCCTCCAAAACCGATTTCTCAGTACACATAGCAACCGAGGAATGTACCCCAGCCTCTACGGCAGGAATTCCCCGAAAAAAATTCTCTATGCACGCATAGCAACCCTTTTCAACTTCCTAGTAAGTGGCAGTGAGTTTTACTTAGCGATGACTCCACTGCACAACACCATGAATAGATCCTTGCCCATTTCCAGTCAGTCGAAGTTCATTAAACGCTGGGGACGGCCAGGCCGCGTCACCAGTCGAGTCACAACCACCGTCGAGCGCCCATCCCCCTTTTATTACCCCGAGTCGAGCTTCAGGAAGTCGATGTGAAACAGGCCGAAAGTAAAGTCGCGAGTCGGCGTGGCAATAATTTGCTTTGCCTTTTCAACTTAATGGTAACTTGAAAGATTCCCGTCGAAAATAATGAAAAGTGCTAGTGATGAAAGATTTCTCATAAAGTGTTAATAATTAACTAAACTGTTCATTGAAGATTTGTATTGACTCAAACTGAAGAAAGATTTCCACTAAAGTGTTAATAATTAACTAAACTGTTCATTGAAGATTTGTATTGACTCAAACTGAAGAAAGATTTCCACTAAAGTGTTAACGATTAACTAAACTGTTCATTGAAGATTTGTATTGACTCAAGCTGAAAAAAGATTTCCAATAAAACGTTAGTAATTAACTAAACTGTTCATCGAAGATTTTTATTGATTCAAATTGACGCCTTGTTTTATCGTCACCGTCTGTGATGCTATTTGGTGCACCTATTATGGAATTCGTCTCTCGTAGTAAAAGTGTATGAAAGTTCGGTGGGAAATTGGTGAACCCGTCCCCGTGCTGGCACATACCGATAAACGCCCACACTCTCTTCGCCACTAATCCACTACCAGTTGAGATGAGATCGGTCTCTCTTAGATTTACTCTTTCGCGTTTCACGATACTGGAACGTAAGCGATGTGGAATATTAGAGAAATCGCTATCAGTGAGAATTCGTTTACCTCTGGCACCGCGAAAAGCATGGTAAATAATAGTGATTCCATGTTTGTCTTGGATATGACCTTTTCTTGCAAGAAGGGAAACGCTTCTGGGGGAATGAACCCATTCTGGAGAGTACTCTTCAGATACATGTCATTGGGATATGTTGCAAACGCAACATAAGAATACCAGGGCATAACTCTAAATTGCCCTCGGCAAATGCATTTTCAAGGCGCAAGTCAAAAGGACGTGTGAAGCAACACGAGAAAGGTCGCATATGTTTTTCTTGGTCACTTCCCACTACTCATCACCATCAAGTTCAAGGAGAGAAAGAGCTTACGATCCCCATCCTAGCATGTCTTCCACAGCCTTTAACAGCATGTGGAGTCAGTTTTGGTCAAGGCCAAGAAAACATTTCCTGTGACAAGGAAGCTGTTTCATTGCAGCCAACTTAATAGCAGAATAAAAGTTATATTCTATTGGGCGTAATCAGGCCCATGATTTTATATGGATTCCCAGTGTGGTCCAATATAGGTCCAAATATGATGGAAAAGATTCGCGTGTTCGAAAAAAATGTTTTAGATCTTGTCTCAGATTATATCGGAAACCGGAATCGGGCTATAAAAAGCACTACTCAAATGAGACTTTATATGAACCCTACAAAAATAGGGTGGATAATTGTATGATCAAATTAATCAGAGGACATATTGCGAGAGCAATAAGCTCGTCCAATGACCTAATTTTGGGGGCTTATTATCCCAATACTCTGTACTTTGAGAGCGTAGATCGCAACGGCTTTGTTCCACCAGAGGCGCTCCTTGATTTGTAAATGAATGGGCTTGTGGCGGTTCCGCCAAACCCCACTATCTACTTACCCGAAAAATCCCCATAACTACAACACAGCCTTCATAAGTTTCTGCTAATACAATCGCATTAGCACCTGTAAATGCTTAACACAACAAATTTATCAAATGCATTTAGCTAAAAGCTCTTGGAAGAGAATTCTTACCTTTTCACTTATTCGAATTCAAAATTCCCTTTAAGAATTCTGTTCCAAACATCATAAATCCCAAGCCCAATTCGGCACCTTCGGTTGCCAGGCAAATCACAATTTTACATACGCATTTTCCCTAGTAGAATTTCTGAAAATGAAATAGTTTGGTTTACATATGATGTAACCATCATAACAGGGATCATAAACATGGCCTCACCATCTACATTGGCTGGCGACCTATACCCAAGCGACAAAGGCAAATATACGCATCTCGCGTCTTAAACCATAAATTAAATCCTACAGCATAGGCAAATGCAAATAGGTATGGTATACTTACCCTTGGCAGCGATGCAATAAACACCAATTCCCTGTAAATAAGCTATAACCAATTAGCACTGTGGGGTACAAGGCGCGGGTGCCGACGTACGGCACAGGGTTCGCTCCGGCCCCACTAGAGAGTCGTTTGCCGGCGCACTGTCCACAGACGCGAGAGAAAATGAAACACACTGAGTCGGCTGTAAGGGTCCTTTTATTCTATTTAGGGGGAACTTTAGAACGGACTTTATTCTCTGGTGGTCTCGGCGGTTATAGGGGACTCGATACGCGCGTGGTGGTAGTTGGAGGACGACTGACTGATGAAATCGAAAATTCATTGCGTTGTGGCAGTGGAGTTATAGCTAAAGTCAGCTCGCTGCCACTTACTAAGAATTTTGGAAGAGTTGCTATGTGTGCATAGGAATTTAGTTCCAGCGAATCCTTACCGTATAAGCTAAGTTGGATTCGTTGGTTGTGTATACCGGGAAATTGCAATTGCTTGGGTGCAAGCAAGGGATATCGTTTAGGTAGAATTTTAACCGAAGTCATTTTGGGGAAATGTATGCTGCTTGGTATATTTGGCATTGATGGTTAATGTTCCGTTGTGGATTTGAATATGCGTTAGTTACGGCATATGAATTTCGGGGAAATTAAGATTGCTTAGCCACAAAGAGAAAATATGAATTAAGTGGACAATTGACCGAAGCGATTTTGGGAACAATTATATGTGGGGTGATGTAATTGAGGGAAATGATTAATATTCCGTTGTAAATTGGAATATGCATTTATTTCAGCTTTGGAAATGGGTTCCTGGTAAATTGGGGAATGTATGTAATTGCGGATTGGGGACGGATGCTGCTGCATATTGGGATGGGTGCGCTTGCAGGTTTTGCATGGTTGCGAATATGTGTATTGCAGGTTTGGGATGGGGAGTTGGGTTGAGGTGACGCGCTGTTAGCGGTCAAGATTGGTTGGCGTTGTGGGTTGGTTCTCCATGTGGTATAGAGAAACCCCACAGCACCATTGCATGGCGCATCGCGGCTATCATTACAGCTGCATTGCATAGCTTAGACAATGAGCTACCCGATCTCTTTGCCTTCCCATATTTCTGGATCTGCTTCTCACGACTAGCGGCATGAACAAACAGAAACCTCCATTAGTACCCAAGGAGATTCGGCTTGTTTGCTTAGCCGAACTCACATCTCATAGATGCACATTATGCCCTTTCTTTGTTTCAGATCCGTTCTCATGGCTTTGTCCCATGAAAGAACCAATGTACACACATACATGTGTACCTTGATGATCTTCTCTATGAGAGCTGGTTGGTTACCTCCAAAGAGAGACTTTACGCCTCTCTTGGAATAGGAAATGCATCCTTAATTTAAGAGAGTCTGTGTCACTGGCCGAATTTCTTTTGACAGCGAATGATTATCGCTGAGTCCTTTACCACCACTAGACCGAGCCGTTCGTGTCACTTCCGCTCCCCGGGGCGCACGGGGACGCAAAAGTCAACTGCGTGTCGTAATTCAACCTTAAAAGCGGTCGGGTCGTCCGGCATCCACCGTACCGGCGCCGGTACGGTATGTACGCGAAAAATCGAGTGCGAGTCATCAGCGTGAACAAATAGTTAAAGTGCACGTTAAAATGTTACCATATATAATAAAAAGGTTATCAAGATCTTCGGGATCTATTGAACTCCGTAAAAACAAAATATCTTGATGTAGTACCAGTCAATAAATGTAACTTCAGTTTATGTTGTTTTTTTTTTTTTTGTTACAAACAATAGTTTTTCTCCTTAACTGGCTCCCCACAAAATGTAAAACAGAACCAAAAAAATTAATCGAATTGTAATGAACTAAATCGTGCGTTTAATTACCTCTTTATGCTCGGTCGTTTTGGAGTTTTTCTTGCTTGGTGGACAGTGTCGACGGATCAATTGCTGCGGCTGAACATTCAATTTATGTTGGAGGAAGAAGAGAATCAGCACCGTACGCCGGTGCACAACGCTTCTTCGCCACAGGCTTATACATAATGTATCCGGAATTTCGCTGATCTATCATGTAAGTAGATCATCCGTAGACGGGCGATTGTGCTACGGCCGGGAGATCACGCCCACCGAAGAAGTTCCCTGCGCTTCAGTAGGGCTATCACCCAAAGAGACTGGGACGATCATATTAAACAGCACCAACAGTTCTGGCGGTTGAATGGCAATTAGAGACCTGATTACCAATGTTAGTCAAAGTTGGAAGCCAGAAAGAAGCAAGTTGAAGAAGATAAACGAATTAAGTCTCGTTCTTACAACAACTTCGTGGCACCTAGTGTGTCATACGCTCACATGGCAGGCGACATAACATACAAGGAAACCTTTCACATCAATTACCTTGGTATTTGGCTTGATCAGTATCTTTACTTCGATAAGCATATAGCAGTTGCCCTTTCCGCATCTAAAAATACATATGCTATAACAAAAATCTCTTCCATAGCAGCCTTCTACACTCCAAAGTCAAAATAATATCACACTCGGCATTCATCTGACCAGTGTTGGTGTACAGCTGCCTGGTGTGGTATAGCATATCCCCATTCTACATGGAGAAGTTTCGGGTGTTCGACAGGCAGTGTTTGCGTTCTTGCCTTGAAATATACAGAATAAATTCCTGTATGACAAATCAGGATTAAACAGAATAGATAATTTCAATAACAGGATTATATGTGGTCACATCACAAGGGGAATGTGCAGTGAAAATAATCTTATTTCGGGAGCATTCTATCCCAATGATATGTATATGGAGAATACTTCCCCTTCTTGGACGGAAAAGGTCTTATCCAAGACAAGAATGGGTTTCCTATTATTTGCCAGCTTTCTGTGGTGCCAGGGATAAACGAATTCTTCATGAAAACGATATGTCTACTACACCAGATCATGTATGTTTCAGTATGGTGATAAGTGAAAGATATAAATCTAAAAGATACAGATTTTGTCCCAACTGGTGGTGGGCGTGTGACGAAGAAAGGACTTAACGTTCCCAAATATAATTCGATTTTTAAACTCAACTATATTCCACTGATGTGAATTGTTATGTTATCGCTATGGTATACGGTTCTGATGTGTTTTCTTATTCGATTTTCGTTCGGAGTTCTTCACTATTTTCTTGTGTATTGTGTGTGTATCTGTTAGAGACGCTACACTACTCCCACCTCAGTAACTTCGTTACGATCAGCTTCGTGTGTGAACGACGGAGCGAAGGAGAGAACGTCGGAGCAGGCGAGTGTGCCTGTTGCTCTATGCGGAAGTCATGATCGTGTGTGAAGTTCTGTTTACTACGGGAAAGTGTGTGCTGTGTGTACAGATCACGCCGGGGTCACCAATTATAGCGTTTGGGATTGATAGTGAAGAACGTGTGACTCAAGCTGACGCTATGAAATTGAACCAAAGCGCAACCCATCAGGCTACTGGCCGTGTTTAGAATTCGATTTTTAAACTCAAGTATATTCCACTGATGTCAATTGTTATGTTATCGCTATGGTATACGGCTCTGATGTATTTTCCTATTCGATTTTCGTTCGGTGTTCTTCACTATTTGCTTGTGTATTGTGTGTGTATCTGTTAGGGACGCTACACACTCATCCTTACATCATCAGTGAAACCTGATGCCCTTACCTTAACCGAGACCCAGGTCTATTCGTCAACTGATTTGACATATCTTCGTTGCTCAGGATACGACTTGCATTCGAGATTCTGTTTCAAGGGCGGAGTCTGCTTGCCAAAGGATGGATACGTTAGAACATAACATGGACATCGTGTGGTAGAAGGTCATGCTGACGAATTCTGTTAAATTTCTTTGTTGTCTTTATCGCTCTCCGAATGACGATCGGCAAGTGACATTTTTCGAACGTCTTTAACGTATCGTCGACTGGATACAGATCAACCACCCAGCTTCTGAAATTATCGTGTTTAGCGATTTTAATGGTTGGTACATTCTAACAGAACTGACGAGGCCAAGAGGCTGGCAGAAATGTTCGCTATTACTCATAATTTAACTCAACCCGTGGAGGAACCTACGCGAGTGCCGGATAACCGAGGTGACTATGCGAGCACCCTGGATCTATTTTTGACTACCGAGTCGAGCATTTATACCGTAGAGATGGCTGCGCCACGAGGAAGCTCAAATCACTGGTTAATATCTGACTCGCAACCACTTGCACTTCAACCGAATAACAGACCTACATGTATGGAGGTATGGGTCGGCCAACTGGGACGATTTGGGAGACTTCTTCCCATCCTTTCCGTGGTCGAAGGTGTGCTTTGGAGACTCCGATGTTAACGCATGCACAGAGTCGGTCACAGAGATTATTCTTCTCGGGATGGAGACCTACATTCCGCATTCCATTAACCGAAGTCCATCTGATAAACCTTGGTTTGATAAAAAATGCGAGCAGATTACAGCAGCAAAAAATAGAGCTTTTAACCAATGGTGGTCCAATCCCACCGAGGTGAACTGAACGAATTTTGCTAGAATCAGAAACGCGTGCAATCAGACGATTGATGCCACGAAGAAGGCTTACAACGACAAAGTGATTAGTAAACTCCTTGAGTGCCGGACTGGTTCGTGTCCCTTCTGGTCAATGGCAAGGACTGTCAGCACCAACTACACTTCCTCCTCTTTTCCTCCGTTAGTGACGAGCAGCGGAACGTTAGTCACAAATTTGAAGGATAGCGAATATTTTCCGCGAATTCAAACCTTGATGCCAGTCTTTTGGAACCACTAGTTATCGCGCCGGTGTGGTCTTCGATGCAGGATGCAGGATTCCGCCCACGTACTATCCAATGCATTCTACGTGTACTGGGCTGTAGGAAGGCAACAGGCTCGGACAGAATACCACCAATAGTCCTCAAGAGCTGTGCTAGAGAACTGTCACGGGTTCTTGGCAGACTTTTCCACTTATCTTATGAACGAAGGACCTTTCCTGTCTGCTGGAAAATCGTTCGAATGCAGCCAACTCCAAAAAGGGGAAAAAAGTGTCTCCCACGAAATTGAAATTACCGGCCGATGGCATTATTGTCTATGTTAGCTAAGGTGTTTTGGTGTGCAACGAACTTCTGAATGATCATCAATACGGATTCCATGGCAGGCGGTCCACAGGAGACCTTTTGACTCTAATAACCGATATATGGACTTCTGCGATTGAGCGATATGGCGAGTCAAGGGCAGTCGCATTGGATATCTCCAAGGCTTTTGACCGCGTCTGGCACGGGGCATTGTCCAAGGTTCTATTTTGGCTCCAACATTGTTTTTGCTTCACATAAATTATTTGTTGGAGTCAACGGATAACAAAGTGTTCAGTTTTGCAGACGACAGTACGTTTGTTTCCTCTTTTTCGAGTGATTGGTCGATTAATGCATTGACGTCGCATCAGCCGAGATGTAGCCCGATCGACTCTCTGATTAGGGGTTTGGATAAGTGGGGAGAGACCAATTTCGTCGACTTCAATCCAACCAAGACACAATTTAAAACATTCAAAAAGGAAAGTGGATCATCGGTTCCACAGCAGATGATGAATGGCCAGGCCCTCGAATCTAGGGAAAGAATGAAATTGATCGCCGCCACGGTTTGTGGGAATGTAATAAACACTGTCGAGCATCGCCAGGTCCTTCTCTGAAAAACGGAGTTATCTTTCTACAGCCGAGAAATATTTTACTCCGGCTCAACTTCTTCTCCTGTATTAATCCCAAATTAGACCCGCGCTCGAGCTCTCCTCCTAAGCATACCCTCAACCTGCTGGAGAGCATATAGAGACGACCGATCCGCCTGATCGGTGACACGGCGCTGACCTCGGGACTGTCGCCATCATATCAAACACATCGAGACTACAGACCCCATCACATCAAAGATAGGCGGTGACGCTTATCTGTTTTATAGATATTACACGTGTACTGTTCTTCGGAGATTCGTGGTATTGTTCCGCGTGTGGGGGTACGACGTAGATTTGCCGGCGTATGGCACTAGTTCACTACCACCCCACTAAAAAGTTCACTGGACGAGACACTGCAAACCGCTCACTGACATGGTGAAACCTTGCGTATACGGTATGGTGGCCGGTCATTGACACGGAGCGGAAACAGCGGAGAAATAAACACATCGGATTTGTTTGGTATAAACGGTCTTTATTGTATCGGGCTGGTTTTATTTTGATTAGTGTTACTAGGTTTCTACAAAGGCGTTGAACAGTGTTGTATGACTTAAAGCGATTTACAATAACCGAACAATTGCATATAAATTCGTGCCGCACTATAGGCTTTCGGTTACGACATTTTCCTTTAAATTCGGGTGGAGCAACTAGTTGATGGCCCCGATTAGTGCACTGTACGGTGTTGGTTCGTAGCACTAGATCTGTAACTGGAGCGACAACACAAGCGTCGGATTAACTAGTCGAACTATTCGGACACGACGTTAGAACCGACATTAGAAAACGATCTTAGGGCACGATAGACTCCGACAAGGCACCACTGGCCGGTACTGCAACTCTCGTACGCATTCGCTGGAGGGTGAAACTCGACTTTATTTGGCACGCATACCCGTGTGGTCGCGGCGGTTGTCAGGGGACTCTCAATGTGCGCGTGGCGGTTGCTGAATGACGACTGACTAATTACTGGCGAGGAAAAGTTCGTCGCGTCGTAGGCGTGGAATCATAGCTAAAATAAACTCACTGCAATTTACTAAGAACTTTGAAAAGAGTTGCTATTCCTGTATAGGGGATTTAGTTCCGGGGAATCATCGCCGCATAAGCTGAGTTGGATTCTTTGGTTGTGTGTACCGGGAAATTGGTTTCAGCGGCGTAGCCAAGTATGGTCAAGGGTCTTGATCGTTGCGATGGTCGTTTCGTGGAAAGGCGACGCATCATGCTGTTGGCTTGCCAGTCAGAGGAAATTGGTGTGGTTCTACATGGTGTAGGTGGAACGGGAACCGAAATGATTTTCGGGGGAACTGAATGTTGCTTGGTTACAAGCGAGGAGATAGTTTAAGCAAGAAGTGGGCCGGAATGTTTTTCAGGGGAAATTGGAATTGCTTGGTTGCAAGCAAGGGGTATAATTTAGATAGAGAATTAACCGAAGCAATTTTGGGAAAATGTATGCAGTTTGATTGTAGGGAATTGATGTGGTTTTACATTTCTTAGGTAGAATAGGAACCGAAATGGTTTTCGGGGGAAATTAAATGCGGTTGGTTGTAGATGCGGGAGATGATTTAGAATGTATTCTGGTGCGGGCTTTGGAGTGTGTTTTATTGCAGAGTTTGGAATGTATGCTATTGCGGATTGGGGGATGTATGCTATGCGGGTTTTAAATGGGGAGTTGGGTTAAGGTGACGCGCTGTTACCGGTCAAGGTTGGTTAGTATTGTGGGTTGGTTCTCCGTGTGACATAGAGAACCCTCACACGCGTAATTCGGTTTATATGCGCTCCACGAGACAATCCGACGGATTGCACCAATTTGCGTTCATCCCCCGATGGCACAAACATTCCTGCATCAGAACTCGTTTCGTTACAGCGGTGGAAAGCTGTGGAATTCCCTCTCCGTGCGTGTGTTTCCGCAGCGCCACAACCTGAAACACTTCAAGAAGAACTGCAATAGTTATTTCGTGGCATTTCGGGGCGCCGTTTCGTCGCTATAGGTTCGTCTCTCCCGAAAGAAGTATATTAAAAAAATAATAAATAAATAAATAAGTATTGTAAATGTAAGGCGCCCAACACGCAAAAAAAAAAGAAACTACCTGGGGAGCAAGGATTGTGGGGAACGAAGTCAATGTGCCGGCGTACGGCACGGTGTTCTACTTCGTCCCACCGTCACTAAAGGAAAGTTCCACTGCTGAACCTGATCCGTCAAAAAGAAACAAAAACCGCAACACACCGATCACCAGGAGTAAACAAAGGCACTGTTTGGGTCTATTGAATCGAATGTTCTTTTATTGATTTTACTTAAGGATTACACGGTTGGATGTCAATTTATTTAATTATTAAAAGAAAAGTTCGCTTGCAGTTAATTTAATTCCGAACACTTTATTCTTCACTACCGCTTTAAATGTGAGACGAGCTATCAAGTCAACCAGCACTTCACAAACGACCCGTTTATAAACGCATCTCCGCAGCCGGCGGAGAGTGGGAGTGACGCGTGACCGCGGCGGTCAGCGGATGGCAAAGGACTTACCGAGGATGGAACTCTGACATGAATTCCATCCTAGGTTATGGCTAAGAAACAAGGGAAGAGAGAGAAAAACTTTTCTCTTAAGGGTGCGGCCGCTGTAGGAAATGCGCTGTTTCAGTGCAATGGTGGGTGTGCATGGTTCTTTCATGGATGAGAACGAACCTAGAACAAAGAAAGGGCATAAAGTGCATTCATAGAATACGATTTCGGTAAAACAAATAAAACCGAAATCGACGGATGCTAATGGGATCTTTGTTGGAACATGTGCGTCGCGGCTAAACAAAGAGACGACGATACGATGTGGAAACGTGCTAATTGGTTTTAGCTAGGTTCCTGGGAAATAATGTTTATGGCATCGCTAGTAAGGGTAGGTATTGAATTATTTGCGTATCGCCAGAATGCCTGATGAAGGACAGCGGTCTTTTGTTTACTTATGTAATGTCTTTTGTAAATTATGTGTGAGTTAGGGAAATAGGCTTCAGCGTCGATTGCGCTAATTGACTGCAGCTGCTGGTATATTATTGCTGGGAGAAAAAGCTCGCCGGCTAATGTGTACATTAAGAGATTTATCATACACATGGCGAAGCTGAAAAATAGACAGCGCAATGTTTATGGCCCCTGGTGAAGGTTACATTATATGTAATTCAAATCCTTTTGCTTACAGGAATTCGTCTAGGGAGATTTACTTGACATCGAAGATGCCATTTGAGATTCCCGATAAGGTAACAAAGAAATCTTACAGGAATTGTATGCGAAGAGATGCATGAAAGGTAAGTTTTCTTTTCCAGGGACTTTTAGGTGATATAAATTTGATTGTTTTAATGCGTGGAGCATTTAAGATGCTAATGCGATTGCATTAGCGAAAGCTTATGCAGACTGGGTAGAAGTTATTGGGATTTTTTCAGGAAGGCGAACCGTGGGGTTTGGCGGAACCGCCACAGGATTACACCAAAATAAATAAATAAAATAAAAAGTATTGGAAAAAAGGGCATTTTGGCAAATAATAAAATAAGCTAAGTTGTGCATCGGCGCCGTACATTACAGCTCATAGTACTCGTATTAAGCTTTAATAAAAGATTTCGTCCCATATGCAGTATTATAACAATTTATACAAAAAAAAGTATCAATAACTTTACTGTTACTGGGACAAAAACAGATAAATTAATTTGAAGAGTGAAATTATATTTTGAACTGTTTGATAAATAAGACTGGACCGTAAAGGAAAAATATGCGTTTAAAATCAATCAAAATATAATCAGAGAATGTGAATTAAAATCAAAACTTTATAATTTAAACGGTACATGTATCTAGATTGTTCCTGAATAAAATGCTTTTTCTTAGTAGTAGTTGATGTCTACAACCGGGTCTTAGATACGTTAAGGGGCTCGTTAAAATTGTTCTGACTTATTTCGTTAATGAGGCAGCCCCCCCTTACTAATCGTTGCGATAGGATGGCCAAACGTAAATGGGGCAGTAGTGCCTGGCAAAGATTATCTATCTACCTAATGTTATTTCACTTTATCCTTCTCAGGTCATTACTACAAATTTTCTTATAAAATTTCTCGCTAGAAGGCATTTTCAGATCATATCCTGCATTTGCCCCCACTCCCACCTATACCAGGTCGTTGGTCCGCTTGCTGGGCTACTTTGTTAACAATGGGATATTTACTGTTTTCTTCTAAACACGCGCAGATTAATAGCAACATAATTCAGTTTGGAAACTGCCAGTCCTAAGGGCTAATTACAAAATTGACAAACAGCATCCCCTTCCAACCTTCGAGAGTATCACATTACACTCAATCTATGGCGTGCGTTTTTCATTTGTTATAGCTGAGCAAAGCAATTAATTATAAAACCATTAGCAATAGGCCAGTGGATCTGTATTATGGTTCAATGCAAAATAAAACCCCAAGACCCGTTTAAAAATAATCAAGAAGTAATTTGAGAAATAATTTCCCATCCTCCTTGTTCATTCTACGAAATTTATTTTCACAACTGGATAATCTTCGTATAATCCTTAAACCTCCAGTGGGACATAATGAGAACAAATGTTGGCTCCTTGGATGAAGTGAAGTCGCTACCCAGTCGGATAATACAATTGAGTGCGAATGGAGAATATTCGACACTAGTGGGCACTAAATAGACGATGAAATGTCATTTTATGGCTATCGACAAAAGTTAAGAGCTTTTATCATTTTGCCCTTTATTCTAGACCGTCCTCCTACACCAGACACCAAACCAAAAGTTATTCGGCATATTAACGTTTAAATGTGTCTCCAAAAGATTTTTTCATTCTTACGAACGCACATGAGATGAAGCCAAAATACAAAAGCCATTTGGCAACAGGAATGGGGTTAACTCCTGCGCCCCATTCGTAATCGTAGGCAATTTCTAGATAAAGAGGAAGTTGTGACCGTTAACCCAAAGGCTCTTATCCCATTATGAAAGCCATAACGTGTCGTAAATTTAATCATAATGTGAGTTCGTTTCTGGTCATCCAATCACTTATGCTCGGTCTGGAGCTATTGGACCAAAAGTCAATGAATCCAGTATCTAAGTCTAACCGTCTATTACCGGTCGTCCTTGTCCGAACTTTCCACATCACTAATATTGCACCGATTAGCCGACCGTCCTGCGAAGGGTCTTATTATTTATTGGGGTTCTCCCGAAAAACGCATTTACCACCCTGTTAGATGGGTTAGGCCGTCACAATAAAATTAAAATGGGGAAAATGAAACGAAAGGGGAAAAAACTCGTAGAGTGCTAGATTCTCAGGTTCATATATTTAATTTGGAACTGACATCCGGAAAAAACGTCGAACTCTTGGGGTGTGAATCGTAAGTCATTCTAAAATTACCAGTCGTGTCGAGGAAGCTTTTTGGGGTGACTCAATTAAAGTTAATAATAGTTGGTTATACCCATCGGGATGAAGAGGTTTGCAACTCCTATAATTTAATTCATCGAACTTACTAATTGTACTGGGTAGTACCATTACGAAGGTAATAAGGCTAATTGTAAACTCGTTTTACTCGTTACGAATTTTTATTAACCTTAAATACAATTACTGGCTAACAAACTGTTTTTTTTTGTTTTTTTTAACCTTGTATCTAACTTAAATACTAAACTAATTTTTTTTTTTTTTTTTTTTTTTTTTTTTTTTTAACCTCAACTCTATCCTAAACCTAATATCAAGACTTCGAAATGCCAAATCTATGTAAGATTTCCGTAGTTTGTTGGGCTTTATTATTATTATTATTATTACTTCCCTTTTTTGCCAGTTTTATAAGGAAACAGGTTTTTAATTGCCACTCAGCCACCAAAATCTCTGGTGTTGCTTATTCGTGTCTTTTCGGTCTTTCTGTGCTACTGCCCTACTGAACTGCAGGCGCTCTTCATCTGTGTGCGCAACTTCTCGATTATAACATATTCGTTTATCTGTACCCGACCGACGCACGTGATAAATCAACGGTATAGCGGATTCATTTTGTATAAGGCCGTTCATGTCAAGACTAAGGAATGCTTCTGGTGGAATAAAGCCATTGCGACGTACTCCCTCATAATACATATTGTTTGGGTAATATGCACCAACAATTAAATCGTTCGGGGAGCTCATTGATCTCGCAAGATGCCCTCGGATCAGCTTGATCATAAAGTTATCCACTCTGTTTATATTGGCCCCATTGTACAACGCTTCATTGGGATAGTACTTTTTGTGATCGGATTCAGGAGTCCGATGTAAGTTAAGACACGTCTTGAGGCATTGTCTCTCAAAAATCCGAATCTTTTCCATTAAGCTAGGTCCCACATTAAACCACACTGGACATCCATATATGATCATCGGTCTGATGAGAGTCATGTAGCATATAACTTTAACTCTGCTGTCAAGTTGACTACTATGAAACAATCTTTTTGTCATAGCATAAGCTTTCTTTGCCCTGGCCAGCGCAGCCTCCACATGTTTGTTAAAATATAGATACTGATCCAGCCAGATGCCTAAGTATTTGACTACATTTTTGGTTTCCAGTGTTTGTTGGTGTGGTCCCATAATAGCTAGCTTTCGCCAGTATTTCCTGGTGTCCCTGGTAGCTTCAGCCAGTGGTGTTCTAAAGAGGATGGTTTCACACTTCTGGATATTGATTTTGAGTTTCCAGTTGTCGCAGTATCGCTGAACATCATTGAAATCCCCTCCTTGTAATAATCCGTTAATGATTTCAATTTTTGGAGCTGTTCTATATATTATCAGATCGTCTGTATACGCAATAGCCTGATGAAGAGACCTTATTAGGTCGCTAGTGTGAATATTAAAAAGGATCGGAGATAACACCGCTCCCTGTTGCAGACCGTTTTCTATATTGTAGGTAATGTTGGAGGTCACATTGCCACTTTTGACGACGAATTTCCTTTCATTCAACATGTCGTATAGTATATACAGTAGTGGTTTATGAATGCCCAGTCTCATTAGCTTGTAGTATAACCCTTCTAGCCAAACGGTGTCGAAGGCCCTCTCCAAGTCAATCAAACAGGCACCTGTGCACTGTTTCAGATTTTTATTCCACTGAATGTCTGAAACCAGTTTAGCTGCGGCATGTGTGGTTTCATGACCAGCTTTAAAACCAAACTGGTTATTTTGAATAATATTATTGTCCTCAACCCATTTAAGTAGAGCCTTGTTTAGAACCTTTTCGAATACTTTACTGATCCTCGGTAACAAACTGATCGATCGCAGATTTTTTGGGTTTGTTCTGTCTTTCCCTCTTTTTGGTAACGGTTGGATGATGGCCGTTTTCCAACGTACTGGATAGTGTGCGTTGTTCAGAGCGTTGTTAAACAAGACTGCATATATGTCAATCGCGATTGGAGGAAGATGTTTGAGTACTATAGGGTACTCCATCGGTTCCAACTGATTTTTTGTTTCTTAATGATGCAAAGACGCCATGGATCTCTTCACTAGTGATCAAAAGGCTGTTGGCGCTTTCGACGGTGATCTCAGCGTTTGCCGTATTTTCATTATTGAATTCGATAAAACCTTGGTTTTCTGCTCGCCACTGTGAAATGTCATTTCGAAGATGACGATAATTCAGTAAAACTCTATTTTCCAAGTCATGGTTGCGGCGAATTACTTAATTTGTCTTGTACAGTTCTTGAAAGACGGCCCCTACAACATTCACTTTTTCCAAGGGATCTTCAAACACAAAAACTTCGTCATTTAGGATGGCGTTGTTTGTGTCTATGCCTATACTTGTCAGCATTCGTTGGTTTTCGTCAGTTCGTGGTATTTGAAGACACTGAATCTCGTTTTCATTACTCCGTCTAAATATTTTATTAATTTGCGGAAACATACTAGGGTTGTTGGATTTTACCGCCCAAACTTTGTTGTTCCAATACAAATTTGCTGATAGCCTATAATTGGATTTTATCAGCTGTTGGAGGTTTTTTAATCTGGACTTCAGTGATATTATCTCCTGGTCGTTGCGACAGAAGTTTACTTTTTTTTCTGTGCAGTGCGTTGATTGTGGCGTTTCGGTACATGTTCATGTTGTCCGTAGGTGTGGTTTTTGGTATTGTTTTGTCCATAGTTTGTTTTATGGTTTCGTCCATTTTTTGTATGTATTTGTCGATATCATCGTTGGATATGTTTCTGTTGGTAGGAGGGTTAATATCTTTTAAACGAATTTCTCTTGTTAAGGTTCTCGTGAAACGCGTCCATCGCATACCCCCATAGTTATAGGGTTGCGGTATCATACATTCACCGAGTTCCACAACTTCGCTTGGTGTTTTTATCACGATTGATAATGCACAATGGTCGCTGTCATACTCAATTGTGCATAGGCAGTTTATATTTTGTCTGTTAGTATGTGTATGTTTAAGTCGTGTGTCAATACGCATAATATCGAGGAACGATCCCCCTCTGGGGAAAGAAGGATATTCTGTAGCTAGCAGGTCAGCCTTATATACAATGTGATGTTGATCTAGCTAACCAGCTAGTTGATTTCCTCTCGTGTTGGATATGCTATTTCCCCAATTTGGGTGTTTAGCATTCAAATCGCCACCTACGATGTAATAGTTCCCTTCCGAATAAAGTTGTAAGCATTGGAAAAGAGTCTCTAGCTCCACTATAAATAGATTTTGTTGATGTGCTTCTGGTGCGTAGACGTCCCCCTACCCTGTCGGAGGGGTGTGCGGATAATGCACGCTTCAAGCACCTGAAATCTGCGCATCTCACCACTATATATTACCTTATGTTGAAGTTCTTTTTTAACAAAAATCGCCACCCCTCCTCCTTGCGTGGAGTTGGGTCGGTCTCTTCGTATAATGTCGTAGTTTGTGTGACATAGTTTATGCCTCTGATTCAGCTTAGTTTCGCTAGCCAGAAGCACGTCAGGATTTTCGTCTTGCAACAGTTTAAAGAGAGCGGCTCTTTTCTCGATTCTGATAAGTGAATTTACATTCACGACTAGAGCCTTAATTGTGCTTTCTGTTGGGAGGTTTATATTGACGGCTGGCTAGACAATTGCGAATAGACCCAGTCTAGTCTAGTATCCTGGTCCTTTATTTGTTTTTGCATTTGTGTCATCTGCGTCTGAATAGCGAGCAAGGTTGTGAACACATCTGCTAGTGTTATTGTTTCTGGAGGCCCAGTATGTTGCGGCGGTACCCGAGTGGTGGGTTGTGGCGTGTTTCTCCTACCAGCTGTTACCTGAGCATACGAGAACTGGGGTGTTACATTTAGTGCTGGTCGGGCTTGAACTATCGGGCGTTCTATTTTTCGTTGCTGTGAAAACTTTTTTTCCTGTAGTTCCCGGAATTTAGGACAGCCTCGATAATTAGCGGGGTGTCCCTTACTCTTACAAACTGCACACTTTAGAAGAGATCTGTCGTCTACCCTTTCTTTACCTAACGTGCATTGTTCTGCGCTGTGGTCCTGTCCGCATCTTACGCATCGATACTGCATTTCGCAGTTTGCTGCTGAGTGCCCGAACCTTTGGCAGCGAAGACATTGGATTATATCTCTGCCTTTTTTCAATTTGTCCCATGTGACAATTTGATGGTTCAGGATAGTGATTTTCCTAAGTCCACCAATTTTGCTACCGAGGCCCAGCTGCACCAGGAAGAATGGTAATTTACGATTCTCCCGTCTAGCCCTAGCTGTATTGAAAGGTTTTACCGCGATAAACTCAATATCATTACAGTTAAGCTCTCGTAGCGTTTGTAATAGAACTTCTGGTTCAGTTTCAGGGTCAACGCCTTTTAGTAGAACCGTTATATTCTTTATTTCTTTCGCGGTGTACGTGTAAACTTCCGCGGTGGCCCTTTTTAGCACATTTTTCATTTTTTCGAAATCCTCAACCGAATTTGTCTATATGGCAAACCTGTTCCCTACCAGTCTTTTAATTGAAAAATCTTCCCCAATAGAAAGCTTACATAGACTTACCAGTTCGTTACAGTCCATATCTGTAATGTTGATGGGTGACATCTTCGCTTTCCTTTTTGCTGCCTGTTGCTCTTGTTGTGGTTGTTGTTGTGTAATCTCTTGCGGTGGACATCCTTTTTGTTGGCTTGGCTTCTGTTGTGCACATTGTTGCTGATTTTTCTGCTGCTGTTGTTTCACTATTAGCTCCTCCTTTTCAGCAAATTCCTTTTTCCTGCGGCGCTTCTCTGCTAATTGCGCCCTTGCTCGGGCTAGCCTTGTTTCAAGATCGCTGATTTCCTCTTCTTCGTCCTGAGTCTCGGTACTCGCTAAACATGCAAACATGTTATTGGTGACATGGCCGTCATTATATGGAACCGGGAGGAACGCATTGTCCTCTTCTATTTTTTGCGCCTTTTCGAGTAAGTCTGCTATTGCCTCGTTTGGCTTGTTAATTTTTGATGTCGCTCGTGTTAGTGGAGAGCTCGCCGGGCGTTTTATTAACGCGGACTTCGGTTTCAATTTTTTAATTTTTTGTTTTTTGTCTGCCATTCTGCATGCTGAGGGTCGATACACCGAGCTAGTTGCATCCAAGATAGCAGGCCAGTCTTTGTTTTAAACCAGTTATTAGGTTGGCTTCACTTTGTAATTTCTGTATATTTTAGTTCCTTTTGTTTCTTTTTTATTTTTATTTGTTATTTCTGTTTTGTTTTCCTTTTTTTTTTTTGCTAAACATGTGCTCACATACACTCTCACAGTTGGTTGGTTAGTATTAATCTGTGTTTGTTTTGACTGTCAAACCCGTGGCTTCGTTCTCTTTTATTTCATTATATTTATATATAATCACTTTGTTTTTACTGTTTTTATCAAGAGAATTTATTTATTTAATTGG
The DNA here is from genome assembly GCA_963931805.1 of Microdon myrmicae. Lineage (NCBI taxonomy): Eukaryota > Metazoa > Arthropoda > Insecta > Diptera > Syrphidae > Microdon > Microdon myrmicae. Next base: position 51,562,000 of record OZ007497.1, on the reverse strand, counting down.
TCTTTGTATGTTCACTGTCGGTGTCACTTTTCACACGGCCTAACAAACTGTTAAAATCTCCTTGTTTATCGGATTAGCAGCGTTTGACTGCATGACTTGTACTCGCCTCAACTACCCAACTGCCGCTGCTTATATTCGCTTTTTTGTCCCGTTTGCCTCGTTCGCATGTTGTCACAGGAACAAAGAGAGCCATAGTATAAAATGTGCGATGCTCAGTCCGCCAGTCGGCCGTCGTGTGCTGCTCCCTCTCCAACACTAATAAATTTATTATTTATTTTTGAAAATGTGCACACTTATAAATCGATTGCAGGAAACTGTGGTTCTACAATATTTGTACACTTTACCACGCTATTTCACAAAATCTCAAAAGAACAGATTGCTTTTCATTGTAAAAAATACCGTTCAAGCTCGGCAATGGCTTAAAAATTATTTTCTGGACTCTGCTCCCCCAAACCAATCATATGTCGGTGGTATCCTGATTTAAAACGTGGTCCTACGGACACTAATGATGCTGAATGTTCTGGTCGTCCAAATGAAGCAGTAACTCAAGAAAACATTAAGCTAGTTCTAAAAATCGTGATGGAAGATCGAAAAGTGGAAGTGCGCGAGATAGCTGAGATCATGAAGATATCAACTGGTAATACTTTTACTAATTTGCATCGAAATTTGACAATGAAAAAGATTTTTTTCAAATGGATGCCGCGTTTGCTCACAATGGAATAAAACCACAACAATGCATCTATGATTGAGAGTGCTGTTTGGTATTGTTTATCTAGAATAAAAGGGATTTTTTCTCGGTATGTGACAATGGATGAAGGGAAGATTCACCACTTCACTCTAGAATCAAATCAGCAGACCGCTGAGTGGAGAGCAGCCAGAAAAAGTCGTACGGTGTCTGAAGATACAGCAGTCTGCTGGAAAGGTTATGGCCTCCGTATTTTGGGATGGAGAAGGCTAATATTCATCAACAACTTTGAAAAGGGAAACACTACCAATAGCGAATCTTACATGCCATTATTGGTGTTTGGCGGATGTTTTCATCTATGTCGAAAGTTGACGCAGTGTTCCGCCGACCATCATCATCATCGGCACTACAACAGCCTTATTTAGCAAGTCCTGAGGCTTGTTAAATTTTCCATGATAATTTGTTATTCCGGGCAAGGTCATTAGTCTTGCGCCAGAGGGTCCCCGACGGCGAATCGAACCCCGGTGTCCCGCGAATGATGTGCTGCACAAATGAGACACAAAGATATTTGTTCTTAACCTGTGGTTTATATTTTATTGTTATTAAATTTAGTTTACACTGGTTGATAATCGTTTAGGACACAATTTTAAATTTTTTATTAATACATTGATGTGCGTACCTTTGGCTTTTCTTATATTTTGCCTTCGGTATTGTGTGCGACGTGAACTACGCGATTGCGAGCAAAGTGTCTTGTGGCGGTTCCGACAAACTCCACGGTTCACTTACCTAAAAAACCCCCATAACTCCCATCCAATCATATAATTTCGCTAATGCAATCGCATTAGCACTTTAAATGCTTTACGGATCTAGGATTATCTAAGGTATAATCTAGAAAACTTCAGTAAAAGAATTCTTACCATTTCTTGCATTTCTTCGCATACAATTCCTGTAAGAGTTCTTTCTTACCTTATCATAAATTCCCTGTAATAAAATTCATGGGTTCGCATATCATACGACCGCAAGTCACAGAATCTTACCCTTGAGTTGGCTAATCCCAGCCTCAATACGTGTACATAAAAACAATCTATGCACACATCGGCTGTCGACCCTTGTAGCCAGCGATAAATAGTCCAACACCAGCTGCATGTAATTAGCGCAATAGACGCTGAAGCCAATTTCCCCAACTCGCACCAAGTGCAAACAAACAACGCTGCTCCTCCATAGGCATCCTGGCGATACCATAAACAATCCATATCGTTTGTGGTATCCTAAACGCAGTTTTCATTTAAAGAGTGGCTGCTATTTATCCAGCTGACCCTCATTATCGAACGATGCGTGGGTAGCTTTTCCCTTTGTATTGTAATTGCCCTGAATCCATCCCTCATGACCTCGATGCATAATCAAATACAAACACATTAGCATCCCACGAAATTCGATTTGTTTGTTTCAACGAACACACATCTCCTGGATGCACATTATGCCCCTTCTTGGTGTTTCAGATTCGTTGTTATGGTGTGTTCCATGAAAGAACCCATGTACACACATACATGTGTACTACCGAAGATCTTCACCCCAAACGATTGAATATCGTGGAGTCAAATTCCACCCGCTGACCACAATGGTCACTCCGCTCCCGCTTTCCGTAGCGCTGCAGACACGCGAATATAATATAACCGGAGTCGAGAGTGTTCGAGTTTTAGCTGCATAAAGGTATAGACGTGCGGAGCCGATCGTGTACTGTCGAGTGTTACAACCACATAAGAAGCAACATCTTTAAATCGCGTTGTCGTTCAACAACAGGGTAACTAAGATTAAGTTCAACTAAAATAAGTTAAAACAACAAATCAGAACGTTTACTATCAAAGCAGTACGTTTACTTTTCCTCCAGTGTTTATTTACGCTCTTCTCTGGTGGACAGTGTTTTTCCTTACTCCCGGTTGTGGACAAACGTGGCGGCGTTTCCTTCCTTTGCTTCGGCGGAATTGTTTAGTGCTCGTCGGTTCAACAATTTATGATGAAGGAGGAAGTGAACGAGATGTCCGTGTTAGGCACAATACTTCCTGTCCACATTCCAACTCACGGGAAATTTTTAACGTACTTCATTTCGCTTATTGTTTAGCATAAACTCTGTAAAAAAAATGTTTTTGTTGATATCATACTTAATTAATTCACCGACACTTTAAAGTCGGACACTCGCGACCTTCGGTGGTTGATTTACTTTTTCGTGTTCTATCTCGACTTTGGTACGTTACCCTTGTTAGTTTTATTTCGCTGTGCGGACCGACCTCCTCGTTGAGTTCTCTGTGTTCGGCTGTGATGCTCGGAATAGACTGAGGTAGCTTCTCTGGGGATGATTCAATTCACCCCACAGTTTTCCTTTCCCTTTCGCTGGTGGTAACTTTCTCTCGATCGAGAATTTCTCCACCAGTGCAGATCGTGATCGCACATACAGAAGCGGAGGTTATTGTCTGCATGCTGTGGATCACTCTTTGATCAGAATTTCACACCTCTAATCGCCTGCTTACGATCATGTATAATGTAATTATCGTTGTTTACCTAGCCCAAAGGAACAGCATTTCGCTGTTGCATCGCAGTGGCCTTTGTTTAGGAGACGTACATTGCGGCAGGAGCAAAGGTTTTGTCGGCGGATTGTCTTTCCGACAATTCGCTTATCGCCGGAGATGTGATGTCTGTCAGCATCTGGCGGAGCTGTGCCCACCGTTTGTGTATATCCAGTTGATGGATTGGTACACAATTTCTATGCTGGGTCATGTCCCTCGATTGCCGTGCAGGCGTAGGACAATTGGTCGGACTTGTGACCCACGTATCTGTGGATACGTGGGGTTGTTGACTCCCAGATATATGTTACCTTTCATTTCAGATGGAAAGGAGGACTTTTGAGGACACGTATCTTTGGGCACGTGTAATTTGGATATAGGTGAGTATGTGCCTTGGTGAAACGACCATATCTCAACCTATCGATTGTGTGGTTCGTAGAACCGCCGCTGGTGCATTTAAAGGGCAAACTAGTTGAAAAATGGCTACAAATGAAGATTGGTGGTCTTTCACCAAAACAATGCACCGTGTCACAAAACGATAGTCAAGCTACGCGAGTTGAGTTTCGAATTACTGTCCCATTCACCGTTTTCTCCCGATCTGGCCTTCAGTGATTACTGGCTCTTGGCAGACCACAAAAAATGCTCCAAGAGATTTTGAAGCTAAAGATAAATCATTCTACACGCATGCTATAGAAAAGTTAGAAAAGCGTTGGAATGATTGTATCACTGTTGAAAGCGATTTTTATTGTTGACGGATAAAGAAGAATTTTACAAACAAAAAACAAAATGTTTTAGTAGTTAGTCTCGGGATTTATTGAACGACCTGTTACTTCATAAAACGCCATTACATGTACAAAACGAGATACTTTTTTTTAGTTTTAATAAATGACTGTGTGGATTCCACGGCGTTCTCCTAACCAGGGTCATTTTGGAGAGTCCGGGAGTTTTCTGTGATCGGGAAGTTCAAGACACAGTCTTATTAGAAAGAAGATAAGGGATACTTACAGTCGTGCCGCCAGTCAGGAAATATTTGACGGAGTTACAAACAGGCCAGGTAAATTTATGTTTCCCTTTTTAACATTAATATGTCCTTATTTACTGATTTTTAGGTTCAAGAAGTAATTCTTATGATTTATTATTAACATATAAATACTTTATAGCACATTTTATTAGTTAAAATTAAACAATTAATTTTAAACTGCTAACCGCCATGGCGTTGAGAATATACTCTATAATCGTTACAGCTCTCTTTTTAATTTGTAAGAGGTTGATCTCTTGCGTGAAACTAGAGTGAGGAGGAAACCGTTCAATCAGCCGCCCGAGAGAATAGCATGATTTTGAAAAACGGGATTATGTCGACCTCGGTTGTTACTGTTTAGGTTGGACCACATGCTACGCGGGTAAAGGTTACAGTCGCCGCAAAAATAACGTCAACCGATTTTTTTATTTTTGATTTTGTTTCTTTTTTTGTAATTTCTTTCTTTTCCGTATAGTTGTGTTTGTATATTTTTATATTGTTTTCTATTGCTCTTGACTTATTTATTATACCCACAGATCAAATATGTGCCTTATGTCTCGGTGTTACCTTATAACAAACATACCCATCCACTAAGGTACATATTATTCTTAGAGGAGGAATAATACTTTATAAGTATACCTTTTCAAAAAAAAAAAAAAAATTATATATATATATATATATATATATATATATATATATATATATATATATATATATATATATATATATATATATATTGTTACTATTCAGTTGGTTTGTTCCTTTTTAATGTTTTTTTTTTACATTTTTTTACTTTTTTGTAGTATTAACTTCGTGATGCATGTGACAAGTATTTAATTTTTTTTTTAAATTATTTTTACATTTTTTAATTCATTTTTTGTTGTTGTTTTAAATGTACAATGTTTCTCATACATAAATAATTAATAATTTTTTTTTACATTTTTTTACTTGTTTGTAGTATTAAATTCCTGATGAATGTGACAAGTATTTTATTTTTTTTCGAATTTTTTTTAAATTTTTTTAGCTCAATTTTGTTGTTGTTTTAAATGTATAATGTGTGTGAAAATTGATTTGGTTGATGTTCCTTTTACAACTTTTTGAAACATTTTTTTTGTAGTGAAGTACGTGCCACAATTAAGGAAGTATCCTTGAAAATCACATAACAATCATCAATTGTCGGTATTGTTCACTTTTTTTTCTTTCGTTCAATTACAACAGCAGCCTGCTTTATTTCAAGCAATCAACTAATCCTAAGTACCCTATCGTGACGGACATTGTTATACATCGGTAATCCGTCATACACTGAGCTGACTTCATTCAACAAAACATCGAATTTTTATTAATTTAAAGCCTGCGATGATATAGCATTCATTATTTTTCTGACCACCACGATCAAAATTTCAGGGGAGGCAAAACCACACAAGGCTTATTGTTAATGATGCAGTGGAATTCAAGAACTGACTCTCCTATATGGGTTTGAATTGCGGTGATAGACCACTTTTTTGCCCAAAATACCTGGAGCAGTATCAGCCGGTATTGAAAGAATTTTACTTCAACCAATTTCTTCTTTAACAAGTGAACTTTTAATATATGTGTAAACATATGTTACCTTAATAGTTGTTGGCAACGATGGTGACACAACTAATTCTTCTTTGATCTTATTAGTTAAACAATATTAATCAAAAACCGCTAAACGAGTAGACTTTCGTCCAGATACAGCGCAATAAAATGAGAGGGCTTGATGTCACTTTTTTGTTGTTCGTTTGAATTTTCTGCCAGTTCTAGAGCTTCAGTAGAAAGTCATTAATAAATAATGCCACATTGTTAATGCGTTCAAGAAAACTCGACAGATCCACGGCAAAAGAGACCAGAAAGAAAATTTGAAATAGATTGTTAAATGTTGTGTAAATGTTGAAATTATTTTATTCATTTATTTATATAATTAGTTACTTCAATAGAACCTGTTAAGAATTTTCAGTTCTTCTTACGAGTTTTCTTTGGAGTGCATTTAATAACAGTCGGGAATGAACGAACAAAAGATTAGACATCGTATGCCACAACATGTTCCACACGTTACACATGTCCTTCAAAATTTTCCACGTGGCCCACATCTCACAATCTTGTCCGATATATGTCACATGGATGTCCAAAATATCCCCCAAAGACGCTGCAAGGTGTCCCAAAGATATTCCGAAGGCGTCCAAGGATGTTCCAATGGTGTCCTAAAGATGTCCCAAAAAGGCCCCAAAACTGTCCCAAATAAAATAGGTTTTCGTTCCCTTTTCTTTTTAACCTATTATTTTCACAATTTCCCCCCCTTTTACTTTTTCTCTCCGTTGTGCTTCGTTTCCCTTTTCACTCTTTCTATTCGTTTTTTTATTTTTGTTTTTCTTCTTATTTTAACCTCTACTATGTAGCTGCATAATTGACCTGTACTGTTAAGCTGGGAGGTTGTGAAATCCTATCTGTACTGCTTCGTAAACTTAATCCCATGTGTTGGTTTATGCGGTAAATGCTTCCAAATTCTCTTCCACGGGCCTTATGAAACAAGCCCCTTCCTGCGTTAACTTGGGTAACTTCACTTTAACGAATACTCGTGTAATTCACGTAATACAATCTAACAATATCTCCCAGTAGCTGCTTGCGATAAAATAAAATTAAATGGGGGACTCGCACAAATCTAAACTATGTCACCAAAAAGTCATTCCGCTAAAAAGTCAAAGGCATCTATATATAGTCGCTGCTTACGCTCCTGAATCTGTTCAAGGTACGCAATTTATCAGTGAAATCGATACGCTTTTCCGAAGTCTCAAGTTGGATTTGGAAAACAATTACTTTTTAATGGCAGGTGATTTTAACGCCAAGCACAGTGCCTGGGGCAATCTGACCTCGAACACCAGAGGCAATGCCTTGTTTGATTGGTGGCAAACAAATGCGATCGAGCATAAACTAGAATTGTACGCTACAAGTACACCGTCTTATCCCAGAGGTAACTCCTTCTTGAATTTACTTATGACAGATGATCGAATTCAGTTACCAGAGACCGAGGTAACCACTCGAAATTGTCTTCGCACAATTGAGTACGATAGCGATCATTACGGACTTGGAGCCGTAATACACGTGCCAAACGAGTACCATCTACTTGAGCAGTACGACCAGGTACACTCTTTCGATTTCCGAAAAGCACATTGGTCGCGTTTCGATCGCATAGTAAAAAGAGAAATACGCAACATTGGCATAGACCCACCGACTAATAGAAACCTTCGTAATGATGAAATCGATCATTACCTCCTAACTATGAACGATATTGTTACTAACACAATGAATCGTTCCATCCCCAAAGTAGCTCATATGGATGGCTATACCCACCGATACAGAAATGCAACTATCGATGCTTTGCATAGGCAAAAGAGCACCCTGCTCTCAAAGCTGAAATTGTGCTATAGGCAGTTCAGTGACCCAAATAGCAATGAAATCAAAACAATCAAGTCCTTGATTAAAAATCTTCAAAAACTGATCCGGGATAATTACCGAGCAGTAATAAATGAGGAGTGGAGCAACAGAATTCGAGCTGTCCAAGCAAACGGACCGAACATGTTTTCACAAATCAAGAAAATATGTCGAAGAAAAGATCACAATGACATTCCCTGTCTCCGAATTCCACGGACTCCCGAGAATTGTCAGATAATGCTGAACGCAGGACTCACCTTAGAGCACATCAACTCCAATGATGAAGTAATAGTAGTCGAAGATCCGCAAAAGAAAGCGAATTCAATTGGAGCCTGTTTCGAAGCAGTGTACAGAGTTAACGAATCAGTTCATCCTAACACTGAAATTGAAAGCAATGCCCGTCAAAGACATTGCTCGCTGCGCAACCAACTTCACAACTGGTGATCCGAAAGCCATAGTTTCATCACATTCGGCGAAAATAATAGGGCGGATTCTCCGGTCAGAAATGAAAGTACAAATATGTTTGTGCGCAAGGATTAACTTAGACACATACTTAGCTCAATAAAAAATAAGAAATCATCTGGAATAGATAGCATTCCAAATGTGGTTCTAAGGCATTTGCCTTGCGAAGGAGTGAACATATACACTGCTTTGTTTAACAACGCTCTAAACAATGCACACTATCCAACCCATTGGAAGACTGCAGTAGTCCACCCTATCCCCAAAAAGGGTAAGGAGAAGAGCAATCCAGCTAATCTGCGCTCGATCAGCCTCCAACATCAGCAAGGTATTCGAAAAAATTATAAACAAAGCACTGATAGGTTGGTGTGATGAAAACGATATCATCCCCAACAACCAGTTTGGCTTTCGAGCGCGACATGATACAGTTCATGCAGCGACGAAACTTGTTTCCGATATACAGTGGAATAAGGCAAAGCGACAATGTATAGGCGCCTGCTTGGTTGACTTTGAAAAGGCTTTCGACACCGTATGGTTAGAAGGACTTGTCTATAAGTTAACAAAACTGGGTATGCCGCAATATCTGCTATACATTATTTATGATATGATAATGGACAAACATTTTGTGGTGAAATGCGGGGACATACTCTCCAACAAGACCTTCCAAATTAAAAATGGCTTACAGCAGGGAGCTGTGAATTCTCCCATTCTATTCAATATTTACACTAGTGATCTAGTGAGTTCTCTCGAAAACGCCATTGCGTACGCCGATGACATAGTGGTGTACAGAACAGGAGGAAAAATAGACGACGTCAATAGGCACCTTCAAGATGACTTCAACAAAATAAAACAATTTGGCGACGACTGGAAATTAAAAATTAATTTCCAGAAAACCGAGACTATTCTTTTCAGAACGCCCCTATCCAGGGCCTCGAGCGATACAAAATACAACTGGAAACACATCTCTATTGTAGGTAACAATAACCTTCCACTGCAAGTGAAAACTGTAGTTAGATACCTTGGTATCTGGCTAGACCAGTATTTATATTTTGACAAGCACGTAGCAGCGTCCCTCTCCGCAGCTAAAAGCGCATATTCTATGACAAGAAGTATATTCTTTCGTACTCGGCATTCATCCGACCAGCTTTGATTTATGGCTGTCCGGTATGGTATAATATATCTCCACTTTATATGGAGAAGTTTCGTGTGTTCGAACGGCAGTGTTTGCGTTCCTGCCTCGGACTTTATAGAACACCAGAGTCGCAATACAAAAAATTCTATCCCAACAAAATCCTGTATAACAAATCAGGGTTAAATAGGATAGACAATTTCATAATTAAAATGATTCGTGGTCACACAGCAAGGGCAATGTGCAGTGACAATAATCTTATCGCGGGAGCATTCTATCCCAATGATATGTATCTAGAGAATACCCTCCAGAATGGGTTTATTCCCTCAGAAGCGTTTCCTTTCTTGGATCAAAAGGGCCTTATCCAAGACGTGCATGGAGTCCCGATTATTTACCACGCTTTCCGTGGTGCCAGGGACAAACGAATTCTCCATGATAGTGATATCTCCAATGCCCCAGACCGCATGCGTTTTAGCACGGCGATCGGTGAAAGAGATAAATCAGCCAAAGATCGAACATCTCCCAAATGGTGACGGCGTCTCAACGAGGAGAGGACTTCACTTCCTCAGATATAGTATGCCTCTCAAGAGCAACGCTCTCCTTCCTCTTGCCCCCCCCCCCCCCCCCCCGCATTCCTCCTTTCCCAATTACTTTTATTTTTATTTTATTTTTTATTTCTTATTTCATGTTTTACTCGTTTTGTTTTGAAGTTTTTGTTTGTTATAATTAAAAAAAAAAAAAAAAAAAAAAAAATTAATAATAATGTATACATATAGATGTAAACGAGGAGTCCCTCTAATATATGACTTATTTCATATATATATATATATATATATATATATATATATATATATATATATATATATATATATATAAGAAACAAAAAAAAAAGATGTACGCCGAAAGGCATATATAAAAATCAAGTTGTAATGTGTAATTTAGAGAGCTCGCATAGAGCCAGTAAGTTAATTTAAGGACTGTGATTGTAGAAAAGGGTTTAACATTTAACCCTAATATTATACATGTAAAAAGAATTAGGAAAATAAATGTGGTTTAAAAAAAAAAAAAAAAAAAAAAAACATTTACAACATCTCTGTTTGATGTTCTTGGTGTGGTGTAAAAACTGCGTCGCGTTTAACATCGACAAGTGACAATCTGTAACCTTAATCGAAAGGCTATTCAGTTTTCCTCGCGCCCCTGTTTCCTTCAGAACCACCCCCTAATAATTGTTCAAACTATCTATGAACTGGGGTCCCACCCGACAGGGGTATTAACATCCTCTCACATATCGACGACGAGATTATACTGAAATCCAGCTCAACTCTCAACTAAATATGACCCGATCCCTTTATCTTTCCGTCGTCCGTCCAATGCTGGGCCCGGTACCCCTATCAAAAGATCCATATCCGCAGTATAGAATGTATTCATCGTCCCTTCTTACGTTTCGCTCTGCGTGGCCTAGAATGACAAAGCCCTTCGATCCAGCCTTCGTATATTGGCCACTTCAATTTAATCAACCTGAAAGTATTTCAAGGTCGTCGAGTCCTTTCCGACATTCTGGTCATTTAATGGGACCTCTCCAGCTCTGTCGACCGCGCCAACCTCTTGAATTCAATTCTTCTGAATAAAACCCTCGTAACGTACGAAAACCACCCCCCCCCCCCACCCCCCTCCCGCGTTTATGGCTTCAATGGACCTCTATCGCGGATGCTGATATATATCTCAACACTAATTCCGCCTTATTTGATTTCAATTTCACCACCCCTACTCTCAAGCACCGCCTCCTATATCATTCCTCTCAATCACACTCCAAATCTTAAGCGTTGCTTCCTATACTTTCCCCACTAATCAACCTCCAGCTCCCGCCCCTTCTCTTGCCGTTGTAGTTAAGTTTTATACATTAGGGTAAGCTTAGATAAGATATCATATAAGTTAGATTGTAAGTATTTGTTTTATATAAGCTCATGGTAAGCTAATAAATGGGGCGGTCGCCCCACTAAACTAAACTAGCAACTAAACTAAACCAAAGATAACTCAAGCGTGTCCCAAAAATATCCCAAAAATGTCCCAAAGTTATCTCTAGGCTGTTCCAACGATGTTCCAAGGGTGTCTTAAATGTCTCACAAACATGATTCAATGATGACACAAGCATGCTTCACAATATGTTCCACAATATATGCCAGAGAATGTCCCACAAAACAATCCCTCACCTGCTTCGTAAGATGTAGAACATGATAAAGGATATAAATATAAGTACCACTAGCGCCAGCTCATGATATGTACAAGAAAGAGGGAAGAATTTGTTGTAAACATACCGAGTTTATTGACAACAGCGCAAACAGCGTCTACCTTTAAAATTTAGTGGTAGTTAAACGAGTAACGGTATGCGATAAAATATTGGCTGGTTTAACATCTACCAACACTTATGAAGAAATATATTGTGACGCATATGACAATCAGTATTAGAATATTCGAGAAACTCCGAAACAAAGTACTAGAATATTCTAGAAAGTAATGGAAAACTGGAGACTGTCAACAGTAGAACATTCAAGACTATGGAACGGACGGAAACGAAACACCGAATCAGAATGAGGAAAAGGGATAAATACGTCGCACACAGATCATGGAGATGAGTAAGAAGTAGAAAGTGAAGCAAGCGATAAGTAAGGAGTAAGAAGTAATAAGTAAGCAGTCAAAGACGCGATAATTACGGAAGCGATAAGTCAAGAAATCGTTAAGTGTACGGTAAAAGTAACGGTTGTTATTAACGGACTAATGTTATATTAATTCAAAATCGATTTAACGGCTCTTATTTATTAAAAATAATTAATCCAGCGAACCCTTAGCTCGCTACAATATACTAAATGAAGAAGTAAGAAGAAAGTTACGAGGAGTAAGAACATGTGGGGGTAAAGTGGTTGTGCCAGCAGAGGCACTGTTGCACTTAAATCCCCAACGTTGTTTCGACAAATACAAGTTCTCAAAAAAATATCCAATAATCTAAAAAAGAGTGCAAAATAAGTTGCACTGTTGTTGTTATGTTCCTGATACGTTCTTTTAATTATTTTTTTTTTACTTAAAAATATTTATAAATTAAATTCACAATCACTGACTACTTTAATGTATCTTTTGAATTTGATATATTGTTAAGTTCTTATTAAAAACACATGATTCTTTGCTGATGTACTCCTTCAAGTTCTTTCTGAATCGTCTATATTGTTGTAACAATTTTTACTTCATTAAAATCGACTTTATCGCTTCGAGACAAAAAAGGAAAACTCACACTCCCATGAAAATGTGTGTGTACGCTGGTGATTAATATTCGACTGTAATGTGGCTTGACCAGCCCCGGTGGTGGTTGAAATTCGACTGATCCCAATGAGGGATGAAAATTTCACTTCTCATGCTATCACACCATCAACCACTCATAATCGTGCTCTCTTCTGCATTCTTTCACTTCCCAGCCCATCGAGGTGAATAAACACTTGTGCGTTCATTCGACAGTCGATGGACATATGGTGATTGAGAAAACCAAAAGGAGAGCACGATCATCTCGGGGTTGATTTGTCTTTAGCGTGCATGCACGAACGCTACATCTGGTGATGACCGAGTGACCTAGTTAGTACATCGGTTTGATCTCAGAGTGCAATGCACTCAGCAAAGGGGAATATGAAATGGGATAAACTGACTAAAGAGTTTATTGATCCCCGGCGAATAGGGTGTCTGGGGGAAGTCGAAGGGACGCTGCAACGGCTTGGGAAATATTAGCGTGAGAACAAACTAAAAGAATTCGATGACCCAAGTTGTTGCGCGATGACGTAACAGCACCGTTTGGTTAGACTTGGTTGTTGCTAACCAAATCCGGAATTATGATTTCCGGTGGAAAACTCACATGACTGTGATGTGGTGCTGCCGTATGGCAAGAAAAGGCTGAATTCAATTATGCGTTATGAATTTAGCTATGCCTCCTTTTGGGGTATATGTTTTGCAGGTGAATGGGTTGTCAATTGGGGTTGGGATTGACGTGGGGCGCGGTTAGCGGGCGGAATTGGGCTGAAATTGTGGGTTGGTTCTCCGTGTAATATAGAGAACCCCCACAAACACGTTGCCGATGACAGAAGTCATTTTAAAGGGGCAGGAAACATGTGATATGTGATATATATCACACGGAGAACCAGCCCGCAATCCTAACCTAATTTGGACCGATAACAGCGCGTCACATCAACCCCTATCCCACCGTTCATGCTATTCACTTGAAATATCATATTCCCCAAAGGACGGATAGCTAAACTCATTATTCTATGCAGGTAATGCATAATTTGCAGTTTAGCTACCCTTTTTGCCATCCGGCAACTCCATTTTTGCTAACCCACGAGATTTCCATCGGAAATCACATCATGTCGGTTGGCAACAACAAGTCAAATCAAACGACGCTGTTGCATAACCATGCAACGGCCGGGGTAATTCCAAATTATTCAAGTTTAGTTTTCATGGTAAATTACCCTAGCCAATTTGGCGTCACTTCGGCTTTTCCGCAGATCATCGATTTGCTTGAGATCAATGATCTCTTTTCGCAGGTGAATAGCACCGACTACATTTCCTCTCCACCATAATTTTGTTTCCATAAGGTTCAATGCACACTGAGATCACCACAGCCAGCCGCAACACTAGGGCAGTAGTTCATTCTCAGAAACTGGATACTAGCACACACAACCAAACCCACTCCGAGATCATCCTACATCGTGTTTCTGTTCTCTCATTCTCCCATGTTCGTCGACTATCGAATAGACCAATATTCACCACACATCGACGGTCGTGGCAATGAAATGGGCAGAAGTATGATCTCTATTGGTTGTCCTGTGCAAAAGTAAAATTACCCACCTGCATCCCTTTTTGATTCAGTCGCTATCCAACCACTACCGCCGGAGGTCACGCCGCAGCTCGAGGCTCACCTTAATTTCGTGTGTATTTAAGTCGGTCGCTATTCAATCACCATCGCGGGCAGACACGCAGTCACCATATCTGAAACGCCATCCAACATACTCGCCCCAGTATTATAGGCCAAATCGTACTTTTACAATAGTTACATTGTGTAGTGATCCCTTCCTGTGTATATACAAATACAAGTCCTTACATTTAATCAAGTGATAATTTATTATAAGAGTAAATTCGAAATAAGAAGAACAAATAAAAACCAGGTAAAACAAATTAAACAGTGTTAATTATTCAATCTTTCCTAACTGGTGAACATTTCTTTCGGCGAAACATCGTTGGAGAACAACTTCTTTCTCCATTGGATAATTTTGTTACAAACAATTTACGACGGAACAATCGGTAAGTGCAGTGGGGAAGAAAGTGAAACAGTGCCCATGTATTGGCACAATACTTCTAAACCCCCGCAAACCTATCGCCGCTTTTACAAAAAAAAAAAAAAAAAAACAATTAACACGGGACTCTGATGCACCGCACTGATCAGCGTTTAACGATAAGCAGCTACTGAAAGATCACGTTAAAAAAAAGATCTCTTAGCTGTTGGAAATTACATCACAAAAATGAGCAGACGTTTCTGTCGCAGCGAAAATTTCTAACAAGAAAAACAAAGATTCCCATTGCAGCGCATTCCGTATAGTCCAGCTCTCGCTACGCTGCACCACAACGTTTTGCTGTAACGTCATTTTCTCATCTCAATTCTTTCTCGTTTTTAATAATCTTCCTTGAAATGTTAAATCTTTCTAACTAAACTCCATTTAATGGATTGACATTCGCACACACGACTCAGTTTGGATGCTTTCTTGATTTCGCAATATGTTTCATAATATAATTTATAGTTTGCTGACAAATGTTTCAATGATGTCTCTGTCGAAGAATAAACACTTTTTTGTCGCCCGGAGAAAATTTTTTTTTATAATTAAAATTGCAGAAAAGGACATATATATTCGTGTTTAGGAATGCCCTGTTTATCTCTATCGTTATGGGTCACAACGTGATAAATCCCGTCGAGGGACCAGAGTACTGACTTGTCAGTAAACTCGTGTCATTGATTACTAAAATCATTCGCAAAATTTAAGCTCTGTCTGTATTGATGACAACTATTGTTTTAAAGGAGACAGTTTAGGGAAATATATTGAAAACAACGTGCTGCATTCGCTTCGGTGATGTAAAAGCTGCTGTTAAACCATTCAAGATATGTCCGTCAACGAACCGACCATTGCTATAAGTGTTAAGGGACCCTAGGTTCATGTGTTCCTAAGAGGCGGACTTTGGGTTCCCTTTGCCGGCTGTTTCGCTTGTTACGAGTTGCTTATCAGCGACATTCATGCAGCGATTTATATTGTAACTATTTTCTATCTATTGCATACTTAGTCTTATAAGTTTAACTGAGTGTTTAGTCTATGAATTAATTACAACATCTTTGCTATTCTAACTATATCTACAATACAATTGTTCGTTGATGTAACATAATTCGATCGTTCCTATCCACGAACTTAACAGCATTGTTCCAAACTCTACAGAATTTCCCAGCTTGTTGCCCCAAATAACAACGACTTCAGCTACATTTAAAGTGCACTTTTCGCGCTTTCGTTTTAAATGGATGCAAACTAGAGTGCAGCTTATCATTCCCTCACCAAGTCTTCACTTCGCGCCAGGTTCCCTTCAGACCGTGTTCCGGGCGATCAACCTCAAAGTTTCACCACTACACTCCGTCATCAAATCACCGCGACTAGTTGGAGTCTCTAGTCTTGCTATCTATTAAAAAGCATTCCAATCACGTAGTACCGTCTCGGAGGCCACTGCCATAGTGCGTATCATCATCAGGTATCTGCCCCTGAGATTGCATCTACCCGGTCGTCGCTGGGCCATTTGTGTAAGTCCGCATCATGATTGCTCAGATGGAGCACGTGATGGCAGACAACGTATCCACACAGATCGACGTTAGACGAGAGGTGATTAAATCTGACTCCAAGCTCAGAGCTCGTCTCCACGCATTGCCACGACTAAACTGCAGCACAGAAAACTCATGTGCAGGTCGCCAGACGTATTCAGGTTCAGGTTTTCTCTTTTTAGTATTCTGGTTTGACGTGCCTGTTTTTCTTCCTTTTTTGTTTCATTGTTTTTGCTTTGGCTTGCTTTTTAATCGATGGTATGAGGTCGTGTAACGGCACCATGTTGATGAGATGACCATCGACTAACCACTTAACGAGTCTGTTTTTGTCGTCGTCAACGTCGTCATCATCCCCATACTCAGCCTCGTTGCCATCGTGCCATCGCACACAATGTGTCAAGTGGTTTCACTCACATCGTCAAACAGTTTCAGGCAGTTTGGTCCAAACGAACAGTTTGGTCCCACGTTTTTATCCTGAAGTCCTTGCAGTTGATTGCGCCTACTTCTACACCATCGGTCACATGCTGGCGATTGCGGTTACATAAAGTTTCAGATTCTTCTGTTCAGCATAAATTAATGATACTTCGCGGTTCAGCATGCCACTCCGGATTATGCTGAGGCAATGCAACCGAGCGCACAGGGCCCAAAATCCAGAAAAGAAAACAAAAATTGACCAACGACAAGGGACACCTACACCTGTGGGTGTAACACAATAAATGTACCACCAGGATAACACAACAACAACGACAGTAAAACGAAAGCAAAAAAATGGGACACTGACACGGGATTCACTAACAACTGAAGCTGCATTCAGAAACCAGAGAAAGAAAGGAATGCCAATGGAATGGAATAAATTAAAAACCGAGTGCCGCAGGGTACGGTCGGTTGGCCCAATTTTTCCTCTGGTTTTCTTTATTATACTTTCGATGTGCACAACGCGAGAAAGCTCTTGATTGTATCGGTCATAAATCATCGCAGGTATTGCGGTCAAAATCCGGCAAGTAGGGATGTGCGATTGGGGAAACAATTAAATCTCAACGAACAAGAACTCCATTGGACAGTAATTTATTGAAAATTGCTCGAAAATGAAAAAAAAAAAGACAGAAAAGAAAATTTCAACCGGAGTTGCGGATGCCTGAAGAATGGGAAGGCAAGGGACTAATGACAAAATTGAGAAATGAAAGGGCAGATTCGGTGCTGCATCATCCGGAATTAAATGTTCGGGGTTTTCAGTTGGCAGTCAGATTGTATCTGTGTGTCTGAAGATGGGGGTTCCGGGAAGTGGACTCAATTAGGAGAGGTTTCGTATAATATCGCATTGTTGAATTATTGTTGAACGCTATTTTAAACCTTGTTTTGTAGCAGATGAATCGCCGGAATTGATATGAAGATAGACACAAGCTGAAGTATTGATATATCTTTACGTTATACATCACTCGGAGATCGTTTTGACATTTGTATTATAGAAACCTGATGTGGAGGTAATAAAGGATTCTCACCAAAAATCTAAAACAATTTGTATCAAATAACTGTGAATTATAAACAAAGTAAAACATATTTTCTTTCTAGCATCTGGCAATAGAGAATAATTTGAAGGATAATTACCTTAGTATTATCATCGTTTGTCACTTTATAGAGATAACCAATGGTGTTTGTCTCGGACAGCATTGCATTATACCTACAGTAATTATGGAGATCGTTACAGTTTAAATTTGGCTGTAATCGGTGTTCAGTATGACTTGTGGATCTAACATTATTGAGGAGATTATAGGAACTAGTGGGGCAAGGCTAATAACCTTGCCCGGCGAAACAAATGATTATGGACAATTTAACAAGTCTCGGACATGGACCGGGTGCCGGTGGAGAGACTTGCTAAAGGCCAAGACCGGATCCTGTTTGTAGTGCCGATGATGATGATGATGAGGATAGGAACTAGATCTATTAGGGGGGTGGTTAGGGCTTATTATTATTCGAATTGCATATTTCTCCAGTTCGTGAAAAGGTTAGAATTTAAAAAGTAACTGAATGAAATGGGAAAACGTTTCGAAAGTATGCAGTAAAATGGACCGCTTATCACGATTTGTATGAGGTAACTCGAAATGGTTATTATAAGGGGTTTTCTGAAAACCGCGCCCAGCTTTGATACCTTTCTTGGAGTCCCGTTAAGGCCAGCAGCTATTTTGTCAGGTACTCTGTTGTGCGCCGCATCTTTTCTAAAGGGCACTAGAATGGCCCCAATGGCAAAAACAAAGATACCGTTCCACGCCAAATAAAGTTTCTAGGGAAGAGACGCTCTAGTATTGACTATTAAGACAAGTAATGTGTAGCTTTATGTCCTTCTAGTATTTTCATAATCATTTTGTAAGCGTTGCTTTGAAGCATCCTGCCTTATGGACTTTTTTTTTTGGCCGTCTTTCGGCCACGTCTTGGCTTTTTTAGATTATCAAGGTGTTTCTGGAAGTCTGTAGCGTTCTACGAACGCACAATTCCGCGCAGGTAAGGTTCCTACCTTCAAAGAACTTACTTACCTGATAACGCAGCGCACGTGCCCACAGACGCGTGTCCCAAAGTCCCACCATAGGGCCTGCAACTCGCAGCCAACGTTGAGACCGACACCAAAAAGCAAGGAACTGAACGTCCCCAAAGCTTTTTAGGTCAAGCTCAACAATTATAACTCATCATGCCTGAAACAAAGGTATAATCATCCATGCGTTCTATTACTAAAAGAAAAAAAAAACAATTCCCAAAATGCCATACATGCTGCCTGCGCCCAGGAACATCTCATCGAACCGGCAATTCCGAAATTCGATACAAAAGAATTGCTATCATCAAAGAATGAACCGATCAACGGATGCACGTGCGGGTAATCTAATGCAAGGACCACCCAAATCCGTTGAACAACAGAAGGCAGCCACGACCTATCGCAATCGAATATATCTCAACGAGATATCCGATAATTTATGAGGAGTTAAGCTAACAGAGGCAATACTCCGGTCCCACGGCCACGCTAGAATTTCGCACCATTATAAAGATCTAATGGATTTCGATTCCGGGTACCAAGTTCAAATAAGCCCACGAACTGCACTTCAAAACAAACGCCGAATATCTCTGGTCTGGGCGCCAGATGTTCTGTGCAAACAGAAGGCCGTGGAAATGAAATTCTATCAGCGATAATAATGATGTATGCAAGATGACTTTCCCCTTTCAGGAAACTACAAAATATCCCGGGGGATGTGATAACATGCTGCTAACAGAAATTCGGAAGTTCTGTTAGCAGAGCAAATAGGGAATATTTTCCGGATAGATACAGATACCAGTTTGGAATCTGGATATCTGTGTGTGCAGACGACATAGTCTTTTATCGAACAGCGAGGAGAACCTAAAAGATACGCAAGCCGAAAGGGCAACCTTAGGAATACGAAGGAGGAGGTGCGCGAGACGAGGTACGGTGTCGGGAGTAACCGCGACTTAAAAATGAAAATTAAAAGTGAAAGTTTAATTTAACGTGTGTCGGTCGTCACAGTGGTTTGCGGTTTTGAATTGTGTACAATAAACGAGTCTTGAAACAAAAATGTGTTGTGTTTAATTGATGACGGCATCCGCTCCGGTCTTTTGGTTTTTGTGGACAGAGCTGGTAGAACATGTCATTCGTACCGTGTTAAGTATTGGACAGTGTCGGCGGAACACTTCCTCCGGCGATAATACCGAACTTCGCCAAAGTTATATAATTTAAACCCGCCAAAAGTCTATTCTTCCTCTGAATCTTTGCGTCTTGTGCTGGAATTCTAAATATTGTAGTAGCACGTTTTTTTTTCATCATTAGGTTTCCTCCTTGTCATTAATGTATCACACGCTTCATTCACCACTATTAACTAGTAGACAAATGGAGCCAGTCTTTCGGTTGTTGTGTTGCGGAGTCTCATTATTACTTTGAAAGAGTAACTGAATCTGTATCTGAATATTTAATATCGCTTGTAAAATTGTACATGTCTTTTTTTTTATTAGACTTCTCTCGGGAGAGGCGAACCTGTTGCAGTTCTTTTTGAACAGTTGCAGGTTGTAACGCTCCGGGAACACTCGCGTGGGAAGGGAGTTCCACAGCTTCCTCGCTCTGTAACGGAACGACTTCTGATCCAGGGATGCTCGCGCCGTCGGGAGATGAACCACAAAGGGGTGCGATCCGTCGGATTGTCTTGTGGAGCGCATATAAGCCGAATTGCGCAGAACAATACCAAGAATCTCCGAAGAACAGCACCCGTGATAATATCTGTAAAACAGACAGAGGTCTGTAGCGTTAAGCAAGGATAGTGAAGAAGGTGAATTGAACACACGATGAAACGGTTGAAAAGCGAAGCAGTGAAGCATCAGACTACTGACCGTGTTTTGAATTTAATTTCCAAACTCGACTATATTCCCACTGATGTGAATTATTTTTATTTTATCGCTTGGTATACGGTTCTGATGTATTTTTCTTATTCGATTTTTCGTTCCGTGTTTTTCACTATTTTTGCTTGTGAATTCTGTGTGTATCTGTTAGAATCGCTACAGCTCGGCTGCCCGCCTTCGATGTGATAGCGACTGTAGTCCCGACGTCAACGCCGAGTCTCCGATCAGGCGGATCGCTCGTCTCTGTATGCTCTCAAATAGGTCGAGGGTATGTTTAGGGGTCGAGCTCCAAACATGAGAGTAATATTCGAGCGCGGGTCTAATTTGGGATTTATATAGGAGAAGAAGTTGGACCGGAGTAAAATACATCTTGGCTCTAAAAAGATAGCTCAGTTTTCCTGAGGCTGACCTGGCGATACTCGACACGTGTTTATGCCATGATACATTCCCACAGACCGTGACGCCGATCAATTTCAAACTGTCCCTAGCCCCGAGGGCCCGGCCATTCATCATCAGCTGTGGAACCGATGATCCACTTTTCTTTGTGAATGTTGTATATTGTGTCTTCGCTGCATTGAATTCGACGAGATTGGCATTTCCCCACTGCAGGACCCTATCTAGATTCTGATTCAGAGAGTCAATCTGTCTACATCTCAGCCGATGCGACGCAGATGCACTAATCGGCCGAACACTCGAAACGGAGGAAACAAGCGTACTATCATCCGCAAAACTGAACACTTTGTTATCGGTTGCCTCCAACGAATCATTTATGGGAAGCAAAAACAGGGTTGGAGCCAAAATAGAACCCCGGGGCACTCCTGAATTGACAGGATACAGATCCAAACACTCGCCGTCCACAATAACCCGGATCGATCGATTCTCGAGGAAGCTCCTCGTCCAGTCGCAAAGCTGTTGGGAAAGTCCATACGAACGAAATTTGCTCAGCAATGCCCCGTGCCAGACACGGTCAAAAGGCTTGGAGATATCCAATGCGACAGCCCTTGACTCACCATGCCGTTCAATCGCAGATGTCCATATATCGGTTATAAGTGTCAAAAAGTCTCCTGTGGACCGCCTGCCACGGAATCCGTATTGACGATCATTCAGAAGTCCGTCGCACTCCAAATACTTAACTAACTCTGTATTGATGACTTCCATTACCTTAGATAAGATAGACAGGACCATAATTTTGTGGGAGACACTTTTTTCCCGTCTTTGGGATTGGCTGAACTCGAGCGATTTTCCAGCAGGCAGAAAAGGTCCTCCGTGTATAAGATAGGCGGAAGATTCTGCCAAGAACCGGCGATAGTTCTGGAGCACAGTTCTAAAGCACTATTGCTGGTATTCCGTCCGGGCCGGTTGCCTTCCTACAATCCAGTTCACGTAGAATGCGTTGAATAGTGCGCGGACGAAATCTGACATCCCGCATCGAAGATCGTATCGGCGAGATCACAGGTGGCTCCAAAAGGCCGGGAACGAGGTTTGAATTCGCGGAAAATAAATTCGCGAACACATTGGCTTTATCCTTTGAATTCGTGACTAACGTCCCGCTGTGTGTCACCAACGGAGGAACACTTCCTCCGGCGATAATACCGAACTTCGCCAAAGTTATATAATTTAAACCCGCCAAAAGTCTATTCTTCCTCTGAATCTTTGCGTCTTGTGCTGGAATTCTAAATATTGTAGTAGCACGTTTTTTTTTCATCATTAGGTTTCCTCCTTGTCATTAATGTATCACACGCTTCATTCACCACTATTAACTAGTAGACAAATGGAGCCAGTCTTTCGGTTGTTGTGTTGCGGAGTCTCATTATTACTTTGAAAGAGTAACTGAATCTGTATCTGAATATTTAATATCGCTTGTAAAATTGTACATGTCTTTTTTTTTATTAGACTTCTCTCGGGAGAGGCGAACCTGTTGCAGTTCTTTTTGAACAGTTGCAGGTTGTAACGCTCCGGGAACACTCGCGTGGGAAGGGAGTTCCACAGCTTCCTCGCTCTGTAACGGAACGACTTCTGATCCAGGGATGCTCGCGCCGTCGGGAGATGAACCACAAAGGGGTGCGATCCGTCGGATTGTCTTGTGGAGCGCATATAAGCCGAATTGCGCAGAACAATACCAAGAATCTCCGAAGAACAGCACCCGTGATAATATCTGTAAAACAGACAGAGGTCTGTAGCGTTAAGCAAGGATAGTGAAGAAGGTGAATTGAACACACGATGAAACGGTTGAAAAGCGAAGCAGTGAAGCATCAGACTACTGACCGTGTTTTGAATTTAATTTCCAAACTCGACTATATTCCCACTGATGTGAATTATTTTTATTTTATCGCTTGGTATACGGTTCTGATGTATTTTTCTTATTCGATTTTTCGTTCCGTGTTTTTCACTATTTTTGCTTGTGAATTCTGTGTGTATCTGTTAGAATCGCTACAGCTCGGCTGCCCGCCTTCGATGTGATAGCGACTGTAGTCCCGACGTCAACGCCGAGTCCCCGATCAGGCGGATCGCTCGTCTCTGTATGCTCTCAAATAGGTCGAGGGTATGTTTAGGGGTCGAGCTCCAAACATGAGAGTAATATTCGAGCGCGGGTCTAATTTGGGATTTATATAGGAGAAGAAGTTGGGCCGGAGTAAAATACATCTTGGCTCTAAAAAGATAGCTCAGTTTTCCTGAGGCTGACCTGGCGATACTCGACACGTGTTTATGCCATGATACATTCCCACAGACCGTGACGCCGATCAATTTCAAACTGTCCCTAGCCCCGAGGGCCCGGCCATTCATCATCAGCTGTGGAACCGATGATCCACTTTTCTTTGTGAATGTTGTATATTGTGTCTTCGCTGCATTGAATTCGACGAGATTGGCATTTCCCCACTGCAGGACCCTATCTAGATTCTGATTCAGAGAGTCAATCTGTCTACATCTCAGCCGATGCGACGCAGATGCACTAATCGGCCGAACACTCGAAACGGAGGAAACAAGCGTACTATCATCCGCAAAACTGAACACTTTGTTATCGGTTGCCTCCAACGAATCATTTATGGGAAGCAAAAACAGGGTTGGAGCCAAAATAGAACCCCGGGGCACTCCTGAATTGACAGGATACAGATCCAAACACTCGCCGTCCACAATAACCCGGATCGATCGATTCTCGAGGAAGCTCCTCGTCCAGTCGCAAAGCTGTTGGGAAAGTCCATACGAACGAAATTTGCTCAGCAATGCCCCGTGCCAGACACGGTCAAAAGGCTTGGAGATATCCAATGCGACAGCCCTTGACTCACCATGCCGTTCAATCGCAGATGTCCATATATCGGTTATAAGTGTCAAAAAGTCTCCTGTGGACCGCCTGCCACGGAATCCGTATTGACGATCATTCAGAAGTCCGTCGCACTCCAAATACTTAACTAACTCTGTATTGATGACTTCCATTACCTTAGATAAGATAGACAGGACCATAATTTTGTGGGAGACACTTTTTTCCCGTCTTTGGGATTGGCTGAACTCGAGCGATTTTCCAGCAGGCAGAAAAGGTCCTCCGTGTATAAGATAGGCGGAAGATTCTGCCAAGAACCGGCGATAGTTCTGGAGCACAGTTCTAAAGCACTATTGCTGGTATTCCGTCCGGGCCGGTTGCCTTCCTACAATCCAGTTCACGTAGAATGCGTTGAATATTGCGCGGACGAAATCTGACATCCCGCATCGAAGATCGTATCGGCGAGATCACAGGTGGCTCCAAAAGGCCGGGAACGAGGTTTGAATTCGCGGAAAATAAATTCGCGAACACATTGGCTTTATCCTTTGAATTCGTGACTAACGTCCCGCTGTGTGTCACCAACGGAGGAACACTTCCTCCGGCGATAATACCGAACTTCGCCAAAGTTATATAATTTAAACCCGCCAAAAGTCTATTCTTCCTCTGAATCTTTGCGTCTTGTGCTGGAATTCTAAATATTGTAGTAGCACGTTTTTTTTTCATCATTAGGTTTCCTCCTTGTCATTAATGTATCACACGCTTCATTCACCACTATTAACTAGTAGACAAATGGAGCCAGTCTTTCGGTTGTTGTGTTGCGGAGTCTCATTATTACTTTGAAAGAGTAACTGAATCTGTATCTGAATATTTAATATCGCTTGTAAAATTGTACATGTCTTTTTTTTTATTAGACTTCTCTCGGGAGAGGCGAACCTGTTGCAGTTCTTTTTGAACAGTTGCAGGTTGTAACGCTCCGGGAACACTCGCGTGGGAAGGGAGTTCCACAGCTTCCTCGCTCTGTAACGGAACGACTTCTGATCCAGGGATGCTCGCGCCGTCGGGAGATGAACCACAAAGGGGTGCGATCCGTCGGATTGTCTTGTGGAGCGCATATAAGCCGAATTGCGCAGAACAATACCAAGAATCTCCGAAGAACAGCACCCGTGATAATATCTGTAAAACAGACAGAGGTCTGTAGCGTTAAGCAAGGATAGTGAAGAAGGTGAATTGAACACACGATGAAACGGTTGAAAAGCGAAGCAGTGAAGCATCAGACTACTGACCGTGTTTTGAATTTAATTTCCAAACTCGACTATATTCCCACTGATGTGAATTATTTTTATTTTATCGCTTGGTATACGGTTCTGATGTATTTTTCTTATTCGATTTTTCGTTCCGTGTTTTTCACTATTTTTGCTTGTGAATTCTGTGTGTATCTGTTAGAATCGCTACAGCTCGGCTGCCCGCCTTCGATGTGATAGCGACTGTAGTCCCGACGTCAACGCCGAGTCCCCGATCAGGCGGATCGCTCGTCTCTGTATGCTCTCAAATAGGTCGAGGGTATGTTTAGGGGTCGAGCTCCAAACATGAGAGTAATATTCGAGCGCGGGTCTAATTTGGGATTTATATAGGAGAAGAAGTTGGGCCGGAGTAAAATACATCTTGGCTCTAAAAAGATAGCTCAGTTTTCCTGAGGCTGACCTGGCGATACTCGACACGTGTTTATGCCATGATACATTCCCACAGACCGTGACGCCGATCAATTTCAAACTGTCCCTAGCCCCGAGGGCCCGGCCATTCATCATCAGCTGTGGAACCGATGATCCACTTTTCTTTGTGAATGTTGTATATTGTGTCTTCGCTGCATTGAATTCGACGAGATTGGCATTTCCCCACTGCAGGACCCTATCTAGATTCTGATTCAGAGAGTCAATCTGTCTACATCTCAGCCGATGCGACGCAGATGCACTAATCGGCCGAACACTCGAAACGGAGGAAACAAGCGTACTATCATCCGCAAAACTGAACACTTTGTTATCGGTTGCCTCCAACGAATCATTTATGGGAAGCAAAAACAGGGTTGGAGCCAAAATAGAACCCCGGGGCACTCCTGAATTGACAGGATACAGATCCAAACACTCGCCGTCCACAATAACCCGGATCGATCGATTCTCGAGGAAGCTCCTCGTCCAGTCGCAAAGCTGTTGGGAAAGTCCATACGAACGAAATTTGCTCAGCAATGCCCCGTGCCAGACACGGTCAAAAGGCTTGGAGATATCCAATGCGACAGCCCTTGACTCACCATGCCGTTCAATCGCAGATGTCCATATATCGGTTATAAGTGTCAAAAAGTCTCCTGTGGACCGCCTGCCACGGAATCCGTATTGACGATCATTCAGAAGTCCGTCGCACTCCAAATACTTAACTAACTCTGTATTGATGACTTCCATTACCTTAGATAAGATAGACAGGACCATAATTTTGTGGGAGACACTTTTTTCCCGTCTTTGGGATTGGCTGAACTCGAGCGATTTTCCAGCAGGCAGAAAAGGTCCTCCGTGTATAAGATAGGCGGAAGATTCTGCCAAGAACCGGCGATAGTTCTGGAGCACAGTTCTAAAGCACTATTGCTGGTATTCCGTCCGGGCCGGTTGCCTTCCTACAATCCAGTTCACGTAGAATGCGTTGAATAGTGCGCGGACGAAATCTGACATCCCGCATCGAAGATCGTATCGGCGAGATCACAGGTGGCTCCAAAAGGCCGGGAACGAGGTTTGAATTCGCGGAAAATAAATTCGCGAACACATTGGCTTTATCCTTTGAATTCGTGACTAACGTCCCGCTGTGTGTCACCAACGGAGGGAAAGAGGAGGATGCGAAGTTACAGCGGACAACTTTTGCCATTGACCAGAAGGAGCGCGAACCAGTTGGGCACCGAAGGAGCTTATTGATCACCCTGTCGTTGTGAGCCTTCTTCGCGACATCAATCGCCTGGTTGCACGCGTTTCTGATTCTAACAAAATTCGTTCTTTTAACATCGGTGGGATTTAGCCATTGCTTAAAAGCCCTCTTTTTGCCGCTGTCATCTGCTCGCATTTTTTATCAAACCAAGGTTTATCAGACAAACTTCGTTTGATGGAATGTGGAATATACATTTCCATCCCCAGAAGAATAATCTCTGATACCGACTCCGCGCAAGCGTTAACATCGAAGTCTCCGAAGCACACCTCGGGCCATGGAAAGGATGCGAAGAAATCTCGCAAATCGTCCCAGTTAGCAGCCCCATACTTCCATACATGGCGAAGCTGCTTAGGCCGGTTATTCGCTTGATATGCAAGTGCTTGCGCGACAGATAACAAGCAGTGATCTGAGAAATTTAACGGAAGTCCTCAGCACGACCCTCAACCATATGATGTCCATATTATTGGGTTCCAACGCCTCCATCCTCTGGCAAGCCAGATTGGACCGCCCGAAGACGCAGACTCCGCCCTTAAAGCGGAATCTCGAATGCAAGTTGTATCCCGAGCAACGAAGATATGTCGAATCAGTTGCAAAATGGTAGGGCAAGGATATTAGGTTTCGTTGTTTGCAAATGTTGGTGGACGGCGTTTACATTCGTATTGGTGAAACCGATGCCCCTGATGTTACAAAATGCCGTCACCAGTCCCGCGTGGGCAGAGCCTCGAGAGCAAGCCCGGTTATGCGATGACGAACGTCTTAAAGTTCCATTATTTATCATGATATCTGCATGATGTTCCCGCTGACATAGCCCCCCCCCCCCCCCGGAGATCCGAATGGGAGACTAGCTTACCTCCGGAATTCTTTATATCAGAAAGTACCATCATGACTTATCTCCGTGTCAGTCCGAGCCATCAGCCACACATCCGAACCGGATGTGTTTTCTTCTGGGACTCCCTCTGCAGGTGTGGTGGCCTATTCTGTGGTGGGGGTGTTTGGTGGTGGTGGTCTGTTTGGTGGTGGTGGTGGACCGGGATCACGTAATGCTGGAGTATAATGTGCACGGCAATCTCTTATGTCATGCCCATACTCCTTTCAATCTCAGCATAACCGTGTATTTCGCCTTCTAAGGCACTGGTCACACAAGTGTACCTTCTTATTGCAAAAACTGTACGTCATGCGTGCAGCCATCGGGTACAACTGACGAGGGCTTTAGTCCCACGTGTTTTGATCCGGATAATATTGGCCAGATCCACCCCGTTGTGGCACCGGGGCCCTAGGTCCTACTGGTGGATACTCACCTTCTGGTTGGTATGAGTGTATCCTAGGCAAAGCCTGGGAGTTACTTACACGTGTTCCCAGTCCATACTGGGGTTGACCTGCAGTCTGGGTAGCGTTGATTAATTTACCATAAATGTCCCCAGCGGGCTGAAACACCCAATCACAGGTTGATATTGCCCCTGAAGCAATTCCTGTGAGTTTTGTTGTTAGTTTGCCGGAGTTGTTGTGGTATCCAATAGCGTTCTGCTAGGTTGAGTTTCAAATTAATAGTACTAACACTCAAAACTTGGATTTATTGTGCCTAAACTGCGCCAATAAAACGTTAGATAAGTTCATTCGAACACGTTTTTGGTCTAACGTGAGCAAACGCAGCACCCAACGCGCGGACAGCTTTTTCAAGCCTAAATCTTGATTTAATATTTGACAAACACGTTCTTTGGACATTTTCATAGCCTCTGCTATCTCTCTCGCTTTAATTCGGCGGTCGCCTAGCACCATTTGGTGAACTTTAGCGATGTTATCATCAGTTGTTGCAGTTTTTGAACGTCCCGAACGTTCATCGTCTCCCAAGCTCTGACGGCCACGTTCGTATTCAGCTGTCCAAAATTTCACTGCGGTAAATGATTTCATTTTTGATTTGCGTAGGCGTATTGCCTTTCAAAAACAAAAATTGGATGACAGCTCGATACTCAATTTTGTCCATTTTCACAAAAACACTCACATCGACTCACTCACACGACTGTCAAATAAAAACTACGCGTTCAAAATGGGTGAACTTTTGGTGCGTAACTGTCAAAATATGCACAACTACATTCACTACCTTTTATTGACGAGTGCTGCTATCTACACGTTGAGGTTGGAAACTTTTCAGCCCACACTCGTACCTGTAAGATAGGCGAAATGTGTATCCCATCTACTGTGAACAGGTCAATCCTCTTATTTTATATGCAGTTCCCATATGGCTTGTAGCAACCGCTTACAACTCTTACACCTAGCCTGGAATCCGTCCGAAGAAGAGGTAAGTTGAGGAACAAGGGCATAACACCTGTGCTGGTGGCTTTCACTCACTTATCGCTGGTCCGGACTTGCATCCTTTTCTGAAGCGGTATTGGTTTTGTGTGCCGGGCCATTTCAATGGAACGGGAATTTCGCGTCGATCTGTGTAACATTCGCCGCCTGAGATTCAATTTCTGCTCTGTGTCTGCCTACGTTTCTAACCAGAATCCAGCAACCCTTGCACTCGAGAAACCCAGGTAATAGCCCAGCAAAGTTTTTAACAAAATCTCCCACAACCTCATCTTCTTCAAATAATCCGCTCTCGACTTCGAGCCTGGAATGGTGAAATGGATTTCTTACCTATCTTAAGGATAGCAATTATTCCGTTCGTTTCAGATGGGTAACCCCTTCGATGCTGCCTCTGGAGTCCCTTAAGGTAGCCACCTGGGCCCTCTCGCTGTTATACTAGCCACCAATTATATTGACAAGGTCATCAAGCATTCCCGCATGTCTCTATGACACTAAGATATATAAGATCATCAAGTCTCCAAATGATTGGGCACTGCTGCAAACAAACCTGGACAGCTTCTCAGTTTGGTGTGATAATAACTCCTTACCAATTGCCAATCCATAAGCTTTTCTCGAAAATGTATCAACTCTTTCCCGCGAGTTAACACCTGTAGGGAATACAACAACAAATACCTTACCCACTTCGAAAAGCATCAAGCATACGACCCAATCATTCTCCCTTTTCATATAAAGAATATCCAAACAATCATATAACCACCTTATCACAATCCATATCACAACTCATATTTACTCTATTCATCAAATGCTTAAGAACATAGATCACAATCCATATCACAATTCATATTTACTCTATTCATCGAATACCCAAAACCACGATTAATGTAGACCCAATGCCTCCGTATCACAACCGAGATTGGCTCTATGCTATTGCACAAAGACGCATCTTTATCACGACGCAGATAACAGTGGCCCCAGGACAGGGCTATAAATACTACGAAGAGCCCAACAGTAGCAGCTCTCTCTACAAACCGAGAACATGAAATTAACTAATAAAAAGATTTTTAAAATAAAAAAATAAAGTTTAGTTAATTTACTCGCGCCACTATTTCCTTCTTAAGCAATAGCTAACCATTGTTCACATTATTCAACACCTCGGAATCCTATACGATAGGGACGTTAATTTCCTCTCTCATATTGACGAAATAATCCTGAAAGCCAACTCGGCCCTCGGGGTCGTAAAACGCTGCTCAAAGGAATTCTCCAACCTCAACGTAACCCGATCCCTTTACCTTCCCCTCGTCCGTCCCCTATTAGAATATGCCTGTCAGATATAGTCCCCATATCAACAAAATCATACCCCTAGAATCGAAAGCATACAACGTCGTTTTTTTATACGGTTTGCTCTGAGATAACTAGATTTGGGAATCCTGAGATAACTAGATGGGAAATCCTGCCCTCGTACATCAACTGCCTTAAATCAATCAACCTCAGAAGCCTTGAGGAGCCTTTAGGAGGTAGATTCCAGGGGGACAGTCTTTTCATTCATCAACCCCTCTCTGGCTCGGTCGACTGCACCCACCTTTTGAACCTAACTTTCCTAAATACAAACCCTCGGAAAACACATAATACGCCCCCCCCCCCCCCCCCCCCCCTTGGTACAACGTATGGCTTCAACGAACCCTTTTGTCAACTCCAATTACACCTCGTTTGATTCCGATCTCACTAACCATACTCTCAAACACCGCCTCCTAAATCATTTTCCCCTATCACACCTCTGATCCTTAGTTACCCCCCCCCCCCCCCCCCACCGTCGCCCCCTTCCAGTCACTTACAGAATTAACAGGTACATTAGTGTGTGCAGTGACTTTCACATTTTTCTCTACTGTCATAGCGAATGTCATTGCCGCCATATCCTCCATATACGAATTCCCAACAGCGATTTAAGGCGGGATCGTAAAACCACGCTGGTAAAAATCGAGCGGCATAGTCCCAACACGGCTACCTTACGCAATGAGAATACCAGCAACACCTTTGGTCATGCGTTAAGACTCGCCCTCGAAGAGCTCGACGGAGGGAGAGTAAGTCCTGGGGCCAGAATGTCGGGCGTAGAAGAGAAATGGACACGCCTTAAGAATACTGTCATTAGTGCTGCCAACTCCATCTTAGGCAGTAGTCGTAGAGGTCGGAACGACTGGTTTGATAATGAGTGCAAACTAGCGACTGAACGTAAGAATGCTGCATATCGGGCAATGCAGCAGTCTCATAGGACGCGGGTACGCGAGGAGAAATACAAAGAGCTCAGAAGATCTGAAAAAAGACATGACAGATAAAAGAAAAGTGCCTGGGAAAAAAACCTTGTCTGTGAAATAGAGAAAAGTAGAGAGCGAGGTCCGCACCAGGCGCGGAAGTTCTTCCAAATAATCCGCAGTATGACGCGGTACACACCACGCTGCACTTACTGCAAGCATAAAGGGGGTAATCTGATCACCGATCCTGAAGGCATTCTGGAGCGATGGGAAGTGCACTTCAATGAATTGCTAAATGGTCAGCTCACAGAAGAATTGGAGGCTCCGTCAATGCAAGATCAAGACCAAATGCTGCCGCCACCAAGCATTGAGGAAACATTAAAACCCATTAGACAGGTCAAATCAAATAAAGCCCCTGGAGCTGATGGCATACCAGCTGAGCTGATCAAACAAGGAGGGACAGCGTTACATCACGCAATTCACGAGATCGTGGTGCACGTATGAGAGCAAGAGGAGATGCCGGAAGATTGGCGTCGCGGTATAATTTGCCCCATACATAAGAAAGGAGATATCACACTGTGCAGCAGGGGTATAACATTGCTGAGTACCACCTATAAGATACTCTCCAGTGTCCTACAAGATCGGATATCCCCATACGCTAAAGCCATCATTGGTCAATATCAGTGTGGCTTCATCCCAGGCAAGTCAGCAATTGATCAGATATTCACCGTTAGGCAGGCGATGGAAAAATGTCTGGAATTTAAGATTCCACTATATCATCTGTTTATAGACTTCAAGGTCGCCTACGACAACATAGCCAGGGTAGAACTATATAATGCCATGAGAGAATTCGCCATTTCAAACAAATTTATACGACTTTGTAGGTTGACCATGACCAACGTAACTAGTCAAGTAAAAATACCAGCATTGCTGTCTAAACCAATAAACATCTTTAATGGACTCCGACAAGGGGACGGTCTGGACTGCCTCCACTTCAACCTGGCGTTGGAGAAAGCAATCCGTGACTCTGGCGTTACAACAAGAGGGACTATTGTCACCAAGTCTAGCCAGATACTTGCCTATGCAGATGACATCGAGATCAGCGGTAGAACCGAATCGACGGTACAGGAATCCTTCACCCAGATCGAGCAGGCGGCACAAAAACTGGGACTGCACATTAATGAGGGTAAAAACTAAGTACATGGTGGCAACTTCTGCGAAGAGAAGACCTAACGTTGGTCAAACTATCAGGGTAGTGGAGCACGAATTTGAAGTAGTGCAATCCTTTAACTACCTTGGGTCAATAGTATCAGCCGATAACAATATGGAAGAAGAAATACGCGAACGGTTGATTAAATCCAACAAAGCCTACTATGGTCTATCAAGGCTCTTTAAATCCTGAAGTTTATCCAGAGCATTCAAGCTACTACTGTACAAGACCATGGCCTTACCAGTACTCATGTATGGATCCGAGACCTGGGTGCTTAATAAAAGGCCATCTGAACTCTTGGCCGAGTTTGAGAAAAAGGTCTTAAGGAGAATTGTTGGCCCCGTATGTGAGGGAGGACGATTCTGGAGACGCTACAACCATGAGTTGTACAGGATCTACCTTGAAGCTAATATTGTAAGAAAAATCAAGCTCGGTAGACTTCGGGGGGCGGGACACCTAGCTCGAATGAGCGAAGAGGAGCCTGCCCGGAAAGTCCTTTGTGGCAGGATGTATGGAAGGAGACAGCGCGGCAGACCTTGTCTGCGATGGAGGGATGGCGTAGACCAGGACGCCCAGAGCCTGGGAGCGCCAAACTGGATGACATCGGCTTGAAATCGGAACCGGTGGAGAGATTTGTTAAATAAGGCCAAGACCGGATCCCGGTTGTAGTGCCGATGATGATGATAGTTCCTTGTCCGGTTGGGAAATACAGTCTTTGGTTAAATTATCTCAGTTCACATATTTTTAAACCATTAAAGTATAACACTTACGTAATACTAAAATTGTTCCTGAATTGCCAAGGACCACCAAGATTAATAAACAAATGAATTTCATTCTGTTCAACGTGGGAAAAGACTTCTACGAATGGCTCTGAATTAAGGGTGTTTTTTCTAAGATTTAAACGACGTATTTAGATCTAGATTGATTTAAATCCATAAGGTTTCCCAATTGAAAATTTGGCACTCAACTTTGATTCAATTTTCTTACCGGGTGTCGTCCCTGTATAAAACAGCTGTTACCCGTGAAGTATTGTATTGATTGCCAAACAAAATGTTCAATATAAAATTGAATTTCGGATCCATGACGAATAGCAACAAGAAAGCTTTGAAAAACATACTCTAGATGAATTTCTTTAGCTTAGTAGAAATAAAATTTATAATTGGGGTTGAGGAAGAGTAAGTAATGCAATTACAAACTAATTACCTCTGCGATTTAGAAATAACCTTATCCACAAAGTGATGTTTACTAACTAACTTAATTGTTGTGTTCCGTCACACATCCGAATGTTTGCTTGTTTAGATAGACTGGGAGTGTACTTAGACAGCACGGTGATGTCTAAAGACAACAAGTCAACTCCATTGCCAACGAAGTGTTCGGGGACATTAAACTTAGTACTCCCTGCATACAAGCTTAATGCAATTTGTAAAGTTTGGTAGTCAATTTGGGTAGGATTGTAATGTATTTCATGCATTCGCCCTACCACGGCAACCAGCACTAATACTTCCTCCCATCTTGTTTATCTTCACATCCGACTTGTGTTGCGAATTGACACTAGCCATGCTCTATGCACCACCTGGTTGATTTTGATTTCCAGTTTTTTTTAATGAATCATAGTAATAAACAGCACTCTTAATGAACCTGACTGAAACATCCTATAAAATTTCTATCGATTTTCACCGCTTACGAAGCAGAGCCTCTCCTCGCCTTTCCATTATCTGGGAGGCACTCTCCTCACCATCAACACATTATTGGTGCTTTCCAATCAACTTTACCAATTATATATCTAACACATTCAATCAGATCAGCACTTCAAATGACTGCTCATTAAGTTGAAAGCTGCTGTGTGTACGCCGCTCAGCAATTCAACTGAAGTGCAAGTAATTGTGCACACTTCCACTCTCCATCGATTTATGATTGTTCTACCACGTATTGTACAACAATCACACGCAGTGGCTCCCGGGATTCCCAGTGTCAAGCACCCCCGGCCGTCCAGAGGTGGACTAGGTACAGTCTACCCATTGACGCGTGAATTTATTCAACCAGAATGTTACGTAACACGGCAGTGACTATCTGATCGTGGTTGGGAAAACATTTCCGCTAAACTATTCACTAAACAGTACGGTAATAAAAACAAAGCTATTCTCAAGGGGAGGTTATAAATAATGGTAGCCCAAGAGCTAAACAGTGGCTCGACCTGGGTTGAGGACCAATGGTTGCGTTAATAAATCGATACGCGTTGAAAAAGACCGACGCTGGTGAACCAGCAGAAAATAGCAAACTGTAGCCAATATTTTATAAGTTACCAGACGTGACCGAGGCCGATATCGTTTAGTATTATTGAATCTACTAATCCGAATTATTGGCGAGGACAGTTGTAACCTGTAGAGGTAACCACCGGCCGTATCCTGTTTCTAATGGTATCGATATCTTATTGAAGTCCTGCCTTTTTAGATAGAGAGGAGTGATAAACTGCATCACACGATAAACTGCATCACACGCTCGGTGAACAACTCGTGTGAAAGGATGGCCCATTTGCTTTAATAGTTATTTTCTAACTAGAGAAGGTGGCTGACTTACTCAGATGAATCTGCATCCAAGACTCCTTACAACTGCAGAGGATTTTCCTACAAATTAGGAAGAAGATTAATGACCATTAAATTTATGACACTACATTCAATCCAATTAATTGGAAAATAATGGCGTTGCTTTCTATTAGATTTAGGTCTTTTATTACCATTAAAATAAATTCTGGCTTCCTAGTCGGTTGTAGAATTATAATGCTGGGTGGGGCAGAAGAACTTGCTGATTTGAGTTGGCCGCCCTGAAACGAAGGTTATAACGAATTTGATGGGGATGAGAGAGCGGTTTGCAATCCTTTTGCTACATGTGGTAGTTGAGTGGATGAAGGCGAAGTGTGCATTCGCTGCTGAGTTGTGTTTTTCACAAGACGCTGGGTCGAATCTGAGCAATAAGCAGCGCTCACCATATCAAAATGGAGCTCTGATATGGCGACCAATGCCCACAAGACAATCCCATGAAAAAATGGGTAGGCGTAGCTGTGATGAACCGACACTACCATAAAGGAACAAATTATCAAGAAAACACAGACTCGCCAAAACGAAGACGTAGGGAAAAACGGGAAAAAAGGGATATACGCACCGGCACGTGGAATGTTCGAACGTTATATAAACCAGGCGCGATACAGACGGCCGTAGAAAACGCGGATCAATATAAAATGGACATCGTCGAGCCTCAGGAAGTCCGACTTCCACATCAAGTAATCGAAACCTACGGCTTCACACTGGCGTGTAGAGGTACTGATACACAGAACCTCGGAACTGCGTTTATCATAAGCAATAAAGCTACGCCCCATGTAAAAGATGTGAAATTTATTAACGACCGAATGTCGGTGCTAAAAATACAGGGCCCATTGTACAATTTTGTGCTTATAAACACACACACCCAAACAGAATCTACCGACGAAGAAACGAAAGACACGTTCTACGAGACCCTAGAGGAAGTATTTGATGGGATCTCATCATTCGATGTTAATATCCTCCTCGGGGGACTCAACGCGAAAATTGGAAGGGAAGATATATTTTACCTAATTATAGGTAAAGAGAGCATACACGACGTTTCAAATGATAATGGAATTCGAATTATCAAGTCAGCGTCAAAAGATTTGGTAGTGAAAAGCACGATGTTCAAGCACAACCAAATTCATAAAGCCACATGGATTTCACCCGGCGCGGTGACGAGTAACCAAATAAACCACTTACTCATAGACAAAAGACACCACTCGAATATCCTTGACGTAAAATCATATAGAGGAGCAGATTGCGACCCCGACCATCTTCTGGTGATGGGAAACATTAGGAGTCGCCTCGCAGCAAACCCACACGGGCAATCACGGGAGACTTTCAACGAAGTTGTAGACGCAATAAATCAATTGAAAAACAACAAGGCTCCCGGAGTCGACTGCATAATGGAAGAGCTTGTGAAGCATGGGGGAGAGACAACCGCTCGAAAGATCCATCAACTGATCAAAACAATATGGGATAAGAAAGTCACACCGGAAGAATGGAAAACCTCAATAGTGTTAAAGAAAGTTCGCTACCCCCTTAACACTTTTACACACACAGAGAATAAAATCACACGTTGGGCTTAGAACCAATCTCCAATAAATATATAGGTACACATTTTATTAGACAATTCAATTTTATTTAACACATTTAACTTGGGCAGCAAATACAATACGTACTCACTAAACACCCGACACGACATACAACCACGACGACTCGTTCCTTTTCGTCCTTTACTTCCGTCTTCGACGGGTAATATTCACGAAACGCGATCGGCTTTATATTTTACGTCCGTCTACGACGATCATTTGAATCATACTCTATATTTTACGTCCGTCCAGGACAATGGATACGCACAGACTCTTCTTTAGAATGGCCAAACCGGACGATGATCATACACACACGCCCTTATCCCTCTTTCGGTCCTGCAGACCGAAAAGTCCATCCATTGTTTACTCACAATACATCTTTCTTGATACACATGAGGTATGCTTCGCAGTACATTTCCTGATAATCATAAACACTGAAAATGTTTATGATCTGCGAGATCTGATTGTGTGGATGCGTGCATACATTTCTTAGAATCTTGTATTTACACAGGTGTTCATTTATGGTCAACGATGGCAAAGATATTTTGTATACTTTATTGCTTCGTTACTATAGAATTGTTCTTTGTTTTTTTTTTTTTTGTTAGTTTTTAAACCACATTTATTTTCCTAATTCTTTTTACATGTATAATATTAGGGGTAAATGTTAAACCCTTTTCTACAATCACAGTCCTTAAATTAACTTATTGGCTCTATGGGAGCTGTCTAAATTACACATTACAACTTGATTTTTATATATGCCTTTCGGCGTACATCTTCTTTTTTTGTTTCTTATATATATCATCATCATCGGCACTACAACCGGGAGTTGGTCTTGGCCTTATTTAGCAAGCCCTGAGGCTTGTTAAATTTTCCATAAAGATTTGTTTTTTGTTTCGGGCAAGGACATTAGTCTTGCGCCAGAGGCTCCTCGACGGGGAAACGAACTTCTTATATATATATATATATATATATATATATATATATATATATATATATATATATATATATATGTATATATATATATATATATATATATATATATATATATATATATGAAATAAGTCATATATTAGAGGGACTCCTCGTTTACATCTATATGTATACATTATTATTACAATTTTTTTTTTTTAATTATAACAAACAAAAACTTCAAAACAAAACGAATAAAACATAAAATAAGAAATAAAAATAAGAGTAATGGGGAAAGGATGACAGGGGGAGGGGGGACAAGAGGAAGGCGAGCGTTGCTCTTGAGAGGCATACTATATCTGAGGTAGTGAAGTCCTCTCCTCGTTGAGAAGCCACCACCATTTGTGAGATGTTCGATCTTTGGCTGATTTATCTCTTTCACTGATCGCCGTGCTAAAACGCATGCGGTCTGGGGCATTGGAGATATCACTATCATGGAGAATTCGTTTCTCCCTGGCACCACGGAAAGCGTGGTAAATAATCGGGACTCCATGCAAGTCTTGGATAAGGCCTTTTTGATCCAAGAAAGGGAACGCTTCTGGGGGAATAAACTCATTCTGGAGGGTATTCTCTAGATACATATCATTGGGATAGAATGCTCCCGCGATAAGATTATTGTCACTGCACATTGCCCTTGCTGTGTGACCACGAATCATTTTAATTATGAAATTGTCTATCCTATTTAACCCTGATTTGTTATACAGGATTTTGTTGGGATAGAATTTTTTGTATTGCGACTCTGGTGTTCTATAAAGTCCGAGGCAGGAACGCAAACACTGCCGTTCGAACACACGAAACTTCTCCATATAAAGTGGAGATATATTATACCATACTGGACAGCCATAAATCAAAACTGGTCGGATGAATGCCGAGTACGAAATTATTTTGACTCTGGGGTCAAGAATACTACTCCGGAATAGACTTCTTGTCATAGAATATGCGCTTTTAGCTGCGGAGAGGGACGCTGCTACGTGCTTGTCAAAATATAAATACTGGTCTAGCCAGATACCAAGGTATCTAACTACAGTTTTCACTTGTAGTGGAAGGTTATTGTTACCTACAATAGAGAAGTGTTTCCAGTTGTATTTTGTATCCCTCGAGGCCCTGGATAGGGGCATTCTGAAAAGAATAGTCTCGGTTTTCTGGAAATTAATTTTTAATTTCCAGTCGTCACAAAATTGTTTTATTTTGTTGAAGTCATCTTGAAGGTGCCTATTGATGTCGTCTATTTTTTGTCCTGCTCTGTACACCACTATGTCATCGGCGTACGCAATGGCGTTTTCGAGAGAACTCACTAGATCACTAGTGTAAATATTGAATAGAATGGGAGAATTCACAGCTCCCCGCTGTAAGCCATTTTTAATTTGGAAGGTTTTGTTGGAGAGTATGTCCCCGCATTTCACCACAAAATGTTTGTCCATTATCAAGAATTGTTCTTTGTTTTGAGTAGCATATTATTTTCTTTGTGCCGTCATGGATTTTTCGCAGATGTGGTATCTGGATTCCATGATTTGCCCGTATATGCATTTTGTATCTAATGCAATTTTACAGGTACTCATTGGATTGGGTATGTTGATTTGGATTAATCAACATATGGGGCTTCACATGAAGGTGAATCCTGTTAATGGTGGGGGATGGCCCCCAAAAAGGGTAGGTATTAGGGGAGGGTAGGCGTTGCGTGTAACAATCCTACCCCGTTTAGAAAACGAGTATTATTCTTAGAAGAGGAATAATACTCTCGAAAGGTCTTTACAGTGGGTGCCGGGGCGTGAAGCCTTGCATGAATAAATGTTAGTGTCAGCGTGCGCGTCTACCAAAATTTTTCAAACAAAACAAAAATTTTTTTTGTGTCACATATTCTGTCATTACATTTTGTTTACAAGATTTATGTTTTTCTTTTTATTTGCTATGTATAGGCATATATTTATGTGTTTGTTATATTCATTTTTAACGTATGTGTGTTAGATATTTTGATATATATTTGCCATTTTCATATTTGTGACATTTTTTGTTATACACATTTTTTCTTTCCAGTTGAGTTTCTTTTGTATTTATTACTTATTTATTTGTTTATCTGTTACTTAAACATTATGTGGTTTTTATTTATTGAATTATAAACATAATTGATTTTAAAAATAAGTATTTTCTTAACTACTGACCAAAGGAAAAATTTTTATTACAATCTTATAGGCTATTATTTTATATTAATTATCAAATTCTGTTTTTTTTTTTTTTGTTAGTTAAATAGGAGTACAGTATATCTATATTTATTTATTTTAAAAGAGAAATCTTACAATAGTTATGTATGCGTAATTGTAGAGTATATTCTTGAGAACTTTCTAATTTCCGTTTTTTTTTTTTTTAGTTGT
Organism: Microdon myrmicae; assembly: GCA_963931805.1. Taxonomy (NCBI): domain Eukaryota; kingdom Metazoa; phylum Arthropoda; class Insecta; order Diptera; family Syrphidae; genus Microdon; species Microdon myrmicae. The sequence continues at coordinate 51,521,946 of OZ007497.1, read as the reverse complement.
ATTTTTTTCTTATTAGGAGGACCATTAATTATAGGTTAAGTATAGCTTTTTGTATAAAATGTACATATATATATATAGTTTTTTATTTAATTTTGTTTTTTGTTTTTTTTGTTAACTACTAACTAAAAGGAGAACATATATTTACAATAATAGAACTTATAATTTTAAGAATGATACAGGAATATTAGGAATTATAATAAAACTTGCAATGATTCTTTTATATTTCTTATAACTTTAAATAGTATGATCCATTGCAATTATGATATAGACAAATTGGTGGTAAACACATAAAGTTATTTCGTATAAAATGTTGGTAAGATTAAGTTTGATTTAATTATATATGTAGATTTTTTTTTTTCAATTTACATGTAGTTGCAGAAAAGATTATATTATTGATTACATGTTTAAAACCTTGGTTTGAGTTTTTTTTTTTTTGATAATAACTATTGTTTAAATTATTTCAGGCAAAACATATAATTCTTATAATATATAAGCATTGTATAAAAGGCCGTGTAAAATCAGGGTAGATAAGGAGTGAAGATAAGGTGGTGAAGTTAACCGGTCTTTTATTTTTTCAAATGCTTGCTTGCATTTTTCTGACCATGTGAATTTAACATCTTTTCTTAAAAGGTTAGTTATGGGACGTACTATCTTGGAAAAATCCGGAATGATTTTTCGATAGTAGTTAGCAAGACCTAAAGTGGATTGAACGTTTTTAACTGTTCTTGGAGTTGGAAAAGTCTTTACGCTGGCAGTTGTAGCGGGATTTGGCAGCGCTCCTTTTTCCGAACAGACATGTCCAAGGTAAACCACTTCTTTTTGTAGAAACCTACATTTCTCCGGTTGCAGTTTTAAATTATGTTCTCTTAGTTTGTCGAAGACTTTTTGAAGTTTGCTATTATGGTTTGCCTAATGTTTGCCATATATGACAATATCGTCTAGGTATACAAAACATTCGAGGCCCTGCAATCTGGTTAGGACATGGTTCATGAGTCTTTGGAAAGTAGCCGGTGCTCCTTTTAATCCGAACGGCATACGTGTAAACACATAGTGCCCATAATTGGTGCTGAAAGCTATTTTTGCTGGTCTTTGGGGTCTACCAATACTTGATGGTAGCCGCTAGCCAGATCGAGCGCAGAGAAATAACGCGAATGACCGAGCTGGTCAAGTATATCCTCTATTCGGGGAAAGGGGTATGCGTCTCTGGTGGTTTTTTCATTTAGCTTCCTGAAATCGACTACGAGTTTCCATCCGGTTTCTCCGTCGGGGGCCCCTTTCTTTGGAACTACCAGAAGTGGTGAGTTCCACGGACTTTTGTTAGGTTGAATAATATTATTCTCTAGCATTTCCCGCACTTGCTCGCTTATTATTTGTTTCTTATTTTCGGTTAGTCTGTACATCCTTTGGTTTATTGGTGCTTGGTCATGTACCAAAGGGATTTCATGCATTATTGCATTGGTGTACGTCAGGTAATCGCCTTTTAGATGGAATATGTTGGGATATTCCTGGCATAAACTCACAATGGATTGGTGCTCTTCAGAACACAGATTTTTTCCCAAATTAAGTTCCTCATATAGTTTCTCCAACCGTGTATCAATTGTGGTTTCACCTGACGATTCATTTTCCGAGTACAAGTATTTTATGTGTTGGAGGGTCGCCACCCCCGAAGGGGTTAACTCGGTTTTGTCTGCTGACGTACATGCTCCCATCCGGAGGCTTTCGTTATCTCGGATATCCAGGGGAATTAATGAGTATTCCCTGGTGGGCAGTAACTCTACTTTTAACCGGTGAATTAATTTGGGAGTATCTGTTATATTGAGTGTTGCAATCTTTGGCCGCGAAGCATTGTTTAATATGCAATTTGACAGGTATATTCCTGATTGCATTTCTTTGGGCAAACAGATCACTTCCTCTCGGATTTCCATTGGTAACACAATTACCTTCTGTGAACGCCTTGGTATTTAGACCGGTTCACTCAGAATAACTTCCACTGTCTCAGAGTTTGGAGCTGCTGGATCCGTAGTCCTATTTTCTCTGCTTATTTCTATAAAAGTGCAGGGCTCTGCTTGTGGGATCGGGGATATTGGGAGCGATGCAGTTTTGCAGCCAGCATTTTCCTAGAAAAGGCTTTGGAAGAGGTACCGACTATGGGTTGTATCTCTTTGGGTCCCATTTCGTCAATAGTCCTATTCTCATCGGCTGCCCGTGTTCGTCCTGTTTTTCCTCGATTCCTTGCGAAGGGAATGGTGAAGTGTTCGGAGTTGGTACCCATGCGAGGGTGTAGTACGGTTCGCTTCCGTGCTTCTCGATCAACGAGGAAGAGAAGCGAACGATTGTTAAATTCGGGTCCTGGGAATCGGCCAGGCCCAATAAAAATGCAGCTTTTTGAATCTGCAACTACTTTTATTATTTTCAATATTAAATTTAAACGATTGACGTCCTTAAACGTTGGACGCCAACCTAGAGACTGATTCTCGAATTTAAAATGCATCGCCCTTTTACACAAATCTTCATTGAGATTTGTATGTGTAAAATTGGAGAAAAGGAAATGGAATATCTATTTTTAGAATATACACATCTGGCTGCAATCCAGATGGAGATAAGGATTTTAGAATTGAGTGTATGGGAACGAAATGGATATCTTTTAATGTGTGTTTGTTTGCATATGAAGATATGCATTATGCTGTTTAGTTTTTAGGAAGGATTTGGAAATATTAGTATGGTAATTGAATAATTCAATTTTTCTAACATTGGATTGAATGTTAGTTTGGGGATATGGATTAATGATAAAGTAGGTGGGTAGAAATGTATGTGGGAGGAAAATGGTAGGGCTTCTTGGAGCACTACATCCTCCCCTCCTTCAAGAAAAAATTAATCTGTAAGAGATTAATTTTCTAGGAGTGGCGCGATAAAAGGTAAAGGGCGATGTTATCATGATTCGTTACATAATTTGGATTTCAAATTATAATGGTTACTTTAAATTTTCATTGTAGTTACAATTGGTTGCTACTTTTTTGAATGTTTGTTCTTGTTTTTACATATTATTCAATATTTTGTGTTAATTCTGTAGCTTACGGTAGAGTGTTCTTCAGTATTTTGTTATGTTTTTAGAAAATCTAAAATTATATGTTAAACTAAAAGCTTAAATTAACAATTTTTCTTATCGTGTATATAAGTAAATTATCAAGTTATTATATTAATAATGTTATTTACAGTAACCTTTTGTTTTTTCAATATATTTAATAATAATTTTGAATTATTTTTAAAAAATAAGGTTATTTTAAATAAAATATTAAATTCAATTTGTGCTACAGATAAATTTTAAGTGTATTGTATTAAAACTTGTGTATTATATAGGAATTTACATTATCTCCAGAGTATATTTCTGTTTCATTTTGAGGACCATATTTATGTTTTTTTTTTTCATGTATTATAAAGAAAGGTTTAATTCTAAATTCTTAAGTTTGTTTTGAGTTAACTAAAAAATGTTAGTTCCTTATTTTTCTTAGGATAGATGTAATTTGGTTAATTGAAGAATGTTACATAGTTATTTGAAATTATTATATTTCTATTTAAAATTGTTTATTTCATAGATTTTGTTTTGTTTAGTTAAACATTTTTTTTTAAAACTTAGAATTCTATATGTTTTTTATTTACAAATTAAGATCATTTATTATTAAAATATTTTTGTTCATTTATTTAAATTTTAAGTTAATGGCAATTAATTAAAATATTGTATAATATTTACAAAACTATTTCATTGAGGGAGTTAATATTTGTTTCATCATTTGTGTGTTAATAATATGAATTTGGGGTGATTCTCTTCATAATATAAACTAGTTAAAGATTTATTTGTGTTATATTTTACTTATTATCTCCCGAATTGTTAATACAGTTGTATTATTTATAAATTTTCTTGTTTATTATAGACTATTTTCTTTTAGATACATACATTTTCCAAAACAAAGTTGGTTTTTTTTTTTTTATTTTATTTATTTGTGTTAATATGTATATGTTACTATTTTGTTTTTGTACAATAATTTGTTAAGAGGGCAATTAAAAATTATTAAGCGTATATTTTCTATTTAATTTACATATAGTTTTATTTTATTTTTTATTTTTTCATTTTTTACATCTGAGAATTTGTGTTTTATTTTTATATTCATACATGTATACATATATTTGAAAAGGAATAATCCATTTGTTTCACTTTAAGTTTCTCTTTAAATTTGTGAAAAATTTTCCATGTTTTCTTAGGGTTGGGTTGTGTGACATAGTTCAAAATTTGGGCAATAAAACCATCTAGAAAGAGCGTTTTAAAGGATGGAGGAGTCGTAATCAATTTTGAAAGATCAACGTTTGTTTTATTTGTAAACGGGGTTTTGATTATTCGTTTATTTTTAAGTTTCATTTGTAGAACCCATTTTAAAGTTTGAAAAATTAGAGAAACGAGGGAAACGATGCGGACAAACAAGTTATTTAAAAGGGATGCTTTGATACAGCTGTTTTTTACAGGCTTATATTCTGCTGTGACTTCTTGTTCCACAGTCTTACTCTTAGCTGGGAATCTTTGTTCCTCAGGCTTATTGGATGCTGGGAGTTCTTGTGGCTTTTCAGGCTTAAGTTCTGCTGGGACTCTTTGTTCCGCAGGCTTACACTTAGCTGAAAGTTTTTGTTCCTCGGGCTTACAGTTTGCTGAGAGTTCTTGCTCCTCAGGCTTACATTTTGCCGGAATTTTCTGTTTGTGCTCTATGAGCTTGCACGTGTTGTTGCTAGAAGTCGGAGCATTTAAGAATATAAAAGTAGATGGAGGTGTTAGGATAGTATGGTCAGGAGTCTTTGTGGAATCATCAGATCCGGCCCGTAGACAAACGGATTCAAATGTTGACTGTTGGATGCGATCTTTGGCCAATACCTCCTCTATTTGGGGGGCCTCTAGATCGTCCTGCCTCTGATTTTTGTCCCTATTATCTCTAATGCCAATTTCATCCGTAGACGACACCTTGTAAGGTGAGGCATTTTCTACCTTCCTGTTTATATCATTAGCTTCTAATAACGATTGTTTAGATCTTTGGCTGTTTAATGTTCCTATATAAATTTGTGATTGCTGTACCGTACTCGTTTTGTTAATTACTCCACTTCTCCAAACGTTTGCGGTAGAAGTGGGCTGAGTTCTCAAATCATTTTTATTTGATGGAGAGTCGTTTTGACTTCTGAAATGGGACAGTCTCCTACATTCTGCTTGGGAATGATTAAATGTGTTGCAATATGTGCATTGGAGGCGTTCAACCTCTGCTTTAATTTGGGAAATAGCATTACAACCATTTTCATTTCGACGACATGCCGCAGAAGTATGACCAGACCTATTGCACGATTGGCAAATTGCTGGTTGGCTATATTTGGAATTATAAGATAAATTAAGAAGGTTTCTATCGCCTAGTCGCGGGGCCTGCTCGAGAGCATAATTTATTGCTGCTCTAAGACTTGGGGTACCTCGTGCTTTAACTAAGAGTTTTAAATGGGAATCCCTAAGACCATCTTCAAAAGTATGCAAGGCGAGCTTTTTATTTTCTTCGAGGAGATATGTTCGTACCGCAGGATCGACAGTGCTTTCGAACGTGGCTTTGTTCAGCAGATGCAGGAGGTGTGCGAGTCTGTTTCCAAACTCCTTCACATCTTCCTTGCTATCTTGCTTGGCTTTCACCAGACTGTTTTGTGCCGCTGACCTTGAGGTGAGAATTTTAAATTCTCCCTTTAATTCGGAAGCAAGATCATTCCAGGTTGAAATGACCTTGTACCGGATGTGGTCGTATGCTGGCCCCTGTAATCTGGTTTTCACCACGCTTAAGAAGAAAGCATGCTCACTGTCGTCCCGTGCTTGTGAAAAGATAATATCCCCGCGAGAAATGAAATCATCGAGTTCGTCCGGGTTACCGTTAAACACCGGCACGAAATCCAAAATATCTTTCAACCCGATTGTGATATTCATTGTTATTAGTTTCGCGTTTTTATAATTGGGTATTAATTTTCGCGCGCTTCAAATATTCGATTCGCGTATTATTTTGGGGGAAAAATTCCTTGAGTAAATTCATCTCCCAAAATACAAGTACACCAAAGGGCGAAGAGTAAGAAGAGAATTTTTCGAACTCAACTGAAGCGATCCTAAAGAGAAAAGAGAAAAAATGCCTTCAAACCCAAACACATCGATATATCTACAGGAAATTTCGATAATACTAAAGGTAAGAGAAGATTTTTACTGACACCGCGAAAAACAATCCTAATATCGAAAAATCCTGGTAGACAGATAAGCAGAAGAGATCCTGTGAAAGAAGCCAATGGTAAAAAAAAGGACATTTTTATCGAGCCCAAAGTGAAACGAGCCTGCAAGTGGAAAGATCCTGGATAGGGGAAAGTGATCCTAAGGAATTTTGATCTAAACAGATGAAAGGAAAAAGACCAACAGACAGATAAGGGTGAGCGCGTTAAAATCGAGAATTTCCTGTTAGAAAGTATGGAAAATATTCATCAAGTAAATTAAATCCTTAAGAAACTTATTTAATGAATGTAAATATGTGCAAATGTATATGTATATGTAAAAATGTAAGTAAAAATTGATTTGATAAGTGTAGGGTTTGTAATTTCTTATTCTCCCTTTGTATATTTAAATTTTTCTTGGGGTTTTTGTTATTATTGTAAACCATTCAAGTGATTACGTTAAAAAATGCTGTTTATAAAATAAAATTTTCAAAATTTGCTCTTCTTGATATCCCCTTTGATTAATTTTTCACAATTTAATTTGTTTTCGTGATTTCTATACGTTCCTTTTTTGTTTTTATGAACTTTTTAAATGTGTATTGTGGGTTTTGTTTGTCCTCTTAAATTAACTAATACAATTTTATAGATAGAATGTATGTGCATACCTTGTACATTTTTGTGCCGGTGTTGCTGGCTGCTACAGCTGTATTGACTGCTCCTACTGGTGCGGTGTTGTTATATGGACATGAAATTTTTGTTGTTTATGATGTTGAGTATGTTGCAGTTGTCCCTGATCACCTTGTTGTTCCTTTTGCTAGTGTCTTGCCGGGAATAGTAGATTGGACAAGTAGCCAGCTGTTCAGACTGAGACCTTTATCGGGTTTTGCTAGTTCCACATTTCACAGTCCCACTAGAGCTCCTGCCTATCGATTGCCAGAGTTTCCGTCTCCATTCGCATGTGTCGATATAGTTTGCGTTTGGTGTGTTTGCTTTTGGCCGCTTGTTTTAAAAATTATATTTTTTTCACTATTAACTGTGATGTTTTTGTTTATGGGTGTCGTTCTCGTTTTGTTGGTAAGGGATTATGGTATAATCCCAGTTGATCTTTGCCTGGACGCCAATTGAGACTCTTCTTGGTAGGGGATTATTTGTCTCAGATCCAAACCGCTGCCGTCAGTCTTCTTTGTAGGGGATGAATGAATCAGTCCGATCCACTGCTCATATATTTTTTATTTTATTGGTAGGGGATGTTAGGATCCCAAACCGCTGCCACCATTTTTGTAGTACGGTTCGCTTCCGTGCTTCTCGATCAACGAGGAAGAGAAGCGAACGATTGTTAAATTCGGGTCCTGGGAATCGGCCAGGCCCAATAAAAATGCAGCTTTTTGAATCTGCAACTACTTTTATTATTTTCAATATTAAATTTAAACGATTGACGTCCTTAAACGTTGGACGCCAACCTAGAGACTGATTCTCGAATTTAAAATGCATCGCCCTTTTACACAAATCTTCATTGAGATTTGTATGTGTAAAATTGGAGAAAAGGATATGGAATATCTATTTTTAGAATATACACATCTGGCTGCAATCCAGATGGAGATAAGGATTTTAGAATTGAGTGTATGGGAACTAAATGGATATCTTTTAATGTGTGTTTGTTTGCATATGAAGATATGCATTATGCTGTTTAGTTTTTAGGAAGGATTTGGAAATATTAGTATGGTAATTGAATAATTCAATTTTTCTAACATTGGATTGAATGTTAGTTTGGGGATATGGATTAATGATAAAGTAGGTGGGTAGAAATGTATGTGGGAGGAAAATGGTAGGGCTTCTTGGAGCACTACAAGGGAATTCCAGACACTGTCCCGGTCCATCTGGATTGAGTATGTTGATTTGGATTAATCAACATATGGGGCTTCACATGAAGGTGAATCCTGTTAATGGTGGGGGATGGCCCCCAAAAAGGGTGGGTATTAGGGGAGAGTAGGCGTTGCGTGTAACCATAGTCGTCCCCATTTTCAAAATGGCGACAAATCTGACTGCGAAAACCACAGAGGAATATCATTGCTTCCAACCACATACAAAATACTAACAAATGTCACACTGGCGAGAATCACACCGTACGCAGAAGAAATTCTGGGAGACTACCAATGCGGATTGCATAGGAACCGGTCAACGAGCGACCAAATATTCACAAAAACGCAACTGCTGGAAAAGAAGTGGAAATACGGAGAGACGGTTCACCAACTTTTCGTTGACTTCAAAAAAGCCTACGACTCAGTCGCGAGGCAAAGACTTTACCATATTGTAGTTCAGCTGGGAATCCCAAAAATATATGACGCCCCCATTCAAAATTGCGGCGAGCTAGAATAGAAAACCATCTCTCAGAATTATTTGAAATCCGCGACGGGCTAAAACAGGGGTATGGCCTCTCACTATGTCTTTTTTAAGCTTGTGCTCGAGTATGTCATCAGAAAGGTACAAGACGACAACATGTCCGGATCATCCCTGAACGGGGTCACACAAGTGCTCACATATACGAATGACATCGCCGTTTTGGGCGATAACGTAGAGACTGTATGTATGCTATCACGTGTGCTATCACGTAATATAAAGCTCGGTGTTTATGGAACCATAATCATGCTGATTGTTCAATGCGGATGGGCTTTTACAAAACGAGAAGAAAACAAATTCCGCATATTCGAGAATAAAGTTTTAAGAGGTATCTTTGGCGGTAAATATAACGAAGAGGCAGGACAATGGAGGAAACTCAACAAGCACGAATTGTAAGACCTATACCCCAAACCTACAATAATGAGAGTAATCAGGTCGCAAAGATTAAGTTGGGGCGGACATGCGGCGCGAATGGGCAACAATAGGACCGTGCGTGGAATTCTTGACGGGAGACCAACGGGAAAAAGACCGGTAGAACGGCCCGCACGGTCGCCACGGATCGTTATACCAATATTTTCAAGGAGTGTCCATTTCTCTTCTACTCCCGGAATTTTGGCACCAGGAGTCCATCGAGCTCAAGTCTTAACGCATGGCCACAGGTGTTACCGGTGTTCTCATTGCGTAGGGCAGCCGTGTTGACTCAAATCTGGTCCACGGAAGCAATACGTCTCCGTAAGGCAGTCCGCGCGCTGAATACTATACCAACAAGATAGTGGTCCGAGTCGACGTTGCCACCTCTGGACGTTGGTACCGTCATCAGGCTCGAAGAGTGGCGGCGATGTATCAACACCGGGTCAGTTTGGTTGCGAGGTTCCATCAGGTACCCAGGTGTCTTTGTGGATGTCTTTACGCCACTAAGTTCTTTGATGGTGCCAGTTCGATGACTCGTAGGCAATTGCCATTGGTGTTCCCATGCAAACTATGGAAACCTGCGTAGTGGCTGAAAACCGGCTCCCGACCTATTTTCGCATTCAAATCATCAAGAATGATTTTCACATCGTATCTTAGGCAGCCATTGAGGGCCCGATCGAATTTTTCGTAGAATTCTTCTTTTTCGTCGTCAGGGGACTCCTCTATAGGTCCGAGAACGTTTATGAGGTTTATGTTTTTTAAATTTGCCTCGCACACGAAGAGTGCACAGCCCTTCGTCTATTGCATTAAAGCCGATAATGGATGGCTTCAGTTTTTGGGTGACTAGAAAGCCGACCCCGTGCACATGGTGTTTTGCATGACAGCTGTAATAAATATCATACTCGTTTCTTTGCATAACACTGCTCCCCGTCCATCTTATTTATTGTAGTGCTGTTATGTCAGCCTTATATTCGGGCTGTGTATAGGCTAGCAGCTATGCATATCGAGCTCTGTATAGTGAGCGGACGTTTCATGAGAAAATTCTCAAATCGTTTAGCCATTTTCGTTTTCGTGGTCGTCGTCGTGTATCCGATTCCATAATAGTTTGTTTTTACGGGCAAGGTTATTAGCCTTGGGCCAACCTTTCTCAGCCTTTCGCTGCAGGCATCGGTTCACTACTTGGCGGGTGCCAAAGTAGCTATCCAGGGGTATCACGCGGAGACTGCACGTCAACTTGGATTGAACAGGGACAAGAATCGTCTTGGCCTTCGCCGAGTTGAAAGCAATCAGTGACTTTGCGCTGTATGTTCGCTCCCATCCCTCCATTGTATCTCCTCAACAGGGGTTTATTTGACCCAGATAGTCGTTGCGAAGTAATCCGGTGCCCTACAGGAAGAGCACGAAATTCCAAGGGAAAAAGTGTCTTTCAGGTAATAAAGTGTTTGCCTTATTTTATAGAAGCTTCAAATTGCCTTTTAAGCCAATAAAACAAAACCTATTTCTTTAAACATTTACAGTGGCGTTACCTCTTGAGTAATTGGTTCTCCAACCTAAATTGAATACTTCCTTGGGTGATGTAAATCGCATATCTGTGCAGCGCATAACATGTCAAGACTGCATATTCTGCACATGGGTTTTTTTAAGAAAACTATAATAAATGTCATGCTCCTCGATAGTATAGTGGTTAGTATACCCGCCTGTCGCGCGGAAGACCGGGGTTCGATTCCCCGTCGGGGAGCCTCTGGCGCAAGACTAATGACCTTGCCCGGAAAAAACAAATCATTATGAAAAATTTAACAAGCCTCAGGATTTGCTAAATAAGGCCAAGACCTGTTCCCGGTTGTAGTGCCGATGATGATGATGATGATGATAATAGACGTCATACTCTTTTCATTGAATAACACCACTCCCCTTCCATCTTATTTCTTGTTATGCTGATTTGTCAGCCTTATATTCGGTCTAGGGATCGGCTAGCTGCTGTGTAGCTCGAGCTCTGTATAGTGAACAGAAGTTCCATGAGAAAATTCTCAAATCGTTTAGCTATTTTCGTTTCCGTGGTCGTTGTCGTGTATCCGGCCATATTCGAGACTTGTTAGTTTCTCATAATGATTTATTTTTCCGGGGAAGGTTATTAGCCTTGCGCCAAAAACGGATAGTTACTGGAAGTAAATATAGTAGCAAAGTAATAAACAAAGACAACAAAAAAGTGCCGGCGGTCAATCACAGGAATAAACATTCATACCAAAATCTTAGGTAAACAAAGGATATTGCTTAGGCGAAGTATGTGTTTTAATAGATGTTTAGATTACATCCGTGTATAGTGTGTCCTGATGAAAGATAAAAAGAAATTCCAAATTACTCATGAATATAATGAGGTATCCACAAAAAACCATGGGATGAGGCGCTCATTTTTAGAAGCGTAATTAAATCTGTAGCATTTTGCAAAACAGTGCAGACCGTGAAACTAAAGCTGCCACGTACCAAGACCACGGTCGCGTTTCATAAGTTAACTCGTTACAATATCTGTGATTACTACAAATACACTGGTGTTTCTTTTTTTTACATTAACCCGCACAAGAAAGTGATATCGAAGTACCCTTATGTTATTGGTCTGCGGACTGCGCCTCTTCGACGACGTCTAAGCTTCCTTTTCCGGTAGACTATGCTTCCGGCGCCATGCGGTCGAACGATTTATTCGATTAGAAAACGATATCTAACTTAACCTTCTTAGATTTGTAATATATCTTGCACGTATGGAAATACGTTGTTAAAATTATAATAGCAGAACTATCAAAATAACGTTTTCTGCACTATAATTTGCCAAGGCGTCTGTCACTGATCTCTTTCTAACGAGGACTTCCCGTGGCAACTCAACTGCTCCGCTGATGTGGCCGCCTTATATAGGCCCGTAGCCGTTGTTCGCGTTCGCTCGTTTCTTGGATGTCGTTCTCTTTGGTGGCTTCCTGAAATTAGCTAGCCGCTGATCACTGTTTTCCAGAAACTTGTGTGCTGGCGCTTGCCTTGCCTTTCCTCGGAATTTCGGTTGACATGATGATTGGCCAACAGTCTCCCCCTTATTTGGCGGCCATGTCATCACTGGAACCAATACTACGACTCAGTGTGATGGTTTTGGCAGTGTTTCCCATGTCGTCCTCACGTCCAGGATTATAATCTTTCTGTCAGGTCCCGGATACATAGCTTGTACTTCTCTGCGGGGCAAGCTACTTCGGGACAGTGAAGAATGCAACAGCAGGACTACATCTCCAACTTGTGGATTGGTGGTGTCTCGTCCTGAGATCCTTCTTGGCATCAAGGTTGGTAGGTATTCTTGAATCCATCTTCTCCTGAAATGGTCCATCAGTCGCTGCGCTGTTCTCCAACTCGCCCTACCAATAAGGTCATAGTGATCAAAATCATCAGGTGCCTTTGCATCACAAGAACGTCCCAGCAGGAAATGATTCAACTTGAGGCTTTCTTCGTCACTCCGTGATTCCATGCTAACATGGGTAAGTGGGCGCGAGTTGACGACATGTTCCACCTTCGTCATCAAGGTGTATAGCACCTCTTCTAGTGGCATCCTGCCGTGTAGAACGGCAGTCAAGGCCGTTTTCACTAACCGCACGAGCCTTTCCCGCGCTCCCCATACTAGCACTACTCGATTCTTCTTCCAATAGTAACCTGCACTGGGCCGAAGTAGTCCACCACGGCGACAGTGAACGGGTGTTGATGGTGGTGCAGTTGTTCGACAGGTAGATCTCCTAAGTGATGAGCCGAGAGGGTGGCGATAGCGGTGCGTCCAGAAGAATAATAGCGTTGCGTCCATAAGAGTGATGTGGTCAGAGGATGACGATAGCGGTGCGCCCGGAAGAATGAAGCGTCCAGAGGATAACGATAGCGGTGCGTCCAGAAGAGTGATGAGCCGAGTGGGTGATGATAGCAGTGCATCCAGAAGAATAATAGCGGTGCGTCCATAACAGTGATCTGTCCAGAGGATGACGATAGCGGTCTCCTGGAAGAACGGTAGCGGTGCGTCGAGAAAAGTGATGAGCCGAGAGGATGACGATATCGGTGCGCCCGGAAGAATGATAGCGGTGGTAGTTGGTCTTGGTCGTTGAGTCTCTGGTGGTCGGATGTTGCTGTCCACTTTCACGTGGATGGTCAGTTGGGACGGGGCCCCCCGCCCTGAGGAGCGCTGAATGCTTGAGGGGCTGGGATGGCCCGTAGGGTAGATAGCGACAGGAACCTCCTTTCCATCGCTGATGTCCGTTGCCTTTTGTGATCGCGGAACCGACCAGTTGATCTGGGTTGGAGTTGTAAGGTCGCAACCCATGATCAGTGATCACGTGATGGCTGGTGATGGGTCTCGCTGCATCGAGACCGGTGGTGGTGAAAGGTACTGCGAACGTTGGCACTCGTCCGAAGTAAGTGGCCGGCGGGATGCGGCCGTTGGTGTGTGAGGCTGTACCAGCGTGGAGTCGGGTGCGGTGTCGTCCCTGGCACTGTCTACGTGTCCTGGCGGAATGGCAGTCGCGGGCCAAGTGCCTCCCGGGGCTGTTGGAGTGCAGCCTCTGTTGATGCACTGAGAGGCGTGCTGGTTCGCTGGGATTCGGTGGATCCCTGGTTGCTGGGGAGCCCCGCCCGCCAGGCGGGGGATTGCGCGCTCCTATCCCTATTGTGGTGTGACCCTTGAAGCTTTTGGGTGGGCAGGCTGCTGGCTCTTCTATTGCCCCTCGCCCTTGCGGTGGTTCAGCGAGCGAGAGGCATGTCTGGTAGTTGGGCTACGCAAGTGGTCGTTGGCTGCTAGTTGCATGGACCTCGTAGGTGGCCCCTGGGGCCGATGCCGACGAGACCTCCTTTTGGTTCTCGGGTGGGAGCTGCCATCATCAGTCGGAAGGTCGACCAGTTCCTCTGGGTCGGAGTTGTAAATTCACAATCCACGAGCAATGGCCATGAGATGGCTGGTGACGGGCCTTGTCACCTTTAAGCTGGATGATATGGTGGGTGCTACGCCTGTTAGTACCCATCCCAATTCAGTGGCCTGCGCGACGAAGTCGGAACGTGGGTCCTTCCTTAGACCCTCCAGAATGAGGGTGGGGTACATGTCGGCCCCAATAATAAAATAAATAAAATAGAATTTCTGTTTTGAAACAACACGATAGTTTAACCCACGAATGCACGGAAGCGCATATGATAAATTTCGCCTCCCAACTCACTAAAACCTGATACAAAGCAATTATTAATGTAGCTTTAAGGGAATGCGCGTTACTCAACAGATAATGACAAAACGTAAAAGTATCCCTGGTAAACTTTTAAAACAATTTCACTGAACATCAAAATATTAAAACAATACTTAAGCTTACAGATCCAGTTATAACGTTAATTAGCTTTAATATGTCACATCAAATCCCCTTAAAAATATTCACACGCTACATGAATGTGTAACCTTCGCACAATGTTGGCTTAGTGCATTGCTCCCCAGGGGTTAAACAAAATTACCCATCAATCTTTTAAATCGAATGACATCAAGAGACATTAGTCTGCATCCCAATGGGTACCTCCTGCGCATATAAGAGAGCCATCAGTCAGGATTTCGTCCTGTCGATGTTTGATAACGGCGTCACCATGAAGATGGTCCCAGCTTATTACTGACGGAGTCTTATTCCTCCTCTCTTCTCTCTTTTCCTCTTTTGGTCTACTTTTTTCTTTTTCCCTTTGAATTCAACAGATTTGTTGAAAGCAGAGCATTTACCGACTCTGGCGCTCATGGAAAGTGTCATCTCTTGATACTCGCACTTGTGTCTTCCCGCGAGATCGCAGACGATGGCTTCTCGTTCAGTCATAAAAGCTGGGACCCAATTAAGGGCAATTTATGAGAGGCATCGATTCTAGATGATTGAATTGTACACTCGAGTGTGGAGTGTGCACCATCAACGCTTAAGAATCAGTTTTTATTGACTGTGATACAAGTGAATATGCGTTCTATTGCAACTACTGCTGTGTGTCTAGGAAATTGCAATTCCGGTGCACAACATACAATAGGATACTAGGAAATGAACCCAATTGAGGTACAAAGTAGTCTTGTCGCACACCTCATGCTTTTTAACGCTTTTCAATGTATCCACATTCATTATCTCGTTCAGAAAGTCCTTCAAATTCAAATTACAGAGGGTGCGAGAGGGTGTGTTTGTGGAACAACAAACACTTCGAGCACAACACCCTGGGCAATGCTGAAAATCTGGATATGAAAAAATTCCAAGGGAAAACAGGGATTGACGGATTGGTTGTGATGTGTCTCAAGGACAACAGACCATCAAAGAAAATGTCGGTTCTTGGAGAATACTTCCCATGCTCCCAATGGCATTGTTGTGATTCCGTTTTGGAAATTTTATCTTTGTGGGCGAAATTTTAAAAGACGGTATTTGCATTACTGAATGGAATTTCAATCTTTGTTTTACCTGGAGAATTCTTGAGAGTCCTTGAAGAGGATGGTATATTGATCTTTATATTTGATACATAGCAAACATACTCGTTCCATTGGTTCCGGTAACAAATGACACCAATAAGCAGAAAATCGCGCGTTGGCTTATCTAAAATATATATATGTATAACCATCTACAAATTTCGATTGGCTATAAGCTTAGCTATTCGTGATGCTTAGAATGGGTGAGAGGGAGTGAATGTAATTGCCTTCGAGATTATTAATACAATTTGAGGAATGTAAGGTCATTTTTTATATCTTTAAAGACGGATGAAAAGAAGGACGCAATTGACTTCTAAGACGTGGTATAAATAGAATTCCACAAACTTCATGTGGCAATAAATAATAGTCCCATAAAGCTCGATCTGATCTCTAGTGTGGAACCGAAACCGAACTTCCCTTGTAGTCCTACAAAAACGAATATAATTGTTTTCGGCTTAGTAATCGTTTTTCTAAAAGAGAGAATGAGTTGCTCTATATGCTCTATAAGTTCAAGTAAAAACTCAATAAATATATTGATATCACATATAAAAAGAGTAAGAATATTCAAGCAAGAGTTTTGATAGAAAACCTAACTCGAATTGTAAAGGGCAAAATGTGTATTGACGCATAAAGTATACGCGATATAAGGTTATGTATAATATTGTAAAATTATAAAGATTATACAGTAGAAGAAGACGGCTTAACCTAACTTAACAGAGAGAAAATTTAGCTCGAGTACGATGGTGCAAGAGTAGCGGAAAGAATAAAACAAAGAACCAAAGTTTAGTAAAAGGATTTGTGTGTGGAAGGGAGGGGAGGAATTATATCATCATTATCATCGCCACCGGTATCCGGTCCATATCCGAGACTTGTTAAATTGTCCATAATAATTTGTTTTTCCGAGCAGGGTTATTAGCCTTATGGGAGGAATTAGGAGGAAGTAATTATGAGTTTCAGAGCAAGAATGTCTACGCCAAAAGCGGATGACTTCGAGTTGGCATTCCGTAGCACTCTGTAGTATTAAAGACCTACGAAATGTGGTTTGTGGGCAAATAGAATAAACGCGGAATTCGTAAGTTGTGGGGGTTAGCGTTGAAGGGTGTGGAGTGGAGAAGAGAAGCTCACTCATCCAAACCTTAGAGTGGACGATGGATGTGTGGTGTTATATCCTGTTGGGCTAAAGATATCACCACTTATTTTCCCTTCTGTGCGATGATTACGACACGCCTTGATTCTGACTGCAAGGACGAATAATAAATGTAATAAATGTACAGCATGCCAAATCTCTTTATTGTTTACTTAATTACAAAGTCTTTATTTACATTACACTTGACACTTACTGTCTAACGTTTATATAAGAACTTTATAAAACACTTCAGAATTCAACATAAAACTTAGTGTTCGCTGTACTTGTATAAAAGGCGCGACCGACTCCAACGAGAGATGAATCCAGACTCTTGGTTTTGCTTAACGTGGAGGGCCGACTTGCCTCCAGGGAATCCGTATTGCGATTATATTTATTTATTTCAAAAAATACAATTTCATCTTCCGCTTCTCGACCAAAAGGGGATGATTTTCCTTGCATCGATCCCAGCACAAGGGCGCGAAACACACACACGATGATCGCTTCGGCTGCTCATGGCGTGTGTCCACAAGTATGCGGACCGTGGATCGACCGAATCCATAAGGAGAACATTAGATGGCATGGTTGCAGCTGGTGCAATTATCTTGAAGTAGATATTTAGTGTTTACACGATCAGCAACTGTGTACAGCATTTACGCTGATCGTGCACATTTTAGCGGCATCTCCAACTAGTCGAATTCTCGCTGGTAATTTTCCATTTTTGAGAACTCGGCTTCCTTTGGCGGTCAGGCGTATGTCATAATGTATTTGTCGATGGGATGACCGACCGGTGTGGGCATAGATAAAAGAAAGGAAAAGAAGAAATATCTCCTGACTCATCAGGAGATATTTCATCGATGTGGTTCGGGTAATGTTGGTTGCTTGATGGTGCAACCAAATTGCTTTTAAGGCAAATGATGCGTTTTATGCGACCATGCCCTTGTGGAAAAATACCTATTTGTTGCTGATGGATTTTGCATCAGCGAAATTATAGTTTTAAAGCATTTCAGGAGATAGTTGGTACAACTATAGGAAGGTAAGTACATGCTTTTATGTGTTTTAGGAAACTGTTTCTTCATTATAGGTCGTAAGGTAAGTAGTGGCGTACAATGGAACTGCCACAATGCTTGTTTTATAGCGTTTTTGTATGCTCTAGGTTGGAAGTTTTCGAATGGTTAATGGGAAGGTGGGCAGTGGTGTTCAAAGGAACCGCTACAGATGAAGAGAATATGGGTTTGAATCAGGCGTTTTTCTAGTGTTTGTAAGTTAATTATATTGAGGTGATTTAGACCACGGGGCAGAAGCAAAGGGTTTTCGCATATTAATCCACGTAGGACAAAACATGAGAAGCATTGTTGAAAGTTCTTAATTCTGCTGAGTCATGTGATGATGGGGACCACACCTGACAGACATATTCTAGAAGAAAACGGACAAAAGAAATGTATAGGGTTCGGGTCACATAGGCGTTGGAAAAATCCTTCGATCAGAGCTGTTACAAATTTGTTGTATTATAAAGGAAATATATAAGAGCGTTGTAGTGTAACAACATTCTCACAAGATGTCCATGAAAAATAATTCAAATAAATCAATTGCCCCAGTCACGATTTGCAAGTATCAAGTATCTTGCATTCGGTGCCGGCAATAATTCAAGATAGATTTTTTTTCATTGAGTCACAGAAATTAATTGCTCCAGTTATGGCTTGGAGTGTCACATGACATTCACTCGGTGCTGACAGTGATTCATAATTAATTGGGTCTACTCGTGTCATTGTTCTTGCATTATACGCTAAGCTGGTGCTACAAGTATGAATAGCACAATAAGCAAAATTGTATTTTTGAATGAGTGAGTAAGAATTTTGTAAATATTTGAGTGAAAGATAGGGAGTATAAATACCCCAACAATTTTGTTAATAAATCAATCAAAGACAAACTGATTGTAACTGATTTTTTTATATTTTTTATTATTAGACTTCTCTCGGGAGAGGCGAACCTATAGCACCGAGTGGGCGCACCGAGATGCCATCAAATAACTGTTGCAGTTCTTTTTGAACAGTTGTAGGTTGTAACGCCGCGGGAACACTCGCGTGGGAAGGAAGTTCCACAGCTTCCCCGCTCTGTAACGGAATGTGTTCTGATGCAGGGATGCTCGCGCCGTCGGGAGATGAACCACAAACGGATGCGATCTGTCGGATTGTCTTGTGGAGCGCATATAAACCGAATTGCGTGGAACAATGCCAAGAATCTCCGAAGAACAGTACCCGTGATAATATCTGTAAAACAGACAGAGGTCGGCTGCCCGCCTTCAATGTGATAGCGACTGTAGTCCCGACGTCAACGCCGAGTCCCCGATCAGGCGGATCGCTCGTCTCTGTATGCTCTCAAATAAGTCGAGGGTATGTTTAGGGGTCGAGCTCCAAACATGAGAGTAATATTCGAGCGCGGGTCTAATTTGGGATTTATATAGGAGAAGAAGTTGGGCCGGAGTAAAATATATCTTGGCTCTAAAAAGATAGCTCAGTTTTCCTGAGGCTGACCTGGCGATACTCGACACGTGTTTATGCCATGATACATTCCCACAGACCGTGACACCGAGCAATTTCAAACTTTCCCTAGCCCCGAGGGCCCGGCCATTCATCATCAGCTGTGGAACCGATGATCCACTTTTCTTTGTGAATGTTGTATATTGTGTCTTCGCTGCATTGAAGTCGACAAGATTGGCCCTTCCCCAGTGCAGGACCATATCTAGATCCTGATTCAGAGAGTCAATCTGTCTACATCTCAGCTGATGCGACGCAGATGCACCAATCGGCCGAACACTCGAAAAGGAGGAAACAAGCGTACTATCATCCGCAAAACTGAACACTTTGTTATCCGTTGTCTCCAACAAATCATTTATGGGAAGCAAGAACAAGGTTGGAGCCCAAATAGAAACTTGAAGCACCCCCGAATTAACAGCATATAGATCCGAACACTCGCCGTCCTGTTACGGCCACAAACACCCATCGCACAAAACCTTCCTCTTTGGAGCTAAGTTCCATCATTAATCGTGCATACGGTAAATATCACGATATAAATTCAATATCAAACAAATTGAACTGCGCGTTCAATTTGCCCATATTGAATTTAAGTTGAATCCAAGACGTGAAAGAACGAACCATATGTTCAACACGCAGAATCCCTTGGGTCCAAATCTGTGGACCAGATGACCAACTTTCAAGTAAAGTTGTTGAGAATCATAACATGCACGTCTGCAATTTTATGATCTTTCAAAGTGTTGATCGTTTCGATCCAGCAAAAAAAGATAAAACACAATTAATTCAACCTGTAATATTTTATTGCACAAAAACTTGGTTCACCTTAATGCTCTTGAAAAACAACTTCAAAGATCCAAAAATCCGTATTGTCTTAGGTAGTCTTTCGTCATCAAATCCGTTTGGTTTATCGGCTATTCTACCCGCTTGCAGCAGCGAAGCCATATTTTACAACCGTGTCTCATGTGGAACTGCGAATTGTTCTGCTGGCAACGGTCCCTCTTGACATCACCTTGCTGATATTCTCTATTGCCTGAGATCACTCTTCAATCTCACAACGGGTCACTGGTATACAAGGCTCAGCTTCAATCGTAACCTTACCAGAGCGGGCCTTCCATTGCATACCCTTGGGTGCGAGGTAACAACGGCTCCTTCTAGTCTTTGTTTGATTAATGTAGTTGATTATTTTGGTTTTCACTAGTGCTTATTATTTTATGTCGATGACTGTGTTAGTAATAATATGTTACCACTAGTGTTTATCATGTTGCATTTGCAACACAAAAGTTTGTTTACCCCAAACCATTTCCCACAAGGAACATACTTGCCCATTCGGCTAAAATAAACAACATAGAGAATCATAAATGTACATTAGCACAATTCTCTATTGGTATTCCCTATCGTTTTCCCACAAAAGGGATCCTTGCCGATTCGCCTAAAGAAAACAACAGGCACCATAAAATGAACTACACGTTCGCCTAAACCACAACAACACAAAAAAAAGGGAATCAGAAATGTGCATTAACACGATGCACTATTGATTTTCCTTTTGTGTTCGGCTAAAGAAAACAGCAGGCCGAGAAAAGGAGACAGCCTTTTTATCTGCAGACGGTAAGAAAAAGGATTTCCGATCGACTCCAAAGAAAAAAATGAGAAAACCACTAGAGACAGTTTGTTTTCGAGATTTTGGCGGAGACGGTCAGATAACGAGTTGATTGGGAACTAGTGACTGAGACGGTCGGATAAAGGTGCCGGGTGTTTTTGAAAATAGTATTGGCTAGTAACAAGGCCAGTAATAAGAAAGTTTTAAAATAGTGTTGGCTAGTAACAAGGCCAGTAATAATAACGTTTAAAATAGTGTTGGCTAGTAATTAAGATCGAGAAAATAAAGTCCCGTAAAGAAAAATATGTGTTTGATTTCAAGGGGATCCAACGTGTGTGTGTTGTTTAAAGTGGGTGACGAAAAGTTTCATTACAAATCCGTGGGTGATGAAAAGATTTATTACAGTCCACAACAACCCGGATCGATCGATTCTCGAGGAAGATCCTCGCCCAGTCGCAAAGCTGTTGGGAAAGTCCATGTAAACGGAGTTTGCTAAGCAATGCCCCGTGCCAGACGCGGTCAAAAGCCTTCGAGATATCCAATGCAACCGCCCTTGACTCACCATGCCGTTCAATCGCAGATGTACATATATCGGTTATGAGTGACAAAACGTCTCCCGTGGACCGTCTGCCACGGAATCCGTATTGACGATCGTTCAGAATTCCGATGCACTCCAAATACTTAACCAACTCTGTATTGATGACTTTTTCCATTACCTTAGATAAAATAGACAGTATTGCTATCGGACGGTAATTTTGTGGGAGACACTTTTTTCCCGTCTTTGGGATTGGCTGAACTCGAGCGAATTTGCAGCAGGCAGGAAACGTCCTCCAAGAACCCGCGAAAGTTCTGGAGCACAGTTCTTAAGGACTATTGCTGGTATTCCGTCCGGGCCGGTTGCCTTCCTACAATCGAGTTCACGTAGAATGCGTTGAATAGTGCGCGGACGAAATCTCATATCCAGCATCGAAGACCTTACCGGCGAGATCACAGGTGGCTTCAAAAGGTCGGGATCGAGGTTTGAATTCGCGGAAAATAAATTCGTGAACACATTAGCTTTATCCTTTGAATTCGTGACTAACCTCCCGCTGTCTGTCACCAACGGAGGGACCGCTGTCAGCTTTTGCCATTGACCAGAAGGAGCGCGAACCAGCCGAGCACCGACGGAGCTTATTGATCACCCTGTCGTTGTGAGCCTTCTTCGCGGCATCAATCGCCTGGTTGCACGCGTTTCGGATTCTAACAAAATTCGTTCTCTTAACATCAGTGGGATTGGAGCGCCATTGCTGAAAGGCTCTATTTTGTGCCGCTGTAATCAGCTCGAAATTTTTATCAAACCAAGGTTTATCAGACGAAGTTCGTTTGATGGAATGCGGAATATACATCTCCACCCCCAGAAGAATAATCACTGATATCACCTCCGCGCAAGCGTTAACATCGGAGTTTTCGAAGCACACCTTGGACCATGGAAAGGATGCGAAAAAATCTCGCAAATGGTCACAGTTAGCAGCCCCATACTTCCATACATGGCGAAGCTGTCTAGGGCGGTTGTTCGCTTGATATGCAAGTGCTTGCGCGACAGATACCAAGCAGTGATCTGAGTTTCCCAATGGCGCAGAAACCTCTACAGTATAAATACTCGGATGTCAAAAACAGATCCAGGATGTTCGCATAATCGCCTCGGGCATCCGGCACTTGCGTTAGATCCCCCACGAGTTGAGTCAAGTTGTGGCTTACAGCAAACATCTCCACCAGCCTCCCAGCCTCGTCGGTTCTGTTAGAATGTAACAACCAGCCGGAATTGTGTACATTAAAATCGCCAAGGAGAACAATTTCAGAAGCTGCGTGGTTGATCTGTATCCAGTCGCCGGGATTCGAAAAATGTCGCCGTCCGATCCTAATTCATATTCATGACGGTGTGGTATCTCACCTTGGGACCGACTACCACCTAACCAACGTTTTCTCGAATCGGTCCATCAGCCAAGCTCCGAAAGATGGCCAGGGATTTTTCCCGACCATTTGACGGAGCCTAAATGGGGTGGTATTTCAACGGGCGCACAGGGCGTTGGGACCCCGGCTACCACTCGGGCTTTAGTCGCCTCTTACGACAAGCCGGCCTAGCTGTGAGTATATTCTAACGCCCTGCTCACAGGGCATTCGTTAACTGTGGCAACTTTGCCATATACTTTCAGCGGGCTGCGCTTTGTACAGCAACTCTGGGGAAGTCCTTTTGTAGATAGTCAATATAAGGCGAAGGTTATTTACCCTTATAGGACATCATTATATACCATCTCAGTGCAATACCAAAACAGTCGACCGTTGGTCGTGAATGACATCGGTACTATTGTTCTTTGAGGATAGTGTCGAGTTTTTCAATTATGAACATTACATTTACACGGACGATGTGTTTCGCCGTGTGAAAAAAAGAATTTAATTCAACATAAAACTCAATTGTGAATCATTTCTACGTTATGGTGTATCGATCATTTTCCAAATCGAATCTACGCAAAATTTACAGTGTTGTAACTCGTGGAGTTTAACATATAAAATTAAATAAATAAAAAACTTAACATTTATTGAAATTTAAAAACGAACAGTACACTAATTGAAAGTATTAAATAATTGTAGTGAAGTGCGGTACTGAATGAATCGACCAAAGTAAAAAATAAAAAATAATAAAAAAAAAGATAAAGACAACACAGTTAAAACAAAAAAAAAACTTAAAACCAAACAAATAAAATAAAACATTTAACAAACGAATAAACAGTGCAGTGAAGCGCAATAAATAATATAATTCGCAACCAAAAGAAGAAAAATATATCGTGTGAAAATAATAACTAACAATATATTGCTCATTAACCAATAAATTTTTAAATCATAATTTAGAGCGACTGTAAGGCGACTGACTCTTAGCCGGCGATAAGCGAGTTCAAGTCAGCTTACGGAGAAACTGAGGTGCGCCGTGGTACGAGTAGATTTTGTTGTTTTTTTAATGAAAACAAACAGGAACAAAAAAAAAACACAACACACAAAAGGAAAAATTCCATTGTGACGCGAAGTAAAACCGCGAAGTTAACAATGGAGAAAAACCAACAGCAAATGGAGGGGGGCAGAGAGAGCCCCCCCCCCCCCCCCGCGCTGTATGGGGCAAATACTTCATTCGCTTCTCTTGCATCCTCAGTGTCTGAAGAGATAAGTGAATTGGAGGTGAAACTTGCGATGGCAAGAGCCCGACTGGAGGAGAGACGCCGAAAGAAAAAAATAGCGGCGCTCGAACAGGAAAAAAACCACCCCAACAAGAACAAAAACCGAAGCAAAAAGTCGGCCAACAGCAACAGGAACAGTATCAACAGCAACAGCAACAGCAACATCAACATCAACATCAACAGCAACTACCAACACAAAATCGCCCACCGAAACAGCAAGCAGCACAGCAGCAGCAAAGCAACAACAACAACAGAAAATAAAGATACCACTAATCAACATCATAGATATTGAGTGTAAGAATTCGTGAGGCTCTGTAAGCTAGCTATAGGAAAGAATTTTGTAGTTAAAAGACGTCTACATAATCATACCAACGTAGAAGCTATTCAGCTCTTGGATATTACCCACGAATTGAGAGGGCTAAAACGGACGGAACCTCATGAATTAACATGTTAAAATACTAAAATCGAGTTGGGAGCTGAACACTGGTCCAGTAAACTCCTACACGTTTTACTTAACTAAACTAAATTAATACAACTTAAACCTAGTATTACATTAAGTACAATTTAAGCCTAGTATTATTAATTTAAACCTAAAATTAAATTAAGTACAATTTAAACTTAGTAAAAAAAAAAGACGTAACATTTAAACCTATGCGGTAGCAGACCAAAATTAAAGAGGTTTTAAAAAGAGCCACCGCGGAATTTTACTCGTTTACGCCGACCCAAACGAAGAGCGTATCAATCAGTTCTATTAAAGGGCATCGACCCTGAAATGCTTCAAAAGCTGAAGCACGAAGATTTTGAATTTACCGCGGTAAAACCGTTCACCACAACGAAGGCAAGAAGGGAAAACCGGAAGCCTTCTTTTTGGTTCAATTCAATTCAGCAGTAGAATTGGTGGTCTAAGAAAAATTACAATCATGGATCAACAAATTGTCACATGGGACAAATTACAAAAAGGCAGAGACATCCTGCAATGTATCCGCTCCCAAAGGTTTGGTCACTCAGCGGCGAACTGTGAAATGTATAGCAATCTTTATTAGAAAAGGAATCCACCATAAACTAATATATAGTGGAGAAGTGCACAAGTTCCGGGTGCTGGAAGCCTGTATCGTACGCATACCTCTTCAGGTGAGGAGCACCAACATAACCTATTTATAGCAGAGCTCGAGACACTCTTTCCATGTTTACAATTACACCTGGACAAAAACTACTTTATCCTAGGGGGAGATATGAACGCCAAGCATAGAAATTGGGGAAATTATATATCTAATGCCAGAGGAAATCAGTTGGCTGGCTGGTTAGATCAGTATCATATAGAATATAGAACTGACCTGCTAGCTACGCAATATCCGTCGTTCCGTAGAGGTAGATCGTACTTAGATATATTGCTCATTGACTCACGACTGAGACTACTTAACACCAATAGCTGAAACAGAAAATGTTTACGGACAATTGAAAAGGGTGCTCGCATAGTCACCTCGGTTATCCTCGGGTAAGTTCCTCCACGAGTTGAGTTAAATTGCGACTAACAACGAACATTTCCGCCAGCCTCATAGCCTCGTCGGTTCTGTTAAAATGTACCAACCATTCTTTATTGTGTACAGTAAAATCACGGAGGACTACAATTTCAGAAGCTGGGCGGTTGATCTGCATCCAATCAACGATACGTGAAAGATGTTCGAAAAATGTCGCTGGTCGATCACTGGGTTCCAACGTCTCCATCCTCTGGCAAGCCCGATCGGACAGCGTGAAGACGCAGACTCCGCCCTTGAAACGGAATCTCGAATGTAAGTCGAATCCTGAGCAACGAAGATATGTCGAATCAGTCGACGGATCGCCCTGGGTTTCAGTTAGGGCAAGGATATCAGGTTTCGCTGTTTCCAAATATTGGTGGACAGTGTTTACATTCGTATAGATGAAACCGATGTACCTGATTTACAAAATATCGTTATCAGTCGAACGTCGACAGTGCCTCGAGACCGAACCCGATTACGCGATGACGTATTTCTTAAATTTCGATTATTTATCATAATATTTGCATGACATTCCCCCGTATATATAGACAGCTCTGTCGTAAAGTTGGACATTTTTGAGGTTATACGCACTCAGAACGTTTTGACATACGAGCGCTATTTGTGTTGTTTACAGTAACTTAAAAGATTCATCTCGGCCCAAAAATGGTATTAAATCGTTAACATTTTCGTGCGATCATTTTTTACAACCTTCGGCGTGGATTAACTCAGCAACAGTGCATGGATGAACTTAATTCAATTTTTGGCGATGAAGCTCCATCGAGGACCAGTGTTTATCGATGGTATGGTGAATTCAATCGTGGTCGTAGTTCACTCCAAGATGAATTTCGTGAAGGTCGTCCAAAATCAGTTGTTGTTCCGAAAACCATTGATGCTGTGCGCGAACTAATATTGGAAGATCGTCATGTGACCTATCGTGAGATTGAAACAACCTTAGGCGTTAGTGGGACCAGCATACATTCAATATTGCATAAACATTTGACTGTCAAAAAAATTTGTTCGCGTTGGATCCCACACAATTTGTCAATCGCCCAAAAAAAGGGCTCGTGCCAATTGGTCGAAAGAAATGCTCAAAAATACGGTCGCGGTGCTTCGAAACACGTCTATGACATCGTAACAGGTGATGAATCGTGGATTTTCGCGTATGAGCCCGAAAGTAAACAGCAGTCGACTGTCTGGGTGTTTCAAGATGAGCCAAATCCAACAAAAGTTGTTCGCGCACGAAGCAGTTCCAAGCAAATGGTCGCCTGTTTTTTCGGAAAAACTGGACATGCCGGAACCGTACCACTAGAACAACGCAGAACAGTCAATTCTGAGTGGTACACAACCATGTTTGTGTCTTCCAAGAAATCAGGAAAACCAACCGCCGAAGACGGACCACTCTTCACCACGACAATGCGAGCTCTCACACATCGGCTGCGACAACTGCATTTTTGAGCATCCAAAACATCGATTTGATGGGTCATCCGCCGTATAGTCCTGACTTGGCACCGAATGACTTCTTTTTATTCCCGTACGTAAAAACCAAACTGAGAGGTCAACGTTTTTCGACACCTGAAGAAGCGGTTGCTGCATTTAGAATGCATGTGTTGGAGATACCTCAATCAGAGTGGCAAAAGTGCTTCGACAATTGGTTCAAACGCATGCAAAAGTGTATAGATCTTCATGGAGAATATTTTGAAAACAATAAAGTGATTTTCGAAGATCAGTATTTGTTTTTGTTCTCTAATCCCGAAATATAAAAGGCAACCCTCGTAAGAGGAGAATTTGGCCTTGGAGTGTAATGTACTTTGAGATTTATGGGAACTCCAAAATGTCTTTTGTTCACGGTTAAAAAAAAAAAAGAAGACAACTGTTGACTGACTGGCCTGATTTGGAGTCCCCGCTATTTTTATCGGATTAAGATGGAGGTTGGAGCCAATGGAAGCACAGGACATGTTTTTATCGCGTTCTATAAATTTTTCATATACGAATATTTAATGTTCAGATGTTTACATACTACTTGGCTTTGTACACTTTAAAAAAATTGCAGATGCACGAATAATCACAGAGATTCATTCTTCATCCGAACGACACGAGCGTGGAACGTTCTGCTCGCTCAAACATTTTCTTGTCGTTATAATTTTCAGGCAGTTGCGAAATTTTCTCTCCTTATCCTTTCCTTATTTTCCAGCTTATATTGTGCCTTAACAATAAAGAGTGTATGAAAATCATCTATAAAATACATTTTTATTTAAAAAAAAAACCCTTGTAAGACTGACGTAAATGACGTTTTCATATTAATAATGCAATGTAAGCGTAGTTGTCCAGCTTCATATGCCCATTGTGAGCAAATTACCTTTCTGGAAATCCAGTCCAGTTCTTTCGGTTGGAAAAGCAGCTTACTGCACAACCGGGCGGGAGTGGAGGCCATTGTACATATAGTCCATTGATTAAAGAGCACCCTCGCTCATCTGCCCCGGAGTATTCACCTGCCTTATATCAATGAACGGCAGTAATTTCTCTGAGATTTAAATCATTTCTCATCTTGAAGCACAGCATCCTTTGGTGTAGATTAATCTCATTAAAAGTATACCACAAGCATACGTGCATTCATTCGAATTATGCGACTCTGAAAAGTCATCATTCCGTTGGCAAGCTATGTTGCTGGGGCACTATCCTTCAACTCGGAAACGTCCCTTGTCGGTTGCGTTTTATTTTTTCATTCATCCTTTTTTTGTAATGAATACGGCACCCCCAGTAATACACACTTGCATATATTCATGAAAGGCAAATGAAAAGCTGGGGATGGATCTTTTCAAATAAAATTGATTACGAGTGCGTTACCAGAAAGCTTGTATCAGCAACAATCCTTGACCGATTTGCTGTTGGTCTGTACATATTCTTTGTCTCCAAACCGAAATAAAGGGTTGACAACAAATAAGTGTCCACTGCAACTCGTTAACCATGCGTCGGTGTTAGTAAGGAAAAATACTCGCATCCTTGTAAGTATCCTTTGGATAGATAGATACTTTCAGATGTCCAATGGACATACGCTCCATACACTCGTTGCAACAAAAAGCCACAATCACCGGAGCCACTTTAATTGCATTCTGAAGCACACACACGTCATTTGACAGGGCTATTAAAAGGTTACTTTGATGGTAAGGATAATCTTTGATGTCTACTGATTATAATAAGTTAAGTAAAATAATAAAGGATAAGGACACCAAGTAGTGGTTTACTTGAGGTTGTTGTGGGGATACATTGCATGACTGTTTTCGGGGAGATTTAGCAATGCCGGGTATCTAATATCTACTATAACCGTTCTTTTAAATTTACAATTTCTTTTATTTTTAAAACACAATACAAAATATTTCATTTTACGTATACAATGCTAAATTTATTTAGGCAGTGTCTCTAACAAGAACGCCGCAGACGTTAATTGAACCTACTTATTGTACATCCACGTCTCAACTCGTGTACCTACTTAACCAATTGAGATAAATCTTCTAAAAAAATTAAATCCCCAAACAGTTATTCATGCCCTTCAGTGCCAGAATAAATTGAATTGGAAAACTGAAGGTTTTTTTTGTCGGTCGGATTTTCATTTATCACAGTCATCGCAAAGTTTAACCGTTTCACTCAGGGCTTCCGGATGTATCCACTTATTTCATAGCTGGAGAATTTTTAATTCTCCCACGATTCCAAGGCCGATCCGACACAAAAACAAAACTTTTACTAATGCAAATGGCAATCGATTTAAATTGTTGTTTTTCTAATTTGACCTCAAGCATTTGAATGTCCGACGTTCCTGTTTAAATTTAAACAAGCCCGCCAATCAATCAGTTGCTTAGTTCTTTGCAGAGCTAATGAATGCCCGTTTTTCCATTAACCCCCGAGGCTGCAATACAAGTGCTTTTTGTAGCACAACTATTTACCCGCACAACACAGCAGGAGGTGTACTTACCAAAGACTGTATAAACTACACAGCAATGGGGATTAAATCACTTATCCTGACTTATAAATAATATAAATCGACATCGACCATACTCTAGCTTACCGACAGGATCAAGCTGATGATTGCATTTTACGTCGCATGTCCGTCAGCACAACGCAATGCTCTTTTGGTTATTGTAATCAAAGGGAAACACTCAGCATGCTCCAGAAAAAATAAGAAAACAAGAAGGACGACATAAAAAAATTCAATCGATGGTGTCAATTAACCCAATGTCCTTTTGGATACACCTAGAAACGTTCTCTCGTGGACATCTATCGTTATTGGATGGAATTAAAGCAAGTGCAAAGGGAAGGGGAAATAAATTGCAAAAGGACAAACTAAGAGAGTGAAGCACTGAAACGTTGTGATCTAAAAAACGGAAATTAACGTTCAAAAGTCATCCTTGAGCTCAAATGCAAACAATTATCCATAAGGACAACAGGATGATGGAATTCCATGCAATAGTGTCCATTGGCGATTGCCAATGGATGTGTTTATCTCATAGTGAGTTGTTTTTGATATAACATCTCAATTAAGGCATTTGATTGACCCGAAAGGCAAGGAGGCTCTTAAATGATGTGCTACACTGTTGCAGGTTAGTTTGAGGTGGTGGATACGATAATTGAAGCATGCGGATACCATCGGGAGTGCATTTCCAAGGAAGATTTGGAGATACATAAGGCAGAGAAGACGTAATACGTGAGGACAACTGTTAGTTGAAATAAACGACTGCTAGGCATTGTGCCTTTGATCACCAGAGAGAATTTGCATTAAGGATAATATAGGAATTATATTCTATTGAACAATGTGATTGGAAGGATAAGCATGTGATACGATTAATTAAACAAAGCAATCTAAAAACAGGTTGATTTTGTTGAGGAGTGGAACAACTTTGCACGCATTTTAAATATCTAATACAGCCGCGGTGGTCGACTTACATATTTAATATGTTATTTTGGTCAAGACATTTTTTCATCAATTTTTTGTAGTTATCTGACGGCTCCATTGACCTCACAACTTCTCAAAATGCTATAATTATTCTATTTCTTATGAAATTTTTTCGATTCGAATCCAATTAAACTGCAACGACATTTTATACGTTTAAAATTTCCCACCAACTACTACTCTATATATTTTGCCTAATGACAGAAAATTTTATTGTTTACAGGCGTGTCGCTCTTGCGTGTTAGTGGTGTGAAAAAAACTGTTATCCGTTATGGAATTGAAACGTGATTGTGTTACATTCAGGTGGAAAGCGCAAATGGCCTCACGTCTCAATGTGAATAAATCATTTGTGTTTCGTTTTGTAATAGCTCGTTACGGTTATTTAGATTTGGTGAGGGCAGAGCACCCATATACTTAGCTTGGTGCAAGCAATATATATCAATACGTGTCATTATCTTTAAAACTAACTTGAGACTAAGGTATGGGGAACTAACAAAGTGGATAAACGGCGATGTAATTGCCAGAACAAAGTTAGGATGAGGATAGGGCGGGAGCTAAAGAAGTGAGTATGAGGGTGAATTCGGGTTGTTTGAGTGTAGGAGGTGGGTGCGGTTTGTAAGGAGACGATATTTGAGAGCAGAGGGGTAAGTTACATTTATTTAGTTATTTAACTAAAACAGTTTGCGGGGTAGGTGGGGCGGGTGGGGGGTTATGATACCGTACGTGTAAAGACAGGGAAAGAAAGGGCGAAAACTAGGAGGTGAGTAAGAGTGCGGGTATATATATATATATATATATATATATATATATATGTATATATATCATCATCATCGGCACTACAACCGGGATCCGGTCTTGGCCTTATTTAACAAGTATGAGGCTTGTTAAATTTTCCATAATGATTTGTTTTTCTGGGCAAGGTTATTAGCCTTGCGCCAATATATATATAGATAGATAGATTGATAGATATAGATATATATATATTGTCAGATTGTTGGTGGAGAGCGGGGTGCGATCCATAGGGGTAAGAGAGCACACGAAGTTTAAGAACGGGAGAGATGAGATTGAAAGCAAAGAAAGAGGTAGATAAATTCAATGTGTTCAAACACTAACTTATTCCAACCACTTCAAAATCCGATGGAGGACTCACCTGAAATGGGTTCTACCACTGTCGATCAGTGTGCAGAAGTAACGAAAGAAACCCTTCCACCAATTGTGGTTTTAAATCCGCCGATCCTGAATATATTAGCCGAAAGCTGTACCTAGACATTCGCCGCAAATTGTCCCCACGTGGACGTGGTACAGGAAATAGAACGGTCCTACAGCCTACGAGTGATAAACATCAGCCACTGCCCGACCGATTCTCGCTTGATAATTTTCCTCCACTACCACGATCTGTGCGTCAACCTTCACTTCCTTGTTCCACCTGGGCTTCTGGCCTCCATCAAACCCAGCAACCTTCCAATAGTGATACGACACACACTAAGAAAAATCCAACTGAAACTCTAAATAATGATAACTTGTTCTCTTTTAGCGAGATAAGCTCTCTTCTTAATGAAGTTGTAACCAAGCTTAGTGGTTGTCACACCAAATCAATTTAACGTCATTACCTCATTAGCTATTAAGTATCTATATTCGGAAAAATCATGTTAAGAAACTCTCTTAGCATCATTAATTCGAATGCGAGAAGCATCAAAAACAAACAGCATGCATTTTTTAATTTCTTGATAAATTTTAATACTGATATTGCACTTGTTTCAGAAACCTGGCTCAAACAAGACATTTCTTTCTCTCATCAAAATCACATATGTTATCGCCTAGACAGGGTACATGCTAGTGGAGTGGTGGTGGAGTTGTCGCCATTGTTGTGAAAAAATGTATAGAAGATACCTGCGTCCTTCATTGCACCTTAAATTAATTGAAGAAATCAGTATTGATGTAACATTAAGTGATAACTCCAAGGTGAGTCTTTTTTCGGTCTATTTCCCTGGTGGAAATAGAAACATTGAGAAATCTACTTATTTTAAGCGGGATCTGCAAAAATTGTATAGACTCATCACTCGAAACAAGGTAATTATTGGTGGTGATCTAAACTGTAGACATCAGTCGTGGAATTGTCTTAGGGCAAACTGCTGGGGTAACATTTTACTAGCTGTTACTGAATCCAGCCCAAGTTTTTCCATATTTTATCCACTTCTCCCCACCTACATTATCCACATCGACTGCTAACAAGAATCCCTCAACTCTCGATCTATATATCACTAATATTCCAAATTACTGCACAGTACCATTAACTCTAAATGCGTTAATTTCAGACCACCTTCCGATCAGCCTCACAGTGAATCATACAGTATCTGTAAATCGTACCAGTTTATACCACAACTATTCCGCAGCCAACTGAAATTGTTATAAATCATATACGAGGGTTGCCTCTTATGTTTCGGGATTTGGCAACCCTAGTGTTGCAATCCGGCAATTGACAGCTCTGTCGTAAAGTTGGACATTTTTGAGGTTATACGCACTCAGAACGTTTTGACATACGAGCGCTATTTGTGTTGTTTACAGTAACTTCAAAGATTCATCTCGGCCCAAAAATGGAATTAAATTGTCAACATTTTCGTGCGATTATTTTTTACAACTTTCGGCGTGGATTAACTCAGCAACAGTGCATGGATGAACTTAATTCAATTTTTGGCGATGAAGCTCCATCAAGGACCAGTGTTTATCGATGGTATTGTGAATTCAATCGTGGTCGTAGTTCACTCCAAGATGAATTTCGTGAAGGTCGTCCAAAATCAGTTGTTGTTCCGAAAACCATTGATGCTGTGCGCGAACTGATATTGGAAGATCGTCATGTGACCTATCGTGAGATTGAGACAACCTTAGGCGTTAGTGGGACCAGCATACATTCAATATTGCATAAACATTTGACTGTCAAAAAAATTTGTTCGCGTTGGATCCCACACAGTTTGTCAATCGCCCAAAAAAAGGCTCGTGTCAATTGGTCGAAAGAAATGCTCAAAAAATACGGTCGCGGTGCTTCTTCACGTCTATGACATCGTGACAGGTGATGAATCGTGGATTTACGCGTATGAGCCCGAAAGTAAACAGCAGTCGACTGTCTGGGTGTTTCAAGATGAGCCAAATCCAACAAAAGTTGTTCGCGCACGAAACACTTCCAAGCAAATGGTCGCCTGTTTTTTCGGAAAAACTGGACATGTCGCAACCGTACCACTAGAACAACGCAGAACAGTCAATTCTGAGTGGTACACAACCATTTGTTTGCCAGTTGTCTTCCAAGAAATCAGGAAAACCAACCGCCGAAGACGGATCACTCTTCACCACGACAATGCGAGCTCTCACACATCGGCTGCGACAACTGCATTTTTGAGCACCCAAAACATCGATTTGATGGGTCATCCGCCGTATAGTCCTGACTTGGCACCGAATGACTTCTTTTTATTCCCGTACGTAAAAAACAAACTGAGAGGTCAACGTTTTTCGACACCTGAAGAAGCGGTTGCTGCATTCAGAATGCATGTGTTGGAGACACCTCAATCAGAGTGGCAAAAGTGCTTCGACAATTGGTTCAAACGCATGCAAAAGTGTATAGATCTTCATGGGGAATATTTTGAACAACAATAAAGTGATTTTCGATGATCAATATTTGTTTTTGTTCTCTAATCCCGAAATATAAAAGGCAACCCTCGTACCTATCCCGAAACCCGGCAAACCGAAGAACAGACCTATTAGTCTACTTAGCTGTCTGAGTAAGCTCTTAGAAAAAATCATTAAGAAAAAGATTGCTCGTTTCGTGGAAGCCAATAACATCCTACCAAACTTTCAGTTCGATTTCCGTAGTGGTCACAGCACAATCCACCAAGTTTTTCGCATTAAAAACCACATAGCTGGTAAATTCATCGACAAGGAGTCAACGGTACAGGTTCTTCTAGACATCGAAAAAACCTTTGATACGGTATGGCACGATGCCTTGATTTATAAGCTACTAAAACGTAAGCTGCCAATGCCGCTTATCAAAATTATACAGAGCTTTCTTCGTTCGAGAAAATATGTTGAGTATAGGAACCGACATATCCTCTACTCATCAAATCCACTATGGTGTACCCCAAGGCTCGGTCCTTGGTCCCATATTATTCACATTGTTTGTCGCAGATTTATCATGTCTAGGTGAAAACCAGGTAGCTATGTTTGCCGATGATACGGCCATTTTCTCTTCGGGTGCTTTATTCACTAACGTCTACAACTCTTTGCAACCACCTCTTGACAAACTATATTACAGGAAATGGAAAATAAAAATAAATGGCAATAAAACACAAGCTGTCTGGTTTTCGAGATGTAGGAAACTCTGCTACCTACCAAATGGCACTAAATTCAGTATGTGGGCAGTTGATATTGATTGGTCTGAAGACTTTAGATATCTAGGTATTATTCTAGATAAAAAACTTATCTTTCAAAAACACATCACTACCACAACTGACAAAATAAACAAAGTCGTAAGAGTTCTGTATCCATTAGTGTGTAGAAAGTTAAAGCTTAACCTCGAAAACAAAATTATAATTTTTAAAACCATTTCTCAAGCTATACTCCTGTACGGCTGTGGGAGATATTTAGTATGGGTGCCAGCACGGGCGCAGGTTCACTAATATCTCACCGCCGTTCATAGATATAAAACACACATTTAGTGAATATGATTTTTTTTATTTGTAGCACACACGTTTTCACAGGAAAAAGTTTTAATGGGGTCTATTGTATTAGACACTTTAATAAAACACTAATTGTGACAATAACAAACGGATAATTGTGGAGAAAATTAGGAAAATTGTAATAGCAAAATTGTAATGGACATTCAGCGGAACAATTACAATAGGCGAGATTTTGTTCTTATCTTAACCACACAAGCGTATAATTTAATACGTTTGCATCGATTCACAAGAAAAAGTTTTAATTTGGTTTATTGTATTAGACATTTTAATAAAACACCCCGTACTCAATAACTATTGAATGACTACTCGACTGGTTGAATGGTGAAACTCGACTCGCTGGTGCGCACCCCCGTGCGCACTCTGCTGAGCTTAAGAGTCGACCGACTCTCGTCATGGCTGGTTATCGACTCCTTTTCGACTCGTGAGAGCCGACTCTAGGCTGGGGGTGAGTTTTGGTTCTTAAGAGAAAAATGAAGTTTTTTTTTGTGGTGACCAATGGTGAGAGGATCTCTCTGAGTAGATCCTGGCTAGTGTCCGGCTGATTCATTGTTTACTCATGCTACGAGGTCATGGGTTAACGAAACCGAGAAAAGGAAATGGAACAAAGGGCATTGTGGGGTTTGAAGTAGGTGTACCGGCGCATGACATAGGTTCACTACAAACACCACTCCTTATCACTGTCAAAGTTCCGCCGAACACTGTGCACCCAAGAGCAACAAAGGTAAGGTAAAACGCACAGATGGTAATCATCGGGAAATGTTCACCAAGAGAAACGGAACACCACTCCAGAAGGAAAAGAAAACACAGTCGTTTTTATTTAGACTATTAACACTTCTTTATTTCAATGTCGTTGTTCTTCAAATAATCGATATTTATCCAAAATACAGCTGGGTGAATTTATTGTCATTTAATTTTTTTACACAAACATATTTAACACAACAGAAAAAGTGATTATATTTATTAACTTTCTCGGCGACCTTTTTATTTTTGACCCTCGACCACGGAGCGTATTTTTAGGACAACAGCGTGCCAAAATAACTTTTACACCCGCGCGGAGATTTCTTCCTATTAGGAGTGCACCACTCGTGGTTATAACTCGATGCGTTTTGTGTGTGTGCACGCGGCGGTGGCTAAAATCTGACTCCACGATGACCGTTTCACTCCACATCCGCTAGCGGCCATCGTGATGGAATTTTCTATGCCGTGGTGGTCAGGTACAATACCATTTGCTAGAAATGCGGACATCGAACGATCCTGCACTTGTTCAAACAACGGAACAAGCATTAGGGCTGCTAGCATAGTTGAGATAAGCGATAGCGAAAATCGCCGAAGGAAGAAATAGGTTTCTATGTGTTCTGTAAATAGAAACGCTATTTCGCAGGGTCATACGCTGAGATGCGCATTTGTTTGGTTTAACCAATGCTGCATGGGAACGTCGGCTGTTTACATAATCGCCCAGAATCATACCGTTGCAGGCAATAGATTTCTCTGTGACGATAAGCCAACCGAAGATTTGTTCGCCTATGGCAAAGGCTGGGGTGGTTATTGTTTGGTTAAGAAACTGTACGTGGGACACGATCATTGGCCTGTCTGTTTAAATAGCAATCATGATCGTGTCCGATTCAATGGATGTTAGTTTTCGGAAAACTGTATCATAGGACATGATCATTAGGATGATTATTTGAACAACGATCGCGGTCATGTCCTATTCGATGATCGGGTGTCCCTTGGGCGATCAATGGTCAGAAAAATCCGCTGCAGCTGTGTCAACAGATCCGCTGGCCAGCGTGTGTTTGTCGATTATAATTGCTGACAAGCTGAGCCGATTGGTTTGGTATGGTTCATGTAATATGAGCGAAATGACTTGATGATGTGCAAGCTTGCTGGGGTTTTACTTTCAGGTGAAAGCTCGATTGCAGGTAAGTAAAGTGGCTTGTGGAGTGAGGGAAAGGCAGGTTGATTTAAGGAAATGGGTGGTTCTTTGGGAATGCTTTAAGGGTACATTCTCATCAGTAAGGCCGAAGCATCGGCTATTTTCATGTTTTTTTTTTAGGCAAGTCATAAATCTAGACACTCGCGATTTTTCAGGTATATTTATTGTACTTTTAAGTAGCTTTTAAAAAATGATCAATTAAATTCATGATAACCCCGAGGTAGGTGCACGTTGCGCCGTAGACCGCTGCGAAATAAAGGACCTCGATGGCGACTGTGCTACAGGTCATAAGATTTATCTGAAACAAAAAATCGAAAAAGTTTACTGGTTAGTATGAGTGTGGTTATGGCATGAACTACGAAAAATGCAATCTATCCAAAAATAACAAAATGGCAACGTTTTCAAATGCGCTTTTAATGAATGTTTTCGTTCTTTTTTTTTTTGTTTATTAAAAAATCAATTTACAACATATCGGCATAATTATGGTTCAGAGAGTTCAATTGCGCGTGTTTAAAAAAAACATTAAGATTCGTTAACAATTGACTGAGTTATCACAGTCGCCAGCTCGAAAAACGTTGTTTTCCAGAAAACGCGTTTAAAGTTTTAAGTGTAGTAGCTACCTGCTTTGACTCAGTCGGCTCGGAGGCTCATAACTTTTTAACAGTTACAAATTTTTTTCCTTTTAACATAATATTCTAGACAGTTATAGCTATCGAATTCCGGAAAAAAAATGTTTGACCAAAATTTGACCCAACTGATGAGAATGTACCCTTAAGAACCCCCACGTACTTTAATAAAACACCCCGTACTCAATAACTATTGAACGACTACTCGACTGGTTGAATGGTGAAACTCGACTCGTTGGTGCGGACCTCCGTGCGCACTCTGCTGAGCTTAAGAATCGACCGACTGTATATCGACTCCTTTTCGACTCGTGAGAGTCGATCCTTGGCTGGGGGTGAGTTTTGGTTCTTGTGAGAAAAATGAAGTTTCTCTTTGTGGTGACCAATAGTGAGAGGATCTCTCTGAGTAGATCCTGGCTAGAGTGCGGCTGATCCATTGTTTACTCATGCTACGAGGTCATGGGTAAACGAAACCGAGAAAAGGAAATGGAACAAAGGGCATCATAGGAGATGTGCATGCAGCTGTGTAAATAGTCTGCATGCCATTAGGGAAACTGGTGCTAAAAGAAAATTAGATACTTACACAATGCTGATTGTGCACGGTATCTATGCCGGTGGAGGGGGTCGAATTCTGTGTGCGTATAGTTACACGCTGGAGAATTCGGTTTTTGGCGGCTAGACGCTAGATGCGTAAACTGCTTTTGTCGTTTGGACAAAAGGCTGCCGTGAATGTGGATAAGCCAGGAAAATCTGCTACGCTGGCTGGCAGGGGCGCCGATAAAGTTTCCTAATTTATGATGATTGCCTGTATGTTAACGAGTTATTTCCAGGGAATTTGGTGATGCATTAAATGCATGACCGATGCCCTTGGGGGGGGGGGTTAGAATTGTAGGTGGTTCTTTCCGTAGC
This sequence comes from Microdon myrmicae, assembly GCA_963931805.1. Taxonomy (NCBI): domain Eukaryota; kingdom Metazoa; phylum Arthropoda; class Insecta; order Diptera; family Syrphidae; genus Microdon; species Microdon myrmicae. Next base: position 51,483,315 of record OZ007497.1, on the reverse strand, counting down.
TTTAAAGAACCCCCCACGGTGCCCCTGTATGCTGTAATTGTGCTCGCACACACAAAATTAAATTGCAAAGGTGTGGGGGTTCGAAGTAGGTGTGGCAGACACGGGCACGGATTCACTTTTCCCCGGCGATGATGCGCAGAAGACTGTTCACAAAAATATCCAATTAAAAAGCACTGGTTGTTTCTTGTCTAACATAGTTTATTTTATTTATTGATATTATGTTTATGAGTTCTTTATTTACACTTTAATTTATTAATAATTTTATTTGCTAATATTATGTTTGTGAGTTCTCTATTTACACTTTAAGTTAATAATATGTACATTGTCTATCATATCTCGTCGGCCCCCTGCTACAAATGGTGCCGCTAGCAAAACTCGTATAAAGATTTATTTGTAAAACTTTCAATTGAAAATTGGTTACTGAATATCACTAAATCAATTCTCACTCATTTATTCGCAAGAACACACGTTTCTAATTAAGTTAGTAGTTTTATATTAATTTCCACTCAGCAACATTATTTCGCACGACTACGTCTTCACAACGAGACGACTCTTTACAGGATGGTCGTTGGATAAAAACTCCACGCAGCGGCGTAACCAACCTCAGTGATGTATCAATAGCGACTGGTTCAATTAGGGATGAAAAATTAATTTTGAATTCGCGCAGCTATTAGCCAATCATCATTTTTTTTATTTTTATTTATTTTTTTTTTATTAGACTTCTCTCGGGAGAGGCGAACCTATAGCGTCGAGTGGGCGCCCCTAGATGCCATCAAATAACTGTTGCAGTTCTTTTTGAACAGTTGCACTCTTTTCATGAATCTTCTCATTTGCATGTCTCAGTGAGGTAAATAATACTCGCGCATCATTCGACAGTCGCTGGACATGCGAAGGATGAAAAGAACAAAAGAAAGAGCGCAATAACTTCGGGGTTGGCTTAGCTTGTGCGCTTGTATCAAATGCAGTCCCCGGGAATGACCTACTGCCCAAATGTTATGGCTCTGCTGATCTCAGGGTGCATTGAACTGGCGAGAGACAGAATTATGGAGGAGAGGAAATGTGGCCGGTGCTATTCACCTGCGAAAAGAGATCATTGATCCGAAGCAAATGGATGATCTGCGGTAAAGCCGAAGTGACGCCAAATTGGCTAGCGTAATTTATCGTGAGAACTAATAAAATATTTTTATAAATTCCCCAGCGGTTGCATGATTAAGCAACAGTGTCGGCTGCTTCGACTTGTTGTTGCTAACCGACATGATGTGATTTCCGATGGAAATCTCATGGGCTAGTAAACATGGAGTTGCCGTATGCCGAAAAGGTAGCTGAATTCAATTATGCATTATCTGCATAGAAGAATGAATTCAGCTATGCGTCCATTTGGAAAACATGATATTTCTGGTGAATAGCATGAACAGTGGGATAGGGGTTGATGTGACGCGCTGTTAGCGGTCGAAATTAGGTTGGGATTGTGGGTTGGTGTTATATAATTAAGTTCATTTATCTATCACCCCCCCTTTGAATAATTAACATCTCGTGTCTTCTCATACATATCCTTCCCTTCCCCCCAAATCACTAATTTCCCTTTACAATAGAATATTCGCAAATACAATAGTAGATAATTTAAATAAAAGTAAAACGCCCATTTTAAAACCTCACCCACATTGCAATAGAAATATTCCTGTTATTAGCCATAGAAATAACTATCGTGGAAGCGGAACGAATAAGGATATGTGCCGAAAAGACACGAGATTCGTTCTTGTTGTAATTGTGCGCTGACGGGATATAGTCGATCCAAAGAGATCAAACTTAGAATTCAAACATGTGGTTATTAAAAGATTTTAACGTGTAACGATTAAAGGATTTTTATCGATTGTCGAAAAGAAAAAGATTGACTCCTGCGATTATAGCAGACGTGTGTGCGGTGGAAGTTCTTCAGGACTTAAAATTGACTCCTGCGATTATAGCAGACGTGTGCGCGGTGGAAGTTCTTCAGGACTTATTTAGGAATGATTAAAGAAAAAAAAAGTATTCAATTAATAAAGTTAAATGAATATTAACAGTGAAAAAATTAAAGATAATAATGTGTTGTGTTATTGTCCAAGTTTGATCCGATCCAGAGTGCAGCGGACATCAACGTTCCTAACCAGGAGCAAGCAACACAGGGGTAAGTTCTGTGAAAGACATAATAATTGTTAAGAATAATATTTAACATTGGTTCTCCATGTGATATAGAGAACCCCCACAAAGGTGTCAAAATAAAATATTGAAAATGTTTCTGAATTTGCCATGAAGTTCATGAAAACGGTAACGTTAAACCATATCACACCCGCCCAAATGGAGAAGCTACGCATCTTCGAAAGGAAATGCTTCAGACTGATCACCGGCCTCAACCGACATCCCAACTCCCACAAATATTACAACAGTAGTTCTGTGGGGGGTTTCTCTATTCTACATGAGAAACAACCCACAATTCCAACCACAATTCCAACCAACATTTCCACCTAATTTCGACCGCTTTCACTGCGTCATACTTACCAATTTCCATTATATGTATTCCCCTGTAAAACATTTCAAACGTATGTATAGCTAAACTCATCATCCTTTGCAGATAATGCATAATTGAGTTTAGCTAAATAAATGTCATACGGCAACTCCATTCTTGCTAATCATGAGTTTCCCATCGGAAATCTCATAATGTCGGTTAGCAACAACAAGTCTAAAAGAACGACGCTGTTGCAACATAGCAAAATAGCTGGGGTAATTTCAGCGTCTTAGAGTCTGGTTCTCACGCGAATTATTTCCCAAACATCAGCGGCGTCCTATCGACTTTCCCTCAGATCAACCATTTGCTTGGGATCAATGATCTCTCTTTGCAGGGGAGTAAGATCCGCTAGGGTTCCCTCTCATTCGTATTTCTTTCCACGGTTCAATGCGCTTTAACTACACCATAGCCGTACCACTGGATCAGTAGGTCATGTCAGTAGCTGCACCTGATACCAACACACACAACCAAAGCTACCCCGAGATCACAGCATATCATGTTTTCTGTTCTCTCATTCTTCGTGTCCGTCAATTACCCTATTAACAAAAGTTACTCATACTTTGACGGGCGTGAGGTTGAGAGAGCAGCGGCGTGGTCTCTTTTGGTTGTCCTGTGTGTAGAAAGAAATATGAATTTCAACTCTAATTCACACCAGTCACTTTTCAATCACCATCGCGTGTAGTCACGCTGCCGCAGGAGTCGCTATTTGTATCTGAACCTGGTTGTGTCTGCGGATGAGATAGTTCGTTTAGTTCACGGAACAAAAAGTCCAAGGAGTCGTTCGATAGAGTTGGTGTACAAGTAAAGTTTTTTTTAGTTCCCGAAGCCTATTATTGACGGTTCACCTATATTCGCGATTTGTGTACGACCGACCAGCTGAACAGTCTGGCGTTTCCGTCGCGTACTGCATTCCCTGCTTGACAGAAGTGAAATAGTAAATCTCTGATTAATCCAGTGAGGCTGTGATTCATGTTGGCAAATACAATTAAGACCAATTTTTAGCTGTGTAATTAAGTTCAATCGCGATTGTGCCATTCACCAGAAATAAAATTAAATAAATAAGAACGTGTTTTTTTCATTTCTTTCTGCGGATCATCGTTGGGGGATTACAGTGAATCCTGTGCCATACGTTGGCAACATATTCCAACCCCCACAGTTCGCTCTACTATGCCACTAATATTGAACGTATAGATCGACGCTTCCCCGAACTGTCCATGAAATTTATCGAAAATCTTCCCAATAATCCCAACCCGATAATAAATGCGCTCACATCGACTCCGTCAGATAACCGAACTGCCTACCCGAACTGTCTCCACATCAGAACGTTCTTCACCTCTGGCAGATTGGTTAATAACTCTAATGAGATTGTATACCACAATACAGAGCTTTCACCTCACCAATTTAAATATAGTAATATTCAACCCTTCTCCAATATTTTGCGTTTCAACGAACAAACGGAAACTAGTTCCCCAACCCACATCCCTGACTGACAATATCCTCACTAACCCATTGATCACTATGCTATCCCCTTCCACACCACACTAACTTATTTCAATAATAATTAGGTAACTAGACTAAGTTAAGATAAGTTAAGTTAAGTTAAGCAATTTAGCATAGGTTAAGTAAATAACTGTATCCTGGTTTTCTGACCTTTTCCAGGAAGCTCTACCCACTAAAATCTTAATCCATAACCAATATATAACTTTTATCATATTGTTTGAAAAATGTACTAGTAAGTATATGTAAATGCTCCTCAATAGTATACTGGTTAGTATACCCGCCTGTCACGCGGGAGACCGGGGTTCGATTCCCCGTCGGGGAGCCTCTGGCGCAAGACTAATGACCTTGCCCAAAAAAAAAAAAAGATCATTATGGAAAATTTAACAAGCCTCAGGACTTGCTAAATAAGGCCAAGACCGGTTCCAGGTTGTAGTGCCGATGATGATGATGATGATGAAGTATATGTAAGCAATTATAGCTAAGGTATCATAAGTTATCTGTATTGCTTATTGTAAAAATTATTTATGGTCAATAAATACAGAAATGTAAAAAAAAAAAAGCTAACGTTGAACCGGTAGAATTTCTTATTGACAAAATCAATCGAAACTTCTTCGTCAATTGTTCTTTTTCTGACAATGTTCTCGTTTCCCGTCTTGCGTTATCCTAAATCACTACATATGTACTCTGTCTATGAAAATTATATCGAGGTCATTATTACATAAAATAACCGGAAACCTGTGCAATACCAGTCTTAAGATTCAAATAAGGGTTTTTTCTTGTAGTTTTCCCGTAATCATTTATTATTTATTATTCATTAAAATTGTGCTATTTTCATTATATAGATTTAAGATTATAGTTGTAAAGGAATTGCTGTCCTAAAACTCTGAAATACTAGTAGTAAAATATATAAATGTATTATCTACCTAATGAAAATTGAATTCAATTGAATTGTATGAGATTTAATTTAACATGGCAGTGTTTTCTAAACATTCAAACAATAAAGCTACTAACGTCTATTTTACTCGACTATATAAAAGGCTTACACCTTAACTGTGCTAATAGCAAGGATTTGCCGTATGAACCTGAGCCCGCTGCCCCAATTCGGTTAAATTGTTGGCCTCCATAATACTCGATTAACATTTTTTTCTTGTACACTTATCGTAAATGTAAGTGCGTAATTAAATTGTTTTTAAAATCTGCAAATTCCACTGAAATTGTTACTTTTTTCTCTATAAACTCCTATAAATTCTTTCTAATATCTTCAAACGCCAAATACTTGAACTTGTAGAACTGAACCTGCAAAACATCCCTTCTGGGAATGTCAACAAAAGCCTTCGTATGGTGTTGTATTTTGTCAGATCTATCAATGTTCGATGTGCATTGACAGTTGACACTCGTGTCTTGGGGGGAATTTCAAAGGAATTTCAACTAAAATTCAATTATTCACAATTCGATCGCTTATCCTGCTTGATGGGGATATAATGAATTGTACTACTTTTTATCTATGTCGGCGGGTGCTTAATTTGTGCAAGTCATCTACTGACAAACAAATCGACTCCCCGGCGTCGTAAGCTTCTAAGCTCCTTCGAGCAACTCACATCGCTTACGTCATCATCCGGCTGTCTAATGGAATTTAAATTAATCACTACTTTATGGCCAACTCTGGCGACATATACACCCAGCCACCATCTCCGTTCGCTCCTTACAAATGAAGCGCACGCGTCTATTCACATTCGACGGGTATTCCTGAACGTCATTTCATTTTGCTTTTCGAAGGACGATCTAATTGCTTTCCATTTTCCCCATTCGATCGAGATAAAAATTTATTCATGTCGAATTTCATTGGAATCACCCCCAGGGAAGTTTAGAAATCAATTCGCACAGTTTGATTGACGCCAGTGTCCTTTTGCAACATAATAATAGGCCCTGATTGACACATACCTTACTTGCCTGCTCCAGAAACATGTTTCCTTACAAACTTTCGCCTCGTGATTGACAAGTTAAGTGCGAGCAGGGCGGTTAAATCAGTCGAGCTATTTCTAACAAGTGATTTTTCCGTGGTAATTTTTCAAGACAGGTTTTAGGTAGTAATCGTTTGTTCGGCACTGGATCTGCTTATTTTTAGGAAGACATATTTAAGAGAAAAGGGGCTGAAAGACAAATTAGTAGCCAAGGAGAAAGTAATCTGTTGATAAGGGCATAGCAAACCATAAATGAAAAAGAGACATTCCTTTCCTATAAACACCTCTTTGGACTCAACAAGGGGCACAATTAATGATTCTACGTTAATCATCATTCAGGTTGTTTCCTGCCACGGTACACATTCTTGTTATGAGATCGCCTCGTACATCCTGCTACAAATAGCACTTAGCACGGTACCAGAGAAGGTAGTAGTAAGACAGGACCCATTTGCAATACGGAACTATCTGATTTAGCTAACCCTTAAATTCGAACTGAAACTTCCTTCCGGCTGACTTTATGGCAGTAGAACATAATTCTACTACCAACCTCCGGCACACCTTCGTCATCGTTACATAGCAGGTAAATTAATTTGCATATCTGACGGTTATTAAAGAGGGTGTTAGGTTGATGTGTATCTACATTTAGCGAATGTATGGAACGGTAGTAGTAGGGATATAGCGGTTCTGGGACAATTTTCTGGCTCAAATTCTATTTATAGACATGATGACTCATCACATCCGAAAGCTGTATGTCAAGGTTGAGATATGTTTGGTGGGTGGCGAAGGCAGTTTGTGGGAGTGATTCATGGTTGGCGGGGGGTTGTGGGTTCTTATCGGATGTAGTAATTGCTGTTGTTTGTAGTATGTTTCTTATCAGGGGTAGTAATTGATGCTCTTATCAGGTCTAGTAATTGCTGTTCTTATCAGGTGTAGTAATTGCTGTTGTTTGTAGTATGTTTCTTATCAGGGGTAGTAATTGATGCTCTTATCAGGTCTAGTAATTGCTGTTCTTATCAGGTGTAGTAATTGCTGTTGTTTGTAGTATGTTTCTTATCAGGGGTAGTAATTGATGCTCTTATCAGGTCTAGTAATTGCTGTTCTTATCAGGTGTAGTAATTGCTGTTGTTTGTAGTATGTTTCTTATCAGGGGTAGTAATTGATGCTCTTATCAGGTGTAGTAATTGCTGTTGTTTGTAGTATGTTTCTTATCAGGGGTAGTAATTGATGCTCTTATCAGGTGTAGTAATTGCTGTTGTTTGTAGTATGTTTCTTATCAGGGGTAGTAATTGATGCTCTTATCAGGGGTAGTAATTGATGCTCTTATCAGGTGTAGTAATTGCTGTTCTTATCAGGAGTAGTAATTGTTGTAGTTTGTAGTATTCTTATCGGGTGTAGTAATTGTTGTTCTTATCAGATGTAGTAATTTGAGTATCGGGGCTTTTTGTTAATGGATTGTCGGGCTTTTTGCTAATGGTTTGTGCTTTTTTTTTTGTTGAGTCATTGGATAGAGTAATATATATGGGGATTTTGTGTTGTTCGTGTATTTGTATGGAAATGGTTCATCATCGTCATGGGAATTTTTGGTGATTCTTTATAGCGGATCTGGGACAGTTTTTGCATAGGAAAAAAGCCATGCCCATATATGATAATTCCGGAAGTGGCCCCCTAGGAAATGAGGTAATCGGAGGGGGGCGGATGATTCATGATCGTTGTCTTTGGGTGATCGATATTTTTTTAATTTTGGGTTGTGATTAATGGTTGTTATCAGTAGTTGGCGATCGATATTTTTTCAATTTGAGGTGTGTGATTCATGGTCGTTTTGGCTTGTTGGGTATTTGTTATCAGGTGTGTACATCTTCAGTGGGTTATGGATTTGTACTTGTTATCAGTATTTTTTCAATTTGAGGTGTGTGATTCATGGTTGTTTTGGTCTGTTGTGTGCTTGTTATCAGGTGTGTACATCTTCAATGAGTTGTGGATTTGTACTTGTTATCAGTATTTTTTCAATTTGAGATGTGTGATTCATGATTGTTTTGGTCTGTTGTATATTTGTTATCAGGTGTCAACATCTTCAGTGGGTCGTGGATTTGTACTTGTTATCTCGGTAAGTGAATTATGTATTAGGTTTGGGTGATTAGCGTTCAAGGTTAATTGTGTGACATGAGCAGATGGTATTTTAAATTTGGGTGTGTGAATAGGTGATAGGTGATTCATGATTGTTTGACAGTGAATATATTATTATTTAGTCATTGAGTTTGAGTAATATATATGGGAATTTTTTGGGTGATTCTGTCTTGAAATGGATGTATGTTTTAGCTGTTTCTTAATATATGGACATTTTTTGGTGATTCTGTATGCTTTTAGACTATCGGGCTTTTTGCTATATATATATATTGAATATGGGCTATTTTTAGCGCTACAATTTTGAGTTTTTATATGGATATATTATTAATTGCATACTTTAGGGGATACGCATTATTCATATGATATATTAAATTGTTTGTGTTTCTGACTTTTGTTTCGGTTAAAGTTTGCAGTAGGTTAATTGAGGGACAAAAATATAGTAATAGTATTGTTATCAATTGTTTTAATTTTGTTCAGATGTGGTTCATGGATGTTTGGCTTGTTGTGTATTTGTTATCAGGTGAGTACATCTTCAGTGGGTTGGGGATTTGTACTTATTATCAGTATTTTTTCAATTTGGGGTGTGTGATGCATAGTTGTTTTTTGGTTTGTTGGGTATTTGTTATCAGGTGTATACATCTTCAGTGGGTTGTGCGATTAGTGTTCAAGGTTAATTGTGTGACATGAGCAAATGGTATTTTTGAATTGGGTGTGTGAATAGGTGATAGGTGATTCATGATTGTTTGGCAGTGAATATATTATTATTTAGTCATTGAGTTTGAGTAATATATATGCGAATTTTTTTTGGGTGATTCTATGTTGAAATGGATGTATGTTTTAGTTGTTTCTTAATATATGGACATTTTTTTGTGATTCTAGATGCTTTTGGCCTTTGTTTCGGTTGTCGAGGGCTTTTTCAGTAAATCTAAGCTGATTCTTAATATTTTGGGCTTTTTGCTCTATACTGAAATGCTACTATTTGATAGTAAATCTATGTTGAAATGGAGTTTTTTGTTATATTGAATATGTGCTTTTTTTTTTGGGGATTGTCTGGGGTGCTAAAGGCTTTTTTATGAATATATTCACTTGGCAGTAAATCTATGCTGAAATATATATAGAGATACGGGCTTTAAATTTGAAAAAAAGAAGAAAAAATCATCATCAAACCCAATATTCGACGTGGGATTAGCTAGGAAATAAAAAAATCAACATCATCAACTGGTGAGTTACCTTATTTATATATTAATTGTTATTCCTTTTTTGACGCGGTGCTAGTATTTATTTTTGTGTATTGTATCGTGAGTCTAGCAATAATAATAATAATAATCCCGATGATTTTCGCTATTGCTGCATAATGTATGGAAATGATTCATCATCATCGTCGTCGTTATCAGTTGTGTATATGAATAGGTGACAGGTGATTCATGGTCGTTTGACTTGTTGTGCTGTTATCATTTGTAGTAAAATAGAGGCGTGTTATCAGTAGTTGTTCGCGGATTTATATGGAAGTGATTCATTGTCGGTTGGGATTCTTTCTTATCTCAGTATGTGAATTAAGTCTTAGGTTTGGATGATCAGCGTACAGGGTTAAAGTTTGGAGTAGGTTAATTGTATGACATGGTTGGTTGTCGATTTGTCTGGAAGTTGAGGGTTTTTTATATATTATTATTAGTCATTGAGCTGAGTAACATATAGGAATTTTTGTTGTTCGAGGGATATGGTATGGAAGTGATGATATAAGACTTAGATTTGGATGATCACAGCGTTCAAGGTTAAAGTTTGGGGATAGGTTAATTGTATGGAAGTCATTCGTAGTCGTTTGACGTCGTGGTTTTTGGGATTCTTTCTTATCTCAGCATGTGAATTAAGTCTTAGGGTTGGATGATCAGCGTTATTTCTAAGGTGTATTTATTGGTATATTGTTCGAATGTTTTTATTATTATCTAGTGTGGTTATATTAGGCTATTGTTGTTGCTGTATTTAGTTTATTGTTATAATGATGTTATGTTTTATTGTTCAAAGTTTTGAGATCTTTTGAAAGTTCTTTGTTTGCTTATAATCACATGAGGATATTTTTGAAAAGCATAGGTAGTTTTTATATGGATCTATTAGTATGTGTAGACTTTTTTGTTTTAGCGCTACAATGTTGTTAATAGCGAATATATTATTATTAGTCATTGTGCTGAGTATTATATGGGAATTTTTTTTGTAGCTTGTTGTTATATTAATTATGTGTATGTATGTGTGTGTATTGATGGACAAATATCTGAATTTCACCTGTTGAGCTGTTGTCAGTTGTACACATCTTCGGTTGTAGTGGCGGTGTTGTTATCAGTAGTTGTTCGCGGATTTGTATGGAAGTAATGGGTAAAGTTTGGGGTAGGCTAATTGTGTGGCATAGTTGTTCGTGGATTTGTATGGAAGTGATTCATCGTCGTTTGGTGTAGTGGTTTGGAATTCTTTCTTATCTCAGTATGTGAATTAAGTCTTAGGTTTCGATGATCAGCGTTCAAGGTTATAGTTTATAATTATGTGTATGTATTGGCGTCAGGAGAGAAAGAGAGAAAGATAGAAAGAGAGAAAGAGAGAGAAAGAGAGTATATTTTGGACGAATGAGATGGGTGTATGCGTAATAATGAATGAATTTCGGTATATATAAGACCATCTTGACTAGTTAGAAATCATTGCGTCACTAAACCATCAAAGAAAACCACAAAAAGTTTCCATTGTGGTATATATTTAGCTGAGCAGGAAAATTGTTGCCATAGGATTAAAACAAAAAAAAAATCAACAACAAAAACGGTAAGTTAACACCTATTATTAATCATTTTTAGCATGTTTAATTTATTTGTTCAAATGTTATGTGTTATATTCGGGGGATTTTAATCATCGAGACAACTGTTTTTTTTTTTTTTTCTGAAAGCGTAACAAAGCAAAAGAATTAACAATAAATTTTTCATTACTTTTTTAGAGAAAATATGTCTGCTAACGAGAGCAACACCAGCAACAACTACAATATTAGCAATAATGTCAGAAAAAGACTGAGGCAAGTTTTGGAGGAACGCCAACAACAACGCCAACAACAACAACAACAGCAACAACAACAACAGCAACAACAACAACAACAACAACAACAACTAGCTGCAAAGAAATTAAAACAGCAGAGCTTTAAAAGATGCTTGTTTTGTGATGAGGATGTTGAGGAACAGCTTTGGGTTCAACATCAAAGAAAAAATGCCCACAAAGCAAACGCCCAACAAGCTCTTAATGAAAACGTCTCCTTAATAGCAAGCGCATTCCAAAATCGTATCAAAATATTTGCCATTACCAACAAAGATGAGAGTATGATAAATGTGAATACGTTATTTGAAAAAAATATTCCATTGATTAACGAGTTACTACAAGATGAATTGAAAGTTTTGAAAGCTTTTAAATTTAGTATGGAGCTTTTTGCTAACTTTGCGAAACTATCCAAAGAATGTGAAGAGATAATGCAAATAAATATAAAAAGCATGCAAACTAAAATGTACACGATTGAGAAAGAGAAAGACATAAGAGAAAATTTGAGCACGGCAATTGAAAATATCAAGGCAAAATTGGAAGAGTTCCAAGAAAAAGATAGCGGATGGGCGTTGTTAACATTTCAGAGAATCGAAATTAACATCAACAAATACGAGCCATTTCGAGCTTTTTCGCATTTTAGTCTGCCTAAACAGATATCGAACAAAAAAGGTTGCATCAATGTGAAAAACAACGATGATTACTGCTTTAAATGGGCCATTTTATCGGCTTTCAGTAATGACACACATCATGCTCACAGACCATCGCACTATAAAATTGACAACATTGCAAGCGAAACAATAGTATACAATGATCAAGTACTTTGTTTCAAGAATATGCAATTTCCTCTGGCAGTCAAAGACACGAGCATATTCGAAGCAAATAATCCAACCATTAGCATAAATGTTTTTGGTTATGAGATTAATGATAAAGGGCAATATAAGATAATTGGACCCTACTATCATACTCGTGAGGAAAAAGCAAAGCATATTAACTTGCTTTATTGTGAAAGTCCCGATGAGAATAAAACGCATTATGTATACATTAAAAACATCTCGCGTTTGTTGAGAAGCCAGTTAGCTAAACATACCACTCGAATGCATCTATGTAACGGCTGCTTACAACAGTTCACCACTGAATCCGGACTGCAAAAACACAAGAGTGAATGCAGCAAATTAATTACAACCATGTCCGAGGGAAAAAGTCAAATGGAGAAATCGAACACATAACAAAATATAATACGGTTTACAAATCAAATTACGAATTGTTAGATATGAGGAAAGCGAAACAAACATATCACATGATTATATCTTAAGAAGCATATATATATATATATATATATAAATAAATAATACGAATATTACTATTGAAATAACTGTGTGTTTTATTTATTCAATATTAATCAAGTCGATGTATCCATTCTTTTCATTTATAATTTAACATTTAATCACTTCATTAACAAATGGTCTATATATTCTTCTTTTGTGGTTAGTCCATTTCAATAGTCCTTCTTTATTGTTGTTGTTGTTAGGCAAGCGAACAAGATCTCCTACACCTCGTATTTGTTTATATTAATTTCAAGTCGTCATCACTCTTATCTTATTTTCCATCCGGTCCCACGAACTAATGTTGATTTCTATATAGTAAGTTGTTGGTTATTCGAATATTGGTCATTCATTTTCCCCCCATGAGTCTTAGAGTATCAAATATAGCCCCACCATAACATCATATGACAAGACCTGCTTACTACCTTGATTCGACGCGGTATCAGAGAGGGGTGGTACGAGCCTTAGGCGAAGTCAGTTTTTTGATGAGGAACTCTCAAGAATTCTTCAAACTCATTTCCTCTGTAATATCAAAAGGAATCCCGAACTTGTTTGAACCGGCTAACGATTAGTAACACATAAAGTTCTATCACACCTAATCCAAGGAAATATGCTTCATCGTACCCATTAGGTGGTTTGCAATCAAAGGCATACCGACTGTATTATAACCGCCCCTCTCTGATACCTCATCGAATCAAATCAGTAAACAGTTCTCTATGTACCGGATGTATTATAAACAGGTGGTTCCAAACAGGGCGATTCCAAACAGGGCGATTCCAAACAGGCGGGTTCTTTAAACAGGGCGATTCCAAACAGGCGGTTTCTTCAAACAGGGCGATTCCAAACAGGGCGATTCCAAACAGGCGGGTTCTTTAAACAGGGCGATTCCAAACAGGCGGTTTCTTCAAACAGGGCGATTCCAAACAGGGCGATTCCAAACAGGCGGGTTCTTTAAACAGGGCGATTCCAAACAGGCGGTTTCTTCAAACAGGCGGTTTCTTCAACCAGGCTGTATTATGTACCACCCCTCTCTGATACCGCGTCGAATCAAGGTAGTAAGCAGGTCTTGTCATATGATGTTATGGTGGGGCTATATTTGATACTCTAAGACTCATGGGGGGAAAATGAATGACCAATATTCGAATAACCAACAACTTACTATATAGAAATCAACATTAGTTCGTGGGACCGGATGGAAAATAAGATAAGAGTGATGACGACTTGAAATTAATATAAACAAATACGAGGTGTAGGAGATCTTGTTCGCTTGCCTAACAACAACAACAATAAAGAAGGACTATTGAAATGGACTAACCACAAAAGAAGAATATATAGACCATTTGTTAATGAAGTGATTAAATGTTAAATTATAAATGAAAAGAATGGATACATCGACTTGATTAATATTGAATAAATAAAACACACAGTTATTTCAATAGTAATATTCGTATTATTTATTTATATATATATATATATATATATGCTTCTTAAGATATAATCATGTGATATGTTTGTTTCGCTTTCCTCATATCTAACAATTCGTAATTTGATTTGTAAACCGTATTATATTTTGTTATGTGTTCGATTTCTCCATTTGACTTTTTCCCTCGGACATGGTTGTAATTAATTTGCTGCATTCACTCTTGTGTTTTTGCAGTCCGGATTCAGTGGTGAACTGTTGTAAGCAGCCGTTACATAGATGCATTCGAGTGGTATGTTTAGCTAACTGGCTTCTCAACAAACGCGAGATGTTTTTAATGTATACATAATGCGTTTTATTCTCATCGGGACTTTCACAATAAAGCAAGTTAATATGCTTTGCTTTTTCCTCACGAGTATGATAGTAGGGTCCAATTATCTTATATTGCCCTTTATCATTAATCTCATAACCAAAAACATTTATGCTAATGGTTGGATTATTTGCTTCGAATATGCTCGTGTCTTTGACTGCCAGAGGAAATTGCATATTCTTGAAACAAAGTACTTGATCATTGTATACTATTGTTTCGCTTGCAATGTTGTCAATTTTATAGTGCGATGGTCTGTGAGCATGATGTGTGTCATTACTGAAAGCCGATAAAATGGCCCATTTAAAGCAGTAATCATCGTTGTTTTTCACATTGATGCAACCTTTTTTGTTCGATATCTGTTTAGGCAGACTAAAATGCGAAAAAGCTCGAAATGGCTCGTATTTGTTGATGTTAATTTCGATTCTCTGAAATGTTAACAACGCCCATCCGCTATCTTTTTCTTGGAACTCTTCCAATTTTGCCTTGATATTTTCAATTGCCGTGCTCAAATTTTCTCTTATGTCTTTCTCTTTCTCAATCGTGTACATTTTAGTTTGCATGCTTTTTATATTTATTTGCATTATCTCTTCACATTCTTTGGATAGTTTCGCAAAGTTAGCAAAAAGCTCCATACTAAATTTAAAAGCTTTCAAAACTTTCAATTCATCTTGTAGTAACTCGTTAATCAATGGAATATTTTTTTCAAATAACGTATTCACATTTATCATACTCTCATCTTTGTTGGTAATGGCAAATATTTTGATACGATTTTGGAATGCGCTTGCTATTAAGGAGACGTTTTCATTAAGAGCTTGTTGGGCGTTTGCTTTGTGGGCATTTTTTCTTTGATGTTGAACCCAAAGCTGTTCCTCAACATCCTCATCACAAAACAAGCATCTTTTAAAGCTCTGCTGTTTTAATTTCTTTGCAGCTAGTTGTTGTTGTTGTTGTTGTTGTTGTTGCTGTTGTTGTTGTTGCTGTTGTTGTTGTTGTTGGCGTTGTTGTTGGCGTTCCTCCAAAACTTGCCTCAGTCTTTTTCTGACATTATTGCTAATATTGTAGTTGTTGCTGGTGTTGCTCTCGTTAGCAGACATATTTTCTCTAAAAAAGTAATGAAAAATTTATTGTTAATTCTTTTGCTTTGTTACGCTTTCAGAAAAAAAAAAAAAAACAGTTGTCTCGATGATTAAAATCCCCCGAATATAACACATAACATTTGAACAAATAAATTAAACATGCTAAAAATGATTAATAATAGGTGTTAACTTACCGTTTTTGTTGTTGATTTTTTTTTTGTTTTAATCCTATGGCAACAATTTTCCTGCTCAGCTAAATATATACCACAATGGAAACTTTTTGTGGTTTTCTTTGATGGTTTAGTGACGCAATGATTTCTAACTAGTCAAGATGGTCTTATATATACCGAAATTCATTCATTATTACGCATACACCCATCTCATTCGTCCAAAATATACTCTCTTTCTCTCTCTTTCTCTCTTTCTATCTTTCTCTCTTTCTCTCCTGACGCCAATACATACACATAATTATAAACTATAACCTTGAACGCTGATCATCGAAACCTAAGACTTAATTCACATACTGAGATAAGAAAGAATTCCAAACCACTACACCAAACGACGATGAATCACTTCCATACAAATCCACGAACAACTATGCCACACAATTAGCCTACCCCAAACTTTACCCATTACTTCCATACAAATCCGCGAACAACTACTGATAACAACACCGCCACTACAACCGAAGATGTGTACAACTGACAACAGCTCAACAGGTGAAATTCAGATATTTGTCCATCAATACACACACATACATACACATAATTAATATAACAACAAGCTACAAAAAAAATTCCCATATAATACTCAGCACAATGACTAATAATAATATATTCGCTATTAACAACATTGTAGCGCTAAAACAAAAAAGTCTACACATACTAATAGATCCATATAAAAACTACCTATGCTTTTCAAAAATATCCTCATGTGATTATAAGCAAACAAAGAACTTTCAAAAGATCTCAAAACTTTGAACAATAAAACATAACATCATTATAACAATAAACTAAATACAGCAACAACAATAGCCTAATATAACCACACTAGATAATAATAAAAACATTCGAACAATATACCAATAAATACACCTTAGAAATAACGCTGATCATCCAACCCTAAGACTTAATTCACATGCTGAGATAAGAAAGAATCCCAAAAACCACGACGTCAAACGACTACGAATGACTTCCATACAATTAACCTATCCCCAAACTTTAACCTTGAACGCTGTGATCATCCAAATCTAAGTCTTATATCATCACTTCCATACCATATCCCTCGAACAACAAAAATTCCTATATGTTACTCAGCTCAATGACTAATAATAATATATAAAAAACCCTCAACTTCCAGACAAATCGACAACCAACCATGTCATACAATTAACCTACTCCAAACTTTAACCCTGTACGCTGATCATCCAAACCTAAGACTTAATTCACATACTGAGATAAGAAAGAATCCCAACCGACAATGAATCACTTCCATATAAATCCGCGAACAACTACTGATAACACGCCTCTATTTTACTACAAATGATAACAGCACAACAAGTCAAACGACCATGAATCACCTGTCACCTATTCATATACACAACTGATAACGACGACGATGATGATGAATCATTTCCATACATTATGCAGCAATAGCGAAAATCATCGGGATTATTATTATTATTATTGCTAGACTCACGATACAATACACAAAAATAAATACTAGCACCGCGTCAAAAAAGGAATAACAATTAATATATAAATAAGGTAACTCACCAGTTGATGATGTTGATTTTTTTATTTCCTAGCTAATCCCACGTCGAATATTGGGTTTGATGATGATTTTTTCTTCTTTTTTTCAAATTTAAAGCCCGTATCTCTATATATATTTCAGCATAGATTTACTGCCAAGTGAATATATTCATAAAAAAGCCTTTAGCACCCCAGACAATCCCCAAAAAAAAAAGCACATATTCAATATAACAAAAAACTCCATTTCAACATAGATTTACTATCAAATAGTAGCATTTCAGTATAGAGCAAAAAGCCCAAAATATTAAGAATCAGCTTAGATTTACTGAAAAAGCCCTCGACAACCGAAACAAAGGCCAAAAGCATCTAGAATCACAAAAAAATGTCCATATATTAAGAAACAACTAAAACATACATCCATTTCAACATAGAATCACCCAAAAAAAATTCGCATATATATTACTCAAACTCAATGACTAAATAATAATATATTCACTGCCAAACAATCATGAATCACCTATCACCTATTCACACACCCAATTCAAAAATACCATTTGCTCATGTCACACAATTAACCTTGAACACTAATCGCACAACCCACTGAAGATGTATACACCTGATAACAAATACCCAACAAACCAAAAAACAACTATGCATCACACACCCCAAATTGAAAAAATACTGATAATAAGTACAAATCCCCAACCCACTGAAGATGTACTCACCTGATAACAAATACACAACAAGCCAAACATCCATGAACCACATCTGAACAAAATTAAAACAATTGATAACAATACTATTACTATATTTTTGTCCCTCAATTAACCTACTGCAAACTTTAACCGAAACAAAAGTCAGAAACACAAACAATTTAATATATCATATGAATAATGCGTATCCCCTAAAGTATGCAATTAATAATATATCCATATAAAAACTCAAAATTGTAGCGCTAAAAATAGCCCATATTCAATATATATATATAGCAAAAAGCCCGATAGTCTAAAAGCATACAGAATCACCAAAAAATGTCCATATATTAAGAAACAGCTAAAACATACATCCATTTCAAGACAGAATCACCCAAAAAATTCCCATATATATTACTCAAACTCAATGACTAAATAATAATATATTCACTGTCAAACAATCATGAATCACCTATCACCTATTCACACACCCAAATTTAAAATACCATCTGCTCATGTCACACAATTAACCTTGAACGCTAATCACCCAAACCTAATACATAATTCACTTACCGAGATAACAAGTACAAATCCACGACCCACTGAAGATGTTGACACCTGATAACAAATATACAACAGACCAAAACAATCATGAATCACACATCTCAAATTGAAAAAATACTGATAACAAGTACAAATCCACAACTCATTGAAGATGTACACACCTGATAACAAGCACACAACAGACCAAAACAACCATGAATCACACACCTCAAATTGAAAAAATACTGATAACAAGTACAAATCCATAACCCACTGAAGATGTACACACCTGATAACAAATACCCAACAAGCCAAAACGACCATGAATCACACACCTCAAATTGAAAAAATATCGATCGCCAACTACTGATAACAACCATTAATCACAACCCAAAATTAAAAAAATATCGATCACCCAAAGACAACGATCATGAATCATCCGCCCCCCTCCGATTACCTCATTTCCTAGGGGGCCACTTCCGGAATTATCATATATGGGCATGGCTTTTTTCCTATGCAAAAACTGTCCCAGATCCGCTATAAAGAATCACCAAAAATTCCCATGACGATGATGAACCATTTCCATACAAATACACGAACAACACAAAATCCCCATATATATTACTCTATCCAATGACTCAACAAAAAAAAAAGCACAAACCATTAGCAAAAAGCCCGACAATCCATTAACAAAAAGCCCCGATACTCAAATTACTACATCTGATAAGAACAACAATTACTACACCCGATAAGAATACTACAAACTACAACAATTACTACTCCTGATAAGAACAGCAATTACTACACCTGATAAGAGCATCAATTACTACCCCTGATAAGAGCATCAATTACTACCCCTGATAAGAAACATACTACAAACAACAGCAATTACTACACCTGATAAGAGCATCAATTACTACCCCTGATAAGAAACATACTACAAACAACAGCAATTACTACACCTGATAAGAGCATCAATTACTACCCCTGATAAGAAACATACTACAAACAACAGCAATTACTACACCTGATAAGAACAGCAATTACTAGACCTGATAAGAGCATCAATTACTACCCCTGATAAGAAACATACTACAAACAACAGCAATTACTACACCTGATAAGAACAGCAATTACTAGACCTGATAAGAGCATCAATTACTACCCCTGATAAGAAACATACTACAAACAACAGCAATTACTACACCTGATAAGAACAGCAATTACTAGACCTGATAAGAGCATCAATTACTACCCCTGATAAGAAACATACTACAAACAACAGCAATTACTACATCCGATAAGAACCCACAACCCCCCGCCAACCATGAATCACTCCCACAAACTGCCTTCGCCACCCACCAAACATATCTCAACCTTGACATACAGCTTTCGGATGTGATGAGTCATCATGTCTATAAATAGAATTTGAGCCAGAAAATTGTCCCAGAACCGCTATATCCCTACTACTAACGGTGGCCGGTTGAGCTAAGCTCAGGATGACTGTGCCCGGATGTCGGTATTTTACACCATTCAAATCTACAACTGACCCTGAATCGATTAAAGTAGTACGTGCATTGCCAGATGACCAAGTGAGAGCGAATACTGCAGATGTGTCGACACGATAGTGGTAGAGTGGCTTTTGTGGCAATATTGTGTTTTTAAGAGCCAACGGAATACACGGTGCCAGCAGGATAATTAAGTTGACATGTTTGTGTGGTCAACTCGCGATTATATGCATAAGGTTTGGGTAAGGTTTCATAATTTAACAACTTTCTGAATTAAATAGCTTGTATTTCCATCGAAGTTGCTGTATTGGTACTGTGCAGAAAAGCAACTAACCAATGGCCTGAGGATATAATTTTGTGCATAGTAAAATATCAAAATATCAGCAAAGTGGAGGGATTATGTATAGGAAAGATAAGGGGGAAAACTTTGTGTCAACCTGTGGTATGACGATGGTAAACCACTCAAATATTTCTAGAAGCGAAAGATCTATAAGTTATTTATTTATGTTTCATGACATTGTAAATAGCCGGCGCTGGGGCTTTATGTTATTGAATGGCATACATTAAGGGGTTATATCGATTAAGATTACCGAAAACTGACATGTTTTTAAGAATTGTATTCTCCGTCATTTATTATGTTGTGGTCCTTCTCTCAGGGAGCGTGTCTCGTCCTGAAAAGGACGAGGGATCTCTTTAATATAGCTCCTGATGGTACCCGTTGCGGTGCCGCCGTGCTGCCTCAAACCTTGAGGGAGCAGCTACCGATTGTTGGAAATCGTCCTGGGAATCGGCCAGTCCCAATAAAAACTACTTTTTATTTTGTTAATTTATTTTACTTTTAATTTAATTTACTGGCGTCCTACCGCTTTCGGACGCCAATTGAGACTGATCCGAATCAAAAAAAAAAAAAAAAAAAAATTGTGGCGAGAAGGCCGAATTTAGCGAGACAGGACATATGTGTCCTCCATCTTGTCTCTGACTTCTGGTCATCTTGCGATAACCAGAATCACCCACATCCGTGAGGATGTTGGGCTCGGTCTCGCGGCATCTGAAAAGATAGGAAAAAAGGGGGGTATCCAAGGATAGTGTGGACAGTGTTAGTCCAAGTGTTCTCTAACTACTTTTTTAGAGGGATGGTGGGAAAGAAATCATACAAGACCGGTGGGTCTTGGGTGCGGTAGTAGACGCAGATCACGTCTTTGGCGTCTGATAATCTGCTCTTTGGTCGGTGTGTATGTTTGTGTTTGTGCCGTTTTGTATTGTGCGTTCGTGTGTTTGGTTTGGTAATAGTAGACCCTATGGGATGGGTCCAGGAATCCTCTATTATAGAGGGGAATGTTGTTGGGAAGGGTGCTTTCTTCAGTTTTGTACTGAAGAAGAAATTGTGGGGGTTTGATCCGAAGAGATCGAGAGAGAGAAGGGCCAAGAACGCAAGAGTCCCGTACAAGTAGGTTCTCGCTGTTCTGAATATTTTCGAGGTACTTATATGCTAATTGAAGCAAGTACTCGTCGATAGGGGTAATGGAGGTGCCTTCGTATAGGTGAGAGTTGGGGTAATGACGACCGTCAGGCTTTCTAGAATGATTGGTGCATCTTCTGAGGAGTTTCCTTTCGAAAACTCGAAGTCTTTCCATTTGAGCCGAAGATATGCAGGACCATATGGGAAAGGCGTACGATATTCCAGATCGGATTAACTGCATATAGCAGAGAAGCTTAACTTTGGTGTCAACTTTGTTCCTCCACTTCAAGATGTTGTGCAGTTGCTTGGACCGACCGAGGCCCTTTGGAGAATGTGGGTCACATGTTTGATGAAATTCATTTTTGGGGTATAAGTGACCCCAAGATATTTCATCTTGTCCTGTGGTCTAATCGTAGTATCTCCCATTTTCATTCGAATATTCTGTGAATATAGAGAAGCAGGTTGGGAGGGTTTACTACTCAGAATTATGGCTACTGCTTTGGATGGATTAATTCGGATTTTCCATCGACTGTAATACTGATACAGTTCGTCCAAGTGACGGTTGAGTCGATTTGTTGCGAGGTTAGGGCCTTTGGTTGACGTGTACACCAGGACGTCATCCGCATAGCATATTTGGTTTACTCTCCCGTCCACAGGGCGGGGAATATCGGAGGTGTAAATATTGAATAAGATGGGGCCTAGAATGGAGCCCTGTGGTACGCCTGCAGCGGCGTGAAAAGTTCGGGAAAGCTTTCCATTCATTCTAACTTGGAAGGTTCTGTTTCGAACGAACTGGTAGATGATGCTACATAGCGTTCTACTGAGGCCAGTATTCAGTAGTTTAAAAGCGAGACCTTCGATCCAAGTCGTATCAAAAGCTTTTTCAATGTCTAGGCTTACCGCAACGGTGAGTTCCTTACTAAAGAGCCGCACGCAGACGTGGTTTTGAAATAAATTGAGAGCCATAGTTGTGCTGTGCGCTCTTCGAAATCCGAATTGGAAATCAGGTATTAGGTGGCTGGCACTGACAAAGTTATTTAGCTTCTCGTATATGAATTTTGCATATATATTGCTGATGCAAGTGAAAACCGAGATAGGGCGAAAGCTTGAGGGGTGATACGTTGGTTTCCCAACTTTTGCTATTGGACAAATAATAGCGTGCCTCCAAGCTTGGGGAAAGTACCCCATGTTGTAAGCATGGTTGAACAGAATGCAGAGCTTTATGAAGAATAAGGCAGAAAGCCTTGGCAACGAGTGGTATGACATGTTGTCGATACCAGGTGACTTCTTAGGATGTCGAGATTTAACCAGACTCTGTAGGGTATTTGGTGTGATGAAACCGTGACCATTATCACGTGTGTCATCGAAGTATGCACTGTTAGTTGGGTTAAAGACAACAATTGGCTCGTTGAAGTCGTCCAACTTACTGTGGACCCCTGAACTAACGATTGCATTAGTTTCCGGGTCGCCATCTTGGAGAGTGAGTTTGTGATTGTTTTCGAAGGTCTCTCCGATGATATTTGCTTTATTGGTGTCGTTATTGACAACAGCACCATTGTGCATAATTGGCCCAGTGATGCGGGAAGCGCCACATATCTTTTTAACATTTTTATAAACGTTCTGGTCCATCTGAATACCCTTCAGCTTGTCTTCCAATTGTCGGGTACGATTGTTTTGGATTCTCTGTTTTATCAGTGTACCAATAATGTGAATAATGGATCGCAATAATGGCTCCCTTTGCGTAAAGCGGTGACGATATCTCATTCTGCAGAGCTTTTTACGCTCCCGGATGAGACGAAGAGTGATGTCGTCATGGGGAATCTGATAGGTCTGTGGGGGTTGATGTGTTGATGCCGACGTACGGCAAGTATCCCATTAACTTCCCCAACGATATTGGTCCTTCGAAAATTGTTGCACAAAGAGCACGAATAAATAAAAAAAAAACACACTGCTTTGTTGAATTTATAATGTCTCCGTTTTTTTTTTATTGATTTTCTTTTTTACTACACTTATGACTTCGTATTAATATAATTAAACTTATTTCGTTAAACTTTATACAGGTTGGGGTTTTTCTTTCACGACTCTGTGACTGCGGTAATGAAAATTTAGACACGACTTATGCGTGGTCGCTCGAAGTAGCGTGTACTCGTGACGGTGGATATTTAACGACTTCTTAATATTGGCGAAATTACTTTTTGCCTGAGCGGCAGCACGTCTGTAAACCTTAACGATTGAGATCTGAACACTGACGCGGTGCAGCGTGACCGACCGTGATAAAGATTGTATAGCGACTAGTGTGAATTGGGGTTGAAATTCATATTTCTTTCTAAGCACAGGACAACCAAAAGAGACCACGCCTCTGCTCTCTCAACCTCACGCCCGTCAAAGTATGAGTAACTTTTGTTAATAGGGTAATTGACGGACATGAAGAATGAGAGAACAGAAAACATGATATGCTGTGATCTCGGGGTAGCTTTGGTTGTGTGTGTTGGTATCAGGTGCAGCTACTGACACGACCTACTGATCCAGTGGTACGGCTATGGTGTAGTTAAAGCGCATTGAACCGTGGAAAGAAATACGAATGAGAGGGAACCCTAGCGGATCTTACTCCCCTGCAAAGAGAGATCATTGATCCCAAGCAAATGGTTGATCTGAGGGAAAGTCGATAGGACGCCGCTGATGTTTGGGAAATAATTCGCGTGAGAACCAGACTCTAAGACGCTGAAATTACCCCAGCTATTTTGCTATGTTGCAACAGCGTCGTTCTTTTAGACTTGTTGTTGCTAACCGACATTATGAGATTTCCGATGGGAAACTCATGGTTAGCAAGAATAGAGTTGCCGTATGACATTTATGTAGCTAAACTCAATTATGCATTATCTGCAAAGGATGATGAGTTTAGCTATACGTCCGTTTGAAATATTTTACAGGGGAATACATATAAAGGAAATTGGTAAGTATGACACGCTGAAAGCGGTCGAAATTAGGTGGAAATGTTGGTTGGAATTGTGGGTTGTTTCTCATGTAGAATAGAGAAACCCCCCACAGGTCTTTTCAAGTTTGTACTTCGGGACATGAGTCTCCGAAGTTTCAACTAGAATCTCGTGAAGTAGTTTTGCAACGTTGTTTATCTCAACCGTCGTTAGGTTCCTGTCAGTGGGAAGAGGGAAATGGTGGAGTTTATCGTTCAATGTAATATTGAAGTTGTCCGAATTTGTCCGCCCATAATCGGGTATGTATCTGATATGAGCCCGAGATGCTCGATAGCCGCAAATGAATGTGGTCACAGCGTTGTGGTCAGATACACCCGCTGAAACTTGAGGTGGAGTGATTTGTGGAAGTAAGTCTTTGGACACAATAAATATGTCCAGAATTGAGTTACCTCGAGTACCAACCGTAGGTGCGACTATTTCGAAGTTGAGGGCATACATGTTTGCGGTGTACCATTGGTACAGTTTTGTGTCATTTGGGCAAGAGACAGAGTTGTTCCAGTGGGGATGTCTGGAGTTAAAATCGCCGCCTATGATGAAGGGTGTATGCCCCGAGGTCCTTATTAGTTTGCCGATATCTTCGGGATTAATGGGGCCATTATTGGTTTTATGCGAGTGGTATCATCATCATCATCATCATCATCGGCACTACAACCGGGAACCGGTCTTGGCCTTATTTAGCAAGTCCTGAGGCTTGTTTAATTTTCCATAATGATTTGTTTTTTTTTTCGGGCAAGGTCATTAGTCTCGCGCCAAAGGCTCCCCGACGGGGAATCGAACCCCGGTCTCCCGCGTGACAGGCGGGTATACTAACCAGTATACTATTGAGGAGTGGTATACGGAGTATATATTCACTCTACCATTACTAGCCAGATGCAGTTCAACTCCAGACAGCTCTATGGACTCTAGGTATGGGAGGTCAATAGCTTCATGGCGAAGTCCGCTATTAACCAGTATACAAGTTCCACCTCCGTTGATGGTGGGACCGCCAGTGAGGGTTCAATCTCTTCGAATCATGGAGAAGTTTGGGAATACGGGACGGTGACATGGATGCAACCTAGTTTCGGTTACAAGTACCACGTCCGCCCGGTTATCCTTTATGAAGTCAGAGACTATCATACGCTTGGAATGCGAAACAAGGGAGTTGACATTTAAGAGGATAACTTCAATTTTGGAATCCATTGTGGAGGGTATGTCTTGCATATGCAGTGAAAAGGAGTGCCTCCCTCTCTGCCTCGGTTGATAGTTTCTCATAACGGGGTCGGATATCCTCAATTAAGCAGGAGAAACTAAGTAGTTTCTCGAGCATTGAACATTGCCCCCTCGGAGGCTTTTGCACCGCTTGAATTTGAGGCGTTGTGTTGGCCTTTACCGGGGCTCGCTTAGGGACTTGAATATGTTTTTGAGGGGGAGGAGTTGGAAGAGTTTTTATATTCCTTGCCTGCTGACCCCTAAGCATGTCGGCAAATGTGAATCCATTTTGAATGAGGTTTTGTGTGGCCTGTTTTCCGAAGTCTGACTTGGCTGTTTGCTTAGCTCGAGTCTCCTTGGATCTTTGTTTAATTTCCTTATATTTAGGACAATTTCTATAACTAGCCGGATGCCATTTGTTGCCGCAGTTGCAGCAAGTTGGCAGTGTTATTTAATCCTGCACATTTGTTGCGGGACCGTATTTCGCTAGCGGAAGTTCGCACTTGCCAATATCGTGGGATTTTCCGCAACGAACGCAACGGCGACTCATGTTGCAGTTTCGGGAGACATGCCCGAAACGCAGGCAACGTCTGCATTGAGGTATTTCTCTGTTATGAAATACTTCGAAGACAATTTGCTGATGCAAAGTTGGAAGCGACTTTGTCCGTATTATGGAATCTATGTCGGTTCCTGGGGCAAGGAGAAGCTGCCATATGTTCAGTTTGGTGTATCTTTGCGGTCTGATGTTCACAAACCGCTGTGGGGGAGAGAATTTTTTGACGTCAATGAATTTGACGTTAGGAAATGTTGCCACAAGAGCAGTTACGATGTCGTCCTTTTCCCAAGAAGCAGCGACTCGTTTTAAGAGGATTGTCCTCGACTTTTCGTCGGCCGGAGTGAAGGTGTAATAATTCACCTCCTTGGCCTTGAGGTTGTCGTTAACCGTGCGATAGGTTTCCTATTCGTAGGCTATGATTTTATTTAGGGGTGGGCTTAAGGTCTTTGCCTTGAAGTTAGAAATCCCTAGCTGGTTCATGTCACCGACGAAATTTTTTAAATTGAGGTCTCGTGCAAAGACCCCGGGTTGCTGTTTCTTCTTAGAAACAGGTGGGCGTTCCCCGACCTCTGGCTGAACAGTGTTGGTAACACCAGCAGCCTTTGGTTTTGGGTTAATAAATGGAGTTGACCGCGGTGGGCAAGGCTCCTGCGGAGGTACGACCCTCACATGAGTTGGTGTTATCGCGGGGTTCGACAACAGTTTGGGGTGCGGCGTTGGCGGGGAGCCGGTGGCCACACGCTTATTGGAGGGTCCTCCTTCGCAGTTTATTATTGGAAGCGGTGTTTTCCGCTTAGGGGCTCTAGGCGAGTTTGGGGTGGGGGTGCGCGAGTCACCGTCGTCCATTGATTCGTCGGAACTCTCAGTGAGACTTTCCAACTCGGGCTCGAGCTCCGATTCCGAATCAGAGGCCTCAGAACTGGCACTGGACGGCGATGTGGGTGGTGCGGCTTCCAGTCGCGACAATTTATCTCTCAAGACAGCGTTCTCTGCCTTGAGAGCCTCGAGGTCCTCCCTTAATCTCTTTATGAGAGCCATCATGCCCTGATCGGGCTGATGGCCCACACCACGAGAAGAGCAGGTGTCCATCTATTTCGAGTTCGCAAACATCGAGCAAAAAAAGGAAGAAACAAGAAACGCGTGAGGAAGAGAAGAGGAACAAACAAAAACCAAGAAGGGAAACAAGCAGACCTAAAAAAAAATCCTTCTTAATTAAAACAAATATATATATATATATATAAATAAATTTAGAAATATGGGTTAAAATAAATTTAGAAATATAGGTTAAATTAAAATAATCGAACCTAAAGTTGTTTCCTGTTCACTAAAAAAAATTGTTTTTTTTTTTTTTTTTTTTTTTTTTTTTTTTTAATTTAAATGTTTAAGTTTTTTATTTATTTATTTTGTTATAAATAAAATTTTAATACTGTCCTGGATGTATCTTCTATCAGCTCTCGATGTGAACTCGAAGTGTGAAGTGAAGTGAATGAATGTATAATGACTTATTGACTTGACTGATCCGAATCTGAAATTCATCACCCTTATAAGTGAAACCAAATCGAGATTTTGTATCTCGAACAGATCGAATTCAAAGCAAAATCTCGATTTAGATACTTTGGCCGGAGTTGTGTGTTTGTTTTTGGAGATAAGAATCCGGTTAGGCGAATTCTTGGACACATGGGCGTGAGTATGGAAATTGAACATCTGGTTCAATTTACCATATTTGCTTCTGTTTGAGGATCTGGGGAAATTGAGGTTTTGGATTATAAACGAATATTTGATTCGTTTATCGGGATTTTGTATTTTTAAATTTGGGTGATTGATTTGTTTGAATCATCCTGCAGGTGTTGGAATTTGGATGTATGTGTGGGGAAAGGATTTGGTAGGGCTTCTTGGAGCACTACAATTAAGCAATTAAACAATTCTTTAAAGGGCTTATTCTACACATAATTAGGTATAAAAAATAATTTTTATTTTTAAATTAAGTACAAAATGGCGGCTGGTCAAGTGCAAACTTTCTTTTTGACAGGTCAAACGGTGTGCGGCTTAACGGCTTTCCAACAGCAGTGAACAGTGTTCGAAAAGAACTGTAAGAGTTATTTGATGGCATCTCGGGGCGCCCACTCGGCGCTATAGGTTCGCCTCTCCCGAGAGAAGTCTAATAACAAAAAAAAAAAAAAAACCTAGAATAAAAAAAAATCTCTATGAGCTTTTCTAAGATGGTCGACATGATTACAACCAAATATTAATTTTTCTCAAATAGCACTAGTATGATAAAAAAAATTGAATTTTCCATAAAAATCTACTTTAAATTGTTTATAAAAAATTTAATTGTTAATTAATCATTAAATCCGTGTATACCACCCTAGACAGCTTATCTAAGAACCTACACATAAAATTTCAAGTCGATCGAATAAAAATTGCCCGAGTTATGTTGCACACCAATATCAAAAGCATGGTTTTCAGGAAAACGCGTTTAATTTTCAGTCAGCTGTAATCTAATGGTCATTTCGGCGTCTCATGCTATCTATTTCTAAAGTACAAGTTTTATAACGCCATCTATACGTATTTTATGAAAGTATGACTCACTTGTATTGAATAAAACTTATCCAGCGGATTATGATACTCCAAAACGCTGCGAAATGCGAAGTGCTTTTTTCGAACTTTTCGTTGAAGTTGTTGCGGAAATCAGTATTATACTATTTACTGGCCTGTAGGAACCCGGAAGTTCATGACCTTGTGGGGGTTATTTAACCTTACGCAAGAACCAACTGTAGTGCTCTAAAAAGCCCTACCACTTTTTTTCCCCATTCCTACATCCAAATCCCAGCAATATATAATCATCATCATCATCGGCACTACAACCTGGAACCGGTCTTGGCCTTATTTAGCAAGTCCTGATGCTTGTTAAATTTTCCATAATGATTTGTTTTTTCCGGGCAAGGTCATTAGTCTTGCGCCAGAGGCTCCCCGACGGGGAATCGAACCCCGGTCTCCCGCGTGACAGGCGAGTATACTAACCAGTATACTATTGAGGAGCTAGCAATATATAATAAAAAACCCAAAATCCTGCCAAAACCTGAAAAAACCCAAACATGATCCAAAATTCGCAATAAACGAACCAAACACCCGTTTATCGCTTAACATTTGCCCCCAATTAAAATTAAAATTCACAATAAACGAATCTAATATTCGTTTATCGTTTCACCCCCCCCCCCCCCCCCCCCCCCCCCCCCCGCATCGTCAAAATTCAAAATTCAGAGATCGTTATCTCTATCTGAAAAATTCCGTTAAGCTAAACAAATAGAAAACCAAAATCCAGATACATATCCACATCTGCGCAATAGTTTCGTAAGAATTCAAAAAATTGAATTCTTATCTTAAGTAAACACTGAGCATCTCAATCAGGATACAAAAATCGAGATTCTTGTACGAAATTGTGCATTTTTGAGATACAAATCTCGATTTGTTTCTCTTTATAAAGGAACAAAAAAGTGATATCTGAGATCAGTATCCCGCACTCAGTATCCAGGTTCGGATGGGTATTAAGTATTCAGTAAATTCAATCTTTAAAATAAATTTAAAAATTCAATCTTAAAATTCAACAGTACTAAGTATTCCGAAGGCCTTATAAAAACTGTACACAATAGGATCCAACTGATATTCAAGCCAAGGAGGCGCTGACCAATAAAAGTTTACAGTAAGCAAATTGATCTTTGATTTTTTTCCAAAACCCCCAAATATTCAGGCAAATCCCAGCGGAGACAAGGACTTGCGAAAGCCAGAACAAGAGTCAGAGTAACCGCAACTGACAACAGGACGTTGCTCTTCCCTCAGGCATATGAGGAAGCACGGCGACGACCATTTGTAGGACGTTTTTCAGTATCGGTCTATAGAGATCCCTTCTCCTTTTAAGGACTAGGAGACACGCTTGTAGCGGTTCCGCCAAACCCTACGGTCTACTTACCTGAAAAAACCCCCATAACTACTACCCACCCCCCTTTAGTTTGCTAATGCAACAGTATTAGTACCTAAAAATGCTGCACGCATTTAAGAGATAAAATCTACGATCTTTAAGTGCCTGTAAAGAAAACTTACCTTCATGCATTCCCTTCGCATACCATTGCTCCTTAAGATTTCTTTATTAACTTACCAGGCATTTTCAATCAATTTCGGCATCTACGTCGTCAGTCAAATTTCCTTAGAGGCATTCCGGTAAACAAATAATTAGATTTACATACATTTGTAACCTTCATGACAGGGACCATAAATACTGCGCCGTCTATTTTCCCAGCCGCGTCCTGTACCTTTTCATACATATTGCCTGGCAACCTTTTTTGTTTGTCTTATCAATAAACAACCCAAGCAGCTGCATATAATTAGCGCAATAGACGCCGAAACCAAATTCTCCAGCATTTCCTAATGCAAATATGAACCCGGTTTCTACTGCAGCCAGAGATGCCATAAACATCCAATTTGCTTTTAGCACCTTTTTCTCCCAACGTCGAAAATAGCGACGATGCATCGTGTAAACAATGACCCGCATTACCAACGGCGCATTTGGTAATTTTTCCCTATTGTCCTTGCCGCCTGCCTGCTTTCGAACACGTGTAACAACATTGAATCTGTTCGATCGCGCACATATACCACTGCACCAAAAAGATCGCATTTTCTTAGTGGTCACACCTTTAAGAGAAAAGTTTTTCTCTCTCTTCCTTTTTTTCTTAGCGAAATCATCTCTGCATGAGATGACGATCGTTGAGTCGTATTCCAACCTTCAAGGCGGTCGGGTCGCCTGCCATCCACCGTGCCGGCGCCGGTACGGTGGGTTATCTATGAGTCGTTTTTCCTCCGCGGTCGTGAGCTTGAAGTTTGTGAAATCTCGAATAAAACATAATTATAGTGTACAGTGACTCGAAATTTCCAGAACGCATGACATATATGTTTGTAAAATGTTAAAACGACATAATTAGAATCCAATACAGTTAAAATACATCCAATACAATAAAAGAACATTAACTTTTCCTCCAGTGTTTTTGTGTGGCGTAGGTTTTGTTTTGTTTCGTTCTTTCGGTTCGGTGATTTGCGCGGCGAACAATACATGATGGAGGAGGAAGTTAACCAGTGCCAATGTCGCAATACTTCTTCACCACACGCTCCCGGAACAAACCACTTACAAATACAACACAACCACAATTCCAACCTCAACTCCCTTTGCTGCAACATCTGCAAACATTTCCTCCTTCAGGAACATTTAATGCACTTAGTGCATTACCTAAAATTCCCTGCAGAGAATTCTTACCATTCATCCATCCAATGCATTTTCTAAATTCCCTGAAAACAATTCTTTACAGGCACATGCATCCTTAAAGCAGGAAACCCTTATTGGCGCTCCTGTTTGCAAAACAATTCTGCTGCACATGTGCACACCACATATCCCTGACAATTCCAATGTCCAAGCGATAAAAGCAAATACACGCATCTAGCGTCTAGTGGCCATAAATCGAATTCTTCCGCATATAAACATGCATACAAAATTCGATGCTTTACTTTCAGCAAGATACGATACACAATCATCCATTGTGTACATAAATTGTTTAAGCATAATTTGCCTAATTGCAATGTGGTCTATTTGCCCAGCTGCAATGTACCCGACCCGCGAACCTTTATCCAACCGACGAGCTATCGTCGCTTCTCGCACTTAACCGCCAAAAATCGAATTCCTCACCATACACAACATGCAAGCGAAAGAATTCGGTTCTTCCCGCCGGCAGAAATACTATACACAATTCCCATTGTATAAGTATCTATGATTCCTTTTTAGCACCTAATGCTTCTCTAATGAGAAGCAGTGTATTTACCCAGCTGCACTCCCATCACCATCATGATGCCCTTGGTCCAATTTCTCTTTGTTCTTTTTGCCTTGTTCGATTTTGTTTATCCTTGGCCACAATGCATCGGTAAACAATGTGATCAAGACGATCAACTCACACACACCACTAGGATCTACACTGAGAGAGCCGGTTTCCTATTCACCAAAGAGAGACTTCACGTTTCTCTCAAAGAGAAGAAAACTCACCCTTAGCTGGGAGAGTATTCACCATGGGTCGGATTTCAACCACCAGCGAATGCACATCGCTGAGTCGCTTTCCAACCACCAGACGAGCCGGTCGAGTCGTCTTGCGCTGCCCGTAGCGTGCGCACGGGGTGCGTACGCCCCGGAGTCGCGAATTTAAACCCCCGCGTGTTATAGAAAGTCGATTTAAAAACATAGAATTATTGTTCGAAGTTGTTCTTCATTTGAATTACGGAGAAAACAAAATTATTGTTCGCAATTGATCTTTACTTAAATTACTGAGAAAGCAGAATTATTGTTCGAATTGATGTTCACATAATTTGACTTAAAAAATTGGAATTACTGTTCGGTATTGAGCTTCACACAATTTATTTTGAAAAGAATATAGAGTTGACTCCTCCGGTGGTTGTTACTCGACTCTTTGTAGGTTAAAACGCGATTCTACTCAAAACTCAATCGTAAGAGTCCGCCATTCTCTAAGGGTGGGTTCCAGTCATTCGATGGTAACGTGCAGTTACTCATGCGGTGACCAATGAGAGAGGGTCTCTCTGAATTGGTCACGGCGAGGGTGCGTGATGTTCATGACAGCTAACATGGTGGCAATGATTATTGAAGAAAAAGGAATTAGAAAACGGCACAAAGGGCAGCAGCTGCACCTGGACCGTGGTTTGTCCGTCCATAGGGCGACTTCGGGTATTGGCTGTTGGTACGGGTATTGGCTGTACCCACGCTTCGACGATTGTGTGTCGCATCGATGTTGGTGGCCGATGCTGAATTCCTCATTGCATGTTATAATGCTGAAAGATTTAATTCTTGGCAACGTGGCGCGAGATGTGCGAACAAGTTTTGTCGGTTGGACGAAACTTGGGGTGACTTGGAATAAGTCATGGAAATATAATGCGCACGTGTTATGGCAGTGGAAATATGTTGGCAATTGACGCCGATTGGTTTCCCTAGTGTATGTTGCATGTTAGTCCACCCGTTTCATGGAATTGTTGTTATGCAACCGAACGATTCTTCGTTTAGGGAGATTTGGCTGTTGCCCCATGGTGATGCAGTAAATGCTTGTGCCAGGTTTCAGGTTTTCTTTTGTTAAGATGCCGATGGGATGAAAACTAAGCTCTATGGTGCATTGTCTGCATGCGATGATGAATTCAGACAATGCATCTGTGGGCGTTACGATGTAGATGTACCAACGTATGGCACCAGTTCACTATAGCCCCACTAGAGAGTTGCTCACCAGCGCACTGTCCACAGGCGCAGGAAAAAAAATGAAACACACCGAATTAGCCGTAAGGATCTTTTATTATACTGACGAGACGAATATCGTTAGTGTGAAATTTGTACACTATAAATTAAACATGTCCATTTCACTGGCAAGTACTTAACTGGTACGACTGTACCGAATACTGGTTTTGGAACAAAATTAGGATTTCCCGTAAGTTGTTAGTTTCTATCCACGAACTGCGCCCGAATGTTTCCGCTTCTATTTCTCTCTAGAAGTCTGCACGCATCCGCAGTGGCGACAGGACGACGCTGGGTG
Organism: Microdon myrmicae; assembly: GCA_963931805.1. Classification (NCBI taxonomy): domain Eukaryota; kingdom Metazoa; phylum Arthropoda; class Insecta; order Diptera; family Syrphidae; genus Microdon; species Microdon myrmicae. The sequence goes on along the minus strand of OZ007497.1, from coordinate 51,449,628 downwards.
CGTGTGGGCGCGGCGGTGGTTGCGAAGCGACTAATTGTGTGTGCCCCCGGCGGCGGTTGAAGCTCGACTTAGGTTGGGACTCGCGCGGCAGGCTCACGCGGTGTGGCTCAACCTTACTTTCCACACGGGGGCCATGCGTGCCCCGGTGTGGTCACGGCGGTTATCAGGGGGGACCCCCAACGTGCACGTGTTGGGAGAATGACGACTGACTAATAAAGGAAGGAATCTATTCATCGTCTCGTGGCGGTTGAGTCATAGCTAAAATCGAGTTGCCGCCATTTACTAGGAACTTCAAAAAAAGTTACCATAGTATAGGGAGTTTGTTTCCCGGAATTCCAGCCGTACTGGCTGGGCTAGATTCCTCGGTTGCTATGTGTACCGAGAAATCGGTTTTGGGAACACGAGCAAGTATGGGCATGAGTTTTCGGGGGAAATTGGAATTGCTTGGTGCAAGCAAGGGATATAATTTGGATAGAGAATTAACCGAAGCAATTTCGGGGAAATGTATGCGGCTCGGTGTAGTTGGTGGGGATGATGAATATTCCGTTGTAGGTTTGAATATGCGTTTTATTGCAGCATATGAATTTCCGGGGAAATTAAGATTGCTTGGTCGCAATGAAGGAATATGACTTAAATAGAGAATTGACCGAAACGGTTTTGGATAAAATTATGTGTGGGGTGATGTAATCGAGGGAGATGATTTAGTATGTATTCTATTGGGAGTTTTGGGAAAAGCCTTTCGTTGCAGATTGGGAGATGGATTCTTGCAAGTTCGGGATGGATGCGCTTGCAGATTGGTATGTGTTTTTGCATGTTTTGAAATGGGTTACAGCTTAGGTTAGGGTGACGCGCTGTTAGCGGTCAAGATTGGTTGGCGTTGTGGGTTGGTTCTCCATTTGGTATAGAGAACCCCCACACATCCGTTACCTGTGTTATGCCTTTGGGGACGGGTACCTTTTTGGGGGATATAGGCCAACCGAAGGGGTTGGGGTTGGCGTTATGCGTCGGTGCAGGCGAAATTGTGGCTGGTTTACTGGGTTGGTTCTCAGCGTAGTATAGAGAACCCCCACATCATCACCATAGTTAAGGCACCAAGTTCCAACACCATACACCAACCAGAGGATGAATCACCTAATGATAACATCCCAAACAATCCTAATCTCCATATCCCATACAACACAATACAACATGACGAAAGTTAAGGCACCTAGGCCATCACCATACACCAACCAGAGGATGAATCACCTCATGATAACAATGAAGCACCTAATGATAACATCCCAACAATCCTAATCTCCAAACGCAATGCAACATGATGAATCATCCGACGATAATCAGAAAAGCAACAGCCTAACCGTAATCAGCATCCATGAAATATGACGTAGATAAGAAAAAACCGAGGTTTCATCAAAGAGACAGGAGGACGAGACTGACACTCTAATATTACGATACGAATAGGACATACGTTTTTCGAAGTAAAATAAATATATTTTTACTTAATTAGTATTTAGTTTAATAATTCACGCGGTAGAATCGGCGTTAGGGCTTATAGAGAAGGCGTTCTTCTACATTTTGGGTGCCGGCGGGTTTCTTTTGACTTTTCATGTATCCTTGACCAGCTGGCCGCTGCACTTTATTTAAACCTCTAAATTTATAGTCCACTACGTCGTTAAGATTTTTCGCGGATCCGCTGGGAGTCAGCCGTCCATCTTTAACCTTAACGTCAATAACACACGGTTTGTCCCTCCGGAAGGAATTTGGAGTGTATCAGAGAAGACAGAACGGCTTGGCGGTTTTATTATCATTCAAGCCATTACTGTCGTATTCTTCGACCCATGTTTCGTCACCAGTTATGATGCGTGTCACAAAGTTAACTCCTTAAGAAACCATGTTTTCAGGGACCTATTTTGGCCTTTTTGCTAGTCATTGAGCTCTTTCGGAACCAGTTGATCGGCGAGGCTTTTCAATACCAAAATATTTGTTAAAATTCCTGAACCGTCATTTTGTCAATGTTCAAATCTCGGGCTGATACTGTTGTGTGCTACAACTGTTTGTTTCCGTGTTTCTCGTATTACCGAGGAAGAGAAACGAACGATGGAATCCTGTGTGGATACCTGATGATTGTTGGTTCTGAGGGGGTAGAATTAGTTGATGTGCCGTCACAGGTTTACTTTTATCACTAACGCGTTCACTAACACATCCGGAGAAGACGGCACCACAGACGACTAACGCGACCAGTGTTGCTACCCGAAGACAAGTTAAATCGTTGAAAAGGAAAAGGCAATTAATGTTCCATAGAACTTGGTTTTTACTATATTTCACTTCGAATTCTTTCACAGGTTCCATAAGAAATTTTGGTTATATTATAATAAATTGTTTCACACTGAATATTGTTTTTGATGCTCGTTCCGAATCGTCCTTCTTCACAGGATTCCTAAACTCGACTCTTCGGGTCCTCTTTCAAAGTGTGACTCCGTCAAGTCACCTTCTCACTTCGAAAATTCAAATCCTCATCTCTTTATCTTCTTTCGAAGGTCAAGACGCATCGCCACTTATCGTTTGATCCTTTTTTGGGGTTTTTGTTTATGTTAGCCATCTGCCTAATGCAAACAAGAGTTTTCGTGCATTTCAAATGGGTACCACAAGATCCATGGAAATTGGTGTGAAATTAGGACCTGGGAATTCGTGTATATTAGCTAGTCATAAAACATCTGGTATGCGTTTAGATGTTTATGATTGCAAGAATTGTGTGTCGGCGTATCGAATAGATATGCCTTTGTTTGTAGGAATTTTAGGTGTTAATTGCTTATAGCATACATGGGAAAATAATACATTATTCTGTTTGATTTTAGGAAATTGAATCGAACAAATGCATTGAATTGAATAAATGAATTTGAATTCAATAAATGAGAATTTGAACGTTTAGTTCGATTTGGTTTGACATTGAATTCAATGTTATGTTGGGGATATGAAATGGATTTTATTATAGGCGGGATTTGTGTATATGTGGGAGGAAAATGTAATGTGGGAGAAAAATGGTAGGGCTTCCTGGAGCACTACAACACTCTAACGGTATTTTTCAAGCATTAATTCTTTGATTTTTTGAATATTAGATATTGAAGCCTGTCCCGGACGAGGTAAATCTTCGATTAATTAACGTCCTTTTTTAAACTATTTGTACCGTTCTTATTTGAAACACCATAAGCCCTTTTGTAACATGTTTATCGATTCGGCACAAAAATTTCGTTTGCAAAACAAAGTTTAAATTAACTCTTTATTTAACTAATTTATCCATAGCAAAATACGCAGAACAACTATGAAGTCGTTCTATTTCGGCAGTTGCTGTAAACAAACTCGTCAGATGGTCTCAACTAATTTTAATATCATTTCTATAACCGGCCCTTGTGGGCTATAAATCTTAGCAACCATTGCTAATTCTGTCAATTTTGAGGTCATCACATTTTCTTATATTCCATGTGCAGGGCGTTACCACTATTTATTAAGAAATGGTAATCCATGACACCCGCCTCCCCCAAATAGATAAAATACCTTTGCTATTTGAGAGTGCAGCCAAAGAAGATGAACGCGTTCGAACTCCGTTCTGCATGGTGAATTATAAAGAATGAACAATATGAAAGCCCTATAGACGATCCCCGACCTTGTTACATCCAACAACTGATATTAATTCAATTTCCTTTCAATCTTCCGATAAAATTTAACAATTTCAAGCAAAACACAGAATTCTTTGATTTCGGCCATTATATCTACACAGTTTCTTTAGAACCCGGGCACATCCTTTTTATTCATACAATGCCGCACGCACCACCCACTCCGTCACATACTACCCAAATAATTTAATAAAAGAACCGCAGACAGGCTTCCCTTTCGTTATCGTAGCAAACAATACCTTCTCCCTTTGTGTCAGACTCCTTTCCGAGTCATCAGGTCTACTGAAATTATTTCAATTTCCTTTCAAATAAATTTCTGCAAAATTGGTTCTACTTTGTCATTGATAAAACGAAATGACAGATCCTGCTTGCACACTTTTCTCCCGAATACCCTCATTGACAAACTCAATCTCTCTCCCCTCACCATTTTAACCGCCGACCTCTCCTCTTCGGCTAAAAATCATCGATGCAAAAACACCAAATCACTGGCGATGACACCCCAATGTTAATCAGACTCAAAAAATGTAAGAAATCCATTTAAGGACCTTCAATTCAAAATGCAATGTTTCAAATTCCACTCCAGACCGCACCATAAGTGCTATCGACTGACCGGATCTACATTGTCATTTCCGTAATCCGCTATATATTTCCAACGGAAAGTTTCAATTGCATCTCAGTGTCCTTCGAATGTAACAATTTCGACGGAAGTAATGCAAATGTACTTTTCTCGTCAAAGTGCGAATTAGAAAAACTGTTTTCAAATGAAAATATCCTTCAGAGGGAAGTTTCTCATCAGTCGCAGATAAAACGCAGAATACGAGTGGAACAACATTGTCCTAGGGGATGTGCAGTTTATTCCCCTTAAGATATCATAAAATCCAATTTTAGAAAAAGGAATTTAAATTAAAACACGAAAGGAATGAAGGGTACCAAAGATGCCAGCTAGATGCGGTGTTTAGTGACTAACGAAAGGATAAATAGGGAAAAATTCAACGGAATTAAAAAAGAAAATAAGGATATATGGGAATCCCTTTTTGTGCATAGCAGAAAAACAAAGCTACGAAATAATCAAAACATCCGTTACCATCGTTTTAGACACGTAGAGAGGGCTGCGAACACGATTATTAAAATTACTTTTCTTCCCTTGTGTGTGGGTCCTTGATAGCGACGTATTTGTACTGTTACAATATTGAAGTGTTTCATGCATCAACAACAAACGCAACAATTATTAATTGCTTTTATATTTTTAACCATTCGTATCTATGGAAACTGAAATGGATCTGTATCTTATTCAGTTAGCAGGGGCTGTTTAAGATGGAAGCAAATACAATAATTAGAGTGGTGCTAATTAACCCTTCCCAACCCAATTAAGTCGCAAAGTGTGTGAAGAATGGATATTGAGTGAGAACGAAATTCAGTTAAAAAAAGAGAATAATTTTGAAACTGGTAGGTACACAAAGAGAAAGAGGAAAAGAGATAGTCATAGAGGCGCACTAAGGTAGAAACACAGGCGGGGAAAGACGGGAAAAGCTGAGAAAGATATACAGGGAGACAAGTAATAGAAGGAAATACGTATAGTCAAAGATGGAGAAATATAAAAGGAAGAGAGAACGAGAAAGAGGAATAGGTGACTATGGAATAACATTCGAAAAAAAAGATTAAATTAAATTAAATCAAAACTAAATTAAACATAAGTGCACAATAAGAAGGGGGGATGGGTGCGAACATAAAGGCAAAGTCTCTGATTGCTTTCAACCCGGCGAAGGCCAGGACGATCCTTGTCCCTGTTCAACCCAAGTTGACATGCAGTCTTGTGGCGTCTCTAACAGATAGACACACAATACACAAAGCAAATAGTGAAGAACACCGAACGAAAATCGAATAAGAAAATACATCAGAGCCGTATACCATATCAATAACGAAACAATTCACATCAGTGAAATATACTTGAGTTTAAAAAACGAATTCTAAACACGGCCAGTAGCCTGATGTGTTATGCTTAGGTTCAAGTTTTGGTAATTCTAACAGTCATAGCGTCAGTTCGAATCACACGTTCTTCACTATCATTTCAAACGGTATAATTGGTGACCCCGACGTGATCTGTACACACAGCATATACTTTCCCGTAGTAATTAGAACCACTGTTATATAATTAAAGTTCAATTAATTATCCCTCCTCCTTTGAATTATTAACATCTCGTGTCTTCACGCACATATCCTTCCCTTCCCTCCAAATCACTAATGTCCCTTTCCCTTTATAATAGAATATTCCCTTTACAATAGAATATAATTTAAATAAAAGTAAACCCCAATTTAAAACCCCACTCACATTACAATAGTCAATTGCCTTCTATTAGCCATAGTGGCCCCCTTTAGCCATTTCGACTGCTTCCTCGAAATAAATATCGTGGAAGTGGAACGAAAAAGGATATGTGGCGAAAGACACGATATTGTAGTCCTTCTTGTTAATCGAATAGCGAACGCGAGTGGTTGTGCGGTGCGCTACTCAATATTCAAATGAGTTGTTTTTCGTGAAAAAAATTGAGTCGTGTGCGTGTGCGGTTCGGTATGGAAATTATTGTGAACGAATTACAGATTAAAAAGTATTGAAAGATTTTAAATATCAAACGAAAAGTTTGTGAACGAATTACAGATTAAAAAGTATTGAAAGATTTTAAATATCAAACGAAAAGTGTAAAGAAAGAAAAATCATAAATAATAAAAGTCATAAATCGTGTGGTGTTTCCATTAACTAAGAAAAGCAGAAGCAGCAGAACAATCAAGACACACAGTGGTAACTTTTGTGTGAGAAATATAAATGGTGGAAATATTAATTGTTGAAGAAAATAAATCCAACACCACACACGATCATGACTTCCGCATAGAGCACCGGCACACTCCGCCTACTCTGACGTTCTCTCGTTCACTCCGTCTTTCGCAAACGAAGGTGATCGTAACGAAGTTACTGGGGGGGAGTAGGGTGGCGTCTCTAACAGATACATACACAATACACAAAGCAAATAGTGAAGAACACCGAACGAAAATCGAATAAGAAAATAAATCAGAGCCGTATACCATAGCGATAACAAAATGATTCACATCTGTGGAATATACTTGAGTTTAAAAATCGAATTGAACAAACGGCCAGTACCCTGATGTGTTACGCTTAGGTTCAATTTTTGATGATTTTAACTGTCATAGCGTCAGTTCGAATCACACGTTCTTCATTATCATTTCAAATGCTATAGTCTTCACGTGATACCCCTGGATAGCTACTTTGACACCCGTCAAGTAGTGAACCAATACATGCAGCGACATCCTGAGAAAGGTTGGCGCAAGGCTAATAACCAGGCTCGTAAAAATGAATTATTATGGCAAATTTAACAAGCCTCGGATATGGACCAGATACATGACGACGACCACGGAAACGAAAATGGCTAAATGATTTAAGAATTTTTACATGGAACGTACGCTCACTACACAGAGCTCGAGCTGCACAGCAGCTGGCCGATGCCCTGTCCGAATATAGGGCTGACATAACAGCATTGCAAGAAATAAGATGGACGGGGAATGGTGTTATTCAAAGAAAAGAGTATGACATTTATTACAGCTGTCATGCAAAACACCATGTGCTCGGGGTAGGCTTTCTAGTCAGCCAAAGACTGAAGCCTGCCATCATCGGCTTTAATGCAATAAATGAAAGGCTATGCACTCTTCGCGTGCGAGGCAGATTTAAGAACATAAGCCTCATAAACTCAGGAGTCCCCTGACGACGAAAAAGAAGAATACTACGAGAACGTCGAACGGGCCTGTGGCAACTCTAACAGACACACACAAAATTCACAAGCAAAAATAGTGAAGAACACGAACGAAAAAAATCGAATAAGTAAAATGCATCAGAACCGTATACCAAGCGATAAAATAAAAATAATTCACACCAGTGGAATATACTCGAGTTTGGAAATCAAATTCCAAACACGGTCAGTAGCCTGGTGTGTAAGCTTAGGTAAAATTTTTTTCGTGATTCGAGCTGTCATAGCGTCAGTTCGAATCACACGATCTTCTTCACTATTATTTCAAAACGCTATAGGCCCTCAATGCCTGCCCAAGATACGATGTGAAAATCGTTCTTGGTGATTTGAGTGCAAAAATAGGTCGGGAGCCGGTTTTCAGGCACTACCCAGGTTCCCATCGTTTGCATGAGAACACTAATGACAATGGACTACGAGTCATCGAACTGGCAGCATCGAAAAACTTGGTCGTTGCGAGTACCAGGTTTCCGCGTAAAGATATCCACAAAGCCACCTGGGTATCACCTGGTGGAACCACTCGGAAACCAAATTGACCACGTGTTGATAGGTCGCCGCCTCTCCTCAAGCCTGATGACGGTACGAACGTACCGAGGTGCCAACGTCGAATCGGATCACTATCTTGTTGGTACAGTGTTCCGAGCGCGGATTGCGTTACGGAGACTTATTGCATCCGCGGATCAGCTTCGAATCAACACGGCAGCCTTACGCAATGAGCAAACCAGCAACACCTTTGGTCATGCGTTAAGACTCGACCTCGAAGAGCTCGACGGAGGGAGAGTAAGTCCTGGGGCCAGAATGCCGGGCGTAGAAGAGAAATGGACACGCCTTAAGAATATTGTCATTAGTTCTGCCAACTCCATCTTAGGCAGTAGTCGTAGAGATCGGAACGACTGGTTTGATGATAAGTGCAAACTAGCGACTGCACGTAAGAATGCTGCATATCGGGCAATGCAGCAGTCTCATAGGACGTGGGTGTGCGAGGAGAAATACAAAGAGCTCAGAAGATCTGAAAAAAGACATCACAGATAACAGAAAATTGCCTGGGAAAAAAACCTTGTCTGTGAAATGAGGAATAGAGGAAGTAGAGAGCGAGGCTCACACCAGGCGCGGAAGTTCTACCAAATAACCCGCAGTATGACGCGGTACACACCACGGTAATCTGATCCCCGATCCTGAAGGCATTCTGGAGCGATGGGAAGTGCACTTCAATGAATTGCTAAATGGTCAGCTCACAGAAGAAGGCTCCACCAATGCAAAATCAAGACCAAATGCTCCCGCCACCAAGTATTGAAGAAACATTAAAACCCATTAGACAGCTCAAATCAAATAAAGCCCCTGGAGTGGGTGGCGTACCAGCTGAGCTGATCAAACAAGGAGGGACAGCGTTACATCACGCAATTCATGAGATCGTGGTGCACGTGTGGGAGCAAGAGGAGATGCCGGAAGGTTGGCGTCGTGGAATAATTTGCCCCATACATAAGAAAGGAGATATCACACTGTGCAGCAACTATAGTGGTATAACATTGCTGAGTACCGCCTATAAGATACTCTCCACTGTCCTTCAAGATCGGATAGCCCCATACGCTAAAGCCATCATTGGTCAATATCAGTGTGGCTTCATCCCAGGCAAATCAGCAATTGATCAGATATTCACCCTTAGGCAGGCGATGGAAAAATGTCAGGAATTTAAGATTCCAATATATCATCTGTTTATAGACTTTAAGGCCGCCTACGACAGCATAGCCAGGGTAGAACTATATAATGCCATGAGAGAATTCGGCATTCCAAATAAATTGATACGACTTTGTAGGTTGACCGTGACCAACGTAACTAGTCAAGTAAAAGTAGCGGCGTTGCGGTCCAAACCAATAAACATCTACAATGGACTCCGACGAGGGGACGGTCCGGCCTGCCTTCTCTTCAACCTGGCCTTGGAGAAAGCAATCCGTGACTCTGGCGTTACAACAAGACGGACTATTGTCACCACGTCCAGCCAAATACTTGCCTAAGCAGATGACATCGACATCATCAGTAGAACCGAAACGGCGGTACAGGAATGCTTCACCCGGATCGAGCAGAAGGCACAAAAACTGGGACTGCACATTAATGAGGGAAAAACTAAGTACATGGTGGCAACTTCTGCGAAGAGAAGACCTAACGTTGGTCAAACGATCAGGGTAATGGGGCACGAATTTGGAGTAGTGCAATCCTTTAACTACCTTGGGTCAATAGTGTCAGCCGATAACAATATGGAAGAAGAAATACGCGAACGGCTGACCAAATCCAACAAAGCCTACTATGGTCTATCAAGACTCTTTAAATCCCGAAATTTATCCAGAACATCCAAGCTACTACTGTACAACACCACGGTCTTACCAGTACTCATGTATGGCTGGCTCGAAATCGGGACCGGTGGAGAGAATTGTTAAGTAAGGCCAAGACCGGATCCCGGTTGTAGTGCCGATGATGATGATGATGCACAATAAGAAGAGATCGATATAGACAACGTTGGCGGCTCAATGGCTGAGTTGGTAAGGAGGTTGTGCCTTGCGTTTGATTGTGCAAACTTAGTTTCAACCGACGCCTAATGCTATTGCACAGTTCGACACAATTATTGAGTGGCGGGAAGAGTCCCAAAGTCCAGCCGCCCGGGGTAATATCAGCCCATTAAACTATAGGCTTCGTGAAACGGTTGGCGGAAATTTTTGGCCATCTTTCGGAGCTTGGCTGATGGACCCGATCGAGAAAAACAAATAGCATCTCAGGGAGCTGACTTGGCGCTATAGGTTCGCCTTTCTTGGGAGAAGTAAAATAAAAAAATAAAAAAAAAAAACCAGACCAAAAGAGACAAAAGGATCGACGGGAACTTTCAGAAAGAAGAATTGACATATTATCTTTTTTTAAGAACGTGGAAACTGAAGTCAGAAAAACGTATGTCAATAAAGCGTCCGGGGCAAGCAACAACATGGGATGTGAAACGCACCGCGGAAACTGAAACGAAAGTATATCTGTGTGGCGGGCTAAATAAGAGGCGATATTACAAAAAAGGTAATTAAACATCAAAAAGATTGAAAAACTGATTGACACAGCGACAGAACAAACAGAGTTCGGATTGATAACCTTAAAAGAGGGAGAGAGGGAAAGAGAGAAATATACAGAGATGGATAGATAGATAGATAGACGGGTAGATAGCGAAAGAGAAAGATACAGAGATAGATAGATGAGTAGAGAGAAAGACTGATAGATAAGATATAGATTGTAAAGGAGACAAAGCAGGGGCAAGCCACTTAGTTCATAGAGAAGAAAGGTAAGCGAACAATCGACAGGGACATTTGTTACTTATTTAAATAACTCTCCCCTCCCCGAGAAACAACAGCAAAACATGGGTAGACGATACTGTTTCTACATAGCGAAACGATTAGCCCATCTTCAAATTCCGTTTGCAAATTCCAATGCAAAAGTTTATCCCAAGCCAAAGTTCCGCTTTAATATATATAACGTACAGGCCATCCGCTTGGGAATATTTTTCCATCCATTGAAAAGTGTACATAAGTATACTTTTCAACCCTATCCATTTTCCCTTCTCGGAATGCAATTTACCCAAGCTTCCAAATGAGGTCATGTGGTCGCCCTTTTGGTTTCGCTTTTCGTTGCAAGCGAAATCAAATCCATTCCTAACCGAGCCGCTCTCCTTTACAATTTTCCCATTCGCGCCGGGTTCATTCACTGCTGAGTAAAACGAGAGTTTATTTGCATTTAGTGGGCGGGCAAATGGTAAATTGAGGATGAGTGTGGGATCGGAATGGGCGATCGATATATAGGAGCGCGAATGGGCAAAGAACCTGTTGTTCGTCAGTGGTTGTTAGTGGTTCGTCTAGAAAAGAATAAATGAAACAATATTCACACCGTTGCTGTGAAGGGAGTCCATCTTAAAAAGTTAAAAGTACTTTCGTTTATTTATATATTTTAAATAAGAAATAGGCACGATTTCTTTTTCAACTATACAAATATAATTCATATAACGCAAAATAAAAGCCAAACCTTATTGTTTCAATTTAATAAGAGTGAAATTATTAAGTTCATTGTACTTAAGTTATCTGTGCGATCCTATGCAAATAAACATAGAGGGTTGACAGTAAAATTGGCGCAAGGCTAATAACCTTGCCCGGAAAAACAAATTATTATGGAAAATTTAACAAGCCTCAGACTTGTTAAAAATGGCCAAGGCCGGCTCCCGGTTGTAGTGCCGATGATGATGATGATGATGATATAGGACTTTTAATTAACAGCGATGTAATTTCTCTTTCAAATAAAACACTGAATGATTTAGGAAGGGAATGATATTTTAATTCGGGTTTGAGGAGCAATACTATGTTTCAAAATTTAACATCATTTAAATGTCCCCCACAAGTTTACATGGGGGAATCCAATTTTTCATCTCTTTTTCGAATAAATAAGGCGATATTCGAACAAGTCGATTTAAGACCACCAATGAGACAGCACGTGCGCTCCTGCCTCGTGATCCGTACCATCAGATCAATTGTGCAATCCGTTTTGGGAATCTTAAATATACACAAGATACCCAATAGTGTATATAGTGTATCAGTTCGCGCGAGAAGTCTTACTGCCCTAAAAAAGCAAACGGATCTTCACACACGCGTCCGAGTGGGGCGCAAAACGAGCGTGATCCTATGCAGATAAACGGTTCTCCACACACGCGTTTTAGTGCTGTGAAAAGTGCGAGGATACACACGCGAGTGATGTGTAGTGCGGGAAAATCCACCACTCGTTCCATTCCTTGTGTCTGTTTTCCTTGTTTTCGCAGCTCTCTTTGCGTCCCGCAGGCGTCGATACTCTCGATTGATTTATAAACTTTGGAGGGTTTTTGGTGGGTGAGTGGCATAATGTTCGTCATGGAAGGGATGTGACCTGGATTTCAGCACGGATCTAGTGGGGCACCTACTACAAAGGCATAACACCTGTAGTGGTTGCTTTCGCTTATCTATTGTTGGCCGCGACTTGCATCCTTCCCCGAGGCGGTATTCGTTTTCTGTGTAGGGCCATTTCAATGGAACGGGAATTTTGCGTTGATTTGTGTAACATTCGCGACTTGAGGTGCAATTTCTCCCCTGGGTCTGCCACGTTTCTAACCAGAAACCAACTATCCTTGCACTTAGCGAAACCCAGGTAATTACTAATACAGATATTTCCGATTTCAATCTACCTGGATATAACTTAGTGCCACTGTTCTTTCCACATCGTGGTATAGCCACATACATACGAAATGATATTGATTATCAGCTTCTGCCATAATATGAGCTCTGTTCCAACCTAGAATTTAATTTCTCTTAGCTAAAACTTCACGTTCGTAACCATATCATACATTACTGCTTTTTTTACAGATGCCCAAACTGATTCTATTGATAGAATCTTGACCCTATATCCCCACACTGAAATTGTTATGGCGGGTGTTTTTAATGTGCATAACTCTCAGTGGCTTCGTCACTTCGGACACACAACATCTGGAGGTCAATATGTCCAGCTCTTTGCTGACTCAACTCGTCAATGAGCCAGCACGGGTACCAGACATATATGGTCATTTCGCCAACACACTGTACTTGTTTCTCCAGCACTATAAGCCAGATTCACTTCCGAACGCGTACTGTTGCCCGCGTACGCAAAGAACTGAACCCAAACAAATCCGCTGGTCCGCATGGCATTCCCCCAATTCTCTTGAAGAGATGTTCCTCTTCACTCGCTAAGCCACTGCGGAAACTCTTCAATTTGTCTTATTCTACTGGCCGTTTCCCAAATAGATGGAAGTCAGCGAACATTCAGCCAATTCCCACAAAAGGAATCCCTTTCTTTTTATCGATCTTTGGCTGGATTTTTGTCTAGTAGTCTGGAGTGTTCTGCAGAACACTGTCCACAAATCAAACACAGAGAAATCGTTTTTAAAGACGTTTTATTATTTTATTTTTTTTTATTTTTTTTTTATTATTATTAATATTTTGGCACGAATTTGCTACGATTTGCTGATTTCCTTTGAAATTACTTTGTGATTAAACTAAAAGATGATAACATAACATATAGGAGAACTGGTGACCCCGACGTGATCTGTACGACATAATACACACTCCCATACGCACACAGAACTTTACCACTACAATCACACGACTTACACCGGCTCACTCGCCTGCTCTGACATTCACTCGATCGCTCTCTCGCTCACTCTTCGCCCAGTCGTTCGCATTTTAAAGTTGATCGTAACGAAAGTTACTGGGAAGGGAGTGATGTGGCGTTTCTAGCAGATACACACGACCAATAGTGAAGAACAACACCACCAAAAGCACTATTAAAGCCGTATACCATAGCAATAATATAGCATTCCCACATCGGTCGAATGTACTTGAGTTTAGAAATCGGATTCGAACACGCAGCCAGTAGCCTGATGCTTCATTGCTTCGCTTTTTTGTGTTGTTTCATCGTATGTTCAATTCACCGTCTTCACTATCCTTGCTTAACGCAACAACCCGACGTGATCGGAACGACACACTTTCCCATAGTAAACAGAACTTTACCACTACAATCACGACTTTCGCATAGAGCGCCGCCACTCGCCTGCTCCGACGTTCTCTCGATCGTTCGTTCCTCGCTCCGTCGTTCGCACACGAAGCTGGTCGTAACTAAGTTACCGAGGAGGGAGTAGTGTGGCGTTTCTAACAGATACACACACAATACGGAAGCAAATAGTGAAGAACACCGAAAGGAAATTCGAATAAGCAAAGCATCAGAGTCGTATACAATAGCGATAACATAACAATTCCACATCGGTTGAGTGTATTTGAGTTTAGAAATCGAATTCGCACATGCGCTAGTGGCCTGATGTGTTGAGCATTGGTTACATTTTTAGTGATTCTAACCGTCATAGCGTCAGTTCATATCAGACGTTCTTCACTATCGTCGCCAAACGCTATAGAGCCATAGCACTAACTTCTATTCTCTCCAAGGTAATGGAATCTCTTATCAACCGTCAACATTCGAAATATCTGGAATCAAATGACCTCCTCAATAACCGCCAATATGGCTTTCGTAGCAACAGGTCCACAGAAGATCTGATGGCGTACCTTACCGAAAAGTGGAGCCATTCTATCCACTACCTCGGTGGAAGCCAGGTAGTCGCATTGGATATTTCAAAGGCCTTCGACAGAGTTTGGCATCCAGCCCTTTTGTCCAAATTGTATTCATATGGAGTAGACAATTCCCTGATCCAATGGATAAGAGACTATCCTTCTGGCCGTTCAATTCAACTGGTTTTTGATGATGTCAAATCTGTCTCCCATAAAATTAATGCAGGTGATCCCCAGGGTTCGGTACTCTCACCACTCTCTTCCTGATCTTTATAAATGATTCCTTGTTAATTACTCACAACCCAATTCACTCGTTTGCTTATGATAGCAAGGCTAGTTCCTCATACTCATACAAGCACTCCCGACCTCAACAAGATATATCAGTAGATATTATCTAACCGAGTAGAATTCAATGCCTTAAACGCTTAGTGCTGCCTCTTGTCGTCAAAGGCGAACCCCAAAGTAAATATACTGTCGATGAATGACACTTGCATCGACGAAGCCAAGGAACTATCAATCCTCGGCACTCGAATTAATTCGACTCTTAATTGGAATGATCACATATTTGAAGCTGCGAAAAGTGCAGCCAAATGTATGGGGTTCCTTAAGAGATACAAAAGATACTTCACTCCATCCAACCTGGCCACTATTTACAAGGCGTATATTTGTCCTAAAATGGAATTCAGCTCCCATTTTTGGGCAGGCGCATCCAAAACTACACTACACGTGCTCAACAGGATGCAAAAATGAGCAGTGAAACTTATTGCGGACTCAGCCATAAGTCAACCAATTCCGTCGTTAGAACACAGGCGCAACGTATCATGCTCATCTCTTTTCCCTAGTTATTACCACGTCGTTGCTCAACTGAACTTGCTGGTGTTCTGCCCCTTCAGACATTTTCCCGCGATACCCGTCAATCTGTGAATGCGCATCAATTCACGTTGAAAGTGGACTTCAGGCGCACACATAAACATAGATAGTCATTCTTTAGCCGAACCACACGAATGTGGAATGTTCTGCCTAATCATGTGTTTCCTGGTCGTGGTGGTGCCTAGACATTCAAGACCAATATACATCGACACCTCCTTTCCTTATCCACTTCCTCTCCATCCATTCGCACTGTGCTCTGACATTTAAGGGTACTTCAAAATCCCCTTTTGTGCGCGCGTTGGTGTAAAAAAAAAAGTTCTGCGTACAATATTGGTCCAAAGATCATGTGAAGTTGTTTGATTAAATGATATAATTTGTCAATTCAAGCTGGGATACAAACGCTAAACAAGTACCAGTTAGCATTGAGAACGGCGTATTGGAAAACGTATAGTTCGAATTGAGCGCTTACGTGAGTGAATAATAAGGAAAGTACCGCAAGCTGTAGACATGGTTGAATATGATGGAAATATTTATAAAGAATAAGTCGGAAAGCCTTCGCAACGAGTAGTACGATATGTTGTTGATACCAGATAACTTCATAGGGTTTAAAGATTTAACAAGGTTTTGAAGGATATCTGATGTGACGAAACCGTAAACATTATTACGTGTGTCGTCGAAGTATACAGTGTTAGCTATATTGAAGACAACTATTGGCTCGTTAAATTTGTCTAATTTATTGTGGACCTCTGAACTAATAATTGTATTCGTATCCGGGCCGGCACTCTCGAGAGTGAGCCCGTGATTATTTTCAAAGGTCTCTCCGATATGTTTGGTTTATTGGTGTCATGATTGACAGTATAGCATTGTGGATGTTTGAGGCAATGATACAAGCAGTGTCACATGTCTTTTTGAAGTTTTTATAAACGTTATGGTCCATCTGAATACCCTTCAGTTTGTCTTCCAATCGTCGCGTGTGACTGTTTTGGAATTGCTGTTTTACCAGTATATCAATATTGTGAAATATGCGTAAAGCGGTAACTACATCTCATTTTGCTGAGCTTCTAACGCTCTCGGATGAGACGAAGAGGGAAGTCGTCATGGGGAATCTGATACATTCTGATAAGATCCGGAATGTGAGTCTCAATTTTTTGCCGTTTGGGCAAGAGACAAAATTGTTACAATTACTTCGCCTTTTATACTAGTTTGTACACCGCTTTCATCCTAGCCTGCTATTGTTGTGTATGCAGCTATTGTATATACATCATCTTCCCAGAAAACGAATGATCCGTCGTTGGTTTTAGCGTCTTCGTAGGAATCGGCTCGTTGTTTTCTTGATGCAATTTCTTCCCATGAATTGGCACTCTCCTGTTTGATACAGCATCGTCCTGGTAATCGATACGATGTATCGAGGCGGTGTCTTCTTGTAAAGGGAGTGATACATCGCAGATAATCTCTATATCCCAGCCGAAGCAGCCCATTAATGACACATTATGTGAACGCAAATACGGCGACCCTCGCTTTATTGGTATCATCATCATCATCGGCACTACAACCGCGCTCCGGTCTTGGCCTTATTTAACAAATCTCTCCACCGGTCCCGATTTCGAGCCGATGTCACCAGTTTGGCACTCCCGGGCTCTGGGCGTCCTGGTCTACGCCATCCCTCCATCGCAGACAAGGTCTGCCGCGCTGTCTCCTTCCATACATCCTGCCACAAAGGACTTTCCGGGCAGGCTACTCTTCGCTCCTTCGAGCTAGGTGTCCCGCCCACCGGAGTCTACCGAGCTTGATTTTTCTTACAACATTAGCTTAAAGGTAGATCGCGCACAACTTGTAGCGTGTCCGGAATCGTCCTCCTTCACATACGGGGCCAACAATTCTCCTTAAGACCTTTCTCTCGAACGCGGCCAAGAGTTCAGAGTGGCACCCAGGTCTCGGATCCATACATGAGTACTGGTAAGACCGCGATCTTGTACAGTAGTAGCTTGAATGTTCTGGGTAAATTTCGGGACTTAATGAGCCTTGATAGACCATAGTAGGCTTTGTTGGATTTAATCAGCCGTTCGCGTATTTCTTCTTTCATATTGTTATCGGCTGATACTATTGACCCAAGGTAGTTAAAGGATTGCACTACTTCAAATTCGTGCCCCACTACCCTGATCGTTTGACCAACGTTAGGTCTTCTCTTCGCAGAAGTTGCCACCATGTACTTAGTTTTTCCCTCATTAATGTGCAGTCCCAGTTTTTGTGCCGCCTGCTTGATCTGGGTGAAGGATTCCTGTACCGGCGATTCGGTTCTACCGATGATGTCGATGTCATCTGCGTAGGCAAGTATTTGGCTGGACTTGGTGACAATAGTCCCTCTTGTTGTAACGCCAGAGTCACGGATTGCTTTCACCAACGCCAGGTTGAAGAGAAGGCAGGCCAGGCCATCCCCTCGTCGGAGTCCATTGTAGATGTTTATTGGTTTGGACAGCAATCCCGCTACTTTTACTTGACTAGTTACGTTGATCATGGTCAACCTACAACGTCGTATCAATTTGTTTGGAATGCCGAATTCTCTCATGGCATTATATAGTTCTACCCTGGCTATGCTGTCGTAGGCGGCCTTAAAGTCTATAAACAGGCGATATAATGGAATCTTAAATTCCAGACATTTTTCCATCGCCTGCCTAAGGGTGAATATCTGATCAATTGCTGATTTGCCTGGGATGAAGCCACACTGATATTGACCAATGATGGCTTTAGCGTATGGGGCTATCCGATCTTGTAGGACAGTGGAGAGTATCTTATAGGCGGCACTCAGCAATGTGATACCCATATAGTTCCTGCCACTGTGATATCTCCCTTCTTATGTATGGGACAAATTATTCCACGACGCCAATCTTCCGGCATCTACTCATGCTCCCATACGTGCATCACGATCTCATGAATTGCGTGATGTAACGGTGTCCCTCCTTGTTTGATCAGCTCGGCTGGTATGCCATCAGCTCCGGGGTTTTATATGATTTGAGCTGTTTTATGACTTTTAATGTTTCCTCAATGCTTGGTGACGGCAACATTTGGTTTTGATTTTGCATTGGTGGGGTCTCCAGTTCTTCTGTGAGCTGACCATTTAGAAATTCATTGAGGTGCACTTCTCATCGCTCCAGAATGCCTTCAGGATCGGTGATCAGATTTTCCTTTTTATCCTTGTCGTAAGTGCAGCGTAGTGTGTACCGCGTCATACTGCGGATTATTTGGTAGAACTTCCACGCCCGGTGTGGACCTCACTCTCTACTTTTCTCTATTTTACAGACGTTTTTTTTTCCCAGGCACTTTTCTTCTGTCTGTAAAGTCTTTTTTCAGATCTTCTGAGTTCTTCGTATTTCTCCTCGCACATCCGCGTCCTATGAGACTGCTGCATTGCCCGGTATGCAGCATTCTTACGTTCAGTCGCTAGTTTGCACTCATCATCAAGCCACTCGCTCCGATCTCTACGACTACTGCCTAAGATGGAGTTGGCAGTACTAACGACAGTATACTTAAGGCGTGTCCATTTCTCTTCTACGCCCGGCATTCTGGACCCAGGACTTACTCTCCCTCCGTCGAGCTCTTCGAGGGCGAGTCTTAACGCATGACCAAAGGTGTTACTGGTGTTTTCATTGCGTTAGGTAGATGTGTTGATTCGAATCTGGTCCGCGGACGTAATACGTCTGCAATACGGCACGTCGGAACGTTCGTACCGTCATCAGGCTCGAGGAGTAGCGGCGATCTATCAACACGTGGTCAATTTGGTTGTGAGTGGCTCCATCAGGTGATACCCAAGTGCTTTTGTGGATATCTTTATGCGGAAACCTGGTACTTGCAACGACCATGTTTTTTGATTCCGCCTGTTCGATGACTCGTAGTCCATTGTCATTAGGGTCCTCATGCAAACTATGGCCTGGAAACCGGCTCTGGACGTATTTTCGCATTCAAATCACCAAGAACAATTTTCACATCGTATCTTGGGCAGGCATTGAGGGCCCGTTCGACGTTCTCGTAGTACGCTTCCTTTTCGTCATCAGAGGTGTCCTCTGTAGGTCCGTGAACCTTTATGAGGCTTATGTTCTTAAACTTGCCTCGCACGCAAAAAGTGCATACCCGTTCATTTATTGCATTAAAGCCGATGATGACAGGCTTCAGTTTTTGTCTGACTAATAAGCCTACCCCGAGCACATGGTGTTTTGCATTCAGCTGTAATAAATGTCATACTCGTTTCTTTGAATATCACCATTCCCCGTCCATCTTATTTCTTGCAATGCTGTTATGATAGCTTTATATTTGGACAGGGCATCGGCTACCTGCTCCGCTCTATATAGTCGACGGACGTTCCATGAGAAAATTCTAAAAGCGTTGAGCCATTTTCGTTTCCGTGGTTGTCGTCGTATATCCGGTCCATATCTGTGGCTTATTAAATTTGCCATAATAATTTGTTTTTACGGGAAAGATTATTAGCCCTGAGCCAACCTTCCTCAGGATGTCGCTGCATGCATGGGTTCACTACTTGGCTGGCGCCAAAGCAGCTAACCAGGGGTGTGACCTGGAGACTACATGTCAACTTGGATTGAACAGGGACAAGGATCGTCCTGGCCTTCGCCGGGTTAAAAGCAATCAGAGACTTTGCCCTGAATGTTCGCCCCCCGCGCTAGATTGGTAGGCTGCCTGGGTTTTCCTCTCTTCGAAATTAAGCGACGAAAAAGTGTACCCAGGTTCGATAAAGGCAAATGAAATGAAGGATAAATATTGTAGAACACCGTCCGTACTTTATTTTTCCATCGAAAAATATAACGAGCCATCACCACCGAATTCGATAATAAAGGACGCGAAAAAGGAAGCATGATCAAGAACCATAAATCAAACAGCGGAAATTTGTTCTAAAAACGAACATTGGGGTAGAAATCTAAGATTATCATTATCGCGTCTTCGGTCACACAGGCAGCGACGAGTGTGTCTGCGTAGGTGCGATGCTGCAGCACTGTACGAATGGATGAAGGAATGGTGTGATGTATAAAAAAGTCAGAGTTTCACTTGGATATGGAAAGAGGCAAACAAAAAAAAAACGCACGGTTGGTGTAACAAATTTATAAGGGAATAGTTGTCAACACTCATTCATCAGTAGACGGACTAAAAGCAGTAGTGAAAAATGTATAAGAGCAAAAACGATTGGCCTGTAGGAACCCGGAAGTTCATGACCTCGCCGACTCGAATCCGCCATTGTTCCTTGACCTGTGCGCTCTCTTTTCACGTTTGACCAACCGATCCGATCTCCCCAAGGCCAGACCTAACATTATCCTTCCATCTCCGCCGCGGCCGTCCTGTCAGTCTCTTTCCCATTGGTTTCCCGCAAGAATTCTATGCACGGTCCTATCGTTGCCCATTCGCGCCACATGTTCGGCCCATCTTAATCCTCGCGACTTGATTACAAGCTAAAAATCACTCACAAAACAATTTCGATGTAAGATTAAGACCATGTCAATGAAATCAGATGGAACTTCGAAGTTATTTAATGATATATTACTGTTTAGGTAAATCAATAGTAGATAATATGCTTGCACTTTTTGTTATGAGATGGTCAATCGAGCCAAGTTCCTTATTTAATAGATGTTGATAAGCCATATCAATTAATACATAAGTAACTAGCTCAACGAGAAACACAAGAATTGGAAACATTAATCAATAATTAATCAACTCAATAAATTGATGACCTGTGATATAACTGATGGAGAGAAACAGCTTAAAACTGAAGCAATTGTTGAAATGTCGATGCGAAACTCTTGATCCATAGCAACAAATTGACACAAAAGATTAATATTACCGCGTAGTGAGTTGCCTGCCGAGGTACTTAATAGGTGAACGAAAGCGATGGTATCCTTGTAATCATCTCTTTCAATCCCCGTACATTCTTAGAGTACAACCTGTCTGAGAAGGAGATCATGGCCTTTTACACCACAATTCTTGATTTAAAAAATTCGATCACAATTCGCATTAAGTATATGAAACAATTCTTTTTAAATGAAATAGCGAATGTTGCTACTATTTCTTTTTATTACATTTATTATAAATAAATTGGTTTTTTTTATTATAAAATAAACAAAACGGAGTCGAGTCGGTGAGGTCATGAACTTCCGGGTTCCTACAGGCCAATAAATAATAATTATTATTATTATTATAAATTATTTTTTGGAAATTCGACAACCCACCCACATTATGGGAGCAAACACTCTGCTGGAAAGTTAAAAGCAGACTTTTTAACTGAGATACAATAAATCAGATAGGCATTGACAAAACATTTTTCCAGTTTTGAACTGGGCACTTGACTAAACGCGTTACCAACTTCCTTCAAGATTGAATTTTACCTTGAACTCAAAATAGTGAGATTTTACCACTTAAGAATTCAAACCTGGTACTAGATCATTGGAAACCAGCGCCAGTTACCCACGTCGTCCATTAGACCTTTCTTAATAGTTAACCTATAATTAACATTCCGGACTGTACAGCATCTTGTCCCTATTGTAGAAGTTGATGAACAAAAATTAAAGTTTCGCAGTACCACACTGGGTCCGTGTTTCTCAGATTGAAAAGTTTTTGACTACGTTGTCCCATTTAACGTAGAGAATTTTCCATATCCTGTCAGCTTTCGGTGAAGTTCTTTGCACGCGTTTTGTCTCCTTAGTATTCCGCGAGAGTACACTCCATCACCAGTTATCAGTCACTCAGTGCTTATCCTATCAATTTCTTACCAAGCACACAACCGAAGATCCTTTGACAAGGGCATTTCGTGATTTGTCACTGTTCATAGTGCATTGCCATCACCAGCACATCATCAGGACTTTCTTGAAATCATTTCAAGTCACCATATTTGAATATTGTTGCCGAGAGGCGAGGATAACTTTTAACAAGTTCTGGGAGCGTGAATACGTGCCGTTCAAATGGCTGGTAGGTCTACATCCGCATGTTCGAGGTACTCGGGCGAATACGGGGTAATGGACTTCAATTTTTTTTTGAACTTGTTTTTGGACTTCCATTCAATGTGTAACCGGAGAAGTTGGTTGGCACGTTATGTTATTGTTGATAAATGGCGACAAAGGTGAAGCACGTTCTTTGATTTGATTTGTCCCATCAAATTGAAACCGAATGTAGTCATGCCTTGTAGATTAAATCTGACGATAAGGAAAGTACGATGTTTTAGGTATGCCCTTGTCGTATGACCATGTAAGAAAGTTCTCATGATAGGTTTCAATGTGAGACATAAGAAACGGAGATAGGAGCTTTTTTACGTGGTTGAGCAGCTAACTCCATGCAATACTACCAATTTGGAGGACCAGATTGTGCTAATAAACATCTTTGAGGAACTCAACTACAAGTACGGCTGAGTAACGCAGATAAGATCTTTGTTATTTTTACCACTTATTTCAATAGATCAGTTCTCAGAATTTTTCCATATATTATATATATAGTTTATACTTTTGTTATTCCCTTACTGTTAAAACACCACGCACGTGCTGCCTCAGCAGTACCACCGTCTACCCCGGGTCAAAAAAAAAAAAAAACGATACTCGGCACGTACGTACAGCAGGATGTCAAAGACGCAAACGTACAATAGTTGTACCATCAACAGACATCAAAAAATAAACACGAATATTCCCTGTTTTTGGGGTTGTTCCTCATCATGCTCGTTCTTATCGGCCATTTGCAATAACACGAATCACATTACAACAATTCGTCATATTAAACGTAATTGATCAACAGTACACGGACCGATTCTTAATTATCTTACGCGATAGTGACAACCGAATGCAGCCCTCGTCAACCGGTCGCATGATCTCGTCAATTCGAACCACCTGCATACCCTATGATCTTTGGTCCGCACACTTAATGTAAGCATTTTTGATCACAGCACGGTAAATCCCCGGCTGTAAACCAAAGAAAATAATTTACAGTTACGTTGTTTTTCTTCTCATGCATGGGAAGTATCCTTAAAGTAGTCGACTGGAGTGTCGTGCAGTCATCCCGGTGCTGGTTAATTTTTCTTTGATTAAAATACAGTTAACACACCGTGTGATGAAGAGTGTGTCGTTAGTCAGCTGTATGAAGTTATTTAGAGATCGGCTCGCATTTTAATGGTGAATCGTTAAATAAGTTCATTGTTGCTATTGCAGATTCGGGCCTATTATTTATTATATAAAAGTAAAGTAATTGTTAGATACGATTGCTTCTAGTGAGTTTGGTGAGTCCTGTAATTGCACGCATTCTCGATGTAAACAGTTATAAGAAAGTGAATTATTTTGTCGTGTTTCGGCCAGTGCTTCTAAATAGTGCGTTTGAAATCCTGGAATTGTGTTATTGCCTTGCCTCTGGTAGGTGGGCTTTCGGCACAAACCTTGCACCAACTGTCGACTCACATGATCAGCGAACAACAGCAATTAGTTACGACAAGTACAACGAAAGCAATGGACGCGAGACTGTCTAAGACAATGATGATCACCAACCAAGGATCAGAAACATCAGTGACAACCATGTCAACAACTAACAAAAATACCACGGAAGAGGGAGAGAACATCATCGGTTGCTTGAGTGTGAATCAACAAACGAAAAGCCTGTCTCATATGATACATGTATACACAATATTAAGAAATCAGTGGTTGACAACCACTCTAACCTCGCCATCAAGGGCAAAGAAACTATCTAAGACGATCGAGGAGTCTGAAGCCAAGAAAGAAAACATATCTGTGCAACTCGAAGAGGGTATGAGAATCTTTCCAGAGGAGAACAATTGGAATGGTGTAAAGGGCAGCACTCTACTGGAACCATCTAGCGATTCAAATGACACGTTAACATCATCCTCCACTGACAAGAGCACATATTCGAACGAATGCATTAACGTATCATTCGTACTGTTATCGTCAAAGCGAAAGGACGCGTTTTGCAATCGCTCGTCGCTTCAGAGAAGAAGACAAAAGGGCAGGAAAGGAAAAAAAAAATAAAATAAAATAAAAAAACACGTACTGGCGTGTGAACAATAAATTTGTGGCCGTTACTAAGAACGGTTTTTGACTCAACACCGGCTGAATCGGAGGAAAACAATTTTTTCGCGACGGAAGTAAAAGTGTGTGTGTCTATGAGCACGAGGTAATCGAAAATAATATTAAAAAAAAAAAAAAAAAAAAAAAAAAAAACTGTAAACTAAGTTGAGTGCTGATATTTACGAATGTGCATTATCCGCACATTATGCAAACGCGATAAAAATTCAGAAGACAAAATATAAAAAAAACAAACAATCAAAGATAATGGGAAAGACAAAAATTTCCCAAACACAAAAACAAAATAAACGAGCTAAACTAAACAAAATGTCAAATGTAAGTGAAGTGCAAAACACTGAAGCCATAAACAGTGAATGCTCCTACAGCGGATTACGAAAAAATTTAAGGACCTAATAACAGGCCACGAGGACAGTGAATACAAACATTTTATTGCTGCAATGAAGCAAAAAAACACAAATACCAAAAACGAGGACCCCGAAAAGAACCAGCAAAGAGAAAAACAGCAAACGAGGCGACGGAAGATCAACGACTACCTGAGAAGCAGCAATCACAACAAGAAAATCAAACAAAAGAAAAGAAAATAAAAGTGCCGCCAATTGTCATTAGCGGTATGGAAGCTAAGGACATCATTAAATTAGGTAAGTTGGCAAAATTGCAATTAAAAATTAAAAGAATAAACCAGGTAAAAACTAGTGTAACATGTGATAGTGTTGAAGACTATCGAAAATTAAAAGCGGCGTTAGGGGAATCGGAAAGCCAGTACTTCACGTACACACCGAAAACAGAAAAAAAACATGGCCATGTTACTCAAAGGAGTAGATCCATCATTTTCCCCCGAAGAAATTCTAGAGGAACTCAAAAATGTTGAAACAGACAGTTTGAAATTTACAGGGGTAAAACCATTTTCGACTTCGTATTCTAGAAACACGAATCGCAGATTACCGTTTTTCATTGTCTCAATAAGTCCTGATAGTAAAATTGATGGATTAAGACAAATTAAATACCTCCACCAGCACATTGTTAGTTGGGAAAAGATTCGTAGGTCTAATCGCGTACTACAGTGCATGCGTTTCCAACGCTTTGGACATGTAGCATCAAACTGCAATATGTAGTATAGATGCGTAAAGCGTCTAAACATTCATCCGGTCGGAGAATGCCATCTGGGAACAGAAAAGCTTGAAGATAGAAGCAAGTTAGCCTGTGTGTTGTGCAAAAATACAAGACATACAGCCAATTTTAGGGGTTGCCCAGTAGCTCAAACACTGAAGGCAAAAATGGATGCACGAAAGCATCAAATTGAAGAGCAAAAACGAGCGAAAGTTCGCTCATATAACAACTTCGTTGCGCCGACTATATCATACGCTCAAATGGATTCTGGGTCGAACAAACCAACTAATGCAGCAACAAGGGCTCAAACCGAGCAGAAAGGATCTGCTAGTGAAGAAAATGCAGAGCTAAAAGATTTAGTACAGGTCTTACTTGGAAGGATCACTGAGTTAGAAAAGAAATTAGATGAAACAACTGCTCGAATGGATTTCATCTATTCGTCGCTGTTAGGAGAACCCTTGCCATAACCACGGAACTCCAAATTGAATCAGCACTTAAAATTATCGCCGTGAATGTTAATTCACTCATCAGAACAAAGAGAAGAGACAACTTAGCTACACTGTTGGAAGCAGAATGCCCGGATATTCTTTTAATCAGCGAAACTAAGCTAAACCCAATGCATAAATTAGGCTTCAAAAAATACAATATCGTAAGAAGAGACAGACCAAACTCCACACAAGGAGGCGGTGTTGCACTTCTAATTAAAAAAGGTCTCCGATATAAAACTTTGCACAGTAAAGATGTGTACAGGCTTCAAGTGCTAGAAGCATGTATTGTAGAAATACCTCTCCAAAGTCAGAAACGTATATACGTTGTATCCCTATATGCCCCTGAAACAGTCCAAAACCCACGTTTTATAAGCGAACTAAACACGCTCTTCGAGAGCCTCAGATTACAGTCAGGAAACAACTTTTTCCTTTTGGCAGGAGACATCAATGCAAAACATTCTAGTTGGGGTAACTCGACCTCCAATACCAGAGGTAATACCCTATTCGATTGGTGGCAAACAAACATAATCGAATACAATGTAGAAATCTATGCCACTGCTACACCATCTTACCCAAGAGCGGACTGCTTTTGAGACCTCCTCCTAATAGACAGCCGAATACAACTCCTAAATACAAATACAAATATCAGAAATTGTCTTCGAACAGTCGACAGCGATCACTATGGACTAGCCGCAACTATTAAAGTCCCTAATGAAGAAATGTTGCTCGAAACGAGGGAACAAAAAGACTCCTACAATTTCCACAAAGCTCACTGGTCACGTTTTGAACTCACTATGAGAAGAGAAATTCGCTCAAATGCTGCAGATCCACCCACTTATAGGAACCTTCAAAACACAGAAATAGATCACTATCTCCAAACGATGGAAAATATTATTCGGAAATCAATGGATCTCTCTATTCCAAAAATAAATAAGGATGGGGGTTACACAAGTCAATACAGAAACTCAACCATAGACGCTCTGAATAGACAGAAAAGTTCTATCCTATCCAGGTTGAAAACCCTGTACTGGCAATTCACTGACCGCCAAAACGCAGAAATAACAACACTAAAGTCTCTGATCCGAAATATAAAAAAATTGATAAGGGAAAATTACAGAGTAAACATAAACGCAGATTGGGAAAAGAAAATTCGAGCTATTAAAACAAATGGCTCGAATATGTTCGTACAAATAAACAAACTGCTCCGAAGGAAAAACTATAATGATATTCCCTGTCTGAAAATACCACAAACTCCAGATAACGGCCGAACACTGCTAAACGCAGGACATCCCTACAGTATCCTTCGAATTTCCTTCCGATCATGGGTCCGTCCACACCACTGTCCAAATTCCAGCCCTCGAACCATGTTACTCATTCAATCCGATCCCGAATTTCTCCAGGACAAACTGGAAAAGAGTCAATAGGGACATTGCTGCCAGTTTTACAGACTATACTTTGCCAGAGACTTCAAATCTACTCCCTGCTGAAATTGATCAAGCAGCCTTAAGAATAGAGCAAATACTAAAAAAATGCCCTATTCAGCCACACACCTACATCCATCCCTCATAATCACCTAGGAAAACCTTTACCCAACATCCTTACAAAACTGTTACGCGTAAAAAACAGCTTAGACGAAAACTACATAGCAGTTACTCCCCTTTTATTAAAAATCAAGTCCAACTCTTGACTACCCTGATAAATGGACAACTAAAACAATTTGCCGACCAGGCTTACACGTCTATACTGAAAAATATTAAACCCAATCGTGATTTATTCAAAAATATCAACAGACTAACGGGTCGAAAATACAAACCTCGAATCGATTATATTATCAACCCTACTAACAATCACCCAGTCCAATCAGATATTGACATAGCAAACTGTCTAGCTAATCACTTTTATAAAATCCATCAACAAAACGACTCCCTCTCAATCTCCAATTTTCAAGATACTGTAAACAACTACATCGCACGCACAATGATCCCATCCTTCACCCCTTTCATCGCGGAATTCAATGAAACAAACAAAGCGTCTCATCCTCTGGATAATGCGACCTTCCTAACAGCAGGCGAATTATCTGAATTTATAACATCACGCAATAACAAGAAGTCGACAGGTTTAGATGGAATTCCAAACCTTCTTTACAAAAGACTTCTCCCGTCAAATCTAGTCCCTATTCTCGTTCTTCTCAACCACATAATTAACGGATCACATTTCCCAGATAACTGGAAAACCACGGTTATAGTCCCTATCAGTAAGTCCAGTCCTTCCAACAACCCCAGCAACTATCGTCCGATTTCGTTATTAAACACATTAAGCAAGATATTGGAATGCAAGATATATCGAAATCTCCTTTCATTTGTTAATGACAACGCTATTATCCCAAATTCGCAGTTTGGCTTTCGCTCACAACACTCCACCTGTCATGCTCTGTTAAAACTAACGCACGATGTCACAACTAATCTTCAAAACCAAAGCCCGACGGTCTGTATCTCTCTCGACATATCTAAAGCATTCGACTGTGTTTGGATCTCAGGACTGCTTTACAAGCTGCACTACATATTTGGATTAAACACCCATACTACCAAACTTCTTACTTCCTACCTCTCTGGTAGAAAATTCATGGTCAAAATAAATTCTTCTATCTCCCAATCGTATAATATAACCGCAGGGGTTCCGCAGGGTTGAATTCTTGGACCACTATTATACCTCCTTTATACTTCAGACATACCGCAGCCTCAATTACCCAATACCGTAATGTTGAATTATGCTGATGACACCATAGTTTACTCCAGCAGCAAGTTTGTAAAAGAGGCAAGAAACCGCATTAATAACTTCCTCCCAAATCTATCAACATACTTCAATAAATGGAAAATTCGCCTAAATCCTGATAAAACCCAGCTTATAGTGTTTAAGGGTAAAAATGAGCACTGCACAAACAACACAAGGCGCACCCACAACAAAATTAGACTGAAACTAAATAACACCCAGATAAAACATTCTAAGACTTTAAAATATCTGGGAATAACCTTTTCCAATGACCTTTCATTCTCCACCCACATTAAAAATACTTTACGTAAAGCCACAATACAACTGAATTTCTGTAGAAGAGTGATGTGGAAACCCAACGGTCTCTCTCACAAAGTCAAACTGCTCATCTATAAACAAATAATCAGACCTACACTGACATATGCGTGTCCACTGTGGTATCATATAACACCAGCCCAAATGGAGAAGCTACGCAGTTTCGAAAGGAAATGCTTCAGGCTGATCACTGGCCTCAATCGACAACCCAACTCTTACAAGTATTGCAATAACAGCTTGCTGTACAATGCCGCTAATATTGACCGTCTCAATAGACGCTTCCTAGAGCTGTCTATCAAATTTATTGAAAACCTCCCAAATAATCCCAACCCCATAATAACTTCACTACTACCAACTCCTCTAGATAACTGTGCTCACTATCTGAATTGTCTCCATACTAGAAGTCTCTTCACCTCTGGAAGAATGGTTAATGACTCCAACGAGGTAGTGTACCATAACACCGAGCTGGCACCCAATCAGTTCAAATACTGTAATATACAACCATTCTCCAACATTCTGCGTTTTAACGAACAACCGGAAAGTGTTACCGCACCTGAGGCCACTAACTGACCATATCCCACACCAACCTACTTCCTTAACCATAAATCCTTACTCCCCAATTCACATCACATATTTAACTTATTATAAAATAAATTAGGTTAAGCTAGAATAAGTTAGAGTTAAGTTAAGTATTAGATTAGATTAAATTAAAAAAATCAAAATCCTGGTTTTCTGACCTTTTCCAGGAAAACTGTTAATATTAAAACTTTAGGTTTTACTCAAATAGTTATTCACACATTCAGTTACGTTTGAAAAATGTGTAATGTATGCATGTAAACTGTTGTATCACTAGAATTATAGGTTAGCTGTAGTACTTAATGTAAACATTGATTATTGGTCTATTTATTTGACCAGTATGTTAAAAAAAAGAAAAAGCTAAACGCAGGTTTTAATCTCGAAAACATTATTGCCGATGATGACTGTTATATTATAGAGGATCCTGAAGAGAAATCGAATGCTATCGGTGCGTGTTTAGAGGCAATACACAAAGTGAACGAACCCTCTTACTCCAATGATATACTGGAGGAACGAGTACTTCAAAACCACATTTCACTTCGCAACACGATTAGTAGGCGGCGTTCCGAAGGTAGAAACTTCACAGTTTTTAATGAAAATAACAGCGCGAACGATCCCGTTACAAATTCAGACAACAACTTGTTTGTAAATAAAGAAGAACTCCTCAGTATTTTTAATTCACTCAAAAATAAGAAGTCTGCTGGAATTGACCAAATTCCAAACGTTGCCCTCAAACACTTGCCACCTGAGGCAGTAAATATTTACACCACTCTGTTCAATAATGCGTTGAATAATTCATATTATCCACAGCGTTGGAAAACAGCAATAGTCCATCCCTTGCAAAAGCCGGGTAAAGCCAATAGTAGACCAAATAATCTCCGCTCGATCAGTATACTCCCCAACATCAGCAAGGTTTTCGAAAAAGTGATAAACAAGGTGCTAATAGAATGGACTGAGGACAACACAGTGATTCCAGATAATCAATTTGGTTTTAGAGCCGAACACAGCACTGTGCATGCGGCGTCCAAACTTGTCTCCGATATTCAATGGAATAGAGCTAAACGGCAGTGCACTGGCGCATGTTTGGTTGATTTTGAAAAGGCTTTTGATACCGTATGGTTAGAAGGACTTTACTATAAGCTAACCACTCTTGGCATGCCCGCAAATTTGCTGTACATTGTATATGATATGCCAATGAACACACAGGTCATCGTTAAATGCGGAGACACATTCTCCAACAAGACTTTCAATATAAAAAACGGCTTGCAGCAGGGGGCAGTCAACTCGCCTGTTCTATTTAACATATATACGAGCGATCTCGTAAATTCGCTTACGCATGCCATTGCATATGCCGATGACATAGTAATCTACAGATCAGGTAGTAAAATTGAGAGCATCAACAGACATTTACAAGATGATCTCAATAGAATAAAAGACTACTGTGATAAGTGGAAGATAAAAATAAACTTCCTCAAGACTGAAACTATTCTTTTTAGGACACCTTTAAGCAAGGCCTCGGGTGACACAAAAAAGAACTGGAAACAATTTTCCGTTATCGGTCAAAACGGAATACCTCTGGTAGTCAAAACGGTTGTTAGATACCTTGGTGTCGTGCTAGACCAGTTTCTTTATTTCGATAAACATATAGCAACATCGCTCTCCCGAGCTCGAAGTTCCTATGCTATGGCTAGCAGATTATTTCGCAATCGATCCCTGGACTCGAAAGTTAAAATCATCTCATATACAGCACTAATACGACCTATACTCGTGTACAGTAGCCCAGTATGGTTTAACATTGCCCCCTACTACATGGAGAAATTACGGGTATTCGAGAGACAATGTCTGCGTTCTTGTCTCCAAATGTACAGGACGCCAGAGTCGCAGTATACGAAATACTATCGAAATGAGGACCTCTATAATAAAGCAGGTCTTAACAGAATAGATAATTTTATAATCAAAATAATTCGAAGCCACGTTGCACGAGCGGGCGCGAATGGAAATAATTTAATCGCAGGAGCTTTCTATCCTAACTTTAGGTATCTGGAGAGCACTCTGCAGAGTGGCTTTATCCCCCCAGAAGCATTTCTCTTATTAGACAGTAAAGGTCTAATACAAAATAGTTCAGGAATCCCCATTATTTACCATGTGTTTCGGGGAACTAGGGATAAAAGAATTAATTATAATAATGCTCTCCCTAATAGCTCAATTCGTCTATGTTACAACACGGCCGTTGGAGACCGAGATAAAAAATGTGCACTTAAGCTTCAAACAGCCTGGTGGTGGTTAAATACCGAAGAAAGGACTGCACGTCCTGACACTTAGAAGGCCGTATAGGCTAAATGTCTTCTCTTACCCCTTAGCTCCCTCGCCCCGTTATCCCCCTTCACATTCCGCTTCTTCACTATTTTTACTCATTTATTAACCAAATTCTTTTGATTTTAAATATAATGAGCCAACAAAAATATATATGTATGTGTGTGCACATTATATATATATATATATATATATATATATATATATATATATATATATATGCATATGTGTATATATATTTATATATGGGAGTGTGCGTATGTGTGTGTGTATGTATATATATGTTTAAAAAAAAAATAAATAAATAAAACTTAAAATCAAAAATTTATATGATTATAGTTTCAAGTTTTTTTTATTCTCAATCTTTTTACATGAAAATTAATTTACTATTTGAAAGCTGTATAAGTAATTAATATATAATTGTATACCGAAAGGTAGTCTTAAAATTTGTTATAAGTATAATTTAGAGTGCTCGCGTAGAGCCAGTAAAATAGAATACAAATTATTATTGTGGAAGTTGAGTTAGCATTTAATCAAAAAACTGTAAAAACGAACTGTAATTATTGTTGTAAATAAATGCGTTTTAAAATAAAAAATAAAAAATGCATTAACGTATAGAGCTAGACGGGTATTTCACATTGATTAAGGACAATTCATTATCCTATCCGCAAATCCATAGTTCTACAAGCCTGTCATATACCACAGTCCAACCATGGTCATGGCAAACAAGCTATTCCACCACTCAATCACTTTGTCGGAAAAGGCACTTCGCCGCCGCCGGTGTCTCATCATCTAGTGCAATATTCCTGGTTGGTTACTTTTTTAAAATGGATACATCTGTAGAAAGAGGAACTTACCACAAATTTTGTCTAAAAGATGGTATTTCTTGCTCCGATGCATTAAAAAATGTTACAAGTGTGTTATGGCGAAAAATATTTATCAAGATCACCATGTTTTGAAGTGGTACAAATCTTCTGTTGAGTGTCGAGCAAGAATCTGGCTGAGGAAGGCCAACAACCTTCAACTTCTGTTGAAAATATTAATAAAATCAAGGAGCATTGAACTGGTTTGAAAAACCGTGAAGCTTGGCGATGAAGCTTGGATCTAAGCTCATGCTTTAGAAAGCGCTCAATAATCCAGTAAATATCAAACCGCAGGAGAACTGTAATTTATCTAATTTAAAAAATTAACGAAAATAAACACTAAAAGTGATATAGTCTCTCACCTAATAAAATAAATGCCATGAAATTCTTGACAGTTATTCATAGCAGTCATATCAACCCGCCGAAGATACATTCCCTGAAACCATTTTGGGAATTATCAATCTAAGGTATACATTTTTTTCTATGTTAAGGGGCTGCACTCAAACACGGCATCATAATTAAGGACAGTTGTACCAACCGTGGAAAATGAATTTGTGTACCTACCACTAGCACGGTGACTTCAATGGCTGAGTTGGTTAGCAGGTTGTGTCTTTCTTTTGATTGTGCAAACGTGGGATCAACTGCCGACTCTTGCTATTGCACAGTTCTGCACAATTACTGAGTTGTAGATAGGGTCCCAAAGACCAGCTGCCCGGTGATATACCACCTCATTAATAATCATCATCATCATCGGCACTACAACCGGGATCCGGTCTTGGCGTTATTTAACAAATCTCTCCACCGGTCCCGATTTGGAGCCGATGTCATCCAGTTTGGCACTCCCGGGCTCTGGGCGTCCTGGTCTACGCCATCCCTCCATCGCAGACAAGGTCTGCCGCACTGTCTCCTTCCATACATCCTGCCACAAAGGTCTTTCCGGGCAGGCTCCTCTTCGCTCATTCGAGCTAGGTGTCCCGCCTAGTCTACCGAGTTTGATTTTTCTTACAACATTAGGTTCAAGGTAGATTTCGTACAACTCATGGTTGTAGCGTCTTCGGAATCGTCCTCCCACATACGGGGCCAACAATTCTCCTTAATACCTTCTTCTCGAACCCGTCTAAGAGTTCAGACTGCCTTTTATTGAGCACCCAGGTCTCGGATCCATACATGAGTACTGGTCTTGTACAGTAGCAGCTTGGATGTTCTGGTTAAATATCGGGATTTAAAGAGCCTTGATAGATCATAGTAGGCTTTGTTGGATTTGATCATTTGATCATATTGTTATCGACTGATACTATTGACCCAAGATAGTTAAAGGATTGTGTGGCGGTTCCTTCGAACGCCACTAACCATCTTCCAATAAACCTAAGTAAAAACCCCCCATCTAGGTCATACAACCAAAAAGAGAAACAAGTACCGTGGTAGTTCCATTGAACGCCACTACTTACCTTACAGGTACACAAGGTGACAGTTCCCTGAAATACATTAAAAGCCTGTACTTACCGTCTGTACTGTACCTGCGCAATCGAAGCAAAACCATGCAACATAAATTCTCGCTGATATGAAATTACAGCGGCAACTAATATAATATCTTCAAGGCAATTTGGTTTAACAACCAACCAACCAATATTGCCTGTGCAAATATCTACACGATATTCTTTTGTACGCCAGCTGCACACCAGCAGAAAAATGTATTTTGCCTTGGCACAGCATGCCCACATCGAGCGACCGAAACATGAGGGCATCCGGCTGGCGCCCCGGCGGTCGAATTCGCAAATGGGAAATTACCATCAGAGTTCGACTGCGAGGATACACCAACATCACGCACACGATCAGCATCACGCTACTCGTAGCCACTGATCGTGTAAACATTGCAACCCTTTTGCCGTCGAGATACTCGCACCTGTTGCGAACTTAAAAAAGGGACTTATGCAATGTCTGCATACTTGCGGACGCACACGATGAGCAGCGGAAGCAATCATCGTGTGTGTATATCCACCCCGTTTGTGTTGAACCAAATGCAAAAGGGACATATTACCAAATTTGGTCATCGAGGCGATGATGGGATTTTGGTATCCTATCGCTTCGATGAAATAATTTAATCTCGGTTCGGATTCCGTGAGGGCAGGTTGCGCCCTCGCGTTAATTTACATCACTCTTGGGCCGTCCCAAGGGATAAGTTTAATTCTAAGTTAGTCCTGATTGTCTCGTCGGCGGTGGTCGATCATTATCGAAATAAAAAAGCGGTGGAAAACGGAAATCACATTCCATGTGAATTAAAATTATATTTTGAAACGAAATCTGTAGCGCAAAAGGAACTCATACTTTGTGCTAATTAAGACAATACTTCGAATGTGAAGTGAAATTATATTATGAGATAATATCCCTTGATTGCAATTAAAAGTTTTAAATGTGAATTAAAATTACTTTTTTTTTAAATAAAATCTGTGAGCTGAAATTATATTTCGAATAATATAAATGTAAGCGCTGAAATTAAATTATTTGTTAATTAAAAGTGAATAAAAGATGAATGCTGAACTGGCAAGATAGTCAGTGTTTGATTTAATCCAAATTCGACAGTTGGTCCTGACGAGGTCGTGAAGGTTGGGCAACAGACCCACAATTGCACTACTTCAAATTCGTGCTCCACTACCCCGTTAGTTTGACCAACCTTAGGTCTTCGCTTCGCAGAAGTTGCCCCATGTACCTAGTTTTCCCCTCATTAATGTGCAGTCCTAGTTTTTGTGCCGCCTGCTCGATCTGGGTGAAGGAATCCTGTACAGCTGATTCGGTTCTACCGATGATGTCGATGTCATCTGCGTATGCAAGTATCTGGCTGGACTTGGTGATAATAGTCCCTCTAGTTGTGACGCCAAAGTGGAGGCAGACCAGACCGTCCCCTTGTCGGAGTCCATTAAAGATGTTTATTGGTTTCGACATCAATCCCACTATTTTTATTTGGCTAGTTACGTTGGTCGTGGTCAACCTACAAAGTCATATCAATTTGTTTGGAATGCCGAACTCTCTCATGACATTATATAGTTCTACCCAGGCTATGCTGTCGTAGGCGGCCTTAAAGTCTATAAATAAATGATGTAATGGAAACTTAAATTCCTGACATTTTTTCAGCGCCTGTCTAAGGGTGAATATCTGATCAATCGCTGATTTGTCTGGGATGAAGCCACGCTGATATTGACCAATGATGGCTTTAGCGTATGGAGCTATTCGATCTTGTAGGATAGAGGAGAGTATCTTGTAGGCTGTACTCAGCAATGTTATACCCCTATAGTTGCTGCACAGTGCGACATCTCCTTTCTTATGTGTGGGGCAAATTATACCACGACGCCAATCTGCTGGCATCTCCTCTTGCTCTCATACGTGCACCACGATCTCACGAATTGCGTAATGTAACCCCCTTCCTCCTTGTTTGATCAGCTCAGCTGGTATGCCATCAGCTCCAGGGGCTTTATTTTATTTGAGCTGTCTAATGGGTTTTAATGTTTCCTCAATGCTTGGTGGCGGCAGCATTTGGTCTTGATATAGCATTGTCGGAGCCTCCAATTCAGCGAGTCATAACGCATGACCAAAGGTGTTGCTGGTGTTCTCATTGCGTAAGGCAACCGTGTTGATTCGAGCCTGATCCGCAGATGCAATACGTCTCCGTAAGGCAATCCGCTCTCGGAATACTGTACCAACAAGATAGTGATCCGGATCGACGTTGGCACCTCGGTACGTTTGTACCGTGATCATTAAGTTATAGGCTCCGTGAAATGGTTGGGAGAAATCCTTGAACATCTTTCGGAGCTTGGCTGATAATCCCGGTGAAGAAAAACCGGCATCTCAGGGCTTTGGCTCAGCGTTATAGGCTCGCCAGTAAAGGCGGTGTAGAATAAAAAATATAAAAAAATGGGCAGTTTATATCGACAGTTCGCGATAATTTATTGCAGACTGTTATCATGGATATAACATATATAATTAATTTTTTTATATAAAAAAAAATCCGTGGAGCTCATCCTCGTGGTATTTCCTAAGAAAGCAGTCATACACACACATATGTATACATAATGCCCCCCCCCCCCCCCCCCCCCCCCCCCCCCCTTCCAGCAAATTTGTCGTTACTTTTCCGTTCGTTTTTCTGCACCTGAAAATTATTTGAAGGGGGTTCAGCCCAGCGTGAGCCGAAGATACATTAAGGGATACGGTAAACGGAAAAGTGGGGGTAAATTTGGCACCCCATACAAAAGTACGCGAATGAGCGATGACGCTCTCTTGCCAGAGACAAGATGAAGGACACATTTGTCCTTGTCTCGTTTAAATCGGCCTACCGCCACTCTTTTATGAACCTCTCTTGTTTTTAAAAAGTCTTAATGGCCGTGCTCGTTGATTGTCTCTTGGTTCTTGTTCGATATTCACTCGAAAAGAAAGCAAATAAAAAAAGAGTTTTTAGTTGTAGCTAATACACAGTGTTTATTAACACCTTGTCACAATGTAATTTTTAAGCAATCAAAATACAAGTTCAAAACCTTTAACCGCACTAAGATTAATTATTTGAAATACGATCACCTTCTGGTGTGGTCTTTAAAACAACCACTTTTTTTTTTAACATACTGTGTTTATTTGACCAATAATCAATGTTTACATTAAGTACTACAGCTAACTTATAATTCTAGTGATACAATTGTTTACATGCATACATTACACATTTTTCAAACATAATTGAATGTGTTAATAGCTATTGGAGAATTATAGGTTTAAATATTGACAGCTTTCCTGGAAAAGGTCAGAAAACCATGATTTTTATTTTTTAATTTAATATAAACTAATACTTAACTTAACTCTAACTTAATCTAGCTTAACCTAATTGGTATTATAATAAGTTAAATATGTAATGTGAATTAGGGAATATATGGATTGATGGTTAAGGAGGTGGGTTGGCGTGGGATATGGTCAGTGAGTGGTCTCGGGTGGGGTAACACTTTCCGGTTGTTCGTTAAAACGTAGAATGTAGGAGAATGGTTGTATGTTACAGTATTTGAACTGATTGGGTGCCAGCTCGGTGTTATGGTACACAACCTTGCTGGAGTCATTAACCAATCTTCCAGAGGTGAAGAGAGTTCTGGTGTGGAGACAATTCAGATAGTGGGCTCTGTTATCTATAGGAATTGGTAGTAGTGAAGTTGTTATGGGGTTGGGATTATTTGGGAGGTTTTTAATAAATTTGATAGACAGCTCTAGGAAGCGTCTATTGAGACGGTCAATACCAGCGGCATTGTATAGTAAGCTGTTATTGCAATGTTTATAGGAGTTGGGTTGTCGGTTGAGACCAGTGACCAGCCTGAAGCATTTCCTTTCAAAAGTGCGTAGCTTCTCCATTTGGGCTGGTGTTATATGATACCAAAGTGGACACTCATATGTGAGTGTGGGTCTGATTATTTGTTTATAGATCAGCATTTTGACTTTGTGGGAGAGACCGTTGGGTTTCCACATCACTCTTCTACAGAGATTCAGTTGTATTGTGGCTTTACGTAAAGTATTTTCAATGTGGGTGGAGAATGAAAGGTCATTGGAAAAGGTTATTTCCAGATATTTTAAAGTTTTAGAAGGTTTTATCTGGATGTTATATAGTTTGAGTCTAATTTTGTTGTTTGTGCAGTGCTCAACTGCTTTCTGCCCTTAAATACTATAAGTTGGGTTTTATCAGGATTTAGAGGAATTTTCCATTTATTGAAGTATGTTGATAGATTTGGGAGGAAGTTATTAATGCGGTTTCTTGCCTCTTTTACAAACTTGCTGCTGGAGTAGACTATGGTGTCATACGCGTAATTCAACATTACGGTATTGGGTAATTGAGGCTGCGGTATGCCTGAAGTGTAGAGGAGGTATAATAGTGGTCCAAGAATTGAACTCTGCGGAACCCCTGCGGTTATATTATACGATTGGGAGAGAGAAGAATTTATTTTGACCATGAATTTTCTACCAGAGAGGTAGGAAGTGAGAAGATTGGTGGAGTGGGTGTTTAATCCAAATATGTAGTGCAGCCTGTAAAGCAGTCCTGAGATTCAAACGCAGTCCAATGCTTTAGATATGTCGAGAGAGAAACAACCACTTCATTCTCCAAATTTACACCACCGGTTTCACGAATCAAAACAACAGGTTCTCCGTTTCTTATCTTGTTGAACCGTCGTCGAGGTTAATGGCCAGAGTCCGTTCTTTCGAAAGCGCTGAAGAGCAGATCACTCGATTGGCAACGATTCCAATTGAGAGACCACTCATGTCACGTTGCCTGAGAGCAGACCTCGAATTCTAGCGACATGACTAATTTTCGACTGCTACCTTGCCAGTGGCCGTTTTCTTTTTGCTCTATAAGCTTAGCGCTTAGTGCACGCATGTATTTTATTTGAAAATACTTTTATTGCTAAAGGCCGCAAGCGAGTTGGTTAGATATTGGATATAAACCTACAACATTTGAGCTGATTGGTGTTTTACTCATGTTGCTGTACTGCAACATCTCTCGATATAAAA
This sequence comes from Microdon myrmicae, assembly GCA_963931805.1. NCBI lineage: Eukaryota > Metazoa > Arthropoda > Insecta > Diptera > Syrphidae > Microdon > Microdon myrmicae. Next base: position 51,410,130 of record OZ007497.1, on the reverse strand, counting down.
AATTCATTGTGTGAGCTATTCGGTTGTCGGTGGTTTAAGGAACTGTTAAATACAAAAAAGATAAAAAAAATTAAGTGAAAATAAAATAAAATATATAGATATAAACAAAAAAAAACATTTGAATTTTTTATTTGTCATTGTCAATTCTCAGTCAAATTACTTACTTTTTATTGTGTGGTTACTCCAAGTAACAATAAACATATTACGTCACGTCGCGTAAATCAGTTCAGTGCAATGTTAAGAAAAGCACAAATACAATATAATAAAAACCCCAACTAAAGTGAATTAATAAAACTTTAAAACTAATATTAGGTGGATCAATAGGAAATCAGTGACAATTAAATCACAAGACTCAAAGAGGGTTGGAGTTGAAAGCCATGGTTACAGTGCGTGTGTTAGGTGTGTCGATGATGTCATAGATAAAGATGACATACAAGAGATCATTGACACACCTAAACCTAAAAACGCCATCCGATTTCAAACTGGAATGACCCCCCCGGTACGATAATCCATCAATTGCATATGCCAAAACGATTGCCTAATAATGCAAAAGCAATTAACGGCATATTGCGGAACAATTAAATTAAAGAAACGTTTAAACTGCATGTTCCAGCACAATCAAGTACGAAATAATTAATTGGGTCAATTCGCAACTGCAGATACGGAACTGTGATGCAAGTCAATGAAGAAATATTGACCAACACAGCAGTTTGAAGCAATTGCGAAGCAATTCCAATAATCGGAAATTGGGGCAATTAAAATTGAATTGCATTGTCGTAATCGGGAAGTGTTGACCCCGAGGTATCAAGAAGATACAGGAAGCAATTAGGAAGGCAGTCGGTGGTTGGTCAGGGTCGAGGGTTGATCGTTGGAGTCGATGATTCAATATAGAAATAAAATCTTCTCTGGGAGTCGGAGAAAAAGTCTTTTTAATCGTAGAATATAAATGAAAAGTGTTTCGACAGTAGCATTCGAGAAGTGTAAAGCGGGATAGTATTGACAAGTCTAAGAAGTGATTGGCCGGTAAGAAATACACTGAAAAGAATAGAGATTTGATAAAGAGAGGCAAAATAACTTAATGACTTTTATCACTGGCGCTGGAAACAAACTTGTAAAGATGGACCTATATAATTAGTGGTAAGAAATATTGGGAACTCAAAATAAAGAAAAGCATCGTTTCATACAGAGTTAAGTGTAAGTGCACTGTTCAAAAGGAAAGTGGTGAAGTAGTGCTTATTTATTTTTTTATAACGAAATAAAGTAAAGTATTGCCGTACAATGTTAAGTTAAAGTGCACAGATTAAAGAAGTAGTGGAGAGTTAAAAAAGAAAAGAAGAAGCGCTTATTAACCTTGTACATTAATAATAGAAATATATAGACTAGAATAAGTGTATGTACTTAATGATTAAGAAACTGTGAGCTATAAGTTTTGATAAATTATACTCAAAAAAAAAAAAAAAAAAAAAAAAAAACAATTTAGACAAAGTGTAAAGATCTAGATAAGAAATAAAAAGATAAGTAATAAAAGAAAAAAACGTGACTATCATAAACTGGTTTTTCATTTAATTCTGGAAGGAACCGTAGATAACATAACTCGTGTGAGGAACGTAGGAAGCAGTTTTTTGTCTGACCAGTAACCAAGAAACATTATAAACCGCAACAAGGAATCACGAACGTAAAACAGGGAGTACCCCAATTTAAATATTTCATTTGTGTGCACGTTGTATTCGACCCTTAAACCCCGTATCCTAGCGGGCAAGACTAAAACGCCCATCGTTCAGAAAAGAGTCCAGTTCCGGAGGTGTGAGAGCTTCACGAAAGGGGATAATATTATTGTGCAGCAGTATGCCAAGCGTCAGTATTTAAAAAATATATGTTATATATATTAAATAATATATATAATCTCATAACCTTTTGTGTAAATTCAAGAGAAAAATTTGGAGCTTTGGAGCTACCTCGAGTAGTCAGTTTAATCGTCAATCATCATCATCGGCACTTCAACCGGGAACCGGTCTTGGCCTTATTTAGCAAGTCCTGAGGCTTGTTAAATTTTCCATAATGATTTGTTTTTTCCGGGCAAGGTCATTAGTCTTGCGCCAGAGGCTCCCCGACGGCGAATCGAACCCCGGTCTCCCACGTGACAGACGGGTATACTAACCACTATACTATCGAGGAGCCTTTAATCTTCAATGGTGGATGTAAAATGGGGTTGAACGCATTCTCCGGGGCCGACAATAAAAAAAAACCGGATTACAGTCATTAAAAATCGATTTCTAAATATGTCACTCGTTCTATAAAAATGTTTGCGAATATAATATGCACAGAAAACCTTTCATATATGCCGGAAAACTGTTGTTTTTCAATCGTCCTCACAAAGAGGTAAAATTGCCGGCAGTTAACCTTCCTTATCTTTTGATTCCAAAAATTATTATTTAATGTCTGCGCGAGTACCTTTATAATATACTACAACGAATCGAAGTTACCTCAAACAAAATGTAATTTTACTTGATTATCTGAAAGGAAACACAATTTTACCTGATTTCAATTAGCAACGTATTTGTTTCGTTCTCCAGGAAAATCCTAATTACCTGCAGTATTGTTTTACCTTAATAAAAATGAGATTGGGTAATTTGCAGTCCACAGTATGCCATGAATAAATGCAAGTAGAAAAATCTTTAGCAGATCCTAGTTTCCTTCAGTTGAATAGTAGCTTTGTGTGAGGTAAGAGTGCTGAGTTCCTTGTTTAATTTTTCGTTTTCTATATTGTATTCTGAATTTAAAAAATAATTCAAATTCAAAAATGTTTGAAAATAAAGTTCCAATGAATAACCAGATTGCGGAAGTTATTTCAAAACGTGACCTAATTGCAGAGGTCATTGAAATAAAACAGAACGACGTTGCCTTGGTATTTATTCCGGCAGTGGGGAATATTCTTGTAGCAATTCCTTCAAACCTACGAAAAAAAGTTGCAGTTAAACGCGGAGATTTTGCAAAACTTGGTCGAACCTTAAATCGAGATGAAATCCATTTTAAAATTGCTGAAATTTTGAAGACAGAACAAATCAACAAATTCAAAGAGACTAAACAATGGCCGAGAAATTCTCGAAACATCAGATGGCAGCACAGGTATTGAAGTGTATAGCATTCGAAATACCTTTCAAGATTATAAAATCTAAAAATAAGTGTTAAAAACCTATAATTACTTTTCCTGTGCAATTAACTGAATTAGTAACAAGCAGTGATAAAGAAAATATAATGGATATTAGTGACACGCTATTACCCGAACATTTGATTAAAAATCTTTTCTTTTTTTTGAGTTCCACTAATGGAGGAACAAGAACATACTATGTATAATAAGTCCTTTGATTTTTGGAAAGTGTATAGAAACATAGAACAAAATTACGTAAAATAAAATCTTTAATTCATTAAAGCTTGATAAATTTTTTTATAGAAATAATTAGAAACTATTTGACCTTCGAGAACAGAGAGTCTTGTTGTATAGAATCTCCGAAGAAGTAAAATCACACGATATATTAAACTATAAATCCGAAATTCATTTGTTAAAGTTATATGAATATCAATATAAACACAAAATTGTTTCACATCCAACGAAATATTATGATTTTCGATATAATAAAAAGGTGATATATGAACTTATTAAGTTTTGTTTACTTTTAGGAGTTAAAGAATTGTACAGTAACGCTTGTGTATAGAATTATTTTACATGGCATGGAATTAACTGATTTTCGAAGTACAATAGTATACGACTGTGATATATAAAAACGTCTTTGCTTTTCGTAGCTATAGGAATATACATTTGTTTTTACGCAAATTCGCAATTTTAAGGCACATTACGGGTGAAAGAGAAGAGGGCACTCGGAGAAGAAGTATCGATGTGATTTAGAATCTTGTTCCATAAAAATAATGTTGTCCTTTTTGTTATGTACTTCGTTCTTTTTGAAATGTTGTTGTTCTTTGCTTTCTTAACAGAACACGCACATGTGATATCTTTATGATTTGTCTTCATTGTATTTCACGAAAGATGCAAAATTTAATACTGGTACAAAACATTGGTGGTTACAAAGTGTAAATTCATTCATATCGTATATAACGGGGCAATTGAAAAGTCCCCGGCCTTCCATAGTAAAACACATTTTTTTGGCAAAATTCGGTTTTTTTATTCAACATAATTCCCTTCGAGGGTGATACACTGATTATAGCGACCCTCCAACTTTTCGATACCTTTTTTGTAGTACGATTTGTCCTTTGCTTCAAAATAGGCCTCAGTTTCGGCGATCACCTCTTCATTCGACGAAAATTTCCTCCCACCGAGCATTCTTTTGAGATCTGAGAACAACAAACAGTCGCTGGGGGCCAGATCTGGAGAATACGGTGGATGCGGAAGCGATTCGAAGCCCAATTCATGGATTTTTGCCATCGTTTTCATTGACTTGTGACACGGTGAGTAGTAGGGTTATACGGGTTCTGGCTCACTTTTCTGCCCCAAAAGCTCTTTTCTGCCCCAAAGCTCTATGTGAAGGTGTAGATGTGTGTGTTGTGTGGTGAGTGTTGATAGTGGTATGTGATTAATGGGTGGTGGGATTCTTAAGTGAGGTGTAAATAGTAGTATTTAGTGTATTTCTTATGAGTATTGGTATTAATAGTGATATTTTGTGGTTGTGATTAATGGTTGTGGGTTCTTATGTGGGGTGGAAATAGTAGTATTGGTATTAATTGGGTATAGTTTGTAGTGTTCTTATCGCTGTAGTTGTTGGATTTTGTGCTTTTTTTGTAGGTGGTGTTGAGTATTGAGCTTTTTGTAGGTGGTGGTGAGTATTGCGGCTTGTGGTGATGTCGGTGCTTTTTGTTATGGGTTTATGTTTTTGCTAATGGATTTATGCTTAGATGGTGATATCGGTGCTTTTTGTGATTCATGGGTGGTGTGTCTTAACTGAGGTGGAAATAGTAGTATTTAGTATATTTCTTATGAGTATTGGTATTAATTGGGTATAGTTTGTAGTATTCTTATCGCAGTAGTTGTTTGTTTGGGTAGTGATTAATCGTTATCAGCGTGGTGGATCCGTGGATTTTGTGCTTTTGATGCTCTTGGGTTTTTGCAGGTGGTGGTGATGAATGCTTTTATTGACTATTGGGCTTTTTCTATGTGGTGGTGAGTATTGGGGCTTGTGATGATATCGGTGCTTTTTTTGTTATGGGTTTATGTTTTTGCTAATGGATTTATGCTTAGGTGGTGATATCGGGGCTGAATGGGTAGTGCTTTAGGCTTTTGTCTCGGTTGTAAGCTGTTAATTGTGGTAGAAATAAAAAACGTTGTCTGGGTTGTGCTTTTGGCTTTTGTCTCAGTTGTAAGCTGTTAATTGTGGTAGAAATAAAAAAAAAAAACGTTGTCTGGGTAGTGCTTTAGGCTTTTGTCTCAGTTGTAAGCTGTTAATTGTGGTAGAAATAAAAAAACGTTGTCTTTGGTGTGCTTTTTAATCTTATTATCATTAAGCTGAGTAATATAAACGGGGATTTTGTTGTTTGTGGGTTTGTATGGGAAATGGGTTGTTTTTTAATCTTATTGTCATTAAGCTGAGTAATATATAAACGGGAATTTTGTTGTTTGTGGATTTGTATGGGAAATGGGGTGTTTTTGCTGGAACTTAAACTGACTTCCCCTAAGACGCAGAGCTAAGCTAGTTGACTTCACCTAAGACGCAGACCTAAGCCAGTATTCAAACGAACAATAACAAGGAGGAGGCGGGGGGCCGGGGGCTTTTTGCTATTGAACTTTTTGTTGGGGGGTGTATGTGTGTTTTTGATAATGGATTTGTGCTTAGGAGGTGAATGGTTTTGCTGCTAGTTGACTTCACCTAAGACGCAGAGCTAAGCTAGTTGACTTCACCTAAGACGCAGACCTAAGCCATTGGTTTTTTATGAGTCACCGAATGATTATTCAAGTCCATATTGTACCGATCCCATAACCTTTAGCAAGTATTCATGATTTCTATAGCAAGTTGGGATATCATTACTCATTTTTGTGAATTTCATACGTATTGAGGGCCAATTATTCTTATCATAGTTTCCATAATGTATTGTTTCCGATCCCTACAGGCTAATGTTGATTTCTATATATATGCGTACATCTTCAGTGGGTTGGGGATTTGTACTTATTATCAGTATTTTTTCAATTTGGGGTGTGTGATGCATAGTTGTTTTGGCTTGTTGGGTATTTGTTATCAGGTGTATACATCTTCAGTGGGTTGTGCGATTAGCGTTCAAGGTTAATTGTGTGACATGAGCAGATGGTATTTTTGAATTGGGTGTGTGAATAGGTGATAGGTGATTCATGATTGTTTGGCAGTGAATATATTATTATTTAGTCATTGAGTTTGAGTAATATATATGGGAATTTTTTTTGGGTGATTCTATGTTGAAATGGATGTATGTTTTAGTTGTTTCTTAATATATAGACATTTTTTGTGATTCTATCTGCTTTTGGGTTTTGTTTCGGTTGTCGAGGGCTTTTTCAGTAAATCTAAGCTGATTCTTAATATTTTGGGCTTTTTGCTCTATACTGAAATGGTACCACTTGATAGTAAATCTATGTTGAAATGGACTTTTTTTGCTATATTGAATATGTGCTTTTTTGGGGATTGTCTGGGGTGCTAAAGGCTTTTTTATGAATATATTCACTTGGCAGTAAATCTATGCTGAAATATATATATAGAAATACGGGCTTTAAATTTGAAAAAAAGAAGAAAAAATCATCATCAAACCCAATATTCGACGTGGGATTAGATAGGAAATAAAAAAAAATCAACATCATCAACTGGTGAGTTACCTTATTTATATATTAATTGTTATTCCTTTTTTGACGAGGTGCTAGTATTTATTTTTGTGTATTGTATCGTGAGTCTAGCAATAATAATAATAATAATCCCGATGTTTTTGCTATTGCTGTATAATGTATGGAAATGGTTCATCATCATCGTCGTCGTTATCAGTTGTGTATATGAATAGGTGACAGGTGATTCATGATCGTTTGACTTGTTGTGCTGTTATCATTTGTAGTAAAATAGAGGCGTGTTATCAGTAGTTGTTCGTGGATTTATATGGAAGTGATTCATTGCCGTTTGGGATTCTTTCTTATCTCAGTATGTGAATTAAGTCTTAGGGTTGGATGATCAGCGTACAAGGTTAAAGTTTGGAGTAGGTTAATTGTATGACATGGTTGGTCGGCGATTTGTCTGGAAGTTGAGGACTCTTTTATATATTATTATTAGTCATTGAGCTGAGTAATATATATAGAAATTTTTGTTGTTCGAGGGATATGGTATGGAAGTGATGATATAAGACTTAGATTTGGATGATCACAGCGTTCAAGGTTAAAGTTTGGGGATAGGTTAATTGTATGGAAGTCATTCGTAGTCATTTGACGTCGTGGTTTTTGGGATTCTTTCTTATCTCAGCATGTGAATTAAGTCTTAGGTTTGGATGATCAGAGTTATTTTTTAATCTGTATTTATTGGTATATTGTTCGAATGTTTTTATTATTATCTAGTGTGGTTATATTAGGCTGTTGTTGTTGCTGTATTTAGTTTATTGTTATAATGATGTTATGTTTTATTGTTCAAAGTTTTGAGATCTTTTGGGATTCTTTCTTATCTCAGCATGTGAATTAAGTCTTAGGTTTGGATGATCAGAGTTATTTTCTAATCTGTATTTATTGGTATATTGTTCGAATGTTTTTATTATTATCTAGTGTGGTTATATTAGGCTGTTGTTGTTGCTGTATTTAGTTTATTGTTATAATGATGTTATGTTTTATTGTTCAAAGTTTTGAGATCTTTTGAAAGTTCTTTGTTTGCTTATAATCATATGGGGTATTTTTGAAAAGCACAGGCAGTTTTTATATGGATATATTAGTATGGATAGACTTTTTTTAGCGCTACAATGTTGTTAATAGCGAATATATTATTATTAGTCATTGAGCTGAGTATTATAAGGGAATTTTTTTGTAGCTTGTTGTTATATTAATTATGTGTGTATGTATGTGTGTGTATTGATGGACAAATATCTGAATTTCACCTGTTGAGCTGTTGTCAGTTGTACACATCTTCGGTTGTAGTGGAGGTGTTGTTAGCATTAGTTGTTCGCGGATTTATATGGAAGTGATGAATTAAGTCTTAGGTTTGGGTGATCAGCATTCAAGGTTAAAGTTTGGGGCTAAGTTAATTGTGTGGCATAGTTGTTCGTGGATTTGTATGGAAGTGATTCATTATCGTTTAGCGTAGTGGTTTGGAATTCTTTCTTATCTCAGTATGTGAATTAAGTCTTAGGTTTCAATGATCAACGTTCAAGGGTATAGTTTATAATTATGTGTATGTATCGACGTCAGGAGAGAAAGAGAAAAAGAGAGAAAGAGAGAGCAAGAGAGAGAAAGAGAGTATATTGGTGGACGAATGAGATGTGTGTATGCGTAATAATGAATGAATTTCGGTATAGATAAGGCCATCTTGACTAGCTAGAAATCATTGTGTCACTAAACCATTAAAGAAAAACACTAAAAGGTTCCATTGTGGTATATATTTGGCTGAGCAGGAAAATTGTTGCCATAGGATTAAAACAAAAAAAAAATCAACAACAAAAACGGTAAGTTAACACCTATCATGAACCATTTTTAGGATTTCTAATTTATTTCTTCAAATGTTATGTATTAGATTCGAGGGATTTTTATCATCGAGACAGCTGTTGTTTTTTTCTGAAAGCGTAACAAAGCAAAAGAATTAACAGTAAATTTTTCATTACTTTTTTAGAGAAATATGTCTGCTAACGAGGTCAACACCAGCAACAACTACAATATTAACAATAATAATGTCAGAAAAAGACTGAGGCAATTTTTGGAGGAACGCCAACAACAACAACAACAACAACAACCTGCAAAGAAATTAAAACAACAGATCTATAAAAGATGCTTGTTTTGTGATGAGGATGTTGAGGGACGGCTTTGGGTCCAACATCATAGAAAAAATACCCACAAAGCAAACGCCCAACAAGCTCTTAATGAAAACGTCTCCTTAATAGCAAGCGCATTCCAAAACCGTATCAAAATATTTGCCATTACCAACAAAGATGAGAGTATGGTAAATGTGAATACGTTATTTGAAAAAAATATTCCATTGATTAACGAGTTACTACAAGATGAATTGAAAGTTTTGAAAGCTTTTAAATTTAGTATGGAGCTTTTTGCTAACTTTGCGAAACTACCCAAAGAATGTGAAGAGACAATGCAAATAGATATAAAAAGCATGCAAACTAAAATGTACACGATTGCGAAAGAGGAAGACATAAGAGAAAATTTGAGCACGGCAATTGAAATTATCAAGGCAAAATTGGAAGAGTTCCAAGAAAAAGATAGCGGATGGGCGTTGGCAGCATTTCAGAGGATCGAAATTAACATCAACAAATACGAGCCATTTCGAGCTTGATAGATAAGGGCCGATATAATAAATCTTTTAAAGAACTTGTAGCTGTATCAAACAAGAATAAATAAAATGTATTTATGTATTAAAATTAATTGATGTTTTTTCCCTTTGGCTAATTTTGTGGGCAAATTATTCGAATATTGGTCATTCATTTTCCCCCCATGAGTCTTAGAGTATCAAATATAACCCCACCAATATATGTGAATTTTCGGCTGTAAGTTGCTTCTTAATGTATGGGAAATGTTTTGTTGATTCTATCTGCTTTTGCCTTATGTCTCAATACTTGACATGGTTTGTGCTTTTGCTACTGGTTTGTGTCTTTGATCTCTAAACTTTCATCGCTTTCTGCTAATGGTTTGTGTTTTTGATCCCTAATGGTTCTTGTTTTGACTTCTATAGAACAATTTTCTAAGTACAAATGATTATTCAAGTCCACATAGAACATAAAAAATGATCTGTTATCAAAAAAAACATGTGGGGGTGCTTGCCCGATCCCATGACCTTAAGACCCAGACCTGGCTGGACTCATAGAACGACCTTTGCTAAAATTATCCAGATAGCCGAATAACTAAGAAGAATTCTTGAGATCTCCTCGCCAAAAACTGATTACGCATAAGACACAGACCTGGCGGAACTCATAGAACGACCTTTGCTAAAATCATCTAGATAGTCGAATAACTAAATTTCCTCTGTAATATCAAAAGGAATCCCGAACTTGTTTGAGCTGGCGAACGATTAGTAACACATAAAGTTCTATCACACCTAACCCAAGGAAATATGCGTCATCGTACCCATTAGATGGTTTGCATTCAAAGACATACTGACTGTATTATAACCTCCCCTCTCTGATGCCGCATCGAATCAAAGCAGTAAACAGATCTCTATGTATCGGCTGTATTATAAACAGGCGGTTCCAAACAGGTCGATTCCAAACAGGCGGTTTCTTTAAACAGGGCGGTTCCAAACAGGCGGTTTCTTTAAACAGGGCGATTCCAAACAGGGCGATTCCAAACAGGCTGTCTTTTCAAACAGGGCGATTCCAAGCAGGTCGGTTTCTTCAAACAGGGCGATTCCAAACAGGGCGATTCCAAACAGGCTGTCTCTTCAAACAGGGCGGCTCCAAACAGGCTGTTTCTTCAAGCAGGGTGGTTCCAAACAGGGCGGTTTGTTCAAACAGGGCGGTTGCAAACAGGCTGTATTATAACTATTCCTCTCTGATAACTCTTCAATGCTGTAAGCAGGTCTTATCATATGATGTTATGGTGGACTATATTTGATCCTCCAAGACTCATGGAAAAAAAAAAAATGGCCTCAATTAATTTTAATGTTTAAAGAACAATGATCAGCGGTTTTATTCATATAGGTAAGATAAGAATAATGGAGACTCATTAAAAACACTTAGACATCAAGAATTTGATATAGCATCCAAGGTCATGGGATCGGGCAAGCACCCCCACATGTTTTTTTTGATAACAGATCATTTTTTATGTTCTATGTGGACTTGAATAATCATTTGTACTTAGAAAATTGTTCTATAGAAGTCAAAACAAGAACCATTAGGGATCAAAAACACAAACCATTAGCAGAAAGCGATGAAAGTTTAGAGATCAAAGACACAAACCAGTAGCAAAAGCACAAACCATGTCAAGTATTGAGACATAAGGCAAAAGCAGATAGAATCAACAAAACATTTCCCATACATTAAGAAGCAACTTACAGCCGAAAATTCACATATATTGGTGGGGTTATATTTGATACTCTAAGACTCATGGGGGGAAAATGAATGACCAATATTCGAATAATTTGCCCACAAAATTAGCCAAAGGGAAAAAACATCAATTAATTTTAATACATAAATACATTTTATTTATTCTTGTTTGATACAGCTACAAGTTCTTTAAAAGATTTATTATATCGGCCCTTATCTATCAAGCTCGAAATGGCTCGTATTTGTTGATGTTAATTTCGATCCTCTGAAATGCTGCCAACGCCCATCCGCTATCTTTTTCTTGGAACTCTTCCAATTTTGCCTTGATAATTTCAATTGCCGTGCTCAAATTTTCTCTTATGTCTTCCTCTTTCGCAATCGTGTACATTTTAGTTTGCATGCTTTTTATATCTATTTGCATTGTCTCTTCACATTCTTTGGGTAGTTTCGCAAAGTTAGCAAAAAGCTCCATACTAAATTTAAAAGCTTTCAAAACTTTCAATTCATCTTGTAGTAACTCGTTAATCAATGGAATATTTTTTTCAAATAACGTATTCACATTTACCATACTCTCATCTTTGTTGGTAATGGCAAATATTTTGATACGGTTTTGGAATGCGCTTGCTATTAAGGAGACGTTTTCATTAAGAGCTTGTTGGGCGTTTGCTTTGTGGGTATTTTTTCTATGATGTTGGACCCAAAGCCGTCCCTCAACATCCTCATCACAAAACAAGCATCTTTTATAGATCTGTTGTTTTAATTTCTTTGCAGGTTGTTGTTGTTGTTGTTGTTGTTGGCGTTCCTCCAAAAATTGCCTCAGTCTTTTTCTGACATTATTATTGTTAATATTGTAGTTGTTGCTGGTGTTGACCTCGTTAGCAGACATATTTCTCTAAAAAAGTAATGAAAAATTTACTGTTAATTCTTTTGCTTTGTTACGCTTTCAGAAAAAAACAACAGCTGTCTCGATGATAAAAATCCCTCGAATCTAATACATAACATTTGAAGAAATAAATTAGAAATCCTAAAAATGGTTCATGATAGGTGTTAACTTACCGTTTTTGTTGTTGATTTTTTTTTTGTTTTAATCCTATGGCAACAATTTTCCTGCTCAGCCAAATATATACCACAATGGAACCTTTTAGTGTTTTTCTTTAATGGTTTAGTGACACAATGATTTCTAGCTAGTCAAGATGGCCTTATCTATACCGAAATTCATTCATTATTACGCATACACACATCTCATTCGTCCACCAATATACTCTCTTTCTCTCTCTTGCTCTCTCTTTCTCTCTTTTTCTCTTTCTCTCCTGACGTCGATACATACACATAATTATAAACTATACCCTTGAACGTTGATCATTGAAACCTAAGACTTAATTCACATACTGAGATAAGAAAGAATTCCAAACCACTACGCTAAACGATAATGAATCACTTCCATACAAATCCACGAACAACTATGCCACACAATTAACTTAGCCCCAAACTTTAACCTTGAATGCTGATCACCCAAACCTAAGACTTAATTCATCACTTCCATATAAATCCGCGAACAACTAATGCTAACAACACCTCCACTACAACCGAAGATGTGTACAACTGACAACAGCTCAACAGGTGAAATTCAGATATTTGTCCATCAATACACACACATACATACACACATAATTAATATAACAACAAGCTACAAAAAAATTCCCTTATAATACTCAGCTCAATGACTAATAATAATATATTCGCTATTAACAACATTGTAGCGCTAAAAAAAGTCTATCCATACTAATATATCCATATAAAAACTGCCTGTGCTTTTCAAAAATACCCCATATGATTATAAGCAAACAAAGAACTTTCAAAAGATCTCAAAACTTTGAACAATAAAACATAACATCATTATAACAATAAACTAAATACAGCAACAACAACAGCCTAATATAACCACACTAGATAATAATAAAAACATTCGAACAATATACCAATAAATACAGATTAGAAAATAACTCTGATCATCCAAACCTAAGACTTAATTCACATGCTGAGATAAGAAAGAATCCCAAAAGATCTCAAAACTTTGAACAATAAAACATAACATCATTATAACAATAAACTAAATACAGCAACAACAACAGCCTAATATAACCACACTAGATAATAATAAAAACATTCGAACAATATACCAATAAATACAGATTAAAAAATAACTCTGATCATCCAAACCTAAGACTTAATTCACATGCTGAGATAAGAAAGAATCCCAAAAACCACGACGTCAAATGACTACGAATGACTTCCATACAATTAACCTATCCCCAAACTTTAACCTTGAACGCTGTGATCATCCAAATCTAAGTCTTATATCATCACTTCCATACCATATCCCTCGAACAACAAAAATTTCTATATATATTACTCAGCTCAATGACTAATAATAATATATAAAAGAGTCCTCAACTTCCAGACAAATCGCCGACCAACCATGTCATACAATTAACCTACTCCAAACTTTAACCTTGTACGCTGATCATCCAACCCTAAGACTTAATTCACATACTGAGATAAGAAAGAATCCCAAACGGCAATGAATCACTTCCATATAAATCCACGAACAACTACTGATAACACGCCTCTATTTTACTACAAATGATAACAGCACAACAAGTCAAACGATCATGAATCACCTGTCACCTATTCATATACACAACTGATAACGACGACGATGATGATGAACCATTTCCATACATTATACAGCAATAGCAAAAACATCGGGATTATTATTATTATTATTGCTAGACTCACGATACAATACACAAAAATAAATACTAGCACCTCGTCAAAAAAGGAATAACAATTAATATATAAATAAGGTAACTCACCAGTTGATGATGTTGATTTTTTTTTATTTCCTATCTAATCCCACGTCGAATATTGGGTTTGATGATGATTTTTTCTTCTTTTTTTCAAATTTAAAGCCCGTATTTCTATATATATATTTCAGCATAGATTTACTGCCAAGTGAATATATTCATAAAAAAGCCTTTAGCACCCCAGACAATCCCCAAAAAAGCACATATTCAATATAGCAAAAAAAGTCCATTTCAACATAGATTTACTATCAAGTGGTACCATTTCAGTATAGAGCAAAAAGCCCAAAATATTAAGAATCAGCTTAGATTTACTGAAAAAGCCCTCGACAACCGAAACAAAACCCAAAAGCAGATAGAATCACAAAAAATGTCTATATATTAAGAAACAACTAAAACATACATCCATTTCAACATAGAATCACCCAAAAAAAATTCCCATATATATTACTCAAACTCAATGACTAAATAATAATATATTCACTGCCAAACAATCATGAATCACCTATCACCTATTCACACACCCAATTCAAAAATACCATCTGCTCATGTCACACAATTAACCTTGAACGCTAATCGCACAACCCACTGAAGATGTATACACCTGATAACAAATACCCAACAAGCCAAAACAACTATGCATCACACACCCCAAATTGAAAAAATACTGATAATAAGTACAAATCCCCAACCCACTGAAGATGTACGCATATATATAGAAATCAACATTAGCCTGTAGGGATCGGAAACAATACATTATGGAAACTATGATAAGAATAATTGGCCCTCAATACGTATGAAATTCACAAAAATGAGTAATGATATCCCAACTTGCTATAGAAATCATGAATACTTGCTAAAGGTTATGGGATCGGTACAATATGGACTTGAATAATCATTCGGTGACTCATAAAAAACCAATGGCTTAGGTCTGCGTCTTAGGTGAAGTCAACTAGCTTAGCTCTGCGTCTTAGGTGAAGTCAACTAGCAGCAAAACCATTCACCTCCTAAGCACAAATCCATTATCAAAAACACACATACACCCCCCAACAAAAAGTTCAATAGCAAAAAGCCCCCGGCCCCCCGCCTCCTCCTTGTTATTGTTCGTTTGAATACTGGCTTAGGTCTGCGTCTTAGGTGAAGTCAACTAGCTTAGCTCTGCGTCTTAGGGGAAGTCAGTTTAAGTTCCAGCAAAAACACCCCATTTCCCATACAAATCCACAAACAACAAAATTCCCGTTTATATATTACTCAGCTTAATGACAATAAGATTAAAAAACAACCCATTTCCCATACAAACCCACAAACAACAAAATCCCCGTTTATATTACTCAGCTTAATGATAATAAGATTAAAAAGCACACCAAAGACAACGTTTTTTTATTTCTACCACAATTAACAGCTTACAACTGAGACAAAAGCCTAAAGCACTACCCAGACAACGTTTTTTTTTTTTATTTCTACCACAATTAACAGCTTACAACTGAGACAAAAGCCAAAAGCACAACCCAGACAACGTTTTTTATTTCTACCACAATTAACAGCTTACAACCGAGACAAAAGCCTAAAGCACTACCCATTCAGCCCCGATATCACCACCTAAGCATAAATCCATTAGCAAAAACATAAACCCATAACAAAAAAAGCACCGATATCATCACAAGCCCCAATACTCACCACCACATAGAAAAAGCCCAATAGTCAATAAAAGCATTCATCACCACCACCTGCAAAAACCCAAGAGCATCAAAAGCACAAAATCCACGGATCCACCACGCTGATAACGATTAATCACTACCCAAACAAACAACTACTGCGATAAGAATACTACAAACTATACCCAATTAATACCAATACTCATAAGAAATATACTAAATACTACTATTTCCACCTCAGTTAAGACACACCACCCATGAATCACAAAAAGCACCGATATCACCATCTAAGCATAAATCCATTAGCAAAAACATAAACCCATAACAAAAAGCACCGACATCACCACAAGCCGCAATACTCACCACCACCTACAAAAAGCTCAATACTCAACACCACCTACAAAAAAAGCACAAAATCCAACAACTACAGCGATAAGAACACTACAAACTATACCCAATTAATACCAATACTACTATTTCCACCCCACATAAGAACCCACAACCATTAATCACAACCACAAAATATCACTATTAATACCAATACTCATAAGAAATACACTAAATACTACTATTTACACCTCACTTAAGAATCCCACCACCCATTAATCACATACCACTATCAACACTCACCACACAACACACACATCTACACCTTCACATAGAGCTTTGGGGCAGAAAAGAGCTTTTGGGGCAGAAAAGTGAGCCAGAACCCGTATAACCCTACTACTACGGTGCATTGTCTTGGTGAAGCAGCACTTTCTTTTTCTTCAAATGCGGTCGTTTTTCGGCGATTTCGTCCTTCAAACGGCCCAATAACGCTGTGTAATAGTCGCTGTTGATGGTCCTTCCTTTTTCAAGATAGTCAATGAAAATTATTCCGCGCGCATCCCAAAATACAGACGCCATAACCTTGGCAGCTGACTGTTGCGTTTTTCCACGCTTTGGGGCGGATTCATCGTGTGCAGTCCACTCGGATGACTGTCGATTGGACTTCGGAGTGAAATGATGGAGCCATGTTTCATCCATTGTCACATATCGACGCAAAAACTCGGGTTTATTACACTTGATCATCTCCAAACACTGGTCCGAATCATCAACTCGTCGTTGTTTTTGGTCAAAAGTGAGCTCGCGCGGCACCCGCTTTGCACAGAGCTTTCTCATACCCAAATATTCGTGAATGATATGATGTACACGTTCAGTTGATACGAGGGTTGCCTCTTATGTTTCGGGATTTGGCAACCCTAGTGTTGCAATCCGGCAATTGACAGCTCTGTCGTAAAGTTGGACATTTTTGAGGTTATACGCACTCAGAACGTTTTGACATACGAGCGCTATTTGTGTTGTTTACAGTAACTTAAAAGATTCATCTCGGCCCAAAAATGGAATTAAATCGTCAACATTTTCGTGCGATCATTTTGTACAACTTTCGGCGTGGATTAACTCAGCAACAGTGCATGGATGAACTTAATTCAATTTTTGGCGATGAAGCTCCATCAAGGACCAGTGTTTATCGATGGTATGGTGAATTCAATCGTGGTCGTAGTTCACTCCAAGATGAATTTCGTGAACATCGTCCAAAATCAGTTGTTGTTCCGAAAACCATTGATGCTGTGCGTGACCTGATATTGGAAGATCGTCATGTGACCTATCGTGAGATTGAGACAACCTTAGGAGTTCGTGGGACCAGCATACATTCGATGTTGCATAAACATTTGACTGTCAAAAAAATTTGTTCGCGTTGGATCCCACACAGTTTGTCAATCGCAAAAAAAAAAGCTCGTGTCAATTGGTCGAAAGAAATGCTCAAAAAATACGGTCGCGGTGCTTCGAAACACGTCTATGACATCGTGACAGGTGATGAATCGTGGGTTTACGCGTATGAGCCCGAAAGTAAACAGCAGTCGACTGTCTGGGTGTTTCAAGATGAGCCAAATCCAACAAAAGTTGTTCGCGCACGAAGCACTTCCAAGCAAATGGTCGCCTGTTTTTTCGTAAAAACTGGACATGTCGCAACCGTACCACTAGAACAACGCAGAACAGTCAATTCTGAGTGGTACACAACCATTTGTTTGCCAGTTGTCTTCCAAGAAATCAGGAAAACCAACCGCCGAAGACGGATCACTCTTCACCACGACAATGCGAGCTCTCACACATCGGCTGCGACAACTGCATTTTTGAGCACCCAATACATCGATTTGATGGGTCATCCGCCGTATAGTCCTGACTTGGCACCGAATGACTTCTTTTTATTCCCGTACGTAAAAAACAAACTGAGAGGTCAACGTTTTTCGACACCTGAAGAAGCGGTTGCTGCATTCAGAATGCATGTGTTGGAGATACCTCAATCAGAGTGGCAAAAGTGCTTCGACAATTGGTTCAAAAGCATGCAAACGTGTATAGATCTTCATGGGGAATATTTTGAAAAACAATAAAGTGATTTTCGATGATCAATATTTGTTTTTGTTCTCTAATCCTGAAATATAAAAGGCAACCCTCGTATCTTTAGAGTGCCTGCTATTTCATTCAATTTCAATTTACGGTCATTCAAAATCATTTTGTGGATTTTTCTAATGATTTCGTCGGTAACAACCTCTTTTGGGCGTCCACTGCGTTCACCATCTTCGGTGCTCATTTCACCACGTCTAAACTTAGCATACCAATCCTTGATGGTTGATTTTCCTGGGGCGGCGTCTGGAAACTCGTCATCTAGCCAAGTTTTTGCTTCAACTGTATTTTTTCCCTTCAAAAAGTAATATTTTATCAACACGCGAAATTCCTTTTTATCCATTTTTTTCACAATAACAGAAGTTGCTTCACTCAAAATACTATAATTCACAAACTAATGATCCGACATCAGTCGACACGCGTCTTTTGAAGGTTAGGGCTAATTAAAAATCATATGGATTTAATTCTAATGCCGCCATCTATGTGCCAGGCCGGGAACTTTTCAATTGCCCTGCTATAACGTGTTTAACATAGCACATTGGGTAAATGGCCTCCTTTGCTTCGCTGGTACATATACAACTTTTGTATAGAAGATTTTCATGACTCACATAAATGTGACAGAATTTCGTTGATTTAGCTCTCGATTTACTCTTTCTTGGATTTGGATGGTTGCCGACGCCTTAACATAAGCCTAGACGTCTTAACATAAGCCAATGTTAAATCACCAGATTTACTCCATTTATTTTGTAGATATCAGGTCGTTGGCGTCTGTAACTGTCAATACACGGTATTAACTCACTTGCAGATTTCTTCAAGTGTTTCCAGCATAGGTTGGCGACAATTTGACAAATGTTGTTCTTCAAGTGTGTCCGGGTAGGTAGAATCATTGCAAGCAAGTGATTTGAGACAACACATCACTCAATAACTCCTGGGATTAACTAATAATACAACAACTTTTTGATAAAATCCGGATTTATTCATCAATATAGTCTCTTTCCAGGGTGATACAATGATACCATCGCTTCTGTAACAATTCGATGCCCTTTTTGTATAACGATTTGTCTTTGGATTTAAAATACTCCTCAGTTTCCGAGTTGACTTCTTCATTTGAGACAAATGTCTTTCCCAAAAGCATCTATTGAAGTCGGCAAACAACCCGAAGTGGATGGAGACCGTTTCTGAAAAATACGATGGATCTGGGGACAATTCGAAACGCGATTCATGTATTTTTGCATCGCTGCGATCGATTTGTGGCACGGTGCATTGTCTTAATGAATTGTTTTCTTCTTCATTTATTGCTGTCCGTTCGCCCTTCAAGCGCACCAATAATGCTATATAATATCCGTTATTGAAAGCTCTTCTTTTTTCAATGTGTTACATTATTATCCCCCCCCCCCCCCCCCCCCCCCCCCCCGGGTTAATCAAGAACATTCACATCCTTTTTACTAATAGCACTGTGGGAACACGATGTCGCGACGCCAGCATGAGCGAGAGTTCTACCTCGTCCCCACAACTTCCACTAAAGTTCCACCAAGTAAAACGCCGAAGGAAAAGGCCGAAACGTCGCCACGTTTGTCCACAACCGGAGTAAGGGGAAAACACAGTCCGCCGATGGTGGTCGAACTTCACGACATACCGTCCACAAGGAGGAAAAGTTAAACAGACTAGATTGTTGGTGGTGGTCGCTTATATTGTTTTCTCTTCTTTTTTTTTTAAATGTTAATTTATTTTAATATTGCGACGCTGCATACTGATTAATTCATTTAATTAAAAAGAAAGTCTTTCATATACCGGTAGTTGTAAGATTTCAGAACAAAAAAATTATATTAACTGATACGACTCGATACGCTTTCGACTCGAACTCGACTTTTTGTTTCACACCGTACCGATGCTGGTACGGTGGATGGCGTACGACCTGTCCCCTTTGATGGTTGTAATGTGACTCAACGATAACTTGCTCTTGCAGAGCTCACTCGTTAATCGTAGTCATGGTGGTATGTGTGCATGGTTCTTTCATGGATGAGAACGAACCTAGAATAAAGAAAGGGTATAAAGTGCATTCATGGGATACGATTTCGGTAAAGCAAATAAAACCGAGAGCTCCTCGATAGTATAGTGGCTAGTATGCCCGCCTGTAACGCGGGAGACCGCGGTTCGATTCCCCGTAGGGGAGCCTCTGACGCAAGACTAATGACCTTGGCCAGAAAAAACAAATCATTATGGAAAATTTAACAAGCCTCAGGACTTGCTAAATAACGCCAAGACCGGTTCCCGGTTGTAGTGCCGATGATGATGAAATAAAACCGAACTCGTGGGATGCTAATGGGATCTTTGTTGGAAATGTGCTAATGGGGTTTAGCTAGGTTACTGGGAAATGGTGTTTATGGCATCGCTAGTAAGGGTTGGTATTGAATTCCTATTTGCATTTGTTTATGCTATAGGATTCAATTGATGCCAAGAGACGCGGAATGCGTATTTGCTTTGGTCCCTTGGGTGTAAGTCGCCAGCCAATGTGTATGTAGGGAACATTGTTGTACACATGGTGCGGCTGAGAAAATAGACGGCGCAATATTTATGGTCCCTGACATGACGGTTACATTGTATGCAAACCGAATCATTTTGTTTACAGGAATTTGTCTGGTACCGAGGGTGCCGAATTGGTTTGGAATTCCAGATAAGTAAAGCAAGAAATCTTACGGAAAATTATATGCGAAGAGACGGCGAGTGTTCGGATCTATATCCTGTTAATTCGGGGGTGCCCCAAGGTTCTATTTTGGCTCCAACCTTGTTCTTGCTTCACATAAATGATTTCTTGTTTATGCTGTAGGATTCAATTGATGCCAAGAGACGCGGAATGCGTATTTGCTTTGGTCCCTTGGGTGTAAGTCGCCAGCCAATGTGTATGTAGGGAACATTGTTGTACACATGGTGCGGCTGAGAAAATAGACGGCGCAATATTTATGGTCCCTGACATGACGGTTATATTGTATGCAAACCGAATCATTTTGTTTACAGGAATTTGTCTGGTACCGAGGGTGCCGAATTGGTTTGGAATTCCAGATAAGTAAAGCAAGAAATCTTACGGAAAATTATATGCGAAGAGACGGCGAGTGTTCGGATCTATATCCAGTTAATTCGGGGGTGCCCAAAGGTTCTATTTTGGCTCCAACCTTGTTCTTGCTTCACATAAATGATTTCTTGGAGACAACGGATAACAAAGTGTTCAGTTTTGCGGATGATAGTACGCTTGTTTCCTCCTTTTCGAGTGATCGGCCGATCGGTGCATCAACGTCGCACCAGCTGAGATGTAGACAGATTGACTCTCTGAATCAGGATCTGGATAAAGTCCTGCAGTGGGGAAAGGCCAATTTTGTCGACTTCAACGCAACGAAGACCCAGTATACAACATTCACAAAAAAAACTGGATCATCGGTTCTACAACTGATGATGAATGGCCGGGCCCTCAAGGCTGGGGATAGTTTGAAATTGCTCGGCGTCACAACCTGCAACTGTTCAAAAAGAACTGCAACAGTTATGTGATGGCATCTCGGGGCGCCCACTCGGCGCTATAGGTTCGCCTCTCCCGAGAGAAGTCTAATTAAAAAAAAAAAAAAGATGCATGAAAAGGTAAGTTTTCTTTACAGGGACTTTAAGATTATAGATTTGATCTATATAATGCGTGAAGCATTTACAGGTACTAATGTGATTGCATTAGTGAAGTTAGGAAATTGACTGAATGTTATGGGGGTTTTACGGTAAGTAGACAGTGGGGTTTGGCGGAACCACCACAGCACTATTCTACATAAATCTCCCATACCGATTTCCCATACACCATAAACCATCCTGCTGTTTAACAACAGCAAAACATGGGTAGACGGCGCTGTTTCTACATAGTGAAACAGCATAGTCTAGCTTCAAATTCCTTTTCGACATTCCAATGCAAAAGAAGACCCCAAGCCGATATTCCTCTTAAAAACTTAAAAAGTACAGGCAATCCGATTGCGAATAGTTTCTGTCCGGTGGAAGATATGCAAAAACTAAGAATAAAATTGAAAGTTAGAAAATGAATGTGATATCAATTTAATTATTTGCTGCACAACCAAGTTCTCCCTGTTTTTTTATGAAAACGCAACTTTATTGTGAAAAAATGGTTACAAATAAATCATTCAAAGTATTACAAATTGCTAGCTACAACTTTTTACCATATTTCTGGCTCGAATACCGTTACGGTAAAAGTGTTCATCTATTGAGGCAATCCACGAATCAAGCCATTTTTGATGTCTTCATATGGGCGGAACTGCTGATCAGCCAGACCATGTGCCATCGAATGGAACAAGTAATAATCGGACGGCCTAATATCTGGGTAAGATGGCGGGTGGGTTTTTTTTTGTTTCGGTAGGAAGGTGGAAATCTTCAAAGATACCTCTTGACCGATCCAGAGGCATGCCGGGTTTTTACCGACTAAAACCTCCTCCCGCCAGGCTGATATTCCCGTTGATCCCCGCGTAACTTTCTTTTAGATATTCCATCGCGGGGCGGGACAGAGTTTACCTGTTACTCCGCTCGTCACGTCGCAACTGCTGCATCATTTCATAGAGAATACCATTTGTTACGGACCATGCCTGTTTTGAACTAAGCATGTATTCTATTACTCCTCCCGGAGTAACTGTCCGTCTCATATGTCTCTCCAAAATCGTTCGTGCGGTCTTGAATCTCATGCACCAAAGAAAAGCACAAACAGGAGAAATAAAACTGTTCGCCAAGACAACGCGGAAAAATTAAACATAGGATTCCTTTTGTTTATTTTTATTTATTTTACGGTAGCATTGCGTGAAAGTTACAATGTGAAGTCAATAAAAACAAAATCTTCGAAGACTGCAGCAAATATAATATTCGACATGGCGGTTGCAAACACTGCACTATAGATAACCGACTTCCGCGCGTCTAAAACTTTATGACATTAAAACTCAACTTAGGGTATTCCCACGTGTCTGCAGCGCTACAGACAGCGGGAGTGACATGACCATAGTCGGCAGCGTATGGTAAAGGACTCAGCGATAATCATCTCGTGCAGAGATGATTCGCTTATGGGGTGCGTTTGTGGTGTCGTGGTAGATATCCTCTCCACTAAGGATATCGTTTTTACCTACCACCAGAGAAACTTGGTGGAATAGGAAACCAGAACTTGTAATGAAGATCATGGTGGTATGTGTGCGATCTTTCAGATCTGCGTTGTTTACATATGCGCCGAGGCAATGGCAAAACAAAGCAGACAGGCGGCAAAGACAAAAGGGAGATATGACCAAATGCGCCTTTGGTAATGCGGTTCATTATTTACGCGATGCGTCGTCGCTATTATCGACGTTGGGAAAAATTGGTGCTAATGGGATTGGTGGCCGAACGAATCCCTTGCATGCCTTTGTATATGCCGGGTAATTAGTTGCGGCAGGGAAAGAAATTGAAGATTGTTTGTTAGTGGGAAAACAAACGATGAGTTGAATCCGATGCATGTTTACATGCGTAGAAATATGGTTTATGGCATCCGTAAAAACAAGTTGTCCGACATAGGATTTTAACACAGACAAAGGGTGCCGACTGGCTTGGAATTCATGATGCCATATGCACTTTAAAGAATTATTTCCAGGAACCTTATCTAACGCGTTGTATGCATTAAATGTTCTTGCAAAAGGAAATGTTTCAGGTATGCTGGGTGGAGATTACGGTGCAGGTGTGGGAAATGGAAATTTGCCTGGGAACCAAAAGTACCGAATAGGTTTTGGGATTCCTGAAAAGGTAGAAAAGAAATCTTACAGGAAATTATATGCGAAGAGATGCACGTAGGTAAGTTTTCTTTTACAGGGACTTTTTAGATTATACCTTAGATAATCCTAAATGCGTAAAGCATTTAAGGTCCTAATGCTTTTGCATTACCGAAATTATATGATTGGATGGAAGATATGGGGGTTTTTAAGGAAAGCGAGAACAATGTATGCTCTGATATTTAAAGGTACTTCAAAATCCCCTTTTGTGCGTGAGTTACGTTTTAAAGGAAAACGATGCGGGGACTTTTAGTTACTGCTCCAGACTGCCTCTGGTACAAATTTTTGTTTTAATATTTTTCTTTTGATGATTAAATCGGTAGCCTTTGTTTACACACACATGCAATTGGTCCCGCATAATGTTTATTTTAAATCCCCATTCTCAGAGCATCCATACTGATACCTCATCGAGAGAAAGCATACATCGAACCCAGATCATCCTTATCATTTCTGAGGATAGGGTGACGTTATGTAAGTTACCTAATAGTGCACACACTGACCATTATATGTTAGGGAGTTGGGCCGATCATATGCAAACAATCCAACTCAGATATGATGAATGGCTCCAGGGTAAGGATTCAACAGGGATTGTCCCAGAGGGAACGTGTTTACAGTAGCCTAGCGACGAAGACATTTGAAATGACATGTGCAAATGTTTATAAGCAATGCTATGTAAATGAAAAGTGAAAAGACCAAGTCTCATGTATTTTTGATATCAGGCAGAAAATTCAACGAGCATCCCTAAACGGATTTTTTGGGCAACTACAAAGTAGACCTACTCTACTTTGCAATGATTTTTTATTTATCTGTGAATGTTGATGCTTTTGATGGCTCGTTGAGAGGTTATGGGATCATAGGGGGCTACCGTACTATAGAACTACAGTTCTAAATTGGCGTCCAATGACTTTATTCTGTTCCCCGAAAGTCAAAGTACTTTGGACTAGCAACGATTTCCAACGATAGCAAAGCATGCGTTGAAAAACTGTATTTTGAAGCTTTTTTAAGCAGAATAGAAAAATTGCTTTGACGAATGGTTCCAAAATGTCAAAGGGTCATAAAGGAGAATATTTTGAAAACCAATAATGTCATTAACAGTGATAAATTACTGTATATATATTATAAGGTTTTAAATATAAATGGTGCCCCCATAGAGTGGCGACACGGATGCGTCAAAGAGCTGTACTGCTCCCAAGACCCTTCCTTTCTCTGAAGAGATATCTTGGGCGGCTAGCATGGTCATCCGACTTAGCACACTGGATTTTTTTAAAGCAGCTAACACATCACTCAACAAGCTCAGTTGAGCAACGACCATGGTAATACGTTGTGCCTATGTTCTAAAGATGGAGTTGACTGGCTTACGGCTGGATCCCCAATATGTTTCACTACAAGTTTTTTCATCCTATAGAGCACGTGTAGCGCAGTTTTGGATGCGCCTGATCAAATATGGGAATTGATCTTCATATTGGGAGGAATATACGTCTTGTATATAGTGGCCAGGTTGGATGGAGTGAAGTATCTTTTGCATCTCTTAAGGAACCCCATACATTTGGCTGCACCTTTCGCAGCTTCAAATATGTGATCATTCCAATTAAGACTCGATTTAATTCCAGTGGCGAGGATTGATAGTTCCTTGTGTTCGTCGATGCACGTGCCGTTCATCGATAGTATATTTACTTTAGGGTTAGGCTTTGACGAGTTGCACTGTATTTTAAGGCATTGAATTTTACTCGGTTAGATAATCGCCAATTATACGAGTATATGCTGTTGAGGTCGGAATTAAATGTATCAAACATAACCTGCTGATTAGCGATGACATTCGAAGAGTTTGGTCGGGAATGTTTTTATGAGTATGAGAAGCTCAACGTGCTATCATCAGCAAACGAGTGAATTGGGTTGTGAGTAATTGACAAGAGATCATTTATAAAGATCAGGAAGAAAGCGGATGAGAGTACCGTTGCCTGTCCTGTGTGCTCTCCTTCCACGCTTGACCATCTGATCCGATTTCCTCAAGGTCAAACTTAAAATTGTCCTCCCGTCTCCGTCGGGGCCATCCTACCGGTCTCTTTCCCGTTGGTCTATCGTCAAGAATCCTACGCACGGTCCTATCGCTGCCCATTCGCGCTACCTGTCCGGCCCATCTTAATCTTCGCAATTTGATTACTCTCACTATTGTATATTTCCGGTATAGCTCTTCCAATTCGTGGTTGTGGAGTTTCCTCCATTGTCCTGCCTCCTCGTCATATTTACCGCCGAAGATACCCCTTAAAACTTTATTCTCGAATACGCGGAAATCGGTTTCTTCCCGCTTTGTGAGAGCCCATTTTTCGCATCCGTATAGAGCAATCGGCATCATTATGGATCTATACGCCACTATACGCACCCTGCTTTATGTTACGTGATAGCAGTTTCGATTTCAGCAGTTTACTGACTGCGTGCCAACCAGCGTTGTCGGAATGCAGCCTTTTGTTAATTTTTTTAAAGATGTCGTTACTGGCCGTTATTATTGTTCCCAGATTTTTAAGTTCTTTAACGTGTACCCCCTGAGGTCCACCTGCCCACACCGTTATCATATATTTCGTTTTGTCTTCATTAATTTCTAGGCCCACCTCTTCTGCTGCTTGCATGATGATTTCACTGATTTTTCTTATAGTTTTGAGATTATCGTCCAAAACGGCGATGTCATCCGCATATGCGAGCACTTGTGTGACCACATTCAGGGGTGATCCGGCCATGTTGTCGTATTGTACCTTTGTGGGGTCAAAGTTGGGTGCCAATATATGGCACGGTTTCACTTAGATCCCTAACTGCTCCGACGTCGAAAATTGTTCTCCAAAAGGAATAAATGAAATGCACTGGGGTGTGATTTAATTGTTAATTAATGGTTCTTTTATTTAACTTGTTCTATTTTTTTGTTTACACAGGCTTGAGGTGATGAATAATACAATAGTCAACTTTTATTCAAAACGCCGATGGCGAATTTGCTTATATTTATTTTTACAAAACGGATTTTAACGTTCACAATAAAAGGGAGGTTGTATTTCACTGACTTTCTTTATAAACTCTTCCAAACGACGACCACTGAGCATATTTGCAGTCCGACTGACTTGTGTGAACGCTCGACGTAGCGTGTGCACAAGATGATGGATGAATAGCGATTGATCTAATTAGAGGTGAAATTCGGTATGTTATTTTTGCACACAGGACAACCAATAGAGATCACGCCTTGCCTCTTTCATTGTCATACACTTCGAAGTGCGGTGAATAATCGGTTAATAGATAATCGACGAACATTGGAGAATGAGAGAACAGAAACACGATGTACGATGATCTCGGGGGAGGTTTGGTTGTGTGTGCATGAATCAATGTACTTTGAGGATAACCCATTTACACAATTCGGTGAATATGGTGACCGCAGAGTATATTGAACTGTAGGAAGACAGAACTGTGAAGGAGAGGAAAATGTATCGAGTGCTATTCACCTGCAAAACGAGATCATTGATCCCAAGCGAATGGATGATCTGCGGAAAATCGATAGGACGCTACATCGGCTAGGGAAATATTACCGTGGGAAAAACGGTAAGGAATGCGGTAATTACCCAAGCCATTGGATCATGATGTAACTGCGTCGTTTGATTCGACTTGGTTATTGCTAACCAACATGAAAGGAATTTCCAGTGGAAATCTCATGGGTTAGAGGAATGGAGGGCGGCATATTTGCCCATTGAGGTGTAGGTTCCGTGAAATGTTTGAGAGAAATCTTTGACCAACCTGGTTAATGGACCCAGTCGAGCAAAAATGGTATCATATGGCGATTCAACGCTATAGGTTCGCCTTGTTTAGAGAATACAAATTAAATACAAAAAAAAAGTTATAACTCGATGATACAAATCGACCATAATCAAGTAGATTGATTGATTATTTTAGAGGAAAACCTTCACACAAGAAGGTTTCAAACTAATGTAAGTTAAAGTTTGTAAAATACAATTAGTAAATTGTAACGATAATCAATTACAATGCCCTACAAAACCAATGAGTGCAGCGCCCGAGTATACCTCCTCATCAGAGATACAAGATCTTTACTTGGTTTTAATTGTCATTTAACCATGAACCGAAAGCAATGGAAATACTCACGTCACTCTAAGGCTACTAGCTTTCATCCTCAATAAAATTCATTGATTTTTCTTGGTTAGTCACAATACTCATAATCAATCACAGAGCACAGATAATAAGTTCCAATAACACCATTAATTTTATAATAATAACATCTTTATTTACACTGTTGTCTGTTTGCGTTGCCCCACATCTCGGAAAATCTTTTCTCTGGGTGATTTAAATTTAAATCAAAGAATCAAACTTTCGCTCTCCATTGCAAAATATTGATATTGGTATCGTTTTGGTTTGAGTCTAAAATAAGGTGATCGTTAAAGTGATGACTGATCGGTGAAAATAACCGATTCGTTTGTAAAACTGAAATACTTAATGTCAACATAAAGGCCATACACTTTCCATTGCTTTCGGTGCCTCATTAAATTGTTACTAGCTTGTGTGACGTATGGGATGGTAAGTCTATGAGAAATCAAGCGTATTACTGAGATCGACTTGTTTTGTATTCTCCTTCTTTGCTGATCGAAATTTGCACCGCATCAAATACTGCGAGCAAATAATGGGAAATTATCCCTCGGTTCGTGCCGGAACTATGCGATCAGTAAAGTGTTCACATACTTTTTCGATCAAAAAACTTAGATAAGCATATGACCAAAGGCTTTTAAGTTAAGCAGTAGTCCACGAATCATGATTTTCCCGATGAAATTACCCTCTCAGATGTATGACAGCCTGGTGCATCAATCAAGTAGTAGACATTTTAGTTTGATTTAATTTTTTTTTGTGGCTGTGTGACGGTTGTGATTTGAATTTTAAGTTGTTGAGGCACAAATGTTTTGTCAAGGACTCTGAAGAACTGAAATAAAAGACAAGAAAAATATTTTATTGCGAAAATAAATAAATAAATAAAAGGTGTTCAGTGAAAGTCATCAATGAATAAACATATATTAGTTACTTATTGAGTGAAGTATAAACTCCGGTTACGACGCCCTGAGATACTGTTGGAGTTATTATTCAACAATTCCAAATTGTAGCGCTCAGAAAACACTTTTGCTAGAGCGGTCAACAGTTTTTCGGCTTGTTATAGACATGTACATATGTTAAGTGCCGATGAAAGATGTATTATAAATTGATTGGATCCATCGCATTGCCTGTAGGGGGCAAATGAACTGATTTCCTTGGAATGATATCATGGGAGTCCTCTCAGTAATATCTGAAAAAGAGGTGAAGACCCGCCGATCAGGCTGCTAGCCGTTTTGAGGTCGATGGTATACTTATGAACAGAGCTCCAAACATTAGAGCAATATTCGAAGGCGGGTCTAGTTTGAGATGTATACAAGAGAAGAAGTTTGGCGGGGTAAAATATTATTTGGCTATAAAAAAGTCGATTTTTTTCTTGGGCGAACCTGGCGATGTTCGATACGTATTAATGCCAAGATACATACCTACGGAACGCGATGCCGAGTAAATGTGTCCTTTCCCTGGATTCGAGGCCCTCACCATTTCTCATCAGTTGTGGAACCGATGATACATTTTTCCTTGTGAATATTGAAGATCCGGCATGCGTCTTCGATGGGATAGGGAATATAACATTGATGTTACTGATGCGTTTTCAACTAGGCGAGTTGTTCGTCCCTAAATGCTATCGAATAGGTCAAGAGTATGCTTAGGAACACATGTTACGTGCGTCCGCCACCCCATCAATTAATCATTTTGTAATTTTAACATAATTTGTTTTAAGGTGGTATGATGGTAAGGTGGTGGAGGAGTTGCACGAGTGAGTTTTCGAACACGCCCCGATTCGGGTGTGGATCGTGCAGTTCTTCGAGTTCGAATTCGGTTTTCGAAGTCGACGTGAATGGGGAGCGAGAGAGAGAAAGGGTGAATGTGTTTCTTGATGTACGGTTTTTTTTGACATTCCGTTTTGGAGACGTTGAAAAAGCAGTTGAGAAGAAGAAAGGAAAAAGGAGTTAAGAAAGAAAAAAAGCAGTTAAGTAAAGAAGTAAAGCAGTTAAAAAAAAAGAGATTTTTAAGAGACCCCAAAAGGGAAAAGTTAAAATTTGTTAAAATTAAAGTTATACAAAAGAAAAAAGTTGAAATAAATTGATAAATCATCAAGCGAAATTTGTGCACCCAGTTAATTGGAGGTCAACAAAATTATTTGCACCTCCAAGACTTTTATTAGGAGACCCATATAAAAGTCTTGGAGTGACTCGTCATGCGGCTGCTCAAGATGTTCAAGAGGCATATAAACAATTGACTGGGATTGGACATCTCACCAGGCGGCAAGCAGCGAAAACAATCACAGGTGAAATCAAACATTAATCGATTTTCTGTGGCAGGACCAGCGAAGAATACTGTCACAACTGGCGCTGCGGACAGGATTGTATAAGGAGCACAATTCGCACCCACGACGAACGCGGAAGACGAAACAGATGAGCGACCATTAATTCCCGGACTATTAGCCGAAATCGGAGAACGGGACACTTCAGAAGGGTGACGACACCAAAGGCCCGACCAGTGACCACGACCAGAGGAGCCCGGTATTGGCTCTGGAGTAGCAGCCGAGGAGTTTGTTTCTGGTGGAGAAACAAGAGAGACAAGCAGAAGGAGGAAGCGGAATAATTTTTTTTTTCTTTCTTTATATTACATCCATGTTTTACTTGGTTCTTTTGAACAGTTTTCAATTTGTGATAATTATTTTTGTATTAAGTTACCTTTCTCATATTCTCTTTTTCTTGATGTTGTTGTTGTTAGTTTTATTGATTACTCATTACTACGTTAATTTATTTATTTATTACTTAATTTATTTGTTCATTTTGTAAACGGACATTGTTGAAAGGGATTCTGCTTTTCTTCCCTTTTTCTTTTAGCTGCGCGG
Source organism: Microdon myrmicae (assembly GCA_963931805.1). Taxonomy (NCBI): domain Eukaryota; kingdom Metazoa; phylum Arthropoda; class Insecta; order Diptera; family Syrphidae; genus Microdon; species Microdon myrmicae. The sequence goes on along the minus strand of OZ007497.1, from coordinate 51,379,169 downwards.
TAGATTTTGTTTGTTTTTTTGCTGTGGTGCAGGATTTGCCGGAAGATAGATATTGTTTTTATACGCGACAAGAGGCGCGTTGGGAATTTCCTTCCCCCTTTCTCTCTCTCTCCTGTCGGATAGTCTGTGTTGCTGTTTGTGTTGTGAGGTTCTTTGCGCGGTCTGTAGTTTTGTGGCTGCGAGAGGAGTGGTTGTCCCCTTTAGGAGTGGTTGTTTGTCTGTTGTGGGGGTTGTATCCATTGTTGTTTTTCGCGCCCACTCGTTCCGTGTGTGACCTTTAACGATCGGAGATTTCGGGGTGAAGCACTAATCTGCTCGGACGTTGTGGGCTTGTATCCGATATACAGCCGGCTCGTGTGCGGATTGGTTCTGTCGCGTTCGGGTTGGTTCTCTCGTTGGGCGAGTTGTGTTTGTTGTTGTGTTTTTTGTTGGGCCGTTGTTTTTCCCGGGTTTACTGTTGGCCACAGGGCTTGTCGAGGTTACGAGTTCGGTTCTTAGTGTCGTGAGATTTTAGGTTTAGTTATACGGCCGGCAGATGCAAACAAGGCAGCGGCAAAGGGATGTCCGAGAGGGCACCCCTGCCCGGGCACGGCCCGAGGCATTTCCCGAGCCGCCGGTTGACGAAGTGGATCCGGAGGCATTCCACGATTCGCGGGATGAGTTTGTGGACGAGCGATCGCCAACGAGGCCCCCCCCACCGTCAGCAGACAGCCTGTTGAGAGCATGGGGGACACGCCGATGCCCTCATATTTTAAACTGGGCCCGCAACCATGTCCTGTACGGACCATGTTGGGCACGGATAGGGTTTTCGACCTCGTGTCAAAGGCGGTCCCCATGTTTTCGGGACAGGAGGGCCCGGATACAGCCGAGAGACTCTCTTCGTTTCTCAAAGGCTGTAGAAGGACCTTGGATGGGCTGGCGGTGGAAGAGGAACATACCTTCCTCCGGTGGCTGCCCTCTAGGCTGAGCGGCGAGGCCTATCGAATGTTCGAGGAGAGACCACCCACGACCTTCCTCGAAGCGGAACAGCGTCTCAGAGAGGTCTACGAACCCCGGGTGTCGTATGAGGAGTTGTGTGCACAACTCTCCAAAATGCGATAACTTCCCTCCGAGGATGCCACAAGTTTCGTTCCCGAGTGAAGCGGGCCGTGGTACGGTGCGAGGAGGCAGCTGAGCGCTTTTATGGTCGCCAGGGTAGGTCTGTCTTCGCGAACCAGCTTGAGGGCATGGCCAAGCCGGTGTTGGTAAGGGGTCTGAGGGAGGAAGGACTAAAGCACTTCCTCCTCACGTTGGGTAATGTCCCTTTTCGAAGCCTGGTGGACCACCTAACCGGGTTTGAACGAGCTCGTAGGGAAATGCTGAGGCAGGACGACCTGCTTGTGGATGCGCGGCACGGAATCGCCGAGCGAGTGTCGGAGAGATTAGATGTAGGACCGGGAAGTTGCTCGACCCTTTTAGAAAATCCATCCTCCACTTTTAGGGATTGCACCGCGGCGCCGGCGACGGTTTTATCGAATTTAAATCCCCGGGCAGTGTCATTCGTGTTGCCGGCCGAAGAGCCTGATAGTCGTCGACGGGGGGAGGATTGTTTCCTTCGGGAGCGGTCGTACGGACCCCATGATCATCGCACGGATGCTGGGGCCTACACTCCGGCCTCCTCTGGCAGGGGAGCGTGGTCAAATACCGTGTCTTCCTCGAGCCGGAGTGAAGTGTCGCGGGGTTTGGCTCAAGGGGCGTATGTGCCTGTAGATCGATCGGGTCGCGACAATGCGTTCAGGGATCCAGTAGGTCGATCGGCGCACCCCCTGGAATCCCAGACCATATGCAATTTTTGCCATCTGATGGGTCACGTATACGACGAGTGTCTACAAAGACGAAACACTCCCTTCTGTCGCGAGTGTTGGCGGTATGGCCACGACATAGTGGACTGCCCGGGTCGTCCGACGAGGACGCTCGGTCCCCAGACTACATACAGGGGTAGAGGCCAGCAGGGCGGATTTGCACGGCAAGAACCGCCTCATCAGCGACCACAGTTTCAGCGGAGAGCCCTACCAGAGCCGCAGCCCCCATCTATGGGCGGCGGGCCGGCGACATCAGGCCCCAGGGTATTCAGCGTCCGGTGCTGTTGCGAGTTTTGTGGCCGACAAGGTCATAGCTTGCGCGGGTGCGAATACAGGCAAAAGTGGGAACAACAACAGAGTTCCCAGGCTTCCGCCCATAAGCGGCACGCCGGAACAGCACCTGTTGCGAGCCGAGAGCAGGACACCCGTGTGGAGACTGGGGCAAGCGCGAGAAATAGGCGCAGAGGGCGTCGGAGGCAGCGTCGGCGAAATCGGAAAGCCGGTAATAGTAGCGCGGAGAGTGAGGATTCCCGGAAAGTAGGTAGAGATGATGGGCGACGATCGTCGGTGTCGAGCGGTGGCGGTAAGCGACCCGACTCCATGGACTCGAAGTCCTTAAAAACGGATGCGAGGCATGACGCCGCATCAGGCAGCGCGGGGAGCCGGGAATGGCACCCCCGGCGCATTGGGCCCAAAGTGGGTAGAAAGAATAGCTCCAGTTCCGCTAGTTCGGAGTCCAGTGGGACTCCCGAGCGGAATATTCCTGAACGAAGGAGCGGAACATTGTGTGAGTTTTGCGGTCGACACACTCACAAGGCGGCAGAGTGTCGACATAAGGCAAAATGGGAGAGTTCGGGAAACTCCCCAAGGTCGGGTCGGCAAGATCCTACCCGACCGCACTAAAAAGGCAACCCAGCTCCAGCTGTTCTCGGTTTTCGCCGACTCAGGTCCCGATTGTCGCTCTCCCTTTAGACATTGGCCGTAGATATGGCATGGATGTGCATAAATCAACAACGCTCCAAGCGCTGTTTGTCAAAGGCAAGTCGAGGGGATGCTGCACTGGGAATTTCAAGTTGCACCATGAGATTCCCTGCAGTTTCCAAATAGTAGACTCCTTGCCGGGTTTGGAGGAAGACGGATTGTTGGGGTACGACTTCCTGTCTCGGAATTGTAAGGTAGACGGGCCGGGTGGTTGTTTGGTTTTTTCCCGAACGACCGTAAATCCCGTGCCATTCTCCATTCAATTTGTCTATATTCTGCCTCCATTGTGCTCAAAGCGACTGAAGTTTGTTTCGTGCTTCTCCAAACTATTGGTGCTCCTCCCAATATCACCACGTATCCACTGATACTCTTCCTGTCCAATGTTGATGTGGCCCAATCTGCGTTACTGTACGCCATCAACTCCCTTCCTGTGGTTTCTCTGTTCAGCTTTGTCCTTATCTGTTTCCGAAGTTTTCCCGGATCAAGTTCTAATGCTGGGCGTACGGTTTCCGCTCCATCCGTTTCCTCTGCATTATCAGCAATCTCGATTTCTGAATAGTTTTGATCTCTCATTCGTAGCCTCAAATTCATTTTGTGCGATACTCTTTCTTTTTCGTGTTCGGGACCTTTCCTTGGTCTTCCTCGCCTTGTTCGTGTCGCTCGCCCCTCGGTATCGATTTCGATCACGTTCGGTGTTGACGGTACTGGTTCATTATCGTCTTCGTCCAGCTGTATTACCTCCGTTGTAGATGATTCCGCGACTGTGTCCTCCTCATCTCCGTCGAGTTCTCCTTCACTCTCATTTTCCCTTGGCTCCTCGGTTTGGACTGTTTCTGGGCAATTTTCTTTTGTTCCCTCGTCCGGGTTAGCTACTTTGGACTCGTCGTGGTAGTGTGCTTCCTTGAAGACGCAGGCTCTCGATTCCTCGATCCGTTGTTCGTCTTCTAGCCACACGCGGTATCCACGTCCTCTCTTAGCGTAACCAATGAGTCTTCCTCTCTTCGCTCTGGGGCTGAGTTTGAATTTTCTCTTTGCTTGGGGTATGTGCACGAATACCTCACATTCAATCTCACGGAAGTAACTCACGTTCGGTTTCTTCCTAGTCCAAATTTCGTAGGGCGTCCTCTGGTTGTCGTGAGAATTTGTAACTCTGTTTCTTATGTATACAGCTGTGTCCGCCAGTTCAGCCCATGCCGCCTTTGGCAATCCTGTGTCGTGTAGCGTTGCTCGTAATGCGTCAAGTATCGTCCTATTGAGCCTCTCTGCTACTCCGTTTTGCTGTGGTGTATGTATCATCGTTGTCTCATGGATGATACCCTTTTCCTGACAATATTGTTTCCAAATGTTTGAACAAAGCTCTAGACCATTGTCAGTTCTAAGTCGCTTTAACTTCTTGTTCGTCTGGTTTTCCTCTTCAGTTAACCATTTCTTGAATTTCACAAGGGCTTGGCTTTTGTATTGTAGGAAACTCACGTATGCGTATCTGCTTGCATCGTCTATGATGCTCATCATGTATCTGTTTCCTCCCCAGCTTGCTTCATCCAGTGGTCCCATCAAATCTGCATGTACTAGGTCGAGTATGAGGTTTGTCTTGCCATTTTTGTCCCTTGCCAAATTGCGTTTTGGGAATGGTTGTCTGGTCGATTTGCCGGCCAAGCAATCATCGCATTGCGTCGGATTCTCATTGCTTACTTTCATACCGATCACCACTTCTTTCTTGGTCATCTCCAGGATTTTGTTTTTGCTCACGTGCATCATTCTCCGGTGCCATTTGTCAAGTGCTAAGGTTTTCACGTTGACTTCCTTTGATATGGCATTCAACCATGCGCTATTTCGTTCTGGTTCAGTGTCCACTGTGTACAGCCTTCCCTGTAGTCGTGCCCTGATCAGTGATTTGCCTTCTTTGCTCAGAATGGAACATCCGTCTTCTTCGCAGATGACTTTCTTCTCATTTTCGATTAGACTTTTCACTGACAGGACACCACAGTCCAGTCCCGGAGCTAAAATTGTGTTTCTAGCTTCGAACTCAGTGATCTCAGTAAGAGCATTCTTTATCCTTATGCTCGCAGTTCCTCGACCCAAAGTTGGCGTTGTACTCCCGTCTGCCATTGTGATTTCATCATTGTCACTCTTACTTACTTTTGAGAAATAATTCTCGTTCGGTGTCATGTGGTGCGTCGCGCCGGAGTCAATGATCCAGCTGTCTCGCCCTATCCCCATTGGGCCGCATGACGTTCTTAATACCACTATGTTCGAGTTTGCAGACTCGTTTTGCTTTTTCTTTCATTCTGAACAGAATCTAGCAATATGTCCAGGTTTCTGGCACACATAACATACAGTTTTCGGGTTGGCTTTCTTCTTATCAAACGGTTCCTTATTCTTCTCATGCTTCTTTTTGCTAAAGGCCATTAATACCGTTTCTTTATTTGCACCGCTTTCTCGGCGTCTTGCTTCCCCAGCAAGTAGCCTCATTTTTACAGTTGCACTCTTGAACTCATCTGCGGGAAGATTACACAAATTCGACGCTACGTTGTCGTAATCGGTGGATAAGCCGCACAGTATTATCATCGCGATGTCGCTGTCGTCTATGACATCTCCAACACTAGACAAATCGCCTATAGTTTTGTTGATCTGTCCCAAGTAATTCTCCATGTTTCCACTGTCGCTCATCTTGTGATTGTAGAGTTCTCTTCTCAGTTGCACTGTGCGAAACTTGCTGTCCCTCGGTGCGTAGAGGTTCTGCAGTTCGTCCCAGACTTCCTTGGCCGATCCTTTGTTGCGAATGTGCATTTGCTGTTCGTCGCAAACCGCAAGCGCAATCTTGGCGTGAGCCCTGCTCTGTCTGGATACGTATTGCTTCTTTTGAGTTTCGGTTGCATTGTCCGCTGGTGAGTCTTCTCCTGGTTCAGTGTCATCCGCATCTGATATGACCAGGTGGCGTAATTCGATCCATTTAATTTATCGATCGGAGACTTCTGATCCGTTCCCATCTTGTTTGTAATATTCTCCTCGATACCTTTTCGATTGTATTACGGAGCGCTGGAACCTTTCACTCACTATCACCAAAACACGATTCGTCTGTTGAATGCCACGCGTGTAACTGCTTTACTTGCGTATCTCTGGGCCCATAACCATTGTTGGAAGTTGGTGGCAAGTCAATAAATAAGAACAACGGTTAATACACGTGGATGTATAAATATATGTATTTGTCTTATTATAAATGTAAACGTCTGTCTTGTATGGATAGTGCTATGCAACTGACGCAACTCTGTCTCCCGCCATTGGCTTGGTGGTAACGAAGCGCGATAGTTCTACTTGTCGGTAAGGTCGACGTCTCTATTTGTCGGTAAGGTCGCTTTCTCTACAAGGACGATAGTTTGAGACATCTCCCTTCGGTTCCCCTATTATGTATAGAGGTGATAAAAGAGGTTTTTCAAATATTAGGGAATTTAAATTTACGAGCGATGGGGTGGAGATCATCGAGGAGAAGAGATAGCGAGTAGAGGAGAACTACAGAGGAATGGAGGGCGAAGGCCATCTGGACCGGACTGAATTCATTTATTAATTTATTTTGTTGAATAGGTTGATGAAGCAACGAGAAGTTCGACAAAGCTTTGAAGTAAGAAGAGTCAAGTACAAAAGAGTCGTCAGAAAGGACAATTTGAAAGATGTGGTGAAAAAATTGACGATCGTTTTTGGATCGCTTTAAGTATCCGAGTCATGGAGATGGAATAGCAATCAGATTTATGTTTGTAATTTTATTTTTATTACACATCTCTTGGGAGAGGTGGAACTATAGTGCCGACCCGGCCCCCCGAGATGCCACCAAATAACTGTTGCAGTTCTTTTTGAACAGCTGCAGGTTGTAACGCTCCGGAAACATTCACGTGGGGGGGGGGGGGGGGGGGGGAATTTCGCAGCTTTCCCGCTCTGTAATGGAACAAATTCTGATGCAGAAGTGTTCGCGCCATCGGGATGTGAAATGCAAAGTGGTGCGATCCGTTGGATTGTCTCGTGGAACGCATATATATCGAAATGCGCAAAACAGTACCACGAATCTCCGATGAACGGTACGCCAAGGTTGATTTGTGTTGGTGTGCGTGTATTAATGCAGCCTCCGAGGATGTTCCACTGACCTAGTGCGGTGCTGTGGTGATCTCAGAGTGCATTGAACTATGGAAAGACAGAATTGCGAATTAGAGGAAAATGTATCTTGTAGCTATTCACCTGTAAGAGGAGATCATTGTTCCCCAGCGAATGGAGAGTCTGGGGAAAGTGAATAGGGCGCCGAATTGGCTAGGGGAACTAAATTAAATACTTTGATAATTTCCCCAGCGATTGCATGATTATGCAACCGCGTCGTATGATCAGACTATGCCGTTGCTAACCGACATGAAATGCGATTTCCGGTGGAAATCTTATGGGTTAGCGAAGTGGAGTTGCCATATGGCGAAAAGGTAGCTAAAGTCAACCATGCATTGTCTGCATAGAATAATGAGTTTAGCTATGCGTCCTTTTGGAAAACATGATTTTCAGGTGAATTAGCTGAACGCTGGGGTAGGGGTTGATATGACGCGCTGAGAGCGGTCGAAATAAGGTTGAAATTTGGTTGAAATTGTGGGTTGGTTCTCCATGTAGTATAGAGAACTCTCACAGATTTGTATACAGATCAACCACCATATTAACAAGACGGTTGAAGTGTCGGCATGAGCCCCGATTATAATATTGGGCTAGAGTGTTGAGCTAGAGTATTGGGCTTCCCTATTTAAAAAAAAAAAGGTGAGCGGGGTTAGTATTCGGATGGAGTTAGTATTAGAAGCCAAGCCATCTGACATTATAAAAAGCTGTTGCTAGTTGTCAGTGTTTCGCGGGCAGACTCGATTTCGTCGGAATTTTTTATCTCAGAGGGTACCAACATGTTATTCTCTCAGTTTCAATTCAGGCCATCGAGCAAACTACATAGTCAAAGGTTTTTTTCATCCATTTCGAAGAATGTGGCGGGGATGGTTCTTATCTTGGGACCGACCTTTTCTCGATCACATGCCTCTTGGTTTGAAGTCTTTTTTCAAAAATGTCCTTCCTATTTAACTTATAATCTCGACTCAACCTTTAATACTTCTAAACTGAACTCTTGGTTCCGGCGAATTAAAAGAGGTCGCTTCTCTACTTTGTTTCATGATAATGCATCAGTTTCAGGTGCTTTCGTACTTTCGCTATTTCTTCCCGTTTAATTTGATTGTTAGAGTTTATTAGCGCATGAAAAGTCGGGGGGGGGGGGGGGGGTTAGAGGCGAACATACAAAGCCTCTGTTTTCAACCCGGCGAAGGCCAGGGCGACCCTGGCCCCTGTTCACTCCAAGTTGACATGCAGTCTCCACGTGACACACCTGGATAGCTACTTTGGTGAACCAATGCATGCAGCGACATCCTGAGAAACGTTGGCGCAAGACTAATAACCTTGCCTCGAAAAACAAATTATTGTAGACAATTTAACAAGTCTCGGATAAGGACCGGATACCTGTGGAGAGACCTTCTATAATAAGGCCAAGACCCGACCCCGGTTGTAGTGCCGATGATGATGATGATGAGTTTATTATAACCCGATGACCAACGGCCGACACATTTAAAAATTTGATTCTCATCTTCAATCGGTAATACTGTCCAAGATATTTATCTGCAGGAAATATTTGTAAACCGCATTAAAATCATATGATGTGTAGTCAACTGTCAAAAGCCCGAACATGTTCACTTCCTTTATAATTCACAGATACTAGATACAAAGTGTGTTATTAACTTATGGGAATTTTAGGTTCAACAAATGTTAAAGTGCAATCGAGCGGGGAGCAACATTTATTTTGTCACCCGCGGAAATTTTGTCGTTCTCCGGGGGAGACCAGAGAGTAGAGTATTTTTTCGCCCGAAGAATATTATTTTATATAACATTCTCCGGGGGAGACCAGAGAGTAGAGTTTTTTTTTTGCCCGAAGAAAATTATTTTATATAACATAAATGGAAAAAAGTAGTGAGACTATAATCATGATGCGGAAACAGCTCGGGAAACCCCTGAATATCGTCCTGTAGATCCATTTTAGCAAATCGTAGATCTATTTTAGAAAATCGCTTTTAAGAAGTTCCTTCATACACGAAAGTCTTTATGATTTCGAAACTAATAGAGCCAATACCACAAAGTTTCGGGCAACTGTTCACAAGAGTCATACCATCCTACCAAACAAATATGCATATCGACATTCATTCATGCGCGTATTCCTTTTTTTAAAATAGGTTCATTATATCCACAACACACCCATAAACCTGTTAAAAACTGCTTTTGTTTTGCTGTAAACAGTTAATAACTGACCTATTTATGGTGGGGGTGTCTTGTTAACTGAGAGATGGAACGTCCCCACTGAAAATGGAAAAATAAATCGAAGGTTCACCTTCAGTCACTTGCGACGACTATTTCTGCAGTAGCTGACGATATTTTAGAACTTTTGAATCATCTAGTAGTTCGTTCAAGATTTATCCGCAGTGATATTGCATTTGGTTATGAAGCTAAAAGGTCCCAAGAATTGGGGATTGTACTGAATTTTACAGTAAAATAAGGACCACTGCGGAAGTCAAGCGACGGTAAACCGTAACGCTCGTATTTTCATTGCCAGTCTGCCATATCCCCACATTGGGCACTGGGCGTTCGACAACATAACTCTTTACCAATCACCACAATGGGACTCCATAGCGGTGAATACGAGCTGCGACGCATATACCATGATGAGCCATAATCAAGGCATAATCCCACCGGAACAAAACAGTCCTTTCATATCTGTAGCACCCTTACGATCCAGATATAAAACCAAATCCAATTACCTTGGCCCGTAAGCCTGGTTAACCACTAACCTGCGGTGGTCCCGAAATTCATTTCATCCTCGTCGGCCATCAGACTGGACATAGAAACGACCCTCATTCTTCAGATATCGGACTATAGTACCAATGGAATATACAACAACAACGAAATCGAAAAAAAAGGCCTAGAAGGCCACGTCGCAGCTCATCCAGGACTCAGAGAGCATCAACATTCAGGCTGTGGAGTGTTTTTTGCTATGAAAACAAAGAAAACGATAAACCCAGAGGCATTTGTGATGGGGTCCTTTTGCAATCTCGTTTGTATCACATTAACCAGGTAACTGCTGAATGATTTGGGATACTTTTTCAATGAGCCAAATGTCCATCTGGTGTGACGATTGGGGATCATCAAATATGTCCCTGTATTCGAATCTTTAGGATGTGGTACGGCAACATAGAACCTATCAAATCCTTTAGAGCCGTCTTCGAGTGTATCATGATATCATGTCCCTGGGATATTTGGGTCAGTTATTGGCATAGTAGAGGAAGTATGATTGGGGTCACTGGGGTTTGCTATCGACAAGTTGAGTATTTTCTTGTTTTACTATCATGTATTCGTGTCCTTTTATCTTTCTCCTTCACTACATCCTCGTGTAGTATCAATTTGAAGATTTTCGCTGGTGCCGGGATGCCACCAACTTCTTCATCATCTTGAATAGCATCAAGGTGATGTTAGATAGCTGTCGTGCAATATGGGGATTTGATGAAGCTTTCTTGTTAACTTATACGAGCGAACTGCTTATGCTGGGTCGTTTGGTTTTAGGACTGCCAATGGAGTACTTCTGGGTAATGAGAAGCTCACAACCTGATGCCGAATATATTAATTTAGTAAGGAGATAATGAAGTGGAAAAAGAACAATAGCGTTACATATGCCTTGGGACCACTTGACAGCATTGTCAATGTTGGTGGCATATATTTGTTAATGCTTCCTTTAGTCACTTGAATGCCTTCCAAATGTTCAAAGTAAAGTAGAAGAACCTGGAACAAGAATATTAGAGAACATGATTATTCAATTGTCTCCAGTGTTGCCTAAAAACTAAGAACTAAATCAAATATGGGGAGTTGCAACCAGACTCAGAAGAATAGGGATGTAAAATACAGTAAAGGACGTGGTATCTTACTTATTTATGAAAAGGAAAAGTGGACCACTGGTCTGAGGAGTCTTCAACTTGGCGAGATATCTTTAAATATAATTAGGGCGTTGGCAGATAGTCTACGCTAAAGCTGAGATAAAGAATTCGTTCTTAGGAACTACCATCTCTGGGGTCTGGGGAAACAACATGCAAGCAATTCAATGAGAAATCAAATTGAAAAAAATGGAATCAAGTCCGCTCGCAAAGGACTGTTAATGTCCAATGGGTGAGATCGTTTCGTAATATCACATGCAGACGATGCGGTTCTATAGTACGATGTCACCTTTGCAAATAATATCTAATGTTCCGGAGGTAAAAGACTACAAAAGACCCCAGGCGGACAATCTAAAGAAAAACAGCATCCGAATTATTTCAGAGGGAAAAAAAAGATCCAGATGTATAATATCAAAAGGATCACAAATCCAAAACCCACTCACTAAAAACACTGTAATTAGGTAGAGGACTCGGGTGAGGCGGGACGGCCTGTTACGACGAATTGCAAATAAAAACCTTGTTTGAGAATAAGTCGGTTCGAAATAGATTCAGAGGAAGGAAGATGAGATGAGAAAAATGTCAGGAAAGATGGCCATGACGAGATGAGAATTGGAAATTGAACTTTAATGTACTCCTCATATTATGGGACAATCGGGATTTGCGATATCTGGCTCTTGTTATAAGAAGAAAGTATGGGACAGATCTTTGGGCGGGGGGGGATTCCGGGACCATACGAAGAACAGGTTGGAGAACAAATGAACGGTTAGAGAAAATTCCGTCAGGGGCAGATTTGATATGCTGGTGTAATATTATGGACGGGGGTACGTTGGCGGCTTACATGATCTTGGTGTTAGATTAGTATGGGGAGCATTAAGTTTAATTTGTTACACATTGAAATATATGAAAAAAGAAGATCAAAAGGAATAACGGAACAGCCGCCTGGAAAACCTTTTATTTACGATCACTCTCACAGATGGTCTAATGATGCTGATAACTCACTCCCGTTTTGCTGCTCTACCCTCTTTTTGTAGTCAATCATCAGCTGATCTTGCCGTCCGTTAATATGACGGCGTACTGCTGCTGCGTACTTTTCAAGGGCATTGGCGTGGGCGGCTTCAAGAGTCAGTTCAGGTGCCCACGCAGATGCTATTTGATGGTGATGGTATGCGGTAGAATAAGGGAGTTACAACATGATGTGTTTAAGGAAGTCAAGAAGTGGATAAGGATGAGCAACGGGGGTTGGTTGAGGTCAAATGGTATATTTAGAGGTGGTATAAAAGTAGGTGAGATATGAGACTTAGAGGCCCGGTTTAAATTGGAAAGGAAACATAGAGTTGTGGCGGTTCCGCCAAACCCCACGGTTCGCTTTCCTAAAAAACTCCCATAACTTCCACCCTGTCTGCATAAGCTTTCGCTAATGCAATAGCATTAGCATCTTAAATGCTTCACGCATTAAAGAGAACAAAGTTGTAGTTAAAAAAGACCCTGGAAAAGAGAATTCTTATCATTTAAAATCCCCTATAAGAGTTCTCTCCAAGCTTATCATAAATTCCCTGAAAGAAAATTCATCGGTTCATATATAATACAACCGCATAATCAGGAAATCTTACCCTTGAGTTGGCTTATCCCAGCTTCATCATGTGTATCATAAATCACCAGACAAACACATTGGCTGGCGATCTACATCCAAGGGACCAAAACAAATATACGCATCTCTTGGCACCAATTAAATCCTACAGCATAAGCAAATGCAAATAGGAATTCAATACTTATCCTTACCAGTGATGCCATAAACACCATTTCCCGGTAATCTAGCTAAAACCCATTAACACCATTTCTTCGATGCGTCGCGTCTATTTATTTAGCACATCTCAAACAGAGATCCAATTAGCATCCGACGAGTTTCGGTTTTGTTTGCTTTACCGAACTCGCATCCCATGAATGCACATTTTCCCTTTCTTTGTTTAGATTCTTTCCCATGGCTTTGATCCATAAAAGAACATACATGTGTACTGTGGCGATCTTCTGTATGAGATCTGTTTGGTTACCCCAAAGAGAGACTTTGTGTCTCTCTTGAAACAGGAAATGCATCCTTAATTGAAGAGAGCCAGTTTCACTGGCTGAATTTCTTTCGACAACGATTGAATATCGTTGAGTCGTTTTCCATCCGCTGACTACGGTGGTCACATGCCGCTCCCGCTGTTCGTAGCGCTGCACACACACGATAATACCCGGAATCGTGAGAGGTATTTCGAACTTGTCGGTTTCCAATTGTTTGGCGAGTTTGTGCCGCAGTTCGTTCGAGATAGTGAAAAAGAATTTATAAGTGATAAAAGTAACTTTATTTTAAAACAATGAACTCTAAATTGCTGTTGATCGGTGCACTCTTTGCACTGGTCGCCATCGTCGTTGCTGATGTCCCCACAAAATGTAATCAAATTAAAGAACCTTATTACAATAAAAAACATTAATAAACTAATCAATAAACCAGTGTTTTAATTTGTCGTGCTGCTGTTCCTGAGAGTGTTTTCCTCATTTTACTCATTGCTCTTGGTGATCGTGCTTTCGAACAGCTTTGCTTCTCTCCGTGTGGTGTCCAACGAACCGATAATTATGATGGCGGACGAAGTAGAACTCTCGCCCATGTTGGCGTTGCGACTTCGCCCACCACAGAGTCTTTAAAGATTTAAATACAATCTTATGAAATAATACATTATCCAAGGAATCGTCCAACGGAATCTGTGTCAATTCCCCGTCGTCCAGAGAGCAGGCTTGGGCAGTTGATTTTGCCTGAAAGGAGACAGTGGATGAAAAGGATATCGGCATGAGTTCTACGCTCCTCAAGTGTGTTGCGGTTAATCAAATGGAGCCGGCTTGTGTATGGGGGGAGAATCCGAGGATTCACCCAGTTCAGCCCGCGGAGGGCAAAACGCAGAAAACGACGTTGCACGCTGCGAATATGGGACGAATAGTGTGAAGGTCAGACCTGACTGGCGTATTCGAGAAGGGGGCGGACGAAGGCTATGTAGAGAACGGGAGACGTTAGGATTAGAGAATTCTTTAGACCAGCGTTTCACAAACCCAATGGGAGAGTTGGCCTTAAGAATAATATCATCGATATGCGGGATGAAGATAAGCTCCCTGCCAAATAAGATCCCGAGGTCCCGTATCGAGGGTACAGATGATATCTGCTGGTTTAGCAGGAAGTAGGAACGTGGGCGCGGGGGGGGGGGGGGGGGGGGGGGGGGGTTTGTCGGAGAAGGTGGTGGAGTGACATTTTACAACGTTAAGTTCAAGGCAGTTATTACGACAGCAGGTTGAGAAGCTGTCGAGATCCGTTTGGAGAAGTGAGGAGTCGAGAGGAGAGATGATCGTTTTGTAGAGTTTGGCGTCATCCGCATAGAGGGAGATGGATGAATATTTAATAGTGGAGTCAACGGCATTGATGGTAAGGATAAATAGGAGGGGACCTATATCACTGCCTTGCGGAACCCCTGACGTGGGTAAAAAAGGATCGGAAAGGGATGATCTGAATTTGACACGGTAGGATCGGTCTTTCAGATAAGAAGATAACCACTTGATCAATAGGGGTTCGAAACCTAGGGAGGACAGCTTAAAAAGGATGAGATTATGGGAGATTTTGTCAAAGGCCTTGCTGAGATCTGTGGTGATTACATCGACTTCGTTGCGATTCTCTACGGCACGGAGAGTATGGGATGAGAACTCGATCAGATTCGTTGTGATCGACCTTCCCGAGGACAGGGAACGATGGCGGAGTCGAGTCGGCGAGGTCATGAACTTCTGGGTTCCTACAGGCCAGTAAATAGTATAGTATTTGACTCACGCTAAGCAATTTGTAAAAAGATTCACTCCAATAATGGTATCAATGACAGATGGTTTGAAGAACTCTGGATCGACTTCAGGACTATTGTCTGGAATTTTTACCGTTTACCGGATGATCAGAATGGACGGCACACCGGCGCTTATATACGGTACTATGACCAATTCAATGGTTTTCGGGAATTTTTTATATCGGGAGTTAATGGTTGTTCAGGCCCGAAATCGTGACATTAACCGGTACACGATCCAATTTGAGAATTAGTGTGATTTCTTCAAAAATTAAATGTCCCTGAGAACTAGAATTGATAAACACTTTGCAAAAGTTTCCCCTAAGTTATTTGTTCTCTCAACTCTAATAACTGAATTAATATTCACAACAATATGTTTGTGGTTTGTGGCCAGACAGGGAGATTATTACGATTCTGACGTATGACTATCTCAAGCGGTTGTTTATTTGTAACTGTCAATCAAACATAGTCTCAAAAAAATATGTCTCCACTTCCTACCAACTACGCTACATAACATGACGTTTGATTCAAAACCTTTTTCACTCAAATACACTAACATTATGCTCTGCAAGTCCTATAAAACCTTTTAAGAAACCCTTAAAGAAGAATTAAAAAAACAAGCACCCAACCAGTACTTTAGTTTTTTCATTCGAAGCATAACCATAAAGTGACGTACATTTTAAAACAGCCTCCGTAAATCACAGACAACCGGGATGAATTGAAATATAATCCGAAGCGAGAGATAATACAAACGAAGTTTAATTATACACCATCACCCACAGGATGCGCCGTCATTTTTAACGCTTAACCCACCGCTAATTGAATTGCTCTGGAAATCTGCTCATCCGATCAAATAAGCGGTAGAATTTCCTGCATTAATGCCGGGTCTCGCGTCCACATCCCGGTGAAGTGTTGTGTGCCTGTACTTTGGAACATTTACTAGCACTAACAACAAGCATTTTTGTTTTATTGTAATTTTGGTAACTGGAAATAATTGCAAGGACATTTAAATGCATCAATGTAATTGTGGTAATATTATTTGACTTACACACGAACAAGTTCTGATTATAATATTGTAGTTGGATAGTCATTAAGTGCTAGTTGTCACTGGTAACAAATATTCAGATAGAGTTAAGTGGTGTTAGAATCGGTCCTATTAGTGACAAGGATGAACATTGTATTGTATTTTTGACAAAGATTTTCCATAAGATACACTTAAACGTCAAAGCGAGGTGATGGTGGATAAGGAGGAAGAGGTTATGGAAAGGATATAACGATGTATGTTACCTCAGAGCGTCTAAAAATTACAATGAACCGTAAAGGATTGATAAGACAGAGTGTTGTGGGATTCGGCTGAAGAATGATACTCTGAGTTTACCAGTAGTTTTCAAGTTGACTTTTATCGTAATTTGATGTTCACTTTTGGGCAATTAATTTACGAGTACTGCTGAGGATAAAATTAAAACTTAATGTCCTTTATTTAAATCAAACAGCAAATCAATGTTTTTGGACACATCTTTGGTTTAGGTTTTATTTTCATATTTAAATAAAAATAAAAAGTATTTTAATACGTAATTGTTATTAGTGTACGTGTAGTTGACAAGATTTCATTTGCAGGGTATCAATGACTCTTTCTCTTTTTGTTTACTCATTTAAGTGAGGATTGGAAAATTGCAATCTCTAATTGTGGTCATTTCGCAGCATCATCACGAGTATCGTGAAAACCGCCAACGAGACAGCACGTGCGCTTCTGCCTCTTGATCCGTAACATCGGATCAATTGTGCAATCCGTTTTGGGATTCTTAGATACACATAAGACACCCAATGGCACTATCGGTTCGGGCGCGAAGCCTTACTGTGAGATCTTAAACAAACAAACGGATCTTCACACACGCGCCCGAGTGCAGTGCAACGTTTTTTGTGCGATCCTATGCAAACAAACGGATCTCCACACACGTGTCTTAGTGCTGTGAAAAGTGCGAGAATATACACGCAAGTGATGTGCAGTGGGGGAAAACTCTCTACCCTTTCCATCCCTTGTGTCTGTTTTCCTTTTTTTCGCACCTCTGTCTGCGTCCCTCAGGCATCGATACTCTCGATTGATTAATAATCTTTGGAGAGTTGTTTGTGTCTGAGTGGCATAATGTTCATCATGGAAGGGATGTGACCTGGATTTCGGAACGGATTTAGTGGGGCTGTGGCGGTTCTACTAACGCCACTGCTACCTTTTCCACTTAACTCCTAATCTTCCTGCCCTAAAGCTCTAGTGATCTTATCACTTTTCGATTATGCAATCCCATTCAACACCCTCAAGCATTTTCCCGTCAAGGACATTCACGCATCTAATGCGTTATATCATTTTTCCTGGAAGAAATCGGTACGCCAGTACCGCATACATCAATGCATCTCAGCATTGTTCTAAAAAGAAAACATATCGGTTGCCATACTAGATAAGCGAAATGGATTATAGAAACAATTAGCGGAACCCCTGCTGCCTGCGTTTTCTGTCCTACACGCGCGCGACAGATTTTCATAAGGTATCCGTACCCAGGGCGGCTTTTATTCAACCTACCAAGCAACAAATAAAGACGATTCGAATTCGCAAATCAACAGTGTACTCAACGTGGAAACGCTATTCTGGTATCCACGCCGTGCTTGAGCGCTCGTTGCAAAATTTACCGGAGTTACAGTTCAACCCCCAAACCTGTGGGAGTTTTATTTGTCTGCTATTTTCCTGAGTGCGTCGATAAAATGAACTTGTCAGGGAATCTTAGTCAACCCGCGCCAATGCCGGCACATAACTAAGATAAATCCTACAGAGCACCTACTACAAGGGCATAACACTTGTGATGGTTGCTTTCTCATATCTATTGCTGGTCCCGACGTGCATCCTTTCCCGATGCGGTATCCGTTTTCTGTGTAGGGCCATTTCAATGGAGCGGGAATTTCGCGATGATTTGTGTAACATTCGCGACTTGAGATGCAATTTCTCTTCTATGTCTGCCCATGTTTCTAGCCAAAATCCAACTATCCTAGCACTTAGCAAAACCCAGGTAATTTCTAATACAGATATTTCCGATTTTAATCTACCTGGATATAACTCAGTGCCACTCTTCTTTCCACATCGTGGTATAGCCACATACATACGAAATGATATTGATTATCAGCTTCTGCCACAATATAGGCTCTGTTCCAACCCAGAATTTATTCCCTTGGCTAAAACTACACGTTCGTAAGCATATCATACTGCTTTCTTTACAGAAGCCCAAACTTGGATAGAAATGCATCCTTTAACGAATTTGATGTTCTGTCTGATTCTATCGATAGGATTTGACCCTATATCCGCACACTGAAGTTGTTATTGCGGGTGATTTTAATGTGCATAACTCTCAGTGGGCTTGTCACTCCGGAACAACAACACCCGAAGGTTAATATGTCCACCTTTTTGCTGATTCAAATAGCTTAACTCAACTTGTCAATGAACCAACACGGGTATCAGATAATATGGCCATGTTGACGTCCGGCGCCGTGCTTTCTCGGATGAGGGAAGAGCGGGGACCTTTTATTATTATTGTCTGCTCACAAGTTGCTTTTATTTCATTAAATTAGGGATAATTCAAAGTATTTATTTTTACAAGATTTATTTTATTTATTTTCGTCTTCTTTGTGTTACTCTTCAAACTGAACTGAACTAATTACTTAACTCAATTGCTACTTGAATTGAACTAAACTTCTACTTGATAGCTTAACTCTTAAAACTTTCTAACTCAACTTTTTAATCTCAACTAGAACTTAACTCTACTGTTTCTGATACTCAACTGATTTTACAAATGAATTTTTTCTCTACCTATAGAAAATTGTGTTCTAATTTACTGGAAATTATAACATGAACAAAACAAAATTTATCAAAGACTCTGTGACTTTTAAATTGAATAAAATTTGGACGAAAATCAAAGTTACTATGTTTTGAATGAAATAAAAAGGTGCAGGTTATTAAATGTGCTGTAACTGCCAATATTGTGAATGTTTATGAATGGTATGTATTAAGTGAGAATGTAATACATGTTAAGGGAAGTTTTTAAGGATGTGTAAGGAGATTCAATGTTAAATTTAATAAAGGGTAGTATTCTGGAATACAACAGTCATTTCGCCAACACACCGGACCTGTTTCTCACCTCCCACCCAAACAAATACACAATTGAAGTTTCTTCGCCCTTGGGCACTTCAGACCACTGTGTCGTGTCAGATAAATTTCCTCTAACCAACAGTTATGTTAATGAGAAAGCTCCCAAAAGAACAGTATGGTTCTACGAGAAAGCCAACTGGGAAGGTCTCAACCATTTTTTTGGGAGGTTAAATTGGTCCTTAATTTTCCTCCATAACGACGTTGACTCTATATCGGACACATTGACAGACACGAATCTACTTGGCATGCGGACCTTTAATCCACACAGAGTAAAGGGTATCAAACCCAAGAGAAATATGTGGTTCGATTCTGGGTGCAGAGAAGCCATTAAGGCTAAAGAGTTGAGCTCCGGTTGTATAAATCAAACAATACTGAGGAAAACCGGAAAATATTTAAGAGAGCTAGAAATTAGTGCAATGCGTATATTCAACGCGCCAAGTTCTTGCATGACCAGAGAGTCAGACAAAAAATACTACACTCTCCCACAGGTAGTAGAAACTTCTGGGCATTCGTGAAAAACATACAAAATTCAGTCTCTCTACGCTGTCTGATACCACATCAGTTCCGCCTCAATTCGAGCATAAGCCTCACACCATGAGCCAGATTCACTTCCGAACGCGTGCTGTTGCCCGCGCACTCAAAGAGCTAAACGCACACA
This sequence comes from Microdon myrmicae, assembly GCA_963931805.1. Lineage (NCBI taxonomy): Eukaryota > Metazoa > Arthropoda > Insecta > Diptera > Syrphidae > Microdon > Microdon myrmicae. The sequence continues at coordinate 51,359,628 of OZ007497.1, read as the reverse complement.
AATCCGTTGGTCCGGACGGCATTCCCCCAATCCTCTTGAAGAGAGGTTCCTCTTCACGCGTCAAACCACTGCGGGAACTTTTCCATTTGTCTTATTCTACTGGTCATTTCCCGAATAGAAAAAGGGTGACAAATCATCCCGTTCTTTTTATTGACCCATAGCACTAACTTCTATTCTCTCCAAGGTAATGGAATCTCTTCAATCCAAGTGGTTCTTGATGGTGTCAAATCTGTTTCCCATCAAATTAATGCAGGTGTTCCCCAGGGTTCGTTACTCTCACCCACTCTCTTCCTCATTTTTATAAATGATCTATTGTCAATTACTCACAACCCAATTCACTCGTTTGCTGATGATAGCACGTTGAGTTTCTCATACTCGCTTTCCTGACCAAAATCTTCGAACGTCACTACCAACCAGCAACTTATGCTTGATACATTGAATTCAGACCTCAACAAGATATATCAGTGGGGGTTATCTAACCGAGTAGAATTCAATGCCCTAAAAACTCAGTGCTGCACCTTGTCGTCAAAGGTGAACCCCAAAATAAATATACGATCTATGAACGGCACTTGCATCGACGGAACCAAGGAATTATCAATCCTCGGCACTCGAATTAATTCGACTCTTAATTGGAATGATCACATATTTGAAGCTGCGAAAAGTGCGGCCAAATGTATGGGATTCCGTAAGTGATGCAAAAGATACTTCACTCCATCCAACCTGGCCACTGTTTACAACGCTTATTTTCTTCCAAAAATGTTGTTCAACTCCCATATTTGGTCAGGCGCATCCAAAACTGTACCACACGTGCTCGACAGGATGCAAAAAAGAGCAGTGAAACTTATTGGGAACCCAGCCGTAAGTCGATCAATTCCGCCACTAAACACAGGCGCAACGTATCATGCCTATCTCTTTTCTATACGTATTACCACGGTTGTTGCTGAACTGAACTTGCTGAATGTGTTGCGCCCCTCCTATCATTCTCCCGCGATACCCGTCAATCTGTGAATGCGCATCAATTTACGTTGAAAGTGGCGCACAAATAAACATAGAGAGTCATTCTTTAGCCGAACCACACGAATGTGGAATGTTCTGCCTGATCACATGTTTCCTGGCCGTTGTGATGTCCAGACATTCAAGACCAATATATATCGACACCTCCTTTCCTTATCCACTTCCTCTCCATCCGCTCGCACTGTGCTCTGACACTTAAGAGACTTCAAAATCCCCATTTGTGCGCGCGTTAGTGTAAAAAAAAAAAAATCGTACCGTAGAACAGGGAAGGCCGATCCCGAACCCATAGACACTAAGTACGTAAGTGGTTAATTGTGCGTCCATGACACGATTCCTATCAGATAGGAATCACTCAAAATCCCTTTTTACTGCTTACATGAATTAATCAACAATCCACTTTAAGATTCCTCACTGGAATATTACCTTAAATAAAATTGAACCAATGCCAGGTGTATAACCTGGCCGATTTTTTTGATGGCATCGTTTTTTATAAAATGCTTGTCAATACAACATATTCTTTAAAACCGTGGAACTGTTCAAAAACGTATTCACAAATTATTGTATTTAAGAGCATTTCATGGTCTTGACCCAGTGCTATAGGTTGGCTTTTCCTGAGAGGAATGTAAAGGAGTACATATATGAAACCCTTCACAGCAAAACGGTGCAATTCGTGAAAGTAATTGCAACAACGTGACTAAGGACATATTCGCATACATTTAATTGCTCAAGTGCTTGAAAATTCTTGCAAGTGTTAAGGGTTCGTGAAAACGCATTGTTCCATAAACGCAATTAGTTACATATAGAATAGTAATATACACGTATATCAGTAAAATTGGGGGGCAGTTTGATAAGTCAGTGACTTTTTGAATAAACGATTTTTTTTTTTTGGCAAAAAGGCATTTATTAAGAGTCGGTTATTTATAAACAGTCGGTTTTTAGCTCGATACATTTAGTCCCGCGTTTTTCCAATTTTGTTATTCCTTCTAAGTAATAGGTTTCCTCAAGGTTCTCAAAATGGATGTTATTTTCTGTGATGACCTCTTCATTTGTTCAGGTTTGGAAACAGGAAATAGTTGCAGAGGGCTAAACCTGGAGAATATGCTGGAGCAGTTCCCCCAATCTAGGGGGATATCTGGAGAAAACTTGTCAACGAACAATCGTAGGGGTTGTCTGCGAATATTGGAATATATAGACTCTCCGTTGAGGGAATTATGGTTAAATTAGCCATTAAGGGAGATATTCTAACGCCCTGTGAATAGGGCGTTAGAATATACTCACAGCTAGGCCAGCTTGTCGTAAGAGGCGACTAAAGGCCAAAAGGTAGCCGAGGTCCCAACGCCCTGTGCGCCCGGTGAAATACCACCCCATCAAGCTTTAGGTTCCGTGAAATGATCGGGAGAAATCCCTGGCCATCTTTCGGGGCTTGGCTGATGGACCGGTTCGAGAAAAGGTTGGTTAGGTGGTAGTCGGTCCCAAGGTGAGATACCACCCCGTCACGCTGTACATTCCACGATATCGCGAGAAATCTTCGACGGTGTTTCGAATGTGTGGCTGATGGCCCGGACTGACACGGGGATAAGTCATGATGGTGTCTTCTGATATAAAGAATTCCGGAGGTAAACTAGTCTCCCATTCGAATCTCCGGGGGGGACTATGTCAGGGGGAACATCATGCAGATATCATGATAAATAATGGAACTTTGAGAAGTTCGTCATCGCATAACCGGGCTAGCTCTCGAGGCTCGGCCCACGCTCGACTGGTGACGGCATTTTGTAATATCAGGGGCATCGGTTTTACCAATACTAATGTAAACGCCGTCCACCAATATTTGCAAACAACGAAACCTGATATCCTTGCCCTAACTGAGACCCAGGTCGATTCGTCAACTGATTCGACATATCTTCGTTGCTCAGGATACGACGTACATTCGAGATTCCGTTTTAAGGGCGGGGTCTGCGTCTTCGCACGGTCCGATCTGGCTTGCCAGAGGATGGAGGCGTTGGAACCCAATAATATGGACATCATATGGTTGAGGGTCGTGCTGAGGAATTCCGTTAAATTTCTTTGTTGTCTTTACCGCTCCCCGAATGACGATCGACCGGCGACATTTTTCGAACATCTTTCATATACCGTCGACTGGATACAGATCAACCACCCAGCTTCTGAAATTATTGTCCTTGGCGATTTTAATGTGCACAATTCCGACTGGCTGTTACATTCTAACAGAACCGACGAGGCTGGGGGGCTGGCGGAGATGTTTGCTGTAAGCCACAACTTGACTCAACTCGTGGGGGAGCCAACGCAAATACCGGATGCCCGAGGCGATTATGCGAACACCTTGGATCTGTTTTTGACATCCGAACCGAGTATTTATACCGTAGAGGTTTCTGCGCCACTGGGAAACTCAGATCACTGCTTGGTATCTGTCGCGCAAGCACTTGCATACCAAGCGAATAACCGGCCTAGGCAGCTTCGCCATGTATGGAAGTATGGGGCTGCTAACTGGGACGATATGCGAGCTTTCTTCGCATCCTTTCCATGGTCCGAGATGTGCTTCGGAAACTCCGATGTTAACGCTTGTGCGGAGTCGGTGTCAGAGATTATTCTTCTGGCGATGGAGATGTATATTCCACATTCCATCAAACGAAGTTCGTCTGATAAACCTTGGTTTGACAAAAAATGCGAGCTGATTACAGCGGCAAAAAATAGAGCTTTTAAGCAATGGCGCTCCAATCCCACTGACAGAACGAATTTTGTTAGAATCAGAAACGTGTGCAACCAGGCGATTGATACCGCGAAGAAGGCTCACAACGACAGGGTGATCAATAAGCTCCTTCGGTGCCCAACTGGTTCGCGCTCCTTCTGGTCAATGGCAAAGGCTGTCAGCAGTAACTTTGCTTCCTCCTCTTTCCCTCCGTTGGTGACAGACAGCGGGACGTTAGTCACGAATCCAAAGAATAAAGCTAATGTGTTCGCGAATTTATTTTCCGCGAATTCAAACCTCAATCCCGGCCTTTTGCAGCCACCTGTGATCTCGCCGGTACAGTCTTCCATGTGGGATGTGCGATTTCGCCCGCGCACTATTCAACGCATTCTACGTGAACTGGATTGTAGGAGGGCAACCGGCCCGGACGGAATACCAGCAATAGTCCTTAAGAACTGTGCTCCAGAACTATCGCCGGTTCTTGGCAGACTCTTCCGCTTATCTTATGCACGGAGGACCTTTCCTGCCTGCTGGAAAATCGCTCGAGTTCAGCCAATCCCAAAGACTGGAAAAAAGTGTCTCCCACAAAATTACCGTCCGATAGCATTACTGTCTATTTTATCTAAGGTAATGGAAAAAGTCATCAATACAGAGTTGGTTAAGTATTTGGAGTGCAACGGTCTTCTGAATGATCGTCAATACGGATTCCGTAGCAGGCGGTCCACGGGAGACCTTTTGACACTTATAACCGATATATGGACATCTGCGATTGAATGGCATGGTGAGTCAAGGGCGGTCGCATTAGATATCTCCAAGGATTTTGACCGCGTCTGGCACGGGGCATTGCTGAGCAAACTTCGTTCATATGGACTTTCCCAACAGCTTTGCGACTGGACGAGGAGCTTCCTCGAGAATCGATCGATCCGGGTTGTTGTGGACGGCGAGTGTTCGGATCTGTATCCTGTTAATTCGGGGGTGCCCCGGGGTTCTATTTTGGCTCGAACCTTGTTCTTGCTTCACATAAATGATTTGTTGGAGACAACGGATAACAAAGTGTTCAGTTTTGCGAATGATAGTACGCTTGTTTCCTCCTTTTCGAGTGATCGGCCGATTGGTGCATCAACGTCGCACCAGCTGAGATGTAGACAGATTGACTCTCTGAACCAGGATCTAGATAAAGTCCTGCAGTGGGGAAAGGCCAATCTTGTCGACTTCGACGCAACGAAGACCCAGTATACAACATTCCCAAAGAAAACCGGATCATCGGTTCCACAGCTGATGATGAGTGGCCGGGCCCTCGAGGCTGGGGAAAGTTTGAGATTGCTCGGCGTCACGGTCTGTGGGAATGTATCATGGCATAAACACGTATCGGGTATCGCCAGATCAGCCTCAGGAAAACGGAGTTATCTTTTTAGAGCCAAGAAATACTTTACTCCGGCCCAACTTCTTCTCCTATATAAATCTCAAATTAGACCCGCGCTCGAATATTGCTCTCATGTTTGGAGCTCGGCTCCTAAACATACTCTCGACCTACTTGAGAGCGTACAAAGACGAGCGATCCGCCTGATCGGGGACTCGGCGCTGACGTCGGGACTACAATCGCTATCACATCGAAGGCGCGTGGCCGACCTCTGTCTGTTTTACAGATATTATCACGGGTGCTGTTCTTCGGAGATTCTTGGCATTGTTCCACCCAATTCGGTCTATATGCGCTCCACAAGACAATCCGACGGATCGCACGCGTTTGTGGTTCATCTCCCGACAGCGCGAACATCCCTGTATCAGAACTCGTTCCGTTACAGAGCGGGGAAGCTGTGGAACTCCCTTCCCACGCGAGTGTTCCCGGAGCGTTACAACCTGCAACTGTTCAAAAAGAACTGCAACAGTTATTTGATGGCATCTCGGGGCGCCCACTCGACGCTATAGGTTCGCCTTTCCCGAGAGAAGTCTAATAAAAAAAAAAAAAAAAAAAAAAAAAAAGAAATATGTGAAGTTATACGAGATAAGCAAAGTCTTCAAGCCCACATGCTACTGGCTCTTGTTCAACTATAGGGTGGGCCACACATTTTTGCACATTTGAAACATGAATAGAAATAAAACTACAAATGTTATTTTGTTGATCATTTATTTGAAGTAATAAACGTTTATTGAAAATTTTTTTTTATATGACATCGCCGCCGCCGCCACCACCACCACCACCCCCACGGTTTTTAAGATATCAAGTGTTGCCATTTGCAATATTTTTTGGCCAACCCTATATCTGCAATATGTAGTAATTTTTAAAGTGCATTGATCTTCTGTTTTGATAGATATTAATAATATATAATCTCTTACAAGGATTAGATGTGTACCTCAGGATAATTGTGTGGAATATTTATAATTGGCTCAACTCCATTTAGGGTCCAACGATAATTTTTCTTCTTGAACTCAACTAAAACACACTGATTACACTTCATTTTGCTCTAACCCAGTTTCGTTGCATTGAAAAACTTTTCCTATCGCTTACGTTTCCACAAGTAACCTTCAACCCAACACATCCTTTCACTCATCCAAATTTGACCTGCTTAAATTTTGAATACCATCCTTCAAGTCAAACTTAATCCCTTCAAATGTAATTCGCCAACTCCTACCGTAACCGCCGCCACCCGCAAGGTACTATTCAAAAACTGTCAGCTAGACTGCTCTTGCAATAAAAAGTGCAATTAAGAGAATTAAAAGAGGACAACAGTGAATTATTCAAGTTCCACTACAGACTGCTCAATGAGAGGTACATGGGAGGTCATTACATGCCATTTCGTATAGTGCCTCCGTCTATTTGTGAAGCAACGTTCAAGCAGGCGGAGAATTCTACTGACAGCATGACTACATTCGTATTCTATGTGTGGTTGAAATTCAGGACAACGTCGCTATGCTAGCCTACGTTGGGAAGCCCTGATGCATTTCATTGGTATCACTTGAACTAATTGCCATTGCATAGGATTTGCCGCTTCTAGCCACAGACATCGTGCTAGCTAAGCGATGTTGGAATTTATGCGTTTTCTTGGAACACACGTCTGCACCGTTGTTCGGATTGTTTTCCCAGCTTTCCACTTCATTTATTTGCTTTTTCGTTACTTGATTGCTGCTTTGTTGCCTTCAATGCCATTCATGGCAGTTACACCCTCGGCTTACTTAAGAGGCTGTAAACAGAATGAAAAGGAACAGGGAGGGCGCTTAATGTCACCCCGTATTGCGAGAAGCTTAGAATCAAAATAAGAAAACTGTAGAACACGAAAAGGGCCACATCAAATTAATCCTAGGTCCTTGGAAAATTATTAGTGTTTTTATTTTGTCGTATGCTGTAAGCTCATTTCATTTAGGCTTAGAAGCACAGGAGGTCTGTCGTTGGCTACTAGATCAGTCTCGGTTGATTAAAACGAGTTCATTTTTTTGGTAACATGGAAATGATTTTAAAATGAAGAATGTAAAATTAGTTTTGAAATACGATATTTTTTTATTTGGACTCTACGAACATACATATACGTTGTGCGCAAGTTTTAAAAGAGAAAATCCTATGAAAACTTGCGGCAACTTTAAGACTTTATAAAAGAAGAAAAAAGAGCGGATGTGAAATTAGTATCTAAGTTCGGAAATACTGTACCGACACTCTGACATTGGTATTCGTCTATGCCGTGTCTTATAGTGTTAAAACTGCTTTTTAACGGCTAAGTTTTCGCGAGCCTACAGATGTGCAAACAAGATGGCTTCGTTGTTATTTCTCTATCCTCGGAGTCACGGTCAGTGGGAATGTTTTCAATGCCATTTATGGTTAGTAAACCATAAATGAAGGGGACCTAAGTGACTGCTTTGAGAGACCTCGGAGGTAGGAAGGGATTATATACCACGTATACTGTAGAATCTATCTTCTAGTTAAGAATTCATTTTTACAGAATAAGTTGAAAGCCGAAGATCGATTTGAATAGTAAAGTATGTAAGAAATCTTACAGCTCTGCGAAGATCGGTTGTACCCATGCCAATCGTGTTGCCACTCTCTAGGTTTGGGTTTGACAGCGTGAACGATGTAAATTCGACGATGTTGGTAGTTGTTGACCTGCCGGCGAGAGATTCGTCTTAACAAGGAGAAATAGCAGGCTTGCAGTGAAAGCTTAACGTTTTGTACAGAAAGCTTTCAAAAGGCTTGGGCATATCGGAAAGTTAGAAATATGGTGATAGTTTGTGACAGTCCATTAAGGTCCTTTTTTGTGGATGGGGGTGATGAAGGAGGTTTTCCAAATGTTGGAGAAGTCACCTTGAGAGAGTAAAGGATTGAAGATCTTTGAGGAGGTATTAGAGGGAGTGGACGAGCATTTCTTGAAGAGAACTGCCGGAATATCAACAGAGCCCGAGGTGAACTCGTGTTATAAATTATAATAACAATTATGTTGTATCTTTTGTTCTTAACCAAACTCACCCCTATTTTGTTCCTTCCTGCTTCTTGTTTTGTTGGTAGCTGTATGTGTCTCTGTATTCTACTCCTTTTTGAATACTAGACCAATTTTATTTGTCCACTGGATCGAGGACACTGCTACCACAGTTTTATGACTCAATATAGTTATCACACACCACCGCGGAATGTCCTTTAGTGCACCTATTTCGAGACTATTCTATTAGAAGTAGTCAACTAAACTAGTTCCATATAGCACAACACGAGCGAATAGTTTCTGAGCATAAAACGAGCGAATAGTTTCTGTTCATATTTTATTTAAATTTACTAATATAATAACTTCACAGTTCATATTTTATTTAACCTTATTAATACAATAACTTCACAGTTCATATTTTACTCTATATTTTAGGTTTCTATATTCTGTTTAAGACATCAAGGACAAATACACCCGTACGCGGCGACTGATTAACGAACAAGAAGGAATATATCGTGTCTTTTCAGCACATATCCTTTTTCGTTCCGCTTTCACGAGTTATTTCTAGGAAGCGGCGGAATTGGCAATTGGCTAATAGGGGGCGACTATGGCTAATAAAACGAAGATGGCTATTGCAATGTGAATGGGGTTTTAAATGGGATTTTACTTTTATTTAAATTATATTCTATTGTAAAGGAAATATTCTATTGTAAAGGGAATAGGAAATTAGTAATTTGGAGGGAAGGGAAGGATACGGGAAGGATATGTGCGTGAAGGCACGAGAAGTTAAAAATTCAAAGGGGGAGGGATAATTAATTGAACTTTAATTATATAACACTAGTCTTTGAATTGATTCAATTAAGAGAAAAGCTGGGTAACCAGTCAAAGTATGGCGGGTCTGGAATAAAGAGTGCATTCGTGTATGTTTGTTTGAAATGTGTGGCAAAGAGATTAGCAATAGTAAGAGGATCAGATTCCCCGCGTCGTAGAAACCCCACAAAAACGCCAACCCATTAGTAAATGAATTTGTGATCAGTCGCTTTAAATTATAATTTAGTAAACAAAAACAAATCAAATAAATAAATTTATGAAATAAACTCAATATTTCAAGTCATCAGATTTTGAATCATTTTATAAATCAGCACTTTGGATTGCCCTATAAATCGGCTTTTGCTTTGATTTATAAATCAGTGTAATCAACGATTGGTCGCCGCTTTTCCCTCGAAGGAAGAAGCACGGTGGCGGCTAGAACGCGCCTTCTCAGGAGCGGTCTATTAAAAACATCCTCGTCCTTTTAAGGCCCCCGCGTTGTAGAAACCTTGACGTGGTGTGGGGAGTTAAATTCCAATGATTAACAGGATATACTGAAGAAAGCTTACCTCCTGGTTGTGTAGGAGTTGGGAGCGGGGGGGGGGGGGGGGGGGGTAGGTGATTTGTGTGGTTTGTTTGTGTATTAGTGGTAGTGTGCCGGCACGGGCACTTGACTGGTTCAACACTACCCCCACTAACAATTCACTGGATGAGACACCGAGAAGAGCGTATGGAGTTTCTTCACCGAAACGGATCAGACACAGGACAAAAAAGAGAAACACATAGATATTGCTGATATTAGGCTTTATTACTAAGTAAACTTGGTGACACACTAATTTTGACAGTCTGGTGACTATTTAAAATATCAAACTATAAGAATATAATTGTTTCCAACTTAAACACTACTGGTGGTGATTTCAAATATCCAAACACCGGATTGTAATTATTTTCCACTTAAACGCTATTAATAACAACTGCTGGCGATTTCAAATATCTAAACATAAGATTGTAATTGTTTCCAACTTAAACACAACTCGTGGTGATTTGTAATATCCAAACATATGATTCTAATTGTTTTCCACTTAAACACAACTGGTGGTGATTTCAAATATCTAAACATAAGATTGTAATTGTTTCCAACTTAAACACAACTCGTGGTGATTTGTAATATCCAAACATATGATTCTAATTGTTTTCCATTTAAACACAACTGGTGGTGATTTCAAATATCTAAACATAAGACTGTAATTGGTTTCCACTTAAACACAACGTTCGCGTTTAGCAGCATTTGGTTCGACGGTTTTTGCTATTTTACACCCACGACTCCTTGAAGGACTCGACTCTGGCAGGATCACGACTGGTTTTTGCGGTCGACTTCCGACTTGCACGATGGTTGAAAAGCGACTCGTTATTAAAATGACTCGTGCAGAGTCAGTCGTTCGCTAAGGGTGTGTTTCGGTGCTCACGAGGAACGTGCACTTTATCTTGCAACGGCCAATCAGAGAGGATCTCTCTGAGTTGATCACGGCGAGGATGCGTGGTTGCTCGTGTTGCCAGGTCGTGGCAAAACGAAACAAAAACGAAAGAGAGGAAATTGGTGCGAAGGGATCATGGTGGCATTCATGCAGCTGTGCCCATTGTCTGGCCGTCATAAGGGCGACCGCCGCTGCGAGCAAATAAGATTCTTGCACCATGATGCTTGTGCACGGCATCGTTGATCGTAGAAAGGATGGTATTCTCCGTGGTGAGAGTTCTCATGTAGGAGAATATGATTCTCGGCGACTGGGTGCGAGATGCGTGGACAAGTTTTGTCGGTTGAACAAAAGCTGGGGTGACTGTGTATAAGTCAGGGAAATGTGCTGCGCACGCGTGTGGCAGGAAACTCTGGCTGGCAGGGGTGCCGATATTTTTTCGATTCATGTTGCATGTTAGAAGTTCTTTTCAGTGAACTATGGCGATGCAATAAATGTATGAACGATGATTTAGATTTCAGAGGATTTAAAATGATGCCTTATGTGCATAAAAAGCTGAATTCTATGATGCGTTATCTGGATGGAGTGATGAATTCAGGTGATGCATCTGTGGGGTTTCTTCAAGGCGCCGAAGAACCACCCGTCACTTTAACCCCACCTAACCGTCCTCTTCCTATCCAACGCCATGGTACTTACCTGCAATCAGGCAGCGTTAAGCTACCCTTCAATCACTTTATGTACCTGTAAATCACCCCATGGCAAGATCATCACCTTGCCACAGCATCAACCACATCGCTGTATTCATAAAAACATATTAGGAAATCTTCCCCGGCAAACAAATGCACATCTTACTGCTTGTCCTTTGCGATAGCGTTACGGTATATACAATATACCCTCTATCGTTTATGATAGAAATGCTTTCAGCCTATGCACGTTCATTATTTGAACAACTGCATGTTTGCTTTCGCTTCTTCCTACCAACGCGCGTTTCGTTTGTCCTTCCTTCCAAGGTAAAGACATTCATTTCAATCCGAACGATATCTATGAGGAACCTGCCAATGGGACGCGGATCGGTTTCTCATTGGCCGCAGCGTCACCAGAAAGGTCGATTTCCCTTGTCACCACACGAGTGCAAATCAACCTCACCCACCGGGGTAGTTCTGCAACGAGCACCTCAGGGAGTCAGATATGAATCGCGGAATCCTGCACACATGCCACAGTCGTTGCGTTCAATAAAAAAGATTCGAATGTCGAGTACTGGAGTCGAGATGTTAAGTCACCATTAGTGCACGAATGTGACCAAATGAACTCTCTCGTTTTTTTTAAGTTCAAACGCTACTCCCTTAGCTGTGCCTGAAATAATCTCGTTCGTTACCTGTTCTCGTGAAATTAGGTTGAGGCGGTGTCTGGTATATCTTTGCGTGACTATTTGTGTTTGTTTTCCTTTTCGCTATACATCGAGTTGATATTAAGAAAGACTAATAACTTTTAATGCTGCGGATCATGCCAAGTGAATAAAAGAGTTTATGTAATTTTGCGATTTGATATTAAGTGAATTGAAGAGTTTATCAAAATTGTCAGCGAGTTTTTATTGTACAATTCCTTATTGGTCGGCGGATAACTTCGAACAAAACGTATGTGGGGTTTGCATTGAATCCGCGCCCGTGTAGACGCCCTAGTATAAACACCCCACACCTCCTTTATATAATATTATGCCCTTGGGAAGGGTACCGTTTACAGGTGGTGCAGGCCAACGAAAGGGATTGGGGTTGGCGTTGTGCGCGGTCTACGTGCGATATTGTGGGCTGGTTCTCAGCGTAATATAGAGAACCCCCACAGGCCCGCTCGGGAACAAACGGCCGCTGCGGTTGGCGTGTCGAGCCCCGTCGACGGGGCAGGGGTTGGGGTGAAGGCGATGTCGAGGTGTATACCTTTCTCGCTTCTTTGGCAGAAGGCTTCCTGAGGAGCCGATCCTTCAGTATAAGGTCCTTTCCAAATGGTTCCCGGATTGGGGGAGTCGGTGTCCCACCGTCTCGCTGGTTCTTGTGGCTGGATCTGTCCTGACTGTCTGGTCAACCTGATCCTAGTTCATCTTTGAGCGAAAAATCTCCAGAACGAAATTTGTCAAACCAATTCCGGCACTATCTTTCTATTAAGGCTTCTTTACCATACACATCACGTAATTTCTTAGCAGCTTGCGCTGCGTTCTTTCCGTAACGAAAATAAAAAAAGTAAAATATGACGAGAATGCATGTTTTTAAATTCCATATTAAAACTGACGCCACACTAATACCTTTTCACAAAAATAGCCACAATTTTCCTCTAAAGCAAAGTAAGACTGACAGCTAAAAAATGTCAAGAAGAAAAAATAGGTCATTGACAGAAGCTTTTAAACAATATGGCCAAAGACATCTATGTGTGAAATCGGCAATTACTTAGTTGCCAACTTGATGATTTGTGGGGGTTCTCTATACTACATGGAGAACCAACCCACTGTTTCCGCCTTATTTCCACCACCAACAGCGTGTCAAATCAACCCCAATTCCTCCCACCAACCTACGAGGGTTGCATTTTATATTTCGGGATTAGAGAACAAAAACAAATATTGATCATCGAAAATCACTTTATTGTTTTTCAAAATATTCCCCATGAAGATCTATACACTTTTGCATGCGTTTGAACCAATTGTCGAAGCACTTTTGCCACTCTGATTGAGGTATCTCCAACACATGCATTCTGAATGCAGCAACCGCTTCTTCAGGTGTCGAAAAACGTTGACCTCTCAGTTTGTTTTTTGCGTACGGGAATAAAAAGAAGTCATTCGGTGCCAAGTCAGGACTATACGGCGGATGACCCATCAAATCGATGTTTTGGGTGCTCAAAAATGCAGTTGTCGCAGCCGATGTGTGAGAGCTCGCATTGTCGTGGTGAAGAGTGATTCGTCTTCGGCGGTTGATTTTCCTGATTTCTTGGAAGACAACTGGCAAACAAATGGTTGTGTACCACTCAGAATTGACTGTTCTGCGTTGTTCTAGTGGTACGGTTGTGACATGTCCAGTTTTTCCGAAAAAACAGGCGACCATTTGCTTGGAAGTGCTTCGTGCGCGAACAACTTTTGTTGGATTTGGCTCATCTTGAAACACCCAGACAGTCGACTGCTGTTTACTTTCGGGCTCACACGCGTAAATCCACGATTCATCACCTGTCACGATGTCATAGGCGTGTTTCGAACCACCGCGACCGTATGTTTTGAGCATTTCTTTCGACCAATTGACACGAGCCTTTTTTTTGGGCGATTGACAAATTGTGTGGGATCCAACGCGAACAATTTTTTTTGACAGTCAAATGTTTATGCAATATTGAATGTATGCTGGTCCCACTAACGCCTAAGGTTGTCTCAATCCCACGATAGGTCACATGACGATCTTCCAACATCAGTTCGCGCACAGCATCAATGGTTTTCGGAACAACAACTGATTTTGGACGACCTTCACGAAATTCATCTTGGAGTGAGCTACGACCACGATTGAATTCACCATACCATCGATAAACGCTGGTCCTTGATGGAGCTTCATCGCCAAAAATTGAATTAAGTTCAACCATGCACTGTTGCTGAGTTATTCCACGCCGAAAGTTGTAAAAAATAATCGCACGAAAATGTTGACGATTTAATTCCATTTTTGGGCCAAGATAAATCTTTTAAGTTACTGTAAACAACACAAATAGCGCTCGTATGTCAAAACGTTCTGAGTGCGTATAACCTCAAAAATGTCCAACTTTACAACAGAGCTGTCAATTGCCGGATTGCAACGCTAGGGTTGACAAATCCCGAAACATAAGAGGCAACCCTTGTATTTATCTGTAAAAGAAGCATGGCATGAAGTATTTTGTTCATTTAGTTAATGCACAACTGCATTCAGTGTTTTCTCGCCATACGGCAACACTTCTGCATTAACCCAAGCGATTTCCACCGGAATTTCAGTCATTTTGGTTGGCAACTACCATGTCTGACCAAACGACGCGGTTACATAATCATGTAACGCATGGGTAGTTCCAAATTCTTTTAGTTTGGTTCCCACGATAATATTACCCTAGCCAATGTAGGGTCACTTCGACTTCCCCCAGACACGCTATCCGCTTGGTATCAATGTTCTCTTTTTGCAGGTGAATAACACCAGCCATTATCCACTCCTTCCCACTTTTATCTTCGTACAGTTCAATGCACTCTGGGATCACCACATTCACCGAATTAGGTCAATGGGTTATCCTCATACATGCACACAAAAACCCAATCCACCCCGAGATCATTGCACATTGTGTTCCTGTTCTCTCATACTCCTTTGTCCATCGACTATAGAATTAACCGAAGCGTTTATCCAGCTCGACGGGCAGGGAACATGAGAGAGCACAAATGTAAAGATGATCTCGATTGGTTGCTTATGGTGCAAATCAAAATTACCCAATCATCCCTAATTGGGATCAGTCATTGCTTAATCACAACCGCGGTCGGTCACGCCGGCGCCGAATTAAATTTCGCGACCTTTTAAAGTCAGTCGAGATTTAACCGCCACCAGGATCGGTAAAAAAAAGCCGAAATTCAATCACCACACTAAGTCGAGTGTTATCTGCTGGCGGAAACCATTTACAAAATTAAATTTGTCGTGAATATGTGCTAGAAACCGAAATTCGTTATTGTATCAGAATTTACACATTAAATCTCGTTATTGTACCTAAACTAAAAGTAGTAACTGACGTGTAAATAAACGAAAACTATTTTGAAATACAAGCAAAAATAAAAACAATAGAAGAAAATAAATTTACAGCAAAACAAATTTTAGTATTTCTATTTTTGTTTCTCCTTGGTGAACTGTTTGTGGTGGAACCCATTTTATTTGGACAGTGACGTTAGCGGGTGTAAGTGAACCAGAGTCATACGTTGACTACGAAACTACAACCCCCACAAACTCATTTAGATTCTCGTCCTTGTGCCATTTCTCTTTGATACTAAAGAGTCGTTGATTACCATTTTTTGGGCAGCACTTCAGTCGCTCTCTTATTTAGCAACCCTCATTTTAAACTTCTGCTTGGTAGTAATCATCTTTGTTATCTCCACTGATCTTCTGCCTGCGTCATTTCTGAACGAAATGTTGATTCTCAGTATCTCTAATTTCGCAGTATAGATTATGTCGCCCTTCTGTTCTGTTTTCTATTTTCATTAATCATCATCATCATCGGCACTACAACCGGGAACCGGTCTTGGCCTTATTTTAGCAAGTCCTGAGGCTTGTTAAATTTTTCCATAATGATTTTTTTTTCCGGGCAAGCTCATTAGTCTTGCGCCAGAGGCTCTCCGACGGGGAATCGAACCCCGGTCTCCCGCGTAACAGGCGGGTATACTAACCACTATACTATCGGGGAGCCATTTTTTCATTAATAACCCATTCCAAATCAATGAATGATGGGACTTGTTTCTTTCTTTAGCCTTCAAATATTTATAAGTCGACCGTCCTTATTTCGTTTCACCTCTTGTTTTTCCTATGAACTCTTCTGACTTTTACTTGGACCCTCTTCGTGTCATAATACCTGGTACTTTTTCTAGCGAATACCTCTAGAACGAGTGGTTCCAATCTGTTTTCCTTGATTGGTGTTACTTGGAAATTAATGGATAGTGACAAATTGCTTCTAAATTCGTTTTCCTGAGAAAACTATATTTAAACAAATGGGTTACCAATCCCAAAGGGTTAAATGGGCCACCCTGTGCTATCATATTACTACGATTGTTGCTTAACTAAGCTTAATGAATGTTTTTCTCCTCTCCAATCATATTTCCTAGGTGCCAATCAGTCAATACACGCCGCCTGTTAACATTGGAAATAAACTTCAGGCGTGCATAAACAATTGTTCTTTAGCCACACTACACAAATATGGAATGACCAGCATGCTCATATGTTTCCTCGGCGTAGTGAACTATTCAAGCCCGGTTTGCACCTACGTTTCGTTTACTAAGTCTCTCTTTTCTGTTCCACTCACAATTTGGTTAGAGTTATCAGCATCGTATCTTGTAAATTTGTAAGAGCACACAAAGGAACGTTGAATGACCTTGTCTACAGGAAATACGCCGCTATAGGGAGCAAATGTCCTTAGCATGTTATTTTTCAATTGTATTTAAAAGAAACGTCTCCAATTTATTAGAACATTTTAAATTCTGTCCAACCAGTAAGCTCTTAAACAGAGTACAATGGAAAACCCTTCCCGGAGCTTATTTCGTAAAAGGTTTACAGTTTCATTTTTCTAATACCAACAGATTTTTTCCTTGTCGTGCAGAAGTACTGAACCATGTAAGAGGCTTATGTTACTCTAGGTGTGTATCAAGAATGTGGTATATTTGATGGTAAGACCATTTGAACGGCGATAAGAAGGAGAACTTGGAAGTATTTCAGCGAAAACTTCGTCTGTGTCTTGCATGGAAGGACCAGAAAATCCTATGTCAGTTGGAGGAACTTGAAAAGTGCACCTACACACTAAATACTATTTCTAAGCATAATCCGCGCCATGTTTTTGAAGGAAATCTATAAATTAAATTATTCCTTTCTTAAAGAGCACATGTCACCTCGACCTGTAGCCCACTTGGGGTTTTATAAGTTGTTAACCAATATAAACCGCTAACCCAATGAAGAATTGACGGAGCACGAATGCGGAAAGCAACATCCAGGCAATCAGCCTCCCATCACTTGATACTACGGCAACCATGAGTGATATATAATACTTATGAATTCCACAACATAGCCTCTCAGCTGTTGCAAGACGAAAACAAAACAAGAAAATTTATGTCTAAATCGTTGAAAAGTTCCATAGACAGATAAAAAAAAATGTAAAAGGAGGAAACAGCAGAATATATTCCCAGGAGTTGTTCCTTAGCACAACATATAGAATCCCTACTCCCCAATAGACGGATTTGGACGTATAAGTGGTCAAAAGGAGCTCATACTGGGCCTTCAGTGCACTCCTTGGGGTAATTCGCTGATATATACGCTGTTGAGGGATTGTTTATTGCATGTGAAAAGCTGTTCATGGCTCACATTAGAATGATTTGTACGAACGAAAGTTGAAAATCATCCAGACAAATATTTTAATGGGGCGGCTATTAACGAACGCTTAGAGTGGGTAATGTTGGTCTTGTTTTTGTTCTTCTTTCCGGTGTTAGGCTTTTAACGGCTACAACGAAAACAAACGCGATCCAACAGAGCAAGATTTTGCCGCTGAACGTAATAAAGAGGGATAAAGCATTCGTCTGGATGAAGAAGGCCTTGAATAACCTTAGTGACGGGACACGAGGATGGGAAGATGTGATCTATGGCAATCAGCTAAATGATTGTGATGAGAAGAAGATATGTGGATGGGACCTTCAAGGCCTTACAGGGAGCAAATAAATCAATATAAAACCAAAAAAAAAAATCTGTCAAGAATATTTCAGCCTGTAGACCTTTTTCCGGTCAAAATGATTTTTTTTGGAATCGTTAGATTGTTAGAAAAAAGCTCAGAGTCGAAACGCTCATGAAATTATTTCATGTTTCAATAAAGGTGAAAATGGGAACTCAAATAACTCACACCAAAGATGCCAATTGGCTATAATACTCGTATATATGTTATTTATGCTCACGTGCATGTGCCACTTCTTGTACCACCGACACAAACCATATTTAAACACAAATTTCTGTCAAAATGACGATTTATCTCCGTCAAATTGGTAACTAATTGTTGTCCTCTTAATTTTGTTTTGATATCAAGCCCCACCATTGATTTATCTTCTATGTCGCCAACTAAATGTGTAGCTGTTGGGCTCGTATTTCAATCGATACTTTGTAACTCTTTATTGGATTTGAACACTAATTTCTGTAAAATTGTCCTAATAAAAATATTTGTCCTGTTAAAAACTAATATTTGTCCTGTTAAAAATTGTCTCCCGAATTATAAACATAATTTGGACAACTGTGTGATTGATTACAGCATTCGTCCATTAGACTACGTTAGTTAATCCTATTGGTAACATAACTTTATCCGATCAAGACCTTCTTCTAAAATCGAGTGATGTCGCTACGGAAACAGCAAAATTTGATTGGTTCCGTGATCGATCACTCGACCAGAAATCACAAAAGAAGAAAACAATAAAAGGGCTTTATCTTTAAATTACACTGGATTTTATTTGACACACACTTTATCTTTAAATTTAACTTCAACGGCCACTTTGAAAATACTAAAGAATAACTGAAGGGCAACTGCCCCAGAGGATAACTAAAAACTGCGTAAAAAATGTACCGAAAGCATCTGAATAAAAAATCTTCTTGTTTTAAGAACATATTACAAAAACTTTGTTTCCAAGCGCCTTCTCATCGATGATACGCACCGTGTCATCGAACGGCACGTTATCGTGAAAACGGTTGTATAGCACGACTGCTTTTTCCTTTGTACTGTCGATACCAATAATTCAGCAAAAAAAAAAACTGAGTATACCTTTCGGCGATGGAGTTGTCGTGGTGAATTTTGTTGCTTCGATGGCAGGTGAATTAACTATTTGAATTGTGATGAATCGATTAGCCTTTGTTATATCTTTGAGGAATCGATTCATCCCTTATTGTTGTTTTGTTGTTGCTTTGTGCTGCAACATCTTGCCGGGCCGACGACGATGCACCAGTAGTTATCCTTCCCTTTGGGCCGTCAATGAAGGGGCGTGTCAGCACCCACTGGGATCAGCAAGACTAGTTGGTTTTCATAAATAGTCGCCAACTGGGAACAGCTAGACCAACTCCCCTAGTTGGTGCTCGAATGTTTGTCCACTGGGCCCAGCAAGAACAACTCCACTAGATGGTGCTCGTTGAGACATGTCCGCGACGTGGGAAGTCGCGGTTGATAGTTGTGGTTGAGAACAGAGGCTTTGGTGCTCGTGTTGCTCATGTACCGGTACGGTGCAGAGGTAGGGTGGCAATAATTAATTATGTTGACTAGATCTAACTATTAATTGGGTTAATTTGTTATAAAATATAATTAGTTATTGTTTCAATTCATAGTCAATTATCAGGGTTAGTGTGTGTGCGTGTGTGTGCGTGTGTGTGCGCGTGTGTGTGTGAGAGAATGAAGGCTCGGTTGGCTATAGAGTGCCAACGTTGTAGCTCGAGGTAATTGAAAAATCTCCGACATGTTGTGGAGAAGTGCCTGAAAGGCGATATTTGCCGCATCAGCCGCGGCAACGATTTGAATAAGCCCTTACCTTATTCAATTGGTTGAGGTCACTATTCCGGTTGATATGATTTCTCGAAGAGTGCCGGCATATTTCCCTGCTCCTCATCTTCTATATCCTCTAATATTGTTACCGAAAGTCCAGCTTAGACACCGACCTTGTTGAAGTGCTGCCCCCAGACACGTGGTTCGCAGCGCCTGGGCGGTGATAAGATGGTGCCCCCAGAGCGTTGCGTCCAGGCGGCGAGAAGTGAAGAACCCCAGACACGTGACAGCGAAGTGCCGAGGAGGCGAGAAGCGACAAATCCTGATGCGTGAGCGATGAGTCCAGATGACGAGAAGCGGTGTACTCCAAACTGTGACAGCTTTTCGATGATATGATCTCCCGACGGGTACCGGCATCTTTCCTGTTCCTCATCTTCTATATCCCCTAATCCTGTTACCGAAAGCCCAGCTTAGACACCGACTTTGTTGAAGTGGTGCCCCCAGACACGTGATTCGCAGTGCCTGGGCGGTGATAAGATGGTGCCCCCAGAGCGTTGCGTCCAGGCGCGAGAAGTGAAGAACCCCAGACACGTGACAGCGATGTGCCCAGGTGGAGAAAGGGGGCAAATACTGGACGCGTGACAGCAATGCGTCCAGGTAGCGGGAAGCGGTGCCCCAGGAACGGATGTAGATGAAGCGGTGAAAATCGCAATTCCCAGGGTCCTTGGAGATATTCATCTCGACTTCAATGTTTGGATTTGTTTTGGTACTGACCGCTTGCGCTTGAAACGCTGACCCGTCAGATGATAGTTTTCTAAAGGAAGAAGTTTCCAAAATTTGTCCTGTTTCCCTGGTGTTGTTGCAGGTGACGCTTGCTTTACCATGAGAGCTTCTAGGTCTTTCGTTGAATCTGATTTCACGTGGGTCGTGAAAAGTACCTGCAACATCGTTAAAAGAGGGGCCGAATGATGTCTCAACCTGGTACTGGGACCGATTAGAAAACTTCTTTATTTACCTGCGGTGAATTCTGCAGAATTAGGATAAATGAAACAACCTTGGATCTTGAAAAATGGACTGTAATTTGTATTTGATAAATGTGATATGATTTGGTAGAATGACTAGCTTTTCGGTTACTAGTAGTGAGATCAATATTATTATTCAGGTCATTGTTCGACTTGTATGTTAACGTTGAAATGTTGGTGTTGTTATATTGGAATTTGTAAGATGCGAAAAATAGGAAATATTCATTATTTTATTCTATTTTCCGCCGATTACAAAAGAAAATTGTTTAAATAAAGCAGAAGCTAGTTTTCAGGTAGTTCACAAAGGCAATGAACTATCCAACCAGTACGGGCTCGCATATGTCCAGCCCGATTGAAACTCAGGAAATGTATATGTGGTAAGCATATTCCACTTGACCACGGTATCTTCGTTTCCAGAAGCACATTTGCCAGAGTTCCATTCCCTTTGAATATATTCAGCGTTTGGTGATGGAATAACCTGCAGCATGATACCCATTGTTTTCGGTAGAATTCCTTTCTCCGTTCTACCTGATGTTGAAATATTTGTGTTGCAGAAAATGGACAGACAAAATCTTTAACAGGATCGAATCTTATTTGATTAAATTCATGCGGGTCGTTTTCTGGTTTTGATCAGATTCTGTGCAGGACGTTATTAGAAATATAACATCTTAAATAATTGCATCCATGTGAGGTTTAATTGACATCCAGGAATGCACATGAGTCACCGCATTTTTTTTTTAGGTACGTTAGACTATATGTTAGGATTCGCGGTGAAACATCAACGTGGTTATGATATTGGTCGAAAACCCTAATTGAAACATCCAGAACACCTGACGTGAACGTAGGAAAGTACCATTCCGCAAATTTCCGATATTTTTTATCCACGGTTTTAGGACTTCCATATCTTTTAAACATGCGGACCATTATGCGCATCGCCCGTTCGTCGAACTCCGTCAAGGGACTTCGGGTCGTCCGGTCTTCTTCCAAGTGTGACCAGTCGGGAACTGGTCGTGCTGCGACTTGTCTAAAAATACCTCCGTCCACTGCGAGATACCATCTGTTTGGATTAAGACGTGATAAATCTTTAAAATTTGTACTAAGATCAACTGTTCTGAAGGGTCGTGGACCATCAAATTATACAGCACTGGTACAAGCAAATTCATGGCTTCATTTAATGGCGCTCTTTCCTCATTCTTTTTGCACTCATAAAATCTAACCAATTGATACAGAGTCAACGACGCACCGTTCCATGCATTCACGTCCATATTTTGTAGACAAATATTCACACTCAGGTCTCTATTTTGGAGACAAATATATATTTTATCCACTACCTGTGGCCATCATCTGGGGAAATTTGTTTTAAATAATGCGATGGATGCATATCTCCAGCTGCGCCTAAATTATGTCGGGAGCATGCACAATTGCATTCACAACATTGCCCGAATCACTGCACAGACCTGTTCATAAATTGAGAAGAAATTCTTCATTAGGTTTTGTCTCCTTGTCGGACCAGCGGAAAAACTGAACATTTTGAGGCAGATAGCTCCAGCTTATCTAACTGGTAATTCAACTCTGTTCGTCATAATAATTTGTAGAATCGTTGGTCCATATTTAATGGTTGGTATTGTTTCCCGTTTCACAATCTAATGTTATTAATTTCGATGTTCTAAATTATTATTTAATTCAATTGCTTTTGTTTGCTTTTTTGTTGATTTAATTAATGATTAATGATGAAAATAGTGTGATGTCAAAAACGGAAATTTAGTTACAAAAGCACGACACAGCACAACACTCCATAAAGTAAGGATCCATTCGGATCGCTAATTAATTTATGTATTAAATTATAAAATAATTGCCACCTACCTTGGTTACTGGAGCGCTGCTCACGTTGATCACAGGTAGTTGATGAATTTGGTGATGAATCTGCTTTTGTGGCGCCGACTTCTTCCTTTGATGTTGGAATTTGTATGTTTGTACCTCGGATCGTGAATCCGACTGTTGTGCCTCGGAGGTTGTTTACTTGCGGATGTAAGAATCCTGCACACTTCGAACGATCCGACTCGAAGGACCAAATGATGTCGCTACGGACACAGCAAAATTTGATTGGTTCCGTGATCGATCACTCGACCAGAAATCACAAAAGAAGAAAACAATAAAAAGGCTGTATCTTTAAATTACACTGGATTTTATTTGACACACACTATATCTTTAAATTTAACTTCAACGGCCACTTTGAAAATACTAAAACATAACTGAATAATACTGAAGGGCAACTGCCCCAGAGGATAACTAAAAACTGCGTAAAAATGTACCGAAAGCATCTGAATAAAAAATCTTCTTGTTTTAAGAACATGATACAGAAACTTTGTTTCCAAGCGCCTTCTCATCGATGATAAGCACCGTGCCATCGAACGGCACGTTATCGTGAAAACGGTTGTATCGCACGACTGCTTTTTCCTTTGTACTGTCGATACCAGTAATTCAGCAAAAAAAAAAAAACGGAGTATACCTTTCGGCGATGGAGTGGTCGTGGTGAATGTTGTTGCTTCGATGGCAGGTGAATTAACTAGCCTTTGTTATATCTTTGAGGAATCGATTCATCCCTTATTGTTGTTTTGTTGTTGCTTTGTGCTGCAACATCGAGTTTCCTTCTTTATAATAGAATTAGTGAGTCATGCATGTCAAACAAAGTCGTTTTTTATCGAAGTGACTATTGATAAAAGTTGAACACCCAAGGTGGTATTGTGGGGGTTCTTTAAGGCATTCTCAAAGAACCACCCATTCCCTTTAAATAAACTGTCTCCCGCTTACCAGGCAAGTCATTCAACTTACCTGCAAATGAGAAGCGTATGCTACTCTGCATCATCTTCCATCTGAAAACATAAGCCCACGGCAAGATGGTAAGATTACCATCTTGCCGTGGCATCAAACTTTCACCCCGGGGCATGCTTGGATCCAACGCATCATGTTCCTGAAATCGAATTAGGTTACCTCTTCATGTAACCGACATTAATCCCCAAACATGTCAATGCGCATTGCTGAGAAGCACTTTCTCATACACGTGCATGACATGTTCACCCTTGCCTTACCTGCTGAACCATCGGTCGATCGTTCAAACAACAATCCGTTGGTCCACGAAGACACGCCGACCAGCGTACTTATTGACACAGCTGCAGCCGATAGTTTCCCTACCATTTGGTAATTAAATATTGCCCCCATGTCCTTAGGTTTTCAGCAGCTGCAATCAATTTCCCATTATCTGCCACCAACCGATCATAGAACTAGACATTAACATGCTTGGTATTTAAACAATCATACCCTGATCATGTCCCACGTATCGTTTCCTAAGTTAAACAATCATAGTAATGGCCATGCTCTACGATGCTTGCCCAAACTATACATTCGGCCAGCAAGCCTAGTCCCTTGCCATCGTCGGCGAGGTTTCTGTTGACTTAATGTCAACAAAATATCTATCCTCCATCGTTCACCAGAACAATATGGCTAAACCGCAAACAAAGTCCATCTAATGTACGACCCTCGAAATAGCGTTTCTGTTTACTTAGGACACAGAAACCTATTTCATTCTCAAGCGACCATTGCAATGATTTACAACAACGAGGCCGCAGCCCTTATGCTTGTTCCTTGTTTGAACAAGTGCAGGATCGTTCGTTGTCGGTATTTCGAGCGTTACACTTGACCGTACGGTCATACGGAAAATCCTCCCTTTAAATCCCAATTCGATCGCCCATTGGGTATCACACAGCCGAAGATCGGATTGGCTACCCTTAGATCGGGAAATCCATCACGATCACAGCTAGTGGATGTTAGCGGCAACAGACACTGGTGAAGTTAAATTTTACATCTCAAGGAGTCGAGTTCGTTCCCAGGCGAATACACATGTGAAGTACTGTCGCGTCTGTTACATTATCGAAGAGTTCGTGTGGGTTTCAAATTAAGTTGTCGAATTGGAATTGTGTACGAGGGTTGCCTCTTATGTTTCGGGATTTGGCAACCCTAGTGTTGCAATCCGGCAATTGACAGCTCTGTCGTAAAGTTGGACATTTTTGAGGTTATACGCACTCAGAACGTTTTGACATACGAGCGCTATTTGTGTTGTTTACAGTAACTTAAAAGATTCATCTCGGCCCAAAAATGGAATTAAATCGTCAACATTTTCGTGCGATTATTTTTTACAACTTTCGGCGTGGATTAACTCAGCAACAGTGCATGGATGAACTTAATTCAATTTTTGGCGATGAAGCTCCATCAAGGACCAGTGTTTATCGATGGTATGGTGAATTCAATCGTGGTCATTTGGCGGTTTTTGTGTGAGTTGTGGCAAGGTGTTCCGCCGAACACTAGTTATGGTGATAAAGCAATATTCAAGTAGAACGACACTCACGCACAAATCAAATAAAAAATCACTGTGAGCTTGTCCTTAGATGTTTATTTGGTTAATTGTAAATAATTAAACTTAGTTCCTGATACATGAACGGAATCGAATTAAACTTAATTGTATTTAGTTGATTGTATTTAATTAAACTTAGTTCTTGATACATGAACGGAATCGAATTAACTGCAAAAGAATTATGTACACTTAATGGTATTTAGT
Organism: Microdon myrmicae; assembly: GCA_963931805.1. Taxonomy (NCBI): domain Eukaryota; kingdom Metazoa; phylum Arthropoda; class Insecta; order Diptera; family Syrphidae; genus Microdon; species Microdon myrmicae. The sequence goes on along the minus strand of OZ007497.1, from coordinate 51,334,375 downwards.
TGATTGTATTTAATTAAACTTAGTTCCTGATACATGAACGGAATCGAATTAAACTTAATTGTATTTAGTTGATTGTATTTCATTAAACTTAGTTCTTGATACATGAACTGAATCGAATCAACTGCAAAAGAATTATGTACACTTAATTGTATTTAGTTGATTGTATTTAATTAAACTTAGTTCTTGATACATGAACGGAATCGAATCAACTGCAAAAGAATTATGTACACTTAATGGTATTTAGTTGATTGTATTTAACTAAACTTGGTTCTTGATACATGAACGGAATCGAATTAAACTTAATTGTATTTAGTTGATTGTATTTCATTAAACTTAGTTCTTGATACATGAACGGAATCGAATTAACTTTTGGTCAGCACCCATTCGCGAAACACTCGATACTAAATCATCAAAATATAGTTCTCAACGACCAACTAGTTAATTCATCCTGACTCCCTAGGGTTACCTCACATGCAATCCCTTTTTTTCTTTTTCTTGGTTTCATTTTTGCACACACAGCGCCAGGACCCAAAACAGACCACCGCCTCGACTACCATATACGGTGCGCCTTTGGCTTTTTGCCAGGCGAACAAGAAAAAAAGGAAAGGGTGAAACATACACACGATAATCGCGTCTGCCGCTTACGTGTGTTTCCCCTAGCATGTAGACATGGGATCATCGCAATTCACATGATTTGCAGGTTTGCATAGGGGTTGAATTGTTTACACGATCACTACTGCTTGAAGCATTATTGTTGATCGTGCAAACTTCGCCAGTGTATCTTCCCTAGGCACGACGAATATTCATACGATCGCGACTACAACCAAGATCGCCGCCGATCGCATATCGATCGTCGTGCAAAAGGTGCAGGTGGCTATTCCTTGTGTTTGCTTCTCTTGTAGGCAAGCATGGTGTTGCTTGCCTGTAGGTTGGTTTTTTGCTACCGAATTGCCCGCCGTGTTCGCTGATGAAAAAGGGGCAGCTTGCCTGTGTGTGTCGGTGCTGGATCGCAGATATTCTTGTCCGAATATCTCGATTGATCCGTTGGTTGAGGATGCGACCGTTTTTCTCCACTCGAGAAAGGGTGCATGTTGGCGGAAACCAATATTGGAATATTTTCCGTTGACCGTTGGCGCCGGTTGAAATTCCCCGGTGTGTGCCGCATGTTGAGCAAATTTTATCGGATATTCATGTTGTGCTACGCACAAACAAACTATTCATCCTAGCAGGAAATTTTACTCTTTTTCCCCATAGAACTTAATGCTCTGCGGCGACCAGGTTTCCTGTTGTTTCCTTTGAAAATGTGAGGCGGGCAGTGGCGTTGGGGGAAACCGCCACAGTCATAGTTCACTCCAAGATGAATTTCGTGAAGGTCGTCCAAAATCAGTTGTTGTTCCGAAAACCATTGATGCTGTGCGCGAACTGATATTGGAAGATCGTCATGTGACCTATCGTGAGATTGGGACAACCTTAGGCGTTAGTGGGACCAGCATACATTCAATATTGCATAAACATTTGACTGTCAAAAAAATTTGTTCGCGTTGGGTCCCACACAATTTGTCAATCGCCCAAAAAAAGGCTCGTGTCAATTGGTCGAAAGAAATGCTCAAAAAATACGGTCGCGGTGCTTCGAAACACGTCTATGACATCGTGACAGGTGATGAATCGTGGATTTACGCGTATGAGCCCGAAAGTAAACAGCAGTCGACTGTCTGGGTGTTTCAAGATGAGCCAAATCCAACAAAAGTTGTTCGCGCACGAAGCACTTCCAAGCAAATGGTCGCCTGTTTTTTCGGAAAAACTGAACATGTCGCAACCGTACCACTAGAACAACGCAGAACAGTCAATTCTGAGTGGTACACAACCATTTGTTTGCCAGTTGTCTTCCAAGAAATCAGGAAAACCAACCGCCGAAGACGGATCACTCTTCACCACGACAATGCGAGCTCTCACACATCGGCTGCGACAACTGCATTTTTGAGCACCCAAAACATCGATTTGATGGGTCATCCGCCGTATAGTCCTGACTTGGCACCGAATGACTTCTTTTTATTCCCGTACGTAAAAAAAAAACTGAGAGGTCAACGTTTTTCGACACCTGAAGAAGCGGTTGCTGCATTCGGAATGCATGTGTTGGAGATACCTCAATCAGAGTGGCAAAAGTGCTTCGACAATTGGTTCAAACGCATGCAAAGTGTATAGATCTTCATGGGGAATATTTTGAAAAACAATGAAGTGATTTTCGATGATCAATATTTGTTTTTGTTCTCTAATCCCGAAATATAAAAGGGAACCCTCGTATAAGAAAACTGCGTTGCTCGTCGTTTTTCTTTGGAAACCAGAACGAAATGTATCATCGAGTGGTGATGTTTAATAACCCTTAAAAATGCATCATAGAGTGGTGATGTTTAATAACCCTTGAAGTTTTAAATAAAAAAGCTGAGTAACTAAAACCCTCCAGTGTTTTTAATTTGCGTCATCGTTGGGGTGAAGGAGTACCATTTCTATTCGTGGTGTGTTGGTGAATTGAGTTTTAGCGTTTTAGAGTTTTAAGTTAGGGAAACGAGTGCCCATGTCTTGGCACAATACAACAATTACCCACAGTATATTTTATAATTTACAAGAAAGGTCATTTTCAGGTCAGGTACCGCTGGTATATCAATAAAGAATACAGGTCACTTTAAAAGATACGTTTGAGGAGGTCTCGTGTGATTAATCTAGACTGCATATCGTCGTCCGCTCCAAACAATACCTGTGAAATGTATTATTCTTCCTTTGTTAGCGACAAGACATGAAAGGCAAAAAAAAAGAACACACCAAAAACAATAGAACGACGACACTCGCCTCTATAACAGCAAGTGTCATGACTCCTGAATACATTTGGAACTGTTGCAATTGAAAGACAAACTGAAACGAACATTTATGGGAACGTAAAAACGGTACCGTCACTATTCGTTTCCTATTTCCCTTAATTCACAACAACTTATAACTAATAAAGTCAATTTCATAGAGAATGAAAATAATCATAGGATCGTCATAGTGACATAAAATTGTTATTTCCTTTCATAATGCAATATAAAAAAAATCCCGTGGTGGCACAAGCCCATCATCATGGCATTTGTTAGATCTTCGATTTCTTATATTTTGTTTTCGGTAGGAAAGTAAAACTGTTCCAAAGATATATCTGGATTGTCCCTAACTGATGCCGAATTTTACCGACCACAATTACCTTTCGGCAGCAAATCTGACCCTGTTCTGTGAGTGGGGCCCTAGAATATACTCAGAGCTAGGCAGATTTGACGTGAAAGGCGACGAAAAGCTAAGTCAGTGGTGGGATTCCAACGCACCATACCAAGGTATAACCTCCGTGGAAAAGTTGGGAGAAATCCTTGGTCATCTTCCGGGTTTGACTGACAGACCAGTCCATCAAATGTTGGTTTAGGTGGTAACTCGGTCCTAAAGTGTTATACCACCCTGTCAATCTGTACATTCTGCGATATCTACTATTTACTCTTTACTACTATTTATTGGCCTGTAGGAATCCGGAAGTACTTGACCTCACCGACTCGACTCCGCCATCGTTCCCTGTCCTGTGCACTCTCCTTCCGCGCTTGACCGAATGTATGGAACGGTGGCCGGTTGAGCTAAGCTGAGGATGATTGTGCCCGGATGTCGGTATTTTACTCCATTCAAATCTACAACTGACCCTGGATCGATTCAGGTAGTACGTGCATTGCCAGATGACCAAGTGAGGGCGATTACTGCAGATGTGTCCACACGATATTAGTAGAGTGGCTTTTGTGGCAATATTGTATTTTTAAGAGCGAACGGAATACACAGTGCCGGCAGGATAATTAAGTTGACATGTTTGTGTGGTCATGTCGGGTCAAACGGTGTGCGACATAAGGGCCGTCCAATAGCACCTAGAATAAAAAAAAATCTCTATGAGCTTTTCTAAGATGGTAGACATGATTACAACCAAATATTAGTTTTTTGCAAATACCACAAGTATGATAAAAAACATTATTTTTGATAAAAATCTACTTTAAATTGTTTATAAAAAATGTAATTATTAATTAACCATTAAATTAGACAGTTTATCTAAGAACCTACAGATAAAATTTCAAGTCGATCGAATAAAAATTGCCCGAGTTATGTTGCACAATAACATCAAAAACGTAGTTTTCAGGAAAACGCGTTTAAATTTTCAGTCAGCTGTAATCTAACGGTGATTTCGGCGTTTCATGCTATCTCTCTCTAAAGTAAAAGTTTTATAACGCCACTTATACGTATTTTATGAAAGTATGACTCACTTGTATTGAATAAAAATTATCGATCGGATTATGATACTCCAAAACGCTGTGAAAGGCGAACTGCTTTTTTCGAACGTTTCCTTAAAGTTGTTGCGGAAATCACTATTACACTATTTATTGGCCTGTATGAACCCGGAAGTTCACGACCTCACCGACTCGACTCCGCCACCGTTCCATGTCCTATGCACTCTCCTTCCACGATTGACCACCCGATCCGATTTCCTCAAGGTCAAACCTAACATTGTCCTCCTATCTTTGTCACGGCCGTTCTATAGATCTCTTTCCCGTTGGTCTACCGTCAAGAATTCTAAGCACGGTCCTATCGTTGCTCATTCGAGCTACATGTCCGGCCCATGTTAATCTTCGCGACCTGATTACTCTTACTAGTGCAGGCTTGCGGTATAGCTCTTCCAATTCGTGGTTGTGAGTTTCCTGCATTGTCCTGCCTCCTCGTCATATTTACCACAAAAAATACCCCTTAAAACTTTATTCTCGAATACGCGGAATTTTCTTCCCGTTTTGTGACACCCCATTCGTATAGAGCAATCGGCATGATTATGGGTTCTATAGCCAGGGAGCTTGGACCTCGAGAAGATCGGATCGGATGGTCGAACGTGGAAGAACAGTGCACAGGACTGGGAACAATGGCGGAGTTGAGTCGGTGAGGTTGTGGGGGTTCTTTAACCCACTTCCAAAGAACCACCCATTTCCATAAATTACCTGCCTTCTACTTACCTGCAAATGAGCATCGTAAGCTACTCTGCATCACCTTCCACCTGAAAACATAAGCCCACGGCAAGATTACCATCTTACCGTGGCATCAAACTTCCACCCCGGGGCATGCTTGCATCCAACGCATCATATTTCCGAATTTTAATTCGGTTACCTCTTCATGTAACGGACATTAATTCCCGAACATGTCAATGCGCATTGCTGAGAAGCACTTTCTCACACACGTGCATGACATGTCCATCCTCGCCTTATCGGCTGGACCATCGGCCCATCGCCCTATCGGCAACAGACAGCATAGCCATCGCTGGGTACCCACAAACGATCGAGTGTTATTTAAAGTAAACACACACTCGATCCATCGACATATGAGACGTTACATTTCGAGTAGAATCAAAATGATGCTTCACACCATAGCAAAAGTGTAAACAAACACTGCCTCCATACTCCCTAGATATAGCTGCAGCCGATAGTTTCCCTTCCACGGCAATCTCATATTGCACCCATATCCTGAGGTTCGCAACACTTGCGACCAATTCCCTTTCATCGGTTATCAACCGATCATGGAATTTGGGCATGGAAATGATCATTGTTTAGACAATCTTACCCATGCCATGTCCTATGATGACCCACCAGCAAATCAAAGCAAATACACAGTACCTCACAGCGTTTGTTTTGTTTACTAACGGCTGGTCCATGGTTCCCCTGGATGAGACGTTAACCTGCACATCTGCAGGTCAAATCCCTCACCACCATGAATCATTTCTCGCCTTGTGCTCCAGAGCCATACGGCTAAAACAAACCCCAAATCTTCGGTTGACCTATCGTCACCAAAGAAAGTATAGCCTACAACGGCATGATCGTGAATGCCTAAGTAAACACGATAATATTCCTATGTATCATCGGCTAAATCGTACATTGACCTGTAAGGATATATGAAAAGTCCATCTTTATGGCGGCTGGTGGAGTTGATCTCGACGAACATTGATGAGTCAGATTTTTACCATCAACAACCACGCACACGCGCTGGGAGTCAAGTCGCAGATTAGCCCACGTAGTATCGCGCATTCGAGCAGTCGATAAGAACGGTTATCAATTAAAACGCACGAGTAATTAAGTCCATAAATCGTATATCGAATGCACTACATACAAGTTCGGTTGCGTCAAAACGTAGATTTCGAATATAAAAATCCGAAATATTTGTTTCGTCATTCCTTCACACACAGGGCTCTGCTTACGCTGAGCGGCCGGATAAAGTACCTGCAGCGGGTGAGGTGTACGGTTTAAAGTAATTTTGTGCAAAAGATATAAAGACAGTCTAAATTAAACGGAGGTTAAGTTTAAATGAATTTTGTGACTAATAAAACGGAAGGTAAAGTTTAAAGAAATATTGTGAAAATAAAATAAAGACAGATAAATAAAAGAGAGCAGTTTATCAACTGGACAAATCCGTGTGTTTTATTTTCATTACCTTTTTCATGAACAATTTCCTGGTGCTTTACTTTTACTCCTCCATGTGTGATCATAACTGTGGAACATTTAGTGGAAACATCGGGGTCAGGTGAAAACTCAGTGTCCATGTCAGGCACATTAACCTCTATCCCCCATCAGGTCATGAACTGTCGGGTTCCTACAGGCCAATAAATAGAATAGAATAGACACAGAACTTTATATTACGCGACAGCAGTTTGGATTTCAGCAGTTTACTGACTGTGTGCCAACTAGCGTTGCCAGAATACAGGCCATTGTTAATTTCCTTCGACATTTCGATACTGGCCGTCAGTATCGTTCCCAAATTCTTTACTTTTTCAAATATCTTGCCTCTGATGTTTATATGTGTTCCCTGAGGTCCACCTGCTCTCGCCGTAATCATGTATTTTGTTTTGTCTTCATTTATTTCTAGACCCACCTCTTCTGCGGCTTGCATGATGATTTCACAGTTTTTACTTACAGTTTCTAAATTATCGCACAGAACGGCGATGTCATCCACATATGCGAGCACTTGTGTGACCCCATTCAGGGATGATGCGGCCATGTTGTTGTCTTGTACCTTTCTGATAACATACTCGAGCACAAGGTTAAAAAAACACGGTGAGAGGCCGTCCCCCCGTTTTAATCCGTCCCGGATTTCCAATTGTTCCAAGAGGTGGCTTTCTATTCTAACTCGCCCTTTACTTTCGTTCATGCAAATTTGAATGAGGGCGGCATATTTTTTTGGGACTCCCAGCTCAACTAGAATATGGTACAGTCTCTGCCTTGCGACTGAGTCGTAGGCTTTTTTGAAGTCAACGAACAGTTGGTGAACCGTCTCTCCGTATTCCCACTTCTTTTCCAGTAGTTGTCTTATTGTGAACATTTGGTCGCTTGTTGACCGGTTCCTACGGAATCCACATTGGTAGTCTCCCGGTATCTCTTCTGCGTACGGTGCGGTTCTAGCCAGAATGACATTTGTTAATATTTTGTATGCGGTTGGGAGCAATGATATTCCTCTGTAGTTTTCGCAGTCAGATCTGTCGCCTTTTTTGAAAATGGGGATGACTATTGAGGTTTTCCATTCTTCCGGAGTGATTTCCTTATCCCGTATTGTTTGGATGAGCTAGTGGATCTTTCGAGCGGTTGCCTCTCCTCCATGCTTCACAAGCTCTGCCAGTATGCAGTCGACTCCGGGAGCCTTGTTGTTTTTCAATTGATTTATTGCGTCTACAACTTCGTTGAGAGACGGCTCTGGGATCTGAGGTTCGGCTGTATGTACGCTTGGTGCATTTATCTGTGGTTGATGGGTGCGCACATTGAGCAGGTTTACAAAGTACTGCTTCCATCTTGTCACGACATTGTTTGTTTCTGTGAACAGACAGCCGTTTGCGTCTCGAATTAGTTTGGCTCTTCCTCGGTAGCCATTTCTAATTGAATTTATGCCGACATACATACCCCTGATGTTCTTTGCCCTAGAATTTTCTAGGATTTTTTCGATCCGAGTCTTTTTTGAAGTCAACGAACAGTTGGTGAACCGTCTCTCCGTATTCCCACTTCTTTTCCTGTAGTTGCCGTATTGTGAACATTTGGTCGCTTGTTGACCGGTTCCTACGGAATCCGCATTGGTTGTCTCCCAGTATTTCTTCAGCGTATGGTGTGATTCTCGCCAGTATGACATTTGTTAGTATTTTGTATGTGGCTGGAAGCAATGATATTCCTCTGTAATTTTTGCAGTCAGATCTGTCACCTTTTTTAAAAATGGGGACGACTATTGAGGTTTTCCATTCTTCCGGACTGACTTCCTTATCCCATATTGTTTTGATGAGGTAGTGGATCTTTCGAGCGGTCGCCTCCCCCCATGCTTCACAAGCTCTGCCGGTATGCAGTCGACTCCGGGAGCCTTGTTGTTTTTCAATTGATTTATTGGGTCTACAACATCGTTGAAAGAGGGCTCTGGGATCTGAGGTTCGGCTGCATGTACGTCTGGTGCGTTTATTTGTGGTTGACGGGTGCGCACATTAAGCAGCTTTCCAAAGTACTGCTTCCGCCATGTCACGATATTGTCTGTTTCTGTGACCAGACAGCCGTTTCGACTCGAGTTATTTCGGCTCTCCCTCGGTAGCCATTTCTAATTGAGTTTATGCCGGCTACATATCTCTGATGTTCTTTGCTCTGCAATTTTCTAGGATATATTCGATCCGAGTCTTCTCCCATTCGCTTTTTTTGCGTTTTAAAAGTCACATAGTCTCTTTCCGAATTGTCGCGTATCTTTCTGCGTTGACTTTACCATATCTTTCTAAGCGGATCACTCTGAGGCGTTTACGTTCTTCGATCTTCGTTCTGCACTCATCGTCAAACCAAGGTTTGGACTTAATTGTTTTCTTAAATCTTAATACCTTTTGGGTTGTTTGTGTGATTATGTTTCTGATCGATGTCTATTTAGTGTCCACACTAATGGCTTCCCCTTCCTCACTGCTCCCGTTCTCTGGGATGCTTAATATATTCGTTAGTTCTTCTTGATATTCAGCCCTTTTACCCAGGTCTTTTAGTTTATCAATGCCGAACTTTTTGCTCGTCTCCCGTGACTGTCCATGTGGGTTTGCTGCGAGCCTACTCCTGATTTTGCCCGTCACTACAAGATGATCGGAGTCCCAATCTGTTCCACTATAAGATCTTACATCAAGGAATTCGAGTGGTGTCTTTTGTCTGGGGAAGTGCGAACGGGAGAATTCGAATTCCATTATCATTTGAAACGTCCTGTAGGCTTTCTTTATCTACAGCTGATTGGAAGATATCTTCTTTTCCAATTTTCGCGCTGAGGTCCCCGAGGAGGATTTTAACATCGAATGATGAGATCCCATCAAATACTTCCTCTAGGGTCTCGTGGAACGTGTCCTTTGTTTCTTCGCCCGTAAATTCTGTTGGGGCGTGTACGTTTATAACTACATAATTGTACCATAGGCTCTGAATTTTTAACACCGACATTCGGTCATTAAAAAATTTCACATCTTTTACATGTGGCGTAATCTTCTTGCTTATGATGAAGCCGGTTCCGAGGTTATGTGTATCTGCACCTCCACACGCCAGTGTAAACCCGTTGGTTTCAATTACTTGATGTGGGAATCGGACATTCCACGTGCCGACGGGTATATCCCGCTTTTTCCCTTTTTCCCTACGTCTTCTTTTTGCCGAGTCGGTGTTTTCTTGATGATTTGTTCCATTATGGTATCGTCGGCTCATCATACCTATGCCAACCGGGTTTTTCGTGAGATTGTTTTTTGTATATTGATTATTCATTTTTGTTCCCACGAGTCTTGGGGTTTCAAATAGTCCGCCATATTAAAGCCACCTTTGATATGTTAGTCGTCAGTCGGTATACCCTTGGCTGCAAACCATCAAATGGGCACCGTGACGCGTAACACTCTAGATTAAGGGTGGTAGATCTTTGTGTGTTACTCCTTATTAGCCTGTCTGACATGGGTGGCCCTACTGGAAGCGTATGCTTCCGTCAGCATAGCCTAAGTGATTCATTGTAATTTAAGCCCCCGCACCTCGTCAAAGTTTCTACCAAGTGGGGGATCTACTATTTACTACTATTACTATTTATTGGCCTATAGGAACCCGGAAGTTCAGGACCTTAGTGAATAAATGAAAGAATGAATGAGAATGAGGGCAGAACCCTCATTTTATTTCGCTTAGTACAACTGGTATAAACATATAAACATGTCAAAAGACTTCCGAACTAATTTAAAATAGAAGAGCTGAGGGTTTCGCAGTTTTTGGGGTTTAGTGTATAATGTGATGGAGGAGAGCAGGCTTGGACACTTGAAATAGGAACGAAACGTTTACAGGAGAATATGATTGAGTGACATTTGGTAATATTTAGATCGAGGCAGTTGTTTTGGCACTAAGTTGAAAAGCTGTCGAGATTCATTTGTAGAAGTGGGAAGAAGATCGGCTCGTCTTGAAGAGTTTACTGTCATTCCCGTATAGGGAGATGGCGGAGTGCTTGGTACTGGAGACTATATTGTTAATAGTAAGAATGAATAGTAGGGGTCCAAGATGACTGCCTTGGGGAACCCCTGACGTGGGAAGAAAACGATTGGAGAAGGTGGATCTAAATCTGACACCGTGGGTTCGATCCTTAAGTTGGGAGAAATTCTTGGTCATCTTCTGGGTTTGGCTGACGGGCCAGTCAATTAAAATATTGGTTTAGGTGGTAACTGGGTCCTAAAGTGAGATACCACCCCGTCAAGCTTTACATTCCGCGATATTTACTACTTGGGGAAAAAATCCATTTAATCAGTAGGGGTTCGAAACCAAATGAGGATAGCTTAAACAGGATGAGATTTAGGAGATTTTTTCGAAGGCCTTGCTGAAATCGGTTGTGATTTCATCGACTTAGTTGACATTCTCTAAAGCACGGACAGTGTGGGATGAGAACTCAACTAGATTGGTGGTGGTCGACCTACCCGTAAGGAAACCATGCCGGTTGGGTGAGATGATGGATTTGCAGCGGAAACATAACGCGTTGTAAAGAATGCCTTCGAACAGTTGGAATATGTGACCGTTTGGCCATGGGACGGTAGTTACTAATATCCTTTGTACGCCCCTTTTTATGTATGGGTGGGACAAAAGAAGAATTCCAAATAGTTGGGAAGACACCTTGTGTAAGGTATCGATTGAAGATCTTTGAGACTGGGAAAGAAAGGGAAGAGGAACATTTTTCTAAAAGGACAGCCGGAAGTCCACCGGATCCAGGGCTAAACTTGTCTATAAATAAGGTTAACTTTTCTTCAACTAGGTGATGCTGAATAAGTTGAGAGATGAAGGGGCCAAGGGAGAATTCGGGTAGGTCTTTGAAGTAAAAGCGGTTAGGCTCGAGAGTTGTCCGTGAAGGATTTTTTAAAGAAAGAAACGAAAAGATGGGCAATAGTTTGTGGATCGGTTGAAGTAATCGTGTCATAGGAAAAGGAGTTGAGATAGACGTCAGATTTACGTTTGTAGTTAATAAAGTGGAAAAAAGATTTGCGGTCATTGATCAGGTTATTTTGTGTTTTAGTGAGATAGTTGTAGTAGAGGGAGTTGTAAACCTCTGTGAGTTTATAAAAGGAACCGAGATAGTTAGAGTAGTCCAGGGAGGAACGTGTTCTTAGGCAAATGTTCCACAAATTATTCCTCTTGTTCCAAGAAGTGCGGTGTTTGCGGTTGTACCGTGGAGGCGATGAAACCGATGTCCTATGTCGAGAATAAGGGACATATAGGGAAATGGCATTGTAGATTTCCTTATAGATAGTGGCAGTACCTTCTTCTACCTCTAGATGATCAAGGCGAAATGCGATTCTGCTATGTTCATTTAATAGGCAATTGTTAGCTTTGCCGAAGTTGTAGGAAAAGTTGACGTAGGGTGGTGAGGTTCGGGCTAAGCACTCACGATAAAGGGATATGAGAAGCCGGGAGTGGTAATTGTCGATGTTGGACAGGGCGTGAAGACTAAGGGAAACTGAGGAATTATAGGGGTCCGTTGTAGACATAAGATCAAGTTACTCTCCATACGATTTGGGACATTACTTATTTGACGGTGGCTAGAGTCGGTGATACCGTCTATAAAGACACATTCCTTGGCACTAGTGGGGTGTGAGATGTAAATGGATTGATCGTCTGATAACGTCCATTGGAGTTGGGGTAGGTTGAATCGCCAAGAACAACGATATCGTTTAGGGAAGTACTTAACTCGGTTAGGTCATCAACCGCTGCTATTGCGAGTTCATATGATACGATTGACTTCGAAGAAGGTATATAAAAACAAATGACGTATAAAGACTTTCGATGTTCGTCAATTTTTCTTGGGATATTGTCTAGATTGGGAGAAGAAGAGATGGCAATTAAAAATGCGGCGGGCTTATTTTGGATGGCAAGCAGCACACCACCACAAGCTGAATCCGGACATATGTATACCATCGTCATCACGAAAAACGTTAAAGGTGAAAGAGAATAGTTCTTGACTGCGAATACTGGGGATATGGTTGGTTTCGGTCAGTGCGTATATATCGAAAGGAAGGGTAGGTGCATTTTGTAGAATCGATTGGGTTTTGGAGCGGATACCTCTGACATTTTGAGAGTAGATGGTTAGAGGGAGAGTATTGAGAGTCTTAGAGAGGTGTGGGCAGGACGACAGATTAGGCCCAAAAAGACTTATCATTGTTGTAAGAGGTCATTTTCGTGTGAATATATTGATGAAAGGCCAAGAGATCTTTAGCGGGGATTAAATTATTTAACTTTGGCGGTTATATGTTGAGTAACTTCGGGTTGGTACAATGTTCCGCCGAACACTGTTCGCACCAGAGGAAAAAAAAAACAAGAAACCAAAACACGGATTGAATCTTTTTTAATTAATTTTTTTTAATCTTTTATATTTCTTTAATGTTTCTTACTTCGTTAAGGTCCCGTACAATATTCTATTAAAGAGAGTAGCGAAATACACGCACGACACACACGTTACACTCTTGGATCCTATTCCACTATCAATCGGATACTGTAATCTAACTCCTCGACGTTTTTCCGTTGTCTCCTCCTTCACGATCAAAATCTCTCTGAGACGGATTGTATCTCTAACTCTATCCAAACATTTTCTTAGTTCCCCTGCTAACAGAATTTCCGGATTCCTGTTAGCAGCATGTTATCGTATCCCCGGGGATATTTCATAGTTTTTTTTTTTTTTTGAGAAAGGGAAAGTCATCCTGCATACATTCTTCATTGGTGATAGCATTTCCTTTTTCACGGCCTTCTGTTTGCACAGAACATCTGGCGCGAAGGCCGAGATGATTTTTCGGGCGTACAGCCCGTGGTTGTTTGCCTTTTATAAACACAACCGAAATCCATTAGATCCTTCTAATGGGTGTGAAATTTTTACAAAGGAATCGTGGAACCGGAGTATTTCCTTTGTTGGCGTTGGATTTGTAAATCTTCCGAATTATCTTGTTGCGATAATTTCGGTTGTTTACAATTTTGGCCGCGGATAGGCGATATGCTTTCTTGCGTTTAGCTGCCAGCGTATGCATCCGTTGTTATTTATTTACCGAAATTGCAATTCCTGGTACATCGTGCAGATGCTTTGGATGGAAGATTTATGGCCTGTAATCTGGAATTGTTTTGCATACTATGAATGGATGCGTTGACTCGATGCTGAAAGTTTTTGAACGTTAAGTTCCTTGTTTTTTGATGTCGGTTTCAACATTGTTTCAGCTTCCTATGCCCTTGTTACAGGCCTGATTAACGAGCTTTGGGGACACGTGTCTGTGGGCAAGTGTACTGGATAAGGTAAGTCAGTTCCTTGAAGGTTTGGAACCTTACCTGGGCGGAATTGTGCGTTCGTAGGACGCTACATCACTCCCCCCCTAGTGACGTAGTCACGATATGAAGTAGTTAATCGGGAACAACACAACTGTTTGAATTTATATCTGCGGTAAATAGAACAAAAGTGCACTCGTACACACTCGCGGCAATTTATCGAAAACTCTGATCCACACTCCATTGCAGCTGAACTCTGTTCGCACCAGAGGAAAAAAAAAACAAGAAACCAAAACACGGATTGAATCTTTTTTAATTAATTTTTTTTAATCTTTTATATTTCTTTAATGTTTCTTACTTCGTTAAGGTCCCGTACAATATTCTATTAAAGAGAGTAGCGAAATACACGCACGACACACACGTTACACTCTTGGATCCTATTCCACTATCAATCGGATACTGTAATCTAACTCCTCGACGTTTTTCCGTTGTCTCCTCCTTCACGACCAAAATCTCTCTGAGACGGATTGTATCTCTAACTCTATCCAAAAATTTTCTTAGTTCCCCTGCTAACAGAATTTCCGGATTCCTGTTAGCAGCATGTTATCGTATCCCCGGGGATATTTCATAGTTTTTTTTTTTTTGAGAAAGGGAAAGTCATCCTGCATACATTCTTCATTGGTGATAGCATTTCCTTTTTCACGGCCTTCTGTTTGCACAGAACATCTGGCGCGAAGGCCGAGATGATTTTTCGGGCGTACAGCCCGTGGTTGTTTGCCTTTTATAAACACAACCGAAATCCATTAGATCCTTCTAATGGGTGTGAAATTTTTACAAAGGAATCGTGGAACCGGAGTATTTCCTTTGTTGGCGTTGGATTTGTAAATCTTCCGAATTATCTTGTTGCGATAATTTCGGTTGTTTACAATTTTGGCCGCGGATAGGCGATATGCTTTCTTGCGTTTAGCTGCCAGCGTATGCATCCGTTGTTATTTATTTACCGAAATTGCAATTCCTGGTACATCGTGCAGATGCTTTGGATGGAAGATTTATGGCCTGTAATCTGGAATTGTTAAGTCAGTTCCTTGAAGGTTTGGAACCTTACCTGGGCGGAATTGTGCGTTCGTAGGACGCTACAGATCTTTCGACACTTTTTATAGCAGCATATTGACTTTTTTGTTGTTGTGGAATTTCATAAAAAGGTTGCGAAGGCTAGGGAAGTCGGTAGATGAACCTTCCTGCTTAATGGTGACACTGGTTTTCGTTTTACCTTCATAGCAGACTGAATCAGATTTGTCATGGAGGTATGAAAGATAGAGGGGGACAGTTTCGTAGGTCAATTTATTTCTAAGTTAAGTAAGGCGTAACGGCATTCAGATGATTTGATGGATTGCTGTATGATTTTAACAGTTTTGTGGTAAGAGGGGATCAATAATTGGTCAGGAGGAAAGGAGTGTGGGACAAGGGCGAGATGTGGATGCGATATGGCGGGATGGGAATGGGATGTTTCTTGATCGGTGGGGTTATTGGGATTGAGAGTGTGTGATCTGTGGAAGTTGGTATAGTTCGCACCTGTTTAGAAGTCGAAAAGGGGGAAGGGTGTCGAGATATGGGCAGAATATGATGTGAGGCGAGCGGTTATGTTCTGTTTAAGAGGAAAACTTTTTAACTTTTAACATTTAACATTTCTCCAAGCCCCATTTTAGACTTTTTTACTTCAAAGGCGTGTTTAAAGAAAGTATTTATATCAAATCACAGCCCTGATCAACAACTCACATTGCGGGTGGAATCCTCAACTGAAATTCCGAAGTATTTTTACTCTGTCTCAAGTACTTGTCTCGGGTAATTGCAAATTTAAAGCATATTAAGGCAATAAAAGATGGTTATGACAATCTTGTTAGAATTAGGTAATGATTACCTAACAGCAACATTTATAGTACACACGGAATAAAATTATTAAGAAAGGCCGAAATCCTTTTTTTGTTTTCTTGATATGCGATTTTATTGAGCAAAGAAGTTGTACTAAAATTTGTTTTTTGCGAACTGAGATGTTTTGTACAGAAATGATACTGCAAAGATCCACTTCAAATAAATCCAAAATGTTGTTGCCCAAATACCGTCGATTAACAATTGAGCACCTTCCTGATGTTGGAATTTTAACAATATCACTCAACAACATTTTATAAGATGTCTTGGGTTCAAAATGTGTGGGCTTAAAAATCTTCCAATAACAATTATAGGAGTTACTGATCTTGTTGGCATTTCAACAAGATCAGTCAATAACGTTTTAAAAGAAGTTCTTGGTCGGGAATGCGTCAAATCTCGCTTGTTGCCCAAAACAGTCAATGTTTTTAACAAAAAACAAATCTGTGATAATATGATTTCTGAATGTTAATCGATCAGAAAACCTATTATTAGGGGAAATGAGAATTCGATTTACTCATATGACTCGAAAACAACCAATCAGTCGAGTGAGTATGGCGCTAAAGTTCAGCCCAGATCAGAAAGAGTTTGACAAAGTCGCTCGATAATCAAAGTATTATTAACAGATATTTTTGATTATCAAATTTAACATTAAATAAAAAAAAAAACATTCATTCTTATTATCTAGATCCTCCTCCTAGAGAACATTTATTTAAGAAGAATATTTATGGGGAGATATTACTCCCTCGGACTCTATCTTAAGAATATCTGTAACAATTGTTATACCTTACGTTCTAACCTATCTGTAATGAATAAATGGTCATATAATAGAAGTACGATTATGAATACAAAATACATTTTATTATTTCGCCATAAACCTAATTTAAACTTCGGTACTCATTCTTTTCATTGGCACCCGATGCATTTTTGAACTTGATTTTTGAAGTGTACTATCATCCATATTAATTGATGTTTGAGTTCAGAAATCGTCTATCCTTGGCTCAAACAACGTATGTGTTCAGCGTTCGCCTTAATACCAATCATATCCTTGAACTCTAATTCTCCAAATTGTCTCAAATTTGTGTCGCCTATTTATCCTCGGAGTTTAATCCAATAAATGAACAATCATATCTTGATTCGTTTCACAGATTTTACTTCGAGCACGAAGGATTCCAGATTGTGCAACTCATCGGGGAAATTCAAATTCCCTAGCTGTCCAGCACGAAGAATAGTAAAAGGACTATCTACACTGTACACACGACATCTTAAAGCCATCTTGGCGCCATTACAATAGGCACTTGAGACCGCACAAGGAAAACATCTTGTGCGATCGATCTCTTTGTTTATTATATGGTTCAGTACAGTTTATGGTAATTCTATTTTATGGATGGAAGTTAGCGCCCATATTGTCTCAATGTGCATTGCACAGCAGGTAAATGAGTACTGAAGTATCTGGATTCCGCCAATCATAGGCGTTGGGTTTTTGAAAACCCCGATGACGGCGCCAAGTCATTAACAGCCATATGTGGTGGTTTTGGAATTTGTACGGATTAATTATCGGGTTTTCTAGAGAGTTATTGCGAATATGGCTCACATACGATTACCAATGTAGGTTTTCGCGGATCGTAGGCTATTGGTGAAACGATAGGTAGTCGATGAGCTATTGTTCGAATAATAACAATAGAAAGGAAGATTGTCGTGCGTTTGAGAAAAAATGTGAAGTCATCTTAGAGTATCACCACACATATGCAAACTTACCATCAGTAATAAGAAGAATTTTCTGGATAATTATTTATTTATTTTAAGGGAAGAAGAAGTATTGATTTTCTATCCACAACAAGGAGACCTATGGTACCTAAATGCAATTTTAACGCTGTTATTTAATTAGTGGCTTGAATTTGTATGATTCATTGAAATCCGACACGAGTTTATAACCTAGAAGCCAAAGCACTTTAAGTGCACTCCTGGTCAATAAGTACCGGGCCAAACCAATTACGGGCGGAAATTTGTTGTAATATACCATGGTAAATTATACATTCAAAATGCTCACAGGAATTTGGTCATGAGATCCCAGATATTTTTAAAATATTACCCAATATGTTGTCCACATCACCGCGCATTGCTCCACAACAATAACGCAGGTAGTCATATCTATGAAAAGGTTGGGTAAAAAGACTATGAAATTGTAAATTTTATAACATGGGCTGAAGCCATGATCATAACTATCAAAATCAATTTTCATTCCAGATTGAAATCCAAGACGGAATTTTCATCTATCAAGCGCGAGAGCGGTTCACATTATTCGCTGAGACATCTTTTACAGCGGTCTTCTCAATTCGTGCAGTGGTTGTCAAACAAACAAAAATAGAGGGAAGGGCCATATCCCAGAAAAAAATTTTTTTCATCTATTGTTAGAATAAAAATTCTTTAATAACCTCGTGGATAAGTTTAATGAATCAAAATTTAAATTTTATCAGATATACTATATAAGCAGAAAAGTCCCGGGATTTTTAATGAAAAGCGCTTTTGGTGCAAAGTTATATTTATTCCTCAACATAGTTGGCTTCGAGGGCGATACACTTGGCATAGCTTTTTTCCAACATCTCGATGTCCTTTCTGTAATACGAAACGTCCATGCCTTCGAAATACGCCTCGGTTTCAATGATGACTTCCTCATTCTATCGTTAACGTTAACAACTTTTTCTTTAATTATAACAATGTCAGAATCTTCATCATTTGTTAAATTTCGTGGCTGTTTTAATTTGCATCTGTGTCTTTTAGTGCATTCAGTATTTTGACTTTTTCTCGACATGAGTTCATAGACTACTCGTTGTTTTCTATCTCTATTTTGTGTGTTTATTAACGATATTTACGAGTTTGCTTTACATCCTTTCGCTATGTTAAGGCAAGCTAGACCTCCAAATAGACTTTTGGAATTGCAATGGTCGAAAGAAAACTTTAGCTATCCGGATGAAAATATTGGAGCAGATGGTAGGTAGCTTTCATCTCTGGTCCCAGGTAAGGTCATACCCTGTTATCCGATATCTCCCGCGATATGGTCAGATGACCTGAACTAAATTTGGTAAATTGATATTATAGTACTCTTGGAAATTCCTCGATTTTTGCTCACTTTTGGCAGCGCCCTCTGTTCGCAGACAATCGACTATCTCCTGATCTACTTACTGTTCATCTAGTTCCTCATAGATGTCAACTGAGGGGAAGAGATCTCAGCTATTTACCCTCCTGTTACACCTCGCTACACAACCCCTTTCAAATAGCAATCATCCTCACAACTAACATTCGTATTGCATACAAAGCAATGCACAAACAATTTACTGTCGGTTTTCCCACAGGCAATTAATATTCATATCGCATACGTTGCGATATTTATTCATTCATACCCACCTTCCAAAGCTAAACGCTTATCGTGTATCATTGCAATCAAACAATTGACATACATTATGCGGTTATATCCCATTCCCACTTCCCAAGGCCACTCGATGAATGCATTTTGCCTCACTAAGCAAACACCTGTTCTCGGATGTATCCACATGGGTTCATATTTCGAATGCATTTTTTGCTTCATGCCCGAAAACAAGTGTCATACAAGTCATATGACACGATCGGCGCCTTCAACGGCTATTAGCGACGACTTAATTGAGCGTCAATCAAAATGCTGAGATCTGCGGAAGGACAGGCACAGCAACGCAACGCAAATCGATCGAACGATACGATTTGAACGTGGGCCAATGTACTTTAATTGGTTCGGTATATGCAGCAATCAATTAAGTAAGCCAATACCGTTGCACCGTAAGCAGGGCAATTAAGTGGAAATGATGATTGGGAGATGCAAATGACTCGTGCCAGGCATTTAGCCTCAATATGGGTCATACATTCTGGCTGAGGTAAGTGCATCGTCTGCACTTCCTCGCCAATAATTCAGGTATAAAAGAGTGGTTGCAAATGGACAAGAAGGCAGAACTAATCAATCAAGCAACGGGTTGCAGCCTTGCTACGGTACAGCGGGCCCTTTGCTTTGATTAGATTAGAGTAGAAATGTCAAGTAAAAGTGTTCCGGGATTCTTATTCCCAACTTTTTAAACTCAAACCAATAAAGTTACAGTTAAGGTAAAGAAAGAAAAAGTCTCTTTTATTTAATAAACAAAAGAAAAGGAAGCCAGCCATCCGAAGAACAGCGAATACTCAACAACAGCCAAAGGATCAATTCATCACAAACAGGGACTATAAATTCTCCAAGGACCCTGTCAACTACGTAAGTAACACCATATAACTATAACTAAATAATAAATCTTGTACAACAATATACAACACTTCTATTTTTTCCGATTTTCTTTTTCGTGATGGCGGTGGACGCTTGGCTCTCACCTTCATCCATGAATATCACAAAGGGGTTTTTTTTTTTTAAGGGATATAGATCTATAAAACTTTCACTTTATATGAATGTTCAATTTAAAAATTAATAATATCTTGACTAAATCGGTATATAAAACTGCTCTTCACTTACGAACAGGCATTGTGGCGACTCCAACAGACACGCACGATACATAACCATAATGAAGAACACAATAGATCATCGAAAAAAAGATCATAAGAACTTGTATGGGAACATGAACGTAGCAATCATACAGCTTGTATAAACGCAGTTATAGTCTGATATGTTCATGGTTTGGTTGTAATTTTTTCAGCACGTGGATTTCAATCATGTCATCCACCTCGTCCCAAAATGTTATAGTACCCACTGAGGATCTCTAGAACTTGTGAAGAATTTAATAAGAACGCAATGGTAAACAACTCGTCTCGGCGGAATCGTTTAAGAATTTAACGCGGATTTCTAACATCTACAAACAGCGAACCCTGACATTTAAACCCAAACCGAGCTTCAGATTTACTTGTCAACCGACTTATTGCTTGCCCGGGCTATATCATCATCATCATCGGCACTACAACCGGGAACCGGTCTTGGCCTTATTTAGCAAGTCCTAAGGCTTGTTAAATTTTCCATAATGATTTATTTTTTCTGGGCAAGGTCATTAGTCTTGCGCCAGAGGCTCCCCGACGGGGAATCGAACCCCGGTCTCCCGGGTGACAGGCGGGTATACTAACCACTATACTATCGAGGAGCCAAGCCCGGGCTATATAAACTCCCTAAATATGGACAAAATCCGACATTGCGAATAGACCGATCTTCTCGACTTCAGTGCAACGAAAACGGAATAATTGACGTTTAGAAGAGAAAACGGATCGTCAGTGCACTAGCCCTTGATGAAAGGCCATATCATCAAATCTAAGGGAAGCATAAAATTCCTTGATGTCACCGTCCTTGGAAATGTCTCGTGAAATGTGTCAACTATCGTCACAATCCCCTCCATGAGCCTGACCCAAAATAAAGTTTACTCTAGCTCAACTACTTCTCCTATACGGGCTCCAAGTTAGATCCACAATTGCTGCATTGACGTCGGGTAGATTAATTTTTCCGTGGCGAACCTTCGAAAATGAAGAAGACAGCTTACTATATCAGCAAAACCCAATATTTTGTTGTACTTTGTGTAGCGAATTCGTCATAAAATCTATAGAGAATTACTGTGTCACGTATCTCAACACATAAAACATCACAGTCACCTCCGAAGCACCAGGCTCACTGTGCGTTCTATGGAGCATCCAACTACATCTCCACTTGCGAAGGTTTTAGAGCTTTCTCGCCTGAAGGACGTAAATTCCTCGTAGACCAAAAGAATTTGTACTTCAACTATTTAGGCCGACATCTGCTGTGTGATTGCCGCTCTATCGAGCCCTGTATATAGGATGTCGGACCACACTCTGCTTCACATGGTAGCTACCTTGGTCCCAATGTTACTCTCATTGCAGCATCCAGAAGTGTGTATAAAATCCAAATCTCAAGACTAACAGAATCCAAGAGTTTGTTCACATAAGCTTCTCTTCAACAGTCGATGCTGTTCGCAACTATGCGAGTTCAGTTGGAACACCAACGCAAGTTTGAATTGCATGCTCTAATGGGCCTACGTTCAGAAGCCATCTTCATCTCAGAATCACTTGCTCAGTGGCTGAGCCTACGACACTCATTTCAATAGCTCGCAACACTAGAAACAACACCAAACGCTCTTTTTGCGCAACTGTCGGATTACGTGCCACCACCTCGGGCGTTGGCGCGGAATCTCTCATTTGTATCGGATCTGCAGTTAGCAGATCATAAAATTGTCTCGAACGACAAGGTGAATCTTATCATTAGAGCTGATAACGCCTGTATTAGAACACCCGAGGAAAGAGAACTCTGAACCCATTGCTCAAGATACCAGTTTGGGGTCGATACAGATGGGGACAAGCCCATCGAACTCATCATGATTCGGTATAATGAGATCACTGAGCAGTCACCAAATTATTATCGATCTTGCGACTTGCATGATCTCTTGGAAAAGTTTTGGGCCTAAGAACAAGTCATACATGGTAGCTCAGCCTTAATAGACGATGAAGAGGAGTGCGAACTTTGCTTCCACCCATCGACGTGTCACACATGGTCGTTAGGTATTTCGCCTACCTTTCGAATCCAACTCATATCGATTAGGTGATCCTGCGACGATCTTTCGGAAAGCGTTTTAGTGAATTGAGAAAAGGTTTAGAAGTCAGCCTCAATTCCACAAGATGTATAAAAGGTTCATGGATCATTATACCACGCTTAACCGCTTGTGCGAAACGAAGACCCGAAACACAGCCAGTGTTTTGAACGTTTTGATGAGAGGGAATCCACATATATTTAACTTAGCACAAGCAGAGTATAACAAATTGATTATCTTAAAGCTAACTTAAAATTGAAGTATAGAAAACTCACGAAGGGGGATAGACGATGGTGAAAGAGGCGGGCAGGGCAGGGCGAGGATATGCCAGAAGCCTTGTGCGGGTGTAAGAAGGGACCGGTGGTGGGGGGCTTCGGGGGGGGGGGGCTAAGTTAAGAGATGGAGTTTAAGAGCGGAAGATGTGGAGTTGAAGTCAAAAGAGGGGGGTACGAGTTTGGCCACCGTCACATTCGCGAAATGGGTTCATTACAGCCGTAAGAAGTGTAATGGGCCCTTAAGTAGAAGAGACGAGGGCTAGTGTAAAATGTACTTTTCCTTTTTTTTTTTTTAAAACATTTTCTATTTTTCTTTTTATATTCTTAATTTCTAAATTAAAGGCTAGACAAAAAATTCTTAAATTCTAGCTTAATTATCTTATATAATAACTTACTGGTCCTTCGTAGACGCTCTAAGCTAAACATTACTTAACATTTGTATAATTTGCCTCTCGGCGACAAAACTTTGTGGCAGAACTGATAATTAGTTGAAATACAAAGAAAAATTTGAAAAACGTTGTCAATTTTTTTTTTCTTAAAATTTATCTTACTTAACTTACCTACTTTTTTTTTTTTTTTTTTTTTTTAAATGTAAAAGCAGTAGTGTAAAATATAATGGAGGAGAGTATATGGACAATTTATTGGATCTGAGAGAAGACGGTGGATGATTCGCCGCTCTAGAAGTGTGTTAAGGTTAATTAGGTGGAAACCGCTTGTGTACGGAGGTAGAATCAGAGGATTATCCCAATTCAATCCTCGGAGAGAAAAACGCAAGAAACGACGTTGAACGCTTTCGTTCCTGCGAATGTGGGAAGAATAGTAAAAAGACCAGACCTGACTAGCATAATCTGGAAGAGGACGGACAAAGGTTATGTAGAGGGGTTGGGTACCGTAGGGATTAGAGAATTCTTTCGACCAGCGTTTCACAAAACCAAGGTTAGAATCGACCTTGAGGATTATGTCGTCAATATGTGGGATGAAGTTAGGCTCCCTATCACATAAGACGCCTAGGTCACGAATCCATTGTACAGGTGATATCGATTGGTTAAATAGTTTTGTAGTTTAGAGAGGGCAGAACCCTTATTTATTTATCTTAATGCAAGTTTACATTAACTTAAATTAAACTAATATAAAAACCTTACAGATTATCTTAAATCTAGAGTAAGAAGGAGAAAAAAAGAAAAAAAACAGGAAGGTGAAGATGACTGTGCGATGAGGGAAGTAAGAGGCTAGGGAAGAGCGAGTGTATGTGGGGTGGTAAATTCGGCATTTGTGAGACAGTGACAGTGAAGGGCATGTTTGCGTACTGGTAGGGCGCGGGGTTGGTGAGCTGGGGGGAGAGGTTGAAATTGAGGGTGGGGCTGGGGGAATTATTTTGACGGTAGGAGGGGAGAGGTAGGATTGCAAGGTAGAGGGGATTATTGGGGGGGGGGGGGGGGGCAGCGGATTTAGGACGGCTTTATTCTGAGACGTCGTTTAAGAGCGGGAATGGAGATGTTGAAATCGAAGGAGGTGGGGAAAGAGTTGGCCTGTCGTAGCATACGCGAGATAGGTTCGTTAGCGCCGTAAGAAGTGTGATGAGCGGGCACGTAAAACAGTCGAGTGTTACGTACGTTACGGGGGTTTGTACGAGAGTTGCCTCTTATGTTTCGGGATTTGGCAACCCTAGTGTTGCAATCTGGCAATTGACAGCTCTGTCGTAAAGTTGGACATTTTAGAGGTTATACGCACTCAGAACGTTTTGACATACGAGCGCTATTTGTGTTGTTTACAGTAACTTAAAAGATTCATCTCGGCCCAAAAATGGAATTAAATCGTCAACATTTTCGTGCGATTATTTTTTACAACTTTCGGCGTGGATTAACTCAGCAACAGTGCATGGATGAACTTAATTCAATTTTTGGCGATGAAGCTCCATCAAGGACCAGTGTTTATCGATGAATTCAATCGTGGTCGTAGTTCACTCCAAGATGAATTTCGTGAAGGTCGTCCAAAATCAGTTGTTGTTCCGAAAACCATTCATGCTGTGCGCGAACTGATATTGGAAGATCGTCATGTGACCTATCGTGAGATTGAGACAACCTTAGGTGTTAGTGGGACCAGCATACATTCAATATTGCATAAACATTTCAGTATCAAAAAAATTTGTTCGCGTTGGATCCCACACAATTTTTCAATCGCCCAAAAAAAGGCTCGTGTCAATTGGTCGAAAGAAATGCTCAAAAAATACGGTCGCGGTGCTTCGAAACACGTCTATGACATCGTGACAGGTGATGAATCGTGGATTTACGCGTATGAGCCCGAAAGTAAACAGCAGTCGACTGTCTGGGTGTTTCAAGATGAGCCAAATCCAACAAAAGTTGTTCGCGCACGAAGCATTTCCAAGCAAATGGTCGCCTGTTTTTTCGGAAAAACTGGACATGTCGCAACCGTACCACTAGAACAACGCAGAACAGTCAATTCTGAGTGGTACACAACCATTTGTTTGCCAGTTGTCTTCCAAGAAATCAGGAAAACCAACCGCCGAAGACGGATCACTCTTCACCACGACAATGGGAGCTCTCACACATCGGCTACGACAACTGCATTTTTGAGCAACCAAAACATCGATTTGATGGGTCATCCGCCGTATAGTCCTGACTTGGCACCGAATGACTTCTTTTTATTCCCGTACGTAAAAAACAAACTGAGAGGTCAACGTTTTTCGACACCTGAAGAAGCGGTTGCTGCAATCAGAATGCATGTGTTGGAGATACCTCAATCAGAGTGGCAAAAGTGCTTCGACAATTGGTTCAAACGCATGCAAAAGTGTATAGATCTTCATGGGGAATATTTTGAAAAAAAATAAAGTGATTTTCGATGATCAATATTTGTTTTTGTTCTCTAATCCCGAAATATAAAAGGCAATCCTCGTATGCAATGTTAAAGTGGAGAGCAAGCTTGGGCAATTGCTTAAACTAGACAGAAGGCGATGGACAAAGATGATGACGGCATGGATTCTCCGCCCTTCAAGTGTGTTTGGATTGATTAGAGGGAGCCAGCTTATGTGAGCAGTTGCAGTTATTGTGAGTTTCTATGAATCGATGGTTTGCGAAGGTGGTGTATAAGAACAAATATACAGACGTATAGCGTATTGCGATGATAGTGAAGAACGTGTGATTCGAACTGACATTATGACAGGTAGAATCACTACAAATGTAACCAATGCTCAACACACCAGGCCCCTGCCGCTTGTACGAATTCGATTTCTAAACTCAAGTACACTCTGTCGCATAATAAACCCCACAACTAAACTCTAAAGGTATGTCATTAAAATAGAAATTACAAGTATAAGCATTAACATTCCATTGTGAACTTGCACTTACTGTTAGCAATGACACGCACCTGCATTATTGGGTTGCCAATCGTCGAGCACAGAATACTAGCGAAGAAGGTTCGAAAGTTAACGAAGAACGGGGAATGGAGAGAGAGAGTGAACCTCAGTCAGTAGTATGAATTCAGATCTCCTCCACGAAGGAGATAGTTTTAATAATTTTTGATCGCGCAAAGCGAATAATTTAGTTTTCTTTTTTTATGTTAACCTCTTTTTTTGTTGTTGTTTTTAATTACTGTCTAAGATGAGTTTTAGTTGAAATGTTGGTTAAATAAATACGTCTACGAAAGACGCTTATGTTAAAGGAGAAGTTCCGTTTATTTTTACTGCTGAACTGCTGTTGAACCTGAGGAGGACGCCCACGAAACCAGGAAAGGATGTTCCTTTGATGAAGTCCCCGGAATTTACGGGTAAGTGCAGTGTGTGACAGAAGCATTCAAGGTGTTCCGGAGGCTAAAGCGAAAGGTTTACCGTGGTCGCCCCGCTGTCAGATCGGGTGACCACTAACGGTACGTAACGGACCGTTACGCTGCGCCCATTTGTCCTGCGTGTACACCCCAAAATCTATTTTACGTGTTTCACTCAGCCACACAACTGCAGTTGGATGAATCCTAGCTATTGTGGCGTTGCAGGGATTCCCCCAATACCTGGTGCAGCCCTTTTTCCTCCTACATCAACCGGTTCATCTGGCAATTTAGTAAACTCATCATACCAAATGCATCTACAATATTTGTCTCTTCAGTCTGTGGCGATTTTTATATGAAGCTATCCCATTTCTATTGCACTGGCGCAGCCCTGTCGGCGTAACAACAGACTTATGGTGGCCATCAATATTGTAACAACCTAGAATATAACATTTGCAGCAGTCTTCATGTACACCTAACATCGTCACAGGACAGTGCCATTGCATTCTGTAACTATTGGCTATCAGTAACCAATAACAACCAAGCCGTTACTACTCGAAACAGCACAAACTGGGCGCGGACAGGGTATACGTCCCAAACTCGCACTGCAGACGGGATGCAGTAGCCCCCTATATAAGGATTTAATTAAGACGTCATATTCCTTCATGTGACAACTCGCGCTACGGACAGCGGCTAAAAACATTATATTAAACTTGTCGGCATATATCTTATATATAACAACTGTCAGTCATTATATTATATAACAACTCAACTGATGTGGAATTGTTATGTTATTGCTATGGTATACTGCTCTGATACATTTTGTTATTCGATTTTCGTTCGGTGTACTTCACTATTTACTTGTGTATTGTGTATGTATCTGTTAGAAACGCCACGCTACGCCCCCCCCAGTAACTTTGTTACGATCAACTTCGTGTGCGAACGACGGAGCGAGCGGGAGAACGTCGGAGCAGGCAAGTGTGCCGGTGCTATATGCGGAAGTCGTGAACGTAGTTGTAAAGTTCTGTTACTATGGAAAAGTTTGTGTGTGTACACAGATCACGTCGGGGTCCACCAATTATAGCGTTTGCTACGATAATGAAGAACGTGTGATTCGACCTGACGCTATCACGGTTAGAATCACTAAAAAATGGAAACAATGCTCAACACAGCAGGCCACTGCCGTGTGTACGAATTCGATTTCTAAACTCTAGTACACTCAACTGATGTGGAATTGTTATGTTATTGCTATGGTATAATATATGGCTCTGATGCTTTGCTTATTCGAATTTCCTTTCGGTGTTCTTCACTATTTAGTTGCATATTGTATGTGTATCAGTTAGAAACGCCACAGATGTATACAGACTTTAGGAGAAAGTCAATTTTTATTGCGGCATAGTCAAAATTAGGAGAAAGAGAGAAGGCAATAGGGGATACAGCGGGTCTATTTTGGTTGGCAAGCAACACGCCATGGCAGGGGGGTCGGCACAAGGCGGGTGCACATCGCTATTGCGTTTCTAACAGATACACACACAGTACACAAGCATATAGTGAAGGAAAACACAGAAAGAAAATCGAATAAGCAAAAGCATCAGCCGTATACCAAGCAATAACAGAGTAATTCCATATCAGTTGGGTGTACTTGAGCTTAGAAATCGAATTCGTACACGTGACAATGGCCTGATGTGTTGAGCATTGGCTCAATCTTTTAGTGATTCTAATAGCCTCGGTTGGAATCACACGTTCTTCACGATCGTCGCAATGCAATATAGTCACCAAGAAAAACGTTAAAGGAGGAAGGGAACAGTTCGTGGCTATTGATACTGGGGATGACGTGAATTTCGGTCAGAGCGTATATATCGAAAGAAAGGGAATATGCATTATGGAGGATCGATCGCTTTTCAGAGCGAAGACTTCTAATATTCTGATAGAAGAAGGTTAGAGGGAGAATATTGGGAGACTTAGAGGCGTGTGGGGAGGGCGAGTGATTAAGGTCGAGAAACCTTGTCATTGTTGGTAGAAGTAAGGTCGTGTGAATATACTAACGAAAAACCGAGCTATCTTTTGATACTTTTTATTGGAGCATATTGAAATTTTTATGGAATTGCATAAGAAGGTTGCGAAGGACAGACATTCAGATGAATTGATAGTACCGCGAACAGTCGTAAAGGGGACCGGCTATCATTGGGTACCGAGGAGCTCCCATCATCATCGGCACTACCACCGGGATCCGGTCTTGGCCTTATTTAGCAAGTCTCTCCACCGGTATCTGGTCCTTATCCGAGACTTGTTAAATTGTCCATAATAATTTGTTTTTCCGGGCAAGGTTATTAGCCTTGCACCAAAGAGCTCATATACGTAGGTGAAAATAACGCAGTTGAAGAAGTTCGTGTGGAGGTTAAGGGTATGCATGCCGACGTACGGCACGAGGTTCACTCTCACCCACCGACAGAAATCCGGGGAGCGGGGAATCATCATCATCGGCAATACAACCGGGAACCGGTCTTGGCCTTATTTAGCAAGTCCTGGGGCTTGTTAAATTTTCCATAATGATTTGTTTTTTCCGGACAAGTTCATTAGTCTTGGGCCAGAGGCTCCCCGTGTAATATTATTGTTACGAATACTATGATGCTGATGGGTGTGGCAACTAATTATTCAGTGCGTGCCCTGCACTTCCGCTGTGGAGGTATAGTGGGAAAGGATTAGATTGATTACCTAATTATTCCACTCGCTGTCCCGATGCTGAGTCACGGCTCCAACAACAGAGTTCCGTCTTCTGCTGTAGAGGGATCCTTATGTGTCGTCTTTTATCTGCAGCACCAATTGCAACACAATCTCATCGACACTGAGTTGTATGTCCGTCCTCCTGTTCAAGTCCAACAATGTTTTCCATTGAATTCTCTCAATTCCAAAAAAAGGAAATTCAACTGCTAAGCTTCAGATATACGGCACGAATTAGGTTTCGATTACACCTCTTCCATTGAATTCCAACCGAACAACAAAAAGAAACAAAACTTAAAAAACAACTCCACAGTTTATTCCGTACACATTCAATTGCGCTTCTTTTTTTTACATCTCCATTTCAATCGAAAAAACAATTATCTGCCGTCACTAAAACGGTTCACACAGTTCGGACTTTCGGTTTTTTCTGCCCTTTCTTCCACACAACGTTTTTTACGGGACTCTATTTATTCTTCTTCTGACAACGGACGTCAATAACGGAATTCAAAACCGTATTCAAAACATTGACCCTCTGTCTCTCGAAGAATTGCACGATCCACACCCGAATCGGGGCGTGTTCAAAAACTCACTTCTGGATCGTGCAATTCCTCCACCACCTTACCATCATACTTCCTTAAAACAAATTGTGTTAATAATTAAATACAAAATTATTAATTGATGGGGTGGCCGACGCACGTAACACCCGACGCGGAATCGAACCCCGGTCTCCGCGTGATAGGCGGGTATACTAACCACTATACTGTCGATGAGCCGGGGAGCGGCGAATAGTTGCGGGTAATAGCAAGCCAGACAACAGTCATTACTGGGACGGTTTAGATCGTTTGCAATTATTCCAAAAGTTTGATAGATTGGGTCATACATTGAAGTTATTCACATGAAAACCTGATGCGGAACCGTCATCCACAAGGAGGACACCACAAATGAAACACCCGGACTTCGTTGAACTCAGTCTTTTATTTCTTCAATGTCTCATATGTTTATTTATCGATTAATTCCCCTTTTTATTTGGGATTACTCTAGTACTATATTTCACTTAACCATGGTTCCAAGAGCACTTAGTTTAGGTTTGGGTTCGGTTCCCTAAGCGACATTTTTACATTTGAACTCGATTAACAACGAATGCGGACTTTCGAAAATAACGTCTCGAGACACTCCACGTTTTTTCGCCTCTGGTGGTTCGGTAAATCCGCATGCTCCTAACAGTGACCCGCGTGGCGCCGCACTATATTACAAAAGGCTGTTTGATACGCGAGGATTGCCAAACACAAGGTGGCCAAAATGCACGTCACGTACTGACAACGTATTCTCGAAATACACTACGTCAACACCGACTGAGTGGACCGAATGGAACCATTTGAAACTGAACAAAATGCTTGCAGGCGGAGGTGTGGCCCTGGTGAGGGTTGGATCTCGACTTGATGTGCGCGCGTTGGTAATTGAATGACGACTATTCCTGGGCTCGTCCAGGACATCGAGGAACGTGTCCCACATGTTGCTGTAGGGGTTGGGGTCGGTTGACCTAATGATGTGGGTAACATGCGTTCGTTGGGTGCGGTCAAGCACTCGCATCAGTTCAACTGGACGGAGTTCCTCGTCGTGCATGTTGGCGGCCCGGAAAATGCGGTCTACTAAGGCAAACCATAGCTCTACGTCCTCTTCGTCGAAGGGGGGGAGCTTGATATTGGGGGGGTGGAGGCTGGGTTCGACGCTGGAAACGTCCTGGAACGCGGGGGAGTCGGATCGCGGTTGTCCCTGCTGGGTGGTACCGGCTCGTGTGGTGGGCATCGTGGTTCCGCGGAGTAAGTTGGAAAGAGTCGAGTCGTTTCTGCATGAGTAGCAGAGTGGCGTGAAGCGGACGCGTGGGTCGGGGGGGGGGGGGGCAGAGTGTCGGGCAAGGTTCGGTGTCGTCAGAGGGGTGTCTAGTGGGCGCGACGAGTCGAGAGGCGTCTGCGTGAGTAGCGAGGGGGGGCAGAAGGTGGCGTGCAGAGTCGACTGGGGGCGCCTGCCGTCGTAAAAGGGGTCGCTAGTGAACGCGAAGAGTCGAGAGGAGTCGTGAATATCCCTAATGCTGTGTTGTAATCTTATTGAACCCAGTGGGGGTTTACAAGGTTTTATTATTTTGTTAAAAATGTGGGCTCTAATGGTCTGGTATATGATATGATTGCTTGTTCACAGGGAAGGCATATACCTTAAGTGATGAGTTGACCGAAGCAGTTTTGGGGAAATGTATGCGGGGTGATGTAATTGAGGGAGATGATTAATATTCCGTTGTAAATTGGAATATGCATTTATTTCAGCTTAGGAAATGGCTTCCTGATAAATTGGGGTAAGTATGCAATTGTGGATTGGGGGCGGATGCTGTTGCATATTGGGGTGGATGCGCTTGCAGGTTTTGCATGGTTGCGAATGTGTGTATTTCAGGTTTGAATGGCGAGTTGGGTTGAGGTGACGCGCTGTTAGCGGTCAAGATTGGTTGGCATTGTGGGTTGGTTCTCCATGTGGTATAGAGAACATTCGCATTAAAGTAAAAGAAAAAGGGAGGCAGGAATGAAAACAAGAGACCCTGTCATGGCACTGAGGCTCTCATCATAAATTGTCTACACTTTGATTCTAGCAAGTTATTAATGGGAAGTAGAACCAGGGTTGGCGCCAAAATAGAATCACGACCCACCCAGAATGAGTGGAAAAGGTATGCGAAGACATACCGTCTACAACAACCCGGGTCCACAAAAGGAAACTTTTCATCCAGTCGCAATCCTGTTGGGAAAGCCCCTATAAACGAAGCTTACTTAGTAACGATCTATGTTAGATACGACTTACTTAAGGGATATAATTGGAAAGGTGGAGTCTGTCTCTTTACCCGGTTTAATCTTGTAAATATTAAGCTCCTTCAAAATTGTAGTTGTCAACTGGTTTTGGGAACACTTGACTTGAAATTTTAGAAGCAACCACTGACTTCACTATTTTATTTTTCACCGAAAAATTGGAAAGGAAGATATCTTCCAACCAACTATAGGTAAAGAAAGTCTACACGACGTTTCAAATGATAATGGAATTTGAATTATCACATTCGCAGCGTCAAAAGATCTGTTAGTAAAAAGCACGATGTTCAAGCGCAAGGAAATTCATAAAGCCACATGGATATCACCCGACGGCGTAACGCGTAACCAAATAGACCACTTCCTCATAGACAAAAGACACCACTCGAATATCCTTGACGTAAGATCATATAGAGGAGCAGATTGCAACTCCGATCATCTTCTAGTGATTGGCAGAATCAGGAGTCGCCTCGCAGCAATCCCACATGGGCAGTCACGGGAGACAAGCAAAAAGTTCGACACTGATAAACTGAAAGACCTACGCAAATGGGCTGAATATCAAGACGAACTAACGAATAGATTTAGCATTCTAGAGAATGTGAGCAGTGAGGAAGAGGAAGCTAATAGTGTGAACACTAAATGGACATTGATCAGAGACACAATCAAACTAACAGCCCAAAAGGTATTAGGATTTAAGAAAACAATTAAGTCCAAACCTTGGTTTGACGATGAGTGCAGAACGAAGATCGAAGAACGTAAACGCCTCAGAGTGATCCACTTAGAAAGATATGGTAAAGTCAACGCAGAAAGATACGCGACAATTCGGAAAGAGACAATGTGACTTTTAAAACGCAAAAAAAGCGAATGGGAGAAGACTCGGATCGAATATATCCTAGAAAATTGCAGAGCAAAGAACATCAGGGGTATGTATGTCGGCATAAATTCAATTAGCAATGGCTACCGAGGAAGAGCCAGAATAATTCGAGACGCAAACGGCTGTCTGGTCACAGAAACAAACAATGTCGTGACAAGATGGAAGCAGTACTTTGAAAACCTGCTCAATGTACGCACCCATCAACCACAGATAAATGCACCAAGCGTACATACAGCCGAGCCTCAGATCCCAGAGCCGTCTCTCAACGAAGTTGTAGACGCAATAAATCAATTGAAAAACAACAAGGCTCCCGGAGTCGACTGCATACTGGCAGAGCTTGTGAAGCATGGAGGAGAGGCAACCGCTCGAAAGATCCACTAGCTCATCCAAACAATACGGGATAAGGAAATCACTCCGGAAGAATGGAAAACCTCAATAGTCATCCCCATTTTCAAAAAAGGCGACAGATCTGACTGCGAAAACTACAGAGGAATATCATTGCTCCCAACCGCATACAAAATATTAACAAATGTCATTCTGGCTAGAATCACACCGTACGCAGAAGAGATACTGGGAGACTACCAATGTGGATTCCGTAGGAACCGGTCAAAAAGCGACCAAATGTTCACAATAAGACAACTGCTGGAAAAGAAGTGAGAATACGGAGAGACGGTTCACCAACTGTTCCTTGACTTCAAAAAAGCCTACGACTCAGTCGCAAGGCAGAGACTCTACCATATTCTAGTTGAGCTGGGAGTCCCAAAAAAATGTGCCGTCCTCATTCAAATTTGCATCAACGAAAACAAGGGGCGAGTCAGAATAGAAAACCACCTCTCAAAACCATTTGAAATCCGGGACGGACTAAAGCAGGGAGATGGTCTATCGCCGTGTCTCTTTAACCTTGTGCTCGAGTATGTCATCAGAAAGGTAAAAGACGACAACATGGCCGGATCATCCCTGAACGGGGTCACACAAGTGCTCGCATATGCGGATGACATCGCCCTTCTGGGCGATAATCTAGAGACTGTTAGTAAAAACTGTGAAATCATCATGCAAGCGGCAGAAGAGGTGGGCCTAGATATAAATGAACACAAAACAAAATACATGATTACGGCGAGAGCAGGTGGATCTCAGATAACACATATAAACGTCAGATGTAAGATATTTGAAAAAGTTAAAGAATTTAAATATCTGGGAACGATATTGACGGTCAGTAACGAAATGTCGAAGGAAATTAACAAGAGACTGCATTCCGGCAACGCGAGTTGGGACGCAGTCAGTAAACTGCTGAAATCCAGACTGCTATCACGTAACATAAAGATCCGTGTCTATAGAACCATAATCATGCCGATTGTTCTATATGGATGCGAAACATGGGCTCTCACAAAACGGGAAGAAAACAAATTCAGCGTATTCGAGAATAAAGTTTTGAGGGGCATCTTTGGAGGTAAATATGACGAGGAGACAGGACAATGGAGGAGACTCCATAACCACGAATTGGAAGAGCTATATCGCAAACCTACAATAGTGAGAGTAATCAAGTCGCGAAGATTAAGATGGGCCGGACACGTGGCGCGAACGGGGAACGATAGGACCGT
Organism: Microdon myrmicae; assembly: GCA_963931805.1. NCBI lineage: Eukaryota > Metazoa > Arthropoda > Insecta > Diptera > Syrphidae > Microdon > Microdon myrmicae. The sequence continues at coordinate 51,299,972 of OZ007497.1, read as the reverse complement.
GCATAGAATTGTTGACGGTAGACCAACGGGAAAGAGACCGGAGGACGGCCGCGACGGAGATGTGAGGACAATGTTAGGTTTGACCTTGAGGAGATCGGATCGAAGGGTCAAGCGTGGAAGGAGAGTGCCCAGGACAGGGAACGATGGCGAAGCCGAGTCGGCGAGGTCATGAACTTCCGGGTTCCTACAGGCCAATAAATAATAATTTTATTTTTCACCATCAGAATTTACTTGGTGGGTGAAAATTTTAATCAAATTAATCTAGCTTTTAATTTCTTAGGAATAATTATAGACAAAAGCACTTGGACTAACATTTTAGACGCAAGCGCTGACGTGTAACTATTTTATTTTTCGGATTCAGAATTTACTTGGTGGATGCGCATTTTAATCGAATTATTCTAGCTTTTAATTTCTCAGGAAAAATTATAGACAATAAATCACGATAGTAAATAAAGGAAGGAAAATACGTCTAAATATTTTCCCTTATTTGGGTTGAAATATTTTTTTTTTTTTTGAGCTCAGAATAGGCTCAGGGGAAATTCCCAGAGTACCTCGTGGTCTGCTGATCGTCAGACAATTTGTTGGCAGTAATTGTAATAAAATAGTAAAGATTAATATCAATAATTTAAATAAATGTAAATTATTTAATTGCCTGGTATATTTTTGTTAAACATAATAGCAATTAATTTTGCATTTCAAAGCTACAGTTTATAAAAATTATAACTTTTTTAACTGAAAAACCAAAAACTACATGTAAGTCAATGAGTGAAAAACATTTTTCCTAATTGTGTTTAATGGAATTAGTGTATATAATAGCTCCTCCAAGTCACCTTTCAGCGGCTAATAAGAATCTATTCGCCGAACTCTTCTAAAAACGAATCGCCTTCTATACAACTAGTTTCTTTTTGTAATTAAATTCACTCATTCTAAAATATAAAACAAATTAACAATAATATAATCTTAATGGCATTCCTCACGCCGCAGAATGTTCATTCTCTGTGTAAAATATCATTAGAGGTGATCATTAACTTTGCTTACTCTGGATTCAGGCTGCTATGGTATACTGCACTCTATATATTAATGAAGATGGCAATCAATCATTAAGAAAAACCTACAATTGAAACACCAAATCACTTTCACACCATTTCTTGCAAAATATCGAGTGTCTACCGTTTTTTTCCACACTTCTGTCAAAAGGTCAATAAAGAGCAGAATTTCCAAATCGTTGTCTATCACAGTACTTCAAATTTTACGATCATGACCCTTAAATGCAGACTGGCAAAACCAGAGTAAAATTCTCAACCGATGTTGTGTTTGGGAATTCCCTCCATTCCACATTTGCACGATATATAAAACAGAAACGCAACTGAAAATATTCAGCATTAAGCGAGTGTACTTAGATGCAGGCAGTTGAATCTTCAGGCGAACCAATAATGATGGTACAAGCAACCTTTCTAGTGGCTTTTTCAATATTCGCTTTTGGTCAAGCCCGACCTGTTCCACAACCACAAGTTGGTTTCTGGTGAGAATAAATTTAATCATTTTTGTTAATATTCGACTTATAAACGAACTCTTATTTGACAGGCAATATTTTCCATTTCTCACGGTCCCTATGAACCCGTTTGGATCTTACCACACTCCTCGTATGAACTTAGACCCAGAGCATACAATGTTTGCAGACGGCTCACACACCGATAACAATCCAGTCCAAATAGATGTAGTTCCGAACTCAGTCTCCGAAAATCCAACAGCGAAAAATCGTCGCACATCAACGATCGAATCAGATGACACAAATTCGAAATCCTTGGAACACAAACTGGCCACGGGAATCTTTGAAATGGCTCGCAATATTCAGGCCAGTATGTTATCCTCAGCTAATAAAAACAACGCTGGCGACTTTACCATCCTATCGCCAATCAATGTGGCTACAGCCCTGTCCCTCCTTCAACTTGGAGCTAAGGGCCAAACCGACGAAGAGCTACAGCACGTGCTAGAGTTCGATAAGCTAACGTCTACCAATCATCCAATTCACCATCACCACGTCCTGGGCCAAATGTTGGGCTCCATCATAGGTTCCGATGCGGAGTTCAATGACAAAGCACAAATCAGAACTGCAAATGGAATATTCATGCAAACTGGATTCAGTCCTATTGCAGATTATCGCACAACCGTGGAAACAATTTATCAAAGTCAAGTGACTCCGTTGGACTTCATGCGATCTCCGGCAGATGCTGTGAAATCCATTAACGAGTGGGTGCGACGAGAGACAAATGGAAGAATCAACAATATCCTTACGGATGGCATTGACAGGGACACCCAAATGATGGTCGTTACTGCGGTATACTTCAGAGCTCTATGGCAAATTCCTTTTATAGAGAAGGCCACATCAAAGCGCGCATTCTACCCGAACGGACGACAAGGACCAAAGATTATGGTCGACACCATGGGCACAATCGATGAATTCCGTTACCACGATTCAGAGGATTACGCCTGCAGTATCGTTGAGTTGCCATATAAAGACTCAGAAATGGCAATGTACGTCATTACTCCTCACGATTCAGACGCGGATAAGTTGAGAGCCCTCCAAGAGGTTTTGACGTTTGATATTGTCGAAGATATGATTTCAAAAATGCGAACCCGCTGGAGCATCGTTACTTTACCAAAGATGCAATTGAATCAGACTATAAATTTAAAAGATGCTCTTAATCATTTGGGAGTGAAAAGTATTTTCGAAACCACCACCAGCGACTTTAGCGGAATAAGTGACCGCTTGAATTTATCCGTCGACCAGTTCGTCCATAGTGTACAACTCACTGTCAATGAGTCGGGCACGGAAGGTGGAGCAGCAACAGCCACAGATATTCTTCGGGAAGGAGCAGCTGTTGAATTTCGAGCAGAAACACCGTTCATGTTCTTTGTGAGGCATGCACCGACAAAACTCCCGATATTCTATGGCTCGGTGTTGCAGCCAGTTTCTGTGGAGTAATCGAACTCCGTTTCTATTTATTTCTTGAATGTGTTCTTGGTCTAGTGCCTGTTGTTATTGTTATCATTGTTGTTAATATTATTACCATAATTTATTTATTTATTTAAGTTTAAGTTATTGCAAGATTATTAGAATTATAAAATAAATGCGATTTGACAGAAACACTTTTCTAATTTTAAATGTTAGCTCCTCGATAGTATGGTGGTTAGTATACTCGCCTGTCACGCGAGAGACCGGGGTTCGATTCCCCGTCGGGGAGCCTCTGGCGCAAGACTTAAGGACCTTGCCCGGAAAAAACAAATCATTATGGAAAATTTAACAAGCCTTAAGACTAAAGGCTAAACAAGGCCAAGACCGGTTCCCAGTTGTAGTGCCGATGATGTGATGTGTGTAAGCTGCAGTCCCGAAAATTCCATAAATGGAATCTACATTTAAGAGTGTGCGAAATATTGCAGAAGAGAAGATAATTCGAGTTAAGAGGGCAAATGAGTCCTCCACCTTTTGGTCTAGGTTGGTACTATAGATAGACGATCCAGACTCGATTCACAAATCTACTTACGATGCTCACCTAATTGATACTTTCGATGTGATTGACATTTTCCATTGACTTTTCGATGTTTTCGCTTGAACCAATTGAAGTAAAGTGGTTAGTGAATGGATTATTTATGTCCTTACAACTTAATCTTTTAAACACATATCGCAAAAAAGCGTATGGTCGCAGTTGAAGTGCCCACTTTAGCTGCAATGTCGAGTCAGTCGCTGAAATTATTTGTATGGAACCGCACATTCCGCATTATTTCAAATAAAATGCAGCCGATAAAACTTAAACCAGAACGCAAATGGATTACAAGAACTAAGGATAAGGCAATCAAGTCATGGGACTATCATCATCATCATCGGGACTACAACCGGGAATCGGTCTTGGCCTTATTTAGCAAGGCCTGAGGCTTGTTAAATTTTCCATAATGATTTGTTTTTTTTCGGGGCAAGGTCATTAGTCTTGCGCCAGAGGCTCCCCGACGGGGAATCGAACCCCGGTCTCCCGCGTGACAGGCGGGTATGCTAACCACTATCGAGGCGCCACGGGACTATACTCCAACGGAAATCAACGGAACGAACTTAGTTAGATGAGAAATGCTTGCAAATAAATGATTGTAACTAACCAACAAACAACTCGTTTGCGCTCGTGGAAAGTGCCGCTAGAAATATCTTGAGTTCTTCTTCCTTCTCTCCGTTGGTGAAGCCATGAATTCGAAAGAAACAACGGTTAAGCTTTTCGTTAGTTTAAGCCTAGATGCTGTTTTTTTTTTTAAATCATACGTGATCAACCCAGTAAAAACTTCAATGCTGAATGTGATGTTTCGCCCACTTGGATTAGACTACAAGAAAGCAACGTTAGCAGAACAGCAACAGTCCTTAGAAAGTGTGCCTAAGAACTGTTGCCAGTTCTTCTAAAAATATGCGAAGAACTGGCATAATTCATTTAAAAGAGAGGCCTTTTTTTGTTTTCTGTTAGAGTTGATTTATTTAATACTGTTAATTGCACACACTAGGCTATCTGCTTCTAATTCCTTCTTGCCTACAACGGAACTCCCTATTTATACCCTAAATCTAATCAGAATTTCACATTACTTCCCACGATTCATTTCTCACCTTGAGACAGCCACCTGATGCCAGCCCTCAGTCGAAGGCCATGCCAACGCCGATGGAAACTGCAACGTTGCAATTTTGCCGCCATTCACCCTGCGGTGGCAACCTTACGCCTACTCTGGCTGCAGCTGCACCCCAAGGCCATGAGAAAATTTCGGTTCAAGGTGATACGAATCTGATTTGCCCATAGCAAATAGCATGCATGTGCATCGGTGGAATTTTCTTGAAGGTGATGGGGTGTTGGGTGATCATCAAGGTGATGAGAATTTTTTTGTTTGCTTGTAGCAATTAGCATGAAGGTGCATCTGCATGGATATAGATGGAACGTGGGAATTGCAAAATTGCAAGCTTAGTTGTGGGAACGGAAAATTTATGACAAGGATTTGCGTTTAGCAACAGGTAGGTATGTGATAAAGTTTCACAGCCACACTGAAAGAATTCTGTCAGTTGTAACAGGAAATTAATTTTGATGGTTCACCGAAGGAATTCCTTGGGTTTAAAGTTGTTAAAACTTTAATGTATGACCGTTGATGTCATATATGCATGCAACATAATTCAATTGTTGGATTCATGATTTAGTTTAGTTTAATATATGACAGTTAATGCCATATACGCATGCAACAGAACCCTATTAAACGTGACGTGGCGTCTTTTACGGTAAATACTCCCTTTAGTGGCTTGTGATCTGTATATATGGTGAACTTTCTCTCTTGTAAATAACAACGGAAAAGCAGCGTGATACTGGAACAACCCGATCTGCAAACCCATCAAAGAAAACAAGGGCATCTCAACCGAAGTCGGCCCTTGCAACTTCCGAATAAACCGGGGAGGCACTGTGGGTGGTTCTACTTCGTCCTCACCTGTCATCACAAAGTTCTAACACGTATTGTCCACCAGAAAAACTGGTCTCTTCACTAAATCGGATGCACACAGTTGTTCACAAACGAAAAGGATAAGTACTCCCAGGAACAGCAGCTCGGAAATCAAACACACTATTTCTTTATTTATTTTTACCATTGTTTTTTATTTTAATTTTATTTTACTATTACTATTGTTTTTTATTTCACAACGGATGTACTAAGATACAAGACAGTGTACTCTACTTCACAACAAAATAACTGTGTGACACAAGAAAGAATTACTTAATTAATCACGCGCTAGGAAAAAAACTTTTAAATTAAAGGCGCGCGCTTACTCCACTCGACTTAGAATCGCGTCCCCGTGCGAACCGGGGAGTAGAAGACAGAACGACCGTGGTGGTCGACGGGTGTAAAAAGACTCAATCGAGGGTTGGAATTTGGTTTTTGATTCACCCTTGATTCGGTGGTGGTGGATATCCTTTCCGCTAAGGATATGTTTCTACTTACCACAAGAGAGACGTAAAGTCTCTCTCTCTCTGTGGAACAGAAAACCAGATCTCTAAAAAAAAATCATGGTGATACACATGTATGTGTGTACATTGGTTCATTCATGGGACGAAACCATGAGAACGAATCTAAAACAAAGAAAGGGCATATGTGCATTCATGCGGTGTGCGTTCCGCTAAGCAAACAAGCCAAATCTCATCGGGTGCTAATTGGGTCTTTGTTTGCTCATGCCTCGAGGTCATGAAGAACGGTTCCAGGGAAATTAAAAGACAAAGGGACCGTATAGATTGTTGTCTAGGATGTGCATCACGGCTAAATAAATAGACGACGATGCATCGAAGAAATGGCGTTAAAAGCAAAGATGGGACCAGGGCATCATAAAATTCTTAGATGAGTGATGCCCTTGTGTAAATAGGCGAATAGCCATTCGAAAGATGTGCTAATGTATTACAATACTTTATACAATGAGAATTGTATATCGAATCTTGGGTCGGCGGCCGAAACGAATCCCCTGCTTGCATTTGTATATGCAGGGAAATTCGTTTGTGGCAAACAACGAAATTGGTGATTATTTATTCGCCTAGACGAGGAATCATGGTCGGGTATATGCCAGCTGAACAAACAAGCTGCCCGACGCTGCTTTGGCAGTTGAACAATGAATCGCCAGCCAATGTGTATGTAAGGTATGTTGTACACATGTTTGGCTGGGAATAGCCAACTCAAGGCTAAGATTCCCTGATTATGCGGTTACATTATATGTGAACCGATCGGTTTTCTTTTCAGGGATATGCTGTTTGGAACAGAATTCTTAAAAGCAATTTTGAATTCGAATAAATGAATGCAGGTAAGAATTTTCTTCCAGGTAAATACATTTGGTAAATTTTGTTGCGAGAAGCATTTACAGGTGCTTAATGCGATTGCATTAGCAGAAAGTTGGTGATGGCTGGGTTGCGGATATGGGGGGTTCTTCAGGTGAGCTTTAAGAACCCCCATAGCACTATGATCTTACTTGTATTATATGCCGATGACAATATTATTGCATCCTGCTACATTCAGAAATCGATGATGTCAAAGAATTCCTTACTTGGAAGTTCGACCATAGCGATCCAGGAGAGGTTGTATACTGTTCAGGCCTGCTGTCCCTTCTAAATAATGGTGGTATATCGATTCATCCAGGGAAGGTTTGAAATGATTAATTCAACATCTGTATCTAGACATTGGACTCAAACCGATACGCCTCGAATGAGCCATTGGAAAGGAACATGCTGAATTGCTGTACCGTGAAGCAGTAGGTATTTGGTGAACCAATAAAAGTCCGGATATTGCACATGCAGTAAGTTATTTAAGTCACTTAAGGCAACTGTAGGCGAGAATACTAGAATGCAGCAAAACGCATATTGGGCTCTCCTAGACCGCCCCGGTCGTCGAAATCAACTGCGGATCAGGTAGAAGCTCAGTCATCGACTTCACGGATTCGGAATGGGGAAATGGTTTCATAGACATACGGCCGCCCTCATTTATATATGCATGTAATAGAGGAGCTGTATGCTGTGAATCGGAGAACACCAAGGACAGTCACCTTATCCTTGATCGGGACTGAACACAAGACTCCCTTTTCAAAGGAAGCATTTATCTAAAAAAGCTGTTGAGAAGTGTCAGCTATGAGCTTGCACCCAGCCTTGAACCCCGCATTTCATCTCGAAACCAAGCAAATAGACATACGACATCATTATGTTCGTGGTGGAATAAACCACGGATTTTTTCACCTACGTTATATATCGACGGATAAAATGGTTGCAGACGTACAAATAGAAGGATTACCATGTACCAAACTGACAGAAGTGAAGCTAATGGAGAAACAGAAAGTAACAGTGTACGATGAGTTTTGGACCTAGAGGATATCAAGAGGAAGTTACTTGATCGTCAATCTCCGATGGAGCGGCCATAGTTACTGTCGTCCTCCATATTCACAGTTTTCCTCCTCTTTTGACACGACCTTCTGACCAGCAATATCATTATATCATAATATGATTACTAGACTTTGTAGGCACTTCTTTTTCATTTTATGCTTTGTACACATGCTCCCTTGCATTTTCCTCAGTAGTTGGTACACACGTTCCTGATGTATTTTACTATTTACTGCCATTTTGACTGTTCAATTTATTTTTGACAGTCGAAAAGGTTATCATATGTGATATAGTTATGTTGTTCAAATTTTTTCTTTCGTTACACCTCACTGCTCGCCTGAGTAATTTATATTTCTGGCGGTAGTAAACCTATGAACGGACAATGTTTTGCCACCATTGATGGGATGATAAAATGAACAGAGTTATAAAAGTGCTTCCAAAATTGGTTATAATACCGGATGTTGGTTGCAGTAATCTATGTCGGCTGTAGTACCGGATAAATAGGTAAGTAATCTGTATGCTATCTTGTCATGATAAACCCAATTAAAAAGACTTCCCTGTGAACCTATGTGAAGACAACAAGAGAATACTATAAAACCGCCCAACACAATGACGCATAGGTTGAATTTCAAACGAACAACTTTCTCAACCGACTGACAGTCCGTCGGTTACTAGTAACGTGTGACTTATTCATGAATAACCACAGGCTAAACTATAGATATGGGTTGTTCACGAGCAGACATCATTCAGAGATTGCGGTTGGCTGGGTACAGTGGAGGGCCAGAATATCTAGAATCTTGTCATTTAAACTCCAGCTGTCCATTCTAATCGAATTAGTGCTGATAACATACGCTCTACTTTTGAATTGATGTACTGAGCGTAATTTTCCACTTTGCTATGCTATGAGAGGCTTCTGATGGTGATAATGATGATAATGACAGTGATACTGTAGAACTGGGGATGATAGTATAATAATTCAGACGCCAGAAGCAATTTAGAACTTCCAGTCTTTGATTCGCCTCCAGCGAACTATTTTTGTTTTCGTTGATAAATTACGATTTTTTGAAAAGGTTCCCGACGCTGGAAGTGACTCGGTGGATAGATCTCATGTGGATGTTTATTTTCGGGTTGTTATTGTGCGGTTCCGTATCAGGGTATCAAAACCGTAAGTATCTGGATGGGTCGGGAATGTTGCACTATTATCTGTGTATCTCTAGAGTTCGATGAGTTGGTAAGGACACTGCAGCCCACTACCACCGCAGAGGTACAGAAAACGGCAGCAGAGGGTGTCATCACGAGATTGCTGCCCCATAATGCCCACCAATTTGAAGTTGAAATCGCAAAAGACATGCCCTTGCGGAGTTTTCGAGTAAGTCGAGTCGCTGAATGCATTGCACACATGACATGAGTCTAGTTGAGGATGTTTTTTGTATTACACTTGCAGTTACAAAAGTCGTCGACGAAAGGTAAAATTCGCATCATAGCTTCCGACGGAATATCAGCAACAAAGGGATTTCATCACTATTTGAAATACCATCTGCATTTGGATGTGTCATGGTCTGGCAATCAATTGGCAAACATATCAACGGACTCTCTGCCTCCTGTGCCATCCTTCGGAATATCCCAGTCGGCAAGTCCTTTCATCTATTATCAGAACGTTTGCACGTGGAGCTACAGTTTTGCCTGGTGGTCATGGATAGACTGGAGACGTCACATCGATTGGATGTCCCTGATGGGTATATCCCTCACCATAGCTCCTATTCAGGAGCATATCTGGGCCGAAATATATGCGTCATACGGACTCACTGATGAGGAGATATACAGTCATTTCACTGGCCCAGCATTTCTGGCCTGGTATGGTATGTGTGACTAATTGTATTCAGTGCTAAACATGGTATCATTTGCATGCTTCTAATCCAGGAATCGAATGGGCAACATTCGTGGTTGGGCCGGACCACTGACGCCTTCTTATCGACGGATGCAATTATTTTTACAAAAGGAAATAATTAAAGCTCAACGGAACCTTGGCATTACTGTCGCTCTGCCTGCGTTCGCTGGTCACATCCCAGTGGCGATGGCTCGGCTATACCCTAATGCAACCTTCGCCAAGGTTGATCGGTGGAATAGGTTCCCAGATAATAATTGTTGTCCGCTATTCATCGACCCGGATTATGATTTGTTTCATGAAATCGGAAAGAGGTTCCTGGAGGATATAACAGCCGTCTACGGGTCGAATCATATATACTTTTGCGACCCATTCAATGAAATCCAACCGGCGAAAGCAGAGGTGGGATATTTGCATCAGGTTTCCCAAAATATTTATCGAACAATGACGGCGGTAGACTTGAAAGCGGTTTGGCTGCTTCAGGGCTGGATGTTCGTGAAGAATCCATTTTGGAAAGATTCCCTAATGGAGGCGTTTCTGACAGCTGTACCACGAGGTCATTTGCTGGTGTTGGATTTGCAGAGCGAACAGTTTCCCCAGTACGAACGTACACATTCTTACTACGGCCAACCGTTTATCTGGTGTATGCTACATAACTTTGGTGGAACGCTGGGCATGCATGGTTCAGCAGATATTATTAACAGGCGAATTCGGTTAGCTCGCTCAATGGATAATTCCACAATGCTCGGAGTCGGTATAACTCCAGAAGGAATAAATCAAAACTACGTCATGTATGCGTTGGCTCTAGAAAGAGCGTGGGTCATGGAGGACTTTAACTTGGACGATTGGCTTCGTGCCTACGTCCTTGCCCGTTACGGGGTCGACGACTCGGAACACCTTGTATCTGCCTGGCAGTATTTGAGAAGGTCAGTTTATGCATATCGCGGACTCTTGAAAATTAGAGGGAAGTATATAGTGGCACGGCGACCAGCTGCAAACCTATCCCCGTGGGTCTGGTATAATACCACGTTTGTTCAGTTGGCATGGGAACAAATGCTGAAGGTGAATCTGTCAACCATTCCATTGTGGCGACATGATTTAGTTGATGTGACGCGTCAGTATCTGCAATTGATGGGTGATCGAATATACGTCAATCTTTTGGATGCCTACAAACATCGCGAATCCAAGAGATTCCGTTGGTTAAGCACTTATATGATTGATCTGCTCTACGACATGGACCAAATCCTTAGTACACATGAAGCCTTCTTGCTCGGTAGGTGGCTGGATAAAGCGAAACGCGCCGTTCGAGAACATTTAGAAGAAGTACTATTTGAGTTTAATGCTCGCAATCAAATTACCACATGGGGCCCTGACGCCAGGATACTAGATTATGCAACCAAACAGTGGGCGGGCATGATGAGCGATTTCCATCTACCGCGGTGGAAACTGTTCTTAGAAACAATGCAAAATGATCTGGATGACAATCGGGAGTTCAATGCAGGCAACTTTAAATTCAAGGTATTCCGAACTGTTGAAAGTCCGTTTGCCTTAGATAGGAAGGTCTACCCGACGGAAGCATGCGGTGAGACGTTTGCAGTTTCACAGAATATTCACGACAAATGGATGGTGCTAGAGAAAAGCACAAACTTACGTGTGCAAATCCCCTGGAAACGAAACATGAGTGAAGCATGACATGGCACCTGATATTATAGTTAAGTGAAGTAAATAAAGTTATTACAGCTCACCTAATGCTGGGCGTATAGCCGGTGTTTAGAGGTGAATACTTGGCTCACACCAGGTTGGAATTTCAAACCTGGTTATTGGATAATAGATTAATTCAAATGGTTTTGAATTGTTTTCAAACCTAATACGGGTTGTCATTTCATATCAGCGAATGATCTATATTTTGCTCTATTTTTCTTATTTCAAATATCTAAAAGGCGAAATTTTACATCTGTAGTTTATTAGGTGGTTCACTCGAGACTGGTCTGCTTTCATCCCCAAACTTGATATGTTTACAGCAAAGTTTTCTTTCTTTCAGGTGCATATCACAAGGTGGCACTATTAGTACATTTTCGCCAACAACGGCAATAATATTGAACCTCCGTCAAATATTAATGGTAAACTGGTTTAGGCAAGAGATTCGTTTAAGAACTATTTATGCGTTAAACATAATTTCTGATTAACCAGTAATTTGGATTCTAGTCTCAAGAGTGCAAATGGTAAAGAGGTTGCAACCTTTTTTTTTTAAAATATAGAAAACGAAAAAAGGAAAAGGTGGTGAAAAGGAAAAGTTAAGAGACAGTTAGAAAGAAGTTCCGAGTATAGGTCAACAAGTCCTTAGAAACGTCTACCTAGGCACTCGTACCATCGCAGATGGTCTGTTTTTAGTAAGCATCATTCCTCACTAGGTATCTGTCAATTTTCAATTTGTTTTATGTTTCCATTTTGGATAATAACTTCGTTATTAAAAAAAATTTCATCGAAATGGGTGCCGCATTTGCTCTCAGCTCAGAACCTTTGGAGCGCATGCGTCGCAACTCAAATGAGTTTCTGCGGAGATTAGTAACTGTAGATGAAACATGTATATACCACGACACTCCCGAGAGAAAAGAACAGTCAGAACAGTGAATTGATAAAGGCGAACGGGTTCCAAAAAAAGCAAAGACGGTGAAATCAGCTGGAATGGTTATGGCTCCCGTGTTTTGGGGTGCACCTGGTATTATCTTCATTGACTATTTGGAAAAGGGACAGACGATAAGTAAATATTATTATGTCATTATTAGGTCAGCTATATGAGAAAATAAAAGAAAATAGTCATCATTTTCTAAAGACTTATTGGCGTGCTCTCGTATGTTTTTGAGTGGATGGTGTTGCATGTTGCAAGCATTAATGGTGCGGATGCTCTGTGTGACGGGGGGTGGGAGCGAACATACAGGGCAAAGTTACTGGTTGCTTTCAACCCGGCGAAGGCCAGGACGGTCCTTGTCCCTGTTCAATCCAAGTTGACATGCAGTCTCCACGTGACACCCCTAGATAGCTACTTTGGCACCCGCCAAGTAGTAAACCAATGTATGCAGCGACATCCTGAGAAAGATTGGTGCAAGGCTAATAACTTTGCCCGTAAAAATAAATTATTATGGCAAATTTAACAAGCCTCTGATATGGACCGGATAGACGAAGACAATAACAGAAACCAAAATGGCTAAACGATTTGAGAATTTTCTCATGGAATATTCGCTCACTATACAGAGCTCGAGCTGCACAGCGCTAGCCGATGCCCTGCCCGAATATAAGGCTGACATAACAGCATTACACGAAATAAGATGGGCAAGGAGTGATGTTATTCAAAGAAACGAGTATGACATTTATTACAATGCTTGGGGTTGGCTTTCTAGTCAGCCAAAACGGAAGCCTGCCATCATCGGCTTTAATGAAATAAACGAAAGACTATGCACGCTTCGCGTACGAGGCAAGTTTACCAACATAAGCCTCATAAAGCCCCCGCTTGGTAGAAACCTTGACGTGGTGCGGGGGCTTAAACTACGATGAATCACTCAGGCTATGCTGTCGGAAGCATACGCTTCCAGTAGGGCCACCCATGTCAGACAGGCCACCGAGGAGTAACACACAAAGCGATCTACCACCCCTAATCCAGGATGTTACGCGTCACTGTGCCAATTGGATGGTTTGCATCCAGGGGTATATCGGCTGTATTATAACGGCGCCTCTCTGACACCGGGTCGAATCAGAGCAGTAAGCAGACCTTACCGTATCAAAGTGGGGCTCTGATGTGGCGGACTATTTGAAACCCCTAGACTCGTGGGATCAAAAATGAATAATCAATATACAAAAAACAATCCCATGAAAAAACCGGTAGGTATGATGAACGACACCGACACTGCCATAAGGGATCAAATCATCCAGAAAACACCGATTCGACAAAAAGAAGACGCAGGAAAAAAAGGAAAAATTGGGATATACGCGTCGGCACGTGGAATGTTCGAACGTTATATAAACCAGGCGCGATACAGACGGTCGTAGAAATCGCGAAACAATATAAAATTGACATCATCGCCCTTCAGGAAGTCCGACTTCACATCAAGTAATCGAAACCAACGGGTTTACACTGGCGTGTGGACGTGCCGATACACATACCTTCGGAACCGACTTCATCATAAGCAAGAAGATTACGCCTCATGTAAAAGATGTGCAATTTATTAATGACCGAATGTCGGTGCTAAAAATACAGGGCCCATGGTACAATGATATATTTATAAACGAACGCGCCCCAACAGAATCTACCGACGAAGAAACGAAGGACACATTCTACGAGACCCTAGAGGAAGTATTTGATGGGATCTCATCATTCGATGTTAAAATCCTCTCGGCGACCTCAATGCGAAAATTCGAAAGGAAGATATCTTCCAACCAACAATAGGTAAAAAAGGCCTACATGACGTTTCAAATGATAATGGTATTCGAATTATCACGTTCGCAGCGTCAAAAGATCTGGTAGTGAAGAGCACGATGTTCAAGCACAAGCAAATCCATAAAGCCACATGGATATCACCCGACGGCGTAACGCGTAACCAAATAGACCACTTCCTCATAGACAAAAAACACCACTCGAATATCCTTGACGTAAGATCATATAGAGGAGCAGATTGCGACTCCGATCACCTTCTAGTGATGGGCAAAATTAGAAGTCGGCTTGCAGCAAACCCACATGGACAGTCACGGGAGACGAGCAAAAAGTTCGACATTGATAAACTAAAAGACCTACGTAAAAGGGCGGGATATCAAGACGAACTAACGAATAGATTTAGCATCCTAGAGACAGCAGTGAGGAAGAGGAAGCCAATGGTGTGGACACTAAATGGGCATCGATCAGAGACACAATCACCCAAACAGCCCAAGAGGTATTAGGATTTAAGAAAACAACTAAGTCCAAACCTTGGTTTGACGATGAGTGCAGGGCAAAGATCGAAGAACGTAAACGCCTCAGAATGATCCACTTAGAAGCATATGATGAAGTCGACGCAGTAAGATACGCGACAATTCGGAGAGAGACAATGAGGCTCTTCAAACGCAAAAAACGCGAATGGGAGAACACCCGTTTCGAATAAATCCTAGAAAATTCCAGAGCAAAGAACATCAGAGGTATGTATGCCGGCATAAATTCAATTAGAAATGACTACCGAGGGAGAGCCAATATAATTCGAGACGCAAACGGCTCTCTGGTCACAGGAACAGATAATATCGGGACAATATGGAAGCAGTACTTTGAAACCCTGCTCAATGTGCGCACCCATCAACCACAAATAAACGCACCAGACATACATTTAGCCGAGCCTCAGATCCCAGCGACCTCTTTCAACGAAGTTGTAAACGCAATAAATCGATTAAAAAACAACAAAAGTTCCGGAGTCACCTGCATGCGGATAGAGCTTGTGAAGCATGCAGGAGAGACAACCGCTCGAAAGATCCACCAGCTCATCAAAACAATATGGGATAAGGAAGTTGTGGGTCGGTTATTATGTGTGTCGGCAGGGACACGGGTTCATCAATGTTCCCACCCACTTGTTCCACCGAGAGCGAAAGCACTGAGGTCATCCGTCAGCTTTAGGAAAGCAGAAGAATTAAACACTGGTATGTCATTTGAATTAATGTGGCTTTATTTATTGCAATTTTTCTTAGAGCACTTAGTCACTAAGCGGGCGTTGCATCACACTTGTAAAACGAGTCGAAATAGTCTAGTCCGGGAAAATATCCTTGTCGACCGAAATTAATGTTTGAATAATTTAATTAAAAAAAGGGAAAAGGAAGAAAACCCTTGCTGGTCCGAATTGATGTCCAAATGAATTGATTGGTGCACCGGGGGCCGCTGGTTCGCTACTTCCACTCCGTGGTGATTGAAATCTGTCCTCTATGGTTCACAAATTTCCTTGAGGCACTTAATCACTAAAGGAACGTTATGTCGCGCTCGTAGAACGAGCCGAAGAAGTTTAATTCGGGAAAATGTCCTCGCTGACTGCGATTAACGTTCGAATAATTTAATCGTCGTGAAAGGAAGCTAAACTGATTCACTGCGCGTACTCCGCGGCGATTGAAATTTGTTCTGTTGATGCGCCCGCTACCGAGGGTAAGACTCTGCACAATTGACGACACACTCTCTCCAGTACCTGAAGCTCGATTGACTAACTACTGGCGAGGAAAAGTTCGTAGCGTCCGGCAGTGGCGTCATAGCTAAAATCAACTCACTGCCATTTACTAGGAACTTCGAAAAGGGTTGCTATACCTGTATAGGGGATTTACTTCCGGGGAATCATCGCCATATAGGCTGAGTTGGATTCTTTGGTTGTGTGTACCGGGAAATTGGTTTCGGAGGCATAGCCAAGTATAGTCAAGGGCCCTGGTCGTTGCGATGGTCGTTTCGTGGAAGGGCGACGCAACATGCTGGTGGCATGCCAGTAAGGGGGAATTGGTGTGCTTCTACATGGTTTAGGTGGAAGGGAACCGAAATGGTTTTCGGGGAAAATTAACGTTGCTTGGTCACAAGCGAGGAAATAGTTTAAGCAGGAAGTGAGCCGGAATGATTTTCGGGGGAAATTAGAATTGCTTGGTTGCAAACAAGGGATATAGTTTAGATGTGATATTAGCCGAAGCGGTTTTTGGAAAAAAATGTGTGCGGCTCGATGTAGCTGATGGAGATGGTGAGTATTCGGTTGTAAATTTGAATATGCGTTTATTACAGGATATGATTTTCGGGGGAAATTAGGATTGCTTGGTCGTAAGCAAGAAGTATAATTTAGATAGAGAATTAACCGAAGCAATTTTGGGAAAATGTATGCGGCCCGGTGTAGTTGGTGGAGATAGTGAGTGTTTCGTTTCAAATTGGATATGCGTTTATTACAGCTTGGGAAATGGGTTCTTGGTTGGTTGAGGATGTATGCAATTGGAGGTTTGGGGAAGGATGCTGTTGCATATTAGGATGTGTTTTTGCATGTTTGGAAATGGGTTACAGGTTGGGTTAGGGTGATGCGCTGTTAGCGGTCAAAATTG
Source organism: Microdon myrmicae (assembly GCA_963931805.1). NCBI lineage: Eukaryota > Metazoa > Arthropoda > Insecta > Diptera > Syrphidae > Microdon > Microdon myrmicae. The sequence goes on along the minus strand of OZ007497.1, from coordinate 51,283,112 downwards.
GTTGGCATTGTGGGTTGGTTGTCCACGTGGTATAGAGAACACCCACAAAGTCTCTCCGGAAGAATGGAAAACCTCAATCGTCGTCCCCATGTTCAAAAAAGGCGACAGATTTGACTGCGAAATTTACAGGGGGAATATCATTCCAACCACATACAAAATACTAACAAATGTCATACTGGGGAGAATCACGCCGTACGTAGAATAAATACTGGGAGACTACCAATGCGGATTCCAGAGGAACCGGTCAACAAGCGACCAAATGTTCACAATAAGGCAACTACTGGAAAAGAAGTGGGAATACGGAGAGACGATTCACCGACTGTTCGTTGACTTCAAAAAAGCCTACGACTCAGTCGCAAGGCAAAGACTTTACCATATTATGGTTGAGCTGGGAATCCCGAAAAATATGCCCTCATTTAAAATTGCACGAACGAAAGCAAAGGGCGAGTTAGAATAGAAAAACACCTCTCAGAATCATTTGAAATCCGGGACGGACTAAAACAGGAAGCTGACCTCTCACCATGGCTTTTTAACCTTTTGCTCGAGCATGTCATCAGAAAGGTACAAGACGACAACATGGCCGGATCATCCCTGAACGGTGTCACACAAGTGCTCGCATATGCGGATGATATCGCCGATTTGGGCGATAATCTAGAAACTAGATTATCTAGAAAAACCAGAGAAATCATCATGCCAGCGACAGAAGAGGTAGGTCTAGAAATAAATGAAGACAAAACAAAATACATGATTACGGCGAGAGCAGGTGGACCTCACGGAACACATATACACGTCAGGGGCAAGATATTTGAAAAAGTTAAAGAATTTAAATATCTGGGAACGATACTAATGGCCAGTAACGAAATGTCGAAGGAAATTAACAAAAGACTACACTCCGATTGCTTTATATGGATGAGAAACATGGGGTCTCACAAAACGGGAAGAAAACAAATTCCGCGTATTCGAGGATAAAGTTTTAAAGGGTATTTTTGGTGGTAAATATGACGAGGAGGCAGGACAATGGAGGAAACTCTATAGCATTTGGTATGATAGTGAAGAACGTGTGATTCGAACTGGCGCTATGACACTTAGAATCACCAAAAATTGAACCAATGCGTAACACATCAGGCTACTGGCCGTGCTTAGAATTCGATTTTTAAACTCAAGTATATTCCACTGATGTGAATTGTTATGTTATCGCTATGGTATATGGCTCTGATGCATTTTCTTATTCGATTTTCGTTCGGTGTTCTTCACTATTTGCCTGTGTATTCTGTGTGTATTTGTTAGAGACGCACAACTCCACAACCATGAATTGGGAGAGCTATACCGCAAATCTACAATAGTGAGAGTAATCATGTCGCGAAGATTAAGATGGGCCAGGCATGTAGCGCGAACGGGTAACGATAGGACCGTGCATAGAATTCTTGACGGTAGACCAACGGGAAAGAGACCAGTAGGACGGCCGCGACGGAGATGGGAGGACAATGTTAGGTTTGACCTTGAGGAGATCGGATCGGCTGGTCAATCGTGGAAGGAGAGTGCACAGGACAGGGATCGATAGCGGAGTCGACTCGGTGAGGTCATGAACTTCCGGGTTCCTACAGGCCAATAAATAATAAAATATATTAAAAATTACATTGTTGCAGACAAAATAATAAACAAAGAGAGAACAACGGCGATGATCGATCTCGAATTTGTAAAACGTAAATGAATGTTTAAATGTTTTATATGTTTTGTATTTTTGTCTATGTTTAATGTTTAGAATTGTTTAAATGCTTTCTCGCTGCGACAGGGGTGATGCGGGAGTTAATACGTCACAAAACCTAAAACCTACAACATATGGCGACACATAGTCCATTTTTTAAATTTTGGCTGATATACAGAAGGGTGAAAATCTCTGGGGTCTTTTGGACCCTGTGGGGGTTGTAAGTATGTGAAGTCAGCGTATGACTCAGGTTCACTTACACCCACCAACGTCACTATGCGAATAAAATGAGTTCCGCCGCAAACAGTTCACCAAGGAGAAACAAAAATATTGAAACACTAAAATTTGTTTTGTTGTAACTTTATTTTCTTCTATTGTCTTTTTCTTTTATTTCGAAATAGTTTTCGTTTATTTACATATATACACTTCAATTACTACTTTTGGTTTAGATACAATAACGAGTTTAAATGTGTAAATTCTGATACAATACGAAATTCGGTTTCTAGCACATATTCCGGTAAATTTAATTTTGTAAATGACTTCCGCCAGCAAATAACACTCGACTTAGCGTGGTGATTGAATTTCGACTCTATCCAACGGGGATGAAAATTGACTATATTGCAGCGTGACCGCCCGCGGTGATGATTGTAAAATGACTAGCGACTTTTTGAACGCGCGACGTAGCGTGTATACGCTGCTGTGGTTGGATAGTGACTGCTTTGAATTAGGGATGAAGATGGGATTTTTGATTTGCCCAGCTATTAGCCAATCATCTTCGCACTCTCTCATGAATCCTTTCAGATGCATGTCTCAGCGAGCTGAATAATATTTGCACATCACTCGGCAGTCGCTGGACATGCGAAGGATGAAAAGAACAAAAGAGAGAGCGCCATGACTTCGGGATTGACTTAGCTTGTGTGCTTGTATCAATGCAGCCTCTGAGGATGACCTACTGCCCTAGTGCGATGACTGTGGTGATCTCAGAGTGCATTGAACCCGGGGAAGATAAAATTGAGAAGGAGAGGAAAATGTTTTGCAGCTATTCACCTTCAAGAAGAGATCATTGATCGCCACCGAATGGAGTTTCTGGGGAAAGTGAATAGGACGCCGATTTGGTTAGGGAAATCCGATCGTGGAAACTAAATTAAATACTTCGATAATATCCCCCAGCGATTGCATGATTATGCAACTGCGTCGTTTGATCAGACTATGCCGTTGCTAACCCACAGGATGGGATTTCCGGTGGAAATCTCATGGGCTAGCGAAATGGAATTGCCGTATGGCGAAAAGACAACTAAACTCAATTAAGCATTATCTGCATGGGATAATGAGTTTAGCTATGCGTCCTTTTGGGAAACATGTTTTGCAGATGAATTAACTGAACGGTGGGATAGGGGTTGATATGAAGCGCTGAAAGCGGTCGAAATAAGGCGGAAATTGTGGGTTCGTTCTCCATGTAGTATAGAGAACCTCCACAAAACCAACGGGAAAGCTAAGGGACAGTTATATTTCCCGAGGTTTGTTTTTGTTGTTTGTTCGCGTTCCAGAAGCATGTATACATTACTTTTCACTCTACCCTCGTATTTAGGAACTTCTGGTGATGTGCGAACAAATGACTTATTACATTTATGACACAATTATATGTATTGATTCGCCTATTACATTCATTAAAATTTGGAGAAGATTTTCTACTTTAGGAAAGAGAAGTGCTTTGGCAACACTACTTAGTCAAACATTTCTCTCACAGAACTTATAGTGTGATGTAGTGGTATCTCACGGTAGGGCTGCAGACTACCAAAGGTTCCAATTTATTACATCTGTTCGTCGAGCAGGGTCCAATTAGTTCAAATAAGATATATGCAAATATCTTATATTAAGCAATTTGATCTGAATATATTGGGAACCACTAACAGTTTATCGCAACCAATAAACGTATATTAACCCTTATTGCTTCACCAAGAAACACCCGGTCACGGGCGGGTCGATCAAAAACAAGCAATTACGCCATCTTAATTTTGACATTTTTGAAAGTCACTTGATGCGATAGACCGTTCTCACAAGCTGGTGTGCAGGAATCATATACAGCATACTGCTGTTAATTTGTTTCTTTATATATATATATATATATATATATATATATATATATATATATATATATATATATATATATATATATACGAGTATATATATACTTTTTTTTTTATTAAAAAAAAAATTCCCGGACAATAGAAAACTATTTATTTTACAACAAAGTTGGAGCAAGCAAAGTGTAAATTTAAAACATACGTTATAGCGAAACATATTGCGAGAACACATGAAAAAAAAAAAAACTGTACGCAACTCCATTGCAAACTTTATTAATTAAATGGAGGTTAATTTGGAAGTCGTAAAATTTGAATGGAGATTATTCAAAATGAAATAGGAGTTAGATAAAAAGGACTTTAGAACATGTTGCTGTGTTGTATACATATATCAGGCCATCATCACCACATTATGATAGAGGTGAATTAAAGTATGTAACAGGACCCACAACCAAATTACGACCTACCAGCTCCAAAATGTCCATAATAAATAAAGACAAATTATGGAAATCATATTTCGCAAATATAAATTGAAAAAAAAAATCCTCTTTATTTAGCTTGACTTCTATCTGCCCTTTATTTACAGACGCCTAATTGAAATCTGGGATACCATCTCGTAAGCCGTCTTAGGGGCAAATAAAACTCATGAAACCTTCTATCTCTCATTAATTAACTCACCTAATACAGTGGGCAAGTTGATCAGCCAATTTTAGTCAGACGTGCAGAGATTTCATCAACGTAGAATTTCAGAAGCCACAAACTACCACAACCATTCGCATCCCCGGTACGATTCGATAGCAACTCCATGATGTAGTAACATTTTCCAAATTATTTCCGCAAACAAACTCTTGAGATACTTTAACAAAACCACGAAAGCCAAATTCCAGAAAAGCTAGTACAGTAACAATACTAACTTCCGCCTCGTATACCACTTCATCAGGACATCATTCTGGGCCACTCCCGGCCGCACAGTAACGCAGTGAAAACTCTTGTCCAATGAAATCCAACGAAATCAACCAACTTGCCCGGAACGAACAAGAGCAACCGCAACGCCGAAGAACTTCTGGGTTAGCTGCACTGATGCCCAAATAAGCATTTTCGCATCCCCCAATCAGTCGACTATTTAATTGGTGGCAAGATATAAACTCGATTCACAATATCTCCTGATGCAAATATTTGAGCGATACACAAACGGCCAACTTTTACCGAGTGCTGCCGCATCTGTAGTCAAAATGTGGTGACGTTCGAATTGTTCGAATATGCTTAGAAGATTGTGATAAGAATATGACAGCAAGAAGTCACACAGGTTGTTCAAAATTTTTTTGTGGTCACGCAGTAGTTATATCGAATGCCCTTATTTGACGTCTGGACTGGTGGGGTGACTGAAGTGCACAGGGATTAGTTATCAGGGAAAAAGGTTACCCAGCCTGGTTTCTGGGTACGTTATTAAGGTTTGAAAGAGTTACCTAAGAACTGACCGAAAGAAAACGAAGCAATTCTTTAGAATACATAATACGGTTGTTCTGAAATCAAAACCAGAGATTCACTGATGATGGCCCGATGCAATTATTTCACCAACAACCAAAATACGAAACAAGAAGAGGGAAGAGAGTCATTGGGTATTCTATAAGCCGCTAACTACTTTTATATCCTTTTACTAAACAGGTGGCATATGTTTTCAGAAAAGAAAATATTGTTAAAGAGAGTTAGAAACTCCGAGTAAACAATTCCGATCCAAAAAATGCCAAAGAAGCTTTAAAATACCAAACTTTTTGTACAAGTCCTTCGCAAGCAAGAAAACAATGTACACATGAGAACTATGCTTTATTCCTTCTTGCGTTTTATCCAACATGACCACGTAGTAGCTTAGTGTTTGCATTCCGATGAGAATTTTCTGCTGTTATACCTTCCCCGCAGGGATGTTGAAAATATGTTGACTATGTTATCCTTTTTTAATACCACGGTATATTAATACGTTTATTGCATCCAAGAGGTCCGCCACAGAAGCATATACACCCGGCATATTGGGCCTGGCGCAACCATATCCCCATGATACAACGCCAACCAGCTGACGGGTAATTGCATCGACGAGTGGCCCACCGGAATCCCCTTGGCAACTATCCCTTCCTCCCGTTGTATATCCAGCACATACCGAACAATTGCTTATTATCTCGTACGGATAAGAACGCTGGCAAATTTCTCGGCTCATAAGTGGCACAATAACAGCCTGTAGATTTTGTGGAATACCTATCGCGGATTCTGTAGTGTAACCCCAACCGCTTACAATCATATTTCTGCCTGGATGGAAATTCTCTCTGGCCAATCTAACCGGGCGTATTGTTGATGTATATGTCAGCTGTTTGCTGAGTATGAGAACGGATATGTCATTCATCATTGACACCGGATCATAATTGGGGTGCTGTCGAATTGCCGACAAGGTGCACGATTCACCTGTGGAATGCATTGTTGATCCAACACGAACTGTCAGCTGTGCAGTAGGCATTTGATCAGTACAATGAGCCGCTGTTAGTATTTTGTCCGGTGCAATTATTGCGCCTCCACAAATGTGTTTGTCGTACCTCCTCACTGAAACTTGATATGGGAAATTCGTGATACTGACATCAATTCCTCCAATAATTCTGCCATCAAGCGGTGGTAGTTTTCCATTTGATGAGCACACGAGAGATAAAATTAAAACTTTTAAAATACAAAACTTCATTCTGATCCGAGTCTGACAACGACACATACTGAATATGATCAGAGATAGACCTTTTATACTCACCTCGTGCTAATAAAAGTTTATCAAACGTCTTATCTAACAATTTGTCCATTGGGTTACACTATGAGTAACATCTTTGACACAGGTAATCGTCAAATTATAACACTCAAAATGGCATTATGGTCAATGTCTTACAAGTATGATGATCAAGGTTAGATTATTTAGATAATGTTTATGGTATCTAACCCCTGCGATTGCGTTCCCATATCATTAAGTTTGCCGGTATTATTATCAGACTCACAGCAATTCAATGACGTAAAAAGAGTGAATAGAAGCTCTATTGGGAAACCTACAAGTTCTAAAACAGATTTGACTTATGTTGGGTTTGACCTTAACCGAGTTTTTAAAGAATGTAGGACGAGGTTTTTTGCTGTAATTCTTCAAACGGCTAATTAGCTATGGCTACTGTGATAAGGTGGGACGTTTGAAAATGTTGTTTATAGATTTTTTCTTTTTTCATAGACACTCCATTTATTCCATTACACATTTTGACTAGTCTGAGCTCCCCCTATCGGGAGCTTTTTACCGGCTTGACTAATTTCTGACATAAACAGTTGTATGATTCTTTTAATCATTATCTAGAGATTAGAAAAATTACAGTGTACAGAGGTTTCAAAAAGATGATATTAAATCCATTTCTGAAGTTAACAAATAAATAAATAAAACGATTGTTAAAAAACGATGACAAAAGAAACAAGTACTATCAATGAGAAGTTGTGGGAAGTATCTTCGTCTTTGTGCCTGCATTGGCACTGGTTCTACGTAGATTTCACTGATCCATATAGTTCCGGTGAACACTTTACGAAAATGATGTACCGCCAACAGCAATGTTTGAGTTCCTCATCTAAAATCACTCGGGCACTCGTTCACCAACACGAAATAAAAATACACGGAAATGTCGTTTCGAGCTTTGTTCTTTTTATTGATTACGGTTCCTTTAATATAGGGTAATTTAAATACACTTGTTTACAATAGATTTGTCCTTCTTAATCCTTATTACGAGTTTACTTAAATGCTTAAAAGGCACAGTGCAAAATGACGCGGCGAACAATAGCGAAACGGAAAAGTGATGATTAACAAAAACCTCGAACACTCTCGACTCTGGTTACATCTACGCGACCCGCAATGACGGAGTGCGGGAGTTAGCATGACCATGGCGGCCGCCGGATGAAATTCGACTCCTATTCGACTACATTTAATTTCTTTTTCAACTTCACGTCACTCACATTCAACTCTCTCGACTCGATTCATTCCTTCACAACCGACTCCTCCTGTTCAGCGTCGAGAAGGGCTCCTCGACGTGACAGCAAAATGTTGTTGGCGTTGTTGCCTAGCAAGTCTTGTGGCGTTATAGCCCAGTAATAGCACATGGTTAAAACAAAACTTGTTAACATTAATTTAACTTTATTTTATATTTTTATTAGGACAATCAAACAAAATAGGTGCTGAAAGCACCGTCCAAAACTCTTAATCTTTTACGTTAAAAAAACTGTGTAAGAACAGTGCCGAACACTTCAATTACTTTTATTGAACAGAACATCAGAGCAGTAAAACGGAACACCAAAAACTGTCTTAGAAAAAACAGTAAACAAGCACTGTGTGTAAACAGTAATCTAAAAACGTCACATGAATAGACAATTTGGTTTTGTCTATTCCGCAATAGGTGGCGTTCCATATGGTAAGTTTTTCCAACTGGTATACGCTGGTATGTATGTTGCGGAATTGCAACATCTTCCCGGGCCGCGACGATGGAGCCAGTAGGCCTCCTTAGTTGGCGTCACCACCTGGTGTCAGCGCCGTGGGAAGTAGCGGTTGGTATGGTGGTTGAGCTCAGAGACCTTAATGCTCGTATTGCTCATACACCGGCATAACGGTAGGGTGGCAAAATTAATTATATTGTTATACTATATATGTATTCTATTAGTTGATTAAGTTATAGAGTATACTTGGTTATGGGGCCGTAGTATTATTTATAGTATCAGTGTGTGTGTGTGTGTGTGTGTGGGTCGTTGTTTATTGTTGATAGTCTCCGACATGTTGTGGAGAAGTGCCTGAAAGGCGATATTTGCCGCATCTGCTGCGGCAGCCGTGTGATTTGTGTTTAATGTTAAATGTTGGTTGGATCGTACATCCCTGGTGTCATCGATGAACTTCTTGGACGTAGTCCTCTCCTTGGATCGTGGATCCCTCTGTGTCATCGATGACCTTCTTTGACGTAGTCCTCTCTTTGGATCGTGAATCCATTTGTATGTAAAATTTCAATAAGTTGGACGTAGTCCTATGTTGGATCGTAAATCCGTATGTAAAATTTCAATAAGTTGGACGTAGTCCCAAGTCGGATCGTAAATCCGTATGTAAAATTTCAATAAGTTGGACGTAGTCCCAAGTCGGATCGTAAATCCGTTTAAATGAATAAGAATATCTTGGACGTAGTCCCCTGTTGAATCGTGAATCCGTAAGTTTAGTTTATATAGTTTGGACGTAGTCCTAAGTCGGATCGTAAATCCATATGTAGAATAAAATATGTTGGACGTAGTCCCATGTCGGATCGTGAATCCGTAAGTAAAGTTTAAATAGTTTGGACGTAGTCCTATGTTGGATCGTGGATCCATGAATGGTAATTGAGCGATGTAGTCGTCAATATGTTGAAGGTGATGGGTTGTAATTCCACCATCTTCTAAGTATGTCCAGCCTGTGCCGCTGCCAGAAATGTTAGGTATCCCGCCAACCGCATAGAATCATCTGCGACTCGAATCCAATTTGATTGCTCTGGCTGATGCTGTTGCAGTTGGGGATATGTCCCATCTACGCCGCTAAACCAATGCTCGGCGTTGGGCGAATTTCTTGATGGGAGCTGAGATTGACGTTGGCCACATTGCCTGGCGGAGTATTTGATCCACTGGTTGAATGATTGTGTTGATGTGTTCCTTGAATTGAGCGAATTCGCTGAACTTCCCATAAGATCAGAAGGGATTGTATTGTTTCCTTGATGGTAATTCGTGGGAATTGATTCTCCGATATTGTGGATGCTCTGGCATTTAAACTGTAATTACCGTCAGCCGATTCACATATCCGACGTTGAAGTCGCTGAGCGTAACTCCTTTTTGCTGAATCGGGACTGCGGTCATACGGTGCAGTCATTGTCAGTGAACCACCATCATCTTCATAAGTATTGTCATCATAAGGTCTATGCTGCTGCTGCAATTGTTGTTGTGGGTGCTGTGACCGCATATGATTTATTGTTGGAACAGCATAGTTGTTCAGGTTCTGATAGTGATCATATTCTGTTAACTTATACCTGGCACTTGAGTGAGCCAGAGAGGTTGCGCATCCGGGTTGCTATTAAGAGGATTAATCTGCTCATTATTAGACTTATGTTCAATTGAGCCACAGGATGGAATAGTTCTAAAGCCAGGTATTTTCTTCTTTGACTGGTGGCTGGACCAAGTGTTCACTATTTGCCTTCCGTTGGTTGGATTTCCCGAAGGGTGCCGGCATCTTTCCTATTCTTCTCTTTCTATATTCCCTAATCTTTGCACCGAAAGTCTATCTTAGACACCGACTCCGTTGGAGTGGTGCCCCCGTCGCAGCTATGTGCAATGGGCGGTGTTAAGAGGATGCCCCCAAAGCATTTCGTCCAGGCGGCGAAAGGTGAAGAACCCCAGACACGTGACAGCGATGTGCCTGAGTGGCGAGAGCGGCAAAATCAGGATGCTCGAACGATGAATCCTTGCGACGAGAAGCGGTGAACTCCAAATCCGCGATAGCTTTCCGTGGACATGCTTTCCGAGGGGTGCCGGCATCTTTCCTTGTTCCTCGTTTTCTTTGTCACTTAATCTTACAACCGAAAGCCTATCTTAGACACCGACTCCGTTGGAGGGGTGCCCCCGTGGCAGCTACGTGCAATGGGCGGTGTTAAGAGGGTGCCCCCAGAGTATTTCGTAAAGGCGGCGAAAGCGAAGAACTCCAGACACTTAACTGCAATGTGCCTGGGTGGCGAGAAGCGACAATCCTGGATGCCTGAGCGATGAGTCCAGGTGACGAGAAGCTGTGCCCCAGGAACGGATGTAAATGAGATGGTAAATCGCAATTCCCGGTGGTCTTGGACTTATTCATCTGCAAGTTCGATGTTTGAGATGATACTTGCAGGTATAGGACCGGAAGTGTCTTTGTTGACGAACCTTGTCTTAGTACTGACCGTTTAGATTGAAACACTGAGGCTTAGTTTTCTACCGGAGGGAAGTTTCCAAAACTCTCCCATTTCCCTGATGCTGTTGCAGGTAATGCTTGCTTTTCGGCGAGAGCGTCTTGCTCTGTCGTTGTACTTGATTTCAACACACTTAGATTCAAAGGATTTGTCCTCTTGACTATTGCCCGATGGGCCATTGTCCTCGTTTTGAAGTTCTTTTAGTGTACGCGGAGCTTACCTAAATCCTGTAGCGTGGATCGTGAAAAGTACCCGCAACATCGTTGAAGGAGGAGCCGAATGATGTCCTCAACCGAAATACTGAGACCGATAGACAACTTCTTCATTTACCCGCGGTGACCTCTGCAGAATGAAGAGAAATGCAACAACCTCGGATATTATAAGTGGACTGTATTTTGGCTTTGTAAAGTTGATTGTTATTTAACTTGTTGTTTAACTGTGTTAAAGCTGAAATGATGTTTGATGGCTCGTAAATCCATTTATGTCATCGATGACTTCTCGGACGTAGTCCTCTTTTGGATCGTGAATCCCTCATGTCATCGATGAATCCTTGAACGTAGTTCTAAATTGGATAGTAAATCCATACGCGTTCCACTCGTAAGAAACGCAAAAAATGTTTATTCTATTTATATTGGAGTTGTAGTATGGGACAAAACAGGAAATGTGTATTATTTGATTTTATTTTCCGCTGATTACAAAAGACAAATTAATTAAATAAAGCAGAAGTTAAGTTATTCTTCACAAGATTGACGAACCACGCAACCAGTACGGGCTCGTAGATGTCTGCCCGATGTGAAACTCTGGAAATAGATATGTGGTAAGCATATTCTACTTGACCATACGTCTTCGTTTTTCAGAAGCATATTTGCCAGAGTTCCAATTATGAAGTGCTCCATCCCTTCGATTATCATCAGCGCTTGGTGATGTAATACCTGCATCAGATTCCCATTGTCGTTATCAGGTTCTAATTGAATAGCTTTCGTATAGGCGTCTATGGTTTCATCATACTTTCCTGTATTGATTCGGCCATATGCTTTACTGTAATTTGGATTGTAGAATAATGCAGAGTTGCAGTCTTTAATCGCACTATCGTTTTCTGTTACACGGATATATGCTGCAGCTCGATTACAGTAGAATGTTGGATCTTTCGGATCGAAACTAATTGCCCGGTTGTCTTGGATTACTGCTTCTTGATATTTGCATTCCTTCATCAGGCGGTTGCCTTTATTCTTAATCTGTTCGGCTGTTTCAAGGGATTGTAGATTGCGTTCGATAAACATCGACTGGAACATTTCGAATAGATCTAACCTTTGTGGTTCCGCTTGTGAGGTTGTGCCTGCACTGTTAGACGTAGCTTCTTCGCTATCGAGATTCTCGTCATCGCTCAGATTAAACGCTGCTTGCAAACATTGTATAACAACATCCAGACTTTCGACGACGTCAGTGCCCAGCGATTAGCCCTCACTTGGTTGTTTTACATAGTCAATGAAGGATTTAACGAACTGCTTGTTGACTTGATCGGACATTTTCGAAATCTATCAACCGTAAACACTGAATTGCCGTTATTGGTCTCAAATCACTGCACGATCCTGTTCTTGATAGAAGAAGGTGATTGTTTTCCGTTTCACAATCGTTATTAATTCCGATTTTTTTCTTTTTTAAATCAATATTGCATTCATGTGAAGTTCAACTAACTCCATCCAAGAATACACATGAATCAGCATTTTTAGATACATTAGCATATGTGCTAAGACTCGCGGTGACACATAAACGCGGTTACGATATTGGTCGAAATCCCTCAGTGAAATATCCAAAACACCCGACGTAAACGTCAAAGTACCATTCTGTAAGTTCAGGTGTCTCTCATTAACGATTTCGGGACTTCTATATCTTTCAAACACGCGCACGATTATGTCGGGAGCATGCACAACTGCCTCCTCAATATTGCCCCGAATCACTGCACAGTCCTGATCATGGACTGAGAAAATACCTGTTTTCTTAGGTTTTGTCTTCTTGACGGACCAGTGGGAAGAAATGAAACTCTTGATGTAGATAAATTCAACATCGTTCTTCATAACGATTTGTAAAATTGTTTGAACAAATCACCTAATTTAGTGATCTGTGATAGTTGTTCTTCGGCTTGCTTTCGCTGCTCAGGAATAACAGCTATTGTGTCCTGTATCAATTCCGTCCATTTGTTGATTTAATTACTGATTTATTTAACTTTGATGATGAAAAGAGTGTGATGTCAAAACGTAGATTTAATCACAAGCACGACACAGCACAACACTCCTTAAGTTAGGATCCATTCGGATCGCTAATTAATTGTATATATTATTATAAAATGATTGCCACCTACCTGTTTCGGCGTGTAGCTCCCTCGTTGTGGTTTTGGTATGTCGGACGTGATCCAAATGGACGTAGTCCAATTTTCCTTGGTTTCGATCGTTCCCCCGTTGAGGGTTGATATGTGTCGGACGTGATCCGATGTGTGGCGCCTTGACTTGTCCCTGATACGGTTGTGGCGCCGACTTCTTGCACGGATGTTGGACATCCGGCTCGAAGGACCATAATGTTCAGCGTCGAGAAGGGCTCCTCGACGTGACAGCAAAATGTTGTTGGCGTTGTTGCCCAGCAAGTCTTGTGGCGTTATAGCCCAGTAATAGCACATGGTTAAAACAAAACTTGTTAACATTAATTTAACTTTATTTTATATTTTTATTAGGACAATCAAACAAAATAGGTGCTGAAAGCACCGTCCAAAACTCTTAATCTTTTACGTTAAAAAAACTGTGTAAGAACAGTGCCGAACACTTCAATTACTTTTATTGAACAGAACATCAGAGCAGTAAAACGGAACACCAAAAACTGTCTTAGAAAAAACAGTAAACAAGCACTGTGTGTAAACAGTAATCTAAAAACGTCACATGAATAGACAATTTGGTTTTGTCTATTCCGCAATAGGTGGCGTTCCATATGGTAAGTTTTTCCAACTGGTATACGCTGGTATGTATGTTGCGGAACTGCAACACCTCCTATAACAGCTCGTCTCTTACATCGGGAAACAATGTCCCATAAGCACTCCACTTCACCCAACCTCGCTTGAACCCACATCGGCTCAATTTAACTCCTTTAACCGGCTCCTCATCACACCCTTCGGACTCGTCGAGTTCAAAGTAATGACCTTTGGCCGTCTTTAAATACTGGCAAAACTCGCCTCTATCCACCTTTTTAGGCCCTTTACTACATGTTGGCGCACATGCCCGCCAGGCGCGGCCTTCGCGCGACTCCGCTCGCCAATGCTCGTCCTTACTCTACCCTTCTTTCACAACCTCAGCTCCTCACTATACATTAGTAGCACTACTATGCGTAGCAAACAATTAGTAGGACGCCCAGTTCACCTCACACCCTACCTTCTTTGCACCTCTCAATTCTTCCCGCAATGCCGGCTCCTCACGCAATCGCAGCTACCCCGCATAGCAATCGACTGTTAGGATGCCCGGTTCCACCTCTCTTGCTCTAATGTAAGGATCCTTCCTCCTAGGGACTCCCGATGTCCCCGAAGCCGCCATGGCTCACCTTAGGCGGCAACCAAAGGCAATACACGCCCCTCTACGCCGCCTCACACTTATCAGGCGCACTTCGGAGCGCGCATCTATTCCTCTAGGGCGCCCTGTGGTTGGACACAACCAACCACACCAGGAGACCCCATAACCTATGTCGCCTAACTTTATCTCAAGCGCGACGGGCCGGCACCTCCTCACAAGTTGCCGCCCGGCCGAGGTCGCAGCTACCGTTTATCGAGCCCCGTCGTCGACACCGGTGCCGATATACTGGTCCTCCCTCGATCGGTAAGCCGCGCAACTGGAGTGCCCGGCCCCGTTTACCAGCCCCAGCGGCAAACAAATCTCCATACAAACGTATGGACGAAAGCCACCGACTCTGGACTTGGTTTCCACAATTTCATCCACTGACACGTCGGTTTCGACTCCTGACACGTCGTCATACGTTGTCAACGAGCTCCTAATGGGATTAGACCTATTAGATAGGTACAATCTGTTGGCAGATACCCCCAACAACAGATTAATATCAACAGCACCTCTATCTGCCTCTTCCCGCACACGCTACTTCGTCACTGCGGGCGCGAGCAGATTTCCGATAGCATCCGACCGACTCGGCCGATAAATCTGTTGGTCCAAGCGACCCACAACAGGCTAGTGGACCACGCCGCAAACCCCTTGCCCCTGCGGCATCAACGCGGTAATAACCATGTCGACCCTAATTATCGACAAAGGCCCATATTATAACCTGGAACTAGTCATCACGACAGTTCCCACAGCATACCACAGCGCCTCCCGAAGTAAGCAGGGCCATCTTCAACCCCAAGCGTACGGCCCTTCTATCCATTCGAGCACCCCTTCAGCCCTACCCCTTTTCTCGTGACTTGGTCTTTGGGGGGGGGGGGGGGGGGGGGTACCCTGGCTGTCCCGCCAAACTCCACTGTCTCCTTACCGTTAAACCCCTATTATTACAATCCAATCCACATCAGTTTCTGCTAATGCAACAGCATTAGCACCTGTAAATGCTTCACGCATTATATAGATCAAATCTATAATCTTAAAAAGTCCCTGTAAAAGAATACTTATCTTTCATGCATTCTCTTCGCATACAATTCCTGTAAGAGTTCTTTATGACCTTATCATAAATTACCCGAAAAGAAAACCTCGGTTCACATATCGTGTAACCATCCCAGCCAGGGATAATTATCATTGCGTCGCCTATTCCCAGCCTCATTCATGTGTACAACAAATCCCTTTCATACACATTGGCTGGCGACCTTTTTTCCCCATCAATAAACAACCCAAGCAGCTGCATATAATTAGCGCAATAGACGCTGAAACTAATTTCCTTAGCACGCAATGTGCAAACAAAAGAACGCTGTCCTTCAAAGATTTTCTGGCGATACCATAAACATCGTTTGTGGTATCCCAAATGCAATTCCAGACCAATGCTCAACACATCAGGCCACTGCAGCGTGTACGAATTCGATTTCTGAACTCAAGTACACTCAACTGATGTGGACTTTTGTCCGTTATCGCTATGGTATACGGCTCTCATACGTTTTCTTATTCGATTTTCGTTCGGTGTTCTTCACTATTTGCTTGTGTATTGTGTGTGTATCTGTTAGAAACGCCACAATACTACCCGGTGTGGCCCAGGGGTCTGTATTAGTTCCGATGTTATGGAATATCATGTATGATCGTGTGCTCACGGTCAATGTACCAGAAGGATATAGAATCATTGCGTATGCAGATGATTTGGCGATAGTGGTCGTAGCTTAACATCTAGATGACCTGGAGAATATTTTTTCCTATAAAAATCCAGAGTAATAAAAGCTCGTTAGACATGGCTGGACATTTTTAAACGCAAGTATATTCCACTGATATCCTCAATAGTATACTGGTTAGTATACCCGGCTGTCACGCGGGAGACCGGGGTTCGATTCCTCGTCGGGGAGCCTCTGGCGCAAGACTAATGACCTTGCCCGGAAAAAAAAAAACAAATCATTATGGAAAATTTAACAAGTCTCAGGACTTGCTAAATAAGGCCAAGACCGGTTCCAGGTTGTAGTGCCGATGATGATGATGATATTCCACTGATGTGAATTGTTATTTTTATCGCTTTGGTATACGGCTCTGATGCATTATCTTATTTGATTTTCGTTCGGTGTTCTTCACTATTTGCTTGTGTATTGTGTGTGTATCTGTTAGAGACGTCACATGTCCATCTTCCTTTGGTGGAAGAATCCCGCCTTTGATGCCATTCGCTTAGGCTCTAATTGTGACCGCATTCTCCAGTGATTCTCTTGTGAGACCTTATGCAACGCAACGTGTTCTTTAGCTGCAATGTCAAGTGGTTTCCCCCCGGCCAAGATATTTATGGTATCTTCAGATACCTTTCGGAATACGTACTCTTAATGATGCCAGCCTATGTGCTGAGTTCACTCCTCTCATGTACGACTTATACTGTGCAGGTGCTGCCCATATATGAGCTGCATACATTATAATGGAAGTGTGGACGCTGCTTATCAGTTTCCTTATGTGGTACCGGGATCCACGAACATTGGATAGTAGTCTCGCCAAAACGTTGGATACTCTTACCGTTTTTTTACTCGTTTTCCTCAGGTGTTCCTTGACAGTCAAACTGTTGCCGAGTATAACACCAAGATATTTAATATATGGACTGGTTCTGATTGTTTGTTTTTCTATTTCCAAAACAAAGTGTTCAACTTTGTGCTTATTAAAACCGCCTCCGTCTTATGTGTGGCTAGTTTCAGTCCAGCCATGTCTAACGAGCTTTTATTACTCTGGATTTTTATAGGAAAAAATATTCTCCAGGTCATCTAGATGTTTAGCTACGGCCACTATCGCCAAATCATCTGCATACGCAATGATTCTATATCCTTCTGGTACATTGACCGTGAGCATACGATCATACATGATATTCCATAACATCGGAACTAACACAGACGCCTGGGCCACACCGGGTGGTATTGTGGCGTTTCTAACAGATACACACACAATACACAAGCAAATAGTGAAGAACACCGAACGAAAATCGAATAAGAAAATGCATCAGAGCCGTATACCATAGCGATAACATAACAAATCCACATCAGTCGAATGTACTTGAGTAGAGAAATCAAATTCGTACACACGGCGGTGGCCTGATGGGTTGCGGTTTGGTTCCATTTTTGGTGATTCTAACTGTTATATTCTTGTGGTCCCTCATCAGTGTCGTGGAGCAGTCTTCTATCCGAGAGATAGTTTTTTAGTATACGCACCAAGTAGGGTGAAACTTGTAGATCGTCCAATGCTTCTAGAATCCGATTCCAATTCACCGAGTTAAATGGATTTTTATCGTCTAGTGTTACCACGGCGCATTTTTTTGTCATAGCTCCTAGCGATCATGCTCCAGCTATCGCATTCCGAGTGATGTCGCCACCACAGATAGCGCCTTACCGGTTGATCTACCTTCCCGGAACCCATACTGCCATTCAGAGTGCCCCGATGTCCCCTCAGTGAATTGTTCGAGGCGAGTGGCAATTACTCGTCCAAACAGTTTCCCGGTTGTGTCCAGCATTCACAATGGGCGGTAGGATGACGACGCTTCTGGATTCTTGACTCCTTTTGTATAAGCATAAGCCGCGGTCTTTTCCATCGCCGAGGAAAGAGTCCCGTTTGGAGGCAGTTTGTGAATACACTACTGATGACGTCCGGCTTTTTTGTTGAAGCAGTCCTCACTACAGCGCTAGGAATACCATTCAGTTCCGCGGTGTTGCTGTTTAACAACCCTCGCACCCAAGAGCACATCTTCGGTGGTCACGGGAGGTATATCTCTTTCAGTGATGTTCCACTCCTATTGCGTTCTCAACACCTCATCACACTGCGGAAAGAAGACACCAACGATTCCGGCCATGTCACTTTTACTCGTTTACATTTGACTACTGCTGTTGTATAGTCTTTTCATGACTATCACGTAGGCGCTGCCCCAAGGGTTGTTATTTAATTCATCCCTGAGGGAGCAGAACGCGTCACATTTACTCTTGCGGATCACATTCCTCGACTTCTTCCGTTGTATTGACGAATTCCGCATGTTACTGTGGGTAGGTGTTACGATTTATTGCTCGTTGTTAGAAGCGTCGTAACCTGTTTCACCCCGCTCGCACTTGGGCGATTTTTGGGTTCCACCCATACATTGGTTTGTTGCCCCTGCTTGTTGTCTTTGTCGTAACATAGGAGCACCGCGTGCGTTAGTTAGCCACTTCATCACTTTTCCAGCCTGCCTGTTCGCATTGGCCTCTACGTCAAACTGCTCGATTTGCTCTTTTAGTATATAATCGACAAGTTCCGCATCGACGTACTTCTCTTTCCACTCATTTTTCTTTCTTCCCCAATTTTCCAGTGATGAATCCCCTGTGTGGTAATATTTCGTACATCACGACTTAGTGGTCACTATAAGTGTAGGTATCCAAAGCTCGCCACTCCATACTTTTTGCCAACATGGAGCTGGCAGATATGATGTCGATTTTGGACCGGCTTCTCCCGTTTATGAAGGTGTCATCGTCATCACCATGAAGTAGCACCACACCAACGACTCCAAAGACTTCGAGGGGTGCCTGGCTTCTACTGTTGGTCCTTGTGCTTCCCCATTCTACTGCCCAACCGTTGAAATTTCCAGCAACTATAAGCTTCTTGTGTTACCCTGGTCAAAAAGCATTTGGATTTTTCTATTTCCCTCCTTGGCGGAGCGTAACAACAGTAGAAATGATTTCCTCTTATCTTAGCATAGGCGAATCCTTCCTTCCACTGCGCATTTCTGTGTTCTACAAGTCTCTAGTAGCTTATTGTATATATTTATTTATTATGCGTCGCTAATTTTCCACCTTTTTATTCCTTGTTGTGGTGATGGGTCGCTGACATTTTCCACCACAGTGCGGAGAACTCCTTCTTACAATAGCGATTTCGTATATTCCAACCCCTCGGTCCATGTTTGGCGGCTGATATTTTCCAAATGTCGTACTTTTCCTAATAATCTTCTCTTTTGAGTCCACTTTTCGTTCGAAACATAACTACTGTACCAAGAGTTTTGTAGTATCCAGATTATTCATGCTTCCGTCATTCTGAACTGTTGCAGTCTATTGGTCTTCTGATTCTTCTTTAACCTACTTGCTTTCAGTTTCAATTTCAGCTGGTTTAAATTTTACTTACTGAACTTAGAGTAATTTTCTTGTTGTTCCACGACTTAAGATTTCAGACGTGAAGATGTGTTCTCGACCTATTGCAACTTCATATCCATTCGAGTGTTTTCAAAATTTAACATGAGATTTTTTGATGACAATGTTGGATGGATCATCCTCTATTGACAACTCGAACTCCATCCATCCGTCTATCCATCACCAGCTAGTATCTTTAGTTTTAAACTACGAGATCTGTTCAGTTAAGTTGGACAGTTTTGTTGATTTAAACGAAAAAGTTCCATTTAAACCTCCTTTCGATATGCAAATGAAAGGAAGAAGAATTTGTTGCAAACATACCATATTTGGGGATGATAACACGAAAAGTCTCGCGTAAACCGCGCAATTAAGTGCAGGAGTTAACGCATACACACGATAAGACACAATCACATGAATTAATGATAAGACACAATCACATGCTATCTAACTGTTGCGGATTCGCACTGGATGCAACCATCGCAACCATAATCAACAAAAGTCAGCAAACAGATGTCATGACAACGCATAAACAACTAAATTGCTAGCTGTCAACCAACTTCATTCAATTCTTTTCTTCTTCGTTAACTACTCTGGGCATTCGGTCAAGCAAATAAGGCCAATCTGTAAATGTCATAGTAATCTTTAGAAATAAAACTTAATAATTCACAATACTAAAATTAATATCAACTGGTTTACATTTCTGGAGGATTATTTCTGGGATTGTTGCAGTAATTCAACTTGAGGTAATCATTTCCTTTTACAGCATTTTTATTCTGAATTGGTTTCAGTCAACGGCAACTGTATTCGTTGCACGGCAAGGAAAGTACACATTGTTTCTGGCGGAATCACTACGGCCCACCAAAAGATCCATTTGTTGGTGGAAGTTACGTTCGACGCTTGTGGAACGCAAAGATTTTGGTCCTTCGGGCCGGATCCAGTCTGTGGATCCAATCCACTGCTGCCAGTTCGCAGTTTAATAACGAGTTGGTCAAAGTGCAGCTTCCAACCGTCGCCAAGTTCGCGGTGCAACCAATCACAAGTACAACAATACAGCTTAAATTTAAAGGAAAACCAGCAGATGCCGGCACCAATGTCAGCGAAGTCAAACATGACAGCTACATTGACGGAACAACTCATCAGCGACCAGGTCGCCTCCCAGGAGCGGACGTCCTGTGCTTATCTCAACGTCGAGAAGAGAGGGCCGCCAACGTTATTCACGGTGAACATACACCAGCACAATCTCCAGATCACATGGGAAGACATCAGACTGAACCACGAGGAGATCAAACTCCTGGCCACTCCAGAGATGACCAGCCGCCACCGCTACTTCGTGGACAGATTCATTGGTCAAGCTGAGAAGATCGCTCTGGACGAGGTCGCCAAGTTTATTGAGACAAGGAACGCCCTCACTGCCGACCGTCCGACCGCATCCAAGACTGCGACGGACATCGTCATTCAACCACCAAGTCGTTCGTCGCCAATGATGTCACCACCGCCTTGGCGGCCGGGAACCCAAGCCAAGGAAAAGAGCGTGCTGCAGAGAAACCCGCCGAGCACGGCAATGATAATATCAACCTACCGAAACTGCTCGAGACCCAGTCCGCGCTCGACCCAGTCTCCTCAATTACGGCAAACCGCGCCGACCAAGGCAATGATGCCCAACTACCGAGGCTGCTCGCGGCCCAGTTCGGGCTCGACCCAACCTCCCCAACTAACGCGAAACTCGCCGATCAAGAAGTCACCGAGCAAGCGGTTAAGGAACTGCACATACTCCCAGTGAGTAATAGCCAGCAGACCGCCGACCGGAGGGTTGCCTGCCCAAAGCTCAACCCGGCCCTTGGTCCGATGCTCGGAACTTACAACTCCGACCCAGAGTCTTCCATTATTCGGTGGTCTCTCATCAACTGTCAGTAGTACAGGCAACCGAACAGAGACCCCCTATAGCCAAACTCCGGCCAATGGCAGGAATAATCAAGGACGACCGCTAGCACATGTAGCCTCGTCAATAGGGATAGGGGGGCGCAATGCCCCGCTTGGGGGGCGACGTTCCCCCGCATCCCACCCAACCAGCACGCCTCTCAGTAATCCAGGAGAGGCGGCACTTCAATCAGCCCAGTAGGCACTGGGTCCGCGACTGCCATTCCGCCAGGACCTGCGGGCGGTGCCATGTACGACGCCGCACCAGACTCAACGTTGCGAGCCCACATGCCAAAATCCGCATCCCATCGGTAGGTCTCGATGCAGTACTTTCGACCACCAGCCATCACGTGGTCATTGGTCGTGGGTTGCGAATTTACAATTCCAACCCCGGTCAAATGGTCAGGTCTGTGACCCAGGGTACCGGACACCAGCGACGGAAATATAGTCGTCACCAATCCTTCATCCGTCACTAATTCAGAGCGGGCGGCTCTGTCCAGACCTCCGCATCACCAGAAGACCACGGCCCTGGGCTTCCGTCCCCTGGACTCAAAGGGCTCATCAATGAGTGGCGAAGGCGGGCGAAGTCTGTGTACTCGGCCATCATTAAAGCAGGACTTACGCAGTCTGACCACTCGGACATCGTCGCCCCGAACATCATCGCCCAGAACACTCAGTTGGGGTGGATACTGACGGGTGCAGCTTCACCAGACCTCCCTCCTGGCCCCACTGCCGGACATGCCACTCACCCGCTGTACTGCCGAAGAACAAAGGGCAATCGAAGAGGCGGGACCCAGGCCACCCAAAGGCTTCAAGACAAAACACAGCTACTACCACAATAGACCAAGAAGCGCGCAATGCCCCGCCTGGCGGCCGGTGCTCCCCAGTATCCAGGGACCGACCGAGTCCCAACCGCAACATCCGACTAAGCACTGCGGTCTCGCCGCAACGACCGCATCTCCCCAGCCACTAACTTCGGACGGGCGCCAATGTACGCAGCACTCGTCACCCCCACTTGTCTCGATGTAGTGAGACTAATCACGACCTTACAACTCCCACCCAGATCACATGGCAGTTCCATGAACACCAAAGATAACGACCTCCAGCGACGAAAGAGACCAGTCAGAATCTTTCCACTGGAGGAGGAACCTCCGACCCAGCTCCGGACGACCATCCCCTGGAGCCAGGTGATTCGCCAATGATTGGCGAAGGCGGGCGGAATGTTGCGGATTCGCACTGGATACAACCAGTGAATTCGCAATGGAATGCAACCATCGCAACCATAATCAACAAAAGTCAGCAAACAGATGTCATAACAACGCATAAACAACTAAATTGCTAGCTGTCAACCAACTTCATTCAATTCGTTTCTTCTTCGTTAACTACTCTGGGCATTCGGTCAAGCAAATAATGCCAATCTGTAAATATCATAGTAATCTTTAGAAATAAAAATACTAAAATTAATATCAACTGGTTTCCATTTCTGGAGGATTATTTCTGGGATTGTTGCAGTAATTCAACTTGAGGTAACCATTTCCTTTTACAGCATTTTTATTCTGAATTGGTTTCAGTCAACGGCAGCTGTATTCGTTGCACGGCAAGAGAGCTACGCATTGTTCCTGGCGTCATCACCACGGCCCACCAAAAGATCCATTTGTTGGTGGAAGTTACGTTCGACGCTTGTGGAAGGCAAAGACTAACAGAAGATGAGCCATAATAATGGACGCCAAACCTTTTATCAATAAATAACGATAAGAATGTAATATAAATGGGAGGCCATAGCATAGCCTCAACGGTGTACGTTTTACGCTGTATGCTGCACACCCACGTAGCAGAAGCATAAGAAACACAGTCAAATGTAATTACTCAACTTAGTGTAAGAGATTCCTAAAAATAAAGACAAACGCGTGGAGGTCGCGAGACTGAAAAGCGTTTATATTTTTTGAATTTCTATGCGTTGGAAGTAATAACTCACGCGAGTTATGTTGTTGCTGCGAACATCCCACGAAAAGCAAAACGCCCAACAAAAAAAAACGAAACAAAAACCAACCATTGGTTCTTATTTATAACTGCACTTTTATTTTCTTGACACTTACTTAACAATTTTTTATTTCTAAAATACAACTTATTCTTTTTTTCTCGACTTTTGTTTGACTATTGTCCCGAAAACATCAGCTTATAATCTTCGTTTACAGTCAGTTCTTTCCGCATTCAACCTAACAATTCGTAATACTCGAATAATTTTCCACCAAAGACCCTTCTTGGCCACCAAATACCGATTAATATATCCTTTGTTTTTACTCCTTGTTCTTAAATCAGGGTCAATAGCATTCAGTCACGGCGATGTGAAGTTCTCATCAAAATTACATCCCTTTGCTCTTCATGGTCATTGCTGGAGTTCAAGGCGTTAAATCATTTTAATTATGAATGAATGTCTCACCTTACATTTCCGTTTATATTATTGAGACGGAATGCAAGGAGTAAAATATCACTTTACATTTCCGTTCACAGACTGTGACAGACTGTAAAGTGTTCAGTAAGATCACGAAACTTCACATTTCCGTTCCTCTGCTAGTGTTAACTAATAATTGAGTATGGTTTTGTATTGATGACACCATTGGTATGGTTTTCAATGTGGTCGTCGTCCCATTACTCAACACGCGTAAAATTGCGCCTTTAAAAGTTAGTGAGGTTAAACGACAACCGCATAAGACAAAATATTGTATTTTACGTTGGTTAACATCTACCAACAGTCATAAAGTGTTGTGTGCGGCATTTAAAAAAATTACGACGAGTAAAAAAACATATTTTCGATGGCGTAATTCATTTCAAAGGAACAGGCAATCGTGTGAATTGGAAGGAGGTGTCGAGAGGCCTGTCATCGCTCTCAGCGAAGAAACAATCAATACGGAGGCTGTGGTTATACGTACTGACCCGCATTTAATACTAAGACGCTTGTATTCATTTAATGAAAAGACGCTTGTATTCATGCAGCTACTCTAGGATCACATCGAAAAGTGACCGGGTCACGTTAACTGTAAGAAATTATATCACGACACTGCCTGGCCGCATGCTGGGCACGTTGTCAATTAATTTATGACCAAAAACAAGGCAGACTACCGATGTAGTGCATCTCCTTGATAGAACAGATCTAGTTTCGAATACATTTTTTATATCCCCAGTCGTAAAATAGGGTTCAACATTCGCTATTTTCCTAGACCAACTGTAGACGTAGACTTTAAAGTCGAAAATCGACTCATATATTTTATTGCGCACTTTACGTGACACTGGTCGTGCTATTGAATAATTATTAAAAATCCGTTCCTCTTTCAGTATTCATGTCACAAAATTTAATTATCAAGTTTAATGTCATCGTCGACGTTATTGAGGTTTCGTTCATTCCCGCCATCGTTTTTCATTTCATCGTCGTGCCCTGCATCTGTTTTCTACTTTTATACGCTCATCGTCTTATGCCTTAAGGGGTTATGTCCCTGTAAAGACCTGAAAACAGACCACTTCTTTGGTATTTTGTTTTTGGATGGAAAAAAATTATTATTAATAAACCGAAGTTTACCACATGTTGATATACGTATTAACGTACAAATTAAAAAAAAAATGCAATATGTCACTCGACGGCTGTTTTTAAAATTTTACTCAGCGGCCGAACATATATCTTGGAGTTTTGACACTGCAAAAATAAAAACAAAATTTTCTTAAACTACATGAAAATGCCCAGAGAAATCCCGCGACGGAATTTGTAAAATATTGATTTTTGAAAAAAAGTCCGCAAAAACTGACAGCTTTTTGTTAATAACTTTTATAATTTTTCATATTTGGTAAAAACCGTACGGATTTCTTCACGGAATCTAATTAGGATTCCAGTTAAAGTTTTAACTCAATCCAATAAAAATTGAGGGAGTTATCTGTCACGACAATTTGAAAAACATTGTTTTGAGAAAATCACGTTTAAAATTTTAAGTTCTAATTTCTATGCTTTAAACTTGAAAATTCATGAAAAAAGAATTTTTTTACCGTTTGTTAGCAATGCCAGCACCATAAAAATTGCCTTTATATATTACATATTTGCTTTATCTTCCAATTTTTTCAGGAATCTACGAGTAAAAGCCGAGCGCGCCGTTTTTGCAATATTTGTCAACGACGACTTGGCTTGACTGATTTTCGTTACATCGTTTTCTATGTTATTCTATTTATAATTGTAATAAGTTAAGCGAATCGGCAAGCGCCGGGCCCCCATTATCTTCAGTGTACAGAAAAATCATCCATCCAATTCAGTTTTAAGTTTTGTTTAATTTCATACGAGGGTGGGCTGAAAAATGTCCGGCCTAACCTATACACCAGGTGTATGGCTACGTTTTTTGCGGTTTCTTTAGTAAAAAAAAATACGGACTTTTCTAGAGAAAATATTTTCTTTTTTAATCAAAATATTGGCCATCGGCTTCTACACATTTCGCCCATCTTTCAGGTAATTTATGAATAGCATGCCATTTTCCGACTTCCGTCGAACCATTTTTCGACTTCTTCGAAATTGCTGAGTTGCTGATGCGAATAGGTGATAGTCCGATGGCACCATGTCCGGGCAGTACGACGGGTGCAGAAGGATGTCCCATCCAAGCGATTTCAAGGTATCTTGTGGGGTTATCAGGTGGTTGTGCCAGCACGGGCCGAGTTCCGCAATATTCCACCGATTCACGTGGGGTTGTAGTTGATCACCGAAAGTTGATCTTGGATCCTATATAATGGTCGTGGTCGAACCTCTTACCGGCGTTGATGTTAGATCTTATGCTATCCTACCAGGGTTTTGCTTCCCCGTTGGTTATGTGGCGATGGAGGTGCTTCCTTCGGCTGCTGGATTTCTTCAAATCTTGCGTGATTCCTAGTCGGAAAGACCCTTCTACAATTTTGCCTGTTTGCTTTGTTTTATTTATCACTTGTATCGCAATTTCACAACAAAAAGAAAATAAAACGGGTGTCTTTTGGTTTTGTGCGTGTATATAATATTTATTGATGTAACGTAAAACAAATAATCACTAATGTGTCCTCGATAGTTTATATTTAGTAGTCTTTGTCCCTATTGTCTTCTTTTAGATATTATTTTATTGGTATATATTTGTAGCCCCTGGCGCAAGACTAATGACCTTGCCCAGAAAAAATAAATCATTATGGAAAATTGAACAAGCCTCAGGACTTGCTAAATAAGGCCAAGACCGGTTCCCGGTTGTAGTGCCGATGATGATGATGATATATTTGTAGCGATCCTAAATCGCCATTCCCATCCAAATCCCCACTCCCATCCAAATCCCCAATACTTCCAATTAACTTACATCCAAATCCCATATTGAATCATATGAGCGACGAATTAAACCAAAAGTTAATTCGTCGCACATTGATTCAATTCCTAAAATCGTGACATCATGAAATGCTTAATTCAAAACGCATTTCATGATTTCCCTTCCAGGAACCTATCCAACCAAACCTTTAGTCAATTCCCAGAACACAATTCCAATTGAAGCGCACAAAATCTTGTGTGTGCTTCTTGTAATTTTTACATTAAAACGTTGACACATCTCAACGAGAAAAAGAATAAAAGGGCGATAACTTCCAATTTCGTGATCAGTCAAGGTTTCGAAGGGCGAACCGCTGGCTATCAAACCATAAAGCTAAATCTATCAGTCAAATACCGAAGGGCGAAGTTGCGCTCAAATATTTTCAATAAAATAAAATAAACTCCGAGAACCCATTGTTTTCATTGCCTCGTTCGCCGAAAGAAGCAAGATCCAGAAACAATCATCCTAAAAGAAAGTTGCGTTAGGAGATCGACTAATCAGGGAGGCTCCCAATCAAACAGGACGGGCACATCCATTACGCCGCCCTCAAATCCCCAGCCGGAACAGACGTCCACCCTATAAGGACGGAGGTAAGAAGGCAATAGTAAATAATAATATAACCTCAACATATTTATGTACATAATGTTACACTTTGCTTTGTAAATTATTTAAAGAAAAAAAACTATTAGGTGTATAACTTTGCTTCCGCCGTTTTTTTTCCGAAATTCGAGGCTTTATCGTAAAAAATTGGTTATACATTTATGATTCAAAGTATTGCCCATCGCTGGCCACTACTTTCTCCCATCTTTCGGGCAGCATACGAATCCCGCGTTGTAAAAACTGGTCATCTTTTGAAACCTCCCGCAAATGACGGTTCCCCAATTTATAACGGTTACTTTGTATGCTAATCGAATTATTTTCAGGAAAATTGTGGTGATGAACTAATGCATGAAACAATGCTCTTGGGGAGTAAATGTTTGCTGGTGACTGCGGGTTGGTGAAGGGATTTGGGGTTGGAATTGTAGGTGGTTCTTCGCGTAGTTTTAAAGAGCCCCCACAGTCTTTCAATAGTTTTGCTGTGTGACACGGCTCGTTGTCGTGTAACAAAATCACGTTGCCATGTTTTCTGGCCCATTCCCGTCGTCTTTTTATTAATGTGTGGTTTAAATTAAGGATTTGTTGACGATAGCATTATGTATTAATGGATTCGGCGGATTTCAAGAGTTCATAATACACAATACCGCTCTGGTCCCACCAGACACAGAGCATGGTATTCTTTCCGAAGTGATTTGGACTTGGCGTTGAAGGACCGGCTTCGCCAGGTGAAAGCCACAACTTTTTCCGCTACTGGCTTTGAAAATAAATGCATTTTTCGTCACCCGTCACAATTCGATGCAAAAATGATTTTCTTTCGTGTCGTTGAAGCAGCATTTCACAAGTGACTTCATTCAAATCATGTGGCCTCCATTTACCGAGTGTATTGATCATCCTCATTGCTCGTAAACGTCTATGCTGATTGATTCTTGTGACGCATATAATGCTTCTGCTAATAACGTTAAGTTTGAGTTGGGAACATCATCCAATAACTCCTGCAATTGTTCGTCTTCACATGTTTGTGGTCTACCAGAGCGCCCACTGTCTTTCACATTGAAATCACCACTTTTAAATTGTCGAAACCATAACACATATGTTCTAATTGGTGGAGCCTGTTCACCATATATTTCTACCAGCAAGCGATGACTTTCAACAGCCTTTTTGTCTTGATTAAATAAAAAAAGCAATGCCTGCGCAAATGTTCTTTTTCAAGCACAAACCTCAACATGATCACTGAACGATAAAACAAAGACGCTAGTTTTGGGCGGACTCAACTTGTGTGTGTTTGTAGTTAAATTTCAGCCGGACAAAATAACTTATGTGTCAAATTAATACACTGCGTACTTTTCGCCGGCGCCATCTCTTATTTATACCGGGAAAAACCCATATGCATGCACTCATATATATATATTAGACCTGCTGGCGGCATTATAGATGGCTTGTATTCTATAGTACTGGGCTCCTCGATAGTATAGGGGTTAGTATACCCGCCTGTCACGCGGGAGACCGGGGTTCGATTTCCCGTCGGGGAGCCTCTGGCGCAAGACTAATGACCTTGTCCGGAAAAAACAAATCATTATGGAAAATTTAACAAGCCTTAAGACTTTCCAAATAA
Source organism: Microdon myrmicae (assembly GCA_963931805.1). Lineage (NCBI taxonomy): Eukaryota > Metazoa > Arthropoda > Insecta > Diptera > Syrphidae > Microdon > Microdon myrmicae. Next base: position 51,254,093 of record OZ007497.1, on the reverse strand, counting down.
GGCCAAGACCGGTTCCCGGTTGTAGTGCCGATGATGATGATGATGATGATTCTATAGTACTATGTCTCATTAGCTTGTACTTACATTTTCAGGTCGATTGCTTTGTTAGTATACATTTGAGAGGTCAGTCCAAAAAGTTTTTAACCCCGCCTCGTACGTCACACGCCGTGACTATGTTCAATAAAATGGTTTAAATGAACTGATGACATTTTTTCTATGGTATAAAACAATATGTTTTTATGTTTATAGTTTATCCATCAAATAAGCCAATATATAAAAATTGATTTTTTGAATTAATTACAGTGGTATAACCCCTTAACTGGTTATACCAAATAGCGCCAATTGTCACACGACAAACACGTAATCTGCTTTTACCACCGCACCCAAGACCTGTCGGTCTTGTATCATTTCCCTCCCATCATCCCTCCGCCCAAGTAGTTAGAGAACATTCGAACTAACCCTGTACACACTATCCTTAGACACCTTCCCCTTTTTTTTCAGATATCTTGAGACCGAGCCCAACATCCTCACGAATGTGGGTGATTCTTGTTGTGTCGCAAGATGACCAGAAGCCAGAGACAAGATGAAAGATACATTTACCCTCGTTTATATCGGTCTCCTGTCACACCTTTGTTTTTTTGCCTAACTGGTCTTTTTTCCAATTTTTCTCCTCATATATGCGTTATCCTCGTGATTGGCCTGCTGTTCTGCCGCAACTTCCTTTTCAGTCTCCCCCGCTTCGTTTACATAAATTGAATTTTCAAAACATTCCTTATTATCATCGGCTTTACGATCATCGTATGCGTCTCGAGCCTTATTTTGTTTCTTCCCCGTAAATTCGTTCTGTTTTTCATTCTCTTTTTAAGTGTCTTCTGCTTTGAATTGTAAAATGCCCCCAAAAATTGTTATCGTATTTGCCAGTAAATCGTTTATTTCTCTTTAGGGATTCGTCTCCTCCTTTTCGTTCTTCTTTTTGTAGTCCTTCGCAACGGACTTGTCACATTTCTGTTCTCCTTTGTTGACCTCTTCACTGAAAGCAGTATCATATTATAGTTCATTTCTATAACTTCTTTCTCTCCATCATCCATTTCCCCGTGTGCCTCAAAATGTTTGTCACTATATGTAGTGTATAGTACGATATGCTACTCTTCTGTGTTTTGGTAGCCTTTGTTTTCGCAGCATTTCCGTTTGTTTCCAATAGTAATAGTTTTGATATATCTTTACTGTGTCCACGGGATTTTCAACGACCACGTTTTCATTTTCTTTTATTATCTTCCCTTTTGTGTCCTTGATCTCTCCGCTCTCTCCGCTCTCTCTCACTAACAGGTGATTTTTTTTCATTTTTACCAACTTTGAATCAATTTCTGGTTCAATTTCTTTATGACTTCTGTTCCGAAACCAACTTTTTTGTGACTACCCCTTTGCCTCCCAAAAACTGTTTTCTGCAACAACTTATGCGCTTCCACCTTTTTTTCAATTCATCTGCATTTTTATTAATGATGTCTTCTTGAATTTGTTACTTATATGGCATTTGCAATTGTTCTCTAAGAAATATGCACTCGTATATAAATATATACACGAGTATATATTTATATATATATATATATATATATATATATATATATAATATTCTATTATATTATATATACTATGTATATATATATATATATATATATATATATATATATATACATATAATTAACGACCGTCTTCACTTCCATTAGCATATTGTCTTTTTCTGAACTCGTTCCCTATAATGCGAATTCTGCTCGCGATACTTTAGCGCTCGCCTCTGCAATTTGCAATCTGGCGGGTCCGCCATCAGTTATACCTCGCCCTCCGGCTTTCTTAACGCCCGAACCGATCGTGAAACAAGTTTGTGGGACACTTTTCTGACATCAGACAAGATTTGACTGTGTTGTATTCCAGAATACTACCCTTTATTAAATTTAACACTGAATCTCCTTACACATCCTTAAAAACTTCCTTTAACATATAATACATTCTCACTTAATACATTCCATTCATAAACATTCACAATATTCTATATCATTTAATAACATGCACATTTAATAACCTGCACCTTTTTATTTATTCAAAACATAGTAACTTTGATTTTCGTCCAAATTTAATTTAAGTTAAAAGTCACAGAGACTTTGTTAAAATTTGTTTTGTTCATGTTATAATTTCCAGTTAATTAGAACACTATGTTCTATAAGTAGAGAAAAAATTCAGTTTGAGAAAAGCAGAGTTGAGAGATAGAAGTGTTTTAAATATATTTTGAGTTTTGAATTCGGAGAAAGTAGACTTTGAGTTTTAGTTTCAGTTTGAATTATGATATAAATATATTGATAATATATGAGTCCCCGCTCTTCCCTCGAAAGAGGAAGCACGGCGCCGGACGTCAACAATTGCATGGCAGTTTGAGATACAAAGAGGTTGTCTTCTGATTTGGCAGCGTTGACGGGCGCTGGTTCCCCTCTTTGGGCTAGTTGGAGATATAATACTCCTCCAGCAGAGCATGGCAGCGTTATTCTTAATTTCACGCTCTACTTCGACGAAAACGACGATAGGTGTGGTGTAATATCCCACTGTGTAGTGAAAAACAGTCTTCCTACTACTGTGCACACATGTGACACCTGAATTAGATGAGGAACTTCGGGGCTCCACCAGGTGGTCTTGCACTTGGCCAATTTGTTGATAGCCATCCTTATTTTTTTTTCATAATCAGGCTCGAAAAACCAAAATGTTGATAACGAACTACTTGCCTATCCGACTGTGGCTCAGTTTTATTAAATGGAATAAAAATAAAAGCAAACGTGTACGTTTCTAATATCTACGTAAATATATATCAGCGAGTCACTAAAATCAGCTTTTCCTATTTGCTACTGTTGTATTCCAGAATACTACCCTTATTCGCTTTAACACTAACTCATGTCCTTTCAAACACAACCCTTAAAACTACATCCTCACATATCTTACATTCTCAGTTAATACAATTCATAAATAAACAGACACAATATTCTATATCCAGTCACTTACAGCACATTTCATAAATAAACAGACACTATATTCTATATCCAGTCACTTACAGCACATTTCATAAATATGCCCCTTTTCATAACAAGCACATTTTACATTTCAAAACATGGCCACTTTGATTTTCGTTCAAAGTTTATTCAAAATTCTAAGTCACGGAGACTTCTAGATTGTTTTGTTCAGTTTATACGTCACAGTCAGTTAGAACAAAATGTTCTATATAAACAAGTAAATTTATATGAAAAAAATAGAAAGAAGAGAGCTCAGCTTAAGATAGCTGAGTTCGATAAAATAAAAATAAAACAAAATATTTAAATAAAGAAAAGTTTAATTATTTAATAACCCCTTAATTAGTAATAATTATAATAACCTCCACGGCATTCCCTCGAAAGAGGAAGCACGGCGTTGGAGCCGTAACACTACCAACTTTATCCAATTATTTTAGAACCATTTAAATCTTTTCGAACCATTTTCGGGACGATCTTCAGTTCTTTTGTGCTGTCATGGCAGCTCGCATGGCGGTCTTCTTGAACCTTATCCATTATGCCATTGATTTTTGGTAGGCATGTGGCGTTTCTAATAGATATACAATCAATACATAGCAATTCCACATAACTTGAGGGTACTTGAGAATAACGACCGAATTCAATAACGAGCAGTGGTCTGATGCGTTGTGTTTTGGTTTTATCTTTTAGTGATTCTAACCGTTATAGCGTCGGTTCGAATCACACATTCTTCAATATCGTCGCAAACGCTATAGACCGACTAGAGACATATACATATCTAGCATTTAAAATTCATACTGGTACTTATTAACCTATATCCTAAACGTTTCCTGTTTGTTCTGCATGCCTCTCTCTAACCTAGTAAAATGGAAAATATAGCAATTTTTGTCTTTGTGACTTCAGGCTCACCTTAAAAGGATATTACCGGCTATGAAAAAGATACATCTCGGCGGCGAATGTAATTATATTCTCTAACGTCCTTTAATCCATGATATCTGGAATGAAAGCTCTCTACACTGTTACATAATTAACGACTGCAAAATAACCCCCCCCCCCCCCCCCTAATTAATTACGCAAACTCCCATGCTTATCCCTTAATATACACATTGCATAGCAGCAAACAACATTTTTCCCACGTCTCAATATACATTTTAACTTTACATTTAATTCATATCCACAATTTTTCCTAGCCCAAAAACCATTTTCATTGGTCGTAATTCTTACCCCAAAGAATTACAAACTTCTCTCAACGAGGACCAAAAATAATTGTTATTTATATATTTATATTTTTAATTATATATATACATAGTTTTAGGTTCATAGACCCTTCCCAGCAAATTTGCCGTACCTGCCCATTATATATATACTTGTACACCTTGTTTTTTTTTTAATAACATCCTTTATTGGATATGAATAGTACAATCTTAACAATTTAATTTAATACTAGGTTTATATTGTACTTAATTTAGTTTAATTAAGTAAAACGTGTAAGGGTTTACTGGACCAGAGTTCAGCTCCCAAGGCACTTGTAATCTAACAATGAATATTTTCACACACATTTTTACCATAAGTACAATGACTCTTCCCAGCAATTTTGCCGTTATACTGACCATTTATCCTTGCACATCTGACGATTCATTGGAAGGGGGCTTAGGACAGCGAGAGCCGAAACCACATACCAATGAATCAATAAATGGTAAGATGGTGGCAAATTTGTTACTCGTATAAGAGGATTGTCTCTCTTGTTGATTTTTGAAAATTGAGGCTCGAAGATTAGCCGCTCGTTGTATTTTTAAAATCGTTGTACGACGCCTGATGAATTGAAATAAAAATTCGGTGCAAAACATGTGTGAAATTTAAATAAACGGAAATATGTATTTTAAAACAAAGACGGGAAAGTATTTTTCACAATTAATTCATCATCTTCTTCACCTGCATCCCATCAAAAGTCTTGCCGCAACAGTTAGTGATAAAGCAAGCCAAAAAGAAAAATAACACTGTGACGAAATTACTGCTGTTCATTCCCAAGGATTACGTGAGTTCCCATTGTTACATCAATCTATTTTTGTGTGCAAATTTAGATGCAACAAAACGGCGCTCTCGAATGTCGTGTCCCCATCATTCTTGAAGCACTTTTCACTCCAGAAAACAAATTAGCAAGTTACTCTGCCCCATCTCGTAATATAGAAACAAAAATTAATAAAGTGAAACATTTTCACATCTCCTTTCCCTCCATATCCCTTTCCGGTGGCCCCCCTTCCTTTTCCTCTGCATAATTCTCACTTTGTTGGGCCCGTTTTCATTCCCCCTTTTTTCCCTCGGCTTATTTTCTTGCTCTGCCTTTCTTTTCGTTCACTTTGCCTCCCGTACTCTTTATATTTAGGTCCCCCTCTCTCTTGTTACCACTATCTTGTTACTACCCTCTTGTTATACCTCTCTTTTTATCTCCCTCACTTTTAATCTCTTTTTCTAGCTGTCTTATTGTCTCGTTGTCTTCGGAGTGCACTCTCTCTCTCACTTGATCCATTTCTCTTGCTTGTTATCACCTGTTCCCATTGGACGTTTTTTTTTGCTGTCTCTCTGCTGCTGATCTGTTCCCTCACTTTCTTTTTGCTAAATATGGCCATGCATGCCCCCCCCCCCCCCCCCCCCTCTCTTCTTTCATGTTTAGTTCGCTACAGTCAGATTCGCACATAGACAACAATTATAAGATAGATCACGCTAATATCTACTAGCCGTAATTTGCCCATGAAATGGATCTGGTATTCCCCATGTCCTAATAAAAACGTTGTTTAGATACTACGAAAGATAATAATAAATATAGGCACTACAATATACTCCTCTTGGAACTCGAAAATACGGTCTTTGGCGCAAAGTTATTGTCTCACAAGCTTATCTGCCTTATAAACTACTTTAAACTACTACTTGGTCTACAATGCAACCTCAAAGTTTTACAAGTGGACACAGTTAATATTCGCGTAAACCAAGTTTTTCAGGAACACTGATATTTCAGCTAATAATCTAAAAGCTAATTGCTGGAATAAAGCGATAAATTGTAAGAGAATGGTGTGAAATATGAGGCTCTACAGATTGATAACATTTATAGCATACGGTTTATGGTTCTGTGATGGGACGTTGGTGCCCGGCCCTTGTCGCTTACTTATTGTAGACCATTTTATCATAAATAAAGGGGTTTTTATTTTAATCACTCTAAACCGATTCGCAATTGTTTCTACCAGCAAATTATTTCATTGATGACCGTTCTCTAGCCGACCGACACGACCACAAAGTAGAAGAGATAATCAAACCTTTTACAGTGCTTGATACTAGTAATTGTTGAAATTGCTCTAGAAAAAATACCGACCATAATTTTAATCTCTGCGTCATGTCATATTATGGGGAACGTCCAGGGTAAGTCACAAGTACTTGCAGTTGCATGTATTGCTGCACGGTTTGTACTCTTTTGGAGAGATAAAAGCCAAAACCATCCGCAATTAGTAACATTTCTACGACATTAGGTGTCGCTTAATCTCCACCACAAGTTTTCGGTGTGGCATGATAACTGGAGTAAATTGGATTAAAAAATGAAAGTGTTGCAGTCAGCGACAGCAAAATTGCAAGGGCAATTAAGACCCGCCTTGTAGAGTTGACTATATATCTTATCGTGGGTTATCAGTATCTTTATGGTAATTCTATTTCTCTGTCACAACCGTACGTCATCCAATGGTTTTGTAGTTTTAAAAGTACACTTCCGCTTCTTAAACTATTGCATGTTTGCAATTTATAAATAAAAAAATGTTGTCGGGGAAAATTATGAATTTCCGTTGCTCTCCTAAGTTTCATTCATTATGTTATACATAGATATTGCTATATCCTTTCTGAAGGACGACTTCATTGTGATAATATGTAATATTTGTTTGACAGGAACCACCGAATGGTCATTTGAGGCTCAAACAAACCGAATTGTTTGGAATGACGTCACGGATCTCCAAAAAACAGTTTCTGCGGTAATGCCTGTGTTATTGACGAGGTGTCGTCTTTCAATCACGTGCCTGAAGTAAATAGAGAGTAACTTTCGGTTGTAGATCTGTGGGGGTTTCTCTATTCTATATGAGAAACAACCCACAATTCCAACCACAATTCCAACCACAATTCCTACCTAATTTCGACCGCCTTACAGCGCGTCAAATCAACCCCATTTCCCCCTACTTACCTGTTCACCCGCAAAGCATGTTTCCACCTACCCATTTCCTTGATAAGTTATTAACCTGTAAAACATGTCAAAGGGACGCATAGCTATACTCATTATTCTATGCAGATAATGCATAATTGAGTTTAGCTACAATCTTCGCCACACGGCAACACTATTGCTCTAACCATGGGATTTCCACCGGAAATTCCATTCGTATTGGTTAGCAACAACCAAGTCAAACCAAGCGACGCGGTTGCATCATAGTCCATAGGCTTGGGTATTTACCGAACATTCCACAGCGTTTCCCCTATGGCATTATATCCCCAGCCGACGCAGCGTCCTATTGACTTTTCCCAGATCACCCATTCGCTTGGGACCAATGATCTCCTTTTGCTGGTGAATAACCTTAGCTAGTTTTTCCTCTCTTTCGTATTTCTGTCTTGCTATAGTGCGATGACCTAAGAGATCATCACTAGGTCAGTAGACCAGCCGCATACACGGCACTGATGCACACACACTAAGCCAGATCAACCCTGGGTTATTGTGCTTTCCCTTTTGATTTCTCCATTCTGGCTACGCCCATCGACGTCGAACGAATACACAAGTACGTTTCTACCTCGATGAGTGTGGTGAGTTGGGGAACGCACAAGAGAGCATGATTACCATTGGCGGATCGATGTGTAAAAGCAGAAATCACGATTTCCACCCTAATTCAAGTTAGTCGTTTTTGATACATCATCGAGGTTGGACACGCCGCAGCGTAGAGTATTTTTTTATTCAACTACCATCGTGTAAAGAGTCGTCTCGTTGTCAAGAAGTTGTCTTGTGAAATCATTTTGCTGAGTGGAATTTAATTTAAAACTACCACTTAATTAGAAACGTGTGCTCTGGCAAATAAATGAGTGAGAATTGATTTAGTGATATTCAGTAACCAATTTTCAATTGGAAATTTTACAATTAAATCTTAATACGAATTTTTGCTAGCGGCACCATTTGTAACAGGAGGCCGACACGATATGATAGTCAATGTACATCTCATTAAATTAAAGTGTAAATAAAGAACTCACAAACATCATATCAACAAACAAAATTATTATTAAATTAAAATGTAAATAAAGAACTCACAAACATCATATCAACAAACAAAATTATTATTAAATTAAAGTGTAAATAAAGAATCATAAACATCATATCGACAAACAAAATAAACTAAGTTAAACAGCTAAAAAACAAAAAAAAGGGGGGGGAGTAGTGGGGGTTTCTCTATTCTATATGAGAAACAACCCACAATTCCTACCTAATTTCGACCGCCTTACAGCGCGTCAAATCATCCCCATTTCCCCCTACTTACCTGTTCACCCGCAAAGCATGTTTCCACCAAGGACACATAGCTAAACTCATTGTACCACGCAGACAATGCATAAATGAGTTTAGCTTACCTTTTCTGCCATACGGCAACTCGTGTCCATGTCGATTAGCGACAACCAAATCCAGCCGGACGGAGTTGTCGCATCATTGCAGATCCGCTGGGGAAATTTATCAAAACATTCGATTGAATCACGTGATAATATTTCCCTAGCCTTACTTCGGCTTTTCTCCAGACACTTCATTCGTTGGGGATCAATGTTCTCTTTTTGCAGGTGAATATCATCACCTTAATTTTCCTCTCTTTCTCAGTTCTGTCTTCGTACAGATCAATGTACTCTGAACTCACCATACTACCGAATCAGGTCAATGGGTTCCGCTCAGAACTACATTGATTCATGCACATACAACCAAATCCACCCCAAGTAATCGTACATCGTGTTCCTGTTCTCTCATTGTCCCGCTCTCTTCGATCATCAGATTACCGATGTAACCTACCACACATCGAAGAACGTGGCAATGAGAGAGCAGAAGTATGTTCTCTTTTGGTTGTATCCAATTTCTTCCCTTTTCAAGCCAGTCGATTAACGTGATTACGGTAGAGAGGTTGTGTCGCTAACCGCCGCGGCGTGTGCATGCTTATGCACACGCTTGTCCGCGGACATTCAATATCGATGTTAAATAAGTCGGTTCAATTTGTACGTTGTGTGGTTGAAAGTGACGATTAATAATTATTAGAAATATTATCTGAGTTATGTGTTGTGTGACGGCATCGGAATGTTCTCACTAGTGAATATTTTCAATAAATTAAAACGCTTGCTGGGAGTACTATCTGTTATCTTTCTTATTGATTACTTTGGCGTCTTAACTCAGTTATTTGAATTAGACTTCAATCGTTTATTTATCTATCCACTTGAAGGAGATGTCGTCCAATATGCTCATCGGATTCGATACAATCAGAAAGTGGACGTGCGTCCCATAAATGTTTACAATTACACATTTCTCAATAAATGTGAACATAAATGTGTGGAAGAAGGTACTTCGCCAGTAAAGCCGATAATAACGTTTATAATCAAATCAGCGATGCCGCATTTTGAGAGACGAATGGCTATACGACAAACCTGAGGTTTCGAGCAACGTTTTCTGACGTTATTATTCGAACAATATTCTTTCTACGGATCGATGGGGATACGGAAGAACCGCGTGCCATACGATGACACATTACTCCTCAACCCACATAGATGTTGTAACGCCACATCATGCTGTTGTGCTGTTCCTATTGCTTGGCCTGACGGTTCATACTGGATAAACAACGGAGCTGCGTGAATAGAATGGCGCCGTAGAGTAACATTAGGTAACTCTTACTTCGAGAGGCGAAAGGCCTTTTCATCTGACTCTGTCCAAACGATTGCTTTCTTTTCATTCATCTGTGCTCCAATCAGGCTCTCGTTCAGATGTGCTTGTATGTACGCAATGTTTTGGAGAGTGGGGCAACGCTTAAGGGGGGCCGAGGAAACGACACCTGTAGGTATTTATGTCACTTTGTCTCTGAGGAGTCTTCCCATTAGTCAATTAACACAAATACTCTGAAGGTTTTTCTTCATTTATTTAATCCTTAATTTAAAACTTAATAAACATAAACGACGACTATATTACAGGAAACATTGCTTTTCGGGCTCTAACACAAAAAAGGACTCCACTGTTCGGTAGTGTTTGTAAAAGCTTTGAAATAATTTAAAACAGTTAATAATGCTTTAGGTGAATTGAATTGCCGAAACTGGTTAACACTGATTTAGGAAGGTATTACCGATTTTGACATACTCAAACGATTTAAAAATGTTTCAAAATGAACTGAAAATGACTCGAACGATTTTAAGTATCTTTCAGGAGTGCGGATTACTTATAGATTGATAACTCCTTCATCGACGGTTGTTGGGCTTCGACTCAATTTATTTAATGTGGAAGCACGACTTGCTGTATCACGATTGATCAATTCCACGAAGACGACATCACAACAAATTTCGTTCATTGCTTCGGTGCCCACAAGGGATGATTTTCCTTGCATGGGTCCAGCAAAAAGGCGTGAAACACACACACGATGATCACTTCTGCTGCTCATGGTGTGTGTCCACGAGTATGCGGACCGTAGATCAACCAAATCTATAAGAGGAACATTAGCATGGTTGCAGCTGGTGCAACTATCTCGACGTAGAGATTTAGGTGTTTACACGATCAGCAACTGCGTACAGCATTTATGCTGATCGTGCACATCTTGGCGACATCTCCAAGTAGTCGAATTCTCGGTGGTAATTTTCCATTTAGGAGTACTCGACTTCCTTGGGCGGTCAGCCGTATGCCATAATGTTTTTGCCGATCGAATGACCGACCCATCTGGGCATAGGTAAAAGAAAAGAAAAGAATAAATATCCCCTGCACGTGTGTGGCAGACTCATCAGGAGATATTTCATCGTTGTGGTTCGGGTGATGTTGGTTGCTTGATGGTGCAACCAAATTGCTTTTAAGGCACATGATGCGTGTCATGCTACCATGCCCTTGTGGACAAATACTTATTTGTTGCTGATGGAGTTTTATGTCAGCAAGAATTATTGATTCAAAGTATTTCTGAAGATAGTTGGTACACTATGGAAGGTAAGTACATGTTTCTTGTGTTTTAGGAAACTGTTTCTTCATCATAGCTTGTAAACTGGCGTTCAATGGAGTAGTGGCGTTCAATGGAACTGCCACAATACTTGTTTTATATCTTTTTTGGATGCCCTATGTTGGAAGTGTTTGCATAGTTAATGGGAAGGTGAGCAGTGGCGTTCAAGAGGACCGCCACACACCTAAGCTTAAATTTTGTCTGGAAATAGTCGAGGTTCTTGTCCGTCGTTGAAGAAGCTAAGATACTCGATTGTTCGTTCCGGAAGTGGCACTTATTGGTATTGACGACTAAGCCAAACTCTCGGAGACGTTCAAGAACCTGCCTCAAGTGAGAGTAGTGTTCGTCCTTACATTTCGACGCTAAGAGAATGTCGTCGATGTACGTATAGCAGAAATCAAGACCTCTTAGAACTATACCTCCGCAAAGCCTGTTCCGTAAGCGAAAAGTGACCGATTAAACAATCCGAATGGTGTGTTTACAGCTGTATTTAAAATATTCTTTGACGTTACTGAAATCTGATGATAATGGGATCAACCGTCGTAAAGTGTCTAAAAAGCTAGATCATTTACTGGGTTGTGTGGCTCCATTCACAATCATGTATTCGCCACAGGGTCGCCAGCCTTGGTCTTCTTAACTAGATGACATCTTGCCCGAGGGCTGTTAGAAAGCTGACAAATTCCATGTTAGAGCATGCAATCGAACTTCATTCAAGCTTGGCGTAGTTTCTCAGTAGTCAAACAGATCGGACGTTGACTTCCTGGAGGACCGTCTGTCTGAATATGATGAAAAACACCCGTCTTAGTGCGTAGAGGTTTATTGAAAGGAAAGTGCTTTGTTGGAGTCAACGAACAACCGAGTGTTCAGTTTTGCGGATGATGGTACGCTTGTTGACTCTTTTCCGTATCAACGTCGTATCAGCTGAGACATAGCCAGATCCACTCTCTGAATCGAGAACTGGATAAGGTCTTCCGATGGGGAAAAGACACTCTTGTCGACTTCAATGCAATGAAGACGCAATATACAACATTCACAAAGAAAAGTGAATCATCGGTGATGATGAGTGGTCAGGCCCTCGAATCTGGAGAAAGCATGAAACTGCCCGGTATCACGGTCTTTGGGAATGTATCGTGGCATAAACACGTGTCGAGCATCACCTGGTCCGCCTCTGGAAAACTGATGTATCTTTTTAGAACGAAAAAAGATTTTACTCCGGCTCAACTTCTTCTTCTGTATAAATCCCAAATTAGACCCACTCTCGAATATTGCTCTCAAGTTTGGAGCTTCGCCTCTAAGCAACCTCTACCTACTTGATAGCATACAGAGACGATCGATCCGCCTTACCGGGGATACGGGGCTGACCACGGAACTACAGTCGCTATCACATCGAAGATGCGTAGCGAACGTTTGTTTACAGATATTATCATGGGTACTAACAATATTTGGAAAGGTGGAATGTGTTGACCAATTTCGGTTGAGCAATACCATAGATATATATCTGGTTTAAGGAATAAGAAGTCCATTATTTATACGTCTATTTTAAGACTTCGGAAACACGTGGTATTATTCCGCGCAATTCGGTTTATATGCGCTCCAGGAGACAATCTGAGGGTGGCACGACTTTGCGGCTCATCTCCCGACGCCGCGAACGTCCTGCATCAGAACTCGTTCCGTTACAGACTGAGCAAGCTGTGGAATTCCCTCCTAAACACGAGTGTTTCCAAAGCGTTACAACATGCAACTGTTCAAAAAGAACTGCAACAGTTATTTAGTGGCATCACGGCACGCGTTATAGGTACGCCTCTTCCGAGAGAAATGTAATTTAAAAAAAAACCGGATGTTCTGATAAGGCAGACCCTATGAACGGATCGTTATGGTCGGCGATAACGAAATTCCAACGAATGTATCAGCAGAGGCACAAATTAAGAGGATGATATTGCCGTCCACATGTTGCTACTGCTGCTCCAAGAAGATACGAACGATCATGGAGGAACTGTAACTGTACCTGTGCCGATCATGAAGTTAGTTTTCGACTTAGAATCGGCAAGCGACTTAAATGTATGTTGCTAGTCCAAACTGAATAAAGCAGTTTCCATGACTGCTTACACTTTCTAGCGTTCATACTGAAAAACCTGTAATAGTGACATGTTGTAACAAAATGGGTTTTACATGATCCACGCAAAGCCCTGCACTGTCAGTTTGAGGAAGTGACTTCTCCGATATCGTCAAACTCCATTCGGAGATCTGAAATCTGCAATGTATTAAACTGTGGCGTTACTAACAGATGCCCACACATGCAATACACAAGAAAATAGTGGAGAGCAATTCCGAAAGAAAATCGATTAAGCAAAGCATCAGAGCCGTATACCATAGCAATAACATACTAACTCCACATCAGCCGAGTGCCCTTAAGAAGAACGATTTGTTGAGACTTTGGTTCTATATTTTAGTGATTCTAGCTGTCATAGCGTCGGTTCGAATCACACGCTCATCACCATCGACGCAAACGCTATAAATCTAAAAACAAAGTTAAAGCTCCGATTGTTAATTGACAATTTCATCGTTTAAAGAAACTGTTGGTGCTTGATACATCGAAGGTTATTTGACTGCTGAGATCTGGACTAAGTATTTTTTTTTTATACAAACGCGCGCACAAAGGGAGTTTTGGAGTACCCATAAATGTTAGAGCACAGTGCGAGCGGAAGGAGAGCAAATGATTGTGTTTGGCTGGCTCCAACTGGCCCCTCCGCGTTTTAAATTAGCTGATAAACTTCCAAGAACCTTTGGGACCAGAGAATCTCTTAGACGTTCTGTGATGCGGAGTAAGAATTTAATTCTGATGATGATATGGAAAGATATGCTGCATGAGGCCGTCGATTAATATACAGGTGACCATATTAATTCGATCTTTTACAACATCTTTTAACTCGAAAATATTATCAACTTGAGCAAACCAAAACCTTATCCAATGAAAAGCCTGGTAGGGGTATAAGACGATGAAAGAAATATCCGCCAGCGATACCCTAATCATCAGAATGGAACAGAAGTGAAGTCGTTTAACTTGTTTCCCCACCTTGCAACTGTAACCGCTTTTATGAGATTTTAAAATTTATCATTGTTAAGACTAAAAGGAAATAGAATAGCTTTAACTTTTCCCTAAGACTGATTAGACATAAAAGACCGTAAAAGTGAACCCATATCTCAGTTCATCTCAGTTGGAACGGCATAGGTGCGTCGGCAGACTGCGCACTCGAAAATGAAGAAATCAGTTTACGCCTATATGAGGGTGACCTGAAAAGTTTCCGACCTAACAAGACATTTTTTCTTTAAATTTATTTTTATTTTTCTACATAGTTTCCTTGTAATTCTACACACTTCTCCCAGCGATGCTCCCATCTCTCTAACCCGTCCAAATAGTACTCGGCGCTTTTCTCTCCAAAATAACTGTTCTCGAAGGTGATTGCCTCCTCATTTGACGTAAATCTCTTTCCTCCGAGCGCAATTTTCAGATTATTGAACAAAAATAAGTCACATGGGGCTAGATCTGGTGAGTAAGGCGGATGGTCAAGCAGTTCAAATCGTAATTCGTGGATTTTCACCATGGCAACCGCTGAGGTGTGAGACGGCACGTTGTCTTGGTGAAACAGGATTTTCTTTTTCTGCAAATGTGGCCGTTTTTCCGCAATTTCTGGCTTCAGTTGATCAAATAATGATTGGTAGTATGATCCTGTAATAGTTTTTCCATTTTGAAGATAATCGATTAAGCTACCTCCATGACTATCCCAAAAACGGTCGCCATCACTTTCTCAAGCGAAAAAACAGTTTTTCTTTTTTTGGAATCGATTCCGGATTTGCAGTCCACTGTTTTGACTGTATTTTTGTTTCGGGCTTATAATGGTGTATCCAAGTTTCATCCACAGTAATTAATCGGCGCTAAAACTCGGATATATTGCGCCTCAACTGTGCCAACAGAGCATTGGGAATATTCATTCGAACACGTTTTTGGTCTAACGTGAGCAAATGCGGCACCCAACGCGCGGACAAGTTTCTCATTCCTAAATCTTGATTTAATATGTGACAAACACGCTCTTTTGACATTACCATAGACACTTTAAATCGGCGGTCGTCTAGTACGAGGGTTGCCTTTTATATTTCGGGATTAGAGAACAAAAACAAATATTGATCATCGAAAATCACTTTATTGTTTTTCAAAATATTCCCCATGAAGATCTATACACTTTTGCATGCGTTTGAACCAATTGTTGAAGCACTTTTGCCACTCTGATTGAGGTACTCGTATCTCCAACACATGCATTCTGAATGCAGCAACCGCTTCTTCAGGTGTCGAAAAACGTTGACCTCTCAGTTTGTTTTTTACGTACGGGAATAAAAAGAAGTCATTCGGTGCCAAGTCCGGACTATACGGCGGATGACCCATCAAATCGATGTTTTGGGTGCTCAAAAATGCAGTTGTCGCAGCCGATGTGTGAGAGCTCGCATTGTCGTGGTGAAGAGTGATCCGTCTTCGGCGGTTGGTTTTCCTGATTTCTTGGAAGACTATAGCGTTTGAAATAATAGTGAAGAAGATCGTGTGATTCGAACTGACGCTATGACAGCTCGAATCACGAAAAAAATTTTACCTAAGCGTTACACACCAGGCTACTGACCGTGTTTTGAAGTTGATTTCCAAACTCGATTATATTCCACTGATGTGAATTACTTTTATTATTTATCGCTTGGTATACGGTTCTGATGTATTTTTCTTATTAGATTTTTTTCGTTCGTGTCCTTCACTATTTTTGCTTGTGAATTGTGTGTATCTGTTAGAATCGCTACAAGACAACTGGCAAACAAATGGTTGTGTACCACTCAGAATTGACTGTTCTGCGTTGTTCTAGTGGTACGGTTGCGACATGTCCAGTTTTTCCGAAAAAACAGGCGACCATTTGCTTGGAAGTGCTTCGTGCGCGAACAAATTTTGTTGGATTTGGCTCATCTTGAAACACTCAGACAGTCGACTGCTGTTTACTTTCGGGCTCATACGCGTAAATCCACGATTCATCACCTGTCACGATGTCATAGACGTGTTTCGAAGCACCGCGACCGTATTTTTTGAGCATTTCTTTCGACCAATTGACACGAGCCTTTTTTTGGGCGATTGACAAATTGTGTGGGATCCAACGCGAACAAATTTTTTTGACAGTCAAATGTTTATGCAATATTGAATGTATGCTGGTCCCACTAACGCCTAAGGTTGTCTCAATCTCACCATAGGTCACATGACGATCTTCCAATATCAGTTCGCGCACAGCATCAATGGTTTTCGGAACAACAACTGATTTTGGACGACCTTCACGAAATTCATCTTGGAGTGAACTACGACCACGATTGAATTCACCATACCATCGATAAACACTGGTCCTTGATGGAGCTTCATCGCCAAAATTTGAATTAAGTTCATCCATGCACTGTTGCTGAGTTAATCCACGCCGAAAGTTGTAAATAATAATCGCACGAAAATGTTGACGATTTAATTCCATTTTTGGGCCGAGATGAATCTTTTAAGTTACTGTAAACAACACAAATAGCGCTCGTATGTCAAAACGTTCTGAGTGCGTATAACCTCAAAAATGTCCAACTTTACGACAGAGCTGTCAATTGCCGGATTGCAACACTAGGGTTGCCAAATCCCGAAACATAAGAGGCAACCCTCGTACCATTTGATGAACTTTAGCGATGTTATCATCAGTTGTTGCAGTTTTTGGACGTCCCGAACGTTTATCGTCTCCCAAGCTCTCACGGCCACGTTTAGATTCAGCTGCCCAAAATTTGACTGTGGTAAATGGTGGTGCAGAGTCGCCATATACAGAGCCCAACTCTTATTGACTTTTATTGACGAGTGCTGCTATCGTCACGTTGAGGTCGCAAACTTTTCAGCCCACTTATGTATTAACAAATCATTAATATTGAACAGAACTAAAGTTGGCACCAATATAAGACCCTATGACATTCCGAAAGTGATGCGTAAGAGATCTGACGGCATACAATACTGATTATCCAATCGCAAAGTCGTTGGAAAGGCTCAAATTGATGAACCGTACTTAGTAAAATCCTGTACCAGAGGCGTTCAAAAGTCTTGAAGTATATAAGGGTCTACTTTTGAAACGGAATGCCTTTCATTTGCTGATAATCTAATGTTAGTTACAAATAGTGCCCTGTTGATTGTTTGTTACGGAATTCATACTGGCCATTATTTGAGGATCTGTTGAATTCCAAATATCACGCTTTTCCATAGGGACATAACAAGTTTGCATTTTAATAAAACACGGGATAATTGATACAACAAGCTGAAATGTATTTCAAGTACAGTACACATGTTACATTTAGGTATGGAATTCAATCTGCTTCATATTACCACCAAGAGCGGCGAGAATGTTGGCAATTTCATGTTCGATGTTGTTTCTGGCCCCATCTTGCTGTATTTTTGGCATAAACTAATATTTTATCGTAATCTTGTATAAAGGAATCCAACAACGTTTATTCGCACGAGCAAGGTGGTCATTCAATCGGACCATTTCCTGAGATCACACGTTTACCAAACTTCCCCTTCAGTAGATCAGTTGTGAGATCAATTATGTTGGGTGTGACTCAACCGCGTTGGAACCACATATCACTGATAAGAAGTCCATCCAATTGCGGGAAAAATGATCTTCTGATGACAAACTACGGTCCAATTGGTCCTTTAGCATGAAATCTACACCACGATAAGTTTTAGCTTTCGAGGAGGTGGGATAGGTACTCGTTGCATAACATGTGCATAAATGTCTGCGTAAAACCTCTAAGGCACCGTTTTAAATGACTATTGCCAGTACTCCGAAAAGGAAAGGGAGAGAGAGTGAGAGAGAGAGATAGAGACGGAGATAGAGAATGTGATAGAGAGGGAGATAGAGAGGGATATAGAGAGAGATATAGAGAGGGAGATAGAGAATGTGATAGAGAGGGAGATAGAGGGGGTGATAGAGACGAAGATAGTGAGCGAGGGAGGGGGGGGGGGGCGGTGGGTGCAGAATGAGACAGAACGATACGAAGGCTATAACAGAGAAAGACGAAGAGAGGAAAATAGATAGGAGAAGATAATGGGGGACAAAAACAAATTTTACACAACCCGTAAAAATGCGAAAAAGAATTAAATTATTCGACACATTTACGTTTCAGAATTGGTGGAAACCTAGACAAAAGTAACAAAGTACCACAAGATAATTCATTTCAGCACGTACGGATTAACCTCTTCGTTCCACCAGCAAATAATGCAATACCGGTAATGGCACCAATATTTAACAGAAGGGCCGATGTTGAATAACCGAACTTTGTGTAAAGTTAATTTCAAAAAGCGTCATCGAAGTTCTCGTTTACTGTGAAAAGGGTACTCATCAAAGTTTGAAATTAACAAACTTCTGAGGTGAGTGGAAGTGAGCGTCAATTAAAATTCAAAACCCCAAAAATACCTCTGGCGAGTTTTATAAATTTACACACATCCCTTCAAAACAACACTCATCGCGTTTACAGACAATACATTCATTCAACTTCGCAAAATAGATTCACTCAGATGTGGTGTAAACTTTGTGTGACTGCAAATACCCTGTCGAAAACACATGTGTTTATTAAGGAAAACCGACGAATATGTGAGGAGCAAATACGATGTATTGTAATGGAATGTAGTTTGTTAGGTGACCACAATCATTTCAATGTATCGCCAGTGACAAGGTCTTATTAGAATACAATTTACTGCTGTACCTAACTAGTGGATACGCAAAACGGAGGGTTTCTAGAAATAACCAAAGTAACCACTGAGTTTATAGAAGGTGGAATTGCTTTTATGAATTTTTTTCAATGTGTACAATTTTCGGTCATACGAGGGTTGCCTTTTATATTTCGGGATTAGAGAACAAAAACAAGTATTGATCATCGAAAATCACTTTATTGTTTTTCAAAATATTCCCCATGCAGATCTATACACTTTTGCATGCGTTTGAACCAATTGTCGAAGGACTTTTGCCACTCTGATTGAGGTATCTCCAACACATCCATTCTGAATGCAGCAACCGCTTCTTCAGGTGTCGAAAAACGTTGACCTCTCAGTTTGTTTTTTACGTACGGGAATAAAAAGAAGTCATTCGGTGCCAAGTCAGGACTATACGGCGGATGACCCATCAAATCGATGTTTTGGGTGCTCAAAAATGCAGTTGTCGCAGCCGATGTGCGAGAGCTCCCATTGTCGTGGTGAAGAGTGATCCGTCTTCGGCGGTTGGTTTTCCTGATTTCTTGGAAGACAACTGGCAAACAAATGGTTGTGTACCACTCAGAATTGACTGTTCTGCGTTGTTCTAGTGGTACGGTTGCGACATGTCCAGTTTTTCCGAAAAAACAGGCGACCATTTGCTTGGAAGTGCTTCGTGCGCGAACAACTTTTGTTGGATTTGGCTCATCTTGAAACACCCTGACAGTCGACTGCTGTTTACTTTCGGGCTCATATGCGTAAATCCACGATTCATCACCTGTCACGATGTCATAGACGTGTTTCGAAGCACCGCGACCGTATTTTTTGAGCATTTCTTTCGACCAATTGACACGAGCCTTTTTTTGGGCGATTGACAAATTGTGTGGGATCCAACGCGAACAAATTTTTTTGACGGTCAAATGTTTATGCAATATTGAATGTATGCTGGTCCCACTAACGCCTATGGTTGTCTCAATCTCATGATAGGTCACATGACGATCTTCCCATATCAGTTCGCGCACAGCATCAATGGTTTTCGGAACAACAACTGATTTTGGACGACCTTCACGAAATTCATCTTGGAGTGAACTACGACCACGATTGAATTCATCGATAAACACTGGTCCTTGATGGAGCTTCATCGCCAAAAATTGAATTAAGTTCATCCATGCACTGTTGCTGAGTTAATCCACGCCGAAAGTTGTAAAAGATAATCGCACGAAAATGTTGACGATTTAATTCCATTTTTGGGCCGAGATGAATCTTTTAAGTTACTGTAAACAACACAAACAGCGCTCGTATGTCAAAACGTTCTGAGTGCGTATAACCTCAAAAATGTCCAACTTTACGACAGATCTGTCAATTGCCGGATTGCAACGCCAGGGTTGCCAAATCCCGAAACATAAGAGGCAACCCTCGTATTTTATAGTTTTCGCTTAAGAGTAAGGTGTTGATATGTTTACCTATTTATAGTGCCACGGAGATTCAAATAGCGTGATGTTACTGAATTAAAAGCTAGCCGTAAATTTGTAGCACATTGAACTTGAAATTACGGGGCACAATTTATAGTAAGCCGAAATGTGAAATTATACATAAAAATCATGTTCCAAGGAGAATATTAGTATACTTAAGATAACCTGAAAATGAACAATGGAAAAGGATGTGTAACATCGATAAAACTATGTTTATCCGTATGTTGATTTAACTGATACTGCTGTGGTAGCAAAAGAAAAACAACGTGGTGATAGGAAAGTAAATTTGTGAGACAAGAGCAAAAAGTCATGATGTAGAAGAGTTGTAGGTACCCCGGAACGCAATCCTATCACGCGCCTACATGATTTCTCTTACCTATGGAATGGTGCATGGTCTTCTCGGCATTCGACCTGACGAGAGCCTGTGCGGTTCAAATAGGTGGTATGCATACCTAAAGAGCAGCTGGCCATGGCTGCGGTTCTGCGGTAGTCTATAGAAGGTAATTCGTCAGAGACTGCAATAGGGGTGATCAAACAAGATTGCGACAATAAGTGGGAACCGTTAATTACCCTAAAAAGAAAAAAACTAAACCCTAGCACCTACAAACGATATATACCATGCAGTGAAAAATTATAGACTCGAACGTAAATATTCAGTTTTCTTGGAATGAGTAATAAACTTTTATCACTAGTTTTGTGACAAAATATTGTCAACCGACAACAATTCAAAGAAATCCTTTTAAATGCTTTATTGCTTTTTTACCAGGAATGGTAATTAATTTTCTGAAGAAGAAAATCCAAATTTCGCCTTTGAAAAACTATAAACTCAGGACTTTTTTTTAGATCTCAGGCTTATTTATAAAGCAAAGCTTGGTATAATGAAACCCCATCAATATTTCGACGAATATCCACAAAAATCCAGGAAAAAGGCAATGAATGAAATGCACTTGGTTTAGTTGTAATTTAGTTTTTATTGTTCTCAATTGTTATTACTTGCCGTAGGCTTTAATAAATAAATAATTTGCGATTAGTCTATTTTGAAGGGCTACGCGTTTCTCTTTCTCGATTGACTAACGGGACGCTACGTTCGCCTCACAACATTGCTCTTTTACCTCTGACTCGAACGTGTGCACTAGCGTGCACACGCCGCGGTAGTTGAATAACGACTGACTGAAAAAGGGATGAAGGTGGATAATTTAATTTTTGCACACAGGACAACCAATAGAGATTATACATCTGCTCTCTCATTGCCACGCCCGGCGATGTGTGGTGAATACATCGGTTAATTCGATATTCGACGAACATGGGAGAATGAGAGAACAGAAACACCAAGTACTATGATCTCAGGGTGGGTTTGGTTGTGTGTGCATGAATCAATGCAACTATGAGGGTAGCCCACTGACACAATCCGGTGAATGTGTTGACCTCAGCGGGAATTGAACTATAGGAAGACAGAACTGTGAAGGAGAGGGAAACTGAGCTGGTACTATTCACCTGCGAATGGAGTGTCTGGAGAAAGTGAATAGGGCGCCGAATTAGCTAGGGAAATCTGATCATGGGAACTAAATTCAATGCTTTGATAATTTCCCCAGCGGTTGCATGATTATGCAACCGCGTCGTTTGATCAGATTATGCCGTTGCTAACCGACATGATCCGATTTCCGGTGGAAACCTCATGGGTTAGCGAAATGGGGTTGCCGTACGGCAAAAAGATACCTAAACTCAATTATGCATTATCTGCATAGGATAATGAGTTTAGCTATGCGTCTGTTTAACATGATTTACAGGTGGAATAGCTTATAAGGGGAATAAGGGTAGAAATGACGCGCTGAAATTGTGGTATAGAGAACCTGTAGCGATTCTAACAGATACACACAATTCACAAGCAAAAATAGTGAAGAACACCGAACGAAAAAAAATCGAATAAGAAAAATACATCAGAACCGTATACCAAGCGATAAATAAAAAAATAATTCACACCAGTGGAATATACTCGAGTTTGGAAATCAAATTCTAAACACGGTCAGTATCCTGGTGTGTAACGCTTAGGTAAAATTTTTCAGGCAGGTCCAGCAGTTGCAAGCGCAACTGAATAACCTCAGCGTGCGGAACAATTCATGGCCTAGCCGTGACAGTTAGAGAACCCCGAGGAAGACGTCAGTCCGCGCCGCGCCGATTAGCGAAAGAAACCGTTTGCCCCCAGTAAACTTAAAAGGGTACGCCAGTTCACCAACGCGATTTAATTAAAATACGAGATTAGTATGTGGACGGTGAATTAATATAGTGTCGATGTGATTTTCATGTTTGGTTGTGCTACAGAAGCTATAAAATCAATGTTCGAATATATTCGTTTAATCCATCTATTATATTCCCTGAATAAAAAAAAGATATTGTAACAATTTGTGTAAGAGAAATAACATAAAATAAAAGGAGCGCTGCAAAGGAAAGGAAAGACTTGGTGTTTAATTGTCGCTGTCTCCGCTCCGTGTGTCGTTTCGTGTGGCTCCTACTAGGTATTCGTTCAGAGGAGCCTGGACCTGTGCGGCGTTTCGAAGCGTTGGGCGATAAAAGTTTAACATGCCCAGATAACGCCTAAGTTCTCGCACATTCTTGGGGCGAGGAAACTGCATTAGTGCGTCCACCCTGTCTTGTAATGGGCGGACGCCTTGGCCATTTATACAATAGCCAAGGTACTTGACTTCCGCTTCTCCGAGGTGGCACTTGTCTGGATTGATTACCAGGCCGAAATCTCGGAGGCGCTCGAACACTTGCTTCAAATGGGAGCGATGTTCGGTCATGTTTTTCGATGCTATGAGTATATCATCGATATACGCATAGCAGAAGTCAAGTCCGCGGAGAGCTGAGTCTATGTAGCGCTGGAACGTTTGCGCTGCATTTCGGAGACCGAATGTCATCACCTTGAACTCGAATAGTCCAAAAGGTGTGGTTACCGCGGTTTTCGGTATATCTTCGGGAGCCACCGGAATTTGGTGGTACGCCCTCGTGAGGTCGAGGGTCGAGAAAACTTCGCACCCCTGCAGCTTATAAGAAAAGTCGTGCAGGTTTGCTATCGGATATCGGTCGGGTGTCGTTACTGCGTTCAGCATTCGATAATCGCCACATAGACGCCACTCGCTGTTACTCTTTTTGACGAGATGAAGTGGGCTCGCCCATGGGCTGTCGGACGGCTGGCAGATTCCTAAGTCGAGCATATACTCGAATTCTGCACGAACCTCGCGCAATTTTTCGGGAGCCAATCGGCGCGGGCGTTGGCTCACTGGGGGGCCGCGCGTTTCAATGTGATGAGAAACGCCGGCTTTTGCGCGTCGGGGATTGCTAAGCGGAACTGTTATATCCGCAAATTCTCGCAACAGATCGCTGAATGACAATAGTAAACTCAACACTAATCCAGTGCCGAAAACAGACAGTGAGGAGTGCTAGCCCAGGAAACTTAACCACCCAGTGAAAGTGACCCGACCACCTACAGTTTTAAGTGCCCACCGGACTGCAACTCACCTTCGGACGTATATAAGGACCAGGGGAGTCTATATCGAGGAGTCGCGGAGATAAGTCAGAGGATTGAGGGTCAACGTAGATCATTCGAACCGCGAGGATCTCTATCGAAGAGATTTAATTAAAGTTAACCGAATGAGGTCGTGAAGGAAATTATTCGAGGAAGTCGAGTTAGCGTGTGTTTCGTTCGGTGGCTACCTGCGTTCGTATTGTTAAGACCATGTATGATTCAATAAAAACAAAATAGTAAGAAACTATTCCTCTGTGTTTTGTGTTTTTGTGTGCATTCGCCCGTTGTCCCAGGTTGCTCATTTGTGTGTGGACAGTGTTCAGGCGGAAACTGCGTCAACGTTTAAAGAAAAACAATACCGCCAAAAACCCGCACAAGCCTACCACTAGATCTCGATAGCGCCTGAATTTCTAAAAAAACTGGGGTCGCGATACCTTTCGGATTATTCGAATTCAAGGATATGACTTTCGGTTTCAGGAACCTGTGCAGCCGTTTCAGAGATATATTGATTCAGCTCTCCGTAATATAATATTTCTAGCATCTTTCCACGTAACCGGGCCGGGCAGAAAAGTTAATGCAGTTTCGTTCTCCCACCATCATGCGTGAACTCAGGCCTTATTGTCATGCGTGAACAAAGGCCGTATTGTAAACTTTTACCGATCAACCCCTTGGAATACCGCGTATACCCAGAAACTCGTCGCTGAGTACCTGTTCGTGGTTAAAAACAACGACAAGGGATCGATCATTTGAACAGAGTCAAATACTTTTTGCATACCTAAAGAACAGCTGGCCATGGCTGCGGTTCTGCGGTACTCTATAGAAGGTAATTCGTCAGGGTCTGCAATAGGGGTGATCAAACAATATTGCGACAATAAGTGGGAACCGCTAATTATCTTAAAAAAAAAAAAAAACTAAACCCTAGCACCTACAAACAATATATACCATGCAGTGAAAAATTATAGACTCGAACGTAAATATTCAGTTTTCTTGGAATGAGTAATAAACTTTTATCACTAGTTTTGTGACAAAATATTGTCAACCGACAACAATTCAAAGAAATCCTTTTAAATGCTTTATTGCTTTTTTACCAGGAATGGTAATTAATTTTCTGAAGAAGAAAATCCAAATTTCGCCTTTGAAAAACTATAAACTCAGGACTTTTTTTTGATCTCAGGCTTTGTTATAAAGCATAGCTTGGTATAACAAAAGTCCTTGAAAAGCAGTGCGAGATTCTGAGGTAATAATAAACAGATTTTTGTTTTACACACGAATTTCTTTAAAGTTCTAAATATACTACCTGGGAGACAATTGACAGACATTGAAAAACAAAGAATAGTCGATCTACGAAATAGTGGAATGATGCAAAGACAAATCGCCAGTGAAATAAATCGATCTAAAGGTGTAGTGAAGAATTTTCTACAAGGCGGTATTGAACATTACGGAAGAAATAAGCTATCTGGGAGACCAACAAAATTTTCGCTGAAGGTAAAACGAGACTTTTTACGTGAAATGTCCAAAACAGGAGCTTTTTCGTCCTAAATGATTCGACGTTTTAATTTGAACAGCGATTCTAGTCTCATTAGAAAATGGGCAACAGCCTCAAGCAACTTGGAGTATAGAAAGTGCTTGCGCAAACCACCACTCAAAGAGAGGAAGCACAGATTGGATTACCTGAAATACACATCCAACACAGTGAAATGTGGTTTCATGTGATCTTTAGTGATTTAGTACTATTTATTAGCCTGCAGGAACCCGGAAGTTCATGACCTCACCGACTCGACTCCGCCATCGTTTCCTGTCCAGTGCGCTCTCCTTCCACGCTTGACCATCTGATCCGATCTCCTCGAGGTCAAACCTTACATTGTCCTCCCATTTCCGTCGCGGCCGTCCTACCGGGCTCTATTCCGTTGGTCTACCGTCAAGAATTCTACGCACGGTCCTATCGTTCCCCTTTCGCGCCATATGCCCGGCCCATCTTAATCTTCGCGACCTGTTTACTCTCACAATCATAGGTTTGCGGTATAGCTCTTTCAATTCGTGGTTGTGGAGTTTCCTCCATTGTCCTGCCTCCTCGCCATATTTACCGCCAAAGATACCCCTTAGAACTTTATTCTCGAATACGCGGAATTTGTTTTCTTCCCGGTTTGTGAGACCCCATATTTCATATCCGTATAGAGCAATCGGCATGACCACGGTTCTACAGACACGGAGCTTCATGTTATGTGATTTCAGCAGTTTACTGACTGCGTGCCAACTAGCGTTGCCGGAGTGTAGTCTTTTCTTAATTTCCTTCGATATTTCATTACTGGCCGTCAGTATCGTTCCCAGATATTTAAATTCTTTAACTTTTTCGAATATCTTGCCACGGACGTTTATATGTATTCCATGAGGTCCACCTGCTCTCGTCGTAATCATGTATTTTGTTTTGTCTTCATTTATTTTTAGGCCCACCTCTTCTGCTGCTTGCATGATGATTTCACAGGTTTTACTTACAGTTTCTAGATTATCGCCCAGAGCGGCGATGTCATCCGTATATGCGAACACTTGTGTGACCCCGTTCAGGGTTGATCCGGCCATGTTGTCGTCTTGTACCTTTCTGATGACATACTCGAGCGCAACGTTAAAAAGACACGTCGAGAGGCCGTCCCCCCGTTTTAGTCCGTCCCGGATTTCAAATGGTTCTGAGAGGTGGTTTTCTCTTCTAAATCGCCCTTTATTTTCGTTCTTGCAAATTTGAATGAGGGCCAGATTTTTTTTGGGACTCTCAACTCAACTACAACATGGTAAAGTCTTTGCCGTCCGAAGTCAACGAACAGTTTGTGAACCGTCTCTCCGTATTCCCACTTCTTTTCGAGCAGTTGCCTTATTGTGAACATTTGGTCGCTTGTTGAACGGTTCCTACGGAATCCGCATTGGTAGTCTCCCAGTATTTCTTCTGCGTACGGTGTGATTCTTCCCAGTATGACATTTATTAGTATTTTGTATGTGGTTGGGAGCAATGATATTCCTTTGTAGTGTTCGCAGTCAGATCTGTCGCCTTTTTTGAAAATGGGGACGATTATTGAAGTTTTCCATTCTTCCGGAGTGACTTCCTATCCCATATTGTTTGGATCAGCTGGTGGATCTATGGTGGTGCCGCCAAACCCCACGGAACACTTACCTAAAAACCCCCATTACCTCATCGCAAGACGCATAAGTTTTCGCCAATGCAATCGCATTAGGCACCTGAAAATGCTTCACGCATTAAAGAGATCAAATCTATATTTTTTAAGTCCCTGTAAAGAAAACTTACCTTTCATGCATTCTCTTTGTATACCAATTCTCTGTAAGATTTCTATATTAACTTATCAGGAATTCCAAACCAATTTCGGCATCTACGTTGCCAGGCAAATTCCCCTAGACGAATTCCTGTAAACAAATGATATGGTTTACAATGTAAACAATGACAGGGATCATAAATATTGCGCCGTCTATTTTCCCAGCCTCGATGTGTGTACAAAAAACTATCTATACACACATCAGCTGGCTACCCCTTTTAGCCAGCGATAATCAGTCCAACGCAGATGCATGTAATTAGCACCATCTGCGTTGAGACTAATGCCTTACCAATGCACAAACTGCAAACAAAAGATTGCTGTCTACCAGCAGACAATCCAATCACCAAGTATTCCAAATGCATCTACCATTTAATGAGTTGCAACTTGATTACCGAGTTGAACTCACAGATCATAAATCTCTTTTATCCTAGTTCTGGATCCGTCTCCCAGTAACCTATTCACATAAACAAAGAATCTACGATCCTTTTCCCTTTCTTTGTGTTTCAGGTTCTTCATCATGGCTTTGATCTTTGAAAAGAACCGACGTACACACACACACACTTGTGTATCGTGAAGATCTCCTCTATGAGATCGGTTTGGTTACTCCAAAGAGAGACTTTACGTCTCTCTTGGAATAGGAAAACGCACCCCTTAATTAAGAGAGCCAGTTTCACTGGCTGAATTCCCTTGTCAGCGAATTAATATCGCTGAGTCCATTTCCATCCACCGACCGAGCCGGTGGTTTTAATCCCGCTGTCCGCCGCACGGCGGACATGCGATAATTTCGGAGTCGTTCGAGTAAAGAGCTTTGATCGGGCTGTCGTAATAAATTAATATTAATCCAGGTTTCTCTCGCGGAATCATTCGTTCTGGACGCTAATGTGTTTAAATAATGTTTGAATAAATTAAATAATGTTTAAATAATTTAAATAATGTTTGCTGAAATAAAACCTTTCATAGATAACTATATGCAGTGTGCTTTATTTTCACTTGTGCGACCTTCCCTCGGTGATGTTCAGTGATCAGCGCACGATACCTGCCTTCCTGTGCTGGAGGTGTTGAGCAGTTTCTTCTCCAGTGTGTTTCATATTTTTACGTGTCATGTGTTGGTGTTTGGTTTTCCCTCGGGTTGTACTGGTCAGAACATTTAATGGACGTTGTGGGGACGAGGTAGAACTCTCGCCCGTGCGGCGTCGCGTTCTCGTACCCTCACAGATCTTTCGAGCGGTTG
Source organism: Microdon myrmicae (assembly GCA_963931805.1). Lineage (NCBI taxonomy): Eukaryota > Metazoa > Arthropoda > Insecta > Diptera > Syrphidae > Microdon > Microdon myrmicae. Next base: position 51,225,513 of record OZ007497.1, on the reverse strand, counting down.
CTTCTCCTCTATGCTTAACAAGCTCTGCCGGTATGCAGTCGACTCCGGGAGCCTTGTTGTTCAATCAATGTATTGCGTCTACAGCTTCGTTGAAAGGGGGCTCTGGGATCTGAGGCTTGGCTGTATGTACGTCTGGTACGTTTATTTGTGGTTGATGGGTGCGTACATTGAGCAGGTTTTCAAAGTACTGCTTCCATCTTGTCACGATATTGTTTGTTTCTGTGACCAGACAGCCGTTTGTGTCTCGGATTATTTTGGCTCTCCCTCGATAGCCATTTCTAATTAAATTGATGCCGGCATGCATATCTCCGATATTCTTTGCTCTGGCGTTTTCTAGGATTTTTTTCGGTGTGTTTGCGTTTGAAGAGTCTCATTGTCTCTTTCCGAATTGTCGCGTATCTTTCTGCGTTGACTTCATCATATTTTTCTAAGTGAATCGCTCTAAGTGGTTTACTTTCTTAGATTTTCGTCCTGCACTTATCGTCAAACCAAGGTTTGGACTTAATTGTTATCTTAAATCCTAATACCTTTTGAGTTGTTGGTTTGATTGTGTCTCTGATCGATGTCCATTTAGTGTCCACACTATTCACTTCCTCTTCGTCACTATTCCCATTCTCTAGGATCCTAATCTATTCGTTAGTTCGTCTTGATATTCAGCCCTTTTGCGTAGGTCTTTTAGTTTATCAATGTTGAACTTTTTGCTCGTCTCCCGTGACTGCCCATGTGGGTTTACTGCGAGCCGACTTCTAATTTGGCCATCACTAGAAGATGATCGGAGTCGCAATCTGCTCGTCTATATGATCTTACGTCAAGGATGTTCGAGTGGTGTCTTTTGTCTATGAGGAAGTGGTCTAATTGGTTACGCGTTACGCCGTCGGGTGATATCCATGTGGCTTTATGAATTTGCTTGTGCTTGAACATCGTGCTTTTCACTACCAGATCTTTTGGCGCTGCGAACGTGATAATTCAAATGGCATTATCATTTGAAACGTCGTGTAGACTTTCTTTATTTATAGTTGGTAGAAATATATCTTCCTTTCCAATTTTCGCATTGAGGTCCCCGAGCAGGATTTTAACATCGATTGATGAGATCCCATTAAATACTTCCTCTAGGGTCTCATAGAACGTGTCCTTTGTTTCTTCGTCGGTAAATTCTATTGCGGCGTGTACGTTTATAAATATATAATTGTACCATGGTGCCTGTATTTTTAGCACCGACATTCGGTCATTAATAAATTTCACATCTTTTACATGAGGCGTAATCTTCTTACTTATGTAGAAGGCGGTTCCGAGGCTATGTGTAGCGGTACATCCACACGCCAGTGTAAGCCCGAAGGTTTCGATTATTTGATGTGGGAATCGGACTTCCTGAAGCGCGACGATGTCCATTTTATATCGTTTCGTGTTTTCTACGACCGTCTGTATCGCGCCTGGTTTATATAACGTTCGAACATTCCACATGCCTACGCGTATATCCCGCTTTTTACGTTTTTCCCTACGTCTTCTTTTTGCCGAGTCGGTGTTTTCCTGATGATTTGTTCCCTACGCCTACCGGGTTTTTTGTGAGATTGTTTTTTGTGTATTGATCATTCATTTCATTGGATCACTCTGGGGTTTCAAATGGTCCGCCATATCGGAGCCCCTCTTTGATATGTTAAGGTCTGCTTACTGCGCTGATTCGACCCGGTGTCAGAGAGGCGCCGTTATAATACAGCCGGTATACCCCTGGCTGCAAACCATCCAATGGGCACGGTGACGCGTAACACCTTGGATTAGGGGCGGTAGATCTTTGTGTGTTACTCCTCGCTAGCCTGTCTGACATGGGTGGCCCTACTGGAAGCGTATGCTTCCGTCAGCATAGCCTGAGCGATTCATCGTAGTTTAAGCCCCCGCACCACGTCAAGGTTTCTACCAATCGGGGGAAAGTCCAGACAATAATTTAAAAAAATTCATAGAAATTGTGTGTGTGTGTTTTTGTTTATTCTACTTTCTGAAGCGGAAATCGGATAACGCTTTACTGCCTACATCACTGTTGGATTGAATTTTTGTGTATTGATCATTCATTTTCCTTCCCACGAGTCTTGGGGTTTCAAATAGTCCGCCATATCAAAGCCTCCTTTGATGTGTTAAGGTCTGCTTACTGCTCTGATTCGACCCGGTGTCAGAGAGGCGCCGTTATAGTACGGTCGGTATACCCCTGGCTGCAAACCATCAAATGGGCACCGTGACGCGTAACACCCTGGATTAGGGGTGGCAGATCTTTGCGTGTTACTCCTCGCTAGCCTGTCTGACATGGGTGGCCCTACTGGAAGCGTATGCTTCCGTCAGCATAGCCTAAGTGATTCATTGTAGTTAAAGCCCCCGCACCACGTCAAAGTTTCTACCAAGTTCGGGATCTTCCGTGATGAAAAAGAATTTAATCTGGACGGCGCCGCCGACTTGGGATGATCTCAGGAAAGAAAGGAAAATCATGTCACGTAGGCCTTTAGAAGGAGGAGAAGTTATCGTGTGGGCAGCTTTCATTAGATATCTGAAAACAAGAATTGTTTTTTAATTCTGGAAGAATGGATGCCAAAAAGGACCAAGAAGTGTTGAAACAGCATATTCTTCTTCTAATAACTCTAACAGAGCACGATGTCATATTTCAACAGGACAACGCCCCTACCCATACCTCACGAACGACATTAGCGTTGTTCAAAGAGCATGGAATTAAACTTTTACGGTGGCCAGCTTTAAGTCCAGACACAAACCCCATTGAGTCATGTGGGTGGTCCTGGCAAGGGCGGTTTAAGATCAGGAAAATCCAGAAATTCAAAACTTGGAATAACTAAAAGAAAGAATTGTTGAAGCATGCAATAATATACCGGACAACACTTTAAACAATCTTATTTTCAGTTTTTACGGTTAAATTTGTTTGGGGATTCAACCTCGTCCTTATTTTTTATCTATCACCTGACCTGACGTTCACTCATCCAAAAGGCAGATTTAACGGACGGAACTAATCTTCGTCTTTCGGGAGAATTCTTTAGGGACGACGTAACACCACAAGACCAATTACAATCTATGGTCAACCTACGCTAGCTCATGCTTAAGGCAATAGCAACGCCAATAGCCCGGCATGGAGTCAAGAAACTATTCATCCAGCCGGAATGGACACCTGCACGTATGAGTTGATCAGAGTGGATAAGGTGAAGAAGTATCTCGAGTCCTCGAACAACAGCCCTTTCAGAGTTTTGGAAATAATACCCGACGGGAGTTGTTTCAACCGCCGTCGACGGAAAACCACCCACTATGAGCCACGACAGATTGTAGCCATATTACCTCTATCAAGCGGTGGAAATAGCACGAAAAGGGTCACAAATCCGCCTCAACAATCAAACACAACATTTAGAGACCCCAGGACAATCAGCTCATCGGCTCATTGAAAAACCTCGGCCAACTAACAAGCCTCCACTTAGCATACCCACTCTCGTTCATAAGACTTTTGCTTCATAAGACTTCTCTCAATTTTAATATCATTTCTGTAACCTGCTTCTTTCAAACTATTGCTAACACAGTGAAACATAAGGTGGTTAGATTCCAAGTGTGGTGAAAAATATACGCCGACAGAACGAAAATCATCATGTACTCGTAACATCTGCAACACCTGCTGTGCTCACTAATCAGCCTACAGAATGCTTCATGTGTCAACACCTTGGGTGTGATCCTGGTATGCAGTCATCTTACGGCTCATGCACATACCAGAATGGTAAGGAAATTGCATTTCATATTCATGACGAGGACTTTATTACGATACTCACTTACTGGTCATGGCATAAGTTCAACACGCGATCCTTCCAACAAAGTACCATTGCACCATACTGGTGGCTGGCAGCAATCGAATGCAACGATAAGAGAGCTGTACAAAACTAGAACCTTGTTGCGCCCTAAACATTGCACTGAATGGTAATCCTGAAAAGGAATCCTGTTTCTGCTGACAGTGATGGTGGTTTCCCAACTAAAGCACTGGCTGCATGAATATCTGCTTGTGACAATGGGCGTGGTGGTGCCTCATTCAGTTGGCCTTCCAGTGAGACCAATAAATCCTTCATGTGGATCCGATGCCGCCACCATCGCTACCAACAGGATATGATTGTTTCGTGCAGAATTAAGTTGATTGACATGCTCTTAGACGTTTGAAAACTTTATTAGGTGGCCTCGTCGAGCAGGCAAAAGGAACTCGCGATGGGGCACTAAACTAAAACTTCGTTTCGAATTACATCGATATGTAAATTAAGTTGTTGAGCTGGCACATCGCACTTGACTTGTCTTGGGCTAGAAGAGAGGAAGTCAAAAAACATTCCATTCACTGTACAGAGGATATGAAGTGTTTGCCTCCTTCGGCAATCAAGTATGGTCCTTCTCGGCTTTTCTATATGTTGCTACGCTGTGCAATTTCCTTTGGCACAAAAATTATTGCTGCAATTGGTTGACTGATTGGCACGTTTATAGTCTGCAAACATATTGCAGCTCCATGGCCAACAGGAAGGCGAAAACGACCGGGTACTTAATGTTCACTATCATGACGATTCAGCAGGAAGAAATTCGGTTGGCGGAGCTACCGGAAGAAACCCTAGTTTTGTGTTTTTATCGCCTCGTGTGGATAAATGGGAGTTGTTTTGTGCACATGCAACTAGAATTTTTCATACGGAGGCGATAAACTCACAACCGGGGTGATGGTTCTGTTATTAAAAGCACCAGCCAACAAGTCCGTCATTAGTCGGAGAGGGGCAAGGGGTACGTAGTGGCAGTAAAAGGAGAGATATTACCCGCGCATGTGGGATAATGATGAATGAAGGTGTTCCCTGTTCTGTTATCGTTGGCAGCTATTGTGCTTTAAGTGTGACATAATCAACCTGGTCGCTTTTAAGAAACGTTGGGGCGTTGATAAGCGTATTCCTAAAACAAGCTTTGAATTAAAATAAAATTAAGATTTGAAATTGCATTTGAAATCGCAGCACCGTAATGATAGCAGCAAATGACTTTTCGCGAATTTTATCCCCAATAAGTCGGAGTCTAACTTTGGGATGGTTCGCGTTTACCAATATTCGTGGTGATATTATAAATTGCATAAGCAAAAATAATACAAATGTTTACGTTACGACAGATCGAAAAACAAGGAACGAGATAAATATTCATGTCCGCTCATTAGAGAGTACTTACTTTCCAATGATATCGCACCTACTCTGGTATTCGAGTAAGCAATCAATTTCAGATATAGTCCTGTGGTGATCACACTTTTACAGTTCGTAACAATAACACTTCAATATTTTATTTTTCGTCGTCGAGGTTTTCTGAGGGTGTAAACATTTTTTTATCGGTCCGGAGTGAAAAATCTCAATAACAATTTCCACGAATAAAAAAATAAATAAGCAGGAAAATTCAGGAAAATGTTGGACTAAAATTATTAAGGGTATTCTATATATTCTTTTGATTATACGAGTATAAGCTAACTCGAAGCTAAATAAAGATAAATTTAAATAAATTAAAACCAAACATAAACTAAATGAAAGTCAAATGTACAACAAGGATATCCAATGCCACTGGTTTGTTGTAGATTATTTCTACAACAATTGAATATTATTTAGTTCTACAGAACTTACCTCGGATCTCCTCCAGTTGCTGTTGGAACTGCCCGGATCTCCTCCAGTTGATGTTGGAACTACTCCGGGGATATAGAACACATCACAAGAACAACACATTTAGTGGTTTTTATTTTGTTTTATTTATTCTATTAATTAATTTTTTCTCATTTAATTTACTTCACAACACACGATTCGATTCAATCAATATTTTCAAACGCAACACGCGAATCGATTCAATCAAAATGTTCCATCTAATTTAAATATTCCAGGAACTGCCCGCACGACCGCACACTTTGACGACACAATTCACAAGAAGGACTCATCTCGTGCCTTTTTTCCACACATGCTTTTTCGTTCCGCTTCCACGGTAGTGATTTCGAGGAAGCGGCCGAGATGGCTAATGGCTAATAGGGGGCGACTATGGCTACTACAAAGAAGATGACTATTGCAATGTGAATGGGGTTTTAAATTGGTTTTACGTTTATTTAAATTAGATTCTATTGTAAAGGGAATAGGCCATTCGTACTTTGTAGGGAAGGGAAGGATATGGGAAGGATGAAGGATATGTGCGTAAAGACACGAGATGTTAATGACGAGAAGTCAATGATTCAAAGGGGGAGGGATAATTAATTGAAGTTTAATTATATAATATCCCTCCTCCCTTACAAAAATGGAGTTTCATTCTTAGAAGAGGAAAGAAACTCCCTTTCGTCAGCATGCCGGCGCGTGCGTGTCGGTTAGCTTTACAATTTTTTGTAGTAATTTTTGACTATTTTTATTTTCAAGCTTATTAACTAGTTTAAAAATCTGTAACTGTATCATTTTTAAAATGGTACTTCAATATTTTATTTACAATTTTCATTTTTATTTTCGAATTTACTAACTAGTTTAAAAATTTTAAATGTATCCTTTTTCAAATGGTACTTAAATATAATATATTATTTACAATTTTCATTTTTATTTTTGAGTTTACTAGTTAGTTTAATTTAAAAAAAAAATTTTTTTTTTATTTATCATTTATACACTTAAATATATTATTTACAATATTTTTGTGTAATATATTATTCAATGGTTTCATAGTTTGTTTATAGTTTTAACTATATTACAATGTTTATATTTCATACTGTTTTTATATATAATTTATTTGTTAATAATGTTTAAATACATTATTTACAATGTTTTTTGTTTGTTTGTACAATAATTTTAATAAGTTTAATTTTGTTTGTAATATTTTAGTACTATATTTATTTCAATAATATCATCATCACCATCGGCACTACAACCTGGAACCGGTCTTGGCCTTATTTAGCAAGCCCTGAGGCTTGTTAAATTTTCCATAATGATTTGTTTTTTCCGGGCAAGGTCATTAGTCTTGCGCCAGAGGCTCCCCGACGGGGAATCGAACCCCGGTTTCCCGCGTGACAGGTGGGTATACTAACCAGTATACTATTGAGGAGCTATTTCAATAATATATAACCCTATTATTTACAATCTTAGTAAACTTTTTATTTAATAATTTCTTCTTATAGAGGTTTTTATTCCCCAAACATATGTGCTTCATATGTTTTTATTCCTATTACCCTGCTGATTCCTCAAATCTAATTAATAATATTGATACATTTTTTTATTATTTTTTTTTTTTTCAACTGCTTACTACGCTTGGTCTAGTATCAGTTCTGGTTTCCTACAGATACATAGTACTTACCTATAGTCAGTTTTCATCATTCGTAAAATGGTTTTAGCCGGTTATTATGCACCACCACATTTTTCTTGCCCATTTTCACTACCACGTTTACTAGGCCCTGTATTGCCACTACATTGTAGGGACCCCTCCTATGGGAGCTAACTTTCCTTGTTTCTGCGCATTCCTCATCAGAACCTTATCGCCCACGTGAAACGTGAAAAGGCGTACTGTACGGTCATGGTACCTTTTGGATTTCGTCTTGGAAATCAATAGGTTACGCCTCGCTATCTCGTATGTACGCTGGAGTTTATACTTTAATAGCTTATGGTAGCTCTCGTGGTTGTACACCTGTTCCGGAGGTTGTTTGATGTTAGACGGTACCTCCGACCGCAAGATTCAGTACATGGGTCCTTGTTGTAGAATACTTTTTTTGTACACTAACGCGCGCACAAAAGGGGATTTGGAGTACCATTATATGTCGGAGCCCAATGCGAGTGGAAGGAGAAGAAATGGATAAGGAAAGGAGGTATCAGTGTACATTAGTCTCAAATGCCTGGACATCACAACGACGAGGAAACACATGATCAGGTAAAACATTCCACATTCGTGTGGTTCGGCTAAAGAATGGCTCCCTATATTAATTTGTGCGCCTAAAGTTGACTTTCAACGTGAACTGATGCGTATTCTCAGATTGACGGGTATCACGGGAAAAATGTCTGAAGAGGTGGAGCACATTGTCCAAGTTTGTGGGAGTTCTTTAACCTTTACGCAAGAACCACTCACAATTCCAACCCCAACTCTCTTTGCAAATCTGCAAACATTTCCTTCTTCAAGGACATTTAATGCACGTAGTGCATTACCTAAAATTCCCTACAAAAAGTTCTTACCAATCATGCATCCAATGCATTTTCTAAATTCCCTGAATTCTTTACAGGCACATGCATTCCTAAAGTAGAAAAACCTTATCGGCTCGCCTGTTTGCAAAGCAATTCCGCCGCACATGTGCACACCACGTCTCCCTGCCAATGTTTGATTCGTTTATTGCGGATTTTGGATTTGGTTTATGTTTTTTAGGTTTTTGGTTAGTTTTTAGGTTTTAGTGTAATATCGCTGGTATTTGGATGTAGGAATGGGGGGAAAGGTGGTAGGGCTTTTTAGAGCACTACAGCAATTCCACGGCCTCGGCAGCCTTTTGTCCAAGTGACAAAAGCAAATACACGCATCTAGCGTCTAGTGTCATAAATCGAATTCCTTCGCATATAAACATGCAATCAAAAATTCGGTCCTTTATCCAACCGACAAGCCATCGTCGCTTCTCGCGCTTAGCCACCACACCAGCATACTCAATATGCAAACAAAATAATTCGATTTTTCCCGTCGCCGGAGATACTATACACAATTCCCATTGTATAAGTATCTATGATTCCTTTTTAGCACCCAATGCTTCCCTAATGAGATACAGCCTGTTTACTCAGCTACACTCTCATTGCTGGCGATACCCTTGGTCCATTCTCCCTTTTGTTCGATTTCATTTATCCTTGCCCGCAATGCATCGGTAAACAATGTGATCTACACGATCAAGCCACCACACACCACTAAGATCTACACTGAGAGATCCGGTTCTCTATTCCACAAAGAGAGACTTCACGTTTCTCTTGTGATAGGTAAAACTCCCCCTTAGCTGGGAGAGTACTCGCCACCGAGCCGAATTTCAACCACCAGCGAATGCACGTCGCCGAGTCGAAATCCATCCACCGAACCGGTCGGTCGCGAAATCCATCCACCGTACCGTGCGCACGGTACGGTGCGTACACACAAAATCTCCGCGCGAGTTCTACGTACTAGTTAAATCCATATTTCCACGTCAATCCTGTAAACGTGCATAAAATTAAAAGACAACTATAAACAGTCTCGTGAATATATCTAATTAACAACAGGAATGCTTTCAGTGATCTATTCAATTTCCTAAATGTAAAAAACATCATTAGTTAAGTTCTCAAAGTTATTAATTACCAATGTTACTTTTCGTGCGGAATTATGAACAGTTAAAAATGTTATATAAAACAATAACACAAGGAACTAAAAATAAAAAGAACATTTGTTACAACATCCCGCCTGTGTGTTTCATTTTCCTTTTTTCTGGTGATCGGTTAGTGGCGGAGCTTTTCGTATTTGGTGGACAGTGTTCGACGGAACAATCGGAGACGCGTTGGGAATAGGAGTGAATCAGTGTCCGTGCCGACACACCTACTTCTTCCCCCTACAAGTTCATTTTAGCAACGACCGTTGTAATACCTATAGAAAAGAGACATACATGTTACACGTTAAAACTTGGTAACAATGGAATTGGTCGACGTACAGCTGGGTCCTCAATAAGTTTCACTGCTCGTTTTTGCATCCTATCGAACACAGTTTTGGATGCGCCTACGCAAACATGAGAGTTGCACTTGTTATTATTTACTCTCTTCTTATTGGATATTTGGATTTTTACACAATTACATTACTTTAAACGTTAATAAGAGAACATAACAAGTTTCCTTGAAAAGAATCGTAAAGATGAAGTTAAGAGGATCCTGTCTGCAGCCCTAGTTGTTATAATATTTTTTATTTTGGTAAATATATCTTGCACGCCCTTTTAATAAAAGCCAAGGTTATAAAAATAATAAAAATAGCTCCTCAATAGTATACTGGTTAGTATACCCGCCTGTCACGCGGGAGACCGGGGTTCGATTCCCCGTCGGGGAGCCTCTGGCGCAAGACTAATGACCTTGCCCGGAAAAAACAAATCATTATGGAAAATTTAACAAGCCTCAGGACTTGCTAAGTAAGGCCAAGATCGGTTCCAGGTTGTAGTGCCGATGATGATGATGAAGGTTATAAAAATACACTAGTCCGTATTGAATCAGAATTAATTCATAATCTCTTCCGCTGATGGTATGCAGATATGTAGAAAGGTTACTGACTTCTTATGGTATGCGTTGCTGAACTTGAAGTTGTTATAGATTATTATTATTTGCCTTCGCCAAGTTGTTATAAATTATATATTTGCATTCGCCAAGTTGTTACATACAATCTATGCCTTGTTGTTTGGAGCGCCAGTTGTTTCCGTTGTTATAGATTTCTTCTCGGGTAGTTGATTCCCTTGTTCCTGATGCCGTGTCGTATTGTACCGCAGCAGCAGCAAGTGATACGGGGAACAACTCTGCCGCGCCGAACCAGTTACCTTGCCTCCGCTGCAGCAAGAAACTTCTTAATAACTTATAAGTGGGCTTACCGATACTCTCCACTATGACTCACCGTCCAGCAACGTCCGCCAGGGTATCAAGCTGTCTCGCCACCAGCAACTTCAGTGGTTCACCATTGTCTTTTGGCATTCCAAATTAAGACACAAAACAAAATAAACTGAACTTAATAAAAGTCCTTCATGGACGACTTTGTCTTTTATTTACTATTGTATAACACACTTAATCTAGTTTTAACAAACAAAATTCGTTAATTCAAAATGTGTCCTCCATGGACAGGTGCTTGACTTACGACCACTTCAGAACAGGTCAAAGAACAGAATCAGACTTCAAAAAGACTACTCTCTCTCTCTCCCCATCGCTCGCCATCTCGTCAATACTTCGAACGGAAACCCTACCTGACCGCCCTTTTGCAATCCACACGATGCCGGTTCGTGCCTCAGCTCGTATTTAATTGTAGACCATATAAAAGTATTCAAGAATATAAGCAATGATCAATATAGAGTATTAAATTAATGTGGAGTATTGTATGAAATAGAATTTATATTCTTTACTTCATCAATCAAATCAATGAGGAGCATTAAACAAAAATAGAATTCATACTCTCTACTCCCTCTCGGTGGGGTAATGGTGATGGGGGAGGCTATTACGTAACAAACTCCATTTTGGGATGAATATCGTTTCATTTCATTTTTAAACATTTTTTTATTTTCTTTCTATATTCTTAATTTCTAAATTAAAGGCTAGACAAAAAATGCTTAAATTCTATCTTAAATATCTTATATAATAACTTACTGGTCCTTCGCAGACGCTCTAAGCTAAACATTACTTAATATTTGTATAATTTGCCTTTCGGCGACAGAACTTTGTGGCAATACTTATAATTATTTGAAAGACAAAGAAAAATTTGAAAAACTTTGTCAATTTTTTTTGTTTTTTTTCTTAAAATTTAACTTACTTAACTTACCTAAACCTAACCAATTTTTTTTTTTTTTTTTTTTTAAATTTAATTTAATGTAAAATCACTTAGCTTAACTTAACTTAAATCTTATACTACCCTAATTCTAGAAAAGCTAAGTCTATGTAAGCTAGCTGATGATAGTGTGATTCTATACCGACTTTGGTATCCAGGTCTTTATATGCCATTCAACCACCAGAACTGTTGACGCTGTCTAATACTATCGTCCCGGTCTCTGTGGGAAATAGCCCTACTGAAGCGCAGGAGCTCTTCTTCGGTGCGCGTTACTTCCCGGTCGTAGCACAATCGCCCGTCTACGGATGATCTACTTACATGATAGATCAGCGGAATTCCGGATCTATCCTGTATAAGCCCTTTCATGTCCAAATCAAGGAACGCCTCTGGTGGAACAAACCCGTTGCGACACACGTTCTCATAGTACAAGGTATTTGGATAATAAGCCCCGAAAATTAGGTCATTGGACGAGCTTATTGCTATCGCAATATGTCCTCTGATTAATTTAATCATAAAATTATCCACCCTCTTTATGCCGGCTTCATTATATAAAGTCTCATTTGAGTAGTACTTTTTGTATTCCGATTCCGGTGTCCGATATAATCTGAGACAGGTTCTCAGACACTTCCTTTCGAACACTCGAATCTTTTCCATCAAATTTGGACCTATATTAAACCATACTGGACAGCCATATATGAGCATTGGCCTGATTAGCGTCATGTAGCATACGACCTTTACCCTGCTGTCAAGTTGGGTACTGTGAAATAGCCTCCTTGTCATAGCAAACGTTTTTCTAGCCTTGACCAGAGCAGCCTCTACATGTCTGTTGAAATACAGATATTGGTCTAGCCAGATGCCCAGGTATTTAACTAAACTCTTGGTTTCCAGTTTATCTCCATGCGGTCCCACGATAACTAGCTTTCGCCAGTTTTTCCTTGTGTCGTTCGTGGCTTTATATAATGGGCTTCTAAATAGGATGGCTTCACATTTCTGGAAGTTGATCTTAAGTTTCCAGTTGTCGCAATAGCGCTGCACGTTGTTGAAATCTCGCTGTATTAAACTATTTATGATCTCAACTTTCGGAGCTGTTCTGTAAATTATGAGATCGTCTGCGTACGCAATAGCCTGCGGAAGTGCATCTAATAAGTCGCTAATGTAAATGTTAAAAAGAATCGGGGAGAGTACCGCACCCTGTTGCAAGCCATTCTTGATATTATACGTTTTATTAGAGGTCACATTACCACTTTTGACCACGAACCTCCTGTCCTTTGACATATCGTAAAGTACATATAGTAAAGGCTTATGTATGCCATATCTGACCAGTTTGTAATACAACCCTTCGATCCAGACGGTATCAAAGGCTTTTTCCAAGTCGATCAGACAGGCACCTGTGCATTGGTTCCTACATTTATTCCATTGTATGTGGGAGACCAGTTTAGCTGCGGCATGTGACCCGCCCTAAAGCCAAACTGGTTATTTGGAATAATGCTATTGTCGTCTACCCATTTTAGCAGAGCTTTGTTAATGATTTTTTCAAATACTTTACTGATGCTTGGGAGTAAACTTATCGAACGCATGTTCATTGGGTTTGTACAGTCTTTGCCCATTTTTGCGATGGGCTGAATGATTGCCGTTTTCCAACGCGCGGGATAATATGCATTATTCAACGCGTTGTTAAACAGGACCGTATATATATCTATTGCCTTTGGGGGCAGGTTCTTGAGTACGATGTTAGGTACTCCATCTATTCCCACTGACTTTTTGCTTCTTAATGAGTCGAAGATACTCTGGATTCCTTCCCTTGTGATTAAAAGGCTATTAGCCCCACCATTGGCATTAATGTCAATTGACAGATTATCGTCACTGAATTCCGTAAAACCCGGATTCTCCGATTGCCAATGTGAAATTTCATTCCGGAGGTGCAGGTGATTCAGTCGAATTCTGTCCTCCAGGTCGTGATTTCGGTGAATGCTTTCATTCACCTTGTACATTTCCTGAAAGACAGCTCCCACAGCGTTCACCCTCTCCAAAGGATCTTCGATCACGAAGAGCTCACTATTGAAGATAGCGTTCTCTGTATCTATGCCAATGTTGGTGAGCAGCTGCTTGTTTACCTGAGTACGTGGAATTTGGAGACACTGAATCTCATTTTGAGCTCCTCAATAGTATACTGGTTAGTATACCCGCCTGTCACGCGGGAGACCGGGGTTCGATTCCTCGTCGGGGAGCCCCTGGCGCAAGACTAATGACCTTGCCCGAAAAAAAAAAACAAATCATTATGGAAAATTTAACAAGCCTCAGGACTTGCTAAATAAGGCCAAGACCGGTTCTAGGTTGTAGTGCCGATGATGATGAATCTCATTTTGATTATTTCTCCTGAATATTTTATTTATTTGAGGGAACGTATTCGGGTTATTAGTTTTTATAGCTCGAATTCTGTTGTTCCAATACAAATTTGTTGCTATTCTATAATTAGCTTTAAGTAATTGTTGGAGGTTTTTTAATCGGGATTTCAGTGATATTATCTCCTGGTCTTGTCTGTCTGTAAACTGTCTGTGTAATTGTTTTAATTTCAATAGCAGTCTGCTCTTTTTCTTGTGGAGTGCGTTTATAGTTGCGTTTCTGTACATGTTAATGTGATCTGTAACTGTTGTTTTGGGAATTGTTTTGTCCATTGTTCGTTTTACGGTTTCGTCCATTTGTTGAATGTATTTGTCGATTTCGACATTAGTCAGGTTTCTGTTTACTGGCAGATTAAAGTCATTCGAACAAAGTTCTCTTGTTAATGATCTGGTGAACCGCGGCCATCGCATTGCCCTGTAGTTATAAGGTTGCGGGATCACGAATTCCTCCAGATCTGCGAGCTCGTTCGGAAGCTCTATTACTGCCGTGAATGCACAGTGGTCACTGTCGTATTCAATTGTCCGTAAACAGTTTGTGTTTCGTCTATTGGTGTTAAGTAATCTCAGTCGTGAGTCGATTAGCAAGATATATAAGAACGATCTACCTCTGGGGAACGATGGATATTTCGTAGCTAGCAGGTCAGTTCTATATTCAATATGATACTGATCTAACCAACTAGCCAACTGATTTCCTCTGGCATTAGATATATAATTTCCCCAATTTCTATGCTTGGCGTTCATATCTCCCCCTAGGATAAAGTAATTTTTGTCCAGGTGCAATTGTAAGCATCGAAAGAGTGTCTCGAGCTCAGCTATAAATAGGTTTTGTTGGTGCTCCTCAGGTGCGTAGACCGCAATCGCATACAAACCCCTTCCTTGCTGAAGGGGTATGCGGACGATACAGGCTTCCAGCACCCGGAACCTGCGCACTTCTCCACTATATATTACTTTATGATTGATCCCTTTTCTAATAAAGATTGCGACACCCCCCCCTTGAGAGGAGTTAGGTCGATCTCTTCGTATAATATCGTAGTTTTTATGTCCTATCTTATGTCTCTGGTTTAACTTTGTTTCCCCCGCCAGAAGTACATCAGGTTGTTCCTCTTGCAACAGGTTAAAAAGATTGGCTCTTCCCTCAGTTCCTATTAGTGGGTTTACATTCACGACAAGAGCTTTTATTGATGTTGTGGTTAGAGGGTTTATATTGACTTTTTGTTTAGATTGGGCAAGTACGAGTAGATCTCGTTTATTTGATTTTGCAGCTGTGTCATCTGTCTCTGCAGATTAAGCAGAACCGTGACCACGTCTGCTTGCGGTGTTGTTTCCGTCCGTGTGGGAGTATTTGTGGCTACCTGTGATGTAGCCTGATTTGGTGTTCTCCCACCCGAAGCAACTTGTGCGTACGACCGCTGCGATGTTACGGGCATTGTTGTAGTACGAGCTGGCTCTGTGTTTTTTTACCGGGTCATACTTCTTGCCATTATTTCTCGGAATTTAGGACATCCTCTATAGTTAGCGGGGTGTCCCTCATTCCGACACACTGCGCACTTTAGAAGGGCTTTGTCTTCTACCCTTTCTTTTCCCAGAGGGCATTCTTCTGCCTTATGGTCCTTTCCGCATTTTACGCAACGGCGCTGCATTTCACAGTTAGCCGCCGCGTGACCAAACCTTTGGCAATGGACACATTGCAGGATGTCTCTGCCTTTTTTTAATTTGTCCCATGTGACCATTTGATGATCCAAGACTGTAATTTTTCTTAGACCACCAATTCTACTGCTGGGTGTTAATTGCACCAAAAAGAAGGGTAGCTTGCGGTTTTCCCTTCTTGCCTTGGGTGTGGTGAATGGTTTTACCGCGGTAAACTCGAGATCTTCGTGCTTCAGGTTTTAAAGCATTTCGAGCAGAGCCTCCGGTTCCGTTTCAGGGTCGACACCCTTTAATAGAACCGTTACGCTCTTCGTTTGTTTCGGCGTGAACGAGTAAAATTCCGCGGTGGCTCTTTTTAAGACCTCTTTAATTTTGTCGTGGTCTGCCACCGTATATGTTTGAATGGCGTGCCTGTTACCCGTCAGTCTTTTAACTGCAAAATTGTTACCTATGGCTAGCTTACAAAGACTTACCAATTCTTTACAGTCAACATCTTTGGCGTTGATTGGTGGCATCTTTATTTTTCCGCTGATATTGTTGTTTTGCTGCTGTTGTGTTGCTTGCTGTGGTCGATTTTGTGTTGATTGTTGCTGTTGATGTTGATGTTGCTGTTGCTGTTGCTGTTGG
Source organism: Microdon myrmicae (assembly GCA_963931805.1). Classification (NCBI taxonomy): domain Eukaryota; kingdom Metazoa; phylum Arthropoda; class Insecta; order Diptera; family Syrphidae; genus Microdon; species Microdon myrmicae. Next base: position 51,209,314 of record OZ007497.1, on the reverse strand, counting down.
CCGACTTTTGGCTTCGGCTTTTTTTGTTGTTCGGTGTCTTTTTCTTTTTCGAGTGCCGCTATTTTTTTCTTTCGGCGTCTCTCTTCTAGACGGGCTCTTGCCATCGCAAGTTTCGCCTCCAATTCAGTAATTTCCTCTTCTCCATCCTCAGACTCTGAGGATGCAAGAGAAGCGAACGAATTGTTTGCCCCATACATATTAAAATTGTTGGGAGGGGGACGCTCACTGTCCTCCTCCATTTGCTGACCTTTTCTCTCCATTGTTAATTTCGCGGTTTTACTTCGCGTCACAATGGAGATTTTCGATGTACCGGGATGAATATCATCATCATCATCATTATTGATATCGGACGATATCCTTATTCAACACCCTAAGCAAGATATTAAAATTTAAGATCTACCAAACCTTCTCTCATTTGCCAAGCATAACGCTCTCATCTCTAATTTTCAATTTGTGTTTCGTGAAACACACTCCACTTGCCATGCTCTACTAAAACTTACACACGATGCCACAACTGGTCTGAAAAACCAATGTCCTACCGTATGCATATCTCTCGATATTTCTAAAGCGTTTGATTGTGTCTGGATCCCAGGACTTCTTTTTAAGCCGCACTGTTTATTTGGTCTGAATTCCAACAAAGCTCCTAGCAACCTACCTTTCTGGTAGGAAATTCATGGTCAGAATAAACTCTTCCCTCTCCCAACCACACAACATAACTGCGCGAGTTCCCCAGGGATCTGTAGGGAGGACGTATAGTGCCGGGCATGCGGCGCTGATTCACTTCTCATCCCCAGCAATAGTTCTGCCGAACACTTTCCAAAAATATTGTACCGCCAACGGAAATATTTGAGTTTCTCATCTAAGATCACTCGGACAATCGTTCACCAACACGAAATAAAAAACACGGAAATGTTTTTTCGAAATTAGTTCTTTAATGTTATTATTTTTATTGATCCATAAATCTTACTGCACTTAATCAGATTACAGAAAGAAAATAATTACACCAAGCATAAAACGGACGCACAGAAACAAAGTATAAGACATTAAACTTTCTTTTTAATTAAAAGTACGCTTTCTCGACTCGACTCATGGTTACTCGCGTGCAAGTGCGCGCCGGTGAGCGGGAGTGGGGCCGACCGGCTCGGCCGGGTGATGTGAAACGACTCAGCGATATCAATTCGCTGGCAAGGGGAATTCGGCCAGTGGTACTGGCTCTCTTAATTGAAGGATGCATTTTCTATCCCAAGAGAAACGTAAACTCTCTCTTTGGGGGTAGGTAACCAGATCTCATAGAGAAGATCGAAGTGGTATACATGTATGTGTGAACATTGGTTCTTTCGTGGGACAAGGCCATGAAAACGAATCTGAAAACAAAGAAAGGGAATAATGTGCATCAATGAGATGTGAGTTGGGCTAAGTAAACAAACCGTATCTCATTGATTAGAAATGGATTTCTGTTTGCTCATGCCGCGAGGTCACGAGAAGCAGATCCAGAAATATTGTCGGACAAAGGGGCCTTATAGATCATTATCTATGATTGTGTATTGCAGCTGTATTGATAGACCAAGGCAATGCTGGTGTACATGGTGCTAATTGGCTTAGCATATTCACAGGGAATTGGTGTTTATGGCATCACAGCCCAGGGTAAGTATACAATTCCTATTTGCATTTGCCTATGTCATATGATCTAATTTATGGCTTAAGACGCAAGATGCGTATATTCGCTTTTGTTGTATATTTGCCGAATTGGCTTTGGATTTATGATCCGAGTGTTACGTCTCCAGCGCCGTGCTTCCTCTTTATCGAGGGAAGAGCGTGGAGGTTTTAATATATGCGTCTGAACTCTGTTCTTTCCTCAAAACTCAAACTCATTGGCTTCGAACTCGAAATTACAACTTTATTTAAAAACGCAAACCTTAAACTTATTACTTCGATTTAAAACTCCTCTTTCAATACTCAATTAAAACTAACTAACTCACTCTAAACTCAAACTCAACTCAAAGTCAACTCCAAGTCTGACTCTCAATTAACTCAACTAACTCAACTAACTTTTACAATTCAATTTTCCCTCATCTTATAGAACATTGTGTTCTCATTCACTGTAACTTATAATATGAACAAAATTAATTTTATCAAAGTATTCCTTTTACTCTCTGTGACTTTTAAATTTTGAATAAACTTTGAACGAAAATCAAAGAGCCATGTTTCAAATGAAAAAAGGTGCATGTTATGAAAAGGGGCATGTTATTAAATGTGCTGTAACAGGCTTGATATAGAATATTGTGTATGTTTATTTATGATATGTATTAAATCAGAATGTTAGATATGTAAGGATAAAGTTTTAAGGATGTGTAAGATAAGAAATGAGATTCGGTGTTAAAGCTAATAAGGGTAGTATTCTGGAATACTACACGAGAAGTCTGGGCAGAATTCTCATAGGGAAATTTGAATTCGAATTAATGAATGAAGGTAAGAATTCTCTTCCAGGAGCTCTTAGCTAAATACATTAGATACTTGATGCGTGAAGCATTTACAGGTGCTAATGTGGTTGCATTAGCTGAAAACTATAGAAGTTGGGTTGTTGTTATGGGGGTTCTTCGGGTAAGTAGACAGTGGGGTTTGGCGGAACCGCTACAGATCCCAATACTAAATTATGCTGACGATACTTTAATTTACTCTAGCAGCAGATTTGTCAAAGCGGCAAGAAACCGCGTTAACAACTTCCTCTCAAACAGTTCAGCATATTTTAACTAGTGGAAAATTCGCCGCAACCCAACCAAAACCCAACTTAAAGTGTTTAATGGCAAGAACGCTCACTGCGTAAACAACATTGTTGCCACAACAAAATTAAACTCAAACTAAATAACACCCTCATAAAACCTTCCAAAACTCAAAAATATTTAGGAGTCACCCTTTCCAACGGGTCGTCATTCTCAACCCACATCAAAAATTTTCTTCATAAAACCTCAATACAGCTTAACCTCTCACAAGGTAAAACAGCTCATCTACAAACCGATAATCAGACCCAGTATTGTGGGGTAGAGTGAAGAACAAAAAGCTAATTATAAGCTAATTAGGTCCCATAAAGAAACAAGAGAAAATATAGAATAAATAAAAAAGTGACAGCCAAAAAAAAAAAAAAATTAAATTAAAAAAACCTCAAAGTGACAATCAGTGAAAAAAGTGAGTAGAGCAAAGTGGATCCCAATCAGTGAAAAAAAAAAAAAATACAATAATATAAAATTGACAGAAAGCAAAGCAGATCCCATCCTTTTGCGCGGACGTGCTTTCAACTGCCCCCTTAGTGATTGTTTCAGTAAATGGTAAGTTTTGTCTTACTGAATTCGATTTTTAGTGACCTGTCCTATAGAAGCACATAACAACAACAGAAGGGTTATTTCCCAGGTGAGGCATCGAACGACCGGATAGATGAATCTTGGAATTATCGATAAAATTTATAGAAAACCTCCCTAACAATCCCAACCCGCTAATAACATATCTACCATCACCTTCCTCCAATACGGGAACTTGTGGGGTATTTAACTCTTACGCCTGCACGGGTGTGGGTTCAGTAAATTCCCACCGATGTTACTCCGAACACTGCTCGCCAAAATGTCAAATAAAACACACTGAATGGTTTGTAGTAAAAGGGTTCTTTAATTGATTGCAATCGGGTCTCATTTATTAGCTGAAATACACCTTGCTTATGTTTTCCTCCCTTTTTATTTGGTAAACTACCGTTCAAACACAACGAACAAACGCACGTTGGTCGAGCTATAAAATGTCACTGTTTCTGTTTTTATTTTTGTTAAACTAGTGTTTATACGCGACGGGCGAGCGCGCGTAGCGGAGAGATGATGGTCGAGCTCTGAATGTCACTGATTCTCTTTTCATTTTTGTTAAACTAATGGTCGTACGCGACAGGCGAGCGCGTGTAGGGGAGAGGTGAGGGTCGAGCTCTGAAATGTCACTGTTTCTATTTTTATTTTTAAACGCAACGGACAAACGTAAAATGCTTAAGACACTCGACCGGGCTCCTCGACCGTAGAATTCGGGCCCTTCTCGATTGGTTGTCAAAACTCGACTGACTCATCAAAGGCAAGAATCCGTTGATCGTGTCGTGGCAGTGGAGTCATAGCTAAATAAACTCACTGCCACTTACTAGGAAGAAGAATTTGGCTCCCGAGAATTACTGCCGTACAGGCTGAGTTAGATTCCTTTGTCGCTATGTGTACGGAGAAATTGGTTTGGAAACACGACCAAGTATGGGCATGAGTTGTCGGTTAGACAGAGGGATATGGGTCTTGGCCGTTGCGATGGTTGTTTCGTGGAAATGCAAATGGCTTACCAGGAGGGGAATTGGTGTTGTTTCAATTAGTTTAGTTGGAATGGGAGCCGAAATGGTTTTCGGTGAAAATAAATGTTGCTTGATTACAAGCGAGGGAAATGGCTTAACCAGGAAGTGAGCCGGAATGGTTTCGGGGAAAATTAATGCTGCTTGGTCGTAAGCGAGGGATATAATTTAAATAGGAAATTAACCGAAGTGTATGCGGTTTGATGTAGATGAGGGAGATGATTAATATTCTGTTGCAAGTTTTTGGAAATGCGTTTAATACAGATTGGGAAATGGATTCTTGGTAAGTTTGGGGATGTATGCGATTGCAGATTTGGGGACGGATGTTGTTGCATATTGGGAAGTGTGTTCTTTGCATGTTTGCGAATGTGGGCTATTGCAGATTTGGGTTATGGTGACGCGCTGTTATGGGTCAAAATTGGTTGGAGTTTTGGTTTGGTTCTCCGTGTGGTATAGAGAACCCCCACAAACTCACTGCCCTAATTGTCTCCAAATCGGAACTCTCTTCACCTCAGGCAGACTGGTTAACGATCTAAACGAGGTCGTGTACCACAACACCATACTGGACCCAAACAATTCAAATACAGCAACATTCAACCATTCTCTAAGATTCTAACTTTCAACACTCAACCGAATGGCACCCCCCTACATCATGAACATACCCAACCTATACTACCCTCAACCAAAACAAGAAATCCCATATCCACGTAAACCTAAATTGTAAATATTATTTTTAAGTCTTTATCAAATTGTCACTATTATTGCAATACTAAATATTGTGAATTGTAAATAAGATTAGATTAAGTTATGTTAAGTAATTTTACAATAAATAGGCTAAGCTAAGTTCCTGGTTTTTTTTTTCTGGCCTTTTCCAGGAAAAATTAAAATTACAAATATCCAAATCCAAGTAAATCCTAAGCACATATAAAAAGACTGTTTGGAAAATGTTAACAAATAACATGTAAACAATTATTATATATCCAATCTATTATAAGTTAACTGTATTACTTATTGTAACTATTAATTTACGGTCAAAAAAAAACCAGTAAATCAACAACAACAAAAAAAAACGATTTCTAGGCGAAAAGCGAAGAAAATGGTAAAGGACATACCATTTCCGGTCGGCACTTTCCTCAGTTACATATTTATAGTTCTTCTTGTTTTCTAAATGTGTACATATTAGTTTAAGTAATTTCCCATTCCTGGACAACCGTTTTTAACCAGTTCGAACAATACCATCTCGAATGTCTTCATTCATGTCAATATCATGCGATTTCGCGTAAAACCCGTATTCGCAACCGTATGTGAACCGTATGCCAGTAGTTTAACTTCAGAAAACCCACTGTAATTAATCCCTGAAAATCCAAAACCAGAACACGTTTACAACTTGGCGCCGTCATTTGAATTCAGTTTTGAAAACGCATTATGTACGATATGTCACATGCTTTACATTGACTTTGCCTTCCATTCGATGTATATCGAGGCACTCCTGACCATAAAAGCGGATTATCCTCAATAGGGAAGCAGTCATATAATAAACAATGAGACAGATTTTTCAAAACACATTTCTTGTGTGTTTTTAAGTGCCTTTTGTTATGGCGCTAACGTTGCTAATTGTCTTCTGTTAACGCTGCTGTTAGGGGTTCTTTTCTTTGCAAGAGACTGTATGTCTGCATTTGAAAACGACTCAGGTCAAATTTCAATCTAATTTTCGATACTTGTCGAAAGAACCAGAATTTGATTTTTCAAGTATAACATTTTAACAAGGTGAGTAATATTTAATGTCGATCATACCAGAAAGTTGTCCTGTAGTAAAAGTTAGGTATGCGTTTTCATTCCAGCAACACCTTGAGTATAAAAGTAATTTCAGTGATATCTGCAGCATTTAGAATTACAATCACAGGGAATCCTTAGTAATGTTGTCCAAGAAAGGTAAATGTCTTAATTAAGGGAACTTGTTTGGATTCCACTTCCTTTTATTCTGTTGCTGAGATTTTGTGGTGCCTTTGAATATTAAAGCGAATGCGAGTCGGTGTTGGAAGACATAATAGCTAAAGGAGGTTTTGTTGTCGAATGCTACCCATCACATGTTGTCATTACAGTTTTCTGTCACCTTAGACCATTCAACGCAACTTTTACTCGATTACATAACGATTTCACTGATTACATCTCATATTAACTTTTCAAATAAACCAAAGTGCACTCGCTGATCATCGTGTATAGCGGGAGAGTAAGTGAAGAAGAGATATGAATTCACAAAATTCAATCCAACAGTGATGTAGGCAGTAAAGCGTTATCCAATTTCCGCTTCAGAAAGTAGAATAAACAAAAACACACACACACAATTTCTATGAATTTTTTTAAATTATTGTCTGCACTTTTCAGAATTAAATTGCCATTAATAGCACATTGCTTATATAAAGCGTGGATAACCACAATACATACGCAGCATACCGGATGAGCCAGGCACATCATTAATCATAGATGAAATTATCTCCCAAATGTTTCCATTTTGTAAAACAATAATATTATCCGTGGAATGTATCGAGGAGGAGGCTGAGTTATTCAAATGATGTCTACTTAAGACGTCAGCAACTATGTTATCTTTGCTTGGTTTATAAACTATCTTTGCGCCATATTCGTCAATGATATTTTTCCATCTTTTAATTTTAGTGTTTGCATTTATTTCGGATATAGTAGTGTTGTATTCCAGAATACTACCCTTATTCGCTTTAACACTAATCTCATGTCCTTTCTAACACAACCTTTAAAACTACATCCTCACATATCTTACATTCTCATTTAATACAATTCATAAATAAACAGACACAATAGTCTATATCCAGTCACTTACAGCACATTTAAAAACATGCCCCTTTTCATAACAAGCACATTTTTCATTTCAAGACATAGCCACTTTGCTTTTCGTTCAAAGTTTATTCAAAATTTTAAGTCACAGAGACGTCTAGATTGTTTTGTTCATTTTATTCGACACAGTTAGTTGGAACAAAATGTTCTATAAAGACAGGAAAATTTATATTGTAAAAGTAGAACAATCACAAACTCACTCTCCAAGATGGCGACCTGGAAACTAATGCAATCGTTAGTTCAGAGGTCCACAGTAAGTTGGACGACTTCAACGAGCCAATTGTTGTCTTTAACCCAACTAACAGTGCATACTTCGATGACACACGTGATAATGGTCACGGTTTCATCACACCAAATACCCTACAGAGTCTGGTTAAATCTCGACACCCTAAGAAGTCACCTGGTATCGACAACATGTCATACCACTCGTTGCGAAGGCTTTCTGCCTTATTCTTTATAAAGCTCTCCATTCTGTTCAACCATGCTTACAACATGGGGTACTTTCCCCAAGCTTGGAGGCACGCTATTATTTGCCCAATAGCAAAAGTTGGGAAACCAACGTATCACCCCTCAAGCTTTCGCCCTATCTCGCTTCTCACTTGCATCAGCAAAATATATGAAAAATTCATATACGAAAAGCTAAATAACTTTGTCAGTGCCAGGCACCTAATACCTGATTTCCAATTCGGATTTCGAAGAGCGCACAGCACCACTATGGCTCTTAACTTATTTCAAAACCACGTCTGCGTGCGGCTCTTTAATAAGGAACCCACCGTTGCGGTAAGCCTAGACATTGAAAAAGCTTTTGATACGACTTGGATCGAAGGTCTCGCTTATAAACTTCTGAATACTGGCCTCAGTAGAACGCTATGTAGCATCATCTACCAGTTCGTTCGCAACAGAACCTTCCAAGTTAGAATGAATGGAAAGCTTTCCCGAACTTTTCACGCCGCTGCAGGCGTACCACAGGGCTCCATTCTAGGCCCCATCTTATTCAATATTTACACCTCCGATATTCCCCGCCCCGCGGACGGGAGAGTAAACCAAATATGCTATGCGGATGACGTCCTGGTGTACACGTCAACCAAAGGCCCTAACCTCGCAACAAATCGACTCAACCGTCACTTGGACGAACTGTATCAGTATTACAGTCGATGGAAAATCCGACTTAATCCATCCAAAGCAGTAGCCATAATTCTGAGTAGTAAACACTCCCAACCTACTTCTCGATATTCACAGAATATTCGAATAAAAATGGGAGATACTACGATTAGACCACAGGACAAGATGAAATATCTCGGGGTCACTTATACCCCAAAAATGAATTTCATCAAACATGTGACCCACATTCTCCAAAGGGGCCTTGGTCGGTCTAAGCAACTGCACAACATCCTGAAGTGGAGGAACAAAGTTGACACCAAAGTTAAGCTTCTCTGCTATAAGCAGCTAATCCGATCTGGAATATCGTACGCCTTTCCCATATGGTCCTGCATATCTTCGGCTCAGATGGAAAGACTTCGGGTTTTCGAAAGGAAACTCCTCAGAAGATGCACCAATAATTCTAGAAGGCCTGACGGTCGTCATTACCCCAACTCTCACCTATACGAAGGCGCCTCCATTACCCCTATCGACGAGTACTTGCTTCAATTAGCATATAAGTACCTCGAAAACATTCAGAACAGCGAGAACCTACTTGTACGGGACTCTTGCGTTCTTGACCCTTCTCTCTCTCGATCTCTTCGGATCAAACCCCCACAATTTCTTCTTCAGTATAAAACTGAAGAAAGCACCCTTCCCAACAACATTCCCCTCTATAATAGAGGATTTCTGGACCCATCCCATAGGGTCTACAATTAACAAACCAACACACGAACGCACAGTACAAGACGGCACAAATACAAACATACACACCGACCAAAGAGCAGATTATCAGACGCCAAAGGCGTGATCTGCGTTTACTACCGCACCCAAGACCCACCGGTCTTGTAAGATTTCTTTCCCACCATCCCTCTATAAAAGTAGTTAGAGAACACTCGGACTAACACTGTCCACACTATCCTTGGATACCCCCCCCCCCCCCCCCATTTTTCTTCTCTTTTCAGATGCTGCGAGACCGAGCCCAACATCCTCACGGATGTGGGTGATTCTGGTTATCGCAAGATGACCAGAAGTCAGAGACAAGATGAAGGACACATATGTCCTGTCTCGCCAAATTCGGCCTTCTCGCCACAATTTTTTTTTTTTTTTTTTTTTTTTTTTTTGTAAAAGTAGTACACTTTAGAGCTCAGCTTGAGATAGCTGAGTTCAAATAAAATATAAAAATAAATAAAACTTTATAACTATTTTAATAAATAGAAACGATAATTATTTCAAATAAGAAGAGATCTTATAACCCCCACGCTCTTCCCTCGAAAGAGGAAGCACGGCGCTGGAGACGTAACACTGGTGGCAGCGGTGGGATCCACGAAGACTGGTGGACTCCCCAAAGGAAGACTCAATCCCCGAAGGAAGACCCGTCCCCGAAGGACGACTTAATCCTCGAAGGAAGACTTAATCCTCGAAGGAAGACCAATCCCCGAAGGACGACTTAATCCCCGAAGGAAGACCAATCCCCGAAGGACGACTTAATCCTTGAAGGAAGACCAATCCCCGAAGGACGACTCAATCCTCGAAGGAAGACTGATCCACGAAGGAGGACTCGATCCCAGAGGAAGATTAGTGCGATTAACGACGACTGGCGGGATAAAACCCTAAAGAGGGAAGGAATGTCCTCATTTTCGACTTGGATGGCGGAACATTCGATGTATCGAGTGTAACTATTGTGAAGGTTCCTTGTACGAGGTCAACGCAACTGCTAACTTCGTAATTTCCTTTGCCGATGAGTTCCAGAGGAAATCCAAATTAACCTCAGTGGCAGCAGATTTGAAAAAAAATTATAATACGACATAAAACGACGAAAAAAAAAGAAAAGAAAAAAAAAGACCAGGATAACACACAACTATATGGCGTGAAGTCTGTCTGGCAGTAATAATATAAAAAGCAGAAATAATATAAAAAGAAGACTATAACTAAAGAAAAAAAATTTTTTTAAGAAGAAACTACACTAATGGAATCCAGGAAGTGGTAATCTCGAAGAGAACAAAACCTCAATCAACAGTTAGCCCACATATATTAGTAGTAAGAATCGTTAGCAAAATATCAATTTTTCTCTCTTCATTTTTCCGTAGGAATATTTACACCTTGGAACTTTTAACTTTTCCTTTTTACAAAAAAATTTTTCGGTGGAAATTACTTCTTTTCAGTATTTCGGCGACATTTCCGTTTTTTCTTTTTCGTCGAATTTTCTTCCTTTACAGCTTTGGGACCAAATTAACTTTCATTTCCATATATATTGAATAACTAAAAGAAATGCCATTTTTATATACCGTATTTTTAAGAAGTGATTTTAACCATACATTGATTTCAAAGTTTTCAATATTACGAGTCCTTATTATACGAGACAGGCGGCTAGGCAGGGGGAAGAACAAATCCACTCTCTACAAATACACCATAACCCCCCTGAAATGGCTCTTTCTGTCGGAATTTCTGAGGTTTTCAGAATCGTCCCTACCTTTGACGGAAAACCCTGCGACCTAGATAAATTTATTTCCGGGGGAGACGTTTTATTTAGATCTATAAAAAGGGCAGACCCGGAGATATATGAAACATTTTTGGAGCTAGTCAAAAATAGACTAGAGGGTCCTGCCTATGATCTGATTAGGTATAGCACAATCGCTAAATGGGAGGATTTAAAGGATAAACTTGAATCAGAATATAAAGAGGAGCAATCTCGGTCAACGGCACACAATGAGTTGATATACCTGAAACAAAACTTCAGAGAAACCGTTCGGGAATACGGAGATAGAGTTGCGAATGCTCTGAGGACGCTGAACTCTGCTACGTGTGAAATAACAGCAGACGCGGTGGTTAGGGAATTCTTGATAGAAGAAAACTCAAAATTGGCAGTGCAAATATTTGAAGATGGTCTCAGGAATGCACAACTGAAAATCCTAGCCAAAGTCCATGGGGGAAGTAGTTTAAAAGAGTCTATTGCACATGTAGTATCACATGCTGCTCGAATGGACAACTCTCCCAGGTCATATCAATACAATGAAAATCCTAAATTTAATCGTAGAGTCTGCCAAACCTGCGGTAAGCCAGGTCATTCTCAGGACATATGTTATCGGAACATGCAGTCCAACAATTTTCCGAATAGACAACCCATAAAAAGAGAATTTAACATTACTTGCAATTTCTGTGGACGGAATAATCACACAGAGAACGAGTGTGGATACAAGATATCTAGGAATGGACCGTCCTTAACAAATTACCAACAAGGTACAACAACGCGTAAACCATTCCGAAATAATCCTACCGTTTTAGTGAAAATCCTAGAATCACCAATAGACAAAACGATAGGCAAAATGTTCACTTTTCTCGGGTGCAAGAGTCGGAAAACGAGGCCTGACGCCAACCCAAGTTTATGGAAGACAGACAAAATTTTTCTATTTATAACATTAGATCTTTGGCAATAGATAACGACAATTTTAATGAAGCTCCTAACCAAATAACTAAAGCGATACAGATAAACGAAGAGAAAACAAGCACTAATATAAATATTCCGATTCATACTCCAAGTTTGGAAAATAATTCAGCAACACAGACTGAAAATTCGAAACTTTCATCAGTATTAAAGACTGAAATCCCTAATATTTCGGATATCCCTATTGACAACACAGACACTTCAGCAACCAAGACTGAAAACTCAGCAATATTAAAGACTGAAAATTCAGAACTTGCAGAAAATACACAAACAAAAATCCCTCACATTTCGGCTATCCCTATAGACAACCCCGACACTTCAGCAACAAAGACTGAAAATTCAGCAGTGGTAAAGACTGAAGATCCAAAAGGTGCAATAAAAATCGAAACCGAAGTCAGTTCAGTAGCTAACACTGAAGAACACCATGTTTCAGCAGCAAAGTCTGAAGGATTGAAGGTTTCTACAGCAGATATAACTGAAGAAATAGTTCAAACAGCAAATAAGACTGGGAACCAAGATGTTCTAACAGCAAATAAGTCTGAAGAACTATACGAATCAGTAAATGAGACTGAGAAACTAAACGATCCATCAGCAGTGAGTAAGACTGAAAAGGTAAACGTTCCGACAGAAGTTAAAGCTATAGAAAATGATGACATTGAGCCGAAAACACTAAACATTTTAAATAACGATACTAAACACCAACACGAAGTAATGAAAATTGAAAATAATAATTCAACTAAAATAGGAATTGAAAAGAAAAACCATATAAAAACCTTACAAAGTAATTTTTACAACAATAAACATGTATTCGAACACAAAATAAGAAAAAATAAAATGGTACACAGTCATTTAGGACAACTGAGATCATTTCTTAAGAAAATGTTTGGTATTATGCAATTCTATGCAGTCATCATAATAATAGGCCCAAAACAGTTTTGGAAAATTTTCCATAAATTTAAGGAAAAGATAGACACTTAACAATTGGCCTTTGTTTTTATTCAATATATAAAATTGTAAGAAATGACGGAAACGAAAGGAAAAAAAAAAAAAAAAAAGTTAAAAAAGGGGAAGAAAGAAAGACAATTTTAGAGTTAAAATATATATTGCGATATAATATATTGGAAATTCGAAAGAAAAAGAGAATTTTGAGAATTAATATTAATCATATATATATAGAAAAAAAAAATTTTTTTGGATAATAAAAGAAAAGGTTTTAAGTGGAAATTTTTAAGTTAGTTGGAAATATTTAAAGTTAGTTAACATATTATGTAAGCAGACTATAAGTAAACTTTTGGATTATTGTAACCTATTTTTCTAGTATTAAGAACTTTTGGATTTTTGTAACTTTTGATATAAGATTAACTTTGAACCCCACTGTAATTGAACGAAAATCCAAGTCTGTAATTAATCCTAATCTAAGCAATAGTTAACAGAAAATTATTCTCTTCAAGGATAATTTTCTTTCTCGAAGAAGGGTGGGATGTTGTATTCCAGAATACTACCCTTATTCGCTTTAACACTAATCTCATGTCCTTTCTAACGCAACCTTTAAAACTACATCCTCACATATCTTACATTCATTTAATACAATTCATAAATAAACAGACACAATATTCTATATCCAGTCACTTACAGCACATTTCATAAATATGCCCCTTTTCATAACAAGCACATTTTTCATTTCAAAACATAGCCACTTTGATTTTCGTTCAAAGTTTATTCAAAATTTTAAGTCACAGAGACTTCTAGATTGTTTTGTTCATTTTATACGACACAGTTAGTTGGAACAAAATGTTCTATAAAGACAGGAAAATTTATATTGTAAAAGTAGTACAGTTTAGAGCTCAGCTTGAGATAGCTGGGTTCAAATAAAATATAAAAATAAATAAAACTTTATAACTATTTTAATAAATAGAAACGATAATTATTTCAAATAAGAAAAGATTTTATAACCCCCATGCTCTTCCCTGGAAAGAGGAAGCACGGCGCTAGAGACGTAACAGTAGGTTAAGGACTGATTATCCATATAGATCGTCAGATCAGATATTCCTTGCATATATAGTCGTTTAATGCGAATATTATGGCGAATAGTTCTTTTTCATTGGTTGCATTATTGTGGTCTGTTTTACTGAGTACTCTCGATACAAAAGTTATGGGTTGCTTGCCTTGTGACAACACTGCTCCAATAGCTGTGTTGGATGCGTCCGTCGTTAATTCGAAAGTTTGGGAATCATCATCATCACTCGGCACTACAACCGGGATACGTTCTTGGCCTTTTTTAGCAAGTCCCGAGGCTTGTTAAATTTTCCATATTAATTTGTTTTTCCGGGCAAGGTTATTAGCCTTGCGCCAATAAAGTTTGGGAATAATCACACTGAAAAAGCTCTACGCATTCCTTTGGATATTATTGCAGTTTTTCAAGGGTTTCGTCCCAACTTCGTCGAGTTTTATTGCGTATTTAGAACTGGCATTTTTTATATCACCTTGTCTGTTTTGAGCAGGTTAGTGAGGGGTTTCGCTATAACTGCATAGTTTTTTTATGAATTTCCTATGGAATCCTGATAAACCCAGAAATGCTCTAAGCTCTTTTAAATAAGTTGAATTGGGGTAGTTTTTTATTGTCTGTATTTTTTTTCGGTGTCAGTCTTTATGGACTTGTGACCAATTATGTAGCCCAAAAACTTTACATATGATTTAAAGAAGTGTGATTTCTCCTTGGCAATCGTTAGGTTAGCTTTGGTCAATGCTTCCATTACTTGCTTGAGATAGCCCGTATGTTCATCTTCAGTTTTCGATAACACTATTACGTCGTTTATATATACGTCCGCAAAATTGATTGTATATGGTCGTTGTACATCGCCAATGCATCTCTGAAAGATGGCAGGTGCGTGTTTTAAGCCGAACGGCATACGGTTATACTCGTATAGTGCTCCATTTACCGCGAAAGCAGTCTCCTCCTTATCTTCTTCTTTAATCTGTATCTGATGAAATCCTTACTCTAAATCTTTGGTCTAGAATACCTTGGCTTCACCCAAATTTTGTTTCGTATGCGATATACCATATTATGCATGTGATACTTGTCACTAATGGTGTTCTCGTTTAACTTCCTGTAATCATTAACCAACCGTTTTTTGGAACTATCCATATTGGTGAGCAATCTCTTATGATTTCGTTCTTTAGTAATTTGTCTATCTCTGTATTAACAAAATCATTGTCAGCTATCCTATACGGATATTGTTTCGACCATACTGGGTCTTCTATTTATGTTCTAATTGTTGCTATAATATTTGTAGTATATGGTAATGATTTGTCTATCTTCCTGTTATCGTGTATTAGTTCGTCAATTTTATAATTATACTTTTGGTTTTCTATCATGTAATTTACTTTTTGTTTCCTATCACCGGGGTCCGAGCATAATATTAAATTCTTAAAATCTATTCTAGCACTTAAAGCCTTTAGTCTGTGGCGGTTCCGCCAAACCCCACGGCCCACTTACCAGAAAACCTCCATAACTAGATCCCAATCGGCATAAGTTTTCGCTAATGCAATCGCATTAGCACCTTAAGAGCTTTACGGATCTAGGTTATCAAATTTATAATCTAAAAATCCCTGTTAAAGAATTCCTACCTTTTCATGCATCTCTTCGCATACAAATTCCCTACAAGAATTCTTTTCATTATACAGGTGCATAAAACCAAAACCTATTCGGTACCTTCGGTTGCCAGGCAAATACGCCTAGGCGAATTCCTGAAAACAAAATGATTTAGTTTACATACAATGTAACCATCATAACAGGGACCATAAACATTGCGTCGCCTATTTCTCGTCCTCTCCAAGTGTATCATAATTCACCACACATACACATTGGCTGGCGATCTACACCCAAGGGACCAAAACAAATATACGCATCTCACGTCTCTTGGCACCTATTAAATACTACAGCATAAGCAAATGTAAATAGGTATAATATATTTACCCTTGGCAGCGATGCAAAAAACACCAATTCCCTGTAAACAAGCTAGAATCAATTACCACCATGTGCATGGGCATTTCATTTTCATTTTTGAAACATTTTTTTATTTTCTTTTGATATTCTTAGTTTCTAAATTACATGCTAGACAAAAATGCTTAAATTCTAGCTTAATTATCTTATAAATAATAAAATAACTTACTGGTCCTACGCAGACGCTCTAAGCTAAACATTACATAACGACTGTATAATTTGCCTTTCGGCGACCCATGTGCATGGGCATTGCGGCTATCGTTAGAGCTGCAATGGATAGCTTAGACAATGATCTACCCGATCTTTTTGCCTTCCCATCTTTCTGGATCTGTTTCTCATGACTAGCGGCATTTAACAAACAGAAACCCTATTTAACACCCAATAAGATTTGGCTTGTTTACTTAGCCGAACTCACATCTCATTGATGCACATCATTCCTTTTCTGGTTTTCAGATTCATTCCCATGGCCTTGTGTATGAAAAAACCAATGTGATCTTCACTCACACATACACATACATTACCAAGTCCTTCTTCCTTGTTTTCACCACGAGAGAAACACTTTCTCTCTCGGGAAAACTCACCCTATGAGCGAGTCGGCTCTGCACGAGCCGTTTTTCGCTGAGGCTCATTACATCCGCCGACCACGGGGACGCGAAAATTTACACGAGTCGAGTCGAGTGAGCGCGCGATTAATACCAAAGTAATTCTTTCTTGTGCCTGAAGAATAGTCACCACCAGTAGTGTACACCGTCTTATATTTTTGCGCATCCGTGTCATCGTCGGTAAAAGTAGAATCTGTTTTCCATAACCTAATTAAATACCGTAAGATCAATTTTAAATAAAAATAACCTCGGTAAACTATAATTTCAATAAAAAATCATTCGAACGTTAACCCAGTGTGTTTAATTTCTGTGCTGTGGTATCCTGGTTGTGTCTATCTCTCCCTTTGGATATTTTGCGAACTATCATCGGCGGACCTTGTAGCAGTTGTGGAATTGTGTCAGCGGAACTTTGATTTAGCAGGAGTGGGTTGATAGTAGAACTCTTGCTCATGCTGGCGCCGCGACTATCTTCCCCACAAGTCCCTCTAGTCCCATCAATAAACTGTCTTCTTTCAATTCAGGTAATTCGTAAAATGTCAATTTCTTTGCCAAGATGTGAATATTTCTTTTGTTCTTTACTAAGCTAGTCCCGCGAATAGTTCGAGTTCGAATCGAGAGATTGGAATAATGTGACATAGATATATCTAAACACACAACCAAGAATTAGAAGAGCTACACCGCAAATCTACAATTGTGAAGGGTCGCGAAGATTAAGATGGGCAGGACATGTGGTGCAAATGGGCAACGATAGGACCGTGCGTAGAATTGTTGACGGTAGACTAACGGGAAAGAGACTGACAGAACGTCAGAGATGGGGGGACAATGTTAGGTTTGGCCTTGAGGAGATCGGATCGGATGGTCAAGCGTGGAAGGAGAGGGCACAGGACATGGAATGATGGCGGAGTCAAGTCGGCGAGGTCATGAAACTCAGGGATCCTACAGGCCAATAAATAGTAATAGTAATAGTCTTGGGAGATTAGTATTATACATTGGCAGCGGCCCCCTGGATTTTTTCTTGTAATATGGGCAAACATGTGAAGTGTTTTTTTATTATGCTCTGGAAGTGTCATATTATTCCGTGAGTTCCATGCCAGCCTTCTCCAAGCACGGTAACTATCTTGCTTCCCATCAAATATTGGTAGGGCCTCGAGAATTTCCGTATCTATCTGATCCCCGTTTTGTAGTGACAGAGTAGCAGGTGTTAATTCCGTTGTAATGACCTCAACGTTTGTTAGTCTTCTGGTCTGTAGAGTAGAGACTATCTTTCCTAGCCTCTGAAACTCGTCGTCTAAAATCTTTTGGTTGTTTGTGATATGTATGATCCGATCTTGTAGTTCTGCTATGGGTGGCATTTCGTCGTTAATGTTTTCACTTTCGTTTTCACTATCACTATCTTCTTTCTTAGTACGGGTGAGGGAAATCGGGTTCCACCTACTTTCCTTGTTTTTAGGAGTTTTCATACGAATTCCTGAGTTGCGTATCCTAGTTATTACTCCTGCACTTGACCTGTTCCTCTGTGCTGTTGTGCCTATGTGCATTAATGATTCTACTTTCTCTGGTCACTTCTATGTCTGATCCGGTGATGTCCTGAGGATAATTTTTATTGCAGTCCTGCAATGTTTTTGTCGCTCGTCTGCGATTCATATCCTTTACATCACTCAAACGACTGTCAAATAAAAACTACCCGTCCAGAATGGCTTACATTTTGGTGAGTAACTGTCAAAAGATGCACAACTACATTCACTAGCCTTTGTTGTTGAGGTCGGAAACTTTTCAGCCCACCCTCATATATTAATCGACACCAATTCTACGTAAGACGCTATATATTTGATTAACACTTACCAGCGTAAAGGATATTTAATTTAAACGCTTCCCAGCGTTGGTCCGCTCACACGCATATTAAAAATATTTGGAGTGGCGGGCTCGCCAGTTAATGTCTTCCCTTTTAGGTTAAAGAAAAAATATATTTTATATTTGCAGCAGACCCAGGCTGTGACCGGTACTTTACTTTATTCGTTCGGTTACAAAAATGAAGAAGCACTTAGCCTAGGTTTTTCATCTTATTTATATTAGCTGTATTATCTTAACGAGGAAAGCTTATCGCTGCTGCGAATGGAATGATCCGAATGGAATTTTCCCGGGATAAGGGTAGTCTATCTTTATCGTGGTTGGACTTGTGTTTCATGTAGGCTATGCTTATGATGGTTGGATTTGTGACTAGTGTAGGGTGGTAACTCGCGTGAGAATCGTCTACGTTCGTGGTTTCTGGCTTTCCCAGGAAGTTACGGCGACTTGCGTTGTTTTCGGTTTGTCTGCTTTTGCTGAATGGTGTTTTGTATTTTATTTTGTTAACGCCCCCGCCCTTAAAAGTGAACGTCCACGTTCATTTAGAAAAATGGTATTTTATTGATGCGTGAAGTTGACCTTGGTTGTGGTGACGGTGACCCCGAAGTAGCTCTTATCTGAGACCCTCAAAAAATGTTTTGACGGGTTTTGGTGATCACGTGGAATGTTTG
This sequence comes from Microdon myrmicae, assembly GCA_963931805.1. Classification (NCBI taxonomy): domain Eukaryota; kingdom Metazoa; phylum Arthropoda; class Insecta; order Diptera; family Syrphidae; genus Microdon; species Microdon myrmicae. The sequence goes on along the minus strand of OZ007497.1, from coordinate 51,190,389 downwards.
ATGATGATAGGGAAGTGTTCCGCCGGACACTGTTCGCAAAAGAAACACACGAAGCGAATTTGCCACAAAAGAAAATTCGGTTTTTTTACTTCGTTTATTTTGTCTCTTTATTACAGGAAATACCAATGATTTACAATCCCTTACGGATAAACACTTAAGGAAGAACACTTAGGAACAAAACGCTAGGAACGCACACTACAGCTACGGTTTTAAATAACACGTCTTTTATTACATGCACACGTTTGATATTTCGTCTTTTAGCACTGGCGAAAGAGAACGTAATGTTCGGTTAATTTAACGGGTTTTGCGGCGTGGACTAACCTCCTGGTTCGGGTTCTCTGTGACGACTGTTTATCGCGACGGTTGCGTTGCGCGGATCTTGTATCTCGAATGTTCTCTCTGGTTGATCTTAGCACGTGTGGTAATAGATCTATTGTTTTCCCATGCAGCGAGGTCATGTGAAAACGGAATTGAGAAAAGAGGAGGGAACAAGGGGGCATCATAGGATCATTGTATAGCTGCTTAATAGCCTGCAACGCAATTAGGACAATGGTGCTATAAGGGATTACAATGGTAATTGTGTCCCATATCTTAGCTGGCGGCAGGGGTCGGATTATATTTGAACGTTTGCAGGTAACGCTGGCTAACAGAGCGCCGATCAGGTTTTCGAATTTACGATGCCTGTATTATGTATAGAATTATTTTCGGGGATTTAGGACGATGCGTTAAATGTCCTTGGTAAGGCAATGTTTGCCAGTTTGTTGTGTCCTTCGATCGTCGTGCAGGCGTAGGACGATTGTTCGGACTTGTAATCCACGTGTCTGTGGGTACGTGGGGTTGTTGCCTCCCAGATGTATGTTACCTTCGTTTCAGGCGTGGTGGAAGACTTTTGAGGACACGTGTCTGTGGGCACATGTAATTTACCTATAGGTGAGTGTGTTCCTTGGTGGAACGACGACATCTCCACCAATAGTGGATTGTGTGGTTCGTAAAACCGCCACAATGTCATTTCCTCGAATTTTTTTCTCATAGAAGGAAATAAATAAATAACTCAAACTTTTTGTCATTTGTTTAATATTGTGGCGAATTTACACTCGAATAACCGTGAATAGCATGCCGGGCGTCCCTCAGTTAGTTCGTACTTAGACGTCGCTTCAGTCCGAAATGGATGACATACACCAACATGTGAGGCAGCGAACACGGATGATGAGCAACAAAATGATATGACCGACCTATGAATTCTGATGGATTTCAAGAAGGCGACTGGGTGTTGCAATACAATCCGCAACGGAAAAAGGGTATGTCTCCAAAACTGCAAACATCGTGGGATACAAAGTTATAAAGCGACTGAACGATGTTGTTTATCGCATACAATCCTACACGCAGAGACGAGGTAAAATGAAAGTTGTCCATTTGGAGAGACCTCATATGGATCAAGGTATTTGGTGTCTGATCGCGGCGATCAGACCTAAGTGGAGGGCAGCGTTCTGCCTTACACAGGTCGTCTCAAACGAACTAATATAACCACTCTAGAAGAGCGAAGAATTCACGCTGACATCTCCTCTCAAAATCAATCGACTGTGCGTCCCTTCTTTCCTCTACCCCGTTCTATACCAATCGCCGCAACCTTTGAAGCCCTCGTTTATTTTACCTACCAGCCCACCACATTTCGCATGGCATTAACGAACCGATTTCACGCCTCACATGTGCTACGCAACGTCAACTCTTACCCCACCTCCTTTGACTTCAACCTCATTTCTCCTGTATATTATAAACTCGTTTTTCATGTAGATTATAAATTGTAAAACCCAAACAATCATTTCTGTATCCTAGTTTTAAGTTAGTTTTTAAATGAATTGTAGCTTATTATTAAGCCGAATAAATGGGGGTTCTGCCTCCACCAAATTCAAATTCCAAGTAAGTAAGTATATGTGGATGACAGATTGTGTGAGTAACAGATAAGCCTGGCAAAATAAAATAAGTCCTGGTCTATTCAGGAATCAGTACTCTCTCCACTTTATTTCCTTCTTTTTTTTTTTAGTAAAAGATATCTTCTCTATTACGCACAATTCTCACATCCTGGTGATGCTTTGGCGGATTTTGTGGCTTGATTTCTGATGTTGCAGACATGTGTGACATTAACCGTCACGAATTAAATCATAATTCCACAAATGATTTATGTTGCCTTAAAGTTTGAACAACATTAAACCAAAGGAATTCTTTCGATGTAGCATCAAAATTAATTTCCTTTTACAACCGACGGGATTCTTTCGGTGTAGCTGTTGTAATGCTCCAAGAAGCCCTACCAATTTCCTCCCACAATACATTTTTCTCCCATATTACATTTTCCTCCCACCTATAAGAAAATCCATTTAATATCCCCAACATAACATTGTCAAACCAAATCGAACTAAACGTTCAAATTCTCATTTATTGAATTCAAATTCATTTATTCAATTCGATGCATTTGTTGGATTCTATTTCCTAAAATCAAACAGCATAATGCATTATTTTCCCATGTATGTTAAAAGCAATTACCACCTAAAAAACCTACAAGATCCAAAACCTAAAAGTGCACAAAGGCATATCTATTCGATACGCCGGCACACAATTCTTGCAATCATAAAACATCCAAACGCATACCAGATGTTTTATGATATGCACAAATAGACCCAAAACCCCATACATATTCTCGCCCTTTCCCATGAATTCTGACTCCATTTAAAGTCCAATATAAACTCTTGTTTGCATTAGCCAGACACCCTAATGGATAACAAAAAACCTCAAGAAGGATCTGCGAAAAGGGGCATGTTTCCGAGACTTCAAGGAAGAAGAAAAGTAGGTTAGAAAGTAGTCAGTATGTAGTGCGAGTGGTGTAAAGACACCAAAATAAAGTGATTAAATTTATCGGTCTGTTTTTTTCTACGGCTGTGGCTTTTAGAGTTCTTCGGTGACTGTGTTAGTTTCGGGCACTTCGCATTGATAGTTGTCGATATAGAAGAGAATTAATTACCGATCACGTCAAAGGATTCCATCATTCGCTTCTCTTCCTCGTTGATCGAGAAGTACGGAAGCGAACCGTACTACAATACTGTGAAACTTTATCACGTGCCCACCTGTTGCTACACGCAAATCCCTATCATAACTTTTCCGTTCCCACAATCAAACTTCCAATTCTGCAATCCCCACGTCCCATCTATACCCATGCACATGCACCTGCATACTATGTGCTACAAGCAAACAACAAAATTCTCATCACCTTGATGATCACCCAACACCCCTTCACATTCAAGGAAATTCCGCCCATGCACATGCATGCTATTTGCTATGGGCAAATCAGATTCGCATCACTTTGAATCGAAATTTTCCCATGGCCTTGGGGTGGAGCTGCAGCCAGAGTATGCGTAAGGTTGCCACTTCAGGGTGAATGTTGGCAAAATTGCAACGTTGCAGTTCCCATCGTCGCTGGCATGGCCTTCGACTGGGCTGGCATCAGGTGGCTGTCTCAAGGTGGGAAATGAATCGTGTGAAGGAATGTGAAATTCTGATTTGATTTAGGGTATAAATAGGGAGTTCCGTTGTAGGTAAGAATTAATTAGAAGTAGATAGCCTAAGCGTGTGCAATTAACAATGTTAAATAAGTCAATCCCAAAGAAAATTAACCGCCTTTTGTTTAAAAAATAAACCTTACCTTTACATCAGCTGCGAAGGGGACCCAGTGCCGGTAGACCTGAAGTGACACAGGGAGGTAAGCGAATAATAAATTGGTTAAAATTGGCACAACGGCGACCCCTCAAGATCGCGGGATCCACACCATCAACCGGCCGAAGACCAAAGCTGGAGCAGGGAAGCAAAATCCGGCCCAGACCTGGGAGCACGGAAGGAGGCGGTACGCACCCTCACCTAACCTCTCGCATACCTCCAACGGGGACAACCAACTAACCACAGGTTTAACTCCTCGACAGTCCCCCAAATTAACCTCAGATTGCAGCCAACCCCGTGGGAACGTCCGGAAGTCCCACTAGCAGGATATAACAGAATCCTTACGGACCCCACGAGTCGGAAGCAATCCACACGTGAGCTTAGAGAGCCGGAAGCCTCCATAAATAAGTGTTGTATAGAAATATACAGCACTGAATACAGAACGAATTATGAAAGTCACTTTTCTCTATTCGAGGATATAAACAGTTTTAAGGTTATGTATTTTCTATTGGACATCCTCCAGACAAAGATATTACTTGAACAGTTCCTTTTTAACTTTTAAATGGACGCGCTTCAGTCGCACGATTCCCTTCTATGATTATTTCTCGATTAAGTTGAGTCATTTATCATAAGAAGAAACCATTTCCATTTTATCCTTTTCTTCCATTTCTAGTCCATTTGAATCCTTATTATTTTAGATGGTTTTTTTTTTTTTTTTTTTTTTGCACTCCCGCATCCCACCCCAATGCACGGAGAGAGGGCTTGGATGTACACACATACACGGACGGGTGTGTTTTCCATTTGGCCGAAGATGTGGCGAAGAACGTTTAGAGTTCCCATAATGATATGGTATCCATTCCAGATTCTATCTCTATCGAAGTTGTTATCTTCGAACGCGGCATTTATTTGCCTTAACCTTCTATTGAAAGATCCAGCGTGGGTTGTGTGATTCCATTGTAAAAACAGATTTTTTCCTCTTTGATGTTTATTTATTGTTCCTACAGTCATCCTCTTCGGAGTGGAATGCCGGTTGGCGCTGGCTCAAGAGGAAATCGTTTAAATTATTACGCCACGCTTTTATCGCCTTGGATTTTTGACGACTGTTGGCATCTAGCGATGTTGCGCCTTGCCACTTTTTTGCCTAGCAAATTGATCGCTAAACAGTTTGAGTTTTAGGGCTATGCGTCCTGTAAGCGTACAAGTATGGCATATTATTAGAGGAATGTGATCCACCTTTTGCTGAGGAAAGAGGAATGAGGCTTTCCAGGTGATTTTTTCCGGAAGTTCGTAGAATCGCTACAGTATCACATTGAATTTACCATACTCATTCAGAAATAAATGGCCACGCTCTTTGAACTCCATTATAACTCGGCAGGGTACATTTAAATACATTGAATTCCGATCTAAACAATAAAAACCAATTGGAAAACACAGTGCTGCCTCCTCACATCGAAAACGAGCACTAATGTATATATACTGGCGATAAAAGAAGAAACTCCTCTAATTCGAATTAACTAGACACTTAATAAGAATGATCACATACTGATAGCTGTGGAATGTATGCCCAAATGTTTAGGGTTTCCTATGTGATGTAAGAAATATAACATTCAATTTGACCTAGTCACAATTTTGTGCTTTCTCAACTGGAATTCATTTCCTTTATTTGGTCAGGCGCGCCGAGTGCTTGATGGCATCCAAACACGAAACACTTCGACAGTCCAGGCGGAAGTATTTCAGTTCCATCATTAGAACATTGACGTAACGTGCCATATCTATCTGTTTTGCAATACCCTTCATCTTCCTGATGTACTCCTGTGGGGGTTCTCTATACTACATGGAGAACTGTAGCGGTTCTACGGACCGTACCAACTCACTACAGGTTGGAGTATCCTTGCCGCCAAGGAACTTTACTCACCTTTCGCAGCACACGTGCCCACAGACACGTGTCCCAATAGTCATTACCATACCTGTAACAAAGGTTATATGAAATTGCAACAACGTTGAACCCGATATCAAAAACCAAGGAACTTAACGTTCAAAAGCTTCCAATATCGAGTTCAACCCATCCATACATCGTATGCACAAACAATTTCAAAAGGGCAGCTAAAGCAACGCATCTAAGCAATGCGCCAATGCAGCAAAGCATCGCATACAGGTCACCAATCTCCCATCATAAACATCAACGCGATGTTTCCAAAGAAATACCATTGTCGGTAAATAAACCGAACAACGGTTGCCTATACCGGTGGCTAATGGAAATTAGCACCGAAACCCCTGGCATTACCCTAATGCTAAGGCACACTTGTGCAAACAAAACGAATCGTTGCGCTGCTGATTAGCAGTAAAGCAACCATGCACTCTTAACACTATCCCCAATAGATGTTTATGAGTGAAAGGCAAATAAAACGAATCGTCGCGCTGCTGATTAGCAGTAAAGCAACCATAAACTCTTAACACTATCCCCAATAGATGTTTATGAGTGAAAGGCAAACAAGCATTACCTCCCATAATTCCGTGTACCCATCCGAATTGCATGAGACGCTTTGTCCGCATGCCAGATGTGCAGTACAAACAAACCAGAGAATGATCGGAGAATAAGCGGCGGCATCCGATCAACAGACAAAGGGACAAGACTATAGCGTTTGAAATAATAGTGAAGAAGAACGTGTGATTCGAACTGACGCTTTGTCCGCATGCCAGATGTGCAGTACAAACAAACCAGAGAATGATCGGAGAATAAGCGGCGGCATCCGATCAACAGACAAGGGGACAAGACTATAGCGTTTGAAATAATAGTGAAGAAGAACGTGTGATTCGAACTGACGCTATGACAGTTTGAATCACCAAAAATTGAACCTAAGCGTTACCCATCAGGCTACTGGCCGATTTTAGAATTTGATTTTTAACTCGACTATACTCCACTGATGTGAATTTTTTTTTTATCGCTATGGTATACGGCTCTGATGTATTTTGCTTGTGAATTGTGTGTGCATCTGTTAGAGTCGCCACAAGGTCATGATCACCAGCAACTAATGGTGTTGATGATGATAATGATCTTGATGAAAGATTTCTCCTTTTACAGAAACTATTAGCAGACAGGATGGGAAGTTATGGCAGAGATGCGCTGGGAAGATATTCCCTTGTCGAGGGTGAAGTACGCAGTCATTCAGTCGTCATTAGAGAGGCAAGTCGAAATCGAGAACCTAAAAGGGAAGGTGATAAATTACGTATGGTGGTGAAAAGATCGTGTGTCCTAGAGTCATTCGAGTTATGGTTTTTTGATGTTACCGTCGAAATAACCCTCAGAACACCAAAAATAGAAAACAGTGAAAAGTTAAAACCCGGAACCTTTTACTATTTTTCCGTTACGTTTCCTCCCTTCAAGAGAGTTTTTTCGATTTTTCCACTATTTATATTGTCTTATCAACTAATGGTACTCTGTCTTTAATCTATCGCAAATATTCTTATTTTACTTTAACATCGTGAGGGATTTGTATATTTCGGACACTCTTTGTATTAATTCTTATAACTACAACACTGCCTTTAGTCTATGGTAACTTCCTTTCAATTACTCCTCAACAACATGTATAGTTCACAGAGGTTCTATTATTATTATTAAGACACTTCTTTCAGTTACTCATTGTTAACCGTCATAGTTCACAGAGTTTCCTTTATTATTATTAAGACATTTCCTTCAGTTACTTATTGATAATCGACATAGTTCACAGAGTTTCCTTTATTATTATTAAGACACTTCTTTCCGACCGCTCACCAAATACCTTTTTTAACAGCTCTCCTCATACTTCACTACCGATAACCAACTCCTTATCTTCATGTTCGATAATCTACTGCCCCTTAATTGCTTCCTATCGTTTCACAACACTTCGGGGTCAATAGCTCCCAATGACGATCATGCAATTACATTTGCATCGACCCAATTTTCAATTGCTACATTTTGCTGATTTCGGTCAATACTTCCTCATTGCTTTTGACTTGAGTTAAACTTTTGCGTCAACGAGTTGACCTAGTTATTGCACTTATGACGATTGTGCTGGAACATGCATTTTGGAGGTTTCCGTATTTTAATTGTTCCAGCTTGTGCAATCGTTTATTGGTTTGATAAATGCAATCGATCATTCTTTTTGACCGATTTATTAATTTCTCAAGAGTTGATGATTTGATTGCAATTATTTCGGTAGGATGATGACTTGGATGTATTGTTAGTTCGTGGGGTTACTGGAGTTTAGAATTTGGTGGTACTTCTCTGATTAAGTGTGTCAATGACCCCTTGTATGTTATCTTTAGGTATCGCATCATTGACACACTTAACATACGTGCGAGAGTGCCGTTTTGAATTCGTTGAGTGTCGATTGAGGTGACATCCCTTGCCTAAGAGGTTGCGGTGTAGCAGCGTGTCACAACACACGAAGAATAAAAGGAGAACAAATCATTAACTACTTACATTGAACAAATCCGTAACGTTTGAATAGTGTTAATTGAGAAAACCAATAACTCGGTGAACAGTGTAAACACCAGAAATAAATAAATGTTTGTCTAGTAGAAACTACCGAAAATATGTACTCTAACCGATATCTATGTGAATTCAATAAAGCGAAAAATTAAGAACAAAACATTTGTACAGCGTTTACTTCGTGGCAAATTCGCCGCGGTGGCTTATTGTTAACAGTGTCTGCTCCAGGTTCGTTTTTCATTTGGAATAGTGTTCGGCGGAGCACATTCCCCATCAGTAGTAGGGTTATAGCGGTTCCGGGACAGTTTCTGGCTCAAAATTCTATTTATAGACACGATGACTCATCACATCCGAAAGCTGTATGTCAAGGTTGAGATATGTTTGGTGGGTGGCGAAGGCAGTTTGTGGGAGTGATTCATGGTTGGCGGGGGGTTGTGGGTTCTTATCAAGGTGTAGTAATTGCTGTTCTTATCAGGGGTAGTAATTGATGCTCTTATCAGGTGTAGTAATTGATGCTCTTATCAGGGGTAGTAATTGATGCTCTTATCAGGTGTAGTAATTGTTGTTATTATCAGGGGTAGTAATTGATGCTCTTATCAGGGGTAGTAATTGATGCTCTTATCAGGTGTAGTAATTGATGCTCTTATCAGGTGTAGTAATTGTTGTAGTTTGTAGTATTCTTATTGGCTGTAGTAATTGTTGTTATTATCAGGGGTAGTAATTGATGCTCTTATCAGGGGTAGTAATTGCTGTTGTTTGTAGTATGTTTCTTATCGGAAGTAGTAATTGTAGTATTTTGTAGTGTTCTTATCAGGGGTAGTAATTGCTGTTGTGTGTAGTACGTTTCTTATCAGGGATAGTAATTGCTGTTCTTATCAGGGGTAGTAATTGATGCTCTTATTGGCTGTAGTAATTGTTGTTCTTATCAGGGGCAGTAATTGCTGTTGTTTGTAGTATGTTTCTTATCAGGAGTAGTAATTGATGCTCTTATCAGGGGTAGTAATTGATGCTCTTATCAGGAGTAGTAATTGATGCTCTTATCAGGTGTATTAATTGATGCTCTTATCAGGTGTAGTAATTGCTGTTCTTATCAGGCGTAGTAATTGTTGTAGTTTGTAGTATTCTTATTGGCTGTAGTAATTGTTGTTCTTATCAGATGTAGTAATTTGAGTATCGGGGCTTTTTGTTAATGGATTGTCGGGCTTTTTGCTAATGGTTTGTGCTTTTTTTTGTTGAGTCATTGGATAGAGTAATATATATGGGGATTTTGTGTTGTTCGTGTATTTGTATGGAAATGGTTCATCATCGTCATGGGAATTTTTGGTGATTCTTTATAGCGGATCTGGGACAGTTTTTGCATAGGAAAAAAGCCATGCCCATATATGATAATTCCGGAAGTGGCCCCCTAGGAAATGAGGTAATCGGAGGCGGGCGGATGATTCATGATCGTTGTCTTTGGGTGATCGATATTTTTTTAATTTTGGGTTGTGATTAATGGTTGTTATCAGTAGTTGGAGATCGATATTTTTTCAATTTGAGGTGTGTGATTCATGGTCGTTTTGGCTTGTTGGGTATTTGTTATCAGGTGTGTACATCTTCAGTGGGTTATGGATTTGTACTTGTTATCAGTATTTTTTCAATTTGAGGTGTGTGATTCATGGTTGTTTTGGTCTGTTGTGTGCTTGTTATCAGGTGTGTACATCTTCAATGAATTGTGGATTTGTACTTGTTATCAGTATTTTTTCAATTTGAGATGTGTGATTCATGATTGTTTTGGTCTGTTGTATATTTGTTATCAGGTGTCAACATCTTCAGTGGGTCGTGGATTTGTACTTGTTATCTCGGTAAGTGAATTATGTATTAGGTTTGGGTGATTAGCGTTCAAGGTTAATTGTGTGACATGAGCAGATGGTATTTTAAATTTGGGTGTGTGAATAGGTGATAGGTGATTCATGATTGTTTGACAGTGAATATATTATTATTTAGTCATTGAGTTTGAGTAATATATATGGGAATTTTTTGGGTGATTCTGTCTTGAAATGGATGTATGTTTTAGCTGTTTCTTAATATATGGACATTTTTTGATGATTCTGTATGCTTTTAGACTATCGGGCTTTTTGCTATATATATATATTGAATATGGGCTATTTTTAGCGCTACAATTTTGAGTTTTTATATGGATATATTATTAATTGCATACTTTAGGGGATACGCATTATTCATATGATATATTAAATTGTTTGTGTTTCTGACTTTTGTTTCGGTTAAAGTTTGCAGTAGGTTAATTGAGGGACAAAAATATAGTAATAGTGTTGTTATCAATTGTTTTAATTTTGTTCAGATGTGGTTCATTGATGTTTGGCTTGTTGTGTATTTGTTATCAGGTGAGTACATCTTCAGTGGGTTGGGGATTTGTACTTATTATCAGTATTTTTTCAATTTGGGGTGTGTGATGCATAGTTGTTTTGTCTTGTTGGGTATTTGTTATCAGGTGTATACATCTTCAGTGGGTTGTGCGATTATCGTTCAAGGTTAATTGTGTGACATGAGCAAATGGTATTTTTGAATTGGGTGTGTGAATAGGTGATAGGTGATTCATGATTGTTTGGCAGTGAATATATTATTATTTAGTCATTGAGTTTGAGTAATATATAGGGGAATTTTTTTTTGGGTGATTCTATGTTGAAATGGATGTATGTTTTAGTTGTTTCTTAATATATAGACATTTTTTGTGATTCTATCTGCTTTTGGGTTTTGTTTCGGTTGTCGAGGGCTTTTTCAGTAAATCTAAGCTGATTCTTAATATTTTGGGCTTTTTGCTCTATACTGAAATGGTACCACTTGATAGTAAATCTATGTTGAAATGGAGTTTTTTGTTATATTGAATATATGCTTTTTTGGGGATTGTCTGAGGTGCTAAAGGCTTTTTTATGAATATATTCACTTGGCAGTAAATCTATGCTGAAATATATATATAGAAATACGGGCTTTAAATTTGAAAAAAAGAAGAAAAAATCATCATCAAATCCAATATTCGACATGGGATTAGCTAGGAAATAAAAAAATCAACATCATCAACTGGTGAGTTACCTTATTTATATATTAATTGTTATTCCTTTTTTGACGCGGTGCTAGTATTTATTTTTGTGTATTGTATCGTGAGTCTAGCAATAATAATAATAATAATCCCGATGTTTTTGCTATTGCTGCATAATGTATGGAAATGGTTCATCATCATCGTCGTCGTTATCAGTTGTGTGTATGTGAATAGGTGACAGGTGATTCATGGTCGTTTGACTTGTTGTGCTGTTATCATTTGTAGTAAAATAGAGGCGTGTTATCAGTAGTTGTTCGTGGTTTTATATGGAAGTGATTCATTGCCGTTTGGGATTCTTTCTTATCTCAGTATGTGAATTAAGTCTTAGGGTTGGATGATCAGCGTACAAGGTTAAAGTTTGGAGTAGGTTAATTGTATGACATGGTTGGTTGTCGATTTGTCTGGAAGTTGAGGGTTTTTATATATTATTATTAGTCATTGAGCTGAGTAATATATATAGGAATTTTTGTTGTTCGAGGGATATGGTATGGAAGTGATGATATAAGACTTAGATTTGGATGATCACAGCGTTCAAGGTTAAAGTTTGGGGATAGGTTAATTGTATGGAAGTCATTCGTAGTCGTTTGACGTCGTGGTTTTTGGGATTCTTTCTTATCTCAGCATGTGAATTAAGTCTTAGGTTTGGATGATCAGCGTTATTTTCTAATCTGTATTTATTGGTATATTGTTCGAATATTTTTATTATTATCTAGTGTGGTTATATTAGGCTGTTGTTGTTGCTGTATTTAGTTTATTGTTATAATGATGTTATGTTTTATTGTTCAAAGTTTTGAGATCTTTTGAAAGTTCTTTGTTTGCTTATAATCATATGAGGATATTTTTGAAAAGCACAGGCAGTTTTTATATGGATATATTAGCATGTGTAGTTTTTTAGCGCTACAATGTTGTTAATAGCGAATATATTATTATTAGTCATTGAGCTGAGTATTATAAGGGAATTTTTTTGTAGCTTGTTGTTATATTAATTATGTGTATGTATGTGTGTGTATTGATGGACAAATATCTGAATTTCACCTGTTGAGCTGTTGTCAGTTGTACACATCTTCGGTTGTAGTGGCGGTGTTGTTATCAGTAGTTGTTCTCGGATTTGTATGGAAGTGATGAATTAAGTCTTAGGTTTGGGTGATCAGAGTTCAAGTTAAAGTTTGGGGTAGGTTAATTGTGTGGCATAGTTGTTCGTGGATTTGTATGGAAGTGATTCATTATCGTTTGGCGTAGTGGTTTGGAATTCTTTCTTATCTCAGTATGTGAATTAAGTCTTAGGTTTCAATGATCAACGTTCAAGGTTATAGTTTATAATTATGTGTATGTATCGGCGTCAAGAGAGAAAGAGAGAAAGAGAGAAAGAGAGAAAGAGAGAGCAAGAGAGAGAAATAGAGTCTATTTGCGGACGAATGAGATGTGTGTATGCGTAATAATGAATGAATTTCGGTATAGATAAGACCATCTTGACTAGTTAGAAATCATTGTGTCACTAAACCATTAAAGAAAAACACAAAAAGGTTCCATTGTGGTATATATTTGGCTGAGCAGGAAAATTGTTGCCATAGGATTAAAACAAAAAAAAAAATCAACAACAAAAACGGTAAGTTAACACCTATCATGAACCATTTTTAGGATTTCTAATTTATTTCTTCAAATGTTATGTATTAGATTCGAGGGATTTTTATCATCGAGACAGCTGTTGTTTTTTTCTGAAAGCGTAACAAAGCAAAAGAATTAACAGTAAATTTTTCATTACTTTTTTAGAGAAATATGTCTGCTAACGAGGTCAACACCAGCAACAACTACAATATTAACAATAATAATGTCAGAAAAAGACTGAGGCAATTTTTGGAGGAACGCCAACAACAACAACAACAACAACAACAACCTGCAAAGAAATTAAAACAACAGATCTATAAAAGATGCTTGTTTTGTGATGAGGATGTTGAGGGACGGCTTTGGGTCCAACATCATAGAAAAAATACCCACAAAGCAAACGCCCAACAAGCTCTTAATGAAAACGTCTCCTTAATAGCAAGCGCATTCCAAAATCGTGTAAAAACATTCTCCATCACCAACAAAGATGAGAGTATGATAAATGTGAATAATCTGTTTGAAAAAAATATTCCATTGATTGACGAGTTACTACAAGATGAATTGAAAGTTTTGAAAGCTTTTAAATTTAGTATGGAGCTTTTTGCTAACTTTGCGAAACTATCCAAAGAATGTGAAGAGATAATGCAAATAGATATAAAAAGCATGCAAACTAAAATGTACACGATTGAGAAAGAGGAAGACATAAGAGAAAATTTGAGCACGGCAATTGAAAATATCAAGGCAAAATTGGAAGAGTTCCAAGAAAAAGATAGCGGATGGGCGTTGGTAACATTTCAGAGGATCGAAATTAACATCAACAAATACGAGCCATTTCAGCTTGATAGATAAGGACCGATATAATAAATCTTTTAAATAACTTGTAGCTGCATCAAACAAGAATAAATAAAATGTATTTATGTATTAAAATTAATTGATGTTTTTTCCCTTTGGCTAATTTTGTGAGAAAATTGTTCGAATATTGATCATTCAGTTTTCCCCCATGAGTCTTAGAGTATCAAATATATCCCCACCAATATATGTGAATTTTCGGCTGTAAGTTGGTTCTTAATGTATGGGAAATTTTTTGTTGATTCTATCTGCTTTTGCCTTTGGTTTGTGCTTTTGATAATGGTTTGTGTCTGTGATCGCCAGACTTTCGGGTGGGTTGTCTCAGGTGTTGGGGGTGTTTTTCCTTTTTATGAATATACCACTTGACAGTAAATCTAATTTTATGAATATATATATACCACTTGGCAGTAACTCTATGTTGAAATGGTTTAATGCTTTTGATCTCTAGACTAGCGAGCTTTTTGCTATATATATTGACTATAGCCTATTTTTAGCGCCACAATTTTGAGTTTTTATATGGATATATTGTTAATTGTATACTTTAGGGCTACGCATTATCCATATAATATATTAAATTCTTTGTGCTTTTGGCTTTTTTATGAATATACCACGAGTCAACGAATGATTATTCAAGTCCATATTGGTCAAAAAAAGTGTTGATATAAAAAACGGGTGTTGTTGCCCAATCCCTTGACCTTGGAAGCTATATTAAATTCTTAATTTCTAAGTGTTTTTTAGTGAGTCGCCATTACTCTTATCTTATTTTGCATCCAGTATCACGACCAAATACTGATTTCTATATAGTAAGTTGTTGTTCATTATTCTGACCCCTTGACCTTAGGTGCTATATTAAATTCTTGATTTCTAATTCTTATTTTTCCATAGAACAATTTTTTCTAAGTACAAATGATTATTCAAGTCCATATTGAACATAAAAATGTGTTGTTATCAAAAAACATATGGCTGCTTATCAAATCCCATGACTTTGGATGCTATATCAAATTCTTGATGTCTAAGTGGTTTTAGTGAGTCTCCATTATTCTTATCTTACCTATATGAATAAAACCGCTGATCATTGTTCTTTAAACATTAAAATTAATTGAGGCAATTTTTTCCATGAGTCTTGGAGGATCAAATATAGTCCACCGTAACATCATATGATAAGACCTGCTTACATCATTGAAGAGTTATCAGAGAGGGATAGTTATAATACAGCCTGTTTGCAATCGCCCTGTTTAAAGAAACCGCCTGTTTGGAATCGCCCTGTTTAAAGAAATCGCCCTGTTTGGAATCGCCCTGTTTGAAAAAACCCGCCTGTTTGGAATCGCCCTGTTTAAAGAAATCGCCCTGTTTTAACCGCCCTGTTTGAAGAGACAGCCTGTTTGGAACCGCCCTGTTTAGAGCCGCCCTGTTTGAAGAAACCGCCTGCTTGGAACCGCCCTGTTTAAAGAAACCGCCTGTTTGGAATCGCCCTGTTTATAATACAGCCGATACATAGAGATCTGTTTACTGCCCAATATGGACTTGAATAATCATTCGTTGACTCGTGGTATATTCATAAAAAAGCCAAAAGCACAAAGAATTTAATATATTATATGGATAATGCGTAGCCCTAAAGTATACAATTAACAATATATCCATATAAAAACTCAAAATTGTGGCGCTAAAAATAGGCTATAGTCAATATATATAGCAAAAAGCTCGCTAGTCTAGAGATCAAAAGCATTAAACCATTTCAACATAGAGTTACTGCCAAGTGGTATATATATATTCATAAAATTAGATTTACTGTCAAGTGGTATATTCATAAAAAGGAAAAACACCCCCAACACCTGAGACAACCCACCCGAAAGTCTGGCGATCAAAGACACAAACCATTATCAAAAGCACAAACCAAAGGCAAAAGCAGATAGAATCAACAAAAAATTTCCCATACATTAAGAACCAACTTACAGCCGAAAATTCACATATATTGGTGGGGATATATTTGATACTCTAAGACTCATGGGGGAAAACTGAATGATCAATATTCGAACAATTTTCTCACAAAATTAGCCAAAGGGAAAAAACATCAATTAATTTTAATACATAAATACATTTTATTTATTCTTGTTTGATGCAGCTACAAGTTATTTAAAAGATTTATTATATCGGTCCTTATCTATCAAGCTGAAATGGCTCGTATTTGTTGATGTTAATTTCGATCCTCTGAAATGTTACCAACGCCCATCCGCTATCTTTTTCTTGGAACTCTTCCAATTTTGCCTTGATATTTTCAATTGCCGTGCTCAAATTTTCTCTTATGTCTTCCTCTTTCTCAATCGTGTACATTTTAGTTTGCATGCTTTTTATATCTATTTGCATTATCTCTTCACATTCTTTGGATAGTTTCGCAAAGTTAGCAAAAAGCTCCATACTAAATTTAAAAGCTTTCAAAACTTTCAATTCATCTTGTAGTAACTCGTCAATCAATGGAATATTTTTTTCAAACAGATTATTCACATTTATCATACTCTCATCTTTGTTGGTGATGGAGAATGTTTTTACACGATTTTGGAATGCGCTTGCTATTAAGGAGACGTTTTCATTAAGAGCTTGTTGGGCGTTTGCTTTGTGGGTATTTTTTCTATGATGTTGGACCCAAAGCCGTCCCTCAACATCCTCATCACAAAACAAGCATCTTTTATAGATCTGTTGTTTTAATTTCTTTGCAGGTTGTTGTTGTTGTTGTTGTTGTTGTTGGCGTTCCTCCAAAAATTGCCTCAGTCTTTTTCTGACATTATTATTGTTAATATTGTAGTTGTTGCTGGTGTTGACCTCGTTAGCAGACATATTTCTCTAAAAAAGTAATGAAAAATTTACTGTTAATTCTTTTGCTTTGTTACGCTTTCAGAAAAAAACAACAGCTGTCTCGATGATAAAAATCCCTCGAATCTAATACATAACATTTGAAGAAATAAATTAGAAATCCTAAAAATGGTTCATGATAGGTGTTAACTTACCGTTTTTGTTGTTGATTTTTTTTTTTGTTTTAATCCTATGGCAACAATTTTCCTGCTCAGCCAAATATATACCACAATGGAACCTTTTTGTGTTTTTCTTTAATGGTTTAGTGACACAATGATTTCTAACTAGTCAAGATGGTCTTATCTATACCGAAATTCATTCATTATTACGCATACACACATCTCATTCGTCCGCAAATAGACTCTATTTCTCTCTCTTGCTCTCTCTTTCTCTCTTTCTCTCTTTCTCTCTTTCTCTCTTGACGCCGATACATACACATAATTATAAACTATAACCTTGAACGTTGATCATTGAAACCTAAGACTTAATTCACATACTGAGATAAGAAAGAATTCCAAACCACTACGCCAAACGATAATGAATCACTTCCATACAAATCCACGAACAACTATGCCACACAATTAACCTACCCCAAACTTTAACTTGAACTCTGATCACCCAAACCTAAGACTTAATTCATCACTTCCATACAAATCCGAGAACAACTACTGATAACAACACCGCCACTACAACCGAAGATGTGTACAACTGACAACAGCTCAACAGGTGAAATTCAGATATTTGTCCATCAATACACACACATACATACACATAATTAATATAACAACAAGCTACAAAAAAATTCCCTTATAATACTCAGCTCAATGACTAATAATAATATATTCGCTATTAACAACATTGTAGCGCTAAAAAACTACACATGCTAATATATCCATATAAAAACTGCCTGTGCTTTTCAAAAATATCCTCATATGATTATAAGCAAACAAAGAACTTTCAAAAGATCTCAAAACTTTGAACAATAAAACATAACATCATTATAACAATAAACTAAATACAGCAACAACAACAGCCTAATATAACCACACTAGATAATAATAAAAATATTCGAACAATATACCAATAAATACAGATTAGAAAATAACGCTGATCATCCAAACCTAAGACTTAATTCACATGCTGAGATAAGAAAGAATCCCAAAAACCACGACGTCAAACGACTACGAATGACTTCCATACAATTAACCTATCCCCAAACTTTAACCTTGAACGCTGTGATCATCCAAATCTAAGTCTTATATCATCACTTCCATACCATATCCCTCGAACAACAAAAATTCCTATATATATTACTCAGCTCAATGACTAATAATAATATATAAAAACCCTCAACTTCCAGACAAATCGACAACCAACCATGTCATACAATTAACCTACTCCAAACTTTAACCTTGTACGCTGATCATCCAACCCTAAGACTTAATTCACATACTGAGATAAGAAAGAATCCCAAACGGCAATGAATCACTTCCATATAAAACCACGAACAACTACTGATAACACGCCTCTATTTTACTACAAATGATAACAGCACAACAAGTCAAACGACCATGAATCACCTGTCACCTATTCACATACACACAACTGATAACGACGACGATGATGATGAACCATTTCCATACATTATGCAGCAATAGCAAAAACATCGGGATTATTATTATTATTATTGCTAGACTCACGATACAATACACAAAAATAAATACTAGCACCGCGTCAAAAAAGGAATAACAATTAATATATAAATAAGGTAACTCACCAGTTGATGATGTTGATTTTTTTATTTCCTAGCTAATCCCATGTCGAATATTGGATTTGATGATGATTTTTTCTTCTTTTTTTCAAATTTAAAGCCCGTATTTCTATATATATATTTCAGCATAGATTTACTGCCAAGTGAATATATTCATAAAAAAGCCTTTAGCACCTCAGACAATCCCCAAAAAAGCATATATTCAATATAACAAAAAACTCCATTTCAACATAGATTTACTATCAAGTGGTACCATTTCAGTATAGAGCAAAAAGCCCAAAATATTAAGAATCAGCTTAGATTTACTGAAAAAGCCCTCGACAACCGAAACAAAACCCAAAAGCAGATAGAATCACAAAAAATGTCTATATATTAAGAAACAACTAAAACATACATCCATTTCAACATAGAATCACCCAAAAAAAATTCCCATATATATTACTCAAACTCAATGACTAAATAATAATATATTCACTGCCAAACAATCATGAATCACCTATCACCTATTCACACACCCAATTCAAAAATACCATCTGCTCATGTCACACAATTAACCTTGAACGCTAATCGCACAACCCACTGAAGATGTATACACCTGATAACAAATACCCAACAAGACAAAACAACTATGCATCACACACCCCAAATTGAAAAAATACTGATAATAAGTACAAATCCCCAACCCACTGAAGATGTACGCCTATATATAGAAATCAACATTAGCCTGTAGGGAGCGGAAACAATACATTATGGAAACTATGATAAGAATAATTGGCCCTCAATACGTATGAAATTCACAAAAATGAGTAATGATATCCCAACTTGCTATAGAAATCATGAATACTTGCTAAAGGTTATGGGATCGGTACAATATGGACTTGAATAATCATTCGGTGACTCATAAAAAACCAATGACTTAGGTCTGCGTCTTAGGTGAAGTCAATTAGCTTAGCTCTGCGTCTTAGGGGAAGTCAGTTTTAAGTTTCAGCAAAAACAACCCATTTCTCATACAAATCCACAAACAACAAAATTCCCGTATATATTACTCAGCTTAATGACAATAAGATTAAAAAGCACAACAAAGACAACGTTTTTTATTTCCGCCGCAATTAACAGCTTACAACCGAGACAAAAGCCTTAAGCACAACCCATTCATCAACATCATAGAGCAAAAAGCCCCCGGCCCCCGCCTCCTCCTTGTTATTGTTCGTTTGAATACTGGCTTAGGTCTGCGTCTTAGGTGAAGTCAGTTTAAGTTCCAGCAAAAACACCCCATTTCCCATACAAATCCACAAACAACAAAATTCCCGTTTATATTACTCTGCTTAATGATAATAAGATTAAAAAGTACAACAAAGACAATGTTTTTTTATTTCTACCACAATTAACAGCTTACAACCGAGACAAAAGCCTAAAGCACAACCCAGACAACGTTTTTTTATTTCCATCACAATTAACAGCTTACAACCGAGACAAAAGCCTAAAGCACAACAAAGACAGCGTTTTTTTTTATTTCTACCACAATTAACAGCTTACAACTGAGACAAAAGCCAAAAGCACAACCCAGACAACGTTTTTTATTTCTACCACAATTAACAGCTTACAACCGAGACAAAAACCTAAAGCACAACCCATTCATCATCATGGCTTAGGTCTGCGTCTTAGGTGAAGTCAACTAGCTTAGCTCTGCGTCTTAGGTGAAGTCAACTAGCAGCAAAACCATTCACCTGGTGAAGTCAACTAGCTTAGCTCTGCGTCTTAGGTGAAGTCAACTAGCAGCAAAACCATTCACCTCCTAAGCACAAATCCATTATCAAAAACACACATACACCCCCCAACAAAAAGTTCAATAGCAAAAAGCCCCCGGCCCCCGCCTCCTCCTTGTTATTGTTCGTTTGAATACTGGCTTAGGTCTGCGTCTTAGGTGAAGTCAACTAGCTTAGCTCTGCGTCTTAGGGGAAGTCAGTTTAAGTTCCAGCAAAAACACCCCATTTCCCATACAAATCCACAAACAACAAAATCCCCGTTTATATTACTCAGCTTAATGATAATAAGATTAAAAAGCACACCAAAGACAACGTTTTTTTTATTTCTACCACAATTAACAGCTTACAACTGAGACAAAAGCCTAAAGCACTACCCAGACAACGTTTTTTATTTCTACCACAATTAACAGCTTACAACTGAGACAAAAGCCAAAAGCACAACCCAGACAACGTTTTTTATTTCTACCACAATTAACAGCTTACAACTGAGACAAAAGCCAAAAGCACTACCCATTCAGCCCCGATATCACCACCTAAGCATAAATCCATTAGCAAAAACATAAACCCATAACAAAAAGCACCGACATCACCACAAGCCGCAATACTCACCACCACCTACAAAAAGCTCAATACTCAACACCACCTACAAAAAAAGCACAAAATCCAACAACTACAGCGATAAGAACACTACAAACTATACCCAATTAATACCAATACTACTATTTCCACCCCACATAAGAACCCACAACCATTAATCACAACCACAAAATATCACTATTAATACCAATACTCATAAGAAATACACTAAATACTACTATTTACACCTCACTTAAGAATCCCACCACCCATTAATCACATACCACTATCAACACTCACCACACAACACACACATCTACACCTTCACATAGAGCTTTCACACAGAAAAGAGCTTTTGGGGCAGAAAAGTGAGCCAGAACCCGTATAACCCTACTACTCCCATCGTCCGGTACCAACCGCCAAAGAACCAACCCACAATTTCAACCACATTTCAACCTTATTTCGACCGGTTTCATCGCCGCATATCAACCCCTATCCCACCGTTCAGTTAATTCACCTGAAAATCATGTTTTCCGAAAGGACACATAGCTAAACTTATAATTGAGTTTAGTTACCTTTTCGCCATTCGGCAACTCCATTTTGCTAACCCATAAGATTTCCACCGGAAATCGCATTTCATGTCGGTTAGCAACGGCATGGTCTGATCAAACGACGCGGTTGCATAATCATGCAATCGCTGGGGGAATTATCAAAGTATTTAATTAAGTTCCCACGATCAGATTTCCCTAGCCAATTCGGCGCCCTATTCTTTTACCCCAGACACTCCATTCGCTGGGGATCAATGATCTCTTCTTACAGGTGAATAGCGCAAACTACATTTTCCTGTCCTTCACAATTTTGTGTTTCCATAGCTCAATGGACTCCGGGATCACCACGGTCACCGCACTAGGTCAGTGGATCATCCTCGGAGGCTGCATTAATACACCAAAGCCAGATCAACCCTGGGTTATTGTGCTTTCCTTTTGGTTTCTTCATCCTTTCTGTGACCATTGTAGCGATCCCAAATCGCTACAATGGCCATAGAGAACCAACAAATTCTTGCAAACAACTCGCATGTCAAACGTTTGCAATTAAAAAACATGCATAAGCTCATGGCAAGCTCCATAATAAAACATAAAGATACACAAACAAATAGAACCCTCTTTAGAAATAAAGCAAAGACTGATCTCTCAAAAGCTATCTCTAAACCCCCATCTTTCGAAACGTTTCCCTTCGGCCCCTTCATTACAAAAATTTTGAACCTTAATATACAATCTAAACCTAAGAAAGTATGGAAAATCTTCCACCAGTTTAGGGAAAAGCTTAAAACAAATAGACTTCTTCTCTTAACTCAAACTCGAGATATATATATGTATGTGTAAAATAAAAAAAAAAAAAAATTCTTATGTATGATTTAATAAAACACAAAAATGTAAAAAAAAAAATAAAAATATATATATATATATATATATATATATATATATATATATATATATATATATATAATAAGCATACAAAGAAAACAAATGTTTTAATCTGTAAATTTGAATTATTTAAAGCTACAACAAAATAAACTACAAAAACACTTAAACAAAACCTAATGATTATTAATGATAAGATTAAATTTAAATATCAAATAACGAACAAAAACAAAACAAACATGTACAAACAAAATTAATACAACAAAACAAATTTCCTTTAACATCTTTACAAAAATATAAATTGTTAATACATAAGACAAAATTCAAACAATAACAAAGTAAAAATCAAAACAATTATGTAAACATAAAAATGAATACCAACAATAAAAAAAAACAATTTTCTTTTTACACATAAACAAAACTTAATGATTATTAGCAAATTAGATTAAATTCAAACATTAAAGAATAAGAAAAAAACCAAAATATATATACACAAAAAAAAACAAAATATATACTAATAACGAAAAACAATACACATAAACATGTTGTATTCCAGAATACTACCCTTTATTAAATTTAACACTGATTCTTCTTACACATCCTTAAAAACTTCCCTTAACATATATTACATTCTCACTTAATACATACCATTCATAAACATTCACAATATTGCCAGTTACAGCACATTTAATAACCTGCACCTTTTTATTCATTCAAAACATAGTAACTTTGATTTTCGTCCAAATTTTATTCATGTTAAAAGTCACAGAGACCTTGTTAAAAGTTGTTTTGTTCATGTTATAATTTCCAACCAATTAGAACACAATGTTCTATAAGAAGAGGAAAAATTGTATTGTAAAGACACTTTTGAGTTCAGTTCAGAATTTGAGTTAGTTGAGTTTCAGTTGTGTTTGAGTTTATAAAAGCGAGTTATAAGTTTTGAGATAGCAGTAAAGTAAATTTAAGTAAAGTTTTTTTGTGTTATCAGTTTAGAAGGAGTTTAAAATAATAACTAACTAATATCAAAGAGAAAGAATAGTTTTTTCTTTGACTATTGCGGTGCTTTTAATTCTCGACTGTTTGTCAAAACTAACTTTCGTTTTTCAAGATCTTCAACAAATAAAATAATAATAAAATAAAAGGTCCCCGCTCTTCCCTCAACAGAGGAAGCACGGCGGGACCTCAACAAACACATAAACAAAACTTAATGATCATTAATAAGTTAGATTAAACTCAAATATAATGATAAAGAAAGAAAAAATAAACCAAACTAACTAATACCACACCTGTAAAACCTTTAATGAATAATTTTAAGACAACAATCTATACCTAACAATACTAAAATTCAAACAATGTAAACTATCCCGAAGTTGAAAAATGCCACCCCCTCTTGCTTTTTCACCCATTCTAGAAAATTAATCTCCTCTAGATTAATTTTCTTTTCTAAAGAGGGGAAGGATGTAGCGATCCCAAATCGCTACCCCTATCTAAACCCCCAATATCATCCATAAACCTAACGCAAATCCCAAATTTCATATTGAATCAATGAGCGATAAATCAAACCAAAGGTCAATTGTCGCACATTGATTCAATTCCACATAACACACCCAAATTCCATATTGAATCACATGTACAACGAATTTAACCAAAAGTTAATTCATCATACATTGACTCAATTCCTAAAACTCCTAACGTCATGAAATGCTAAATTCAAAGCGCAGTTGACCTCTCAATTTGTTTTTTACGTACGGGAATAAAAAGAAGTCATTCGGTGTGTGGCGATTCTCCTGAACGCCAGCACTCATCGTCCCACAATCTAGGTAAAAACCCCCAAATAGGGCATACGACAAAGGAGAAACAAGTACCGTGGCAGTTCCATTGAACGCCACTACTTACCTTACAGGTACACAAGGTAATTCATTAAAAGCCTATACTTACCTTCTGTACTGTACCTGCTATAATAAAAGAAAAACCCTGTGAAACATTAAGTCGCGCTGAAGTGAAATTACAGCGGCATCAAACGCTATATTCTTCAAGGCAATTTGGTTTATCAACCAACCAACCAATATTGCCTGTGCAATATCTATACGATATCCTCTTGCACGCCAGCTGCACACCAGCAGAAAAATGTATTCTGCCTTAGCAAGCATGCCCACATCGAACGACCGATACATGAGGGCATCCGGCTGGCGCCCCAGCAGTCGAATTCGCAAATGGAAAATTACCATCAGAGTTCGATTGCAAGAATATGCAGCGAAATGTACACGATCAGCAATAATGCTTTACGTAGCCACTGATCGTGTAAACATTGCAACCCTTTTGCCGTCGAGATACTCGCACCTGCTGCGAACTTTTAAAGGGGACTTATGCAATGTTGGCATACTTGCGGACGCACACGATGAGTAGCACAAGCAATCATCGTGTGTATATTTCCACCCCCTTTTGAGTGGCATCTAAGCAAAGGAGAATACCAAATATGGTCATCGAAGCAATGATGGGATTTTGGTATCCTATCGCTTCGATGAAATAATTTAATCGCGTTTTGGATTCCGTGGAGGCATGTCGGGCCTCCACGTTAAACTAAATATAAAAAAAAATGGAAGTCAAGTGCCAAGTGTCAAGGAGAAGTGAAGTAGATACCTAGATAGAACAGCCCTTAATCGTGTTTAGAAAAAGCGAGTCCTAGTCGTTTAACAGAATTAAGAGGTGGCAGTCAACAGTCGTGTGTTTTTTTGAAGTTACAGTGTTTGCCTAAAGTTACATGTAAATACAAATTATGAACATATAATTTATACTAATACGTAGTGTTCCGTAATTACATATGAATGTTTAATTTATATCTACGCTGTGTTTTCCTGAAGTTACATGTAAATACAAATTATGAACATATAATTTATACTAATACGAAGTGTTCCGTAATTACATATGAATGTTTAATTTATATCTACACTGTGTTTTCCTAAAGTTACATATAAATACTAATTATGAACATATAATTTAAACTAATACGTAGTGTTCCGAGATTACATATGAACATTTAATTTATACTCACAACTTCCAAAGGAATAAATAAATTTTGAATAAAATATACAAGACGGCGTTTCAATTAGTGGAGTCGGATACTGAAGTGAACCAGTTGGGCAAACGTGGTGAACCTGTGCCCCTGTGGCACCCGATATTACCATACCACGACGAAAAGATACACCCCATAGGTGCCAAGTCAGGACTATACGGCGGATGACCCATCAAATCGATGTTTTGGGTACTCAAAAATGCAGTTGTCGCAGCCGATGTGTGAGAGCTCGCATTGTCGTGGTGAAGAGTGATCGGTCTTCGGCGGTTGGTTTTCCTGATTTCTTGTAAAAACAACTGGCAAACAAATGGTTGTGTACCACTCAGAATTGACTGTTCTGCGTTGTTCTAGTGGTACGGTTGCGACATGTCCAGTTTTTACGAAAAAACAGGCGACCATTTGCTTGGAAGTGCTTCGTGCGCCAACAACTTTTGTTGGATTTGGCTCATCTTGAAACACCCAGACAGTCGACTGCTGTTTACCTTCGGGCTCACACGCGTAAATCCACGATTCATCACCTGTCACGATGTCATAGACGTGTTTCGAACCACCGCGACCGTATTTTTTGAGCATTTCTTTCGATCAATTGACACGAGCCTTTTTTTGGGCGATTGACAAATTGTGTGGGATCCAGCGCGAACAAATTTTTTTGACAGTCAAATGTTTATGCAATATTGAATGTATGCTGGTCCCACTAACGCCTAAGGTTGTCTCAATCTCACGATAGGTCACATGACGATCTTCCAATATCAGTTCGCGCACAGCATCAACGGTTTTCGGAACAACAACTGATTTTGGACGATCTTCACGAAATTCATCTTGGAGTAAACTACGACCACGATTGAATTCACCATACCATCGATAAACACTGGTCCTTGATGGAGCTTCATCCCCAAAAATTGAATTAAGTTCATCCATGCACTGTTGCTGCGTTTATCCACGCCGAAAGTTGTAAAAAATAATCGCACGAAAATGTTGACGATTTAAATCCATTTTTGGGCCGAGATGAATCTTTTAAGTTACTGTAAACAACACAAATAGCGCTCGTATGTCAAAACGTTCTGAGTGCGTATAACCTCAAAAATGTCCAACGACAGAGCTGTCAATTGCCGGATTGCAACACTAGGGTTGCCAAATCCCGAAACATAAGAGGCAATCCTCGTAACTTGACCTTTTCTCCTCTTTCATTTTTACCGTCGACACTCCGGGCTCTTCTCCCAACCGTTTCGGGAAAGCACGGCCTCGGAGCATTACACCATCGACGTCGAACGAATACGCAACTATTTTACCCACCTCGATGAGCGTAGAGAATTGAAGGATGCACAAGAGAGCACAATTACCATTGGCTGATCGTTGTGCAAATCAAAAATCCAAATTGCATCCCTAATTCCAATCAGTCGTTACACAGTCACAACCGCGGTGGGTCACGCCGCCGCCCGGAGGAAAATTTAATTTCGCTGCTTTTAAACCAGTCGCTGCACATCCACCACCGGTGACGGTCACGCCGCGCCGAGTCGCTTCTCATTTATCATCGCGGTTGGTCACGCCGCCGCTCTACATAGTCGCTATCCAATCTTCTTCAGTATAGATCACGCTGAGCTAAAGTAATTTTTACATCAACCACCGTGGACGGTCATGCCGCGTAACGAGTCGAGTGCCGGTGAATTTTGCCGCATGTCAAGATTATGAATTAACGTTAATTTCTCGCTTCATCAACTAAATTTATGTCTACTGTACATGCAAATTAATCCATAAGTGTAAATATAGTTTTAGTGCATTTTTGTAAGTAAATTCAATTGTTTCTAATATGAGCCAAATCAGAATGCATATTAGCTGAACAGTTTAGTGTAAGAAAAAAACACCAACAAATAAAAAAAGAAGATAATTCAAAACAAAATAAAACTACCATAGTGCGTTTCCTTTTTTTAATCTTTTTGAGAACAAATTTCGACGTCGTGGAGCAAGAGTCGGGGATATTGAGTGAACCTGTGTCATAGGTCGACAACAAAACCATACCCCCACACTCCTCTTATATTTAAAATATTACCATGGTCGTTGTTTAACTGAATTTTCATATCTGCAAGAGTTAAAGCTGGATTTAAAAAGTTGCTTACTGGGTGCTACATGTTTCAAATCAAACGGCTCATCCTTATTTTAAGTAACCATCTCCACAGGGTATTACTTTGTGTCTTACATTTTCAAATACCCCGCTTCTCTTCAACATTTTAAAACACACATTAGAAGGTAACAATATTTTCAATTACATACTTTGTCTCAGCATCCGATTTTCTGCAGAAAATTTGAACAGCGGAAGAATTTCAGGCGGAATCAGATCTTTGTAATGCGACACATTAACTCAAAAACAATACAAATTGAAAATATTCTGTTACAAAGGTTTCCGAATGTAATCTAATCTAATTAAAAGTTACTTCCGCCGAACATACGCAACTGGGTTAAATTTTGTTGACGTTGTTTACTCATAAGTTCGACTTGGGTTTCAATTGCTGAGGATTGTAGGAACTTCGGAACATTGCTCGTGTGGAAGTGTTTCCTTGTATCGAGGAACGGTATTCAAGAACTTTTACATCCTTATTTTCTTGATTAAATTTTGATCAATTGCAAGAGAATTGAAAACTTTCGAGCGCGAACAAAATTCTTGTCAAATTCATTTGCACGTCAACCGGTGAAATAGATCGCAAAGTTGGGGCTTAACCCCCATAATCATCGAACAAAACCAGTGCTATTCTCTGAATGAGACTGACAAATCCAAACTTAGTTCTAGTTAAGCATAGACTTCGTACTACACAAAACAATAAGCTCATTGCAAAAATACTTCCAACTTGTGTCGCTGTCGTATTTCAGGTTTCCCCAAATTGCCACGTTAATACTTTGCCCCTCGCCCCATCGCCGGGGCATTCTTCCTGCTCAAGCCATGCGTGATTAATTTGAATTCCGGCCGTCTAGCACGTATTGCGAAATCAAACTCCATCCACTGGTTGACAACATTACTTGACATAATTTGGTACACAACAGATACCAAACGAGGCTGGATAAGGACCTGTAGATAATATACACTTAGCTCTCTAGCTCTCGTCCACCGTGGAAGATATCCTCCCTCGTCTAGCGTTAATTTATCTCAATTTACACAAGTTCAGAAAAGCAATTTGTCAGCAAAAAAAAAAAAAACAAAAACTACCAGACAAGTTTGACGAAGAGTGCACAAGTTTTGTGGCGTTTCCAATTTGCGTCGCAAGACTCCAAACGCCTTAATCTCACCCGCCCTCGACCGCCATCGCAACTACCACTTCCGCCGAAAGAGTTAATGGAATAATCCGTCCTCACTGAACCAAATGCGACAGTTTAATTTATCCTCTTAGTGGCAATGTCTTAACCCCAAACAAATCTTGTCCGTTTTGGTGTTTCTGCCAGAGTCGACAACAGGAGCCAAGTGTTGGCCTTTCAAGCCGGACGCTGTCAGGTCCTTCAGTTAGATAATATTGTCGTGGAAGAAAAAAAAATCCACTCGCCCCCTCACTCTTAAATGTCGTATTGCATTTGCACCTGGCTGACCTGAAAACATAGAACAGTGCGAAGAGAAAAACACGGTTCACTAACGTCGTCCTTGTCGGCAAAGGATTGTTGCCTGAACTTATTTAGTAGACACAGACTGCAGGATTCATAAATTGGGAAACAATATCTCAATCCATTAAAATGTGATTTATTTTGATAGGATTCGTTGCACATAGCACCGTGTTAGTGTCAATCTGCGTATAGCAAATTGTCCTTTGTCACGAGACCGTAATAAATCCATCGCACACCCAGGACAACGCATTTGAGAAGGATTCCTGCTTTTAGCTCGTTTCTTGTTCCCACTTATCATTGGGAATCTTTTGCAAAAGGCGAATGAGGTAAGGAAGAAAAAAGAAATGTTGTAGAATGTCTCACGTTGAAGAATAAAAGCAAAAGGAGCCACTGTGAGTCAACACAATAAACCACAATGCATTCAGTTGGTTTTAATGGAAGCGTTCCTCCAATTTTTTTGCTTAGCCGCCAGGACCCTCTGCAATGTAATGTGCACGTTGTACAGGTGCAATAAATTTTTAATGTCCTCGAATAAATATGTCCAATTGATAAGGATCACTTAGAAATTTTTGCACATTCAAGTCAAGCTATTTGCCGGTCTGATCGTTGTTATCGTGAGTTTGGCGGGTTATTGCGGATGGGTTGCTGTTGACGTTGTCCTTGTTGCAGCCGTCGTCGTCGTCCTCGTAGTCTTCGCTTTAGGTGTAATATTTCGACGTATGCATTGGAGGAAATGTAAGGGCATTAGCAAGGAATGTCACATCACGTTGCGAATGCAGTGTGTTTCGCAAGCTATATAACTCTTAATGTGTTTCTTTAAAGAAGAAATTTTTATTATTCTTTGGGCCAGAAAGAGTGGATTCCTTATAAAAAAATGATGACAACTTGCCTTTAAAATATATAAAAAAGGTTTCTTCTGATTTTGATTTCTTTTTTTTTATTATTATTTTTTGTCTATTGTTGTCTACTTTCAGGTTTTCCCACTCAAATTTCTGCCACATCGTACTAAAGAGTACATAGGTCATGAAGGGAAAAAAATGTTGTTTCGATGCTTTTTTTTGTGAAAAACCGTGGAAAACATTTAATTATAAATTTTCCCACAATGTTCATTAGCAGTTGTAAAATAATTTTTTTTATGTTGGACATCAAATGTTCTACATTAGTGTACATCCGATCCTCACACCGGCGACAACGAAATTGGTTGAACTTGACGAACATCCACCATTTGGCATTTCGACATGTTGCAAAGGCTTCCTGATGATGTACGTGCACATCATCACTCTCTTTCATCAACTAGCCGCCACAGCGCACGGACGTCCAACCAATTGTGTTATCCTCCATTCATCTCCACAACTCTTCAACAGGTTATGGGCCCAGGCATTCACCAGGGCACTGCAAAATAGAGTCACGGTTGGATAAACACAGGAAAGCTAAATTCTCGTCCATCAACAAAATGGCGCCATCCACAGCGAGCATCGAACAACCGCGGAAGGATAATTTCGACACTTGGAAGCTGCAGATGGAGGCGATCCTAGTAAAGAACGACGCATGGGGCTATGTGACAGGAGAAATTGTGAAACCTGAATCGACGGAGGCGTACACAGGCGAGGTCGAGCAGTGGAAAACAGGAGACAGGAAGACTAAGGCAGACATCATACTCGGGATCGGACTGTTGTGTAGTGGTGGGGGGGCCAGTTGTTGGGCCCTGAGGCGGCGGCGTCGTGAATGTGTCTCGCCTCTTTATAGGAAGTTCCCCGGTCTTTCTAGCTCCTGACGGAAATCCATGTAATCAACCCTTATTGCTGACCAAGGTGTGTTTCCAGCGGCTCATTCGTCCAGTCAGTTCCTTTTCGGCAGTTAATTTCCTTATGCAGATTCGGCGAGCGCTTCAGGTGATCTTCAGTAGTCGAACCTTGTATCCACGTTCAGGAGAAAAGGGGAGGTTATCCAGGTACACCACTGTAGAAATCATGGAAACCCCGAGGCCAAGTTAACTCGAGGAACGGTGAACGAATCTGGAGACACCAAAGACAAAAAAAAACAACTTTTGCTTTACTATGAACTGTTTTCTC
This sequence comes from Microdon myrmicae, assembly GCA_963931805.1. Classification (NCBI taxonomy): domain Eukaryota; kingdom Metazoa; phylum Arthropoda; class Insecta; order Diptera; family Syrphidae; genus Microdon; species Microdon myrmicae. Next base: position 51,159,560 of record OZ007497.1, on the reverse strand, counting down.
CTTTATTTCTTGTGATTTGGTTTTATGCTAAGCACGGCCAGGAGTTCGGCCTTTGAAATTCAACTAATTAATTTGATTTACCTATCGTTAGCCATAGGTTCGGCCTCTGGTGATCTACTAATCACGAAATTGAAATTCACTGCACTTTTATAATTTTTCTGGTTGAGGATTGTCAACTAATTTTTGTCAAAATTCCCAGAAGCACACATAAGACTTTGCGTGTTTCAATTTGAGTTGTGTTCTGGGAATCTGTTAGAAGTTTGGTTGAATGGGTTCTGGGAATGGGAATCATGAAATGCGTTTTGAATTAAGCATTTCATGATGTCAAAGTTTTGGGAATTGAGTCAATGTACGACGAATTAACTTTTGGTTAAATTCGTTGTTCATGTGACTCAATATGGGATTTAATGTGGAATTGAATCAATGGGCGAAAAGTTAACTTTGGGTTAATTTATTGCTCATATGGTTCAATATGGAATTGGGACTTGCGTTATTGGTGGTATTGAGGATTGGGGTGGGGTTATTTGGTAATATTGGGGATTTGGATAGGAGTAGCGATTTAGGATCGCTACAGGACCATCTGAAGTTAAGATAATCAAAGGGTGTGAAACTTCCCGAGAAGTATGGGAGAAACTCATATCCGTGTACGAGTCAAAAGGTCCGACCAGGAAAGCCAGCCTACTGAAGAGACTGGCGCTTCATCGAATGAGCGACGACGTGCCAACACACTTAAGTGACTTCTTTGACACCGTCGATAAATTGAACAACATGGAAATCGAAGTAAACGACGATCTGCTATGCATCATGCTCCTGTATAGTCTCTCCCCGAAGCTCGAAAACTTCAGATGCGCCATAGAATCCCGAGACGAGTTACCTTCGCCGGAGGCGCTATGAATCAAGATAATCGAGGAAAGCGACGGCAGGCTCACCAACGAACGACATGAAGCCGAAGGCGCGGTTGCCGCCAAACAACGCGATACGAGGACGGAGGATAAACGCCATGGACACAGCCACTCCGGAAACCGACAAAAGCCTTCCTACAAATGCTACCATTGCGGGAAAGCCGGGCACAAGGTCGCCGAGTGCCGCTCTTTCAACAGAAAAGGACCGGGATCTTCTAAAGATCGAGGAAAGGAAAACAAAACGTACAACTACGGTACAAGTGTACTAGCTTACACCAACTCAGCGCAACACGGATTTCAGGCTTTTAAGTCGATCGTCGGTAACGGGTGGTGCCTGGACAGCGAAAGCACATCCCACATGTCGAGTAACACCGAAGCACTCGAAGGATTCAACGAAATTCATCCTATGAAACTAAACCTTCCCAACAGTGCCTCAACGGACATCACCGGACGAGGCAACATAAACATCATCACCCAGTACAAAGGCAATTATCGAAAAAAAGTGAAAGTGGATAATGTTCTACACGTCCCCGATCTGCGAGCGAATCTAATGTCTGTGAGCAAAATCGCTGACAGAGGATTCACAATCACTTTCGATAATAAAGGAGCGAAAGTAACGAACTCAAAAAGGGAGGTCATCTTCGAGGCTGTAAGGAAAAACGACCTGTACTTCGTTCCACCAAGCCTGAAAGAAACCCACGCAGCCGCCGCTACAACTGGCCCGGATGTAACACCACTGGAAACCTGGCACCGGAGACTGGGTCACTTGAATATTAAGGACTTAACTTCGAGCCACAGAAATGGGACTATACGAGGAATGTTTTTCAGGCAGCCCACACAAGAAATGAAGTGCCATACTTGCGCTCTCGGGAACACAACGAAGCTTCCATTCCCGAAGGAGTCAGCCCGAAAAACCGGCATACTGGACCTGGTTCACACCGACACTTGCGTCCCAATGAGCATCAAAACATGGGACGGGTCTGTATACTTCGTCACGTTCATCAACGATTGTTCTAGGTGGTGCACAGTGAAAAGGATCAAAAGCAAGAGCGAAGTTTTAAACGCCTTCAGACATTTTAAAGCGTTTGCCGAAAAACAGACTGGAAAAAAGATCAAGAGCTTACAGTCTGACAACGGACCGAGTACGTCAACAACGAATTCAATACCTTCTTAAGGAAAAACGGCATCCACCACAGGCTATCAGTGGCTCACACATCTCAGCAAAACGAAGTAGCCGAAAGAAAAAACCGGGCCCTGGTGGATATGGGTAGATGCCTCCTGATACAAGCACAAGATTTTGGGCAGAAGCAGTCAACACAGCAAACCACATCAGAAACAGATATCCGACCAACACACTCAACCGAAGAACCCCATACGAAGTGTGCCTGGAAGCGCTCCAAACGTAGGCCATTTTCATGAATTTGGATGCGTTGTCTACTCGCTAGAACGAGGACCAAGGAAAGGTAAATCAGCCCCAGATCCAAAAAGGGGATCTTCGTCGGCTACGCTGACAAATCGAAAGCGTACAGGATTTGACTCCCCGACGAACGAAGAATCGAAATTGCGAAGGACGTGAAGTTCTTCGAAAAACATAACGACCGGAGTCCCGTCTCCAACGATTTTCGCCCAACAAACGACAAATCTGATACTGAAAGTGCCACGGTCGAATTCATCACATCAGATACAACACATAACGAAACCATGGCGAGAGATGAACAACTCGAAGTAACAAGAAATGAAGCAACCGGCCAACCAACAACCCCAACCAGCAGATCTGACACAATCATCACAAGAAGAGGACCAGGAAGACCACGGATAGAAAGGACTGGACTCAGGGGAAAACCACGAAAACTATTTCAAGAATGCGACATCTGTTTGGATACGGTGGGAGCAGGCTATAAAACAAGCAACAAGCGGTCCAGACTCCGAGGAGTGGATAAATGCCATAGCGCAAGAAATCGAGGCCATCATCAGAAACGACAGTTGGACTCTGGTAGATCGACCGAAACAAGACAAAGTCATCGGCAGCCGCTTTGTTTTGCCGAACAAATCGAATCCCGACGGCACTCTAGAACGAAGAAAGACACGCATCGTTGCACAAGGATTCTCCCAAGTACCCGGAATTGACTACCACCAGACGTTCGCTCCAGTTGCAAGAGTGAACTCTATTCGAATTACGGCCGCCCTAGCCACTCAACACAACATGAGCATCCGCCACCTTGATGTTGCAACGGTGAGCTCGACGAGACAATTTATATGGAGATCTCCAAACACACCGACGTTGCCCTGGAGAAATTAATTCAGTCCGGAAAAGGCAGAGAATACATTCAAGCCAAACAAATGCTAACGCAACTGCAAAAGGGGAATAAGGTATGCTTGCTAAACAGAGCTCTATACGGACTTCGCCAAGGATCATCTGAAATCGAAAAACGAAAGAGATTGCACTAGTAGGTTACTCTCTCTCGGGCGCGGATGAATGCTTTTGAGAAAATAAATAAATAAATCTTATATTTTTTTAGAGGATCTTAAATTTAAAACAGCGATTTTGAAAACAAGTTCTAATCATTGAATAAATAATAATCCTTTGTCGAGTTGCGAGTAAATCTTATCTAAAAAAAAGTGTGTAAATTACGCATTCGCAATTAAATTGATTGAGAATTGCCTCAGGCAATTCTACTACAATTACATCTACGATTTGACCACTGACGTGTTCTGTTATCTAGAAAAATCTAATTGAACAAAAAAGAGAGAAGACCAACGGATGTGTCGCGGAGCAAGTGAATACCAAGAAATAAAAGGTGTAGATTGAAATCAAAAAAGAAAACGGAGAAAATCGACCAACGGATTTCAGGTGATCAAAATCAAAGTAAGAAGATGACAATTAATCAAAGAAAAACAGGAAAGATCGTGACAGTGGCCAGTGGCCAGGAGACTTCAAGTATTGTACTGTATCACATGAAATGTCCGATTTTATAGTAAACATTTAAAAGCCAATATTAATTTTCCGTAAATTTTTATTCAATCAAAATAGGCTCCATTGGGATCTGTGGCGGTTCCCTTGAACGCCTCTACTCACCTTCCCATTAACCATGTAAAAACTTCCAACCTAGAGCGCCCAAAACGATATAAAACAAGTATTGTGGCAGTTCCATAGAACGCCACTACTTACCTCACAACCTATGATGAAGAAACAGTCTTCCTAAAACACATTAAAACATGTACTTACCTTCCATAATTCTACCAATATCTTCAGAAATGTTTTAGAACTATAATTGCGCTGATGCAAAATCCATCAGCAACAAATAGGTGTTTTTCCACAAGGGCATGGTCGCATTAAACGGATCGTGTGCCTTAAAAGCAATTTGGTTGCATCATCAAGCAACCAACATTAACCAAACCACATCAATGAGATATCTCCTAACGAGTCTGCCGCACAGGAGCAGGAGATGTTTCTTCTTTTCCTTTTTATTCTTGCCCACGTCGGCCGGTCATCCGACCGACAAATACATTACGGCATAAGGCTGACCGCCCAAGAAAGTCGAGTCCTCAAAAATGGAAAATTACCGGCGAGAATTCGACTGCTTGGAGCTGCCGCCAAGACGTGCACGATCAGCATAAATGCTGTACGCAGTTTCTGATCGTGTAAACACAAAATATCTACGTCGAGATATTTGTACCAGCTGCAACCATGCCAGGTAATGTTCCCCTTGTGGATTCGGTGACCCACGGTCCGTATATTCGTGGACAGACGCCATGAGCAACAGAAACGATCATCGTGTGTGTGTTTCACCCCTTTTTTGCTGGACCAATGCAAGGAAAATCATCCATTGTCGGGCACCGAAGCAATGTACGAAATTTGCTGTGCTGTCGTCTTCGGTGAATGAATAATCAATCGCTATACGGATTCCGTGGAGGTAAGTCGTGCCTCCACGTTAAATAATTCGAGTCGAATATTACCAACAGTCGATGGACGAGTTCCCGTGTTTCGGTTTACATAAAAATTATTATTATTATTGATTAGAACGAAGGAGTTAATTTTTAAACAAAAATTTAGTCTGTATTGGCGATATTAACTCCTTCGTTCTAATCTTTGATATAACAACAGACGATATTACCTTTACAATACACAATATTATTATTATTATTATTATTATTATTATTATTATTATTATTTATTACGATGTAATTAATTACACAATAACTTATTTCTAAATGGCGTTCGGAAGGTTACAAGTTCTTTTTGGAGTCACCAATGCGGTTATTTTGCCGGGCGTCAGCACGGACGCAGGTTGAGCGAAAACACCACAAATAGTTCACTGAAGATAATTCCTCCAAACACTGTTCTCCACACGAAGCAAAATAAAAAATATTTTGACTGGTGTCAATTGTTCACAATACTTAAATTGACATTACTGAAGGTAATGTTGCTAAGGTACTTAATCCGATGATTGCCTGTCACAGCTTCAGATCACCGATTATCGTTAATTTGCAAATACCGAAAGTTACGACAAGACTGTAATTAATTTGTTCTTCCTTGGTTCGGATTCGGATCACGATTTATTCACCAATTCTAAATCACCGGATATAATACTAATAGCGACAAAAATCTATTCACTAGCGACCGCACTCCGACGTATACCAGTCGAGGGATAAAATTTTGACTCTTACTTCTGCAGCTTGGTAGCTAAAATCTGACTCTTCGATGCAACTCACATCCATCAGATTCAATTGCAATGAATTGCATCGATAGGGGAGCAGCAACGGATCCAGTTGATTGTGTAGGGCAGGTTCGATGCCCTGCGATGAAGACGATGATCGGCGGACACCTGATTAAACAAACGCACGATCATCAGGGGCTGCGGCGATGTACCCATACATCGTTGATGATGTATGCCAGGGATCGAAAAAGATTTTTGTTTCGAAGTAAACAAAAACGCGATTTCACAGGACAAACGGTGGCACGCTTAATGTACAGGATGTGCCTATGTTACAAAGGGGTCATTGTATTTGCTTAAGATTCCGTGGAAATACCGATGTAGGCAATATCCACTGGTGTCAACAGCTCGACCAGAGATTGGGAATCTGTTTACTTTAGCCAAATGGCTCTGAAGGAGATTGGGGGAAATTGGTCCTGGACGTTAAGTCCACAGAAAACTCGACGACGGTGACTATAGATTGTTTGTTCGGGTTGGATGATGGGTCTGCGTGGGACATGAACGTGAGTAAATAAACGATCACGTTCATGCTGAAATCAAATGCATGGCTGGGTAATGGGTAGCGAATTGGTCGCACCAAAGCGGACCTTAGGGTAGGATAAGATATACGATTAAGTAGGTATATCGATTGCAGCTGTGTCTGCAATACGCTGGCCAGCGTTTGTTTATCGGTAATTGAAGACAAGCTGAGCCGATAGGAGATGAACTGGTTCATGGATTATGAACCAGGAAAGTTCAGAATGTATGTATGCCGTCGGGCAGGTTTCCTTTTAGGTATGGAAAATGCTGCTGGGAGCTTACGCTGCCCAAAATTGCAGGTAAGTACCATGGCTTTGCATGGGAAGAGGAAGGTGATTAATTTAAGGAGGATGGGTCGTTCTTTGGGAATACTTTAAAGAACAGCCACAAGACTCTCGCAAACGCTTCCTAACGTCTAAGTAGTATTCCTTATTCACTGTTTGACTTTGCGGATGGAATTCATAGTGCAACACACCCCGATAATCGAAAAAAACAGAATGAGCTTAATTGTTGGTCGACTTTGTCGTAGTTTTTTCGGTTTCGGCCCGTTTTGGTAACTACATTCGGATTGTTGACTTCTTTACATGTCATACTTGTGGCGCTATGTGTTGTGTTTTTTTTTTTTTTTTAATTAGTAGATTATATATTGCCCTGGCTGTGATACCAGTGCTTGCTGAAGGAAAATGTTTGTTGCGTCTTTGCTTGATGAGTGATGACTTTCAAACAAATGACCTGTAAATGTATTCTTTGCAAAACAACTAACCACGACATATAACAAAACACCAATACTGGGGAAGAGATGAAATGGACTCAAAGAACCCAACTAGACTTTTCATACATTTATTTACTATTATTCGTCTTAACTGCACTGACTAGTTTTTGACTAAATTAACTTACGATTAGTAGCGCGATTCTTGACTCTCCGATCGTAGTTTCGGTTTCATGAACTTGACTGAATAAAACGATCGGCCATGTGTTTGGCCCTCGAGGATTGAACTGATGCGAAATGCAAAATGCGCCGCCCTTTTATACTTTTTATCTAAAGAGATTTGCTGGGAAAGTCTGTAAAAATTCCAAGAAGTACAGACAAGGTTTTGTGTGTGCTTCAATTGGGATGGGGTTCCAGAAGGGATATGGAAATTTGTTTGAACAAATTCCCGGAAGGTAAAATGTTTAAATACTTTTGGGATTCTTGTTTGAGGAATTGCATGGGAATTGTATGGGTATCTGGGTGAGCAATTTCGCTAAAGCTATGATCATGAAATACATTTGAAAATAGGCATGTCATGACGTTGGGATTATTGGGAATTGAGTCAATGTGCGACAACTGAGCATTTAGTTTAATTTATCGCGCATATGATTCAGTTGGGGACATCGGATAGGGGTAGAATGTTGAGGTATGGATGATTGGCATTCGATATAATAATGGGGAATTGGATGGAAGTAGTGATTTAGGATCACTACACATGTCACGTCACCAGTTATGACGCGTTGGTTGCATGTAGTGTTACTGGCGACCCGAGAAAGGATGTCTTCAGCAATTCAGCTCTTCTGGACTAAGCCTTACTGCGACGCATCTCACATCCAAAACTTCGACCAACATATTACGAACTGATTTGTGTGAAATGTTTAGCTCTTGTGCTAACTCTCTCAAGCTATAACGATGATTTGCACGCACGAATACCTTCACTTTGGCGATGATTTCCTCACTCTCAGCCATTCTTGGAGCGCTCGCGCGAGATAAATCATGAACGTCTTGACGACCACTTTTGAATACTTTGTACCATTCAAACACTGGTGTTTTCTATAGAATTGACTCACCATAGGTCTGAACCAATGTTTTCAATGGTTCCTCACAAGAAATTCCGTAGGAAGCACAAAATTGAATGTAAACTCTTTGCTCAAGCAAATTATCCATTATAAAAATCGAAAAATGTACATGTAGGTGAACCAACTATATCAGCAGCTGTAAACAAACTAATTGACAGATAGCGTTCAAACATGGCGCCATTAAGCCTCACAGTGATACCAACTTTGGGCAAATAAAAAATTGTCAATAGGCTTAGGCGGGAACTTTTAATGAGAAATTCCGGGTAGACATTTGACACAATGTATATTTATCACTCTTATTATTATATTTTTCGTTTGTGCTCGAGGCGCTGATCTACATTTTCCATACTTTTTACACAGCTATATATTTAATTTTATTGCAAAGATAATTTAAAAATAATAATCATATTGTGACGCATATGACAATCAGTACTGAAATCTTCGAGAAAGTCCGAAACAAAGTACTAGATTATTTTAGGGAGTACTGGAAAACTGGAATAGAACATTCAAGACTATGGAACAGACGGAAACGATACACCAAATCAGAATGAGAAAAAACGGTATAAATACGTCGCACGCAGAGCGGAAGGATAAGTACCCCAACTCTCACCTATACGAAGGCGCCTCCAGTACCCCTATCGACGAGTACTTGCTTCAATTAGCATATAAGTACCTCGAAAACATTCAGAACAGCGAGAACCTACTTGTACGGGACTCTTGCGTTCTTGACCCTTCTCTCTCTCGATCTCTTCGGATCAAACCCCCACAATTTCTTCTTCAGTACAAAACTGAAGAAAGCACCCTTCCCAACAACATTCCTCTCTATAATAGAGGATTCCTGGACCCATCCCATAGGGTCTACTATTAACAAACCAAACACACGAACGCACAGTACAAGACGGCACAAACACAAACATACACACCGACCAAAGAGCAGATTATCAGACGCCAAAGACGTGATCTGCGTTTACTACCGCACCCAAGACCCACCGGTCTTGTATGATTTCTTTCCCACCATCCCTCTATAACAGTAGTTAGAGAACACTTGGACTAACACTGTCCACACTATCCTTGGAAACCCCCCTTTTTTCTTCTCTTTTCAGATGCCGCGAGACCGAGCCCAATATCCTCACGGATGTGGGTGATTCTGGTTATCGCAAGATGACCAGAAGTCAGGGACAAGATGAAGGACACATATGTCCTGTCTCGCCAAATTCGGCCTTCTCGCCACATTTTTTTTTTTTTTTTTCGGAAGGATAAGTTATAAAAAGGAAGTGAAGCAGGCGATAAGAGAGAGTTATAAGTAAGACAGTGAAGCAAGCGATACGTCTCGAGTGAGAAGTAAGCAGTAAAAGACGCGATAAGTACGGAAGCGATAAGTAAAGAAATCGTTAAGTGTACGGTATAAGTAACGGTTATATTACGGACTAATAAAGTGTTATATTAATTCAAAATCGATTTAACGGCTCTTATTTATTATAAAATAATTAATCCAGCGAACCCTAAGCTCGCTACAATATCTTGGGCAGAACTGATGTTTCACAACAATGTCATCTGCTGCCGCTTTTTTGTGGGAAAAATTACAGACATGCTCAATAAATCGAATACATTTAAAAAATACGTCAAAAAATCAGTTCATTGTGCTCTTCCCAAAATACGATAATTGACTTCTGAACTCAAAGTTGGACTTTATCTTTATGAATCCATTTCTGATAGTTTTCCAAATAAACTTCTTTTGCGTATGCTTTGTGTTTTGTCACTTAAAAACTCGAACTCGCATATAATTAAATAGACATTCGGAGTCTCAATCATATTTGTCACAGCCGTTCTTGAAATTACGACAGTTTTCATATATGTTCAGAAGTTGCAATCTGTTCTGTGATGCCAAACATTAAAAAAATAAAAATAAAGAAAATCAAACAAGTCACTTTTGACAGCAACGCCTAAAACAAAATCATTCGCAGACTCAACTTATGCTCCTGTTTCTCTTCTTGGCACCTACAATGTAAAATGCACAACAGTCATTTGCCGTATGTCTTACATCATATGAACTGTGCAAACACCCAAACCTCGGCGACGTGGTCGGACATTTGAATAATGTCTAACCGCTGTGTGCCCCGAGGCCATATATAGGTGTGCACTAAATAATTTAACTGTCCTACGACAATAAATTAATGCGATTTATTGTGGCGATAAGTAGCACAACTCGTCAGACATGCACAATTTATTACACTGCTCTCCAATCCGCACAAGCTCCACGGACATCACTTCCGTTTTCATTCCATACGTTCGCACCTTTTAAAAGATTGGTATTTCGAAATAAACGAAATGCAGTCAACCTACACAGGACCTTAATTAATTAATTAACATTTTCAATTGGTCCTCCAACTGGATTAAATTTGCTAGCGAATACTGGTATATGTTTTGAGGACGATAGATGTTTTATGGCCTTGTAACAGAACTAGGTCGATGACATGACACCACAACAAGTCTAACATTATACCCAGCAGGCATGTGATAGACCTACCATTGCTCCTATCTGACGTTCATATTAGGCTGCTGGCTAGCATTGAGGATTGCAGGCCATTGTAATGGCATCAGACCTAACATTCAACGACGACATATGCATCTGTACATGTTTTTGGGACGTATGTTCGTCACTTCACTTATTGTGTTTAATTTGTTCGAGGAATTTTCCCAATGAAATTTGAACAGGAGCTTGCCCTAGTTATAAGCATGCAAGTTAGTGTTCGGGTTGAAACTTAATTACTAGTTCACCTTTATCTAAGGCGTAAGTGGGCAAGGTGTCCCCATCGCAAGCGTCCTGCTGAAGGCCCTGAAAGCATTTGTAACTCGAAAAGGATTTAATTAAAAACTGCTAGAGCTATTAAGGATATCTACGTATAAAACAAAGCAAATTGCATCATTTTGGAGAAGGTATCCTTGAAAAATGAATGGTTGCCCACACGTCATGTTATGTTCAACCCGGAAAATGGAATTTCAAAAGAGCCCAGCAAACTTCGGAAAAGCCTTTTCGAAAATGTAAAACGACATCCATCACTCTTCTTACACATGTGCATCCTTTGAAAAACCCAACGTTATTTAAAACTGAGCACATCAGGGCTACCTGCAAAACGTGTCTGAAGGCTAGAAAACAATGGAGTAAACGAAAGTTTTAAGTATGTATACAATAACTAGGGTAGAAACGATGACTTTAAACATAAGAAAAATAAAAGGGGGACAAAGAAAACTTAAAGACGGAGAAACATAGAGAAATAGTAAGATTATTAAACTAAGGTAAAAAATCATTATATGTTTCGGGTTGACGAGTTCAGATTTTACTCAAAAAAGCATAATATAAAAATAATATATAAACAAATAAATTATAATATTTCACGAAAAAAAAAATTGAAATATTTATCTTAAAATCCGAGAGATATATATCTTTTGTTATTTTCTCATTATTTCTCATATTTGGCCAACAATATCTCTGTTGCACCATCTTTATAGTGGCTGTGTCGCTAGGATGCGATAGTTGGTGAACTTGATCGAATGCTTAGCTCTGCATTTTTCATCATCATCGGCACTACAACCGTGATCCGGTCTTGGCCTTATTTAACAAATCTCTCCACCGGTCCCGATTTCGAGCCGATGTCATCCAGTTTAGCACTCCCAGGCTCTGGGCGTCCTGGTCTACGCCATCCCTCCATCGCAGACAAGGTCTGCCGCGCTGTCTCCTTCCATACATCCTGCCACAAAGGACTTTCCGGGCAGGTTCCTCTTCGCTCATTCGAGCTAGGTGTCCCGCCCACCGGAGTCTACCGAGCTTGATTTTTCTTACAATATGAGCTTCAAGGTAGATTGCGTACAACTCATGGTTGTAGCGTCTCCGGAATCGTCCTCCCTCACATACGGGGCCAACAATTCTCCTTAAGACCTTTCTCTCGAACGCTGCCAAAAGTTCAGAGTGCCTTTTATTAAGCACCCAGGTCTCGGATCCATACATGAGTACTGGTAAGACCATGGTCTTGTACAGTAGTAGCTTGGATGTTCGGGATAAATTTCGGGATTTAAAGAGCCTTGATAGACCATAGTAGGCTTTGTTGGATTTAATCAGCCGTTCGCGTATTTCTTCTTCCATATTGTTATCGGCTGATACTATTGACCCAAAGTAGTTAAAGGATTGCACTACTTCAAATTCGTGCTCCACTACCCTGATAGTTTGACCAACGTTAGGTCTTCTCTTCGCAGAAGTTGCCACCATGTACTTGGTTTTACCATCATTAATGTGCAGTCCCAGTTTTTGTGCCGCCTGCTCGATCTGGGTGAAGGATTCCTGTACCGCCGGTTCGGTTCTAACGATGATGTCGATGTCATCTGCGTAGGCAAGTATCTGGCTGGACTTGGTGACAATAGTCCCTCTTGTTGTAACGCCAGAGTCACGGATTGCTTTCTCCAACGCCAGGTTGAAGAGGAGGCAGACCAGACCGTCCCCTTGTCGGAGTCCATTATAGATGTTTATTGGTTTGGACAGCTATCCTGCTACTTTTACTTGACTAGTTACGTTGGTCATGGTCAACCTACAAAGTCGTATTAATTTATTTGGAATGCCGAATTCACTCATGGCATTATATAGTTCTACCCTGGCTATGCTGTCGTAGGCGCCCTTAAAGCCTATAAACAGGTGATATAATGGAATCTTAAATTCCTGACATTTTTCCATCGCCTGCCTAAGGGTGAATATCTGATCAATTGCTGATTAGCCTGCGATGAAGCCACACTGATATTGACCAATGATGGCTTTAGCGTATGGGGATATCCGGTCTTGTAGGATAGTGGACAGTATCTTATAGGCGGTACTCAGCAATGTTATACCCCTATAGTTGCTGCACAGTGTGATATTTCCTTTCTTATGTATGGGGCAAATTATACCACGACGCCAATCTTCCGGCATCTCCTCTTGCTCCCATACGTGCACCACGATCTCGTGAATTGCACGATGTAACGCTGTTCCTCCTTGTTTGATCAGCTCAGCTGGTATGCCATCAGCTCCAGGGGCTTTATTTGGTTTTAGCTGTCTAATGGCTTTTAATGTTTCCTCAATGCTTGGTGGCGGCAGCATTTGGTCTTGGTCTTGCATTGGTGGAGCCTCCAATTCTTCTGTTAGCTGACCATTTAACAATTCATTGAAGTGCACTTCCCATCGCTCCAGAACGCCTTCAGGATCGGTGATCCCATTACCCTCTTTATCCTTGCAGTAAGTGCAGCGTGTTGTATACCGTGTCACACTGCGGATTATTTGGAACTCAGAACTTCCGAGCCTGGTGCGGACCTCGCTGTCTACTTTTCTCTATTTCATAGAAATGGTTTTTTTCCCAGGCACTTTTCTTTTCTCTGTGTAGTCTTCTTTTAGATCTTCTGAGCTCTTTGTATTTCTCCTCGCGTACCCGCGTCCTATGAGAATGCTGCATTGTCCGGTATGCAGCATTCTTACGTTCAGTCGCTAGTTTGCACTCATCATCAAACCAGTCGTTCCGATCTCACGACTACTGCCTAAGATGAAGTTGGTAGTACTAATGCCAGTATTCTTAACACGTCTCCATTTCTCTTCTACGCCCGGTATTCTGGCCGCGCAGGACTTACTCTCCCTGCGTCGAGCTCTTCGAGGGCGAGTCTTAACGCATGACCAAAGGTGTTGCTGGTGTTCTCATTGCGTAAGGCAGCCGTGTTGATTCGAACCTGATCCGCGGATGCAATACGTCTCCGTAAGGCAATCCGCGCTCGGAAAACTGTACCAACCAGATAGTGATCCGAGTCGACGTTGGCACCTCGGCACGTTCATACCGTCATCAGGCTCGAAGAGTGGCGGCGATCTATCAACACGTGGTCAATTTGGTTGCGAGTGGCTCCATCAGGTGATACCCAGGTGGCTTTGTGGATATCTTTACGCGGAAACTTGGTACTCGCAACGACCAAGTTTTTCGATGCTGCCAATTCGATGACTCGTAGTCCATTGTCATTAGTGTTCTCATGCAAACTATGGGAACCTGCGTAGTGCCTGAAAACCGGCTCCCGACCTATTTTCGCATTCAAATCCCCAAGAACGATTTTCACATCGTATCTTGGGCAGGCATTGAGGGCCCGTTCGACGTTCTCATAGTATTCTTCTTTTTCGTCGTCAGGGGACGCCTCTGTAGGTCCGTGAACGTTTATGAGGCTTATGTTCTTAAATTTGCCTCGTACGCGAAGAGTGCATAGCCTTTCATTTATTGCATTAAACCCGATGGTGGCAGGCTTCAGTTTTTGGCTGACTAGAAAGCCTACCCCGAGCACATGTAATGCTGTTATGTCAGCATTATATTCGGACAGGGCATCGGCTAGCTGCTGTGCAGCTCGAGCTCTGTATAGTGAGCGTATATTCCATGAAAAAATCTTTAAATCATTTAGCCGTTTTCGTTTCCGTGGTCGTCGTCGTGTATCCGGTCCATATCCGAGGCTTGTTAAATTTGCCATAATAATTCATTTTTACGGGCCTGGTTATTAGCCTTGCGCCAACCTTTCTCAGGATGCCGCTGCATGCATTGGTTCACTACTTGGCGGGTGTCAAAGTAGCAGCTATCCAGGGGTGGCACGTGGAGACTGCATGTCAACTTGGATTGAACAGGGACAAGGATCGTCCTGGCCTTCGCCGGGTTGAAGGCAATCAGTGACTTTGCCCTGTATGTTCGCACCCATCCTTGCCTCTGCATTTTTACTTGTCTGGAAATGTGTGTTGCAGTTTCTGCTCTTCCTACAGTACTAATGAATGTTTTATAGTTCCTAGAAATTTCTTCAACTCCTCGTCCTCTTCCTGTGTGATATGGGAAAAGACCTGTGGGGGTTCTTTAAAGCCTTCCCTAAGAACCACCCACTTCCTTAAGTCATTCTGCTTTTCCCTCACTACACAAGCCACTATACTTTCCTGCAATCGAGTAGCGTAAGCTATCTTTCAGTAGTTTTCACCTGATAGTAAAACCTCACCGATGGCATGCATAGCATTGAATGTTTCTGGTTCATAACACATGAACCATTTCATATCCCATATCGGCTCAGCTCGTCACCAATAAACGATAAACACACGCTGGCCAGCGTATTGTGGACACAGCTGCAGCCGATATTTTTCCTACGGTCCTTAATTGAACCATTGCTCCTATACCCTTGGGTTCCCAACAGTTTCGACCAATTCCCTATTTATTATATTATTAGACAATCATATCCATGATTATGCCTTAAGATGCTCCGGCCTGTAAACCAAAACAAACACACAGTACCTCACTGTGTTTGTTTTGCTTACCAACTGGGTGGCAAATTCCTCATCACCATATCCATGTACCAGCAGATTAATCCAAATAGATAACCATCTATTGAATCGGACACGATCATGATTGTATTTAAACAATCATGCCAATGATCGTGTCCCACGTACAGTTTTCTTAATTAAACAATAACCATCCTAGCCTATGCCATAGTCGAACAAATCTTCGGTTGGCTTATCGTCACAGAAAAATCGATTGCCTGCAACGGCATGATTCTAGGCGATTATGTAAACAGCCATCGTTCCCATGTAGCATTGGTTAAACCAAACAAATGCGCATCTCAGCGTATGACCCTCCGAAATAGCGTTTCTATTTACAGAACACACAGAAACATATTTCTTCCTTCGGCGATTCTCGCTATCGCTTATCTCAACGATGCCTGCAGCCCCTAATACCAGTTCCTTTGTTTGTATAGTTGCAGGGTCGATCGCTGCCGCACTTCCAACGAAAGGGCATTGTACTTGACCGTACGTCTTATATTATAACTTACTGGTCCTACGCAGACGCTCTAAGCTAAACATTACATAACTATTGTATAATTTGCCTTTCGGCGACAGAACTTTGTTTGTGGGAGTATCATCATCATCATCATCATCATCATCATCGGCACTACGACCGGGAACCAGTCTTGGCCTTATTTAGCAAGTCCTGAGGCTTGTTAAATTTTCCATAATGATTTGTTTTTTTCCGGGCAAGGTCATTAGTCTTGCGCCAGAGGCTCCCTGACGGGGAATCGAACCCCGATCTCCCACGTGACAGGCGGGTATACTAACCACTATACTATCGAGGGCCCCTTGTGGGAGTATATTAGAGTTATTTAAATGATATAATTATACTCCCACAAACAAAGTTCTGTCGCCGAAAGGCAAATTATACAATAGTTATGTAATGTTTAGCTTAGAGCGTCTGCGAAGGACCAGTAAGTTATTAAATAAGATAATTAAGCTAGAATTTACGCATTTTTTGTCTAGCATGTAATTTAGAAACTAAGAATATCAAAAGAAAATTAAAAAAAAAAGTTTTAAAAATGGAAAAAATATTATCTATAGAACTACGCACACGTACCAGGACGTTGTGTATCGGAGTTCCCTTCGGTTGAGGAGCGAAAATTTAGTTCATCCGCGAGTCAGTGGTCTGTCGCCATAAATATATTGAAGTAAAACTAAAAAAATACCGGAGTTGGATATTCTCACCCTAAATTAATTCAGTGACTGCCAAAGTCATCAAGTAAATTGTCCACTGAGAAAATAAGTATTCCCGTGTTAACACACTGTGTCAAAAATGTATAACTCATCGTGTAATTATTTCCAAAAACAAATAAACGAACAATAACATTAAAAATAAAATTAAATAAGAGAATAAACTATACCAGAGTGTTTGTCTTTGCTGTTCTGTGTCCGCTCCACCATAGGAATCAACGGCTGTTCCTTTTTCTCAGGTGTGTCATCTAGTGAATTCATTAGCTGGGGAGAGAGTAAATCAGTCCGGCTTCCAACATCTCGACCCCACAGTCCTTGCTCTGATGGGGGTTCTCATCAGCGACCAAACTGATGACAGTAAGGCTATATTAAACCATACAGCCGAAGTTTCAGATGAGATCAGCCCTGTTGTTTCGTATTCGTTTTATCCGAAAAGAAAAACTAAAATTATAATTGATTTGTTCATTGTAATAAAATATCACCTTGTTACAAGGAATTTCAGGAACTTTAAAAAAAGCAAAACTGTTTTCTGGCACTCTTAAATCCAAAAAGTCCACCGCAAGGCAACAGCAAAACAGCATTCACCGCTTGTCTCGTTGAAAATCTTAGTTGCGGCCCCGGGGTCATCGTTCGGAACCTGTTTTCAATTATTGCACTAAAAGAAGATCATTGGCTGGCAGCGGTTCCAACTGAAGGTCATTCCGCTGGCTTTCCAGTCGCCTGAGAGCACACTTCGATTTTCATGCAGCGACATATAAAGCTCAGTTCCGACTGTAACCTTGCCACTGCCTACTCTTAGGCGCCTAAAAATGAATGCGTCTTCGCCGAGTCATTTGAATCAGTTGAATCATTGTTTGGATTTGCTGATTGGTTTGTTGCTTCTGCAACACCTGTACTTGACAATGTCTCCTTACTGGCCGAAATCGAAGCTGTGCGATACTCGAATGGCAACGACTTGAAACCGAGCGTCCCTCTCCCTGACGTGGAAAAAAACACCTTAGCGAAAAAGGGACCTGAGATCACTGCAAATAAGATCCTAACCACGCACACCCCTATAGCATATCGGTTCGGGTCAACATGGACCCTTGGCGAGTAGAACGAAAGACTCCGTAAAGTAAGAAATAATAACGGGTTTGACTTTATTAATACCGGCATCCCCAAAACCGCTGACGTTTTCGGGTATCTAGCTTCTTCTTTGTCAATTTTGCTATTCGCATCAAGAACGTCAAAAATATCCCGAAAGCCAACTCATTCCGTTTCCACATTTCATCTCCCTGTTGTATTCCAACGCCGTGCTTCCTCGTCTCGACCGAGGGAAGAGTGTGTAATGTATTTTTTCTAATTAATTAACTTTTAAAAATCAAAACCTTTAAATAAAAACTTTTATTGATATTTATTTAACATCAGACAACCGCACACGTCTGTGTTTATTTTATTTATTTATTTTATTTTATATAAATTTAAATCTCGACCTTCCTCGTCGGAAGTCTAATTCTTACGCTCTTGTTATTTCTGATTTCGTATGAACGAAATCAATCAGTTGCCCCTAGTTACCTAATGGGGGTGATTCATTATTTTTCGTTAACTGAAACTATTGCAAACTATGCAGCTTCTTAGGTATTTTTGGGATAACGGTAATTCTATGAACTGTTGTTATGAAATGGATAGCTTGAAATTTGGTATGTGTATGTTATGTTATGATATGAAAATTTGAGAATTAGGGATGATGACTGTATTTCTAATGTATAATTGAATTGATTAGTATGTAAATGTAGGAACTATGGAAATTGAATTGATATGCAAATGTGTTTGAAGAAAAAGGATATTAAAGGATACAGTTATAATATAAATTGTATTAATGCATATTATGGGATTTTAGGGTTATATGGGTAAGTAAGGATTGAGGTAAGGATTTCGGGAAGACGGTAGGGCTGCGAGCACTACATCCCTATGAATGGCTTTTCATCAGCCCAGATGGAGCCGCACTACAAATGAGCAAACATGCCGTTACCAAAGACGGTATCTAGCTTTTCTAGAATTAGGGTAGTATAAGATTTAAGTTAAGTTCTTTTAAATAAAATTATAAAAAAAAAAATTGAAGAACATTTTAAGAAAAAACAAAAAAAAATTGACACACATTTTTCCAAATTTTTCTTTGTCATTCAAATAATCATAAGTACAGCCGCAACCAGAGTTCTGTCGCCGAAAGGAAAATTATGCAATAGTTATGTAATGTTTAGCTTAGAGCGTCTGCGTAGGACCAGTGAGTTAATATATAAGATAATTAAGCTACAATTTAAGCATTTTTTGTCTAGCATGTAATTTAGAAACTAAGAAATTACAAAGAAAATAAAACAAATGTTGTAAAAATGAAAATGAACTGAACCGCCCCAAACCCCAACCACAATTCCCTCATATTCCCTACCGATTCCTCATCAATACAATTCAATCCTTCCCACCACAGCCGCTCATCCAACCGACCAAGGTCACCTGACAAGGTCACCCGCCAAAATTTACTAACCGACCCAAACTTATAAACGGACTACCTCCTAAGCCCACCAGTAAATCAGTTTCCCTTAAGCCTAATCCTATCCATTGTGCAAACCCAAACAAAACCCCCGTATCCATGGCCCATGTCTAATTCTCGTCCTCTTTGCGACCTCAAAACAGAACCAACATATCACAACTTCATCAGCTTCCACTCTCCTAACCTTAACCTTAAAATCTATTCCCTTACCAGATCCTCCCAATCATCGGCCCATCTGAGAGCACCTTCATCTCCTCTATTTCAACTTCATCTCACCAGACCTGAACTTCAAATTCCACTCGCCCAATATTCGACCCGCTCCTTCCCCCAGTGATAAAAATCACTCAGCCCACCCTATCCTGTTACATTTACTTCCATGACCTCCACAAAGCAAACTTTTGCCTTTTTAACGATTACCTCAGCAAAATTTCATTCAATTTTGAACATTTGGTGATAGAAGATGTAACCACCAATTTTACACGGAAATCTTTAAATCTACTTTCCTTTACGTTCCCTATTCCAAGCGCAAGAATCCAACCTCCTCACTTCCTTTGTTTAATAGCAATCTTCGTTCGTTACATAATAAACGGAACAAGCTGTGGGCTACCCTCCCCCATAACAGCTCCGTCTACGACTACTCCAACTACCTTGGCACTTATCTTCTAGATATCCATACATCGGTTATAAGGGTCGAAAGGTCTCCCGTGAACCGCCTGCCACGGAATCCATATTGACGATCATTCAGAAGTCCGTTGTATTCCAAATACTTAATTAACTCGGCGTTGATGACATTTTCCATCACCTTAGACAACATAGACAGTAATGCTATCAGCCGGTAATTTTGTGGTAGACACTTTTTCTCCCTCTTTGGGATTGGCTGAAATCGAGCCATCGCCCAGCTGATAAGAAATGTTCTCCGTGCATAAGATAAGCGGAAGAGACTGCCAAGAACCGACGACAGTTCTGGAGCACAGTTCTTAAGGACTACTGCTGGTATTCCGTCGGTAGAATACGTTAAATAGTACGTGGGCGGAACATCATATCCCGCATCGAAGACCGTACCGGGGCGATTACAGGTGGTCCCAAAAGGCCGGTATCGAGGTTTGAATTCGCGGAAAATAAATTCGCGAACACGCCAGCTTTATCTTTTGAATTTGTGAATAGTATCCCGCTATCCGCCACTAACGGGGAAAAAGAGGAGGAAGTGAAGTTATTGCTGACAGCCATTGCCAGTTACCAGAAGGGACGCGAACCAGTTGGGTATTCAAGGAGTTTACTGGTCACTGTGGTTGTAAGCTTTCTTCGCGGTATCAATCGCCTGGTAGCACGCGTTTCAGATTCTAATAAAATTTGTTCTGTTAACATCGGTGGGATTGTAACCTCGCTGTAACCTGCTCGAATTTTTTATCAAACCAAGGATTATCAAATGAATTTCGTTTGATGGAATGCGGAATGTAAATCACGGTGGCATCTCGGGGCGCCGTGTCGGTGCTATAGGTTCCCCTCTCCTGAGAGGAGTATATAAAAAAAATCCGTCCCAAATAAAATAATCTCTGTGACCTACTTCGCGCATGCGTTATCATCTGAGTCTTCACAGCACACGCCCACCACGGAAAGGATGCGACGAAATCTCGCTAATCGTCCCTGTTGGCAGCCCCATACCTCTCCATATATGGCGAAACTTCCTAGATCGGTTGAAATGCAAGTAGTTGCACAACCGACATCAAGCAGTGATCTAAGTTTATCAGTTGTTGTAGTCCGGCGCCGTGCTTCCTCTGATGAGGGAAGAGCGGGGACCTTTTATTTATTTCTTTTACTTCTTTTAAGGAACTTCTGTACGCGCAACAATCTTATTAGATATCTTGATTCTAGATTTGTTGTGATGGCTTTGGAATCAGATAACGCATATCCAGAAGGCCTGCTCTGTTTTGAAATGAAAAGGGGCATGTTATTAAATGTGCTGTAACTGGCAATATTGTGAATGTTTATGAATGGTATGTATTAAGTGAGAATGTAATATATGTTAAGGGAAGTTTTTAAGGATGTGTAAGGAGATTCAGTGTTAAATTTAATAAAGGGTAGTATTCTGGAATACAACACAGTCATGCATCAACATCTACGGTATACATGTTCGGCTCGGATGTCAAAAACAGATCCAGGCTGTTCCGTTAATCATCTCGGGTATCCACCACTCGCGTAGGCTCCTCCATGAGTTGAGTCAAATTGCAGCTAACAGCTAACATCTCTGCCAGCCTCACAGCCTCCTCGGTTTTGTTACAATATTCCATTAAAATCGCCAAGGACGACAATTCCAGAAACCAGGTGGTTGATCTATATCCGGTTGACAGTACGTGAAAGATGTTCGAAAAATGTCGCTGGTCGGATTGTGAATTACTGTCAAGCCATCTTTAATCTCAACAACGAAGAGGATGCTTTTGTGTCGAAAATCATCATGAGCGACGAGGCCCTTTTCCAATTAAGCGGTTACATCAATACGCAAAATCTTCGTTTCTGACGCACTGAAAATCCGCATGTGATGCACGAAGAGCCATTACATCCACTCAAAGGTACTTTGTTATGTGGTGTGGCGTTCACACGGGAAGAGTGATTGGGTCGTATTTTTTTTTGAGGACGACATCGGCAATACGGTCACTTTTACTGGCGAACGCTACAAGACCATGATAAACGACTTCTTAGCTTGGTGAACATGTGGTTTCAACAAAACGGTGCAACCACACACACAGCACGGGCCACAAGGGATATTGTGAAGGTATCATATCCTGGTCACGTAATCTCCCATTTTGGCGATTTGGCATGGCCAGCAAGATCGTCCGATTTAACCATCCCAAACTCTTTCTTTATGGCTACTTGAAGTCGCGGGTTTATGCCAACAAGCCTCAGACAATCGCAGCCCTTAAAGAGAATATTCAACAGGAATGCGAACAGTTATCATCAGAAATCTTGTGGAAAGTCATGGCAAATGCGATAAAACGGGTACGAATGTCCATCAACACTGGCGGCAGCCACTTGACGGATATCATCTTTTCCGCTTAACAGAAAAAATTGTAAAGGTCCAAATGAAGATTTCCATTCCTCAAAACCATTTTTTTTTTATTTAGTAAAAAAGTAATTCAAAAACAAAATTGGATGATTAATTTTGCGCCACCCTATATATAACCTAGATTTTAATGATTTTTTATCTATTCATCATCATCATCGGCACTACAACCGGGGACCGGTCTTGGCTTTATTTAGGAAGTCCTGAGACTTGTTAAATTTTCCATAATGACTTGCTTTTTCCGGGCAAGGCCATTAGTCTTGCGCCAGAGGCTCCCCGACGGGGAATCAAACCCCGGTCTCCCGCGTGACAGGCAAGTATTGTTGCGGATTGGCAATTAAATGTGCTGGAATGTACTGGAGAAATCTAGTACATTCGCATGTATACCAGTTGCGCAGCAGCTGGCACCAACTGGCCATCATTGTCACCACGATGATGTCATAGGGTCGCTTTTTTGAATTGGCAGTTATGCCCATTCATTCAGTCTCCAAACAAGTATACTAACCACTATACTATTGAGGAGCCTATTAAATAAGTTAAAAAACCAAGAGAAATAATAAATAAAAAGAGTATATAAATTAAACAAAAACAGTTGTGTATATCAAGAATAAATAGCAGAGGTTGTTGTAGATAGCCTTGCTCTCAGGGAGCGCGTCTCCTCATCCTTAAGAGGACAAGGGTCTCTTTAATAAACCGCTCCTGAGAAGACTCGTTGCGGTCACCACCGTGCTTCCTCAGACATGAGGGAAGAGTAGCGACCGATCGTTCGTGGAATTAACGTTGCAATATTCGGGCTAACCGCCAGCAGTCTCCGCTGGCTTCCGTTGGACCAGGTGATGCTCAGCAACAACAAAACTAAAATGTGTTTTTGTGGGTGTGCAGCAGCTCTACTCACCAGTTATCAGCTCAACAAAACTATTAAAAGTATCTCTTTTCTTCTATAAAACGGTTTAATTTAACTAAACTCATCTACTTTATAAGGTGTTCTCCTGGGGTACTTTCTCCAGGGATAATGATTCTCAAGATGTTGCATGATCTTTTATAAACAAAATTAACTCTAGATTTTACATCGCGGATGCATCGAGATGTAAGCAAAATCTCGAAAAAGTACCTCGACCGGAGTCGAGTACTGGAAAGCTGCGTTAAGTATTCGGTTAAGCGAATTCTTGGAAATCTGGGATATGAGTATGGAGATCGAACGTCCGGTTCAACTTACCTTGTCTTTTTTCTAGTTTGGAGATTATGGGAAATTGGGTGCATGGGTGATAAGCGGCCATTTGATTCGTTTATCAGGAATTTTGTTTTATCGGGAGAATGGATTTGTTTAAGTATACGGATTATGCGGAATTAGATGTGAATTGGGCGATAAAAGGACATTCGATTCGTTTATCGGGAATTTTGTTTTATCGGGAGAATGTATTTGTGAATTTGGATGGTGGATTTAAGTTTAAGTGTAAGAATTATGGGTAATTAGATGGGAACCGGGCGATACACGGATATTCGATTCGTTTATTTGGAATTTTGTTTTATCAGGAGAATGTATTTGTTTAAGTGTAAGGATTGTGCGGAATTGGGCGATAAACGGACATTCGATTCATTTATCGGGAATTTTGTTTTATCGGGAGAATGTATTTGTGAATTTGGATGGTGAATTTGAGTTTAAGTGTAGGGATTATGGGGAATTGAGTTTAATGAATTTGGATATATGTGAAGTGCGATGATGGGGCTTTTCAGAGCACTACAAAGTCACTAAAAAATAATTTGGTTACCCAAATGAAAGGGAGTAGTAACTAAAAATCAAGCATGTACGTCGCCATCAAAATTCGATTGTTCACCTACCTGGATATCACTTTTGTAAATCGGACTCCTGGTAACAGGATCTCGGAAGCATCCGCAGAATGTAAGAGTGACGTTATAAGCTTCTACAAAATAGAAGGTGGAACTTAACATCAATGGAAAAAGGGAGACGATTTGTCGCGCTTTTCGAAAATTGGATGGTTATTCGTTGTCTTCCATGTATTTGAAACCTAACCAACTCTCAACATGTGGAAGACCCTTCGAGATGGACTGTTGTATTCTATAAATGTATGGAAATGTCAACTACTTTTATGTACTTTTTCTGACCATGCAAGAATTGTGCTTACAATCGGACTCAGGATTTTCCGACTGAGATTTATCCCACTCCACTCATTCGCCCCATTCTTTGCTTATATCATTCATGCATAGCGAAGGTTTGCCTACACTTAAACAAATACATGTGCCAAACATTATCTGAAGAAACTTCTACATCTCGACTTTTTTTACCTTCTTTTTTAACGTCAGTGACTTTTAAAAGGCCGCCTACGACAGCATAGCCAGGGTAGAACTATATAATGCCATGAGAGAATTCGGCATTCCAAATAAATTGATACGACTTTGTAGGTTGACCATGACCAACGTAACTAGTCAAGTAAAAGTAGCGGGATTGCTGTCCAAACCAATAAACATCTATAATGGACTCCGACAAGGGCGTCTGGCCTGCCTCCTCTTCAACCTGGTGTTGGAAAAAGCAATCCGTGACTCTGGCGTTACAACAAGAGGGACTATTGTCACCAAGTCCAGCCAGATACTTGCCTACGCAGATGACATCGACGTCATCGGTAGAACCGAATCGGCGGTACAGGAATCCTTCACCCAGATCGAGTAGGCGGCACAAAAACTGGGACTGCGCATTAATGAGGGAAAAACCAAGTACATGGTGGCAACTTCTGCGAAGAGAAGACCTAACGTTGGTCAAACTATCAGGGTAGTGGAGCACGAATTTGAAGTAGTGCAATCCTTTAACTACTTTGGGTCAATAGTATCAGCCGATAACAATATGGAAGAAGAAATACGCGAACGGCTGATTAAATCCAACAAAGCCTACTATGGTCTATCAAGACTCTTTAAATCCCGAAATTTATCCCGAACATCCAAGCTACTACTGTACAAGATAATGGTCTTACCAGTACTCATGTATGGATCCGAGACCTGGGTGCTTAATAAAAAGCACTCTGAACTCTTGGCCGCGTTCGAGAGAAAGGTCTTAAGGAGAATTGTTGGCCCCGTATGTGAGGGAGAACGATTCCGGAGACGCTACAACCATGAGTTGTACGCAATCTACCTTGAAGCTCATATTGTAAGAAAAATCAAGCTCGGTAGACTCCGGTGGGCGGGACACCTAGCTCGAATGAGCAAAGAGGACCCTGCCCGGAAAGTTCTTTGTGGCAGGATGTATGGAAGGGGACAGCGCGGCAGACCTTGTCTGCGATGGAGGGATGGCGTAGACCAGGACGCCCAGAGCCTGGGAGTGCTAAACTGGATGACATCGGCTCGAAATCGGGACCGGTGGAGAGATTTGTTAAATAAGGCCAAGGCCGGATCCCGGTTGTAGTGCCGATGATGATGATGACTTTTAAAAGCGTTTACGAGAAAATGTATTTATTAGTAAAAAATACACAGAAATAGTCATGCAGCGTTTCATTACAACAATAATATCGAAATAATTGTATAGTTGAAGTTGTTGAACAATGAGTTAGCGATCTATCCCTGTTATATTCTGGCACCACATTGGCATTCAGTTTTAAAGTCCTTCACAATATAAGATAAGAAGTTAAATATTGCTGATCCAATTACGTTCAGATTACCAAAGTTAACCCGCTGCACAGTCCTCTTATCGATTATCCTATTTACTGAATCATAATTTGTATTTTCTCTCTGAATTCTTACATGACCTATAACGTCACCTTCCACCTATCGCGAGCATTTTGAATCCCGTCGGTAACACTTGTTGTTAAACCCTTTTCGACATGTACAATTTATACTCGAATATATATGTTGCATGGTTATTATTAGTAGATAGTGTTTAAGACCCACGTTCAGGATCAACAAGGTCCATAAATCAATGAAAGATCAAGTGCGATAAACATCCACTAGGCAAAACTCTGGAATCTATTATACCATTTAAACGTATCTATAATGCGGGTTGCGCTCTTAGCACGTCGTAGCCTAAACCCCTACTCCTTCCAGCTAATAGCCAAAATTGATTTGCCCTACACAATACATTGAACTTTGTAGTAGTTTAAATATCTGTGATTTTATACAACCCCCCTTCCGGTAAAGAAAATGTTGCTGAAGATCCCCATAGAGAACAAATGGTATTAGCAAGGACAACCAAATTCTTGTATGTGAACTGAATATAAATAATCCCACTCTCGCTACTTATTTAGAATATCTTCTGGCATTTCCTACTATATGTACAATCCTATATAAACTATGAGACGTGCATCTACCATGCAAAAACAATCCAAAGAGTACGACAAATAATACTTCCTTCCAAAAGGATGCCTCAATTCTTTGGCGAGATAAATCTTCGTGTCGCAGAGATTACACCATTGAAACATAATCATCCTACAATCCCTAGAAGCCATCTTCCCACTTTCTCCTTCTGGCCGACTCTCAGAACAACACCGACATTCTCTAAACGAAAGACACTCGAGTCAGGCCCGAGTGGGACTGCGAATTTAATGTAAGTTAGGGGGATTATAAATTCCCCTTTACTCCCGTCATCCCGAGTCCTTCGTATTAGAATTACTGCGTAACCGAAAAATATTTCATTTTTATTATCCATTTCGCTGACGCAGAAAACGTGCCACCAGCGAGTGGATCCTGGACATTGTATCCAGATGAAGCATCCAGTGCGACTTCCCAGGAGGATCATGATAATGATGCTATATTGGAATTAAGCCCAATAAAGTCTCAGCGTAGTCAATTCATTGAGTGACCTAGTTATTGGCTAACCTCAGTGTCTAGCAACCTCGGTCTGAATCATAGGGCGCACAGTCTCATAATTTATTACATTTGATCCTGTAAAAGGACGACAGAATGTTAATATCGAGACCAAAAAATATTGACACTTTCGAATGGCAAAGCAGTTGACAACACTTCAGAGTGAGTAGTGGGTAAAAATAATCCCGTTTCACACTAAATGAAATCCTTTCATTAGACCATAATAGTTTGGTAATTGGTAACTATTGACTTTGTCTGTTTTACAAGAATGTCCTTCGTACTTTTTTTATTTTATTTTTGCATAGAAGGTATCTATTGGTTTCGGATACAGGAAAGGTTTAGTTATAAGAAGGTTTTCCTTTAAATGCAGGAGATTCTATATGTAGAAATATGTTTACGTATTTTTTTTTTTTTTTTTTTTTCATTAGACTTCTCTCGGGAGAGGCGAACTTATAGCGTCGAGTGGGCGCCCCGAGATGCCATCAAATAACTGTTGCAGTTCTGCAGTTGCAGGTTGTAACGCTCCGGAAACACTCGCGTGGGAAGGGATTTCCACAGCTTCCCCGCTCTGTAACGGGACGAGTTTTGATACAGGGATGTTCGCGCGGTCGGGAGATGAACCACAAACGGGTGCGATCCGTCGGATTGTATTGTGGAGCGCATATAGACCGAATTGCGTGGAACAATGCCAAGAATCTCCGAAGAACAGCACCCATGATAATATCTGTAAAACAGACAGAGGTCGGCCACGCGCCTTCGATGTGACAGCGACTGTAGTCCCGACTTCAGCGCCGAGACCCCGATCAGGCGGATCGCTCGTCTTTGTACGCTTTCAAAAAGGTCGAGGGCATGTTTAGGAGCCGAACTTCAAACATGAGAGCAATATTCGAGCGCGGGTCTAATTTGAGTTTTATATAGGAGAAGAAGTTGGGCCGGAGTAAAATATTTCTTGGCTCTAAAAAGATAACTCAGTTTTCCTGACGCTGATCTGGCGATACCCGATACGTGTTTATGCCATGATACATTCCCACAGACCGTGACGCCGAGCAATTTCAAACTTTCCTCAGCCTCGAGAGCCCGGCCACTCATCATCAGCTGTGGAACCGATGATCCAGTTTTCTTTGTGAATGTTGTATACTGGGTCTTCGTTGCGTTGAAGTCGACAAGATTGGCATTTCCCCACTGCAGGACTTTATCTAGATCCTGGTTCAGAGAGTCAATCTGTCTACATCTCAGCTGATGCGACGTTGATGCACCAATCGGCCGATCTCTCGAAAAGGAGGAAACAAGCGTACTATCATCCGCAAAACTGAACACTTTGTTATCCGTTGTCTCCAACAAATCATTTATGTGAAGCAAGAACAAGGTTGAAGCCGAAATAGAACCCTGGGGAACCCCCGAATTAATAGGATACAGATCCGAACACTCGCCGTCCACAACAACCCGGATCGATCGATTCTTGAGGAAGCTCCTCGTCCAGTCGCAAAGCTGTTGGGAAAGTCCATATGAACGAAGTTTGCTCAGCAATGCCCCGTGCCAGACGCGGTCAAAAGCCTTGGAGATATCTAATGCGACCGCCCTTGACTCACCATGCCGTTCAATGGCAGATGTCCATATATCGGTTATAAGTGTCAAAAGGTCTCCTGTGGACCGCCTGCCACGGAATCCGTATTGACGATCATTCAGAAGACTGTTGCACTCCAAATACTTAACCAACTCTGTATTGATGACTTTTTCCATTACCTTAGATAAAATAGACAGTAATGCTATCGGACGGTAATTTTGTGGGAGACACTTTTTTCCCGTCTTTGGGATTGGCTGAACTCGAGCGATTTTCCAGCAGGCAGGAAAGGTCCTCCGTGCATATGATAAGCGGAAGACTCCGCCAAGAACCGGCGATAGTTCTGGAGCACAGTTCTTAAGGACTATTGCTGGTATTCCGTCCGGGCCGGTTGCCTTCCTACAATCCAGTTCACGTAGAATGCGTTGAATAGTGCGCGGACGAAATCTCACATCCCGCATGGAAGACTGTACCGGCGAGATCACAGGTGGCTTCAAAAGATCGGGATCGAGGTTTGAATTTGCGAACATATTAGCTTTATCCTTTCAATTCGTGACTAACGTCCAGCTGTCGGTCACCAACGGAGGGAAAGAGGAGGAAGCAAAGTTACTGCTGACAGCCTTTGCCATTGACCAGAAGGAGCGCGAACCAGTTGGGCACCGAAGGAGCTTATTGATCACCCTGTCGTTGTGACCCTTCTTCGCGGTATCAATCGCCTGGTTGCACACGTTTCGGATTCTAACAAAATTCGTTCTGTTAACATCGGTGGAATTGGAGGGCCATTGCTTAAAAGCTCTATTTTTTGCCGCTGTAATCAGCTCGCATTTTTTGTCAAACCAAGGTTTATCAGACGAACTTCGTTTGATGGAATGTGGAATATACATCTCCATCCCCAGGAGAATAATCTCTGATACCGACTCCGCGCAAGCGTTAACATCGGAGTTTCCGAAGCACACCTCCGACCATGGAAAGGATGCGAAGAAATCTCGCATATCGTCCCAGTTAGTAGCCCCATACTTCCATACATGGCGAGGCTGCCTAGGCCGATTATTCGCTTGGTATGCAAGTGCTTGCGCGACAGATACCAAGCAGTGATCTGAGTTTCCCAGTGGCGCAGAAACCTCTACGGTATAAATACTCGGTTCGGATGTCAAAAACAGATCTAGGGTGTTCGCATAATCACCTCGGGCATCCGGCACTCGCGTTGCCTCCGCCACGAGTTGAGTCAAGTTGTGGCTTACAGCAAACATCTCCACCAGCCTCCCAGCCTCGACGGTTCTGTTAGAATGTAACAGCCAGTCGGAATTGTGCACATTAAAATCGCCAAGGACAATAATTTCAGAAGCTATGTGGTTGATCTGTATCCAGTCGACGGTATATGAAAGATGTTCGAAAAATGTCGCCGGTCGATCGTCATTCGGGTATCGGTAAAGACAACAAAGCAATTCAACGGAATTCCTCAGCACGACCCTCAACAATATGATGTCCATATTATTGGGTTCCAACGTCTCCATCATCTGGTAAGCCAGATCGGACCGCGCGAAAACGCAGACTCCGCCCTTAAAACGCAATCTCGAATGTAAGTCGTATCCTGAGCAACGAAGATATGTCGAATCAGTTGCCAAATCGACCTGGGTCTCAGTTAGGGCAAGGGTATCAGGTTCCGTTGTTTGCAAATATTGGTGGACGGCGTTTACATTAGTATTGGTGAAACCGATGCCCCTGATGTTACAAAATGCCGTCACCAGTCGACCGTGGGCCGAGCCTCGAGAGCGAGCCCGGTTATGCGATGACGAACCTCTCAAAGTTCCATCATTTATCATGATATCTGCATGATGTTCCTCCTGACATAGTCTCCCCCGGAGATCCGAATGGGAGACCAGTTTACCTCCGGAATTCTTTATATCAGAAAACACCATCATGACTTATCCCCGTGTCAGTCCGGGCCATCAGACACACATCCGAAACACCGTCGAAGATTTCTCTCGGCGATATCGCGGAATGTGCAGCGTGACGGGGTGGTATCTCACCTTGGGACCGACTACCACCTAACCAACCTTTTCTCGAATCGGTCCATCAGCCAAGCTCCGAAAGATGGCCAGGGATTCCTCCCGACCATTTCACGGAGCCTAAAGCTTGATGGGGTGGTATTTCACCGGGCGCACAGGGCGTTGGGACCCCGGCTACCACTCGGCCTTTAGTCGCCTCTTACGACAAGCTGGCCTAGCTGTGAGTATATTCTAACGCCCTACTCACAGGGCTAGCATACGTATATAACAGTATATAATGTTGATGGTGATGATGATAATTAACGCATTTATTGTACAATAATTTAACAAATCTTGACTTAGGACTAAATGCTAAATCCTATTTTACAAACTTTTCTTTCTAAATTTCTAAATTACACGATACAAGTTTGTGTAATGCCTTTCGGCGTACAAAAATATTTTTATGTTTTTATATTTTTATATATGGAAGAAGTTCTCACTTCTTTTTATTTAAATAACATAAGATAAAATTAAAAAAAAAATGTTAACAAACAAAAAAAATATATTAACAAACACTAACAAAATGTTAACATACAGAGATTTTGAAACGAAAAACGCAAATGAAAGAAGGAAGAATAAATATATATGAAAAGGGAAATGAGGAATGGGAAGGGAAAGCATAGCGTCTGAAGATCTTACTATATTTGGGAATGTTAAGTCTTTTCCCCATTGTCAATCCACCACCAGTTGGGATGGGATCGGTCATTTATAGATTTATCTCGAACGCCCGTTGCCATGCTAAAGCGCAAGTGAACTGCAGCATTTGATATATCACTGTTATAAAGAATCCGTTTGTCCCTGGCACCACGAAAAGCGTGGTAAATAATAGGGACTCCGTGCTTGTTTTGGATAAGACCTTTTGTATCCAAGAGAGGGAACGCTTCTGGTGGGATAACTCATTTTGGAATGTATTCTCCAGGTATATGTCATTGGGGTAGTATGCTCCTGAGATAAGATTATTTTCGCTGCACATTGCCCTTGCAGTGTGACCACGAATAATTTTGATAATGAAATTGTCTATCCTATTCAGTCCTGATTTGTCATACAGTGTCTTATTAGCATAGAATTTCCTGTATTGAGACTCAGGTGTTCTATGTAATCCGAGGCAGGAACGCAAGCACTGCCTCTCGAACATGCGAAACTTTTCCATGTAGGATGGGAAAACGTTAAACCATACCGGGCAACCATACACTAATATTGGACGGATAAATGCTGAGTACGAAATTATTTTAACTTTGTTATCTAGGATATATATATATATATGTATATGCACTTTTAGCTGCAGCTGCTATGTGCTTATCAAAGTATAGGTATTGGTCCATCCAGATACCAAGGTACCGGACAACAGTTTTCATTTGCAGCGGAAGATTATTGCTTCCTACAATGGAAAAGTGTTTCCAATTATTCCTTGTATCTCTTGAAGCTGTAGAAAGAGGTGTTCTGAGAAGGATGGTTTCTGTTTTTTGTGGAAGTTGATTTTCAATCTCCAATCGTCACAAAAGCGTTTGATTTTATTGAAGTCGTCTTGAAGAAGTCTGTTAATGGCATCGATTTCTGTACACCACAATATCGTCGGCTTTTGCAATAGCATGATTAAGAGACCCAACTAGATCACTAGTATATATATTAAAGAGAAGGGGAGAATTCACGGCTCCCTGCTGTAAGCCATTTTTAATATGGAAAGTTTTATTGGAGATTTTGTCCCCACATTTTACCACAAATTGCTTATCCATTGTCATATCGTAAATGATGTATAACAGATATTCGGGCAAACCTAGATTTGATAGCTTATATACAAGTCCTTCTAACCATACGGTATCGAAGGCCTTTTCAAAGTCAACCAAACAGACGCCTGTGCATTGTCGTTTTGCCTTGTTCCACTGTATATCCGAAACAAGTTTTGTATAGCTGCATGAACTGTGTCTGTCCCGCTCTAACGCCAAACTGGTTTTTCGGAATGATGTCGTTTTCATCGCACCAGTTTATCATTGCCTTATTTATGATCTTCTCGAATATTTTGCTAATGTTTGGTAGCAGACTAATCGAGCGAAGGTTGGTGGCGTTCATTGTGCAGCGATATATGGTTTTGGATAGCTCTGTTTTCGATGTCGAGGTTAGTATGAACGGATTCATTCACTCTGTGTACTGCCTCGAAACAGGCGCCTATTGAGTTCGCTTTTTCTTGCGGATCCTCGGCCACTATTAGTTCTTCGTTGGAGTTGATGTGTTCCGGGGTGAGTCAGCAATATTTGACGATTCTCGGGAGTCCTCGGGACTCGAAGGCAGGGAATGTCATTATGATCCTTTCTTCTAAAAACTTTATTTATTTGTAGAAACATATTCCCACCACTGGTTTTAATGGAGAGAATTTTGTGTTTCCATTCTTCATTAATTACTGATCTGTAGTTGTGACGGATCAGCTTTTGAACGTTTTTAATCAATGACTTAATTGTCTTTATTTCTTGGCTATAAGGATCGCTGAACTGTCTGTAGAGCAGTTTGAGCTGGGAGAGCAGAGCGTTTTTTTGTCTATACAGGGCATCAATAGTTGAGTTTCTGTATCTATTAAAATTCTCCTCCATGTGTGCCGCTTTTGGAATGGAACGGTCCCATGTTTTGATGACAATGTTGTCCATCGTTGAGAGATAATGGTCTATTTCCTCATTTCGAAGGTTTTTATTACTCGGTGGATCTACGCCATTAGAGCGTAGTTCTCTTTTTATAATGCAATCAAAGTGTGACCAGTGTGCTTTTCGGAAAACGAACTAATGTATCTGGTCGTACTGCTCAAGTATTACGTATTCGTTTGGAACATGGGCGTAATGGTCACTATCATACCCGATTGTTCGAAGGGAATTTCGAGTATTTAGGTGTGTGTCTAATAATTGCATTCTCTCATCCATCATAAGTAAGTCCAGAAAGGACTTTTCTCTTGAATAAGATTTGTAGCGTACAATTCTAGTTTATATTCTGTTGCATTTGTTTGCCACCAGTTGAATAGTTCATTACCTCTTGTGTTCGCCGTGATATCACCCCAAGCACTGTGTTTGGAGTTGAAATCTCCCGCCAGAACAAAATAATTGTTTTCCGAGTCTAACTTGATATTACGAAAAAGGGTATACAGTTCGGTGATAAATTGCGAACACTGAGGAGCTTCAGGTGTATATCCGGATACCACGTATAGATGCCTTTGACTTTTCAGAGGTATATCTGTGGGAGTTCTCTATATCACACGAAGAACCAACCCACAATTCTAACCAACCTTGACCGCTAACAGCGCGTCACCTCAACCCAACTCTCCATGCAAAATCCACAATGAAAGGCATTTCCCAAAACTCCCAACAGAATACAATTCAACAGAATACATTCTAATCATCCCCGCATACATTTTCCCTAAATCGCTTCGGTCAATTCTCTACTTAATTCATATTCCCTCCTTGCGACCAAGCAATCCTAACTTCTCCGAAATTCATATGCCGTAATAAAACGCATATTCAAATCTACAACGAACATTAACCATCTCCGTCAATTACATCACCCCACATACATTTTCCCAAAATTGCTTCGGTCAATTCTCTACTTAATTCATATTCCCTCTTTGCGGCCAAGCAACCTTAATTTCCCCGAAATGCATATGCTGTAACAAAACGCATATTCAAATCCACAACGGAACATTAACCATCGCCAGCAACTATACCAAGCCGCATACATTTCCCCGAAATTACTTCGGTTAATATCTTATCTAAACGATAGTCCTTGCTTGCACCCAAGCAATTTCATATTCCCGGTATATACAACCAACGAATCCAACTCAGCTTCTACAGCGAGGATTCGCTGCAACTGAATTCTTATGCGAGCATAGCAACTCTTCTCGAAATTCCTCGGAAGTGGCAGCAAATTTATTTCTCCTATGACTCAGCCGCCACGACGCGATGAATAGATTTTTTTCCTTTTCATTAGTCAGTCACCATTCTACCATCGGCGCGCGCACATTGGCTTAAGACTCAGCTCCTCGTAACCTGCACTCGGGGGATGCAAACCCCCGAGTGTATAATAAAGTCTATCGCATCTCAGCCGAGTGGCTTCGGGCCCCTTGATCCCTAATCGAAAACTATTTAGTGGTGTGTCGGGTTCTTGGCCCCCTTAAACGAAAAGCATTTGCTCGTGTCTTTTAAAAACCTCCGAAGTCGACAGGACGCAAAATAGTTTGCTCCTATCCTGAACTTGTTGTTTACCTAAGGGGCATTCTCCTACGGTATGATTGTTTTGGCACTTTACACATCTAAATTCCACACAGCAGTTAGATGCAACGTGGCCGAATCGTTGGCACTGCATGCACTGCAACACACGGTCAACTTTCCTTATTTTTTCCCAAATTATTGTTTGGCGAAAATAACTTTAATATTCCTAGGTGCATCGACTTTGCTGTTGGGACTTAGGGAGACAATGAAAAACGGCAACTTGCGGTTGCGACTTCGGGAGAGAGAAGGGGAGAATGGCTTCACATCAGTAAATTTTAAACTGTGATTTTCGACAGCTTGTAGTTCCGAAAGGAGTTCTTCGGAGGAAAAAGAAGGATCAACTCCGTTAAGTAATATGGACATGGTTTTCTCCGATTTAGGTGCGTACGTGAAGTACTCACTACTTGCTTCCCTTAGAAATTTTCGTTTTGAAATTTCTGCATGTTAACTTACTCAATTTAATTAGGTCTTTAGCTTCCATAAAGCTAACTATGATGGGAGGCACTTTCTCCTTCTTATTGGCTGCTGCTTGTTGTTTTCCCAGCAGTTGTGGCTGATGCTGATGCTGTTGC
This sequence comes from Microdon myrmicae, assembly GCA_963931805.1. Classification (NCBI taxonomy): domain Eukaryota; kingdom Metazoa; phylum Arthropoda; class Insecta; order Diptera; family Syrphidae; genus Microdon; species Microdon myrmicae. The sequence continues at coordinate 51,124,227 of OZ007497.1, read as the reverse complement.
TTCTGCTGCTGTTGTTGTTTCTGCTCTTGCTGTTGAGTGTTTCTTTCCGATAGGGCTTCTTTAATTTGTCGCCCATATCGTTCTTCTTTTTGGAGAGCTCCTCTTTCTTTTTATATAACTCCGCAATAAATTGAGCACGTTCGACATCTATGCCACTCATTTCTCTATTGCTGGTTTTGTGGTCGTCGGTTCTTTCAATTTATTCCCTTATCCGGAATAATGTGGCTTGTCGGGAGTGGTCATTCCTTCTATGAAAGTTTTTACCTTAGAGTTGGCTTTATGCCGTTTGGCAAGAAGGTTTCGTTGGGCTTTGGGCCTCCTCTTTGAAATCACTTTTAGTACAGCTTTTCTTTTTCCCATTATTAATTGCCACCGTTAGATCTAATGTTTTATTTGTGAAGCAACATGCAGGGACATCTGCTTTCACACGCATACACATTAACACACATACAGTTTTATTTTGTTGATCATTCGGTATGTACACGACGGTAGACACGTCAGCAAACACTTTTGTTTCCTCTTTGAGGGAGACACACACATACACGTGTACACGACGAGTATAAATGAACTTAAGTAAGTATGACACTGGAGATCAGTTTTGGATTTTAAATGTTTTTCTTTTTGGAACTCCACTGGACTGTTTTCACATTTGTTATATGTTTTGTATGTTTGATTTTCAGTTTCTTTGTTTTGACTGTCTTGTCTTTTTTTTTTATTTTGGTCAACTGTTTTATCGATGGCATTTATTTATAAATAGTCTCTGTGTTTTAAACGCTCCCGGACTCACAAAAACAACTTTTTAATTTCACTCAATAAGCGAATTGCAAACACGTCCGAACTCGGTCACTGTGTCACTCATACTCTCTCAGTATATAATGTACGTCACTAATAATGACCATGACATTGCATGAACCATGGGTTCAGATATGTATGAGTATTTGTAAGTTCGTAAGTTCAACTGAAAATTTTGTGCCAGTGTAGTAGTTAAGGAGTTATATGCACTTAGATTTAAAAAAAACAATTCGATTTTTTTATTTCATTTATTGAATGTACATATATTAAAGATTCTATACACAAAATTTCGTGTCGATCCGGCAAATATTGTCGGTGTTATATTCATATTTGTATAGATGGCTTTACGCGAGTGAAAGTTTATAGAGTAGGGTTAAACATCTGCCTACCTATCTGTATTGCTCATTTCTCGTTTCATAATTCCGTTTTATTTCTCTTTGATTTTTGGTATATTTTTCAATAATAACAATGAATGTGCCTAGAGAAACACGTGCGTTAACTGGTGCACAAAAATCAAGAAATAGGAAGAGAAAAAATGTTTTTAATTGTAAAACAGTAGAAACTAATGAAAAAAGCTTCAGTACTTCTACGAAAAAAATTAAAAATGCAAGAAGAAATTTTGGTGCCTCGTGATACGTTCACGCGACAAAGGCGGTCAACAACTACAGGTCACTATAGGCGAGAACCGTATCAGTTCTGCCAGTACTGAGCCTTCTGAGGCTCGTAAGCAGAGCAAGAACCCAACTACGGATTTGAAACGCCGAAAACACCGACTACAACACCGTCAACCCAAGGCGGACCGTAATCATTCTAGTTCTACTAGCACGGATTATTCATAGACCCCAAAGCAAAGCGATCGATCAGAGAAGAACGATCAATGGTGTACATTTTGCGGGCAAAACACCCGCACGGCAGCAGTGTGTCGACAAAAAGCAAAGTGGAAAAGGTCGGAACACTCGCTCGGGAGTCACCCGGAGACCCTACCCATACAGGGGAAGGACTGCGAAAACTTGCCCGGCCCCAATTACTCCAACATCAAGGCAACACCCCAAAAGCTGAAAGACGGCAAGAAGGGGGAAGCGTTGGTAGTGAGCCTACCATCAGACCCTTCGGTAGTAGACATTTTTCTGAACAGACCGGTTATAATACCAGAACGCTCATGAAACATAGTTGGACTCCCCATAGAAAGCCGGAAAAGGGTAATTGTGGTGCCTAAAGATGTACAATCAGGGATATTTCTACCTAATTGTATTTTGAAGAAGGCGAAGAGTGCCCAGATAGAGACACTCAATATCATAGATTATCCTCCAACCATCGACCGCATCAACGTGGAGTTGCTTTCAACATAAGAGTTTTCCTTGTTTTCTTTGGAAAACCGGGTGGATATTTATACCAGTGGGCGATTAAATACGTAAATACGGGTATTGTTAGGTGCCACACCCACTCTCTCTCTCTCTCTCGCTCTCTCTCTCTCTCTCCCTCTCTCTCTCTCTCTCTCTTGTAACGTACTTTTGCCACATAAAATTTAGTGTATTAAAAATTGGTTACCTGGTTAGTCCAGCGTGGAGGGTCTATTAGCTCGTTCTCCAGGAATGGGGAAATCTCCTCCTCTACAGCGGCAGCTCCACCACCTTGGTTCTTCTGCAAGTTGCTCCTCTGAAACTTCCTCTGGTTCTTCCTCTCTACTCTGCCAGGGCGGCCACCGCCAGATGGTGATTTTGTGGAGAAGTTAAATATGTTTTTCTTCGAATCCAATCGCACCACAAGCGATGGAATGTTCTCCCTTTTTGCTTCCGTCTTTGACGGATTAAAACATCAACTTTAGCTTTTCGTTTTTACAAACTTTATTTTTCCTTTGGCTCTTGCTTTACTTTAGATTCTAAACTTTGCTTTTAATTTTTAAACTTTACTTTCGATTTTTAAACTTTACTTTTGGTTTTTAAACTTTACTTTTAATTTTTTAAAGACTAGGACCGGGCCTTTCCCTTCCCTTTTCAACTGTTAACGAACTGTGTCCTCACAACCAACTGTCTTTCTTCTAAACCGAAAACGGAATCAAAAAAATCTCTTGCTGTTTCTCTCACTCGCTCTCCCCCAACGTCCACTCCGAAGACAGAATTCGAACTTGCCCACGATCCACACTCGAACTGGGGTGTGTTCGCACACTCACATGTGGATCGGACGCTTTTTCCACCACCTTACCATCAAATTATATTAAAAACAGCTAAATGATGGGGGTGGTGGAAACCGCACGTAACACTCCCTCTCTCTCTCTCTCTCTCTCTCTATCCTGATAAATAATAATAACAACCATAACAACAAGTAGAAAACATTAAAAAACTACTTAATAATTTTGTTTTTTTAATAACATCCTTTATTAGATATGAATAGTACAATCTTAAAAACTTAATTTAATACTATACTTGATAATAATGAGAATAAAAAAAATTGAATTTTAAACCACATTTTCGAAATTTTTTTCCTTCGAAAAAATAATTTTTTCGACAAAGTTATGAAAACAAATAAGTTCATATAGAAAGTAATATCATTGAAAAGATCAGTACGCACCTTTTGAGTAATTGGTGTCACCGATTTGAAAAATATTATTTTGACAAAGACGTTTTTTTTAAATTTAGGCACATAAAAATTCAATAATCCAATAAATTTAATAATCCAATTATTATCTCTAAATTGTTAACCAGCTGTATAAGAGATCTATACCCTTCATTGAATAATCCACTGCCCCGTATATAGGCAGTTTCAATGATTCTTGACCCTGAGTGAAAATGCTTTGGGGTGAGACGGCAAACGGTCGAGTTGAAACTCTCAAGCGTATGGACGCCCAAACATCTTTTAAGCAAGTCATCTCAAGATAAATCTTCAATTATTATATACGAAAATTGCAAAACATCTGCCTACCTGAATTTTGAATAGAAAGGTTTTTAGGTAAGGGAACGCAAACAGCAGGTAGCTATACTCGACTCGCTCAACTACACTTCTGACAGCGCTCGGACTCTAAGTATGGACGGGACACGTTTATACGTTTTAACAGAAGAAATGCTTTGTAGTTCATTTTAAAACTTTATGTAACATATACTAACATTTTATTTAAAAAAAAGACGATTTTTTTGAAAGTTGTATACGTACTTCCCTCTTTTCGCGCTTTTATCACCGGTCTGTCACTTAATGTACAAAAAATCTTTAGTTTTTTTTCTCTTTTCCATCTCCCTTGTTCTTCCGCGAGAGACGGCGATTTATTTACTTTAATGTGGGGGACATAAATTGCCCCCGCGGAATATATCTTAAGACTAAAATACAATTTCATAATTTCCCATCTGCTAACTTAAATTAGATTATGTAGCTAAAAAACATATGAAAGCAAAAATGTACACGGGGCCGAAAAGGTACAAGGAACTAGCTATGCCTGAAAAGTGTGCAACATGATCCGATCACCGAATGCAGGCAGGCAAATGAACGGATCGCTGGGAGCACGTTAGTGATCGGCAGAGTGCTGATCTTGCGTTTTCAGCATTAGCGCGTGTACGTACCACGTTTCCACAATTTATTATATATTAATTTTATTAATAATATATATTATTTTATTTAATGTGTATTGAAATATTATTTAATTTAATGTGTAAAATACTATTTAATTTAATTAATTTAAATATTATTATTTAATCTATGATCTAACGTGAGGTCTAATATCATAACTTCTATCTTTGTCTTACCCTTGTCTTGCCGCTTACAACACGTTTTATCCACTTTGTCAAGTTCATTATACCTTCGATTTTAAGATAGTTGTTAAGATAGTCACATGTATTGTTTATATATTGTTTATCTCGTTTACGTATCGCTTGTATTGTGCTAAATATATGAGGGTTCTGCCCTCACGAAACTCATATTGAAATTCAAATGAAGATGAACATTTGTACCAGAATCAAAGTATGCAACTTGTACCAAATACTTCCGTAATTTACAAAGGTGTTAACTTTTGTTAGGACAATTACTGACATTATTTTAATCAAAATATATGTACGTATATGCGTACAACAACAACAGTTATTAAAACACACAATGAGACCACGTATGGATTGCTAAATAATGAGAAATATACCAAAATAAAAACAGAAAACCGACGCAATCAATATTCCGGGAAGTTCTATACGATTGACATGGGTCTGTTGATGGTTTTGTGGCGGTTCCACTAACGCAACTGCTTGCCTTTCCACTTATCCCCAAATCTTCCTGCCCTAATTCTCTAGAGATCCCATCGATTTTCGCTTATGGAAGCGCATTAACACCCTCACCCATTTTTCCCATTACGCGCATTCACACATTTAATGCGTTATACAATTTTCCCTGAAAGAAATCGGTACTCCATTACCGCATACATCAATGCATCTCAGCATTGTTTTGAAAAGAAAAAAATTCCGGTTGCCGTACTGGGTAACCGCAATAAACTATGGAAACAATCATCGGAACCCCTGTCTGCCTACGTTTTCTGTCTCACACGTGTGCGGCAGATTTTCATGGTTTATCTGTACCCGAGGCGGGTTTTATTCAACCAACAAAGCGTAGCGCAGCTCGCCCCTAGCTGCTAAGAGCAGAATTCTTTGCCAGCGTAAATATTCACACTGGAATTCGACCCTTGACTCGCTACGGATGCAATGCACAATCGACGTGGGTGTATACACAACCATCATTGTGTAATCACCCCAATCGCATCGTAATCAGCATCACCATACTGAAACAGCTACAAACACTTCTTCCATAAATGCTCCTTCATGTGAATTTTCATTCCCACGGTTCGTCCACCCATGAGCTCGCGTCACGAGCAAACAAAATGAACCACGCGTAAGTGGACACACCCTCGCTAGGATCTGTGTACCGGAGATCTGTGGCGGTTCCATCAAACCCCACGGCTCACTTACCTGAAAAACCCCCCATATCCGCAACTCCGTCTCCCGCAAATGCAATCACATTGGCACCTGCAAATATTTCCTTTTCCAAGGACATTAATACATACAAGCATTACATAGAATTCCTAAAAATAATTGCATCATACATTATCAATCATACAGAATTGCATTCATACATTATCAATGCATCTCTGCATTAGTGATCCAAGAAACCGAATTTCCAAGTAGTGTCGATTTTCACACTATAGTTCGATCGTGCCGTCGCCATAGATGCCATGCATAATTGACACAGATGGTATACACAACCGTCATTGTGTACCCATTTAAATTACTTTCCGAAGATTTGCAACTATTGATTCAATTGCAAGCACTTCTCGCGGAAATATTTCTTTGTTTGAATCTTCAAACGATCACCGACGCCACGTTTTGCCGTCGGATCGGATTCAATAGCATAAACATATGCGAACAAAAGAATCCGATTCTCCCAGTCGGCAGAGAGACTATATACGACCTCTATTCTATGAATTATCGCAATCCCTTTTAGCATCTAATGAGTGGCTGCTATTTACTCAGCTGACCTTCATTACCGAAAGATGCTTTAGGTCGTTTCCCCTTTGTTCTTTTTTTCCCTCGTTTCAGGTTCTGTTTATCCTTGACTAAGCGCATCGGTGAACACGGTGATGTGTACAGACACACACCGACACCACCGCGTCCCCGAGATCGCCTGCCATTGGTCACTGGTCAAAGGAACTTTCATTTCCTTTTCACCACACCACCAAACTCACCCCAAACGAGGATTGAATCAGGAGTCTTATCCCAACCACTAACCGGAGCGGTCGTCGTCCACCCCCTTTAGCGTGTGCATCGGAGTGCACACGCCCCGTTTTACGCTGTCGAGTCGAGAGTCGCGTGCCACCATAATGTATTCGGTCAGTGTAGTGTCCCATATAAAACAATTAAATAATCATCTTGCAAATTTGTTAGAATAAAATAAAGAAATATCAACGACCAGCAATCGAGTGTTTCATTTAACTTGTTGCCGCGGACGCTGAGTTGGGATGCCTAGTTGCGTTTCTTTTCTTTCGGGTGATCAGTGCGTTGTCTTTCGTTTGTGTTGCTTGCTCTGGGAGAACGATCAACTGCGGAACAGTGTTAAGGAGTTGTGGAGTCGAGGTAGAACCCTCGCCCATGCTGTCGTCCCGATCTCGCCCCCCACAGATCCACCCCTATTGGTCGGTCCCAAAAGGAAAATTTCTTTGCCTTGCTCACCACACCGCCCAACTCACCCCAACTGACAGCGAATCAGTCAGTCGATGCGATCGTTTTAAAGGAGACGGATGGCCACTGATTCGAAGAGAGGAGTAATCATAACTTTAAATCACGCCCAAGTTTATTTTCAAGTTGGTCCGAATGTCCTGGAGCGCGAAATTAAACCTTTTGTTCAATATTAGCTAATAGAAGAAGCTGTATACCGAGTGTAACAAACTATTAAACCTTTGGTTCAATATTAACGAATAGAAGAAGCTGTATACCAAGTGTAACAAACTATTAAACCTTTGGTTCAATATTAACTAGTAGAAGAAGCTGTATACCAAGTGTAACAAACTATTAAACCGTTGGTTCAATATTAACTAGTAGAAGAAGCTGTATACCAAGTGTAACAAACTATTAAACCTTTTGTTCAATATTACCTAATGGAAGAAGCTGTATACCAAGTGTAACAAACTATTAAACCGTTGGTTCAATATTAACTAATGGAAGAAGCTGTATACCAAGTGTAACAAACTATTAAACCTTTGGTTCAATATTAACTAGTAGAAGAAGCTGTATACCAAGTGTAACAAATTATTAAACGTTTGGTTCAATATTAACTAGTGGAAGAAGCTGTATACCAAGTGTAACAAACTATTAAACCTTTGGTTCAATATTAACTAATGAAAGAAGCTATATACCAAGTGTAACAAATTATTAAACCTTTGGTTCAATATTAACTAATGGAAGAAGCTGTATAACAAGTGTAACAAACTATTAAACCTTTGGTTCAATATTAACTAATAGAAGAAGCTGTATACCAAGTGTAACAAACTATTAAACCTTTGGTTCAATATTAACTAATGGAAGAAGCTATATACCAAGTGTAACAAACTATTAAACCTTTGGTTCAATATTAACTAATAGAAGAAGCTGTATACCAAGTGTAACAAATTATTAAACCTTTGGTTCAATATTAACTAATGGAAGAAGCTGTATACCAAGTGTAACAAACTATTAAACCGTTGGTTCAATATTAACGAATGGAAGAAGCTGTATACCAAGTGTAACAAACTATTAAACCTTTGGTTCAATATTAACTAGTAGAAGAAGCTGTATACCAAGTGTAACAAACTATTAAACCTTTGGTTCAATATTAACTAATGGAAGAAGCTGTATACCAAGTGTAACAAACTATTAAACCTTTGGTTCAATATTAACTAGTAGAAGAAGCTGTATACCAAGTGTAACAAACTATTAAACCTTTGGTTCAATATTAACTAATGGAAGAAGCTATATACCAAGTGTAACAAACTATTAAACCTTTTGTTCAATGTTAACTAATAAAAAAGCTGTATACCAATACAAATAGACAAATAGAGTACACCCAAATAAAACCTAAGCTCGTTGAAAGAGTGTTTTATTTTTCTCCCTGGTAATAGTTGTTTTAATCCACGGGACAGCTAAGGCATCGGTAAGGATTATTCAGTGTATTTGGCAAGAAGAACACCTCAAATCGTGACAAATAAGTGGAAAAGCGCAATCACTCACGCAGCGAATTCGATGTGGTATTCAGAGAGGCGAGCATCAGTTAAGTGATTAACGAATATATTCCTCTTTTGTGACCAGTGAACGCTTCAGTTGTGGAATCTGCGTACAACCTGTGCCCATGCCGCACCAAGACGAAGAAAAATCCCACAGTTTCTCTCCCTTTCATAAAATGTTAAGAAACTAAGAGTGGTAACAGTCAAATTTATGGTGACGTAATATTAGAGGATCATTTTGACATTAAAAATTTCAATAATGTAGAGCCGTCGTGTTGGCACTCATTCATTCCCCTTTATCTTTCCTCCTAATTGTTTTAACCTTCCTAGTTTTACTATTCGTTCCCTACTTTCATGCTCGCCCTGCATATTTTGTAATATGTTACATATTTAACCAATGCATTTCTCTTATTTCTTTAGGTATAAGCTAAAATCGTACATTACAACTTATCATATTGCTGGAAGAATTGTTTATCTATGTGTAAATGACACTTAAAAGATAAAGAAGCAAACGAAGGAAATAAATCGCCTTTTCTACTTCTTCACCCAATGTAATTCATTTATTGCAATTACAAATAAGCAAAGTAAAATACATGGGAAAACCACAATGGCCTCTTATCTTCATTACAATGGTCAAGTCAATATGATGATCTATTGTAGCTTCTGAATACCTAGCCGATAGATAAGACTGATATCTCCTCCTCCTCGCATACAATCAGCAATCAGTTCAAAAACATCTAAATATCTCGAACACAAGACCGTAATGGGTTGCGCTCGACAAACTAATGAATTCAGATTAATATTTAAAGGCTAAATGCCGTTGCTAAGTACACAACCAAATCGCTGAGATTTAAATGCTCAAATTGTATTCACTCTGTCTGCAATGACAAGTTCCGCTTCTAATGACAGTTGTTTGTATAAGTTCGGGTTTGAAATTCGAGCATTCGACGTCGATGACGCAAACACAGCCACGGATTTCAATCAAGTTATTTATTCCATTACCGAATTTCGTGTGATTGCTACGCTTACAGAGGCACTACGTCCGCCCCAAGCCGCACGGATCATTATAATGAAACTACAGTCAACAATGTCACTGTGTACCTAATTAAAGAACGTACGTCGACGTGGGCTTATAAATATTCCAAGAGCCCATTAGCGAGTAGGATTAAGTGAGATGTTGCATTAAATCCTGTCGCAGCAGTTTGAAGAGCACACTAAAGGAGTCGTGCACGCCGGAAACGAACGGCGTAACGAATAAAACTCCCGATTAGTTTTCATGCTCTTTGAGCCGTGTCGAATTTACTCAACAATAACATAATAATAAACATCAATATTTACGGCTTCCAAATAATGCCTTCGGTAAACAATGGCGCCGCTCTGGCAACGAACCCACCGACAAAACGTGTTGAATTTTCATTAGACAGTCAGGTGACCAACCGACAGACATCCAATTTGGATTCATCAGCTCGTCATTGCTCCACACACGCTGCCAGGACATCGGCCATATATACTCACTCAATGTGAAATCTGGGCCAATAACAACGATAAGAACGGAAAAGGATTTTACAAACGACAGGAGGTGCTAGTGTTGTTTGAGACATGAATCTATTGCTGTAGCAGGAAATGGCTTTCTAATTGAAGGAGGACGATGCACTACGAAAAAGACGTCAACTTGTTGGGGGATTTGTCGGCTCCTTTCTGTAAGTCCTTTGCGCCGAAGGAAATGAAGAGTTTCGTATAGGAGACTATTAAAAGGAGTTCTGCGGATAATATCAGAAATGATTCGTCATTGAAATGCGCTCTCTTGCTGCATAATTCCGGTTCACTTTAATTAATGCGCACAGAAATTTTAGGGCAGGATAATCCAGATATAGGAACTACACACATAAAGCGGCACTACTTGTTGAGATTGCTCTTAAATGGCTCGAGGCGATTTTATTTATTGTACCTTTTGACGTTTTTTTCTTCCTGTAATATTGACACCTTTATATGTCATTATTCAATAGGGGCGTGAACAGAGGGAGAGTGTAGGAATAGGTGGTATCGGTGCCCGTCGGCTTAAGGCGTTCTTTTTACACTTTAAAACTATTTTAATTCAATTCAATTCAATTTTTATTAAGTGGATAATACATTTATATTGTACAACTAGTATTTCAGAGTTTTAGGACAGCAATTCCTTTATAACTATAATCTTAAATCTATATAATGAAAATAGCACAATTTTAATGAATAATAAATAATAAATGATTAAGGGAAAACTACAATAAAAAAACCTTTTTGAATCTTAAGACTAATATTGCACAGGTTTCCGGTTATCTTATGTAATAATGACCTCGACATAATTTTCATAGGCAGATTACATATGTAGTGATAGAGATCGAGATAGAGGGAAACGAGAACATTGTCAGAAAAAGAACAATTGACGAAGAAGTTTCGATTAATATTGTCAATAAGAAATTCTACCGGTTTAACGTTTTCATGAAATTCATGTGTCGAATAATTCCAAGGCAAATTCAGCAACATTTTCAGTATTTTATTTTGACACCTTGGCAATTTTATTTTGTGTGTGCGAGCACAAGTACACCATACAGGGTCGCCGTACGTATAGCTTGAAAAATGGTTTCAAAAATTATAATTTTATTTTCGATGCTAAGCTTTGACCTTCTACACACTAATGGATACAGAACTTTTACGACTTTGTTTATTTTGTCATTTGAGGTAGTGACGTGTTTTTGGAAGATACGTTTTTTTATCTAGAATAATACCTAGATATCTACAGTCTTCAGTTTAGTGCCATTTGGTAGGTAGCAGAGTTTCCTACATCTCTAAAACCAGTCAGCTTGTGTTTTATTACCATTTATTTTTCTTTTCCATTTCCTGTAATATACTGCTAGTTTGTCAAAAGCTGCTTGCAAAGAGTTGCGAATAAGGCACCCAAAGAGAAAATGGCCGTATCATCGACAAACATAGCTACCTGAAGGTTTTCACCTAGACATGGTAAATCTGCGACAAACAACGTGAATAATAAGGGACCAAAGACCGAGCCTTGGGGTACATTATAGTGGATTTGGTGAGTAGAGTGTGGCGGTTTCCCCCGACGCCACTGGCCGCCTCACATTTTCAACGGGAACACCAATAAGAAGGGGCATTAACCCAGGCGACGGTGCATAGTCCGAAATTATCGGGCGAGCGGTTGATGCGCTATGGACCTTGGTTTTCGTGCCGCACCATGGGGGCGGAAACAACGAAAGCCTGGTCGTCGCAGAGCATCAAGTTCTATAGGGAAAAAGAGTAAAATTTCCTGCAAGGATGAATAGCTTGTTTGTGCGTAACACAACATGAATATCCGATAGAATTTGCTCAACATACAGTACACACCGGGGAAGTTCAACGGGCGCCGACGGTCAACGGAAAATATTCCAACATTGGTTCCCGCCAACATGCACCCTTTCTCGAGTGGAGAAAAACGGTCGCATCCTCAACCAACGGATCAATCGAGATATTCGGACAAGAATATCTTCGATCCAGCACCGTCGCACACAGGCAAGCTGCCCCCTTTTTTCATCAGCAAACACGGCGGGCAATTCGGTGGCAAAAACCAACTACAGGCAAGTAATAACATGCTTGCCTAAAGGAGAAGCAAACACAGGGAATAGCCACCTGCACCATTTGCACGACGATCGATATGCGATCGGCGGCGATCCTGGCTGTGATCGCGATCGTATGAATATTCGTCGTTCCTATGGAAGATACACTAGCGAAGTTTGCACGATCAACAATAATGCTTCAAGCAGTAGTGATCGTGTAAACAATTCAACCCCTGTGCAAACCTGCAGGTCATGTGGATGGCGATGATCCCGTGTCTGCATGCTGGGGGACACGCACGTACGCGGCCGACGCGATTAGCGTGTATGTGTATTCACCCTTTCCTTTTTTCTTGTTCGCCTAGCAAAAAGCTAAAGGCGCACCGTATATGGTGGTCGGGGCAGTGGTCTGTTTTGGGTCCTGGCGCTGAGTGTGCAAAATAGAAAGAAGGAAAAATAAGAAAAGGGGTTGCGTGTGAGGTAACCATTGCGAGTCGGGATGAATTGAGAAGTCAGTCTTGGAGAAGCAGTGAAACGTAGAGTTCACAGTTGTGGTGTGCCATATATTAAAAGTCATATTTACGATGTGGAATAATCATTTTGTTGTGCGGTATACCGATTAAAGCGTAAACATATTAAATAAGAAAATCTATTTTAAAACAATATTAACGATGTGGAATAATCATTTTGTTGTGCGGTATACCGATTAAAGCGTAAACATATTAAATAAGAAAATCTATTTTTAAAACAATATTAACGATGTGGAATAATCATTTTGTTGTGCGGTATACCGATTAAAGCGTAAACATATTAAATAAGAAAATCTATTTTTAAAACAATATTAACGATGTGGAATAATCATTTTGTTGTGCGGTATACCCGATGAAGTCGTAAAAATAGTAAATAAGATTCGATAATAAATATAGTGTACCTTTATGTTTTACTAATTACTGGGGCTGTTAGTCAATATCCAGAAAATAAAAGAGCCCAACCCAGGCCAAGCTCACAGTGACTTTTATTTGACTTGTTTTGTGAGTGTCGTTCTACTTGAACGTTATTTCATCACCACACAACTAGTGTTCGGCGGAACACATTGACACCAACACATAAAAAACCGCCAAAAGAGTCTTTGTCGGTTCCTATACTCACAACATATTTTCTCGAACAAAGAAAGATCTGGATAATTTTCATAAGCGGTATGGACAGCTTAAGTTTTAGTAGCTTATAAATCAAGGCATCGTGTCACACCGTATCAAAGGCTTTTTCGATGTCTAGAAGAACTGTGGGTTTTTTATCTTCCCCACTGTCTTTCGTCATGTACCATCAAGGGTACTGTCCCACGAAAATGTTCTCGCCTACAAGTTCACAGTCAATTGACTGCAAAACTACGCCACTGGCGGTTAACAATAAACAAAAAGGGAGTGAAACACAACGGTCCCAATTAAAAGGAGGCTCTTTATTGTCATTAAGTAGTAATTAAAATGTAAAACGTATACAGAAAATCATTGATTATTGTTCTGCTGTAAAGTTAACATTAACAAGTACTTAAAATGTGGCGATTCTTGTCTTTAATTTAGGTTATAGCATAGAACATTTACACAATTATTAGTAATTAAAATTGGCGACACTTCTTGTCTTTGATTTAAGTTATAGCATAGAACATTGACTTAATTATCTTAAAACGATTAATGAACATTTACACAATTATCTTAACACGATTAATGAACATTTACATTAGTTATTCCGATTTGATGCCACGACTGTACGTTGTGGCTACTAAAACTCGAGTCTAATTTATTTAACGTGACGACCCGACTTGCCTCCAAGCAATCCAGCGACAGAACACCAAAAATTCCATCCATCAAGAATGGGGTGAAACACACACACGATGATCATCTCTGCAGCTCATTGCGTGTGTGTGTCCACAAGCATGCGGAACGTGGACCGATCAAATCTACAAGGGGAACATTAGTTGGCATGGTAGCAGCTGGTGCGAATTTCTCTACATAGGGGTTGACGTGTTTGCACGATCAGCGACTGCGTAAAGTACTTATGCTGATCGTACACATGTTGGTAGTTTATATATATTGGCATTGTGGTAGTTTATATATATTGTGCCAAGACACGGGCACTCGTTTCACTAAACTCCCACTTAATCTAAACGTTCCGCCGAAAGAAAATAATAACCAAGGATATCAAGAAAGTTCGAAGGTAAGAAATGAAACGCACTGCTTTCGTATTAGATGCTTTATTTTTGTCTTTAATTTGCGCAGGGTGATTAGGTCTTATAATTAATGTTTAACATTTGTATATAGTTTTGTGAATAACATGAACTGGGGATGTTTCTTTAGTTTGGGTATTTAACATGAACTGTTAGTGTTTTTAGTTTGCAATTAACACGAACCGGAAACGATTGAGTTTTGAATTTAACCGAACCGTGACTATTGAATTTGACACGAACTGGACGATCGAGTTTTTGCATTGAACAAGAGCGGTGTACGTTTCAATTTAGAATTTAATAACGACTGTGCACAATCCCGATCGACTCTATGCACTTGCGCACCCGTTGGATGATAAACTTTGACTCCAATATAAACACACTTCGACGTGTGCCCGACGGGGGCTGAAATCTGACTCCTCGTAGCTCATTGAAATTGACCCAGCCTATATGCCTGCGATGGGTTTCAACGCACACCATCGCACGAGAAACAATCCTTCGGCAATTTGTGACCAATGAGAACCGATCCGCGTCCCATTGGAAAGTTCTTTAGAGATATCGTTGCAACTGGAAATGAATGTCTTCCTCTTGGAAGGAAGGACAAATGAACGCGCGTTGAAGAAAGGACAGAAAGAAAAACCTGCAGCTGTTCAAATATAGATTGAAAACGTGTCTATCATAAACGATAGAGGGTATATTGTATATACCAAAATGGGATCTAAATGGACAAGGGCTAAGATGCGGCTTTGTTTAAGCAGGCAAATGCAAATACATTAGGATTGCCTATGCAGCCGATCCGAGATAATTGGTTGCAGCTGTATAGGCATCGATTTGCATGTCGTGATCGTGGGATCGGCGATTGCTTGAGAAAAGCAAACACAGAAAGATTGCTGTGAGCATTATTGACATGAATGTCGATAAGGGGACCGTGGAAGTTTTTCTAATGGTTGGCAATGGACATGGGTGCCGATCAGGGGACACGAATATGTTTTAGGGAAAATGCTTCTTCGGTTGAACATGTCATGCATGTGTATGTGTGAATTCGATGTCGGTTACATGAAAAGGTAAGCGTGAGGTAATAGGACATAATGCACTGGGTGCAAGCATGCCTCGGGTCGAAAGTTTTTGTTGCCACGGCAAGTTAGTAATCTTTGCCGTGGGTTTATGTTTTCAGGTGGGGGATGCTCTTATGCTGGTAAGTTGATTATAGGAATTTGCAGATATTGGCAGTGGGATATGGGGCCAAAGCGATGCGTGGTTCTTCGGGCCCTGAAAAACCCTCTCGATGGTAATTTTCCATTTTGAGAACTCGACTTGCTTGGGCCATCGGCCGTATGCCCTCATGTATTTGTCGGTCGGATGACCGGTCGATGTGGCATGTATGCACAACGGAAAAAATAAAACATTTCCTGCATGTGTGCGGCAGGTGTGTAAAGGTATATCCTTTGGATATTGTTCGGACAATGTTGGTTGTTAGATGGTGCAACCAAATTGCTCTTACGTGCGGAAGATGCCTGTTATATGATGGAAATCGATCCGAGGCATGTTCAATGGATTGGTTCTGTTAATGTTGGTTGCATGGTGATGCAACCAAATTGCTCATAAGACACATACCTGTTTGGTGCTGATGGATTTTGTGATCTTACAGCGTTTTAAGGCTTTATGGTATAACTATATACAGGTAAGTACTTGCTTTCCAGGTTTTTGTATGCCCTTGGTGGGAGTTTTTACATGGTTAATGGGAAGATGATTGGTGGCGTTCAAGGGAACCGCCACAGAACCAGTCCCGTTGACTCCTTGTCGATGAATTTACCAGCTATGTGGTTTTTAATGCGCAAGACTTGGTGGATTGTGCTGTGACCACTACGGAAACCGAACTGAAAGTTTGGTAGGATGTTATTGGCTTTCACGAAACGATACATTTTTTCCTTAATAATTTTTTCTAAGGGCCTACTCAGACAGGTAAGTAGACTAATAGGTCTGTAGCTTTCGGGGCTGTTCTTGGGTTTGCCGGGTTTTGGAATAGTTATTACTTTTGCTGTTTTCCATCAGTCCGGAAAATAACAGTTCCTAAGACAAGTGTTGAAAATGAACGTTAAATAGTTAGTTATAAAAATAGCAACAGGTGGAAGTGTGGGGGGTCGTAGTGTGCCAATACACGGGCACACGGTTCACTCAGTTCCCCAACACTTACCTCGGCACAAACTGTTCACAAAGAAGAGGAGGATCAATAAAAACACACTAGAGTAGTTTTTCTTTCGTTAATGTATTCCTTTTATTTCGCTATTAACATACGAGGGTAAATTGTTTAACTAAAAGTTCACCTAATGACGGTTTTAATGTGACTTATTTTCTTACACGTATTAATTGAATTGGTGTCACTTATCGTCTTACACGTATTAATCGAATTGTCGTCACTTATTGTCTTAGAACTGGTGGGGTATTTCAAATCAAACTCGTCGGTTGTCTTGAAGTCACTTCGGCACAACGTTATTACTCCTGGTTATAGGATTTCAACGAAACGAAACTAAACAATTGAATTCATGTCACTTCAGCACTGGGGGTAGGAGTTCAACAAAAAGAAACTCAACAATTGTATTAGTTTTTCTCGCGCTGCGTTAATTCCGTGTTGTCACTAATATGTAGAACGATTTTTCTCTTCAATGAAGTTGGCTTAACTGGTTCTTTACAATTGATCAAAAAAAAACTAGACAAGTTCACGACGCGTACGACTTAATCGCGTTGATGGAATATGGACTCTCCGTGAGCTGCTCGAAGCAGAACCAACCCCGTGAGTTAGGTGGGTTTCCACTCGTGTGGTGGCAAGGGAATGCCATCTTTCTTTCGACACTGCAACCAATGAGAAACCGATTCGCGTCTCACTGGAAGGTTCCCATGGATATCGTTGAGATTGGTTGAATGTCCTTACCTTGGAAGGAAATGCAAACGAAATATGCTTTGGGTGGAAAGTACAGAAATCAACCAGGCAGCTGTTCAAATAAATGATTGCGCACAGAGGCTGAAAGCATTGCTATCGTAAACGATAGCGGGTATTGCCGGAGGCAGAAATAGATTTTGGGATATTGTATATACAATTTCAAAGGCAAGTGCTAAAATGGGTATTTGTTTGGGTAAGCGGACGAAACATAGGACGCGGCCGTTGCTAGGTTGTTGAAGGTAAACAGATTATGGTCACGTCCGATTCGATGTTCGTTTATCGCTTATGCAACCGATCCGGGATAATTAGGCTGCAGCTGCATAAGCAAGCGATTTGCCATGGCTTGATCGTGGGACCAACGGCTGCTAGAGAAAGGTAAACACAGTGGGATTGCTGTGTAAATAAGCATGGATGCCGATAAGAGGACCCCGGCAGATTCTGTAATGATTTGTAATGGTCACGGGTGCCGACCAGAGAAACTGAATATGCTTAAGGGAATACAGCAATGTTGCTTGATGCTGTGGCAAGATGATGATCTTGCCATGGGTTGTTTTTCAGGGGATTAGAATGATTGAAAGATAGGTTAACGCCGCCCGATTGCAGGTAAGCTAAAAGGTCCTTATTGGGTGAGGAATGGGAAGTTGAATTAAGGGAAATGGGTGGTTCTTAGAATATGCTAAAATAAGCCCCACATAAGTGCTTTAATTAGTTTGTTGTTAATATTATCAAGACCAGCAGCTTTTTCTGATTTTGATTTTCTTATCAATTCTTTAACTTTGCTAATATTAGTTGCGTAAGTACTTTCAACTGGTGATTGAGAAAGTACATGGATAGTGTTAGGCAACTTCAGCCTCAGTATATGCGTCGCTTAGATGCATAGATATGGAGTGGTTCTTACTAAACGTGTTAGCCAGTAGGTTCTATTTCTCCACTGAAGAAATAAACAACTTGTGAACTTTAAACGGAGGAATACTTGACTCTCTCTTTTTCATAATTTTTGATATTTTCTAGAACGGTTTGCTTGCTTTGTCAAGAGAGGAAAAGTGTTATTCCAACACTTGTTCCTATATGCTGAGATTTCGTTTTTAATGATATTATTTAAGACTTTAACATTAACTAGAAAACAATCGATTCTATAACGCAGCCATTTTCTTCTTTCAGAGTTTCGTAGCCTAATCAGATGTAAGATATTTTCAGGAAGCGGTGCCTTATCAACTGGAACTGTGGAACATTTAGGTATCGCAAGATCGGCCGCTCTATTGATAACAGAAACAAAATTGTTACATAGGATATAAATATGCTCGCTGCAGGTTATAGAATTTAGGCTGGTATCACCTAGAACCAAGATCGTGTTTATATATGATTTATAACAATTCCAGTTGGCGGCGGAATAGCTGTGGTATAAACTGGTACGATTTACAGATACTGTATGGTTCACTATGAGGCTGATGGGAAGGTGGTCTGAACTTAACGCATTTAGAGTTAATGGTACTGTGCAGTAATTTGGAATATAAGTGATATATAGATCGAGAGTTGAGGGGTTCTTGTTAGCAGTCGCTGGGATATAGGTGTGGAGAAGTGGATAAAATATGGAAGAAGTTGGGCCGGATTCAGTAACATCTAGTAAAATGTCACCCCAGCAGTTTGCCCTAAGACAATTCCACGACTGATGTCTACAGTTTAGATCACCACCAATTATTACCTTGTTTCGAGTGTTGACTCTATACAATTTATGCAGATCCCGCTTAAATTAAGTAGATTTCTCAATGTTTCCATTTCTTTCAGGGAAATAGACCGAAAAAATACTCACCTTGGAGTTATCACTTAATGTTACATCAATATAAATTTTTTCAATTAATTTAAGGTGCAATGAAGGACGGAAGGTATATTCTATACATTTTTTCACAAAAATGGCGACACTTCCACCACTAGCATGTACCCTATCTAGGCGATAACATATAAAATTTAAATGAGAAAGAAATGTCTTGTTTGAGCCAGGTTTCTGAAACAAGTGCAATATCTATATTAAAATTTATCAAGAAACTAAAAAATGCATGCTGTTTGTTTTTGATGCTTCTTGCATTCCAAGTTATGATGCTAAGAGAGTTTCTTAACATGATTTTTCCGAATATAGATACTTAACAGCTAATGAGGTATTGACGTTAAATTGGTCAGATTTGGTGCGACAGGCACTAAGCTTGGATACAACTTCATTAAGAAGAGAATTTCGCTAAAAGAGAACAGGTTATCGTTATTGAGAGTTTCAGATGGATTTTTCTTGGTGTGTGTCGTATAACTGTTGGAAGATTGCTGGGTTTGATCGAGAGCAGAAGCCCGGGTGCATGAAGGAAGTGAAGGTTGGCGCACAGATCGCGGTAGTGAAGGAAGATTAGCAAGGGAGAATCGGTCGGGCAGTGGCTGCTGTTTATTACTTGGAGACTGTAGGAACGCTGTATGTCCTGTACCACGTCCACGTGGGGATAATTTGCGGCGAATGTCTAGATACTGCTTTCGGCTAATAGATTCAGTATCGGTGGATTTATGTGGCCCACTGGAATTTGCACACTTGATAACCTCATTCGTTCTGCCGTCGGATGTTTTATGGTTTCCAGAACAGATTGCACAGAAGCTATTTATGTGACAATGCATCGAGCGGTGGCCGTAAAGTTGGCAATTATGACATTGTGTGACCTTGCCGGGATGATGTTTTTTGATGTCCCATCGAACGATGGTTTTGAACAAAGGAGAGTAGTTACGTTTAAGTTCGTTTAATTTAATATTTAATATTTTATTTCAGAACAGGTGGCCTTGTTTTTTGTCACCTCTTCGCTCAGTACAGGATCATCATCATCATCATCGGTACCACAACCGGGATACGGTCTTGGCCTTATTTAGCTAGTCCTGAGGCTTGTTAAACTTTCCACAATCATTTGTTTTTCCGGGCAAGGTTATTAGCTTTGCGCCAGTTCAGTACAGGATATCGAACGGCTAAATCGCTGATGTCTGACTTCCTGATTATGACATAATTTTTCTATGTGAAAGATGCCGGAACTTCTGTATAAGGACGTTGATGTCGAATTTGGGAAACGCCTCTACCAGAACAAAACCAGTTACGACACATTACATCACAATATTTAAGTAAAAGACCCTTTAGATTAGATCGTTGTTCGTTAATATCGCAATATAAACTCAAATCTCTATTATATCAGTTTGGGGCAAAGTTATCCATTATTATTATTCTTTTTTGCAGAGATGACTGATGAAAAGTAACAATTCCATTGTATGGTACCGTCATTAAATAAAAGGCATTTTAAATGTATAAACATCTTAAAGAACATGGAGAGTCGTCTGTCAACCCAGATTTTGTGGTGAGTAAGGGCTAGGTTGGAAAATTTCAAAAAGCGCTCTGCAATTCATAGCATAACAGTCCAAGAAAGAACTGCGTCAGCTGATCTAGAAGCTACCAGGACGTGTTAAGAAAAATTTCTGAGCATTATACAAGGATACACAACACATCAAGTTTTCAATACTGGCGAAACTGCGTTTTGGTGGAAAAAAAATGCCCAGCAGACATTTATATCGAAAAAAAAGACTGCAACCGGATTTAAGACGTCGTCGTGTACATTTGGCAGTAATACGTCGGGGGACTTTATAGAAAACCCCTGCTACTTAAAAAAAACACCTTACCGGTATATTGAAAAGCTATTCGAAGAGCTTGGGAAGCTGGAAATTTATTTAAAGGCTGGTTTTTAAATTGTTTTGTGCCAGACGTTGAAAATTATTTAAAACGGAACAATTTGACTTTTAAGGGGCTATTACTACACTTAATAGTCCTCGATCCAAATGCTCTATGTCACCCCCGCATTTAGGTCATCCCAACGTTTAAATAATGTTCTTATAACTTAAGTAATAAGTTTTGGTAACGGAAACCCCCCTTTTTAACTGGATCTCAAACAACATGGCATTTTCTAAGAACCTATCTACCGCGTTGAAAGAGGACTTCCTGTATATAAAATTGAGTGTATGTCTGTCTGTTTATGCCGTATGCGCGTACCGCACTACTCATCCGATTACGATGAAACTTTGGTGAGTAGTTTTTAAAATTTGCGTTAAGGCGTCTGCGATAGAATCATCAACGTACAGCAGCTGGCGCTACATCCGACTACGATGATATTTGCGTGAGTTGTTGGTGGCACTACCATAAAGGTTTTTCACTAACCACGTGCGATGAAAAGTCACGGGAATTTTCAATAGGTGACGCCAGTAGAAAATGAACATGACTCATTTCGAGGGGCTCGCCAGTGACTAGTTTATGTATGAAGTCGCGACACATTTCGTCTATTCGTTTACAAGCTATAGTCGTTTGAGTGACGCAACTTTCGCTTTTGTAAAAAAAATGGAAAAACAGGATTACCGCATCTTGATCAAACATTGTTTTTGATGGGAAACATTTTTGAACAATCATTACAATGGTTGCGTACAAGCACCGAAATCGCATCTCGCGCTGGAGAGCCAAAAGAGGATACGAAAATGTGGAAATCGTAAAGCAGACGCATCGAATGATCGTAAAGTGATTTGCATGAGTTAGCTGAGACCTTAGGTAATTCAAAAGAATGGGTGGGGTACATCTGGCACTATATTTTTTATTTTATTTTTTTTATTATTTACTGGCCTGTAGGAACCCGGAAGTTCATGCCCTCACCGACTCGGCTCCGCCATTGTTCCCTGTCCTGTGCGCTCTCCTTCCACGTTCGATCATCCGACCCGATCTCCTCGAGGTCCAATCTAACATTGTCCTCCCATCTCCGTCGCGGCCGTCCTGTCGGTCCTTTCCCCGTTAGTTTACCGTCAAGAATTCTGTGCACGGTCCTATCATCGCCCATTCGCGCTACGTGTCCGGCCCATTTTAATCTTCGCGTCTTGACCACTCCCGCTATTGTAGGTTTGCGGTATAGCTCTTCCAATTCGTGGTTGTGGAGTTTCCTCCATTGTCGTGACTCCTCGTCATATTTGCCGCCATATATACCCCTTAAAACTTTATTCTGGAATACGTGGAATTTGTTCTCTTCCCGTTTTGTGAGAGCCCATGTTTCGCATCCGTATAGAGCAATCGGCATGATTATGGTTCTATAGACACGGAGCTTTATATTACGTGATAGCAGTTTGGATTTTAATAGCTTACTGGCTGTATGCCAACTAGCGTTACCGGAATGTAGTCTTTTGTTAATTTCCTTTGACGTTTCGTTTCTGGTCGTCAGTATCGTTCCCAGATATTTAAATTCTTTGACATTTTCAAATATCTTGCCGCTGACGTTTATATATGTTCTTTGAGGTCCACCTGCTCTCGTCGTAATCATGTATTTCGTTTTGTTTTGGTTTATTTCTAGGCCCACCTCTTCTGCTGCTTGCATGATGATTTCACAGTTTTTACTTATAGTTTCGAGTTTATCGCCCAGAACGGCGATGTCATCCGCATACGCGAGCTCTTGTGTGACCCCGTTCAGGGATGATCCGGCCGTGTTGTCGTCTTGTAGCTTTCTGATAACATACTCGAGGACAAGGTTAAAAGGGCATGGTGAGAGGCCATCCCCTTGTTTTAGTCCGTCCCGAATTTCAAATGGTTCTGAGAGGACGTTTTCTATTCTAACTCGTCCTTTGTTTTCGTTCATGCAAATTTGAATGAGGGCGGCATATTTTTTCGGGATCCCCAGCTCAACCACAATATGGTAGAGTCTTTGCCTTGCGACTGAGTCGTAGGCTTTTTTGAAGTCAACGAACAGTTCGTGAACCGTCTCTCCGTATTCCCACTTCTTTTCCATCAGTTGTCTTATTGTGAACATCTGGTCGCTTGTTGACCGGTTCCGACGGAATCCGCATTGGTAGTCTCCCAATATTTCTTCTGCGTACGGTGTGATTCTTGCCAGTATGCCATTTGTTAATATTTTGTATGTGATTGGGAGCAATGATATTCCTCTGTAATTTTCGCAGTCAAATCTGTCGACTTTTTTGAAAATGGGGTGACTATTGCGGTTTTGCATTCTTCCGGAATGTTCTTCCTTGTCCCATATTATTTTAACCAGTTGATGGATCTTTCGAGCGGTTGCCATGCTTCACAAGCTCTGCCGGTATGCAATCGATTCCGGGGGCCTTGTTGTTTTTCAGTCGATTTATCGCGTCTACAACTTCGTCGAAAAAGGGCTCTGGGATCTGGGGCTCGGCTGTATGTACGTCTGGTGTGTTTATTTGTGGTTGATGGGTGCGCACATTGAGCAGGTTTTCAAAGTACTGCTTCCATCTTGTCACGATATTTTTTGTTTCTGTCACCAGACAACCGTTTGTGTCTCGGATTATTTTGGCTCTCCCTCGGTAGCCATTTCTAATTGAATTTATGCCGGCATACATACCTCTGCTGTTCTTTGCTCTGGCATTTTCTATGATTTTTTCGATCCGAGTCTTCTCTCATTCGCGTTTTTTGCGTTTGAAAAGTCTAGTTGTTTCTTTTCCAATTGTCGCGTATCTTACTGCGTTGACTTCATCATATGCTTCTAAGTGGATCATTCTGAGGCGTTTACGTTCTTCGATCTTTGCCCTGCACTCATCGTCAAACCAAGGTTTGGACTTAGTTGTTTTCTTAAATCCTAATACCTCTTGGGCTGTTTGTTTGATTGTGTCTCTGATCGATGCCCATTTAGTGTCGACACCATTGGCTTCCTCTTCCTCACTACTGTCATTCTCTAGGATGCTAAATCTATTCGTTAGTTCGTCTTGATATTCCGCCCTTTTACGTAGGTCTTTTAGTTTATCAATCTCGAACTTTTTGCTCGTCTCCCGTGACTGTCCATGTGGGTTTGCTGCAAGCCGACTTCTAATATTGCCCATCACTAGAAGGTGATCGGAGTCGCAATCTGCTCCTCTATATGATCTTACGTCAAGGATATTCGAGTGGTGTCTTTTGCCTATGAGGAAGTGGTCTATTTGGTTACGCGTTACGCTGTCGGGTGATATCCATGTGGCTTTATGGGTTTGCTTGTGCTTGAACATCGTGCTCTTCACTACCAGATCTTTTGACGCCGCAAACGTGATAATTCGAATACCATTATCATTTGAAACGTCGTGTAGGCTTTCTTTACCTATTATTGGTTGGAAGATATCTTCTTTCCAATTTTCGCATTGAGGTCGCCAAGGAGGATTATAACATCGAATGATGAGATCTCATCAAATACTTCCTCTAGGGTCTCGTGGAATGTGTCCTTCGTTTCTTCGTCGGTAGATTCTGTTGGGGCGTGTACGTTTATAAATACTTAATTGTGCCATGGGCCCTGTATTTTTAGCACCGACATTCGGTCATTAATAAATTGCACATCTTTTACATGGGACGTAATCTTCTTGCTTATGATGAAGCCGAGGTTCCGAGGTTATGTGTATCGGTACCTCCACACGCCAGTGTAAACCCGTTGATTTCGATTACTTGATGTGGGAGTCGAACTTCCTGAAGCGCGATGATGTCCATTTTATATTGTTTCGCGATTTCTACGACCATCTGTATCGCGCCTGGTTTATATAACGTTCGAACATTCCACGTACCGACGCGTATATCCCGCTTTTTCAGTTTTTCCCTACGTCTTCTTTTTGCCGAGTCGGTGTTTTCTTGATGATTTTTTCCCTTATGGTTGTGTCGGCTCATCACACCTACGCCTACCGGGTTTTTCGTGGGATTGTTTTTTGTATATTGATTATTCATTTTTGGTCCCACGAGACTTGGGGTTTCAAATAGTCCGCCACATCAGAGCCCCGTTTTGATATGGTAAGGTCTGCTTACTGCTCTGATTCGATCCGGTGTCAGAGAGGCGCCGTTATAATACAGCCGGTATACCCCTGGCTGCAAACCATCCAATGGGCACGGTGACGCGTAACACCCTGGATTAGGGGTGGTAGATCTTTGTGTGTTACTCCTGGCTAGCCTGTCTGACATGGGTGACCCTACTGGGAGCATATGCTTCCGTCAGCATAGCCTGAGTGATTCATTGTACTTTAAGCCCCCGCACCACGTCAAGGTTTCTACCAAGCGCGGGGGGGGGGCACTATATTTTGGAGATGAAAATGCTATCGGTGAAAATGTCGAAAAACAGCAGCCCGCTGATGATTCAACGGTCGGTTTGGCGTTGTTGCAAGCCTAATCGAGCGGACTTTTTTCCATGTTATGTTATGATGAATGAAGCGGAGGTCCATTGCCATACGCCTGAGTCCAATGGGCAGTTTGCAGAGTCGCTGGGAATCCATAAAAGCCGACCAAAGCAGACAAAAGACCAAAGCTCGGCCGGGAAGGTTATGGCCTCCGTGTTTTGGGATCGGCCTGACATAATCTTCATCAACCCCCTGCAGAAAAAAAGAAGAGGTGCAGGAGAGTATTATGCATCGTTATTGAAAAACTGAACGACGAAATAAAGATAATACGGCGCCATATGGTGAAGAAAAAAGTTCTGTACCATCACGATAACGCACCGCCACACATGTCCTTGAAAGCGATGTCCAAATTTGACCAATTAAGACTTGAATTGGTTGCTCACCCACCGTACTCTCCAGATTTGGATCAAGGAGTATTAAGTGTTCCCAAACCTCAAGCGATCGCTCCAGGAAAAAAGATTCAGATCAAATAAGGAAATCATCGTGAAAACCGAGGCATATTTTGGCATTACGTACCACAGAAGGGGCAACGAAATGTTGGAAAATCGCTACACCAAGCGTATCGCCCTCGAGGGTAAATATGTTGAGGAATAAATACGACTTTGCCCCAAAAACGTCTGTTTTCATTAAAAATCCCGGAAATTTTCAGCCTATGTTATATAGTAGCATGCCACACACAGTATACGAGCAAATAATGTAGAACAACACAGGAATAAAAATCGAATAAGCAAAAGCATCAGTCATATTCCAAGCAATAACATAGCTAATCCACATCAGTACTTGAGTTTCGAAATCGAATTCGTACAGGTGGCGGTGACCTGATGTGTTGGGCATTGGTTCTTTGAGTGATTCTAACCATCATAGCGTCAGTTCGAATCATAAATTCTTCACTGTCGTCGCACACGCTGTACTGTACAGACCACACGTTAGAATTATAGTATTTAATTAGCAGAGTTAGGGAAGACCAGAATGTGATTGCCAACGAGTTTTTACGAGTCTGCTTTCAACAATGCTGACCTACCACAGGCACAACGAGGGGATCGTCAAGTTGGTATGAAAACGGAAACAGCACCAGATTTTCGTAACCTCCCTTCCAACTACTCTCGAGACGTAATTTGTTGCAATGTTTCGACAGGGGTAGATCGCCCCATATCCCAGAGACACTTCGAAGGAGTATTTGCGAGACGCACTGTGGCGTTTCTAACAGATACACACACAATACACAAGCAAATGGTGAAGAACACCGAACGAAAATCGAATAAGAAAATGCATCAGAGCCGTATACCATAGCGATAACATAAAAATCCCACATCAGTTGAGTGTACTTGAGTTTAGAAATCTAATTCGTACACGCGGCCAGTAGCATGGGTTCAATTTTTGGTGATTCTAACTGCCATAGCGTCAGTTCGAATCGCACGTTCTTCACTATCATCGCAAACGCTATAGCACCACAACCCTGCTCAACAAGGCGGGCGCGTAATCGCCGCAGCCGTCCGACGTTAATTCATCTTGCCACACATGACCAAATTGGCACACAATTGCCTATAATATCAACGCTGCAAGGTCGATCGACACGATATACTGCAGCCAGCGCAGGTTAAGCACCCCGAGGTGCATTTTGCCCATGTTCACATTGACATAGTGGGACCGCTAACACCATCGAGAGGATATACGTACCTCCTTACCGTTTCACATGATGGTCAAAAAGAACGCCACTACGAACAATAACTTCAGAGAGTGTAGCAAAAGCATTATAGACGACTTGGGTCACTTTTTTTTGTGTCCCAGCTACCCTCATGTCAGACCGAGCAGCACAGTTTGCAGCAACAATCCTCAAACAGCTGATCGACCAACTCTGCTACTACGAAAGTCACACGACCGCTTATCACCACGAATCCAATAGGGTGGTAGAGCGATGACACCAGCCCCAACAAAGCCTCGTCGATGTGTCACAATGACGCCCTACCCATCGTTCTCTTAGGTCTACGAACGAGAATTAAAGAGGACGCGGGAGCATCCGCAGCAGATTTAACGTACGGGACGAATTTGCGCCTCCCAGGAATATTCTTCGCACATGGAAAACCCGCGCACGATCAGTTACAAAGTGTGGAGAATCTGTGCGAGCTCTTGCAGAAAGTCAGGTCAACGCCTGTCACCGGACACTGCTCCAAAAGATATTCGTTCACCAAAGAAACGGACAGTTGCACGCACGTCTTTATCAGGGTGGAGAAAGTAAGGAAACCTTTAAAGCCCCCATACGAAGGATCATATAAGGTGCTGGAACGAATATACGACCGGGTATTCTTCGCCGACATCGATGGAAAACCGTAGACCGTCAGTGTAGAAAGACTAAAACCGTGTTACCTCGAACCAATACCCGAGATGGTACCGAGAGAAGCACACTAGTACACGGCCGGTAGTGTGCTTATATGCTTCGTTTCTTACCCCTTTCTCCATGTGTTCAATTCACCTTCTGGAGAGTGACCTTGTTAAACACTACATTCCCGGCGTGATCTGTGTACAAAAAGCATACAATCTCCCACAGGTTAAACAGGCTTTACTACTGCGGTCCTGATTTATACAAAGAGCACCGGCTCACTCGCGTGCTCCGAAGTTCTCTCGTTCGCTCGCTTCTCCCTACTCGCTCGGTCGTTCGCACACGAAGTTGATCGTAACAAAGATACTGAAGAGGGAGTAGTGTGGCGTTTCTAACAGATACACACACAGCACACAACCAAATAGTCAAGAACAACACAGAAAGAAAAATCTAATTAGCAAAAGCATCAGCCGTATACCAAGGAGAAACATAGCAATTCCACATCAGTTGAGTGTATTTGAGTTTAGAAATCGAATTCGTACACGCGGCAGTGGCCTGGTGTGTTGAGCATTGATTTAATGTTTTAGTGATTCTAATCTTCGATTCGAATCACACTTTCCCACTATCATCGCAAGCGCAATAGTAGTACTATAAACGTACCGCAGCTGGCACGAGTTACGGTTGTCATCATCAAATCTCCCCAATCAAGGTTATTATCCCACAGTTCCATGTCTCTCAAGACTCGCATGCAACGTCAGCATGTAGTCCAGAACACTGTTTCTTAATTTTAGTTTTAAGAACCTTTCAAAGGTAACAAATTGTAGAATCAGCATCTACTGAACTTTCTTCTTGTGTTCCAAAACGTGAGAATCACTTTTGCAATTCAATACTGAAGTGTAATGAAGAAGAAGGTTCGTGGATTAAGTTGAGTTAGTTTTTGGAGCAAAAGATAGGGCAGGTTACTAGGTAAAGTTTTGTGAGAAGTTCAATAAATTTTATATATAATGAAACAAAACAAATTGTACATGACTTATTTTTATCGATCGGGAAAACCGCAACCGCCCGAGTTATATCGAATACTTTTGCCTTCGCGCATCATTTATCCGATTCTGCAGACTTTAGTACTTGGGTGAAGATTTTGGAAAGACTAATGACCATGCCCGGAAAAAGCAAATCATTATGGAAAATTTAACAAGCCTCAGAACTTGCTAAATAAGGCCAAGACCGGTTCCCGGTTGTAGTGCCGATGATGATGATGAAGGTTTGGGAATCATTGTTGGCACTGGTATGAGGGTTCCGGGGATAGTACCAACAACCTGTAGCAGGTAGCGTTACAACGAATAATTGCTCCTTTCCGCATCGTTCACCCGATTGTGATGGAAATTTCTTGAGTTGTTGTTGGCACTTGCGTGAAGGTTTCTGGCGTAGTACCGGATAATTGTTTCTTCACATAACGTTTATCTGATTGGGATGAAACTTTTTACAGATTTTGACGCTTAGGTGAGGGTTTCTGACGTTTTACC
Source organism: Microdon myrmicae (assembly GCA_963931805.1). Classification (NCBI taxonomy): domain Eukaryota; kingdom Metazoa; phylum Arthropoda; class Insecta; order Diptera; family Syrphidae; genus Microdon; species Microdon myrmicae. The sequence continues at coordinate 51,094,954 of OZ007497.1, read as the reverse complement.
ATCAATATAAATAGATGGTGGTTGAACCGCATCGAATCACGCATCACCCATCAAATTGAAGTCGTTATTCGTGCAGAAATACCAGATACAGAATCTCAATGGATGTTCAATATTATTATTCAAATTTATGGTGCATCGATAGAGTAGTGCCATAAATTCACGACCGCCACACATACTAAATATGCAATGCACGAAAAAAAATCCCGGAAGGATTCGGGGGTACGCAATTGAGTCTGTTGTGTGCTGCAACGGTTCGTTTCCGTGCTTCTCGTATTACCGAAGAAGAGAAACGAACGATGGAATCCTGTACGGATTCCTGATGATTGTTGGTCCTGTGGGGGTAGATTTAGTTGATTTGCCGGCACGGGTTTACTATTATCTCCAACGCTTTCACTAAATACTCCCGGAGAAGACGGTACGACCGATGATCAACTCGACCAGTGTTGCTACTCGAAGGCAAGCTAAAACCTTAAAAGAAAAAGGCAGTAAATGTTCCATAGAACTTGGGTTTTATAGTATTTCACTTTGAATTTTGCTTTCACTTGTTCTATAAATAATTGTGGTTATCTTATAATATATTGTTACGCACTGAAATATGGTTTTAATTACACACTGAAATATGTTTTTAAGGACGATATCTTCTCCACTGAAATTGTGGGGGTTCTCTATATCACATGAAGAACCAAGCCACAATCCTAACCTAATTTCGACCGCTAACAGCGCCACACATCAACCCCTATTCCACCGTTCGTGCTATTGACCTGAAATATAATTCTTTCCAAATGGACGTATAGCTGAATTCACTCTTCTATGCAGATAGTGCATAATTGAATGCTACCTTTTTGCCATACGGCAATTCCATTTTTGCTAGCCCATAAGATTTTCACCGGAAATCACATCATGTCGGTTAGCAACAACAAGTTGGATCAGACGACACTGTTGCATAATCATGCACCGCTGGGGAATTTATAAAAATATTTAATTAGCTCTCACGATAAATCGCCTAAGCCATTTTGGCGTCACTTCGGCTTTTCTGCAGATTATCCATTCGCTTGGGATCAATGATCTCTTTTCGCAGGTGAATAGCACCGGTCACTTTTCCTCTCCTCCATAATTCTGTCCCAATACAGTTCAATGTACTCTGAGATCACCACAGCCATAGCACTAGGGCAGGAGGTCATTCCCAGAGATCGCATTTGATACAAGCGCACAAGCTAAGCCAAACCCAAAGTTATTGCGTTCTCTCTTTTGTTCTTTTCATCCTTCGCATGTCCAGCGACTGCCGAATGATGGGCGAGTATGATTCGCCTCACTGAGACATGCAAATGAGAAGAGTCATGAAGAGAGCGCATTGATGATAGCTGTGCGAAAATGGAATCCAGAATTTCACCCCTAATTAAACCAGTCACATCTCAACCATCACAACGGACAGTAACGCCGCGCTTCGGGCCTGTCGATATTCAGTCCTCAAACAGTCACAACGTCGAGTGAGTCTCTATTCAATTTAATAGTAAGTCCAGTTTGAATTTTCATGACTACGGTCACGGTGTCGGAAAAGACGTGTTCATTCTTGGCTAATATTTATAAACAAATCAATCTAGTAATATTAATAATCAGAAGTTCTTGTTAAGTGAAAAAGAAAAACAATACAATAAAGAAACATTTAAACGACGAAACAACATCAGTGCGTTTTCATTTAGTCCATCCTTCCCCTTGAACAATTTACGACGGATCAATCGATGAGTGCAGTGGGGAACAAAGTGAATCCGTGCCGTGTCGGGTGCAAAACTTCTTCACGTCCACAAATTCTTAACCTCGACTGCCTCAAGTGACTCCTCTAAGGTGTTCACCTTCTCCCTTCGAAATTCTAATCCTCATATATTTCCTTCTTTCGAAGATCAAGAAGCATCGCCACTTATCGCTTGATCCTTTCTTGGGGTTTTGTTTGTGTTTGCCATCTGGCTAAAGCAAACAAGAGTTTTCGTGCACTTCAAATGGGTAGCACAAGATCCGTGGAAATTGGTTGTTAGTTTTAAAATTGGTGCAATTGCAAGTCATAAAACATCTGGCACGGGAAAATATGCGTTAGGATGTTTATAATTGCAAGAATTGTGTGTCGGCGGATCGAATAGATATCCCTTTGTTTGGACACGTGCACTTTTGGGTTTTGGATCTTTGGCTAATGCAAACAAGAGTTTTCGTGCACTTCAAATGGGTAGCACAAGATCCGTGGAAATTGGTTGTTAGTTTTAAAATTGGTGCAATCGCAAGTCATAAAACATCTGGCACGGGAAAATATGCGTTAGGATGTTTATAATTGCAAGAATTGTGTGTCGGCGGATCGAATAGATATGCCTTTGTTTGGACACGTGCACTTTTGGGTTTTGGATCTTGTAGGAAATTTAGGTGTTAATTACTTATAGCATACATGAGAAGATATGCATTATGCTGTTAGATTTTAGGGAATGGAATCGAAGAAATGCATTGAATTGAATAAATGAATTGAATTCAATAAATGAGTTCGATTTGGTTTGACATTGAATTCAATGTTGTGTTGGGGATATGAAATGGATTTTGTTATAGGTGGAATTTGTGTATATGTGTGAGGAAAATGGTAGGGCTTTTTGGAGCACTACAAGTCAATTGACGATTCATCTCCTTAAATTTGTAGAAGAAAGGAAAGCCGATAGGTTTTTTTTTGATATATAATAACGAAAACTTTATAATTTATAATACAATATTCATTTTTCATGCTTTTGTTGAAGGGAAGTTTCGTTCTCTATGATCTATTTAAAAAAAATAACCTGATATACAATTCCGTGCCAGTTATCGTGAAGCATGCTAACAATTAGATTTTCCTAAAACAGTACACATTGTGAAACTAATATCTACTTATAATCGTAAATATTGTATTATCAAATTCAATACTTCTCATAGATATTAACATCTTATTTATAAGTTAAATAAACACAATATGTTTAAAAAAAGCACTTGTTGAAGCATCAGCCCGTTCAGAAAATGACTTCGAAGATGAATATGTATGTACAAGATGATGAGACCGCTGAATGTCTCGGAAAACAATTATTGAATATTGGCACTGGGAAAATGGCAACTGGCAACAAACCATGTACCGCATTGACAACAAACTTCTAGAAAAACGCTGAATTGATACACTAAATTTTCCCATACGGAGCTTAGTGCTGCTAATGTAGCACAGCAGTCAAAAACAACGATGTCAATGCCATAAATGTCAGCATTCAAAACGAGGCAAGAACATACGAGTATAAGTATATCGATGCTGTCATGCATCATAAATTCTTAAATTCAATCAATTTGCCAGGGGTGCGTTTTAACATTAAAAATTGCTGCGTTTCATATTCTTCTCCAAACCATCTCTGTGGTGGGGGCAGGTTTTCAGTACAAAAAAAGATGAACAATGACATCGAAGCCAACATTTTAAAGAAGAAGTTCTATTGTTGCTACGCAACATTGCCCAATGGTTATGATAAATATGCAATTCAAATTTAAACGTTTGCAATTTTCGGTGCGTCTCGTTTTTGAAATCGTCATCAACAAAGCACAGGGAGTTCGGTGGCGTAGTTTGAACCGAGGAGCCCAGGCTCTTTTATTATGAAACAAAAGGCGTTTAAAGGGCTATTGCGTCCGCTTAGTCTTTTTCTCTGATCCAGAATCCTGAAGATTTGTAAACTCACAATATGAACACCATTAGAATTTGTTGAAGAAGGTTCACCGAATTTTTCATAACAAGAAAATACGATGGCATAGCTGAATCAGTAGGGTCATGATCTTCCGGGTTCTTAATCATCGAGGGATACAAAACGAAATTTTAAAAAAATGTTCCATTGTATGATATAATAATATTTCACTACAAGAAAAACTTGTAGTCAGATATCTAAGTACCTATCTAAGTAACAGCTGCTCTTATCGGCTAAAAGCACATACGATATTACGAGAAGTCTATTCCGTAGTAGTGGTCTAGACCACGGAGTCAAAATAATTTCATACTCGACATTCATTAAACCAGTGCTGGTGTATGGCTGCCCGAGATGGTATAACATATCCTCATCCTACATGGAGAAATTTTGGGTGTTCGAGAGGCAGTGTTTGCGTTCCTGTCTCGGAATGTATAGAACACCAGAGTCGCAACACAAGAAATTCTACTCCAATAAATTCCTGTAGGACGAATCAGAACAAAACAGAACAGACAACTTCATTATAAAAATTATTCGTGGTCATACTGCAACAGGAATGTGCAGCAATAATAATCTTTTCACGGGAGCATCGTATCCAAATGATATGTATCTGGAGAGTAGTTTCCAGAATGGGTTTATTTCCCCACAAGTGTTCACCTTCTTGGATAGAAAAGAACAAACATGGAGTCCCATACATTCCGTGGTGTAAGGCATAAAAGAATTCTCCATGATTGGGTTATCTCTAAGGTTCCAGATCACCTACGTTTCAGTATGGTGATCAGTGAATGAGGTAGATCTATAAGAGACCGATCTCATCAGAACTGGTGGCGGGTTTGTGATGAAGAAAGGACTACACGTCGAAATATAGAACGTCCTCTAGGCACAACACTCCCCTTTCGCACCCCTCATATTTAAATTAGTTATTTTACTACAAGTTTTTGTTTTAAATTATTGTTTACACCTTCTTTAATTGTTTTGTTTTACCCAATATAATAAATTGAAAAAAAAAAAACGATATACATTAGCAAAGTTGTAAAAGAGGAAGCTCTCTTATATATTTACTATTACACTGTAAACAAAATTACAAAAGTTATTGTACGCCGAAAAGCACAAAGAAAAAATTACATATAGTATTGTATAAATTAGAAAGCTGGTAAGTTAACATACGACCGATAGTTGTAAAAAAAAAAATACCTTTCGTCCTACATAAAAAAAAGGTAATTTGATTGTGAATAAAATAAATACGGATTGCAAATCAAATAAAAAAGATCGTATGAAATCGACGCCCTTTTCAAAATCTGCCCAATAGGTCCTTATGCATCGCCGCTTCGCCTTGTTTCACTGTATGTTGGAAACAGGTTTCGCGACGGAATAAACTGTGTCGTGTTGCAAACTATAACCAACTCAATGGTCGGAATTTTCATCACACCAGTTTGTCAATGCTTTATTTATAATTTTTCCGAATACCTTACTGATCTTTGGATGCAACCAATCGACCGAAAATTGCGTGGATTGTTCCTATGCTGTTTGGGGATGGGTTGGGCTGTGGCGGTTCCGCCAAACCCCACGGTACACTTACCTAAAGAACCCCCATAACCCCCATTCAATCTCTCAACTTCGCTAATGCAATTGCATTAGCACCTGTAAATGCTGCACGCATCAAGCTTACCGAATTTATTTATTTCAAAGCTTCTATAAAAGAAAACTTACTATCATGCATCTCTTCGCACGCAATTCTCTGTAAGAATTCTTCATTACCTTGTTAGGAATTCCACAACTTCCATTGTTTCCCGCCAATCCATTTGCATTGGCACCTGAAAAAATTTCCTTCTCCAAGGACATTTGATGCATACAAAGCATTATCTGAAATTCCTAAAAACAATTCTTTAACGTGCATATGCACCATAGATTCCCGACCATTAGGCACCCTTGTTCCACCAATGCAATTCCGCCGTACATGTGCATACCGCATGTCCCTCTCATTTCCTCGGCCACGGCAGCTCTTTGACCATCGAACAAAAGCAAATACTCTCATCTTACCCTAGAGTCATAAAACTTCTTCGCATGTAATCATGTATACAATTCGATCCCAATTCGATTTAGCATCACCAGCGATACACATTTCCCATTGTGTAAATAGAAAAACCATTAGCACTTCTTCCTAATGGCGATACATTTACTTACGCATCCGCACCACTCATCCATGTCTGTACAATGCCTTTATTTGCTTTTACCACATTTCTCCGATGAACTGCCGTCTATGATAGCTGCAATGCACAGCATAGACACGGATCATAAATCTCCTTTGTCTTTGCGGCTTGCCTGTTTCGTTGTTCCACTGTTTTCGAGCACGTGTAAATAACATCGATCTGTACGGTCACACACACATACCATTCCACTGAAAGTGTGCACTTCCTTGGGGGCCGAACCCTTAAGAGAAAAGTGTTTCCCTCTCCTCTTTTGTTCTTAACCCTAAACTAGGATGGAATTCATGTCAGAGTTCTATCCTCGGTGAGTCCCTTACCATCCGCGGACCACTATGGGCATGTCACTCCCGCTCTCCGGTGCGCACGGAGACGCGAAAATACCCGGAGTCGTATGGGTAATAGTTTTTAAAGTATTTTCGTAAAGTTGTAGACGTAACGAACCGCAGACGTGTTGGCGATCGTGTCAAAGTTGGTGAAAGTGTTAATTAAAATTTTGTCATTTTATGTGTTGTTCGATTTTGATATACATTCAAAACTAAAGAATAAATCTAAGCGAAAGTCTAAACGTAACGTAAATGTATAAACAGTTGTTAAAGTTAAAACAAAATAACAAGGACCAAATAAAATTAAAGAACTTACTTCGAACAACATAACCTGCGTGTTTTCTTTACTCCCGGTTGTGGACAAACGTGGGGCGTTTCGTTCTTCTTTCGGTTCGGTGTTTTACGCGGCGAACAATTAATTATGATGGAGGGGGAAGTGAACGGAGTGTCCGTGCCAGGCACAATACTTCCTCCCAACAAGTCCTTTTAACGTGTGAGCTCGCAACCCCAGGGAAATTACGGAATAATCCCTGGGTCTGGCAACCCCACTGCACAATCATCGCTGGTAAGCACCCTGGTATGCCCCTATAGTTTACGCTCAGGATTTTGCGCGCCTATAGTCTTGTGCGCTCATGATTTTGCGCGCCTATAGTCTTGTGCGCTTATGGTTTTGTGCGCCTATAGTTTTAGGCACGGCCGTAAAAAATCTCTATTTAGACCTATTTAATGGCTCCTCTCGACGAAAGTCCGTAACAAAAGTCGAGGATGTATTCGGGGAGAAGCCCGAGTCTGACCAGTCTGCTCAGAAGGATTTCGAGCTTCGAAGGGTTGGTTAAGCGTTCTACTGAAGTTTTCCCTTCTTTGGCGCATTTTAGGGCTTTGGGGTGCGGCTTTGTTGGAATACCGGGGTCCAGCATTGTTTCGCAGCCCTCCCCTGTAAGATCTCCGCGTGAATATCGACCGCAATCTAGATCTGGCCAGGTCCCCTTAGTACGGTTTCCCCTTCAGCTGTCTTATGCCCTGTTCCGGGATTCACGGTTGTTCGAAAAACGCGAAACAACCACCCGGTCCATTGACCCTCGAATTTTTTGACAGGAAGGCGTTACCCAACAACCCGTCTTCGGATAACACCAGCAACGAGTCCATTACTGGGAATCTGCCTGGAATCCCCCCAGTATCCCCACCACTTGCCCTTGCCAAAAACTGTCTGGAGGTTTGTGGATTTTTGGACATCCACAACATATGTCGGGTGGAGTGCCTTCAGCTTTAATAGGCTGATTTTAGCGGCTGTGTCCACATTTAGACGCGTAGTGTTTTTACGGCCAATGTCAAAGGGAGCTGCACAATCGGAACTTTGGTTGGCGAAAGCTGAGAACAGCTTTCGCTGAGTTGCGAGTTTACTGCGGGTTGGGGTTTCCAGGCCTGATCTCTGGAAGTTTTCCGATCACTCCCATTTTGCTTTTTGTCGAAAAACGGCCGCCGTGTGTGGATATCGACCGCAAAACTCGCACCGTTTGCCGCTCTTTTGTGATTTGTTGCTCTACTTTGCAGCCTCCGTAGACTCCGTGCTATAATGCTCACGCCAGTCGCACCTAAAACACGGTGAAAGAAAACCACTTTAGTACGTTGAAGGAGGTTTTGGCCGGATAGTATGGGCGGTTCACACTTTCTGCTATTATTCACAAGGTCGTAGTTGCACACTGCGCCACCAAAATAGGGAAATAGACGGGTCTTGTTTCACAATACCCCTCTAAAGTCGTAGTTGCACACTGCGTCAACAAAATAGGGAAATAGACGGGTCTTGATTCACAAAATCCCTCTAAAGCCCTATAATGGAATGGCCCTACGGAGTGCAAGGTAATCAACCAAATGGTGGTGGTCCTCCTCCCCCTTTTCCTTCCCTATGATCCGTTTTCAGTAAGGACCAAGCCGTTAAAGCGAGGAGGAAGAGAAAGTAATTTTTTTTTGTAACGTATTTTTTCTCATATTTTCATTTTGATTTATTTTTCATTTAAATTATTTTTACAAATAACCCACCACCAGAAGCAGCAACAACAATAACAATGCCAACCAAAACGGTACCACCCGATGCATTCCCACTGGTCCACTCTTCGGTGGGTCATTCCTTTTCCAAGGAGGAGCGCATCTTTGTGGGGGGAGCGGGGTTGTTACGTAGTAACCCAACCACCTTTATCCCACCGAGATAGCATTAAATATAAAACTTAAAATTATATAACACATAAAATACTTATTACGTTTACCTTACTAAACATAAATTAAACACATACATTACAAAAAATTATCACATTTTCAAATTAAACTTAAATACAAAACTAAATTTACATTTTGCTTTACACATATCATACATAAAATATAAAATTACATTACATTCATTTACAATGTACAACAACATTCAAGTACAACATAAAATAAACACATTCATTAATACAATTTACAATTTCACATAATTAAACACATAATACACAAAACATTAAATTACATTTAACATTATAATTATAAAGCATACAACATAAATTGAAATATAAAACTTCCAACATTAAACTGCCGTATTCAAACACCCAGTTATTTAATCGGCGATGATATCTCCGATAAACTCGAGATCGATCATCGCCGTTGATTGGGTCATAACAGGTACATCGGATGATCTAGTTTTCTCGTTGAGTTACCGGTGAGGATATAACAAAGTATTGTAGTACGGTTCGCTTCCGTGCTTCTCGATCAACGAGGAAGAGAAGCGAACGATGGAATCCCTTGACGTGATCGGTAATTAATTCTCTTCTATACCGATATTTAAACTGTTCAACTATCAATGCCCAAGTGCCCGAAACTAACGCAGTCACCGAGAAACTCTCACAGCCATAGCCGTAGAAAAAAACAGACTGATTCTTGTAATAAATTGTATTCACTTTATTTTAGTGTCTTTACACCACTCTCGCTACATACTAACTACTTTCTAATCTACTTTTCTTCTTCCTTGAAGTCTCGGACACATCGCCCCCTATCGCAGATCCTTTTGAGGTTTTTTGCTATCCATTAGCGTGTCTGGCTAATGCAAACAAGAGATTATATTGGACTTTAAATTGAGTCAGAACCCATGGGAAAAGGGTGAGAATATGGATGGGAATTTGGGTCTATTTGTGCATGTCATAAAACATCTGGTTACAATGTGTATGCATTGTGATGTTTAGATTGCCGGTATTGTGTGTCGGCGGATCAAATGGATATGGGTTTGTTTGGACACATGTTTGATTGTACATACAATGCATGTGAAAAATATGCATTGTGATGTTCGAATTTTTGGAATTGAATTCAATGTTCGACAATTGAACGTTTAGTTCAATTTGTTTGACATTGATTTCAATATTAATTTGGGGATATGAATGGAATTTTTTGGTTGGGATTATTGTAGGTGGGTAAATGTGTTTGTGGGAGAGAAGTGGTAAGGCTTCTTGGAACACTACAAAAGGAAAAACACAAACAACGGTGTTGTTTTGCAACTGTGGGTGTCAACGGTAGATTATTGACAGGGGTAAAAAAGTGGGCTGGAGCAGTGAGAGAGTGTCTGTGAGAATGATAAATGGTGTACGAGCGTTTACGAAATAAAGCCAACAACTTCTGATAATAGACAGTGTCCTAATTGTAAAATACTCTGTTATTAATTAAAGTTATTGTTCAAAACCGTGAATGGTGTATGAGCCTCTCCGAATTAAAAAATATTAAGTGCTAACACAAAGTTATAACAAGAATTTATTAAATAAAACAAGTGATAGTGATTGATACATTTTCAAAAACTGTTGTAAGACCCCCGGTAAAAATCAGTACTCGACGAATATGATTTTGGATATTATTTGTGAAGCAGAAAGTTGCACGTCCGGAAGAACAACTAAAACCAGAGAAATGAAGAAAATACCAAATTGGTGACCGATGTTGGAGACGGAGCAGCACGATGGCAACACTGGCGCAGGCACCACTTAAATGCTGTCATGGCAACAGCGAATAACAAATGTCAGCAAACAGCTGACATTTCAATAATATCAAAATTCGAGCTGTCATTGCAATCCGTTTCTACTTTGTCGGGTGTAGCATAAATAATAAACCAAAACATTAATTAATATTCGATCAGTGTTTGTTTCTCACTCTTGTGGTTGTTATTAATGGTCGGTCGTTTGGTTAGCAACGTAACAGCCTTTCCTCGTGAGTCGAGCAACATCAGGAAACCCCAGAGAGTCCAAGAACTGAGGGACTACGATCGAAAGAAGAGTTGTTCCATCCAACCAATTGAGGTAATTCCTTTCAGTTTCAACCACATTCGGATTTGCCATTGTATTCAGTCAACGGCAAAAACCACAAACAAATTTAGCGTTTACAACCGACTTAATGTGTAATTCCGTAAGCAAACTGTACGTAGCCTTTTTTCCCTTAATTTATTTAAATTTGTTTGCACGCAAATTTTATCCTGTAACAAAAGGAGCCAGGTTTGGATATTACACCGCACGCTGGGCAACGTTACCAACCTAAGCAGAAGATTAGTTCCTCGGTTAGTTTTGCTGTGTGTGGACGAACATTGTCATGCAGCAACATCACTTTGCGTGCTCCTTGACCCGTACATTGTCTTTTTTCTTCTATAGCATCACTTAATTCGATCAATCGAACCTGATGACGTTCCGCTGTACCAGTTTGACCAGGTTCCAGAATCTCGTTGTATAAGACCCCTTTTCAATCCCACCAGACGCAGAATAACACTTTCTTAGTTTTGCAACTGGTGTTGATGATCTGTGTAATGATCCTAAATAACTGCTCTCATCCAATCCCACATTGTTACATAAAAAAGCAGTCACTCATACCCCAATATTCTACCCGTATTCGTAACCCCAATTGAATCATATGCGCGAACCAGAAGTCAATTTGTCCCACATTGATTCAATTCCCAATAATCCTAACATCATGAAATGTCAATTTCAACTGCATTTTTTGATTTTGCCTTCCAGGAATTTGTTCAAACAAATTCCAATATCCTTCCTGGAACCCCATTTCAATCGAAGCGCACACAAAATCTTGTTTGTGCTTCTTGGAATTTGTATACACATTTTTTAACAAATCTCTGTAGATGCAGGGTTTAAAGGGGCGACGCATTTGGGAATTCATGATCAGTCAAATCTCATTGAGGCAAAAGTTACAACCAAGCGTAGTGGAAATAAATACAATTATATAAAATAAAAAAAAACGAGTTTACACCAGATAGGTTATTTTTCATTTACTGATATTGGTGACGACCATCATCCTTCATCCATGATAACTTCCACACCAGTGAGAAAGTCTGTTGGCATCACTGCCAAATAGGACATGGATCACCTTTTGGGGACAAAATCCGGAAACAATGGGTGGAAGGAGCCTACGCCGACAGAACGGCTCATCAGGAAGGTTTTCATCAAGAGAAGCTGTGCGGACACACTTGACGCGGCCCCCGCCTGAATGCTTGCCCCTTCACCTGGTACCGATACACCCACACTAGCAGCCGATACGATCCGATAGGGCTACCCACTGTATAGATGCTGTATACCGTTTTGGCGGTAGTTATCGTGGATTGCCGTTATAGCGGATTTGTATGTTGTCCAAGTGATTAGTATGTAGGTCTCTGGAGTGTTCCGCCGAACAATGTTCACGAACAAGAAAACAACTTGGTACACGGACACCGTCACAAATGAAACACATATTCCTTTTATTTATTAATCACTTCCCTTTTATTTTAGCGTTGATAATTAAATAATAATGTTATGTTCTTACAGTAGTTACAATGACTCAACTATGTTTCTTAACACTCTTAAGCACCGAGGACACGGGTTCGGTCATTTTTGTTTAGTTCTTGCAATTGTTAGTATAACTTAATTAGGTTCTCAGCACTCTTAATGTATTCCACTATTCAATCAAACGGCGAGACTAAACTTGTGGGTACTTTCGCGGAACTCGAACGACTTTCAAAAGTGGTAAGGACTCGTAAGTTTACTGAGCGTTATTTCTACTAGCGTAATTGACTCGCAGTTCGACCTCCTCGGTGGGGTTCTCTGTCCTCCGGTTCGATAAAGACTTTTCTAAAACGACTATCTCTTCTTGACTACCTGCTCGACTATCTTTCTTAGAATCTCTTCGTTAGAGATCCTCGCAGTTCGACTATCTTTGTTGGAATCTCTCGTTAGACTAATTCCACTTCCCCATCGGCAAGGGAAATCTTCCCAGCGCATCTCTGCACAGAACCTCCCATCATATCTGCAAACAGTCTTTCCCATAGTATCTGTTAACAGCATAAAATTTCCCGTTGCATCTCAAAAGGAAAATTTCCCATAGGATCTAAAAAGGATAAATCTTACCTCATAATCATCAACACCATTAGCTGTTGGTTATCGGAATCTTGTTCCTTTTGTTTAAAGATCGAATGCCGCCGCTTATTCTCCGATCTTTCCGTGGGATATGTTTAGGTTAGCCATCTGGCTTAAGCTAACAATGTTCTTGTGCGTTTCAGATGGGTAATAAAAGGAACCATGGGATTGGTATAGTTCCTTTGTTAGGATTTTCGAACCATAAACATCTAGCGAGCGATCTACGTTAAGCTGTTTATGATTGCATGATTATTGGACGGCAGCGAAACGATATGCTTTGTTTGCACAAGTGTGCCTTTTGCGTTAGGGTCATGCAAGGAATTTAATTGCTAATTGCTATTAGCTACCAGAATATGCATCCGTTGTTCGGTTTATTTACCGACAATGGTATTTCAAGGGAAACATCGCGTTCATGCTTAGGATGGGTGAGTGATTTTCGTGCGATGCTTTCCTGCATGGCGAATTGCTTAGATGCGATGGCTTCCTGCCTTTTTGAATCGGGGTAGAATACAATGTATGGATGCGTTGAACCCGATAATGGGAGCTTTTGAACGTTTAGTTCCTTTCTTTCTGATATCGGGTTCAACGTCGTTGCATGTTCTTTAACCTTTTGTTTCAGGTATAGTTACTGACTATTGGGACACGTGTCTGTGGGCACGTGTGCTGAAAAAGGTGAGTAAAGTTACCTGGCGGAACGGATACTTCAACCTGTAGTGAGTTGTATGGTTCGTAGAACCGCTACACCGTGATATCTCCCTTCCTATGTATGGGGTAAATTATTCCACGACGCCAATCTTCCGGCATCTCCTTTCGCTCCCATACCTGCACCACGGTCTCATGAATTGCGTGATGTAGCCTTGTCCCTTCTTGTTTGATCAGTTCAACGGGTATGCCATCAGCTCCAGGGGCTTCATTTGATTTGAGCTGTCCGTACTTTTACTGTTTCCCCAATTGGTCTTGATTTTGCATTGGTGGAGTCTCCAATTCTTCTATGAGCTGACTATTTAGAAATTCATTGAAGTGCACTCCCCATCCCTCCAGAATACCTTTAGGATCGGTGATCAGATTACCCTCTTTATCCTTGCAGTAAGAGCAGCGTGGTGTGTACCGCGTCATACTGTCGACTATTTGATAGAACTTCCACATCTGGTGCGGACCTCGCTCTCTACTTTTCTCTATTTCACAGGCAAGGTTTTTTCCCCAGGCACTTTTGTTTTGTCTGTGAAGTCTTTTTTCTGATCTTCTGAGCTCTTTGTATTTCTCCTGGCCTACCCGCCTCCTATGAGACTGCTGCATTACCCGGTATGCAGCATTCTTACATTTAGTCACTAGTTTGTACTCATTATCAAACTAGTCGCTCCGATCTCTACGACTACTGCCTAAGATGGAGTTGGCAGTACTAATGACAGTATTATGTCCATTTCGCTTCTACGCCCGGCATTCTAGCCCCAGGACTTACTCTCCCTCCGTCGAGGTCGAGAGGGAGTCTTAACGCATAGCGAAAGGTTTGCCGGTGTTCTCAATGCGTAAGGCAGCCGTAAGGCAACCACGCTCGGAAAACAGTACCAACAAGATAGTGTTCCGAGTCGACGTTGGGAACTCGGTAGGTTCGTACGATCATCAGGCTCGGAGGTGGCGGCGATCTATCAACACTTGGTCAGTTTGGTTGCGAGTGGCTCCATCAGGTGATACCCAAATGGCTTTGTGGATATCTTTAGACGGAAACCTGGTACTCGCAACGACCAAGTTTTTTGATGCTGCCAGTTCGATGACTCGTAGTCCATTGTCATTAGTGTTCTCATGCAAATTATGGGAACCTGCGTAGTGCCTTAAAACGGGCTCCCGACCTATTTTCGCATTCAAATTACCAAGAACGATTTTCACGCCGTTCTCGGAGTATTCTTCCTTTTCGTCGTCAGGGGACTCCTCTGTAGGTCCGTGAACGTTTATGAGGCGTATGTTCTTAAACTTGCCTCGCACGCAAAGAGTGCATAGCCTTTCTATGATTGCATTAAACCCGATAATAGCCGGCTTCAGTTTTTGGCTGACTAGAAAGCCTACCTCGAGCACATGGTGTTTAGTATGACAGCTGTAATAAATGTGATACTAGTTTCTTTAAATAACATCACTCCCCGTCCATCTTATTTCTTGTAATATTGTTGTGTCAGCCTTATATTCGGACATGGTATCGGCTAGCTGCTGTGTAGCTCGAGATGTGTATAGTGAGCGGACGTGGACCAACCCATGCTTTTCTGCGTACTGGATTGTCATACAAAATCCACTTTTTATCACCCGTAACGATGTTGTGCAAAAAAATCTCTCCTTTGTATCGATAAAGCAAGTTCAAGCCGATGTCAATTCTTCAAGCTTTGCTCGCTCTAGGACTTCACCATGATAAAAATGTAAGCCTCGACTGACGTTTTGACATAAACATTTAAGAGGTTCGTATTAAAATATCAAATTGTTATGCCCCTTTTGAAAAACCCTTTAATGTCACATTTTTTCGATTGTTGAAACTGAATTATGTTCGTATTAGGTTTATTAATGTGCAGGATACATTTTTCTTTGAATCATTTAATGGTATTCTCTTCCTATGACCATTATTTTTACTACATTAGCTATCGTGAAGAATCGTCCAATTCTTTTCATTAATTGTATAAAAACACAAAATGCCAACTACTCTTTTTATATCTTATTTAAAAAGGATTCAATTTGTCACATCTGATGTAAAATTTGATGTATTTTGCTTATATATGAAATAAAAACAACTACTACTGTTATATTAAAACAAACCAAAACATACGTATGTAGTAAGGTTTCATATGCTAGATAACCCACGGGTACTTTTTGATCCACCCTCATATAAATGAAAATATAATATTATTCTAATCGGGATACAAAATATTGGGAGTTCTCAGGAGTCGACGGAACTCGCAGACAAGGAATATTATTACAATCTTTTCTTCTAAAGATTGATATCTACTAATTATTGAAGATAAATAAAACCTTTTTATGTAATTAAGTCCCACATGTTTTATAACTTTTAGAGAACTCAATAAAAGGATTTACTCTTTCGCCACAAGGATATATGAGATCGCGTGTAACACGGCTTACCTTTAAAATTAATATGCGTGATAACAATCACGAACGACAACAACAAAACATTTAAATACATAAAATGAATTCACTTCCGGAAAATCTATGGACTCTGACTGTTGACAGCTTGAGGTCCTTAGTTATGAATAAATAATTTGTGAAAAATATCCCTTTTACACTTCAGACGGTTTACGATACTTTTGCATGCGAAACACAAGCACAATGTGAAAACTGTAAATGGATTTCGTAACATAAATACCACGAATAGTGTGACGAATGGAAATGAAAGCCGGTTCCTGTGGTAATAGAACTTTTTAACTGCCATTCCCCACAACACCACTGCAGATAGTTGTGTTAAATACGACTCTGTTCGTGAAACAAGAATTCCGGGTGCCCTTTCAACTTCGAACTTAGTTGGTTTAGAGGTAAACGTTCGCATGTCACGCAATAAATCAAATAATTTTATTCTTAATTTGTCTCTGGCACTTTGATTTAGGAATGGGACAGATAGCCACCTTTCAAACCCATATTGAAGGAATTTATTTCTTTAGTTAACATAGATAAACTTGGAGATGACCGCAAATGAAAATAAAAAAGGAATTCTCAGTCCAATTTGGAAAGTGACGAAGCTGGTGATTATAAACGGATTGCCATGGTAGACGTGAGATTTGCTTAGTTCGATAATAAACATGCAAGACATGAAAACCAATGTGAGGAACATGCTTTTCAGCAGAGATTCATACCACATTTCTAAATTCTTCAACTAGTTATTCCAAAAATTTAGTACTAAGCCTTAGTGACTGTGAATTATGTACGTTGCCCGAAATATTTGCATTATGTACTGGAAAAATAAACAAATAAACAAGGAAAAAACCGAACAATTAAAACGAAGTAAACGAATGAATGAATGAATGAAGTGAGGGCAGGACCCTCATTATTTCGATTCGTACAAGTTGTATTAACACATAAACAAACTTACGAACTAACTTAAAAAAAAAAATGTTGTAATGCCAGCTCAGACACTTTTCTGGGCTGACGCCCTGTAATTCGATCTTGAATCCGGGCAATGAGACAATTGGCCTACAGTATTGTGTTCTTCACTATCTTTCATTTGTCATCACATCGGCCCGTTTTTTTTTTTTTTTTTCATTTTTGCAACATTTTTTATTTCAAATTTTTTTCTTATATTCTAAATTAGAGGCTAGACAAAAAATACTTAAATTCTAGTTTAATTTTCTTATATTATAACTTATTGGTCCTGTAGTGCTCCAAGAAGCCCTGCCATTTCCCTCTCATATACATATTACCCACTAATCGAATTCCCATCCAATATGAATTAAATGTAAAGTAAATTGAACCAAACGTTCAATTGTTGAACATTGAATTCATCTCCTTAAAATTCAAACATCACAAAGCATATCTTCATATGCATTGTATGTTCGATTATCAATTCCCAAAATCCAAAGTCTAAAATAAATACACGATCAACGAGCCAAATGTTCGTTTATCACGCACACACAAAATTAGCCAATCTAAACATCACAATGCATATCTCCATATGCATTGTAACCAGCTGTTTTATGATATGTCAATAGATCCAGATTTCCATCCAATTACCATGGACTTTGTTCCCATTTGAAGTGCATGCAAACTCTTGTTTGCATTAGCCAGATGGATAATACAAACAAACCTCAAAATGGATTTATAGGGATATAGATAGGGGGCGATGCATCCACACTTTGATGAAGAATAAAAAGTAGATAAGAAGTCAGTCAGGTGGTACGGCGAGTAGTGTGGAGACGAAAGTTCAGAAGAATAAATAGTATATACAAATTGCCCAGTTTGTTTTTGACTATGGTTACGGTGTGATTCAAAGATCTTTTGTCGCTGCGTTAGTGTATTGAATCTTCTAGTGAAATCGTGATTTGGTCGTTTCTCTCCGGCTCGTCCTTTATTCATCACCATCAATAGTTCTATGTATTCATTTCGAGTGTTACATATATTATTGTGTGACATTGACATATGGGGTGCGAACATACAGGGCAAAGTCACCGATTGCTTTCAACCCGGCAAAGGCCAGGACGATCCTTGTCCCCGTTCAATCCAAGTTGACATTCAGTCTCCACGTGACACTCCTCGATAGCTACTTTGGCACCCGCCAAGTAGTGAACCAATGCATGCACCGAAATCCTGAGAAAGGTTGGCGCAAGGCTAACAACCTTGCCCGGAAAAACAAACTATTACGGCATATTTAACGAGCCTCGGATATAGACCGGATACACGACGACGACCACGGAAACGAAAATGACTAAACGATTTGAGAATTTTCTCATGAACCGTCCGCTCATTATACAGAGCTTGAGCTTCACAGCAGCTAGCCAATGCCCTGTCCGAATATAAGGCTGACACAACAATATTACAAGAAATAAGATGCACGGGGAGTGATGTTATTCAAAGAAACGAGTATGAAATTTATTATAGCTGTCATTCAAACCACCATGTGCTCGGTGTAGGCTTTCTTGTCAGCCAAAAACTGAAGTCTGCCATTATCCGCTTTGATAAAATAAATGAAAGGCTATGCGCTCTTCGTGTGCGAGGCAAGTTTAAGGACATAATCGTTCATGGACCTACCCTGACGACGAAAAAGAACAATACTACGAGAACGTCGAACGGTCTCTCAATGCCTGCCCGAGATACGATGTGAGAATCGTTATTGGTGATTTGAATGTGAAAATAGGTCGGGAGCCGGTTTTCAGGCACTACACAGGTTCCCATAATTTTCATGAGAACACTAATGGCAATGGACCACGAGTCATCGAACTGACAGCATCAAAAAACTTGGTGGTTGCGAGTAACAGATTTCCGCGTAAAGACATCCACAAAGCCACCTGGGTATCACCTGATGGAACCACTCCCAACCAAACTGACCACGTGTTGATAGATCGCCGCCACTCCTCGAGCCTCATGACGGTACGAACATACCGAGGTGCCATCGTCGACTAAGGTCATGTTGTAGGTATAGTTTTCTGAGCGTGGATTGCCTTACGGAAACGTATTGCATCCGCGGATCAGGTTCGAATCAACACGGCTGCCTTACGCAATGAGAATAGCAGTAACACCTTTGGTCGTGCGCTAGGACTCGTCCTCGAAGAGCTCGACGGAGAGAGAGTAAGTCCTGGGGCTAGAATGCCGGGCGTAGAAGAGAAATGGAGACGCCTTAAGAATACTGTCATTAGTACTGCCAACTCCATCTTAAGCAGTAGTCGTAGAGATCGGAGCGAGTTTGATGATGAGTGCAAACTAGCGACTGAACGAAAGAATGCTGCATACCGGGCAATGCAGCAATCTCATAGGACGCGGGTACGCGAGGAGAAATACAAAGAGCCCAGAAGACCTGAAAAAAGACTCCAGAGACAAAAGAAAAGAGCCTAGAAAAGAACTTGTCTGTGAAATAGAGAAAACTAGAGAGCGAGATCCGCATTGGGCGCGAGAGTTCTGTCAATGAATCCGCAATATGACGCCGTACACACCAGGCTGTATTTACTGCAAGGATATGGAGGGTAATCTGATTACCGATCCTGAAGGGATTCTGGAGCGATGGGAAGTGCACTTCAATGAATTTCTAAATGATCAGCAACCAGAAGAATTGGAGGCTCCACCAATGCAAGATCAAAACCAAATGCTGCCACCAGCAAGCATTGAAGAAACAGTAAAAGCCATAAGACAGCTCAAATCAAATAAATAACCCGGAGTGATGGCATAACCGCTGAGCTGATCAAACAAGGAGGGACAGCGTTACATCACGCATCGTGGTACATGTATGGGAGCAAGAGGAGATACCCGAAGATTGGCGTCGCGGAATAATTTGCCCCATACATAAGAACGGAGATATCACAGTGTGCAACAACTATAGGGGTATCGCATTGCTGAGTACCGCCTATAAGATACTCTCCTCTATCCTACAAGGCCGGATAACCCCATACGCTAAAGTCATCATTGGTCAATATCAATGTGGCTTCATCCCAGACAAATCAGCGATTGATCAGATATTCACCCTTAGGCATGCGATGGAAAAATTTCTGGAATTTAAGATCCCATGGTACCATATATTCATAGACTCTAAGGCCGCCTAAGACAGCATAGTCAAGGTAGAACTATAGCCTTTGGGATGATAGTGAAGAACGTGTGATTCGAACTGACGCTATGACAGTTAGAATCACCAAAAATTTAACCAATGCGTAACACATCAGGCTACTGGCCGTGTTTAGAATTCGTTTTTTAAACTCAAGTATATTCAACTGATGTGAATTGTTATGTTATCGCTATGGTATACGGCTCTGATGCATTTTCTTATTCGATTTTCGTTCGGTGTTCTTCACTATTGTGTGTGTATCTGTTAGAAACTCCACAGAACTATACTGCCATAAGAGAGCTTGCCACTCCAAACAAATTGGTACGACTTCTTTAATGAAGATAACATCTTTAATGGATTTCGACAAGGGGACGGTTTGGCCTGCCTCCTCTTCAACCTGGCGTTGGAGAAAGCAATCCGGAACTCTGCCGTTACAACTAGAGGGACTATTGACACCAAGTCCAGCCAGATACTTTCCTACGCAGATGACATCGGCATCATCGGTAGATCCGATTCGACTGTACAGGACGCCTTCACCCAAATCGAGCAGGCGGCACATAAACTGGGACTGCACATTAATTAGGGAAAAACTAAGTACATGGCGGCAACTTCTGCGAAGAGAAGACCTAACGTTGCTCGAACTATCAGGGTAGCGGAGCACGAATTTGAAGTAGTGCCATCCTTTAACTACCTTGGTTCAAAAATATCAGCCGATAACAATATGGAAGAAGAAATTCCGCGAACGGCTGAACAAATCCAGCAAAGCCTACTATGGTATATCAAGGCTCTATAAATCCCGAAATTTATCCAGAACATCCAAGCTACTACTGTACAAGGCCATGGTCTTACCAGTACTCATGTATGGATCCAAGACATGGGTGCTCAATAAAAGACACTCTGAACTCTTAGCCGCGTTCGAGAGAAAGATCTTAAGGAGATTGTTGCCCCCGCATGTGAGGGAGAACGATTCCGGAGACGCTACAACAATGTGTTGTACGCGATCTACCTTGAAACTAATGGAAGAAAAATCAAGCTCAGTGGACTCCAGTGGGTGGGACACCTAGCTTGAATGAGAGAAGAGGAGCCTGGCTGGAAAGTCCTTTGTGGCAGGATATATGAAAGGAGACAGCGCGGCAGACCTTGTCTGCGATGGGGCGATGGCGTAGACCAGGATGCTCAGACCCTGGAAGTGCCAAACTGTATGACATCGGCTCGAAATCGCCAAGATCGGATCCCGATTGTACTGCCGATGATGGTGACATTGCCATATGCCAGGTGTACCGGTATGAAGTTTTTTTTGTTTAAATAAAACACTAATTTTAAATGGAAAAGTAAAAAACATTTTATTCGAAGTATTGGCTATTGCTTTCTACACATTTCGACCACCTTTCGGGCAATTTGTGGATGCCACGCTAATAAAACCGGTCGTCTTTTGAGGCAAACCATTCGAAAACCCAATTTTCGACTTCTTCGTAGGAAGAAAATGAAATGAAATGCTGCGCAGCCAATGCGTGTCCCATCGATAAAAACAAATGGTAGTCGGAAGGAGCCAAGTCTGGTGAATACGGTGGGTGGGGTAACACTTCCCAGCCGAGAGTTTTTATTGTTTCTTTGACAGGTTTCGCTGTATGGCTCGGAGCATTATCATGCAACAAAATTACCTTTCCGTGTCCTGTAGCCCATTCTGGTGGTTTTTCGATCAATACATGGTTCAAATTGATAATTTGTTGTCAATAGCGTTGCGGATCAACAGCTTCGTCAGGTTTCAGAAGTTACACCACCCCCTTCTGGTCCCATCAAACACAGAGCATTGTCTTTTTTCTGAAGCGATCAGGCTTTGCGGTCGATGTTGACGCTTCACCTGGATAATTTTTCCGTTTGGGATTTTTAAAATAAATCCATTTTTCATCACCAGTCACAATTCGATGCAATACTGACTTCCTTTCGTGTCGTAGAAGCAACGTTTCACATGTGGTGCTTCGCTTTTCCATCTGCCTGTCTTTCAATTCATGTGGCACCCAGTTTCCACACTTTTGGATCTTTCCCATAGCTTTTAAAAGTTCAGAAATTGTTTGTTGTGCAACATTTAACATTTGTGCCATTTGTTTTTGCCTTAAAGTGTCATCTTTATCCAATATTGCTTGTAATTCCGCGTCTTCAAACTTTTTTGGTGGACTTCCACGTTCTTCATTTCGCACATCAATATCATTATCTCGAAACCGCTTAAACCACCATTTGGATGTTGCTTCCGATAGAACATGATCACCATAAGCCTCGACAAGCTTTCGATGCGACTCTGCAGCATCTTTCTTCAAATGAAAACAAAAAATTAATGCTTTCTGCAAATCATCATTCTGGTACAGAATTCGACATTTTTAACAGGATTAAAAAAAATGATGTTGTTTGTACAATGTATACATCAAACTAAATATGTTTGGCTCCTCGATAATATAGTGGTTAGTATACCCGTCTGTCACGCAGGAGACCGGGGTTCGATTCCCCGTCGGGGAGCGCTGGCGCAAGACTAATGACCTTATCCGGAAAAAACAAATCATTATGGAAAATTTAACAAGCCTCAGGACTTGCTAAATAAGGCCAAGACCGGTTCCCGGTTGTAGTGCCGATGATGATGATGAAATATGTTTGACAGATGTCATAGCAACCAAATAAAAAAGAAGATAAGGGCTCGTTAACAACAAACGTTCCCTATCGATACATTTGTATTTTGACGCTCACTTCACACCGGTACACCTGGTATTATCGAGTGATCCTCCTGTTCGCGGACGGCGCATTCTTTGGATTATCCGGAATCTATAGGCTTAGACCATTCTTCCCGGAGGTCCAGGAAGCAGCGTGGTGCACCGGGAATATAATAGTACTACGCAGACGCTCTATCAACATCGACCCTCGATTGTCTCTATGGCATTATAGCGTTTGAAATAATAGTGAAGAAGATCGTGTGATTCGAACTGACGCTATGACAGCTTGAATCACGAAAAAAATTTTACCTAAGCGTTACACATCAGGCTACTGACCGTGTTTAGAATTTGATTTCTAAACTCGACTATACTCCACTGATGTGAATTATTTTTGTTATCCGCTAAGGTATACGGTTCTGATGTATTTTCTTATTCGATTTTTTCGTTGGGTGCTTCTTCACTATTTTTGCTTGTGAATTGTGCGTGTATCTGTTAGAGTCGCTACAGCATAACATACTGCACATACTAATTTGGCTTTGCCCCGAGGTGCTCCGTTTTCCTGCACGGTGTGAACAATCCTCCTCAAACAGCTTTGGTTTACTTCAATTAGGGTATGATTTTTCTTCCTCGACGCCTATATCCTTTTGCGGAGCGAAGTATCACCCATATCAGCTTCTACTCCCAGAAGGTCGTTCGGAACTACAAGCGTTATTTGCCACGACGATTGTGACGGTATTGAATAGAAGCGTCTTGGTTGTCATCTCCTTCATGGTTTCAGATTTATTGTGCCTTCTAAACAGATTGATGACAGAATTCCTGGAATGTCTGGTCAACATTCATACCTCAGTTGAGTAGTCCGTGACTCATAACTCTTTAAGATTTTTTTGTTGTTGACCAAACCAAGTTCTCGAAGCGTTCCGTCAATACCATCATTAGGTCTTTCGGATCACTAGTAATGAAAAAGGAACTCTCCATGGCTTTTCTCACCTTTTGCTGGTACAGTGTCACGGATGTGCCAAGATCTACTCATAAGACAACGCGGACGTTATAACTACAAGCTGGCGCCAAATTAATTATCCAATTTTCTTTTTTAATTGTTTTCTTACTAAATTAAAAAAAAATGGTTTTGGGTGATGGATATCTTTATTTGGACCTTTACAATTGTTTCTAGTTCACAAATGTCAAATATGATTATCGTACGACGCCATTTGCAAAAGCTATAACATCTTCCGGCAGGACGATTAATTTTGCGCCACCTTGTACAAATGATTTCTAACTAGCTATTCTTCACTGGCACTGATGAAGTAGACGACCTTTGATCACTTTCCGCTATATTAACTGGGGATAATTTCGGGGATATTCTTATGACATTTAAAATTGATAGTGAAGAATCAGTTTCGAAACTACGCTACGAAAGCAAGAAAAATGTTAAATCCAAAACACGACCGCATCAGACCACGGCCTCGTGTGCATGAGGACATATTTTCTCGCTACTTAAGATATGGATTCTTATATTAATTGGTCTGGAATACGACTCTAACCATATGTCAATTCACTTTTCTGTTGCATTCTTCACCACGGTTTACGTTTTCATGTTTATCTGTTAGAAATGCTGCAGCCTTCCTAGTGGTTGGACTAATTCATCGGTGTCAATGATTTGCAACTCACTTGCGACGCCATCCGTCAGCCACGAATTACTGAACCAAATTATTGGTTCAACCAATAATCGACTTAACTAAAAAGAAATTTTTCTTCACCAGCCTTTTCCACAATCTTTGAGTCAGTCCTCCTGATTACATAATTCGGCCAGGTTCATTTAAAATAACTTTGCATGTTGTCAATATTATACAAAATTGAGCAGTGAAACCTCTCCAGAAATGTTCCCACGACATTTAAGACTGCGCATCACCTCATGTTGAAAGTAAACTTTAGATATACAAATACACGAAAAAAAACACCTTTAGGCCAACCACACGGATGGGGAATGCTGTGATCATGTGTTTTCTCACCATTGTAATCACCAGTAAGACCAATGTTCTTTTTCGTATTCTCCCCTTCTCTCTATCCCCATCTTTCTCTCGCTCTTGATTCGAAAATTGAGGTACAAACACAAACTTACACTAATCCTGACCTTTCTTTGGTGATTTCTGACTCTCACTCTTTGACGATCCAATTAGAAGTCTGTCAATTTTTCTCAATGCCAGATGGCTGGACAAGTACGATCTTCAACAGGGTAGGTAAGCGATGCTCCTCCACTGGGACGTGGACTTCCCCAGATTGGTGACAAGGATCCTTGTAGGTTCCAATATCTGGTTTGAAAATCCAACTATTACCTCAAACAGGGTCTTATATTAATACACCCTGTAAGTGGGAACCTAAAATATACTCACAGCTGCCCATACGCCAAAAGGCAAATAAAGGCTGAATATGTTGTGTTACGACGACAACCTGCCCGGGGAATACCACCCCAAACCCCATGAATCGATATCCTCCTCATGTGCCGGTCGGAAGGTTTAAAACAGGAGTTAGGTCGGCAACCCGGTGAGATACCACTATGTCATGCTATAGATTCCGCGTCATGGCGAGGTAAAATCGTCGACTATGTTTCGGATACTGGCGGATAGTCCGAGCGGAAGTTTCTGAGAGTGCCATAAAGGTGTTTGTGTCTTTTTCTCAGAGGAAACAATGTGCCAGTAATTTAATGAGAAACCGAATGATGAAAACTTGTATCCACGGAATCAGATCCAGTTGCAAAACACTGTCAAACTTCAACCAATAACGTCGTCTTGGATTATCAGAGATCTCGGTTTAAGTAATACGAATGTAAACGCCGTTCATCAATGTTTACAAACAGCCAAGCACGTCATTCTAACCATAATTGAGGCTCAAATTAACTCACCAAACGAGTTTACGGATCTTCGTTGCCCAGCCCATTTACCTATAAGATACTGGTTTAAAGGTGAAAACTACACTCACTAAAGGGAAGGAGAATGAGAACACGACAACTTGGATGTCCTTTAAATAAAAGTCATGTTGAGAGACTGTGTCAAATTTCGTTGTTATTTCTACCGCTAGTCTATATATATATATATATATATATATATATATATATATATATATATTTGAGGGAATACAGAGACGAGCGATTCGCCTGATCGGGGACTCGACGCTGACATTCGGACTACAGCCGCTATCACATCGAAGGCGCGTAGCCGACCTCTGTCTGATTTACAGATATTATCACGGGTACTGTTCTTCGGAGATTCGGAGAGGTATTGTTTCACGCAATTCGGCGTATATGCGCTCCACAAGACAATCCGGCAGATCGCACCAATTTTCGGTTCATCTCCAGACGGCGCGAACATTCCTGCATCAGAACTCGTTCCGTTACAGAGCGGGGAAACTGTGGAACTCCCTTCCCACGCGAGTGTTGCCGGAGCGTTACAACCTGCAACTGTTCAAAAAGAACTGCAACAGTTATTTGGTGGCACCTCTGGGCGCGCACTCGGCGCTATAGGTTCGTCTCTCCTGAGAGAAGTGTAATTTAAAAAAAAATTATATATATATGTATATTTATACAATACGAAGATAGGCTGAAAAGTTTCCGACCTGACATAGATTCAAGAAATTTTTTCTTAAAATTTATTTTTATTTTTATACATAGTCTCCTTGTAACTCTATACACTTCTCCCAGCGATGCTCCCATCTCTCTAACCCGTCCAAATAGTACTTGACGTTTTTCTCTGCAAAATAACTGTTCACGAAAGTGATTGCCTCCTCCTTTGACGAAAATCTCTGTCGTCCGGGCACAATTTTTAGATTAGGGAGCAAAAAGAAGTCGCTTGGGGCTAGATCTGGTGAGTAAGGCGGATGGTGAACCAGTCAAACAGTAATTCGTGGATTTTCGCCATGGCAACGGCTGAGGTGTGAGAAGGCGTGGTCTTTGTGAAACAAGAATTTCTTTTTCTGCAAACGTGGCCGTTTTTCCGCAATTTCTGTCTTCAGTTGGCCAAGTAATGATGCTTAGTATGCTCCTGTAATGGTTTGTCCTTTTTGAAGATAATCGATTAAGATAACTCCATGACTATCCCAAAATACAGTCGCCATCACTTTCCCAGCCGAAAAAAACGGTTTTTGCTTTTTTTGGAGCCGATTCTCCGTTTGCAGTCCACTGTTTTGAGTGTATTTTTGTTTCGGCCGTATAATGGTGTGTTACGTACCAAAACCACAGCCCCAAACATTCATACCGGGCGAAGCCCCATTCAATTTCGGATCACTTATAGTGAATCCCAGGCAGATTGATTAATGTACCAATCCGCTAGGCAAATATAACCGTAGAGTCCAGAAATACATCTGAGAACAATACTCAATGGCGGCACCGTTTCTTTTAATCCATTGTAAGGATACATTTCCTAAACGGAAAAAGAGCGGTGCATATAAATAGGATTGCTGGACAACAATAGCATTAAGATGTACAAAATATCTTTGGCACCGTTGTCCATTAAAATGTAATTACTAAAAACACCCGTGGTAAATACCAATCCTAAACATTACTAAAAAACCCAAGTAATGTTTAATGGCCTATGGAAATTGTCGATCCTAGGAAAATTACCGAAGGATCAAACAAAAGATCGCTGGCTTACAATAGAGATCCGGATACAAACGATTTTATGTGAGGTCAGCGAGAAAGCAAAAAAGGAAAATAACACGTTGCTTTTAGGTAACGTGGAAAAAAGTTTTCCTCCGATCAAACGATCGATATAGAGTGGAGTTGGTTCTAGACTATCGACGAAGCCGGGCATCGAGAAAAGGGTTTTTGGCGTAGTGTTCGCGGCGCTTAAAAGCAAAGACAGTGTATCTTAAATAAAGTTACTAAAACTAATGACAGTGTATGTTGATTAAAATTATTAAAACCTATGTCGGTTTACTTTAGACGAACTCATTAAAAGCAATGACAGTGTACTTCAAATAAAATTATTAAAACCAATGTCGGTTTACTTTAAACGAACTTATTAAAAGCAATGACAGTGTATTGTAAATAAAATTATTAACAACAATGTCGATTTACTTTAAACGAACTTATTAAAAGCAATGACAGTGTATCTTAAATAAAGTTACTGTATGTTAAATAAAATCATTAAACCCAATGACAGTTGACTTTAAATGAAATACAATAAAACATCTAGGGAATCACCCCAAAGAACAATAAAGTATAGATACATTCCACAAAAGACGAACGCCTTTTATTTCGATGGGCATTAAAGATGACAACGATAATTAAGGTGAATTACCAACCAATTATGGGCCCGTAACCCAAAGGTAAAGCGTACCTTAAAGTACATACACAAAACCAAACATAACATTATAAATATATATATCTAACTCTCCAATACAATTGCAAAATATAACATTACAGGTGTATCCAAGTTTCATCGACAGTAATTTTTTCGGCATCAAAACTCGGATTTATTGCGCCAACAGAGGGTTGGAAATGTTCATTCGAACACGTTTTTGGTCTAACGTGAGCAAACGCGGCACCCGACGCGCGGACAGCTTTCTCATGCCTAAATTTTGATTTAATATGTGAAAAACACGCTCTTTGGAAATTTTCGTAGCCTCTGCTATCTCTCTCACTATAATTCGGCGGTCGTCCGGCACCATTTGGTGAGCTTTAGTAATGTTGTCGTCAGTTGTTGCAGTTTTTGGACGTCCCGATCGTTCATCGTCCCCCAAGCTCTAACGGCCTCGTTTAAATTCAGCTGCCCAAAATTTCACTGTGGTAAATGATGGCGCAGAGTTCCCATACACAGAGTCCAACTCATCTTTGATTTGCGTAGGCGTATTGCCTTTAATGACAACTCGATACTCAATTTTGTCCATTTTCACAAAAAAACTCACATCGACTCACTCAAACGTCTATCAAATAAAAACTACGAGTCCAAAATTGCTGACATTTTGGTTAGTAACTGTCAAAAGATGCACAACTACATTTACTAGATTTTATTGACGATTGCTGCTTTCTTCACGTTGAGGTTTTCAGCCCACCCATGTATATATATATATATATATATATATATATATATATATATATATATATACGAGGGTTGCCTTTTATATTTCGGAATTAGAGACAAAAACAAATATTGATCATCGAAAATCACTTTATTGTTTTTCAAAATATTCCCCATGAAGATCTATACACTTTTGCATGCGTTTGAACCAATTGTCGAAGCACTTTTGCCACTCTGATTGAGGTATCTCCAACACATTCATTTTGAATGCAGCAACCGCTTCTTCACGTGGATTTGGCTCATCTTGAAATACCCAGACAGTCGACTGTTTACTTTCGGGCTCATACGCGTAAATCCACGATTCATCACCTGTCACGATGTCATAGACGTGTTTCGAAGCACCGCGACCGTATTTTTTGAGCATTTCTTTCGACCAATTGACACGAGCCTTTTTTTGGGCGATTGACAAATTGTGTGGGATCCAACGCGAACACATTTTTTTGCCAGTCAAAGGTTTATGCAATATTGAATGTATGCTGGTCCCACTAACGCCTAAGGTTGTCTCAATCTCACGATAGGTCACATGATGATCTTCCAATATCAGTTCGCGCACAGCATCAATGGTTTTCGGAACAACAACTGATTTTGGACGACCTTCACGAAATTCATCTTGGAGTGAACTACGACCACGATTGAATTCACCATACCATCGATAAACACTGGTCCTTGATGGAGCTTCATCGCCAAAAATTGAATTAAGTTCATCCATGCACTGTTGCTGAGTTAATCCACGCCGAAAGTTGTAAAAAATAATCGCACGAAAATGTTGACGATTTAATTCCATTTTTGGGCCGAGATGAATCTTTTAAGTTACTGTAAACAACACAAATAGCGCACGTATGTCAAAACGTTCTAAGTGCGTATAACCTCAAAAATGTCCAACTTTACGACAGAGCTGTCAATTGCCGGATTGCAACACTAGAGTTGCCAAATCCCGAAACATAAGAGGTAACCCTCGTATAAACTTAACCATTGAGGCAGCTCCGCTGTGATACTAATATTATATTTGCAGCTTCAAACTATTTTCATAAAACGGAGACCCTGTCTTCTGTTAATATCGAGATATGAACAAATTCATGTGGAATGACATTGCTATCCAAATCATTGGAAAATATCGATCACATGTGCATATATTTCACACCTTTCGGTTGCAAACGTTTTTGGTTACAATGAAATCTTCCCAAAACACCATAAACTAACTCCCTATTAAACTATATAAACGAAATCTGTAGGTATACTGATCAATGCTTTTCTGTCAGAACCTTAACCACAGATAATTTCATAATTACACATATGTTAGTTAACATCTTAAGCCGTAGCTAACACCTGGTTAAATAGATGATAACTAATATCCAGTTAAATAGGCTGAACAAATAAATCACTTTAACATCAATTAGTGCTTCCAAAACGTGCGCCCGTGTGATATCGAAAGCATCATCCCCACTCCTATACCTAAAAAAATGATATATTTTCACTCAAGAACAAAGCCCCATTCCAAAGTTGAAAGAAGTAAATGAAAAAACGTATATATGGTATTTCCTCTTCATCGCCAACGAAAAGGTCTACCCGTGGCATGGGCAGAATAATTAAATATCCACCCATCCGTTTATTAAAAATTAAGTTCTCAACATAAGTTGTATGGTAAATACCATAACCGAAAAACCAAGAATTAAAATGCGACCTCGAAATTGGTCCTCGTTCTCTGTACACCCTTCAGTAGCAATTTTAATTAAATCTGCTCCCATTATGCCACTGTAAAAAGACCCCCTGACTGTCTTACCCGACAAGTGCATGTGTACAGTTTATCCCTAAGTCAGCACATCGTAATTTCGGTTTGCACTTAGTGGCAATTACATTTCATCCCTCGTTTGACGAACCCTTTTTTTGCTAAATGACGGAGTCCTTGCAGCTGTACATCCGCGTTCTTGGTTGTCCTGTCTACGACGACTGTCTGCATAATTACATTCTAAGAGCATCGTAAGTACCTCTCAGCGTTTTCACCCTCATCCAAACTAAATTTATCGATATGCTTAGCCGACAGTCGAATCACTCTGATTCAAAAAAAAAATCTCGGATTTTGGGCGATGATCACTTTTAGCCTGACGCTTTGTCTGCCACAGAACATCGTTGAATTTCCGAGGGGACGACGTTCTATTTAAGGTAAGGATTTGCTTATCCACGCATCTCATAAAGGGACGGCGAATGCTATAAATTGTAGCAATTACTTTTTGAGGACGCATACATCTACCATGGAGTACCCCAGGGGTGACTCACGTTGCCGACTTTGAACCAGCGCCACCGTTGTATGAAAATACGTCCACCCCAGCTGGTTGCTGTCACCGGCCACGCTGCTAGATTGAGAGTTACGAAAAGGACACGTGCCGGTCGACTGTGCGTCGTCACAATGAACAACCGGTTTCGCATACAGTAGCTCACGTCGACACAATTTGCCTCACCCCGCTCAATATATCAAACATCTTCTGTAACTGAATCGGAAGTTTATTGGGAAATTTCGGGGCCCGTGACTTGTATGCCTCATTGCATTGTCAAGCGGCAGTCCCTTCGCGATACAAGCTCATTTGGATGCTTTATGATATGCACGTCACACCCCAGGATGAGCGACGGCTTTAATTCCTTTCACATGACTACATCCCCCAATGTATTGCTATTGGGATATTCAGGACTGTAAGTCACTTTACAGTTCATACCCGTTTTTCATTTCAGCGATGATAGTAAAAACGAAGAATCATCAGCAACAAGGACAAGGAAGGACCAAGTTCGCGACAAATATTGAGTCGGTCACTAAAGCTCTTAATCGGTGGGACGTGCTCCTTAGTTAGAGTCCCAACTTAATTAAAGAGAACAACAAAAAACCGTTAGTTCTTAGATTTTATTTCCATTTTTTTTATGGGGATTTTAATTGAGGTCTTAAGGACGAAAGATGGAACGTTTTATGTGAGAACTCTGTGAGGATTCCATGTCGAATTGCTCACTGCTGCAAAGGACAAATTAATGGTGCAGCTCATAAACTTTAACAGCTCTCATAATTCCAAGAAAGGCAGCGAATTGTGATGAGTATCTGTCTCAGATTAGCTTCACAGATGGATAAGGAGAATCTTGAATGCCAAGAAAGGCATTTAGAATAATAATAATAGATGGGAAGTATGGTGCGATTATGGTTGTGGACAGTCAGTTTCTTTTGGGTGATACTTTTTTCGAATGTTTTGCTGTATAAATATATGAAAATAAGAGGCTGCTAGCTACGGTCGACGAAGTATGTACATCGTGAAAAAAGAATGATATTAAATGATATGCCACCGTGACGTCTATCTTCAAGCAACAGCTTTGTCTTGAAAATCCTGCATAAAATGACGAAAACTACTGTCTTCCTTGTCAATGTATTAACAAGACAGCAACGGGCTTGATAAACAAGTTGTTCCTCCAGTTTAACACAGTATGTGCTCTATGCGTTCCACTGACGGATGTGTGTATCGTGGCGATTGAACATTCCTGTAAAATTATAGCAATGTGTGAAACCCGCAGATAGAATGCTGAATAGAAGCAGTAATATACAACCTGGTCAATAATCTTCGATACCATCGTATTCCATAAAATCGTAGTTTAGGAATAACATTTTTTTACCAAAACTATGGTGCCGTTTTTGGCGCAAGGCTAATAACCTTGGCCGAAAAAATTAAATTATTATGGACAATTTAACAAGTCTAGGATAAAGACCGGATACCGTTGGAGAGACTTTCTAAATAAGGCCAAGACCGGATCCGTTAATAATTATCCCAGATCGTTAAGCTATACCAGTCACAGCAACATTTTTGCATATGTGTTTTGCAAATCCCTGTGTTGAATGTTATTCGAAAAGGCGATGCGAGTTTCCGAGTAATCAATAACTAATAAGTCACAGTCGGAGAATTTTTACTGATACAAGAAGACGGTGGTTTTTCAAGTCAGAGCCAAACGTCTGAACAGTTTGTTGATTGGACGGAATCAACTTCAGACCATAGTTGCGTGGGTGGCCTTTCCGTCGTTTTTGTTTCGATCAACTCAGCTGCATTTAAATCTGTAATATATCAAATTGAGATGCAGTTGGTGTGTAAACCCGTTTTTTTTTTCGACGGTGGTGGCATTCGCTAGTTTCGAGGTCGACCGTCGTCGAGATCGAATTGTTGCTGAGGAGAGAGAGAGAGCAAACGTTGCCGAATGAGAATTGTTCAGGAAGACCGTCGTGAACGATTAAAAAATAAAAAGGGAACAGTTGAGTGCAGTTGGCTGAGAGGAAGAGTTGTTTTGACCGTTAATTCAATCTATATTATTTCGTCTGTTAAGTAACAACATTAATTTCCTGCGTGAATAACGTCTTCTTTTTGGTGTGAATAAAAAAGTCTTCGTTTAAGTCGTAAAAGTACATAATTCGTTTAAGTTGTAAAAACTAACATTCTCGTTTTTTTTTTGATAACGAGTATTACTAACGTAACGAAAGGAGGGGAAAGGAAGAGACAGGTTAATGGTCAGGATTATGTTCCTTCGGTTTTTTTGCCGTCCTTAAGAAATGTTGTAAAGATATAATAGAAAAGTTTAATGCAAATAAAGACAAAAAACCATTATAACGAGAAGGAGAAACGAGGTGTTTTTGTTGTGCCGGAAAACTCATCGGGCTGGATTTACGCCTAGTGCAAGAGTTGGTGAGGCGATCTCCGGCGGCACGAGTGGAGTGGCTCGTGGACGGACGACCGTGAAGCGGTGTCACACGTGAGTACCTATGGGGTACTTCACAGGTACGATTCAAATACAATTATTACACAACAAATTATATGTTATATATCAGAAGAGATAGTACCACAGTTGGCGCACCCGCGCCCCCCCATCGCGGCTTTCGTTTTACCATCGGCAACTGCATAAATTAGCACAATAATTATATTAAGGGAAATTGTACAGCAACCGTTACACTATAATTCAACGATATACAATACTTGCATCACAATTTCGCATTGGTTATACTCCCATTGTATCACAAATATATACACTGAAATTTTATATTACAATTGGCGAATTTTCGAAATTATATTCTACACAATATACACCAATTTTTACACCACACTATTTATTCAACCCAAAATTGTACAACACAATCAATATAACACAAGACATTACATTACATTAATTTTCAAAACACTATAAACGAATACATCTCACACGGATTGCCTGCATTTTATACTCCTTTCATGTGGGAATTTAATGACACAAACAAGGCGTCACACCCATCAGACACTACCACATTTCTAACCACAGATGAATTAATCAAGTTCATAAAATCACGACCCAACAAAAATCGACCGGTTTAGATGGAATACCACACCTTCTATTCAAAAGACTTCGGCCGCCAAATTGATCTCCCATTCTCGCCCTTCTTAATTATGTAATAAATGCATAACATTTCCCAGAGAACTGGAAAATTGCGGTAGTAATCCCTGTTAAGAAGTCCGGCAGTTCCAATAACACCTCCAATCACCGCCCGATATCTTACCCTAAGCAAGATATTGGAAGGTAAGATCTACCAAAACCTTCTCTCGTTTGCCAATGATAACGCTCTCATCCCTAAATCTCAGTTTGGCTTTCGTGAGCGACACTCCACTTGCCATGATCTACTACAACTTACACACGATCGCTCTACATTACTTTCGTTCGCCCTCTTATTGAATACGTTAGACAGGTTTGGTCCCCATTTCCGCAGAATTGAAAGCATTCAACGACGGTTTTTGCATTTTGACCTCCGAGGACTGTGCTGGGGAAAATATTTAGGAGACACCCTTTCTAACGACTGGCCATTCTCAACCCACATCAAAAATTCCCTTCAGAAAACCTCAATAGAGCTTAATCTCTGCAGACGACTGTTGTGGAAACCCAGAGGCTCTCACAAGGTCAAATAGCTCTTCTACAAACAGGTAATCAAACCCTCTCTTACATATGCCTGTCCATTGTGGTACCACATGTCACCCTCCCAAATGGAGAAACTACAAGTTTCTGAACGAAAATGTTTCCGACTTATCACTGGCATATACCGCAAAACCAACTCATATAGATACCATAGTAAGAACAATCCCTACAATTAAGCAGGCATCGAACGACTGGATAGATGCATCCTAGAACTATCGATGAAATTTATATCAAACCTCTCTAACAATCCCAACCCT
The DNA here is from genome assembly GCA_963931805.1 of Microdon myrmicae. Lineage (NCBI taxonomy): Eukaryota > Metazoa > Arthropoda > Insecta > Diptera > Syrphidae > Microdon > Microdon myrmicae. Next base: position 51,060,112 of record OZ007497.1, on the reverse strand, counting down.
CTAAGAACATACTTACTATCATCATCATTATCATCGGCACTACAACCGGGATCCGGTCTCGGTCTTATTTAGCAAATCTCTCCACCGGTCCCGGTTTCGAGCCGATGTCATCTAGTTTGGCATTCCCAGGTTCTGGGTGATCTGGTCTACGCCATCCCTCCATCAAAGAAAAGGTCTGCTGCGCTGCCTCCTTCCATACATCCTGCCACAAAGGTCTTTCCGGACAGGCTCCTCTTCGCTCATTCGAATTAGGTGTCCCGCCACCGGACTCTACCGAGCTTGAATATTCTGATAATATTAGCTTCAAGGTAGATCGTGTACAACTCATGGTTGTAGATTCTCCAGAATGGTGCTCCCTCACATACGGGTCCAACAATGCTCCTTAAGACCTTTCTCTTGAACGCGGCTAAAAGTGTTATATAATTAAAGCTCATTTAATTATCCCTCCCCCTTTGAAGAATTAACATCTCGTGTTACATATCCTTCCCCTCCTCCTCCCCTCCCCCCCAAATTACTAATTTCCCTTTACCATTACAATAGAATATTCCCTTTACAATAGAATATAATTCAAATAAACGTAAAACCCATTTAAAACCCCATTCACATTGCAATAGTCATCTTCTTTATATTAGCCATAGTCGCCCCCTATTAGCCATTAGCCATCTCGGCCGTTTCCTCGAAATCACTACCGTGGAAGCGGAACGAAAAAGGATGTGTGGCGAAAGACACGAGATTGTTCCTTCTTGTTAAGAGAGCAGTGAACGCGTGTGGTTGTCGTGTCCTGAAAATAAAAATTAACGTCTAGCTGGTGAATTCGGGAGTTACCACGTGTGGTTTGTGCGTAAAAAAGCTAAAGAAAAAAAAGTTATTGAAAAGAAATAAAGATTGTGTTTTATAAATATTAAAGATTAGTAAAGAAATAAAGATTGTGTTTTATAAATATTGAAGATTAGTAAAGAAATAAAGATTGTGTTTCATACAGTTATTGAAGAAAAGTAAAGATTAAGATTGTGTGTCCTAAAGAAGAAAAGAAGCGCTATCAACAATCAAGTTAGATGGGGGTAAGTTTGGTGGATACCAAATATTAAATTAATTGTTAAATTAACATATAACAAAAGTTCAGAGTGCCTTTTATTGAGAGTAAGACCATTGTCTTGTACAGTAGTAGCTTGGGTGTTCTGGTTCAATTTCGGGATTTAAGGGCCTTGATAGACCATATTAGACTTTATTGGATTTGATCAGCCCTTCGCGTATTTCTTCTTCCATATTGTTATCGGCTGATATTATTGACCAAAGGTAGTTAAAGGATTGCATTACTTCAAATTCGTGCTCCATTACCCTGATAGTTTGAACAAAGTTGGGTCTTCTCTTCGCAGAAGTTGCCACCATGTACTTAGTTTTCCCCTCATTATGTGCAGTCCCAGTTTTTGTTCCGCCTGCTCGATCTGGGTGAAGGAGTCGTGTACAGCCGAATCAAATCTGTGGGGCTTTTCAGGGCCCGAAGAGCCAGGCATCGCTCGATCCCCACTTTTCCAGGCGAACGACTTACCTCTCGGTCGAAATTCAGCAAGGTTGCGTAACCTTGCTACGGCATTTACCCCCAGCCAAATCGCCGGAATTATTACGGTTACCCAATCGGATACCTGTTTTGAATTTCTGTTAGGCAGCTTACCTATTCTGTAGGGGATTTCCTTCCAAACCCCTTTTTCTCCAGCATCACCACTGAAAACATTAAATCCACGGCAAAGCTTATCACCTTGCCGTGGCATCGAAAACTCGCCCTCGGCCAGACCATATTTCCAAAAAAACATTAAGCCCACGGCAAAGCTTATCACCTTACCGTGGCATCGAAAATTCACCCCCGAGACGTACATCATTCCCTAAGAAACATTAAGCCCACGGCAAAGCTTATCACCTTACCGTGGCATCGAAAATTCACCCCCGAGGCGTACATCATTTCCTAAAAAAAGCATAAGTCCATGGCAAAATCATCACATTGCCATGGCATCTGAAATCCTATCTTTAGGCATACATTCTGCCAGGGCATCTCGTTTCCATAGCCTTAAGCTATGGAAACAACAATCAACAAGAGTTCCTTGTGACTCGTTGTATTTGTTTACCCTCGGCATAACATGCATGCGGCTATTTGCCCCTATTGATTTGCTACCGCCGACAAGGTTTCTGCTGACGCAAACCAAACATGTCCCTGATTACCAGCAATCGCTGGCTACCAATTATCGGTCCCCATGTTCAGTGACCGCATTCAAGCAACGATCAAGATGCAGCCAGAAAATGTTTACTTACAACATCTGGCAATGGCTGCACCCTATGTTCGTTGCAATGTTTAATCATCGGCAACCGAAATGATGATTTATGGCCTTCCATTAGGATGACCAAATCATCGGTTTGGGTTTTCACACCCGACATGCTAGTGTTTACTTTCTTAGAAAATGCACTAGCGATGTACCTCCATCCACCACGGTCGCCGAACGATCGTATGCATGGCATACCCACACATGCGTAATGTATGACTACCCCGTCCGGTCCAATCACGATTAACTACTTCAAGTTAATCGTGTAACTCCGCCTCCTTTCCAGTTTCTTTCGGGGTTCCTTTCCTTTTGATGACTTCCAATGGGAAGAGTCAGATTTCATCTTCCGAGAGGTGCACACGTGTCCTACTGAGTTAAAACTTCATCACCTTCTTATGTGGTCAGGAGTCATTACAGCGAGTCCGATTGGTCTTCAGTGGTGTGTGGAGACACAAAAGTAAAAGTAAAGAAAGAACATTCACCAGTTGTTAAAAAGTAAAAGTCGAGTTCCATCCACCAGTAAGTACGCACGAGCCTAGTGTCAACGGAGTCGTACTTAGAGGTGTCGTTTAAGTTATAATCTATTTTGACTAAATCTAAATTAACCTGAGTGTGTCACTAAGCTGCAATCTAGTTTATCTAAATGATCCTGGATGTGTTGTTTAAATTATAATCTATTTCGTCTAAATCTAAATGAACCTGAATGTGTCGCTTAAACTATAAACTATTTTAACTAAATATAAATGAATTTAGACACCAGCGTAAGTTGTAAACTATTTCATGTGTAAGACTGTATACCGAATAAAGAAAGTAGTTAAGACAATCGGACGGAGTCTTTATTGTGTTAAATCTCGCTGCTGTCATCTCTTAACTTGTAAAAAGTGAGAATAAAAAAACATTCGCCAGTAAAGTTTCATCAGTGTGTTTCATTAATGTGGTTTTCCTGTGGAACATCTTCAGTATAAAATCGGTGGTATTACGCTTAACCCGCGTCCGTGCTGACGCATTAGTGGTAATCACCAACATTGGTGACACGCGACGTTTTTTTTTTATCATATAAAAAAGTGAACACGCGACTTTCGAACTACTTGCGAACTCTTTTTAGTGACAGACCAAACACCCAACCATCAAAACGGTTAGAACAGTGACTTGTGTGTGTAAACAAAAGACATTTTAAGGGCAAGAAGAGCCCCACCCCATCAGTTTGCAGAGCTAACCAGCCCAAGAACAACACCATCACCGGATCATCACTAGCAACACAAGAGGAAGAACAACCCATTATTTGTGATCAAGTAGATCTGTACGATGCTTCCGGATCTTACGTAAATTGTGTGTATGTAAGTTATTTACATTTATGTGAATTATTTTCTTCTGTTTTTATTATTTAAGCTCATTTGTTTTGGATTAATTTAAAGTTTTACAAGTTCTTGTGCACACATTATATAATATAAAGTATACAGGTTTGAACAATACGAAATATTATAAACTCTTGCGAAAGTGTTTAACATATTGTAAGTTTATACGTAGGGTAATAAGTTTTTCATTGTAAAAATATATTAACTTTTTCTCAGCCTCAATATTTGGAAAGTTAACATAAAACAAAATTTTAAAAAATCAGTAAGAAATTTCACTAACTGTTTATAATTGGCTACTACAATATTTTGTTAAAAAATCACTTATGGTGTAGTTACCGAGAAAAACAAAGTGTATTAACACACATGAAAAGAACTATATATTAAAGTAACCTAAAAAAAAGAAAAAATAATTTAGCGCTTTTAACATAACCAAATTCAGGAATACCCTAGAGCTTCAGATATTCTGTCACATTGTGCTAAAAGTAGTTAAACAAGTTCCAGAAAGTCAATATAATTTAAAAAAAGTAAATATAAACATAAAGCAACATTATTTAAATTAAAAATAATTCACTAGAGGCAACAAGACAACATATATTTTTATATTTTCCCTTAGTTTTGCTGTTCTCCCCAAATTTCTTTTTTTTTTCTGTCGCTCAATTTGATATTTTACATATTAAACAGATACATTTATCTTGATGCAACAAAATTTACTTAACCCCAGTTGTTGTCCATTTCCTGCCTTTATAGTTTTTAAGCGTGCTTATATATTGTCAGCCAAAATAACCAATTAAAACAAACTAAAATACGAAACACCGGTATCATAAGTATTCACAGATACACTGTAAATCTTACCGAATATAAAAACGGTTGCTGCAAAATTTTATACATTTTTAAAACAAAATAATAATCATTGTAAGCCCCATCTGGGTACATACCACAGCACAACTGTTTCAATAACATTCGCAACTCTTTTCAACTCTGCACAGTTTCACACGACTCGCTCAACTCCGTTTGACGTCTTTTGACTCCGCGCTCACACATTCGACCATTCGACTCCATTTCATTTTTTTTTTTTCGACTTTGCTCGACCTTTTTTTCCGTCGTCTCTCGACTCCACACGGCTTCGCTTACTACTTCTCCCGACTCCCCAACTACACTCGACTTCTTCTTTTCGAGTTTTTTTTTTCACTTCCTCGCTTATAAGCCAAACCAAAGTTTAAGTATTCTTCCGTTTTACGCGCGACCAATCGATTACTCTCAACTTCCTGCGACTCCTTTTCAACCATTGGCCTCTCTTCACCTTTCTTCGCGTCCTCTCACGCCTTTAATTCCCGTTTTGCGTCACTACCATAATGGTCAACACGCGGAACACCATGGCCAAAAAGGCCCAGGAACACCCCGAATCCCTTGAATTCCACGACGCCTCCAGCGTCGATTTCCCCACCGAGCAAGTCGATGCTGACCTAGACTTGCCCGGACAATCTACTCCTCTGGCACCACCCGTTGCCCCCAGCGTCGTGAACCGACCCCAGCCTACTTCCCCAGACACACTCTCGACTGCTCCTAACGCCCCTGGTATCGGCCCTTTGGCAAATGCCGGCATTTTAATGCCCACAACTGGTGCCAGCACCTCACAACAACCCCAAAGACCTTCAGAGTCCCAAGAATTCCACGATGCTTCCAGCCTCGGGAATGGGACTCGTCACCCTAATATAGGACTTCCCCCCTTCGATGAGGAGGACCCAGACCTTTGGTTTGCAGTGGCAGACCGCATCTTCCAGGCCTCAGCCTTGCACGACGAACAACTTCGTGCAGTTGAGCTGTTGAAAGTGCTTGACCGCACTCAACGACCGCATGTTGCACACTTAATAAGGTCGGCCGGCCGCAACCCATATAGCAACATGCGTGAAGCTCTGCTCGACGCTTTGGACGAACCTGGAAGTATGCGGCAACAACGTTTAGCCGCTGTAACCAACCTTTCTGGGATGAGACCATCTCTTTTCCTGACCCATTTACGCTCTATAGCGGGGACCAGGATTGGGGACGACCTAATAAAGCCTCACTTTTTGAGGTGTCTTCCCCAGCATGCCCGTTCGGCACTTATAGCCCAACCCAATCAGAGTTTGGGCTATTTATCCAAAATTGCGGACGCAATCATGGAAAGCTCAGATCAGTATTCTGAGCCTCCTGCGTACCAAGTAGCGGCGGTTTCTCAACACGCCGCCCAGCCTGCACGGCACTCTCGTCTGCCTTTCTCAGCCCCTCAATTGGTTCCAATCCTCCATCCTCCTCAAAACCAATTACCCCTTAGAAGGCCCGCCTCAACCAATTTCCCTCAGGGGAATCCAGAGGCAGGCCCCAACGCATTCAACCAAAGAAGTCCACCCACACAACTAACTCCTGCTGACCTTCGGGCGCTCCAAACCTCACTCCTCCGCGAGATAACGCAATTGCGCGCGGAGGTGAGGAACAATCCTCGAAGCGCCCAGAATCGAGCCATGCCGAGCCGTCCTATTAATCGGCAAAATTTCTCCCAAAATGCCCCACGGAGGGCCAATCCCACCCAAAATGGCCCTCACCGGGCCAATCCCCAGCGAGCTCCGGCTCGACCTCCCCGTAACGGCAATACTAATAGGCAGAACATACCTGATAATGCCGTTACTCTGCCTTGGTGCGCCAATCACCAGCGATATGGTGATCGCGCATTCAATTGCAAAGCGCCTTGTGGTTGGACGCAACCTTCCACCAACCAGAGGCGCTCTTTAAACTAATTTTGCCGACCGACACCCTCGCGCAATCGGCCGGCACCCCTACGATAAGTCGCTTAACCATCCGGGATTCGAAACTGAATATCGCTTTTACTGTCGACACCGGCGCCGATATTTCAGTCCTCCCGCGATCGTTTGCTCCGCGTAACCGCGTGCCAGCCGCACTCAAATTGTCAGCAGCAAATAATACGCCGATACTTACGTACGGACGTAAAAAGCTGACACTGCAATTGGGTCTTTGTCGTCCGATCACTTGGCGTTTCGTCATTGCGGACGTGAATGAACCCCTGATAGGTTCCGACCTATTAGGTGCACATAATCTGTTGGTCGATTCGACCCATAACAGACTTGTGGCTCCAACCGCACCCCCCTTGCCCATGACGGCATCACCAGCGGCAACTTCAGGGGCCACAGAGTGCTTAGACCCATTCCAGGTTATGGTACAGGAATTTGTGAGTACAACAATTCCTCTACCTAACCAACGCCGACATAAAGCTACGGTGTTTCATCATATAGAAACACGTGGTCCCCCGGTGAGCCAGCGTCCACGTCGACTGGCTCCGGAAAAATTACGTGCGGCGCGCGCGGAGTTCGAGCATATGATCGAGCTAGGTATCTGCCAACCGTCGGACAGTCCCTGGGCAAGCCCACTCCACTTAGTGAAGAAACGTTCTGGTGAGTGGCGCCCATGTGGCGATTATAGGCTGTTGAACGCAGCAACTGTCCCGGACAGATACCCAATTGCACACCTCTACGATTTTTCGTACAAGTTACGAGGGTGCAATGTCTTCACAACCCTGGATCTCACCAGGGCATACCACCAAATTCCGGTGACACCTGAAGACATCCCCAAGACCGCAGTCATTACACCTTTCGGACTCTTCGAGTTCAAAGTGATGACTTTCGGCCTCAGGAATGCCGCACAGACATTCCAGCGGTATATCGACACGGCTTTACGAGGTCTTAATTGCTGCCATGCATACCTTGATGACATTCTCATCGCCTCCAAAGACCTCGCCGAACATAAACACCACTTACGTCAGGTCCTAGAGCGCCTCCGCGAATTCGGTCTTGTCATCAACCCAGAAAAGTGTCAATACGCCAAAGAGCAAATCACCTATCTGGGTTATGTCGTTGACAACCAGGGCATTCGCCCACTACCAGACCGTGTGGAGGCCCTCATGAAGTACCCCCGGCCTACTAACGTGAGTGAGCTGCGTCGATTTTTGGGCATGCTTAACTTTTACCGCCCAACCCTGAAGAATGCCGCTCAGATTCAAGCTCCCTTAAATGAATTTTTGAAAGGAGCTAAGCGCAATGATAAGCGCCCCATTAATTGGACAGAAGTCTCAGATCGAGCATTCCAACTGTCCAAAGAACAATTGGCAAATGCCACCTTACTCCGATACCCTCTCGAGGGAGCGGCACTTTCTATCCAATGCGACGCATCGGATACCGCAATCGGAGCCGTCCTCGAACAGGACATTGGAGGCCGTCCGGAACCACTTGGTTTCTTTTCAAGGAAGCTGAGTCCCACTGAGCGACGTTACAGCGCCTATGACCGTGAATTGCTCGCGATCTACAGCGCTGTTAAGTACTTCCGTCATATGATAGAAGGTCGCTCACTCTCCATCTTAACAGACCATAAGCCATTGGTCTATGCGTTCCGGAAGAAGTCGGGAAATGCCTCCCCCCGACAAGAGCGTCAATTAGACCTCATTGGGCAATATTCTACGGAGATCAGGCATATCTCCGGTAAACAGAACGTCACGGCGGACGCCCTTTCTCGAATCGATACGATTCATTTGCGTACCGCCTTGAATAACACTGACCTTGCCCTAGCTCAAGAGGAGGACGAACAGCTCAAGTCCCTCCTAACTGCCGATACGGCACTAGAGCTTAAGAAAATTACCCTTCGCGACCCTTTGGGCGAAATCTGGTGTGATGTCTCCACTGGAACCGCTAGACCTTACATTCCCGAGAAACTTCGTAAGGGCGTGTTCCAGGTTTACCACAACCCTGCCCACCCCAGCGGCCGAGCAACAGCCGCTGCTGTCCGTCGCAAATTTATTTGGCCCCGGATGAACAAAGACCTCACCGGTTGGGCCCGTGCTTGTCTCCAGTGCCAGCGCTGCAAGGTAGCGCGACATAATGTACTGGAGCCAGCGCAATTCAAGCTTCCCACGGCACGCTTCGCCCATGTCCACATAGACATAGTGGGACCGCTTACTCCATCAAGAGGATTTTCTTACATCCTCACTATGATGGATCGCTGCACGCGATGGCCAGAAGCGACACCTCTCCGGGCAGTTACTGCCGAATCAGTCGCCAAGGCCTTTTATTCAACTTGGGTCACACGCTTCGGTGTACCAACCACCATTACTTCGGACCGAGGTCCACAATTTGAGGCGACAATTTTTAGGCAGCTAACAGATCTTCTCGGCTGCCAAAGAAGTCGTACCACCGCCTACCATCCGCAATCAAATGGGATGATAGAGCGCTGGCATAGATCTCTTAAAGCCTCACTCATGTGTCATAATGACACTCAATGGTTTGACGCCCTTCCAACTGTCCTCCTCGGCCTGAGGACAAGTATTAAGGAGGACCTGGGTGCTTCGGCAGCAGAGCTTACCTATGGTACCAACCTCCTTCTTCCAGGAGAACTTTTCCTGAATGGCGAAACACCGCGTGACCAACTTCGCGAATTGGGACATCTCCGTGACCTGCTACGTAAGGTTAGGGCAACCCCTGTAACCAGGCACGGCTCCAAAAAACTTTTCGTCCACCCTGAACTGCACAGCTGCACGCACGTCTTTGTCAGGGTGGATAAGGTCAAAAAGCCCCTCGACCCACCTTATGATGGCCCATTCAAAGTCTTCCGCCGCATCAGTGACCGCGTCTTCGAGATCGACATTAGAGGCAAGCGATCCACGGTCAGCGTCGAAAGGCTTAAGCCCTGTTTTCTGGAAGCTTCCGCTCCAGAATCACCTCCACCTACTGACACCACTCCTACTCCTCCAGCACAACCTCCCCGTACTCGCGCTCATATGCGCGCCCATAACCAACTTACCACCCCCTAACCTGCCTTACCTGTTTCGTGACTACGTCACTGGGGAGGGAGTGAAGTGGGGCTTTTCAGGGCCCGAAGAGCCAGGCATCGCTCGATCCCCACTTTTCCAGGCGAACGACTTACCTCTCGGTCGAAATTCAGCAAGGTTGCGTAACCTTGCTACGGCATTTACCCCCAGCCAAATCGCCGGAATTATTACGGTTACCCAATCGGATACCTGTTTTGAATTTCTGTTAGGCAGCTTACCTATTCTGTAGGGGATTTCCTTCCAAACCCCTTTTTCTCCAGCATCACCACTGAAAACATTAAATCCACGGCAAAGCTTATCACCTTGCCGTGGCATCGAAAACTCGCCCTCGGCCAGACCATATTTCCAAAAAAACATTAAGCCCACGGCAAAGCTTATCACCTTACCGTGGCATCGAAAATTCACCCCCGAGACGTACATCATTCCCTAAGAAACATTAAGCCCACGGCAAAGCTTATCACCTTACCGTGGCATCGAAAATTCACCCCCGAGGCGTACATCATTTCCTAAAAAAAGCATAAGTCCATGGCAAAATCATCACATTGCCATGGCATCTGAAATCCTATCTTTAGGCATACATTCTGCCAGGGCATCTCGTTTCCATAGCCTTAAGCTATGGAAACAACAATCAACAAGAGTTCCTTGTGACTCGTTGTATTTGTTTACCCTCGGCATAACATGCATGCGGCTATTTGCCCCTATTGATTTGCTACCGCCGACAAGGTTTCTGCTGACGCAAACCAAACATGTCCCTGATTACCAGCAATCGCTGGCTACCAATTATCGGTCCCCATGTTCAGTGACCGCATTCAAGCAACGATCAAGATGCAGCCAGAAAATGTTTACTTACAACATCTGGCAATGGCTGCACCCTATGTTCGTTGCAATGTTTAATCATCGGCAACCGAAATGATGATTTATGGCCTTCCATTAGGATGACCAAATCATCGGTTTGGGTTTTCACACCCCACATGCTAGTGTTTACTTTCTTAGAAAATGCACTAGCGATGTACCTCCATCCACCACGGTCGCCGAACGATCGTATGCATGGCATACCCACACATGCGTAATGTATGACTACCCCGTCCGGTCCAATCACGATTAACTACTTCAAGTTAATCGTGTAACTCCGCCTCCTTTCCAGTTTCTTTCGGGGTTCCTTTCCTTTTGATGACTTCCAATGGGAAGAGTCAGATTTCATCTTCCGAGAGGTGCACACGTGTCCTACTGAGTTAAAACTTCATCACCTTCTTATGTGGTCAGGAGTCATTACAGCGAGTCCGATTGGTCTTCAGTGGTGTGTGGAGACACAAAAGTAAAAGTAAAGAAAGAACATTCACCAGTTGTTAAAAAGTAAAAGTCGAGTTCCATCCACCAGTAAGTACGCACGAGCCTAGTGTCAACGGAGTCGTACTTAGAGGTGTCGTTTAAGTTATAATCTATTTTGACTAAATCTAAATTAACCTGAGTGTGTCACTAAGCTGCAATCTAGTTTATCTAAATGATCCTGGATGTGTTGTTTAAATTATAATCTATTTCGTCTAAATCTAAATGAACCTGAATGTGTCGCTTAAACTATAAACTATTTTAACTAAATATAAATGAATTTAGACACCAGCGTAAGTTGTAAACTATTTCATGTGTAAGACTGTATACCGAATAAAGAAAGTAGTTAAGACAATCGGACGGAGTCTTTATTGTGTTAAATCTCGCTGCTGTCATCTCTTAACTTGTAAAAAGTGAGAATAAAAAAACATTCGCCAGTAAAGTTTCATCAGTGTGTTTCATTAATGTGGTTTTCCTGTGGAACATCTTCAGTATAAAATCGGTGGTATTACGCTTAACCCGCGTCCGTGCTGACGCATTAGTGGTAATCCCAACAAATCTACCGATGATATCGTTGCCATTTGCATAGGCAAGTATCTGGCTAGCCTTGGTGACAATAATCCCTCTAGTTGTAACGGGAGAGTCACGGATTACTTTCTCCAACGTCAGGTTGAAGAGGAGGCAGGCCAGACCATCCCTTACTTACTACACCTTCCTCTAATACGGGAATTCAATACCATAATTGTCTCCAAATCAGGACCCTCTTCACCTCAGGCAGACTGGTTAACGATCTAAACGAGGTCATATCACACAACACCGAACTGGCACACATTCAATTAAATTACAGCAACATCCAACCATTCTCCAAGATTCTTACTTTTCCACACACCGAAAGCCACCCCCCTACTTCAAGGACATACCTGACCCATTCCTTACTACCCACAATCCCAACTAGAAATACAACATCTACATAAATCATTGTAAACCAAAATTTATAATAACATTGTAAATATTATTTTGAAGTCATTATCAAGTTGTCACTGTTATTGCAATATCTAATATTGTAAATTGTAAATAAGATTAGATTAAGTTACGTTAAATAATTTTAATCGAGTAAACTAACCTCATCTCATCTTTACAACAGGCCCTATCAATACATCTATTTCACCCAGCCCCTTCGTCCTTACATCTATAGATCACCACCACCACCTCTTCTCGTGACCTTTTTCCGAGTCCACTCGCCACCCTCCCAATTACTACGCCTACGATTTCCGTAAAGCTAATTTTCGCCCCATCAACGACTACCTAGGCCGCCTTTCGTTCAACTACGATCACCTATCCGTTGAAGATGCTATTACCTACTTATATAGCGAAATCCTTTACTCTATTTCTCTGTTCGTTCCCTACTCTAGACAAAGGACACCAGTCTCTTTTCCTCCATGGTACAATCACAAGATCCGCTCTCTGCGTAGCAAAGGGAATAAGTTATGGGTCTTCTTCTCTCGGAATCGAACTATACCTGACTACTCCAACTTTCTTGGCTGTTACCTCAAATTCACCGAACTTTTCAACACCCTTTATCGCAAAACTCAGACCAATCTCAAAAAAGACCCCAAAAGCTTCTTCCAGTTCGTCAATCATAAATACAGATCCGACGGTTACCCCATATCGCTTACCTTAAGCTCTCATGCCTCATATGATCCAGTTACTATTACTAACTTCTTCGCCACTCGCTTCAATCGGTCATTCACTAATGACTCCTTTGTTTCTGACCGGTCATACTTCAACTATGTACTTTACTTTTCCCTCGGGCCGCTTCTCCGCAACTCCTTCGATCCGAACTTAATTGATTCCAACATACTGCAACTCAAAGACGAGTTTACCCCGGGACCTAATGGAATCCCTGCAATTCTCCTCAAGAAATGCTTATCCATTTTCTCTGCTCCCCTCTCACTGATCTTCAATCTCTCACTCTCTCAAGGCGTATTCCCCCACATTTTAAAAACTTCCTTCATCACCCTCATCCACAAGAAGGGTCCCAAAAACGATGCCGCGAACTACCGCCCCATCGCCAAACTGTCCCACTTACCCAAGATTCTCGAAGTCATTCTATACGAATCTCTTAATTTTCGTTGTAAATCTTTTATTTCATCATAGCAACATGGTTTTCTCAATGGCCGATCAAATACTAACCTCGTTGAGTTCACTTCCTTTACACTCTCAGCACTAGAGCGCGGTAATGAGGTCGGCATGGTCTTAACCGATCTCAGTAAAGCAACTGACAAAGTCTCCCACAATCTAATCGTCATCAAATTATCCGCCCCGGGCTTCGAACATGGATTGCTGAAATTAGTTTCTTCCTATCTAAAGGATAGGTTTTATTCCGTTGGGTTCAGATCCATGATACCCAACCCTTTCCTTGCCGCCTCTGGGGTCTCTCAAGGTAGCCACCTGGGTCCTCTCCTATTTATACTTGGCACTAATGACATTGCTAAGGTCATTAAGAATTCCAACTTGTCCCTATACGCTTATGATACCAAGCTATACAAGATCATCGAGTCACCACTTGATTCTGTACTGCTGGAATCAGACCTTGACAGCTTCTCGACTTGGTGTGACAAAAATTGCTTTGTACTTAACATCACCAAATGCCAATCTATAACCTTTTCCCGAAAGCGTATTCACTCATCCTCACGTTCCTCTACCCTCCATAGCTAACTTCTGACCATTGTTCAATGTATTCAAGATCTTTGGATCTTTTGCGACAAGAAGCTTAACTTCCTCTCTCAGATTAATGAGACGATCCGGAGAGCCAATTCTTCTGGTGTAAGGAATTCTCCGACCCTTGCGTTTGTGGTGGTTCCACGAACCGCACAAATCGCCATAGGCTGATATGTCTTGGTTCCACCAAGGAACATACTCACCTTTATCCGAAATGCACGTACCCACAGACACGTGTCCCCAAAGTCCACCTGTTCACCCGACCAAAGGTGACATTCATACTGGTGTCAACAACCCCACGTATCCACAGATACGTGGGCCACAAGTCCCGAACAACTTTCCTACGCCTGCACGGCGATCGAAGGACATGACCCAGCATCCAACAACTGGATAAACACAAAACGGTTGGCTCAGCTGCGCCAGATGTCGACCAACATCTCATCCCCGGCGATCAGCGTATTGTCGAAAAAACAATCCTTCGACAAAAACCTTTGTCCCTGCCGCAATGCACTTCGCCTAAACAAAGGCCATTGCGGAGCAACAGCAATAAACGAAAACGCTGTTCCCTGCGATGAAAACGATGATTGGTGGACACCTGATTAAACAGACGTACGGTCATCGGGGGCTGCGGCGATGCACCCATACATCGTTGATGATGTATGCCAGGGATCGAAATAGATTTTTGGTTCAAAGTAAACAAAAACGCTATTTCGCAGGTCAAATGGTGGCACGCATGATGTACATGATGTGCCTATGTTACAAAGGGGTCGTCATTGTATTTGCCTAAGATTCCATTGGAAATACCGATGTAGGCAATATATAATCTAGCCGTCTGGCTCCGGTGCACAAGGAGGAAAATTATTTTGTTGACATAAGTCAGCAGAAACCTCGTCGACGGCAGCAAAGGGTCAGGCTAGATGGCTATATGTTTGGGTTAATGTGTGGATAAGTTAACGAACACAGTGAGATACTCTATGATTAACTTAGTTTTCGGGCGGGTCATAATAGGCATGCCATGGGTAAGATTGCCTAAACAATGATCTTATCCATGCCCAAATTCCATGATCGGTTGATAGCCGATAACGGGGAATTGTTGCAACTGTCGCGGACCTAAGGATATAGGCGCGATATACAATTGTGAACTATGGAAAGAATATCGGCTGCAGCTGTCTCCATAATACGCTGGCCAGCGTTTATATATCGGTAATTGAAGACAAGCTGAGCCGATAGGAGATGAACTGGTTCATGAAGCATGAACCAGGAAAGTTCAAAATGTATGGGTGCCGTCGGGTAGGTTTTCCTTTCAGGTATGATGCTGCAGGGGAGCTTACGCTGCCCCTAGTAGCAGGTAAGTAGTATGGCTTGGTATGGTAAGAGGAAGTGGTTAATTTAAAGAGAATGGGCGGTTCTTTGGGAATGTATTAGAGAACCGCCACACATCCATACAATTAAACTTATGGAAAGTGATTCAAGAAACCTCACTTGCCCATATGACATCAACGATTTTTTCGTCAAATGTTGGGAAATCCGGATGACGATGAAATTTTCACAAAAAATGCATTGCTGAAAAGTACAGATGCCTAAACAGAACCGACCAAGATACACTACCTCTTTGTCAAGAGACCTAACTGAATTTGTCATTAATCTCTTAGAGTTGGAAAGCAGTTTGCGCTCTGACATACTCCGTAAATAAACAAGTGGAAGTCAACAATCTCCATAGTGACCACCAACATGGGTTCCGTGAAAACAATCGCATGTGGGGGTTCTCTATATTACATGGAGAACCAACCCACAATTCTAACCACAATTTCCGCATTATTTCGACCGCTTTCAGCGTGTCATATTATCCCCCATTCCACCGTTCATGCTGTTCACCTGAAATATAATATTTCCCAAAGGACGCATAGCTAAACTCATTATCCTATGCATGTAATGTATAATTGAGTTTAGCTACCCTTTTTGCCATACGGCAACTCCATTTTTCCTAGCCCATGAGATTTCTATAGGAAATCACATCATGTCGGTTAGCAACAACAAGTCGAAGCAGACGACACTGTTACATACTCATGCAACCGCTGGGGAATTTATCGAAATATATAATTAGTTCTCATGATAAATAATTTGCCGTCACTTCGGCTTTTCTTCAGATCATCCATTCGCTTGGGATGAATGATCTCTTTCCGCAGGTGAATAGCACCGGCTGCATTTCCTCTCCTCCATAATTCTGTTTCCCTACTGTCCAATGCACTCTGAGATCACCACAGCCGTAATACTAGGGCAGTAGGTCATTCTCAGAATCTGCATTTGATACCACCACACACAACCAAACCCACCCCGAGATCATCGTACATCGTGTTTCTGTTCTCTCATTCTCCCATGTTCGTCGACTATCTAATAGGCCAATGTATCCACCACACATCGACGGGCGTGGCAATGAGAGAGCAGAAGTATGATCTCTATTGGTTGCCCTGTGTGCAAAAGCAGAAATCCCAATTTCCATCCCTAATTCCAATCAGTCGCTTGTCAACCACTACCGCCGGAGGTTACGCCGCCGCGATTCCTGAAATCAATCAATTGTGAGTTAATACTTAATAATCAAGAACTTCATAGTGCTCTAGCTAAATCGAAATGCGAAATTTGCTATTTAAATTCGTCGCTTATAGAGCAACGAGAAAAATATTCCCGGCTGAAGAATCGTATTGTTGCTGAACTACAAAAGTGTATAAATAGAGAAAAACATAGTTTAAACGAAAATTAATTAATAAACCAAACAAAAACTACGCCAGTGTGTTTTCCGTTGTTCCTGTTCTTCCTGGGTGAACTAGTTTCGTCGGAACAACATCGTGGGGAAAAAAGTGAACCGCGCGCCCGTGTCTGGCGCAAATACATCTTCTACCCCCACACGCCCACAAAATTTGATAGCTTACCTTAACAAGAAATGGGGACGTTCTTTCCACTGCTTCGGCGAAATCAAAATCGTCATACAGGTGATTTTGAAAATGATCGACAGGGTTGTACACCCTGCCCTGAGATCTAAATTGCGTTCCTATAAAGCTCACACTGCACAATTGGTATAGATTTGGATCGCGCCAAAGCGGACGTGTCTTCATACTTAAAAACAATCCTAGACGGAAAGATAATCACAGAGAACTTTTCTTCAGCCGAACTACACAAGGTTGGTACAATTTTTCTGGTTATGTTCTTTCCCACGATTTCAGTTTTCAGGCTTCGAAGACTATTGTGGATCGATGCAACCCTTTCTTTTTCCATTTGCGCTCTAATAGGTATGTGAGGATGTTACAAAACCCCTTTAATACGGCCAAAATTATATTAGTAAAAAATATCGATTTACCAATTTTTTAACTTTCACTTTTGTCTCAATGTACTTTATTTATTTGATTTTGAAATTAAAGACGTTTGAATATGCGAAGTTAATTTTTATTAATCTGTTGGATGTGCAGACATTTTTCGATAAATAAACACAAACAAACCCCTCAGTGACCAACGCTTTTCGGAATAAATCTTGTAAAGAAAAGCACAGACTCCAACTTATAAAATCGCCATAAAGGAGCCCCCTTCATAAATTCGTCTAGTGTGATAAACAGTTCTGGAATGTCATCGAAATCGATTCTCACATACGGGTGAATGTCGAAAAATGCCGCCTGAGGCCATTATCGAATAACTTACGTCGACCCTTCATAATGCGGATCCTTGCGTCGTATTCACGAGTCTCTCGTGGTAGACCAACTGTTGACTTAAAACGTTAATTTATGACGCCACCACAAGCTCTCGATAGACTGCGTGATGCAGTAAAGTCTGACGGATAAGTGTATGCTAGCAGAATCTACCAATTGGCCCTTAAGGATATGAAAACATCAGGGGATTCGCAATGTGTTCGTCTTGAGGAAGCTTCTACCCAATTCGTCGGCACGAACTCATAGACATTGATATTCCTGACAACATCTCTCATTGGAGACAAAGTAACCTTATATCTTCTTCCGGGCAATAAGACAATCTCCTTTATAATCTGCATTAATATTTAAATTCCCAACGGCAGCAGTCAAGGATGGAAAAAATAATGTCACTTCCGCAGGCATGACATCCGGAGCTAGGATAGCAGCAGGCAAAACGAAAAAAGGACGACCAATAAATAAATAAGGGGAACATATATCGCTTAATGTGCGTTGCTCGATATCTAGGAGGTGGTATAAAAATCCCTCCGGCGAGATTTATCGCCATTAAGTGTTTGACAAGCCGGAAATCCAAGACAACCATGAATTACGTTCCTCAATAGAATATCCTTGAACTACCCCCATGTCAATCGTATAACCTCATGCGTTGCTCGTTCCTCAAGACGCTCACGTGCTGTTAAGTGGATTCATCTCTCCTTCCCCGAATATATGAACTAAGCTACTTGCAAGACCAATAACAATTCTCGCGGTTAATTTTTAGCAGCGTCTGTGGAACGATCACAAGGACTTAACAAGTCTTGTCCTTTAGCTCCGTTTAAGGATCTGGTAACCAGCGGAGTAGCAGACCTCTTATTCGTCTGTTGCATAATTAATTTTAATTAGCTGCATTAAGGATGCGGCTATCGATGCATTTGCATGCACATCCTCAATGCGACATGCTGTTGGAGGCACATGCTCGACTTCAAGTGTTCAAGGGTGAACGAGGAAATCAAAAGGAGCCTCACAAATGAAACACTGGTCACAGTGGTTCCTTGTGATTCATTCAGCGTTACACAATGCTTCGAACGGAAAATAGCTGGTGTCGCAGGACGACTGCGACTACGAAACCATGAACCAATGCTTATTCATCCATTCATCCGGACGCGCGCCCGACTTGGCTATTAGGAAACCGTGCCGAAGTTTTTGACTTTTATTTTTTCTGTCCTGGGTAACAAAGCGAATAAAATTTCAATCTGAGCACGGGAATCACGTTGACGACAAAACGATGACTGCGACGATAAACCGGGAAAAACTGCCTACGTTGGCGGCGCGACGCAAGGATATATCGGTTCAGTGGGCATCAAATGTGTGCTTCTTTTTTAAACTGCAAATGAATATGTAGACTTTTTGGCAACGATGTGTGTTGGCACTTTTTGAAAGAGGAATTTCAATGTCAACGAGGACGGTCGGCAGCAAGTTGTGTTGTGATCTGAGATAGGAGGATAACCAACTTGAGACAAGATAACTAATTTACTCCTATAGCGATATATTGGCTATAGTAGAGGACAAGCAACCCACAGTATCCGTGGTTGGTGGTGGTAGACGGGAGTTTTTGTTGGTGGGGTTAACTTCTCACCAAATTGGAGCCTATCTCCATGTCCTTTTGCCGATGGTTTTATTTCAATGCACTGGGCTAATCACATCTAATCTGGATACCTGTTTATTCAAAACTACTCGTTAATAATGATTTAATTATGGTATATTGTGGTGCCTTTTAATAATGATTCGCTTTATAAATGGAAGACATGCGTATACTGAGAGGAAGTTTCAATTTCCTTTAGTTCTGAATAGATGTAGATCGCATGGACGGAGAAACATGTGAATAAATAAGCACGATTTTTATCAATATTTTCTTTCTATGAACCAAACACTCTAAGATGCTTCACCGTAAGGAGTTTCTCACACTTTACATGACATTCCGCCATTCAGCGTTTTCCCGTTGCACCGAATTGGTATATACAATAGTGGTCGGTGTTTACCACCTCCACTAAAAATGGATTAAGCTAAACACATATTTGGTGTATGCAATATTATTTCTCATAACATTTTATAAATATTCAACGAATATTGCTACTCAGTATCCGAAGACGATTAGGAAAGTAGTGAGATTTATTTTTGCAACCATAAATTGTATTCTTTATACACATCAAGGTTGGCCACTTCAAATCAGTTGCCTCCCACAGTTACACAGCAATGTCTTCCGGAATACATTTCACCCCGTTGGTTACACTCTTCTAAATATTATCCCAACTACCAAAGTGACATCCTTTCGAGTAGTTTTTGAACCGGAGGAATAAAAATACGTTGCCAAGACTGAGATCTGGGGAATATGGAGGTTGGGGAACTACAGGAATCTTATTTTATGCCAAAGTTAATTGATAGAGATTACCATGTGACACCCTGTATTGTTGTGGGGAGAAAGTGTTGTGCCAGGCATGGGCACTCCGTTCACTTCCATCCCCATCTTCTGCTAAACAGCTCCGGGGCGAATTGTCCATCACGAAAGAAATAAATACCGACAAAAGAGCGAAACGACGCCACGTTTGTTGTCCACATTAATCGATCGGCATCACCAGAAGTAAATAATTCACACGCACTTTTTATTTATTAGAAAAGGTTCTTATATTTCACAATCATTACCTTTGTTCTAAACCATTATTACATATGTGGTGTTTTTATACTCCGCGTAAACTTATTATTAATACAAAATTGATTTTTATGAATTTTATTTAACTACCCACACGACTCCGGGTATTTTTGCGTCCTCGGCGCGCGACGAGGAGCGGGAGATCACGTGACCGTGGGGGTCAGCGGATGAAATTAGACTCAAAGATTCAACCATCGTTTGGGGTGAGTTTGTGGTGTGGTGGTAGATATCCTCTCCACTAAGGATACGTATTTACTTAGCACCAGAGAAACGTAAAGTCTCTCTTGGTGGAATAGGCAACCAGATCTCGTAATGAAGATCATGGTGGTATGTGTGTGATCGTTCAGATCTGTGTTGTTTACTCCTGCGCGGAGGCAATGGGAAAACAAAGCAGGCAGGCGGCAAGGACAAAGGGATCGAGAAGATCGTTGTCTATGAAGTGCATCGCGTCTAAATAAATAGACGATGATGCTTCAAGGAAATGTGGTAAGAGAAAAGATGAGACGAGGGCATCATAAAAGTCTTAGATGAATGATGCCCTGGTGTAAATATACGAATAGCCATTCGAAAGAGGTGCTAATGTATTACAATACTTTATACAATGAGAATTGTATCTCGTATCTTGGATCGGTGTCCAAAACGTATACCTTGCTTGCATTTGTATATGCAGGGAAATTCGTTGCGGCAGAGAAAGGAATTGGAGATTGTTTGTTAGTGGGAAAATAAATCATTGGTTGGATATTATGCATGTTTACATGCGTAGGAATTCGGTTTTATGGCACTAGACGCTAGATGTGCGTATTGCTTTTGTCCCTTGGACAAAGGGTTTGCAAGATACGTGCATGTGGGTAGATAAGGGTGCGCATGCAGAACAAAATTGCTTTGCAAACAATGGTGTCGGAATAGTTTTCCTACTTATAATACATGTACGCCAACGAATTATTTTCGAGCGAATTCTAATGATGCATTAGATGCGTGAACAGAATCTTTCAGGAATTTTCATGTAATGCGTTGAAAGCATTAATGTTCTTGTAGTAGGAAATATTTATGCTGGGTGGAGATTGCGGTGCAGGTGTGAGAAAGTTGGGATTTGCCTGGCAACCGAAGGTATCGAATAAATTTTGGGATACCTGAAAAGGTAGAGAAGAAATCTTACGAAGGATTGTATGCGAGAAGATGCATGAAGGGTAAGTTTTCTTTTACAGGGACTTTTAGATTATAAATTTGATAACTAAGATGCGTAAAGCACTTAAGGTGCTAATGCGATTGCATTAGCGAAAACTTATGCCGATTGGGATGTAGTTATGGGGGTTTTTCAGGTAAGTGGGCCGTGGGGTTTGGTGGATCCGCGACATTGTCATAAAGTTGTATTTTCCCAATACATGGCAGTAATACACTTCTCAAGCACTAGTTCAGTTCAGAGGGTATCAACACTCGCGTAGTAACTGCAGCAATTTCAAATTAGTACTGACACAAGGATACGATTCAACTCACTTCCCATACGAAGAGGGTGGCGACAACGTTGTGAGTCTAATTAAACGTCATTCATATACATAATGTCAATATTTAAATGTCATATAATGTCTATGTACATATAATACGGCATACAAATATGAACTTAGGGAATGAATGAACACTTACAATAAACAACTACCAAATCAATTTCATCGCTTTCAATGTTATCTAACTTCAAAACACTTTCGCTACAGTTTTCTGCAATCATCGAAGCTCTAGCCTAGCATTCAAAACGCATAGCAATTTGTCCTTCTTCTCCTTAATCGTGTTGAAACAGCACCCTCGAAGTGATCTTTTGAATATAGGGAATAGCTAAAAGGTGGTTAACTTTTAAGGGCCGATGTTGATTTTGAATAAAACACAAATTATTTAGGAAATTATTGTCATTTCTTTTTATTATGATAATATTGGTATAGTTCAATTATGTGTGGAATATCGGCCAAATATCGCCGCAACCTCGGCGGCACACCTCCATCCGATGGTCCAAATTCTCGATGACGCTGAGGCATTCATTTTAAAACATTTTTTTATTTTTCTTTTTATATTCTTAATTTCTAAATTAAAGGCTAGACAAAAAATGCTTAAATTCTAGCTTAATTATCTTATATAATAACTTACTGGTCCTTCGCAGACGCTCTAAGCTAAACATTACTTAACATTTGTATAATTTGCCTTTCGGTCACAGAACTTTGTGACGCTGAGGCATAATTGAGGTTCTATGCCGTTAATGTGCCGAATTATCTCATACTTTAGCTCTTGAATTGTTGCTGGCTTATCGACGTCCACCTTTTCTTTCAAATAACCCCAAAGAAAGAAGTCGAACGGTGTCAAATCACATGATCTTGGCGGCCAATTGACATCGCCACCACGTGAGATAACACGGCCATTGAATTTGTCGCACAAAAGAGACATTGTTTCGTTAGCTGTGTGGCAAGTGGCACCATCCTGTTGAAACCACATATCGACCGAATCCATATCTTCCAATTCGGGCCATAAAAAGTTCGTTATCATCTCACGATAGTGAACACCATTCACAGTAACTGCCTGACCGGCCTCATTTTGGAAAAAATACGGCCCGATGATGCCGCCAGCCCATAAACCGCACCAAACAGTCACTCTTTGTGGGTGCATTGGTTTTTCGACAATCACTCTTGGATTATCATTCGCCCAAATGCGGCAATTCTGCTTATTGACGAATCCACTGAGGTGAAAATGTGCCTCATCACTGAAGATGATTTTCTTCGAAAATTGATCATCCGCTGTTGCCATTTCTTGCCACCATTCTGACCATTGACGACGCTTGAAATGGTCAAGAGGCTTTAGTTCTTAAGTCAATTGCACCTTGTAAGCGTGTAAATGCAAGTCTTTATGCATAATGTTCATCAACGACGAGCGTGAGAGGTGCAATTGTTGGGCACGACGACGAGTTGAGGTGGACGGCTCTTCAGGCACACTATCACGAGCAGCAGCAATATTTTCTGCAGTACGAGCTGTACGAGTATGCACTGGTGTTTCCACATCTCCTACAGACCCGGTTTGCTCAAATTTTTGCACGATTTTTCCGATTGTACGCACATTTGGACGATTAAATTGACCGAAAATATCACGAAGTGCACGATATGCATTTTGATTTGAACGCCCATTTTCATAATAAGCCTGAATAACTTTAACGCGT
Organism: Microdon myrmicae; assembly: GCA_963931805.1. Taxonomy (NCBI): domain Eukaryota; kingdom Metazoa; phylum Arthropoda; class Insecta; order Diptera; family Syrphidae; genus Microdon; species Microdon myrmicae. The sequence goes on along the minus strand of OZ007497.1, from coordinate 51,036,964 downwards.
TGCTCGATTATGTGTTTTTCCATGGTTCAAATTGAGTTAGTCTGAAATTGAGAAATGCCAAATGAAATGCAGAAAAAAGCTTGACGTTTAGGTGTGGTTCACATTCAACATCGGCTCGTAAAATTTACGCTTTAGATAGTATTTCTTTGCAAAATTCGAAGTTTGTTTTTAAAAAATTCAATGTTCTTAGAAGCGATCAAGATTTGTGTCTTCTCAAATACAGAACCTGTTCCACAGTATTATTTACTAATCCAACTGAAACAGCAATACATTCAGCAATGTTTATTATTGGCACTCAACGATAATTTAAATATTTGATTTTCTTAAAGTGCAGTGCGTCACTTAAAGCCTGTGGTCATCTCAGATGTGATTCATCTTCAACGCATTCTCGAAGCTCTCAACATAGTCTGGTTACCGAAAGACTCCTGCAACATTTTCAATATTTCTGCAGCAGAAATTTCATTATGAATCTAAAATTTAATGCAAGTTCTCTGCTCAAACATTTTTTACACTGTAAAAACCGTCAATTTCACTTTTATTGCTCACAGAACGCAAACGTAACTATTTCACGAAGGAAATTTGCACTCCTTCGACTTCTACCATGTTAGAAAAAAAAAATTTCGATATACTCATACAATCCTAATTGACAATTCCGGGTAATATTTGTTTAGAGTAGATATTTTATTATGTCTGATTCTGTGGTATACAAAAATGATGGAATGTGAAAAGTGTTTCTCGTTCAAATCGGACTTTCCTTTGCTTCCGCCCCAGAAGCTAAAGTCTCCGAGAGCGTTTTTTTTTTAGAAATAAACTGTTTAATAGATATTCAAATATTACAGATTACAGAATAAAATCAACCCCGTGTTTTTCTTATACGAGGGTTGCCTTTTATATTTCGGGATTAGAGAACAAAAACAAATATTGATCATCGAAAATCACTTTATTGTTTTTTGAAAATATTCCCCATGAAGATCTATACACTTTTGCATGCGTTTGAACCAATTGTCGACGCACTTTTGCCACTCTGATTGAGGTATCTCCAACACATGCATTCTGAATGCAGCAACCGCTTCTTCAGGTGTCGAAAAACGTTGACTTCTCAGTTTGTTTTTTACGTACGGGAATAAAAAGAAGTCATTCGGTGCCAAGTCAGGACTATACGGCGGACGACCCATCAAATCGATGTTTTGGGTGCTCAAAAATGCAGTTGTCGCAGCCGATGTGTGAGAGCTCGCATTGTCGTGGTGAAGAGTGATCCGTCTTCGGCGGTTGCTTTTCCTGATATCTTGGAAGACAACTGGCAAACAAATGGTTGTGTACCACTCAGAATTGACTGTTCTGCGTTGTTCTAGTGGTACGGTTGCGACATGTCCAGTTTTTCCGAAAAAACAGGCGACCATTTGCTTGGAAGTGCTTCGTGCGCCAACAACTTTTGTTGAATTTGGCTCATCGTGAAACACCCAGACAGTCGACTGCTGTTTACTTTCGGGCTCATACGCGTAAATCCACGATTCATCACCTGTCACGATGTCATAGACGTGTTTCGAAGCACCGCGACCGTATTTTTTGAGCATTTCTTTCGACCAATTGACACGAGCCTTTTTTTGGGCGATTGACAAATTGTGTGGGATCCAACGCCAACAAATTTTTTTGATAGTCAAATGTTTATGCAATATTGAAAGTATGCTGGTCCCACTAACGCCTAAGGTTGTCTCAATCTCACGATAGGTCACATGACGATCTTCCAATATCAGTTCGCGCACAGCATCAATGGTTTTCGGAACAACAACTGATTTTGGACTTCATCTTGGAGTGAACTACGACCACGATTGTATTCACCATACCATCGATAAACACTGGTCCTTGATGGAGCTTCATCGCCAAAAATTGAATTAAGTTCATCCATGCACTGTTGCTGAGTTAATCCACGCCGAAAGTTGTAAAAAATAATCGCACGAAAATGTTGACGATTTAATTCCATTTTTGGGCCGAGATGAATCTTTTAAGTTACTGTAAACAACACAAATAGCGCTCGTATGTCAAAACGTTCTGAGTGCGTATAACCTCAAAAATGTCCAACTTTACGACAGAGCTGTCAATTGCCGGATTACAACACAATTGCCAAATCCCGAAACATAAGAGGCAACCCTTGTATATAAGTTCCGGACGAAGGAGAGTATTGTGCTAATTTGAAATGGACGCTATGAAGAGAAGATTGGCGAAAATGGTCGCGATGTTCAGATTTGAAAGATTCGCGCATGAAGTTTTCCTTCCGTGTTGTTTCGTCACCACCATAATGGGCGGGGCCGGAGGGCGGAGAGCGCGTTCGCCATCTAGTCATACTTTTCCAACGATCGCTCAATCATCGCAAGCAATGCGCAACGTACCTAGCACGGTACCTAATTAACCCTGTTGTTTACAATGATCGTCCCAAAACCCTAACTAAAGCCCCCTAAATAGCGTCACTTAAATTACTATAACACATATCGTTTGAAGGTTAACACTAAGCTAAAAGTCATTAAGATTTTTCATTACAGTCACAATCTCTGAGTTATTCTCGGGACTTATTGAACGATATGGTAAATAAATTTGATGTTGCTTGGAGTAAAAAGTTTTTAAAAAAGTTTATTGTATGACTAAAGGCAGACCAATTGTTTTAAAAGTTTACAAATCTAGTGTAAATGCCCAAAAAAGTGCTAACCGATATGGCGATGTACCCATTCCCACACACTCTCTCTCCTGAAACATAACTATAAAAGATATAAAAAAGTAGGCGAAAAAAAAACGACTGTAAGAGAAAAATTAAAAAGTAGGCGCCGAAAAAATTGAATTGAAAATAAAAAATTAAAAAAGTCAGTTTAAGAAAAATTAAACTAAAATGAGGACGTTAGTGCGGTCGATATAAAAATATAAGACTAATTAAAATTTAGGGTGCGGGCGCGATTCAAACAACCCAAACAATATATAAAATTTAGTGAGGACGCAATCTAAGAGATTAAAAATACACTAATTAACTGAGGGGTCAAGAACTCAACACCCAAGCAACCTGAAAGCAGTTTGTCAACAAACCAACACAACCGCACGATCACATAAACGGTGAGTACGTTTGCTCATGTTTATATTTAAGTATTTTGTGTGCAAATTGATGCAACAGCGTTTTTAAATTCCAACTTTTGACCAGGGCAATGTTTTCTCAAAAAACCTTCTGGTTAAATTTGGTTTAATTTTCCTAGATGATTGTTCAATATGGCGGCCAGGGAATCTACCACAATTAGGATGTACACGACTATACGAGATTTTCGCATTACTTTTGCTTACATTCCAATCACTAGGGTGTTGTGATTTTCCGTCAATGTCTCCAGGGAAATTGAAAACAGTCTAAAGATATAAAATACCACCGAACCATCAATCATTCCTTTTGTTCTCCATTCTCTTCTTTTTTCATACCTGCGCTGTAATTTTTTATTCTAGAGGGATATTAATAAATCCTATTAGGTGATCATATTATTAAAAAAAAAACAAATAAACAAATAACCGTAAATTGAAATGTATCTTCTGGTTTCAATAAGCTGTTCATAACTTGTAATCCATCAACAGTGATATAAAAATGACTTTCAGCAGATCTCTGAAAATCAGATATACGTTTGAGCGTTTGAATAAGATTCAATTTCCGTAAAACTCAATGTTGGCCTCTAGTGTCAAGGATAAATCGTAGCATTGGGCCAATGGTGAAAAGCGATGCTGGGGTTTTTGAAGCCAGCGAACTCTAAATTCCGTCAATCATATTTTATTAAGTAATGGAAAAAAATTGTTTTAAACTTCTGTTACATGATTGGTTGACAAACACACATCAGGGTCTTGCACTGCAACTCTTTACACATGTACAGATTATTTTAAAATATTGGTATTTTTACACAGGTATTAATATGTTACCGCTAATATATCAATCAATTAAAGTACAATAATTTCGAGATAAAACGCCAATCATTAATGTCAATAAGATCGCACGTTTATTCAACCCATTGTTGTTACATTTAATCATCGCAATGGTCCGATGAACCCAAGCCGAAAGAGGAAATGTTATTACGTACCCGGGTAGAGGGACGGTATCACTTTTCATGTAATCTGGATTCCAGTAATAAATCACCTCACCACAAAATAGGGCACAATTCTTCCGTTGCATTTTTTAGTTTACAATACGTATTTATTGAACAGGAAAAAAGTACCGATTTTACTTAAGACGAAATGCTAAGCCCTATTTACATTTATTTTCTTACATCAATTCACTGGCTCTTCACAGGCACTCTAAATTGAACACAATTTTCTCAATTAACATTTAATATTATATATATAATAAACAATATATATATTGGTTGATTGAAGGCGGAACCCCCATTTTTATTTAGCTTAATGCAAGCTTAAAATTAACTTAAGATAAAACCTTACAGACTATCTTAAAAGCTAGAGTAGTGGTTAAGACATTATTCAATTATTCAATCGAAAAAAAGGAGAAGAAAACCAGGAACTTGAAGATGACTGGCTGATAGGGGAGGTAGGAGGCCAGGGAAGAGCGAGTGTATGTAGGGGTGGTAAACGCGGCCTTTCTGCGACAGTGGAGGGCATGTGTCCGGACTGATATAGGGGCGAGAGTTAGAGGGGGGGTGGGGGGGGGGGGGGGGTGTGGGGGGGTTGGAAAAGTATGGGGGGGAACTAGTTTGAGGGGGGGGGTTGCCGGGTAGAGGGGTTATTGAAGGGAGGGGGCGGATTTAGGACGGGTTTATTCTGAAACGTCGTTTAAGAGCGGGAGTGGAGATGTTGAAATCGAAGGAGGTGGGGAAAGAGTTGGCCTGTCGTAGCATACGCGAGATGGGTTCGTTAGCGGCGTAAGGAGTGTGATGAGCGGACACGTAAAACAGTCGAGGGTTACGTACGTTACGGGGGTTTGTGTGCAATGTTAAAGTGGAGAGCAAGCTTGGGCAATTGATTGAGCCAGACAGTAGGCGATGGACAAAGATGATGTCGGCAAGGATTCTGCGCTCTTCCAGTTTGCTTAGATTGATTAAAGGGAGCCGGCTTGTGTATGGTGGTAGAATCAGTGGATTTTCCCAGTTTAGTCCGCGGAGGGCAAAGCGCAAGAAACGACATTGAACACCCACAATCCTGCGAATGTGTGTCACTTGATACGGGGACCAGACCTGACTAGCGTACTCGAGTAGTGGCCGCACAAAAGTTGCGTAGAGTGATGGGGTGACATCATCATCATCATCGGCCACTACAACCGGGGACCGGTCTTGATCTTATTTAGCAAGTCCTAAGGCTTGTTAAATTTTCCATAATATAATCTATGGGCTGACATAGGGGTTAAGAAATTCCTTCGACCAGCGTTTGACAAACCCAAGGGCGGCGTTGGCCTTGAGGATTATGTAATCAATATGTGCGGTAAATTTGAGCTCCTTGTCGCATAGGACGTCCAGATCGCGAATCAATTCAACCGATGTTATCGGTTGGTTCTGTAAGAGATAGGAGCGTGGGTGAGTGGGGAAACTCCTCCGAGAGAATGTGATTGTGTGACATTTGGCGATATTCATTTCTAGGCAATTATTTTGGCACAAAGTCGAGAAGCTGTCAAGATCCGATTGGAGAAGTGAGGAGTCCAGGGAAGAGCGGGCTGTCTTGAAAATTTTGGAATCATCCGCGTAGAGCGAGATGAAAGAGTGATTAATGCAAGAGCCTATGTCGTTTATAGTTAGGATAAATAGAAGAGGGCCGAGATGACTGCCCCGGGGGACACCTGAGGCTGGGAAAAAAGGATCGGAGAGGGTGGATCTAAATCGCACGCGGCAGGTTCGATAACTAAGATAGGATGAGACCCACTTAATCAGCAGGGATTCGAAACCGGGGGAGGATAGCTTGAAGAGAATGAGGTTATGGCAGATAATGTCGAAGGCCTTGCTAAAGTCGGTAGCGACTACATCGACCTCATCGCCGTTTTCTAGGGCAAGGAGTGTGTGAGGTGTGAATTGGACAAGGTTAGTAGTAATGGACCTGCCTGAGAGGAAGCCGTGCTGGTTCGGAGAGATGATGGGTGCGCAGCGAAAACATAACGCCTCATATAGAAGGCCTTCGAACAGTTTGGGAATGTGCGAAAGCTAAGCAATGGGACGATCATTGGATATATCGTTTTTTTTTCCTTTTTATGTATGGGGGTTATGTAAGAGGATTTCCAAAAGTCAGAGAACAGACCTTGTGCAAGAGATAGATTGAAGATTGATGCGAGCGGCAAAGAGAGAGAAGAGGAACATTTTTTTAAGAGGATAGCAGGGAGTTCTTCTGGGCCGGAGCTGAAATCGTCTTTCAGTTCTTCAAGTTTTTTTATGACTTTGGTGTTGTTGAATGTGTGGAGGGATGAGAGGGCCGAGGGAGAATTCAGACATGACAGTAAAGTAGGAGGGATTAGGCTCGAACGAGTCGCCCGTGAAGGATAGTTTGAAGAAGGACGCGAAAAGATTGGATATAGTTTGGGAGTCCGTTGTAGTAGTTGAGCCGTAGAAAAGGGAGGTGGAATATGCATCAGATTTCCGTTTGTGGTTGATGAAGTGTAAGAAAGATTTGGGCTCGTTGATCAGGTTGAATTGGGCTTTAGCAAGGTAATTGCGGTAGAGGGAGCTGTAAAGCTCGGTGAGTTGGTAAAAGTAACACAGATAGTTGGAGTAGTCAAGGGGAGAACGCGTGTTAAGGAAAGTGTTCCACAGCTTATTCCTCTTGTTACGAAGGGTGCGTAGTTTGTGGTTATACCATGGGGGCGATGAGAATGATAACCTGCGTCGAGAGTATGGGACATATAGGGATATGGCGTTGTAGATTTCTGTGTAGAGCGAGGCTGTAGCGCCCTCTACACTTATATCAATTACACGGAGTGTGATATTGCTGAGGTACTCATTTATGAGGCGGAAATTGGATTTTCGAAAGTTGAAAGAAAATGGTTACGGGGGAGGTGTGCTGTGCGGTCGTGGTATAAGGATACGAGAAGCAGGGGTGGCGGTTATCAATAGTTGAGAGGGTGTGGGGACTAGGGACGGCTGAGGAATTAAAGGGGTCTGTCGTGAACACAAGGTCAAGTTGTGTTTTGGACATTGCTTACTTGGCAAAGGCTAGAGTGAGTGAGGCTGTGGGGGTTCTCTATACCACATGGAGAACCAACCCACAATGCCAACCAATCTTGACCGCTAACAGCGCGTCACTTTAATCCAGCTCCCCGTGCAAAATCTGCATTTGCATACATCCCATACTTACCACGAACCCATTTCCCAAGCTGAAATAAATGCATATTCCAATTTACAATGGAATATTAATCATTTCCCTCAATTACATCACCCCACATACATTTTCCCAAAATTGCTTCGGTCAATCCTTTACTGAATTTGCATTTCCTCTTCGTGACCAAGCAATCTTAACTTCCCCGAAATTCATATGCCGTAACTAACGCATACTCAAATCCTCAATGGAACATCAACAACTAACCAAGCCGCATACATTTCCCCGAAACGACTTCGACCAACAGTCTATCTAAACGATAATCCCTTGCTTGCACCCAAGCAACTCCAATTTTCCCCGAGAATGCATGCCCACGCTTGCTCGCGTTTCCAAAGCAATTTCCCGGTATACACAACCAACGAATCCAACTAGGCTTATACGGCCAAGATTCGCTGGAACTGAATTCCTATGCAAGCATAGCAATTTTATTCGAAAGTAGAATACATTTTTTCCTTCATCGGTTAGTCATCATTCTACCATCGACGCGCGCACACCAGCCTTGCGTAGCGTGCACTCGGGGGGTGCAAACCCCCGAGTATATAGCCAAGTCTATCGCGTCCCCTAATTTCCATTCGAAACCGGTACTCGGTACAATTGCGTCGGTGGAGTGCTTATCAGCCCGAGTATATAGTCAAGTCTATCGCGTCCCCTAATTTCTATTCGAAACCGGTACTCGGTACAATTACGTCGGTGGAGTGCTTGTCAGCGAGAAAAACGAAAGGACACAACAAAACGACTGTAATCCTGGACATTAATTTTAGTGACAATAAAGCCAAATAATTCGTGAATGACTGTGTTTTATCTGGGTGTCTGCCCCCCCTTCATTCTTCTCTGGCGAACGACTCCTGCGGTGGATCTTCACGTCGGGGAGTTAAGTGAAACTGTGCCCGTGCCTTGGCATACAACTTAATCCCCCACAAGGCTGTCTATAAAAAGACATTCCTTAGTGGTAGTGGGGTTGGAGATGTAGTCGGAGTAGTCGTCAGACAGCGTCCATTGGAGATGGGGGAGATTAAAATCGCCAAGGACTACAATGCCGTCTTGGGAAGAACTAGGCTCAGTTATGCGGTCGATTACCCCAATAGCGAGTTCGTATGACTCGATAGCTTGCGATGGTGGTATGTAAGAGCATATGATCTTGTAATATTTTTAGGTGCACCACCATGCTTCCGGTTCCCCGGGAAGAGTGGGCTACCGTAGTTGTCCTTCATGGATGTGTCGATCTCTTCTATACACTTTCCGCGTACTAAACACGCTAAACACTCGCAAAAACAAACAGTTCAGTTTCTTTCTAAAACTGATTTTATTTTTCATTAAACTTATCTTATTTTTGAGGAGGTCTTCTCCTCGCGCGCGCTACACATAGACTCTCAACTCACTTTTTCAACTGTTCACCTTCTCACTTCAAAATTCTAATTTTTCAAATATCTTTATCTTCTTTTGAAGGTCAAGATGCATCACCTCTTATCGTTTGATCCTTTGTTGGGGTTTTTCTTTGTGTTAGCCATCTGGTTAATGCAAACAAGAATTTTCGTGCATTTCAAATAGGTAGCACAAGATCCGTGGAAATGGGTTGTTAGTTTAGGATCTGGGAATCCGTGTCTTTTAGCAAGTCATAAAACATCTGGTATGTGAAAATATTATGTTTATGATAGCAAGAATTGTGTGTCGGCGTATCGAATAGATATGCCTTTGTTTGGAGACATGCACTTTTAGGTTTTGGATCTCGTAGGTTTTTTGGGTGCTAATTGCTTTTAGTATACCTGGGAAAATAATGCATTATGCTGTTTGATTTTAGGAAATAGAATCGAACAAATGCATTGAATTTGAATAAATGAATTTGAATTCAATAAATGAGAATTTGAACGTTTAGTTCGATTTGGTTACAATGTTATGTTTGGAATATCAAATGGATTTTCTTATAGGTGGGAGGAAAATGTAATGTGGGAGGCAAATGTTATATGGGAGAAAAATGTAATGTGGGAGGAAATGTAATGTGGGAGAAAAAAGGTAGGGCTTCTTGGAGCACTACAATCTACACGGACTTTTTTGTGTGATCTTGACGGGGGGCGGTAGGAGGGGATCAAAAACTGGAGGTAGAAAGGGACAAAAACATATAGATGTGTATGTATATATATATATATATATATATATATATATATATATATATATATATGTATATATATATATATATATATAAAGTGAAAAGTTTCCGACCTAACAAAGATACGAGACATTTTGTCTTAAAATTTATTTTTAGTTTTCTAGTATAGTCTCCTTGTAACACTACACGCTTCTCCCGGCGATGCTCCCATCTCTCTAACCCGTCCAAATACTACTCGGCATTTTTCTCTGCAAAATAACTCTTCACGAAGGTGATTTCCCCCTTCTTTTACGAAAATCTCACCCCTCCGAGCGCAATTTTTAGATTAGGGAACAAAAAGAAGTCGCTTGGGGCTGGATATGGTGACTAAGGCGGATGGTGAAGTAGTTTTAACCGTAATTCGTGGATTTTCGCCATGGCAACCGCTGAGGTGTGCGTTGTCGTGGTGAAACAGGATTATCTTTTTCTGTAAATGTAGCCATTTTCCCGCAATTTCTGCCTTCAGTTGGTCAAGTAACGATGCGTAGTATGCTCCTGTAATGGTTTTACCTTTTCGAAGATAATCGATTAATATAACTCCATGACTATCCTAAAATGATAGTACGCTTGTTTCCTCCTTTTCGAGTGATCGGCCGATTGGTGCATCTGCGTCACACCAGCTGAGAGTAGACAGATTGATTCTCTGAATCGGGATCTGGATAAAGTCCTGCAGTGGGGAAAGGCCAATCTTGTCGACTTCAACGCAACGAAGACCCAGTATACAACATTCACAAAGAAAACTGGATCATTGGTTCCACAGCTGATGATGAATGGCCGGGCCCTCGAGGCTGGGGAAAGTTTGAAAGTGCTCGGCGTCACGGTCTGTGGGAATGTATCATGGCATAAACACGTATCGGGTATCGCCAGATCAGCCTCAGGAAAACTGAGTTATCTTTTTAGAGCCAAGAAATATTTTACTCCGGCCCAACTTCTTCTCCTATATAAGTCCCAAATTAGACCCGCGCTCGAATATTGCTCTCATGTTTGGAGCTCGGCTCCTAAACATACCCTCGACCTACTTGAGAGCGTACAGAGACGAGCAACCCACCTGATCGGGGACTCGGCGCTGACGTCGGGACTACAGTCTCTATCACATCGAAGGCGCGTAGCCGACCTCTGTCTGTTTTACAGATATTATCACGGGTGCTGTTCTTCGGGGCTTCTTGGCATTGTTCCGCGCAATTCGGTTTATATGCGCTCTACAAGACAATCCGACGGATCGCACCCGTTTGTGGTTCATCTCCCGACGGCACGAGCATCCCTGTATCAGAACTCGTTCCGTTACAGAGCGGGGAAGCTGTGGAACTGCCTTCCCACGCGAGTGTTCCTGAGGCGTTACAACCTGCAGCTGTTCAAAAAGAACTGCAACAGTTATTTGATGGCATCTCGGGGCGCCCACTTGACGCTATAGGTTCGCCTCTCCCGAGAGAAGTCTAATAAAAAAAAAAAATAAAAAAAAATTATCCCCCGCTTGGTAGAAACTTTGACGTGGTGCGGGGGCTTAAACTACGATGAATCGCTCAGGCTATGCTGACGGCAGCATACGCTTCCAGTAGGGCCACCCATGTCAGACAGGCTAGCGAGGAGTAACACACAAAGATCTACCGCCCCTAATCCAGGGTGTTACGCGTCACCGTGCCCATTGGATGGTTTGCAGCCAGGGGTATACCGCCTGTATTATAACGGCGCCTCTCTGACACCAGGTCGAATCAGAGCAGTAAGCAGACCTTACCATATCAAAACGGGGCTCTGATGTGGCGGACTATTTAAAACCCCAAGGCTCGTGGGATCAAAAATGAATAACCAATACACAAAAAACAATCTCACAAAAAACCCGGTAGGCGTAGGTGTGATGAGCCAACACTACCATAAGGGAACAAATCATCAGGAAAACACCGACTCGGCAAAAAGAAGACGTAGGGAAAAACGTAAAAAGCGGGATATACGCGTCGGCACGTGGAATGTTCGAACGTTATATAAACCAGGCGCGATACAGACGGTCGTAGAAAACACGAAACAATATAAAATGGACATCGTCGCGCTTCAGGAAGTCCGACTCCCACATCAAGTAATCGAAACCAACGGATTTACACTGGTGTGTAGAGGTACCGATACACATAACCTCGGAACCGGCTTCATCATAAGCAAGAAGATTACGCCCCATGTAAAAGATGTGAAATTTATTAATGACCGAATGTCTGTGCTAAAAATACAGGGCCGATGGTACAATTATGTATTTATAAACGTACACGCCCCAACAGAATCTACCGACGAAGAAACGAAGGACACGTTCTACGAGACCCTAGAAGAAGTATTCGATGGGATCTCATCATTCGATGTTAAAATCCTCCTCGGGGACCTCAATGCGAAAATTGGAAAGGAAGATATCTTCCAACCAACTATAGGTAAAGAAAGCCTACACGACGTTTCAAATGATAATGGAATTCGAATTATCACGTTCGCAGCGTCAAAAGATCTGTTAGTAAAAAGCACGATGTTCAAGCACAAGGAAATTCATAAAGCCACATGGATATCACCCGACGGCGTAACGCGTAACCAAATAGACCACTTCCTCATAGACAAAAGACACCACTCGAATATCCTTGACGTAAGATCATATAGAGGAGCAGATTGCGACTCCGATCATCTTCTAGTGATTGGCAAAATCAGGAGTCGCCTCGCAGCAATCCCACATGGGCAGTCACGGGAGACAAGCAAAAAGTTCGACACTGATAAACTGAAAGACCTACGCAAAAGGGCTGAATATCAAGACGAACTAAAGAATAGATTTAGCATCCTAGAGAATGTGAGCAATGAGGAAGAGGAAGCTAATAGTGTGAACACTAAATGGACATCGATCAGAGACACAATCAAACTAACAGCCCAAAAGGTATTAGGATTTAAGAAAACAATTAAGTCCAAACCTTGGTTTGACGATGAGTGCAGGGCGAAGATCGAACAACGTAAACGCCTCAGAGTGATCCACTTAGAAGCATATGATGAAGTCAACGCAGAAAGATACGCGACAATTCGGAGAGAGACAATGAGGCTCTTCAAATGCAAAAAACGCGAATGGGAGAAGACTCGGATCAAAAAAATCCTAGAAAATTCTAGGGCAAAGAACATCAGAGGTATGTATGTCGGCATAAATTCAATTAGAAATGGCTACCGAGGAAGAGCCAAAATAATTCGAGACGCAAACGGCTGTCTGGTCACAGAAACAAACAATGTCGTGACAAGATGGAAGCAGTACTTTGAAAATCTGCTCAATGTACGCACCCATCAACCACAGATAAATGCACCAAGCGTACATACAGCCGAGCCTCAGATCCCAGAGCCGTCTCTCAACGAAGTTGTAGACGCAATAAAGCGATTGAAAAACAACAAGGCTCCCGGAGTCGACTGCATACCGGCAGAGCTTGTGAAGCATGGAGGAGAGGTAACCGCTCGAAAGATCCACCAGCTCATCCAAACAATATGGGATAAGGAAGTCACTCCGGAAGAATGGAAAACCTCAATAGTCATCCCCATTTTCAAAAAAGGCGACAGATCTGACTGCGAAAACTACAGAGGAATATCATTGCTCCCAACCGCATACAAAATATTAACAAATGTCATTCTGGCGAGAATCACACCGTACGCAGAAGAGATACTGGGAGACTACCAATGTGGATTCCGTAGGAACCGGTCAACAAGCGACCAAATGTTCACAATAAGACAACTGCTGGAAAAGAAGTGGGAATACGGAGAGACGGTTCACCAACTGTTCGTTGACTTCAAAAAAGCCTACGACTCAGTCGCAAGGCAGAGACTCTACCATATTCTAGTTGAGCTGGGAGTCCCAAAAAAATATGCCGCCCTCATTCAAATTTGCATGAACGAAAACAAAGGGCGAGTCAGAATAGAAAACCACCTCTCAGAACCATTTGAAATCCGGGACGGACTAAAGCAGGGAGATGGTCTATCACCGTGTCTCTTTAACCTTGTGCTCGAGTATGTCATCAGAAAGGTACAAGACGACAACATGGCCGGATCATCCCTGAACGGGGTCACACAAGTGCTCGCATATGCGGATGACATCGCCGTTCTGGGCGATAATCTAGAGACTGTTAGTAAAAACTGTGAAATCATCATGCAAGCCGCAGAAGAGGTGGGCCTAGAAATAAATGAAGACAAAACAAAATACATGATTACCGCGAGAGCAGGTGGATCTCAGATAACACAAATAAACGTCAGAGGTAAGATATTTGAAAAAGTCAAAGAATTTAAATATCTGGGAACGATACTGACGGCCAGTAACGAAATGTCGAAGGAAATTAACAAGAGACTGCATTCCGGCAACGCGAGTTGGCACGCAGTTAGTAAACTGCTGAAATCCAGACTGCTATCACGTAACATAAAGCTCCGTGTCTATAGAACCATAATCATGCCGATTGTTCTATATGGATGCGAAACATGGGCTCTCACAAAACGGGAAGAAAACAAATTCCGCGTATTCGAGAATAAAGTTTTGAGGGGCATCTTTGGAGGTAAATATGACGAGGAGGCAGGACAATGGAGGAGACTCCATAACCACGAATTGGAAGAGCTATATCGCAAACCTACAATAGTGAGAGTAATCAAGTCGCGAAGATTAAGATGGGCCGGACACGTGGCGCGAATGGGGAACGATAGGACCGTGCATAGAATTCTTGACGGTAGACCAACGGGAAAGAGACCGGTAGGACGGCCGCGACGGAGATGGGAGGACAATGTTAGGTTTGACCTTGAGGAGATCGGATCGAATGGTCAAGCGTGGAAGGAGAGTGCCCAGGACAGGGAACGATGGCGAAGCCGAGTCGGTGAGGCCATGAACTTCCGGGTTCTTACAGGCCAATAAATAATAATAATAATAATAATAATAATAATAATGACTATCCTAAAAAAAAATCGCCATCACTTTCCCAGCCGAAAAAAAACTGTTTTGCTTTCTTTTTTAGCCGATTTCCCTTTTGCAGTCCACTGTTTTGACTGTATTTTTGTTTCGGGTGTATAATGGTGTATCCAAGTTTCATCGACAGAAATTAATCGGCGCCACAACTCGGATTTATTGTGCCTAAACTGCGCCAACAGAGCGGTGGATATGTTCATTCGAAAACGTTTTTGGTCTAACGTGAGCAAACGCGGCACCCAACGCGCGGACAGCTTTCTCGTGCCTAAATCTTGATTTAATATGTGGCAAACACGTTCTTTAGACATTTTCATAGCCTCTGCTATCTCTATCACTTTAGTTCGACGGCCGGCTAGCACCATTTGGTGAACTTTGGTGATGTTATTGTCAGTTGTTGCAGTTTTTGGACGTCCAGAATCGTCTCCCGCGCGCGTTGTTCTCTTTACGGAAATAAAAGAGTAAACTATGACAAAAATGCACAGTTGTTCCATCTTTTAGTTGTTGTAAAATTTCCAAAACTCAGCTCATTCTTTTGTTAGAAATGAATCTTAAAGTGCCAGCTGTTAAACGACACATGATATGTGCCTGAATGTATCCAGTACTGTGAAAACTATTCTACTCGTAACACCATCTGTTGCAAAAATACCACAATGACTTTTTATTCAATTCATAAATACATTGTGATTTAGAGGAATTGTTCCACATTGCACGTCATTTTGAATTACTTCGATTACTTGCAGTACTGCTATCGCGTATTGTGACGATAGCAAAGAATTCGAACTGACGCTATGACAGTTAGAATCACTAAAAGTTGAACCATTGCTCAACACATCGGGCCACTGTAACTGATATGGAATTACTATGTTATTGCTTGGTATACGGTGGATGCATTTTCTTATTCGATTTTCTTCCGGAGTTCTTCAATATTTGCTTGTAAATTGTGTGTGTATCTGTTAGAAACACCACACTACTCCCTCCTCAGTAACTTTGTTACAGTCAACTTCATGTACGAACGACGGAGAAAGTGAGTGTGCCGATGCTCTATGCGGAAGTCGTAATCGTAGTAGTAAAGTCCTGTTTACTATGGGAGAGTGTGTACTGTGCATACAGATCACACGATAGGATTGTTGTGTCTATCAGGGATAGTGAAGAAGGTGAATTGAACACACGATGACACAGGTGAGAAGCGAAGCATTGAAGCATCAGGCTACTGCCGCGTGTACATATTTGATTTCCAAACTCAAGTACACTCAACTGATGTGGAATTGCTATGTTATTGCTTGGTATACGGCTAATGCATTTTCTTATTCGATTTTCCTCTGCTTGTATATTGTGTGTGTATCTGTTAGAAACGCCACACTGCTTTGTGTGCTCCCGAAATATACGCATTTAATTTCAGCTTCGCACGAAGAGGGCTTCTTGAAAACACAACTCACTTTTATATTTTGTAATGTTGATGGCTTATGAGTCCGTTTGCTTGTAACGGTTTCTTTTTTCCTTATGTGTATTTTGAGTTGGTTTTAGATTTCTACCTTTTAACGTTTTAAAGTAAAATGTCTATATAAGTAAATCTCCTGTAAGGCGGTAAAACTTAACGCAAACGCGTTTCAGATATATTTTTATCAGAATAAAATTTAGGACGCCGAAGAAAAACACTTCACTTAGTGGCGTAAATTACCTTGTCCTTTACCGCCTTAGAAACGCCTTTATTTGTCGTTGCTTTATTCTTTTTATGTCTAGTGCAATAAAATCCACTGCCAGAGGAGGTGGTTGCCAGTACTGGTACTGATAAAATCGATTCTACTGTTGGAAGTACTAAACGAAACGTTTAAACGACAAGAGTATCAGCACACTCCGTTAATTCAACACATTTTCTGCCGATCGATGAAGCAGGGGGTCAAATCATTCATCCACTACCACAACCAGCAGCAAAAACTGTTCAAACACTGAACTCGAAACTAGTTTTAATACTCCACTTTCAACACATGATGGTTATATCCATTGATGGTGACTTCCACAAAGACAAAACAATTTATTGAAGCAAATTTCCGTGAGGGTGTCTACAGCTGGTTGTTTCAGATCTAGAGTTGCTAATCAGAGCTCCAACACAATACAAAACTCCACCACCCAGACACAACACTACAAAACACAATCGCTAGAAAAGTGCATAACAGGTCAATTGAAAAGTCCACGGCCTTCCATAGTAAAACACATTTTTTTGGCAAAATTCGTTTTTTTTTATTCAACATAATTCCCTTCGAGGGTGATACACTGATTATAGCGACCCTCCAACTTTTCGATACCTTTTTTGTAGTACGATTTGTCCTTTGCTTCAAAATAGGCCTCAGTTTCGGCGATCACCTCTTCATTCGACGAAAATTTCCTCCCAGCGAGCATTCTTTTGAGATCTGAGAACAGGAAATAGTCGCTGGGGGCCAGATCTGGAGAATACGGTGGATGCGGAAGCGATTCGAAGCCCAATTCATGGATTTATGCCATCGTTTTCACTGACTTGTGACACGGTGCATTGTCTTGGTGAAGCAGCACTTTCTTTTTCTTCAAATGCGGTCGTTTTTCGGCGATTTCGTCCTTCAAACGGTCCAATAACGCTGTGTAATAGTCGCTGTTGATGGTCCTTCCTTTTTCAAGATAGTCAATGAAAATTATTCCGCGCGCATCCCAAAATACAGACGCCATAACCTTGCCAGCCGACTGTTGCGTTTTTCCACGCTTTGGGGCGGGTTCATCGTGTGCAGTCCACTCGGATGACCGTCGATTGGACTTCGGAGTGAAATGATGGAGCCATGTTTCATCCGTTGTCACATATCGACGCAAAAACTCGGGTTTATTACGCTTGATCAGCTCCAAACACTGCTCCGAATCATCAACTCGTCGTTGTTTTTGGTCAAAAGTGAGCTCGCCCGGCACCCACTTTGCACAGAGCTTTCTCATACCCAAATATTCGTGAATGATATGATGTACACGTTCAGTTGATATCTTTAGAGTGCCTGCTATTTCATTCAATTTCAATTTACGATCATTCAAAATCATTTTGTGGATTTTTCTAATGTTTTCGTCGGTAACAACCTCTTTTGGGCGTCCACTGCGTTCACCGTCTTCGGTGCTCATTTCACCACGTCTAAACTTAGCATACCAATCCTTGATGGTTGATTTTCCTGGGGCGGCGTCTGGAAACTCGTCATCAAGCCAAGTTTTTGCTCCAACTGTATTTTTTCCCTTCAAAAAGCAATATTTTATCAACACGCGAAATTCCTTTTTATCCATTTTTTTCGCAATAACAGAAGTTGCTTCACTCAAAATACTATAATTCACAAACTAATGATCCGACAGTTGTCAAATTTATACACGCGTCTTTTGAAGGTTGGGGCTAACTAAAAATCATATGGATTTAATTCTAGTGCCGCCATCTATGTGCCGGGCCGGGGGCTTTTAAATTGAACTGTTATTTCTCTTTGGTGAAAGCATTTTTTAATTCTTTTTTTCAACATTGCAACATTTTTTATTTTCTTTTTATATTCTTAGTGTCTGAATGATATACTAGACAAAAAATGCTTGAGTTCTAGCTGAACTATCTTATATTATAACTTACTGGTCCTACGCAGACGCTCTAGGCTAAACATTACATGACTCTTGTGTTGTTTGCCTTTCGGCTACAGAACTTTGTTTGTGGCTGTACTTATGATTATTTGAATGACAAACAAAAATTAGAAAAACTTTGTGACGATTTTTTTTTGTTTTTTCTTAAAATTTAACTTAGAATTAAATTTTTTTTGATTTTATTTAAAAGAACTTAACCTAAATCTTATACTACCTTCATTCTAGAAAAGCTGAGTCTGTGTAAGCTGGCTGATGATACAGTTATTCTACCGACATTGGTATCCAGGTCTTTATTTGGCATTCAACCACCAGAACTGTTGATGCTGTTTAATATTATCGTGCCGGTCTCTGTGAGAGATAGCCTACTGAAACGCCAGAGCTCTTCTTCGGATGATCTTCGGATGATCTACTTACATGATAGATCAGCGGAATTCCGGAACTGTCCTGTATAAGCCCATTCATGTCCAAATCGAGGAACGCCTCTAGTGTAACAAAGTCATTGCGACGCACGCTCTCATAGTACCGAGTGCTTGGATAATAAGCCCCGAAAATTATGTCATTGAACGAACTTATTGCTCTCGTAATACTTATGTCCTCTGATTAATTTAATGATAAAGTTATCCACCCTATTTATCTATGCTTCATTATATAAAATCTCATTTGAGTAGTACTTTTTATAAACCGATTCCGGTGTTCGATTTAATCTGAGACACTTCCTTTGGAACACCATACAGGACAGGGAACTATGACGGAGTCGAGTCAATGAGGTCGTTAACTTCCGGGTTCCTACAGGCCAATAAATAAACATATATATTAAAAATCATCATCATCCTCGGCACTACAACCGGGGAGCGGACTTGGCCTTATTTAGCAAGTCCTGAGGCTTGTTAAATTTTCCACAATGATTTGTTTTTTCCGGGCAAGGTCATTAGTCTTGCGCCAGAGGCTCCCCGATGGGGAATCGAACCCCGGTCTCCCGCGTGACAGGCGGGTATACTAACCACTATACTATCGAAGAGCAATATATAATAATATATAATAATAATAATAAACCATACTGGACAACCATATATGAGCATTGGCCTGATTAGCGTCATGCAGCATATGACTTTTAACCTACTGTCAAGTTGGCTACTGTGAAAGAGCCTCCTTATCATAGCAAACGTTTTTCTAGCCTTGACCAAAGCACCATCTACATGTCTGTTGAAATGCAGATATTGATCTAGCCAGACGCCCAGGTATTTAACTAAACTCTTGGTTTCCAGTTTATCTCCATGCGGACCCACAATAACTAGCTTTCGCCAGTTTTTCCTTATGTCGTTCGTAGTATTATATAATGGGGTTCTAAATAGGATGGCTTCACATTTCTGAAAGTTGATCTTAAGATTCCAGTCATCGCCATAGCGCTGTACGTTGTTGAAGTCTCGCTGTAGTAAACTATTTTTGATCTCATCTTTCGGAGCTGTTCTGTAAATTATGAGATCGTCTGCGTACGCAATAGCATGCGGAAGTGCTGTGGGGGTACGAGGTCGCGACGCCTCACGGGCGAGAGTTCTACCTCGTCCTCACAAACTGTTCACTGGACACAAAAGAGGAATTATTCACCACGGAATGGAAATGCAACACAACAAACTCGCCGACATACCGTCCACAAGGAGAAAAAGTTAAACGCACTGCAAGCTGTTTGATTTTTGCGTTGTTCTTTATTATTTTCACTAGGCACTGTATCTACGGAAGTTTATTTAAAATCCTTGTTCACATGTAATCTAATAAAAATTGCGATTGTTCTGTTTTTTTTTTATTTCTTTGATTTGATTAAAATAGTGGCGCGGAGTTTCTACACGACTCGACTTCGGTATATATACGCGTTGGAGGCGTGTGCACTCCGATGCACACGCTTAAGGGGGTGTACGACGACCGCTCTGATTAGTGGTTATATTAAGAATCCAATTATTATCGCTCCCGTCCGCGGAACGAGAGCGGAAGTCCGCACGACTGTTGTCGTCGGCAGATGGAAAAGGACTTAGCGATCGTCATCTCATGCAGCGATGATTTCGCTAAGGAAAAAAGGAAGAGAGAGAAAAACTTTTCTCTTAAGGGTGTGAATATATCCTTGCCAAGGATATGTTTTATCTCCCACAAGTGTAACGTAGAGTCTCTCTCGTGGGAACAAGAAAACCAGATCTCGTAATAAAGGTCATGGTGATATGTGTGGGATCGTTCAAATAGATGCGATTCACACGTGCAGTTTATTGATAAGACAAACCAAAAAGGTTGCCAGGCAATGTGTATGAAAAGGTATATGACGCGGCAGAGAAAATAGACGGCGCGATATTTATGGTCCCTGTCATGACGGTTACATTGTATGCAATCCGAATTATTTTGTTTACAGGAATTCATCTGAGGGAATTTGACTGGCGACGTAGATGCCGAAATTGATTGGAAATTCCTGGTAAGTTAATAAAGAAATCTTAAGGAGCAATGGTATGCGAAGAGAATGCATGAAGGTAAGTTTTCTTTACAGGGACATAAAGATCATAGATTTGATCTCTTAAATGCGTGCAGCATTTTTAGGTACTAATACTGTTGCATTAGCAAACTTAAAGTTGGGTAGTAGTTATGGGGGTTTTTCAGGTAAGTAGACCGTAGGGTTTGGCGGAACTGCCACAGTGCATCTAATAAGTCGCTAATGTAAACGGTAAAAAAAATCGGAGAAAGTAACGCTCCTTGTTGCAAATCATTCTTGATATTATACGTTTTATTAGAGGTCACTTTACCACTTTTGACCACGAACCTCCTGTCCTTTAACATATCGTACAGTACATATAGTAAAGGCTTATGTATGCCTTGTCTGACCAGTTTGTAATATAACACTTCGGCCCAGACAGTATCAAGGCTTTTTCCAAGTCGATCAGACAGGCACCTGTCAATTGGTTCTTACACTTATTCCATTGTATGTCGGAGACCAGTTTAGCTGCGGCATGTGTGGTTTCATGACCCGTCTTAAAGCCAAACTGGTTATTCGGAATAATTTTGTTATCCTCTACTCATTTTAGCAGACCTTTGTTAATAGTCTTTTCAAATACTTTACTGATGCTTGGGAGTAACCTTATCGAACGCATGTTCATTGGGTTTGTACAGTCTTTGCCCATTTTTGGGATGGGCCGTATGATTGCCGTTCTCCAACGCATGGGATAATATGCATTATTCAACGCGTTGTTAAACAGGACCATGTATATATATATTGCCGTTGGGGGCAGACTCTTGAGTACAATGTTAGGTACTCCATCTATAGATACTCTCGATTCCCTCCCTCGTAATTAAAAGGCTATTAGTCGCACCATTGGCATTAATATCAATTGACAGATTATCGTCACTGAATTCGGTAAACCAGGAATTCTCCGATTGCCAAAGTGAAATTTCATTTCGGAGGTGCAGGGATTTCAGTGATATTATCTCCTGGTCTTGTCTGTCTGTAAACTGTCTGTGGAATTGTTTTAGTTTCGATAGTAGTCTGCTCTTTTTCTTGTGGAGTGCGTTTACTGTTGTGTTTCTGTACATGTTTATGTGATCTGTAACTGTTGTTTTGGGAATTGTTTTGTCCATTGTTCGTTTTACGGTTTTGTTCATTTGTTGGATGTATTTGTCGATTTCGTCATTTGGCAAGTTTCTGTTTATTGGCAGATTGGTCATTCGAACAAAGTTCTCTTGTTAATAATCTGCTGAACCGTGGCCATCGCATTGCCCCGTAGTTGTAGGGTTGCTGGATCACGAATCCCTCCAGATCTGCCAGATCGTTCAGAAGCTCTATCACTGCCGTGAATGGACAGTGGTCACTGTCGTATTCAATTGCCCGTAAACAGTTTCTGTCGTCTGTTGGTGTTAAGTAGTCTCGGTCGTGAGTCAGTTAGCAAGATATTTAAGAACGATCTACCTCTAGGGGATGATGGATATTCCGTAGGTAGTCATCATCATCATCGGCACCACAACCGGGATCCGGTCTTGGCATTATTTAGCAAGTCTCGAGACTTGTTAAATTGTCCATAATAATTTATTTTTACGGGCAAGGTTTCTAGCCTTGCGCCATCCGTAGCTAGTAGGTCAGTTTTAGATTCTATATGATACAGATCTAACCAACCAGCCAGCTGATTTCCTCTGGCATTAGATATATAATTTCCTCAACTTTTATGTTTATATCTCCACCTAGGATAAAATTGTTTTTGCCCAAGCGCAACTGTAAGCATAGAAAGAGTGTCTCGAGCACTGCTATAAAGAGGTTATGTTGGTGCTCCTCAGGTGCATAGACCGCAATCGCATACAAACCACTTCCTTGCTGAAGTGGTATGCGTACGATACGGGCTTCCAGCACTCGGAAGCTGAGCACTTCTCCATTATATATAACTTGATGATGCATTCCTTTTCGAATAAAGATTGCGACACCTCCCCCTTGAGAGGAGTTAGGTCGGTCTCTTTGTATAATATCGTAGTTTTTATGCCCTACCTTAAGCTTCTGGTTTAACTTTGTTTCACCCGCCAAAAGTATAGCAGGGTATTCATCTTGCACCAGGTGGAAAAACGTGGCACTTCCTAATGAATTCACGACAGGAGCTTTGATTGATGTTTTGGTTAGAGGGTTTATATTGACTTTTTATTTAAACTGGGCAAATGCGAGTAGATCTCGTTTATTTGACTTTGCACCTGTGTCATCTGTCTCTGCAGATTGAGCATGACTGTGAACATGTCTGCTTGTGGTGTTTTTTCAGTCTGTGTGGGAGTATTTGTGGCTGCCAGGGTTGTAGCCTAATTTGGTGTCCTCCTCCCAGCCACAATTTGCGCATACGACAGCTGCGGCGTTACGGGCATTGTTGTTGTTTGAATTGCGTCGGCGAACTCACTGTCCTCCTCCGTTTGCTGTTTTTCCTCCATCGTTATTTTCGCGGCTATACTTCGCGTCACAAATGGAATTTTTCGGAGCACCTTTCCTTTTGTTTGTTGTTGCATGTTTTTCTTGGTCCGTGTTCATGCCTATTCTTTCCAGCTTCTCTATACTTTCTCCGTCACCTGCGCTCGAACTCGCCTAGCGCCATCTGCCAGTGACCTTACACTCTCGCTAAATGATAATTTAAAAATTGATTGCTTAACGAGCAATATATTGTTGTATGTCAACTCGATTGTGAAAGCATTCTCTAATAAATATTCTTTTTAAAGAAAAGGAGTAATTTTATTTATTCTGTCAATCATATAATGGGTTTTCCAATAGGGACTTGACAACTTTTTTTCGGTAGTAAATTTTTATAATTTGCGGATGTTGTTCGTTCGTGTACTTAACCATGATGAAAATGTTGAGTTTACTGAATAAATTGGCAGTGACAGTTCGATGATTAGTGAAAGGGTGCGTTCACAAATTAAATTCAAAGGTGTCAAGTCCCTATTGTATAACCCATTATAAGGGCATTATTTAAAATATATTTTTTAAATGTTCATTTAAACCTTCAAGGCCTGCTTGTTGGTGAGCCCTGAAAGTGGTATCCTATCGGTCGTAAGGATGATTTATTATAGCCGTATCTGAAATACAAAACTCTCCCCCTGTTACTGTGTGAGTATGAATTGTTTTTGATTTAAAAAAAAAAAAAAAAGTCAATCAAAAAAGATAAAACCCTTCGTCCAAGCATTGGTTAACTCTTGCAATAAGATAGAGGCAAGTTTTTGAGAAATAGTGACCACAACCTCGTTTTATTAAAACTATCTTGTATTGCTGGAAATAAAGTTAAGAAATTGTATATAGTAAATGTTACACGTAAATTTTATAAAAATATCAAAGCCACAAGTGTAATATAAATAAATAAATTAATTTAGAACAGTTATACTAAAGATGTAGTATCATTACCTCATTCTAACCATCTAATAAACTCATGTCTAATATTAACAATTTATCTACGTCCCTCATTTGCATATGTAAACACTGCACCCACAACAGATATTTGGGCACGAAAGATTCCTTTTCTGATATCTGCTATTGAGACCAGATCATGAATGGTAATTTCGCGACAATATTTTTGTCCCCCCCGACAATAATAAATATATACAATATAGTAGTAGAAGAAAACTCGTTCCCTCTCGTCACACTTAAAGTTTAACCCCTCTGGACTAATTTAGGTCAAATAATCTAAAACAAACCATTTATTAAAAAACACAGAACACGTGAAAATAGTAACAGCTCACGGCATTTAGCCAAATCTGCACATTTACCCTAGGAAGCAGGGCCGCGGGTTCATTCACTTCCCCAAAAAATGATATAAAAGCGGCAAATTGATTGGATTACCAGACAGTTGATTTCATAATGTTGCTCCATCCTAGCCTATCAGTTCTACTCAACTTAAATAACATTCTCAGTTTAAATTTAGAAGCTCTTCCTCCCCTGGAACGAGTCCGTTACCCAAATCAGATTGTACGAATAGAAGACTACCCGTATCAGGTGTCGTTGCAGGTCAATGGCGTACATCATTGCAGTGCCACGATTATCTCCAACAACCAAATTCTGACAGCGGCTCATTGTGTAAGAGATATTCCAGTTTCGCAACTCAGCATCCGGGTGGGATCTTCCAACAATTCTGGTGGTAAACAAATTCCAATAGACAATATACAAATTCATCCAAAATTCAATCGGAATATCCTGGATTACGATGTGGCGTTTCTAAGGCCAAAAGAGGATCTGAAACTTGGAAACCAGGTTAATTCAATAGAACTCTCCAGAAAACGCCCAATGGAAGGTTCACAAGCAATAGTTATTGGATGGAACCTAAGCTCAGTTGCACCTCCGGAATTTTTGACTATTACGGCTGTGAAAATAATTGATCGACGTGCTTGTGTGGAAGCTTATCCTGATAAAATCATAACAAGACGAATGATATGCGCAGAAAAGCTGAACTTGAATGACAGCCTCTGCTGGTTAGATCATGGAAGTCCATTGGTCGACGTCGAAACAGGATTCCAAATCGGTATTCTCTCGTGGAGTGGAAGTTGTTCGCGACCTAAAGCCCCGATTGTATTTGCCTCGCTGCCTGATTTGATCTTCCCAAAGGTATAGCAAAAATATATATAGAAGTTAAGAAATTTATGTAATTGGAAAATAAATTTATAAAGTTTTGCTTAAATTTGTTGTATTGCAAAGGGATGGCTAAATATATGTAATACGTGCCTGCATTCGAAAACCCTCATAGACGATCAATACCTGGAATTCACATTGGCCATCAGTTGTTTATTTGATACTTCGGTATCAAAATGGATCAATCATTTGGTTGACAATCAAAGTACTGATTGCAACATCATGTATTAATAAGTATATTGTTTGAGATGTTTGTATCATTCATTTCCATGGCAAATAATAGCATCGCTAATGCTGGTAATATCAGCTAGTGTACTTTACTAAGCGTCCCAATAACTTCGTGTCCAGTTTATTCACAATTATTGTATTACATACTTCCGAACAACAGAAACTAAATATGCAGGTAAAATAATAATAATTTGATGATCTTCAGACTTAAGAGCAATCATCACAATTTGATTTGAATATGTAAAAAAATAGTCTCATATCCATAGAATGAACGCTCTATCAACATGAAAACCAAAAAAACATAGTTGACTTTTGAGCAGTTATATGGCGACAGAAACTGATAAGAAATGCCAGTTTGTATGTCTACGCCAAAAGAACCAATTTAATTAAAAAAATTCAAAGGTGCTTACCTGAGAGTGTACGAAGCACTCGGGCTAGAAATGTACATTCCGCATCCCATCAAACGAAGTACATCTGATAATCCTTAATAATGAATGCGAGCGGATTACAACGGCAAAAAATAGAGCTTTTAAGCGATGTCGCTTCAATCGCACCAAGGTTAATAGAACGAATTGTATTAGAAGCAGAAACGCGTGCAACCAGGCGATTGATACCGCAAAGAAGGCTTACAATAACAACGTGACCCATAAACTTCTATAGTGCCCAACTGCTTCGCGTCTCTTCTAGTCAATGGTCACAGCTATCAGCAGTAACTTTGTGCGGGTTCTCTATACCCGCAATTCCAACCAACTTCGACCGCCAACAGCGCGTCACCATAAATCAAATCTGCAATAGCACACACTCGCAAACACGCAAGAACACACTTCCCAATATGCAACAGCATCCCTCCCCAAATCTGCAATCGCATACATCCCCAAACTTAGCTGTAATAAAATGCATCAAACCTACACCGGAATATTAATCATCTCCCTCAACTACACCGAACCGCATACATTTTCCCAAAAACCACTTCGATTAATTTCCTACTTAAATTATATTTCTCGCTTGCAACCATACAGCTCTAATTTCCCCAGAAAATCATTCCGGCTCACTTCCTGCTTAAACTATTTTCTCGCTTGTAACCAAGCAACATTCAGTTCCCCCGAAAATCATTTCCACTCCCATCCTACCCAATACCAATTCCACTTACTGGTAAGCCACCAGCACGGTGCGTTGCATTTCCGCGAAACAACCATCACAACGACCAAGATCCATATTCCCTTGTCTAACCGACAACTCATGCCCATACTTGGTCGTGTTTCCAAACCAATTTCCCCGTATACATAGCGACAGAGGAATTTAACTCGGCCTGTACGGCAGTGATTCTCTGTAACTAAATTCCCTACGCAAGCATAGCAACCCCTTTCAAACTCCTAGTAAGTGGCAGTGAGATTATTCAGCTATGACTCCACTGCCACGACGCGACGAACGATTTCTTGCCTTGATAAGTCAGTTGTTTCACAATCACCACCGCGGGCGGTCACGTCAAAAAAGTCGAATTTTAACAGCCACACGAAGAGGTTCTCTCGCCAACCATTGGAGCGCGAACACGCCACGTCGGGCGTTCGAGTAAAGTCGGTATATAATCGCTAGCCGCGCACCATCGACCGGGCGAGGGTTGACGCGAGTGTTTTTCCTTCAAGTCGAGGACCCTTACAGTCGTGAACCGAACTTCGGGGCACACTCGAAAAACTCAAGCGTTAATTTAGGTGCAACTGTGGCGAAGACAATTATTAATACGATTTAGTGTCGCACACTTGGAAATATACCTTCCTCTTAAGGTGGACTATACCGTCAAAGTCCATCGAACCCGCGGGTTACGCGCGGAATGCGAAACTTAGTATCGAAATCGAAGCGGGAGACCGGGGTTCGATTCCCCGTCGGGGAGCCTCTGGCGCAAGACTAATGACCTTGCCCGGAAAAAAACAAATCATTATGGAAAATTGAACAAGCCTCAGGACTTGCTAAATAAGGCCAAGACCGGTTCCCGGTTGTAGTGCCGATGATGATGATGATAGAATAACTTCCGTTCACAATTAAAACACAACCGGAAACTTTTTTGGAAATAGAACTACAGCGGACTTAATATTTTATTTCGTTATTCGATTATAGGAATGCATTACTGCGGATGTTAGATCTTAACTTAGACATATGTGTTGGTTGAAGAATGTGAATGGGAATATATGAAAAATTAACGAATAAAAAAACCAAAAAGGAACGTATAAAAGAACATCGACAAACCAAACAACTGTTTTCATTCCCCCTTGCACCCCCCTTGCGAACATTCGCCATCGTCGTGAGTACGTTGGGGAAGAAAGTGAAACGGTGCCCCTGTCCTGGCCCATCTACTTCCTCACGCCCACAACTTCGCTTCCTCCTATTTTCCTCCGTTAATAACGGCCAGCAGGACACTAGTCACAAATTCAATAAATAAAGCTAATTTGTTCGCGAATACATTTTCCTAAAATTCAAACCCCGATGGTGCAATAGAGCTTAGGTTCCGTAGCAGGCGATCCACGGGATACCTTCTGACCCTTATAACTGATATGATATAGACATCTGTGATTGAAGAGAATGGTGAATCAAGAGCGGTCTCACTGGATTTCTCAAAAGCTTTTACCCGCGTTCGGTACGGGGCATTTTTTATTTTTTAATTTTTTTTTTATTTTATTAGACTTCTCTCGGGAGAGGCGAACCTATAGCGTCGAGTGGGCACCCCGAGATGCCATCAAATAACTGTTGCAGTTCTTTTTGAACAGTTGCAGGTTGTAACGCTCCGGGAACACTCGCGTGGGAAGGGAGTTCCACAGCTTCCCCGCTCTGTAACGGAACGAGTTCTGATACAGGGATGCTCGCGCTGTCGGGAGATGAACCACAAACGGGTGCGATCTGTCGGATTGTATTGTGGAGCGCCTATAGACCGAATTGCGTGGAACAATGCCAAGAACCTCCGAAGAACAGCACCCGTGATAATATCTGTAAAACATACAGAGATCGGCCACGCGCCTTCGATGTGATAGCGACTGTAGTCCCGACGTCAGCGCCGAGTCCCCGACCAGGCGGATCGCTCGTCTTTGTACGCTCTGAAGTAGGTCGAGGGTATGTTTAGGAGCCGAGCTCCAAACATGAGAGGAATATTCGAGCGCGGGTCTAATTTGGGATTTATATAGGAGAAAAAGTTGGGTCGGAGTAAAGTATTTCTTGGCTCTAAAAAGAAAGCTCAGTTTTCCTGAGGCTGACCTGGCGATACCCGATACATGTTTATGCCATGATACATTCCCACAGACCGTGACGCCGAGCAATTTCAAACTTTCCCCAGCCTCGAGGGCCCGGCCACTCATCATCAGCTGTGGAACCAATGATCCAGTTTTCTTTGTGAATGTTGTATACTGGGTCTTCGTTGCGTTGAAGTCGACAAGATTGGCCTTTCCCCACTGCAGGACTTTATCTAGATCCTGGTTCAGAGAGTCAATCTGTCTATATCTCAGCTGGTGCGACGTTGATGCACCAATCGGCCGATCACTCGAAAAGGAGGAAACAAGCATACTATCATCTGCAAAACTGAACACTTTGTTATCCGTTGTCTCCAACAAATCATTTATGTGAAGCAAGCTGAGCAAACTTCGTTCATACGGACTTTCCCAGCAGCTTTGCGACTGGAGGAAGAGCTTCCACCAAAATCATTCGATCTGTGTTTTTGCAGACGTCGAGACTTCGGATCTGTATCCAGTAAATTCCGGGGTACCTCAAGGTTCTATTTTGACTACAACCTTGTTTCTACTTCACGTAAAGGATTTGTTGGAGTCAATGGGTAACAGGGTTCAGATTTGCGGATAATAGTATGATTGTTTCCTCTTTTTCGAGTGATCGCCCGATTAGTGCATCAACGTTGCACCAGCGGAGACGTAGCCAAATCGACTCTCTAAATGGGGATTTGTATAAGGTCATGCAGTAGGGAAGGTCCAATCTGTTCCACTTCACTCCAACGAAGACACAGTATACAATATTCAGAAAGAAAAATGGATCATCGGTACAACTGATGATGAATGGCCAGGACCTTGAATCTGGGAAAAGCATAAAGTTTCTCGGTGTCGCGGTATGGGGAAATGTGTCGTGGCATAAACACGTGTCGAATATCGCTCGGTCCGTCTCTGGAAAACTGAGTACTCTTTTAAGAGCCAAGAAATACTTTACGCAGGCCCAACTTTTTCTCCTGTATATGATACAAATTAGACCGGCGCTCGAATATTGCCCTCGTGTTTGAAACTCCGCTCCTAAACACACCCTCGACCTCCTTGAAAGCATACAGAGACGAACGATCCGCCTGAGCGGGGACACGGCACTGACGTTGGGACACTCCCGCCACATAACATATTGCCCCTAACCCCAACCCCTTTCCTTTCTTTGACCTGAAAACAGTTAGGAAATTAGATAACATAAGCTAGAGTTTGATCATTTTTGTCTAGCGAGTAAGTAAAGTATAATAATAGGGAGAAATAAAAAACGGTTTAAAAATGAAATGAAAATGCAGTCAGTAAATTGGGCCGTACATGTAGCGCGAATGGGCAACCATAGGATTGTGGGGGGCGAAGTTGTGGCGCCGGCAGGGGCGCAGGGTTCCACTCCGTCCCCACAATCTGTCAACTTCACTCACCGATTATTGTTCCAACGAACACAAAGAACGATCACCAAGAAAAGGGAAGTACAATGAAACACTGTTGTTTGTGGCTGGTGATCACCGCTTTTATTTAATTTCTTTCTTTTTCGGCACTACGATAGACGTAGGGAATTTAACAATTGGTTCCTTATTAAATAAAAAGCCACTCTAAGGCGCAACTGAGCATTATTATAATTAACTACCACTGACCCGAATAGATTTTCTTTGTCGTAAAATTAAACTAAAACACACTGACTAGAAGCGTCTCGACGGCGTAAAAGGAATAAACACGACTCCGGGGCGTGTGCACTCCGATGCACACGCTAAAGGGGGTGGAAGACGACCGCTCTGGTTGGTGGTTGGATTAAGACTCACTGATTCAACCCTCGTTGGGTTTGGTGGTGTGGTGAAAAGTTTGGTGGTGTGGTGAAAAGGAAATAAAATTTCCTTTGACCAGTGACCAATGGAAGGCGATCTCCGGCACGCAGTGGTGTGCGTGTGTGATCGTATAGATCTTTGTTTGCTCATGCATTTCGACAAGGGACAAACGAAACCGAAAAATTGAAAGGGAATAATGGCATTGATGAGACGTTCGGCTAAGTAAACAAGCTGTATCTCATTGGGTGCTAATGTATTTGGCTGTTTATGGCATCTCTGGCTGCAGTAGAAAACGGGTTCGTGTTTGCATTACGAAATGCTGGAGATGCGGTAATTGTTTGTCGATTAAACAAACGAATCGCTGGTCGGTTTATTGCAGCTGCATAAACAAGCTGACCGATGTTGCTTCGGTCGTTGGAGAAAGGAATCGCCGGCCAATGTATATGTAGGGAAAATTGTTGTACACATGGTGAGGCTGGGAATAGCCGACGCAAGAATAAAATTCCCTGATTATGCGGCTACATTATATGTGAACCGAATTGTTTCTGTTCAGGAATATGAAGAAGGTCTATAAAGAATTCTTGTCGGAAAATGCATATGAACTATGAATGCTTGAGAATTCTTTTAGGACAATTTTGCCGATGCGTTGAGCAGGGAAAATGCCCTTCTGGGAGAAATTTTTTTTACAGAGACTTTAAGGTTATGCATTAGATAACCTTAATGCTTGTAGCTTTGTGGGTGCTAATGCCATTGCATTAGCAAAGAACAATGGCGTTATGGGAGCTTCTGGACTGGGAGCTTTCAGTTAATTTGGGAAGGTATGTAGTGGCGTTTATGGGAACCACCACAGGACCGTGCGTAGAATTTTTGACGGTAGACCAACGGGAGAGCAACCGACAGGACAGCCGCGACGGAGGTGGGAGGACAATATTATGTTTGACCTCGAAGAGATCGGATCGGATGGTCGAACGTAGAAGGAGTGCGCACAGGACAGGGAACAATGGCAGAGTCTAGTCGGTGAGGTCATCAACTTTCGGGTTCCTACAGGCCAATCAATAGAACAGAATAGCATTTTATGATTAAATTAATCAGAGGACATATTTCGAGAGCAATAAGTTCGTCCAATGACCTAATTTTCGGGGCTTATTATCCAAACACTCTGTACTATGAGAGCGTGCGTTGCAACGGGTTTGTTCCACCAGAGGAGTTCCTTGATTTGGACATGAAAGGGCTAATACAGGATACATCCAGAATTCCGCTGATCTATCATGTAAGTAGATCATCCGTAGACGGGGGATTGTGCTATGACCGAGAAGTCACGCGCACCGAAGAAGGGCTCTTGCGCCTCAGTAGGGTATCTTCCACAGAGATCGGGACGACGATATTAAACATTATCAACAGTTCTGGTGGTTGAATGGCAAATAAAGACCTGGGTACCAATGTCGATAGAATAACAGTCTCATTAGCCCTGTGTAAGCAGCTTACACAGACTTAGCTTTTCTAGAATGAAGGTGTGGCGGTAAAAGTATGTGTGTCGGCAAGGACACGGATCCACCAATATCCCACCTATTCGTTCCACCGAGCGCGAAGGCACAGAGCTCACCCGCAAGCTTTGGAAAAGTAAAAAAGTTGACCACTGGTATGTTGCTTGGATTAACGTTTATTTATTCATTGTCTATTAGCTTTACGAAATCCATTTGAGTAAATTCCTCGCACTCGGGAAAAATTTTAATCCAATCAAGTTCGTGAATTTTAAGTCTTCTCACATAATCGTTAGTGTAGTTAATTAAACGTCTAGTCATTTAAGTATTGCCCACACACATTGCGTGTAATGATTCTGAAGCAGATAACATGGAAACAGCACAACCGTTTGAATTAATAACGCCGGCAAATAGTATAAAAACTGCACGCGTACACACTATCTTAAATACACGCCCATCAATTTGAATGATTATTACTCGACTGACTCATTAAAAGCGAGAAGAAGTTCATCGCGTCGTGGCAGCGGAGTCATAGTTAAAAGAACTCACTGCCACTTACTAGGAACTCGAAAAGAGTTGCTATGTTTGCGTAGGGGATTTAGTTCCAGAGAATCACTGCCGTACAGGCTGAGTTATTTTCCTCTGTCGCTATGTATACTGGGAAATTGGTTTGGAAGCACGACCAAGTATGGGCATGAGTTGTCGGTTAGACAAAGGAATATGGGTCTTGGTCGTTGCGATTGGTTGTTTCGCGGAAATGCAACGCATCGTGCTGGTGACTTACCAGTAAGGAGAATTGGTATTGGGTAGGATGGGAGCCGAAATGATTTTCGGGGAAACTAAATGTTGCTTGGTTACAAGCGAGAAAACAGATTAAGCAGGAAGTGAGCCGGAATGATTTTCGGGGGAAATTAGAGCTACTTGGTTGCAAGCGAGGAATATAATTTAAATAGGAGATTAATCGAAGTGGTTTTTGGGAAAAATTATATGCGGTTCGATGTAGTTGGGGGAGATGATTAGTATTCCGTTGTAAATTTGAATATGAAATCGATTCTTGATAAGTTGGGGGATGTACGCAATTGCAGATTTGGGGACGGATGCTGTTGCATATTGGGAGGTTTGTGCTATTGCCGGTTTGGGTTATTCTAACGCGCTATTAGCAGTCAAAATTGGTTGGAATTGTGGGTTGGTTCTCCGCGTGGTATAGAGAACCCCCACAAAGGTAGTATAAGATTTAAGTTAAGTTCTTTTAAATAAAGTTAAAAAAAAATTAAAAAATTCTACACAAAGTTTTCACCATTTTTCTTTGTCATACAAATAATCATAAATACAGCCACAAAGTTCTGTGGCCGAAGGGTAAATTATACAATACTCATGTAATGTTTAGCTTAGAGCGTCTGCGTAGGACCAGTAAGTTATAATATAAGATAATTAAGCTAGAATTTAAACATTTTTTGTCTAGCATGTAATTTAGAAACTTAGAAGATAAAAAGAAAAGAAAAAAATATTGTAAAATGAATACCGATCTACTCTACCATCGACGTCCAGTCGATGCTGAGGATCGGCTGGATGAGTTGCAATGACATAGAACAAGTTGACGAGGGTCGCAGGCTGGTGACAGCATCGTGTAGCAGTCCACTGTTGATGTGCTCATGTTCCTGCCAATGAATGTGTAGCCACATGGTCCAAACAAACCGCTGTTGTAAACGTTGGCCTTTTATTTGTTTACAATAACATAATTTTTCATGATTTCTGAAGTAAGACAATGGATTAGACCAATACGCATGGGAACTTTATGGCCGAGATGTCTAATTCCTTGCTTT
The DNA here is from genome assembly GCA_963931805.1 of Microdon myrmicae. NCBI lineage: Eukaryota > Metazoa > Arthropoda > Insecta > Diptera > Syrphidae > Microdon > Microdon myrmicae. The sequence goes on along the minus strand of OZ007497.1, from coordinate 51,003,287 downwards.
GAACATCCGCAGATAATGGGACATGACGGATGATTATTTTGCATTTGTAGATAAACCTCCATGCCAGCGGTAAATACATCACATGCCTCGTCTTTCGGCCCTAGGCTGAAGCAACTATTGCTATGTGCTTTTAACAACTACAAAGACATTTAACACAGCCAAACGAATGTCCAAGTTATTGCGTTCTAATACTTTTTCCCTTTGACAAACTAATATTCAACCCTTAAAACGAAATCTCGAACATAAGTCGTACCCTGTGCGACGAAGATATGTCGAGTCAATCTCAGTCTCGCTTTATGCTATAGTATCGGGCTTTGTTGTTTGCAAATTTGGTGGGCGATGTTAACATTGGTGTTTGTGAAGACGATGACTCTGATGTTACAAAATGCCATTACTAATTGAACATTGACAGCGTTTCTCAGGCAGACCCAATTACGCGAGACGTCTTGTATACAATTCGGTTTCTTAACGAAAGATTAGTATGATGTTCCTCTTGCGATAATTCTGGCCATTAACTCTTTTTTTAAGCCAATTAAATTATTACATCTCATTACAAATAGTTTTACTCGTAGAGGAACACTGGAAGGATATGTCAAAATAAAATTCAGACAATAAGCATTTCCAAACAAACACATTAGTATAATGCGATGGAATATCTAACAGAAAGTTCCGCGGGGATCAACGAGAAAATGAGCCTGGCGGGAGGTGGTTTTAGTCGGTAAAAACCCGGCATGCCTTTGGATCGGTCTAGAGATATCTTTTGAAGATTTCCACCTTCCCACCGAAAAAAAAAAAACGTTAGTATAATTAAGGATTACATCTATTTTAACAAGCCAGAAGAAATTCCAAACATTTACACCTCGAATTGCCTAGGGCTTATTTTGAACCTAAAACAGATGTTTAGACTTGTTTTTATGACCAAGGAAGGACTCGCGTATAAATCCACCTCTGTGCCCTATTTTTGTACCTGTTCAAATTTGCTATTCATAGTGTCGGTGTTATTTGAAAACGCAAGCTTTGATATCGCTCGGCAATCCACTCGACCCTCGTGGCCGGCAGATAAATTACCTTGTCAGGAGAAATGTGGTTGGACTGCCGTGCCAATGTTGATTCTCCACAGATCCAACAGTTATTAAAAGACTGTCGGTGTTACACAAATAAACGACGTCTAATATATAACATACGGACTTGCCCACGTTGCGTGACTGCTGTTCCCTGGTATTTCATTAGTACTTATATTTCACCCTCAACCGAATTCTCTGTCCATATCACCGGTGAACAAGAGAACTCACTTACTCTCCATCAATTTTTTCTCTCTCTAATCTATGTCGCCTACAATTAAATTGGCTGGGAACATGAATCCAGAATTCGTGGTCTAATTTGTAATTTAATTTTCACTTTACCGGCGACCAGGGTTGATTGCAAGTCAACCCCGTAGGTGGTGTCGGAGAACCAAGTCGATTGACTTGCGGCATGCTATCACTACGAGGTGGGATAAACCGTTTCAGGAGTCATTTAACATGCACAACAAGCTTTAAGTTCACGTCGCGGGTTATTTCAATAATTGTACCAATTAGAACGCCTTACGTGCAGTTCTGCCCCAATTCCCAACCGCAGCAGAAGTTATTGTGATAATCTCAATTGTTCGATTAACAGGTACTCATACCTCTCGTAACACCTTATCACAGTCGAGTTTATTACCCGTTTGCTGTGGGGCTTGGAATCGAAAGCGATGCATGTGATCCGGTTTTTAGACGAACCTTAGCTAGTGACCGAATATAATTATCATGGTCAAAGGATCGGCGTCGGGAATGCAGAACAAAAACCGTATACACATGCTAAGCTAAGCAATCACACTATGTGACGGGAGAGCTTTTCAATAAAGAAAGCATTTGTAGCACGAAGATTGTAATAGCATAGACCTATGGACGTCACCCTGTGATGAGCGGTCGATACCGAAGGCAGTTAGTGCTGCTAAAACACCTGCTAGAAACACTAATTGGACAGCAGTAAAGCCAGCTTGATGCTTTGAAATTGAAATTGAAGGCGTGTTTTTTGTATCCTGCGACTTTCAACGAACGGTGGAATGGATTGAACGTAAAAACCTTTTAGCGGGTCATGGGCTGACGAGGACGCGAACCGGTTTTACATTTTTCCTTATCAAAGACAGGAGATACAACAAAAATTGTGATTGGAAGGATGAATTGACTTCTCTTTTTGTTGGTAAAAGATTGATTTCAGGAATACTGAATGCCCATCTCAAACACAGCATCTGAGAAAGCAATTGCCGATGGATGGACAAATAAGGAAGAACACTCCTTTGACGAACATTGAAGGCATTTAGTGCTAAGCGAAAAAGGTGTGTTTCCATTTCCAAACTTGGATATTAAATTTTCTGTTAGCACAGATTTGTAATCTTGGAGATTTATATAATACTCAGGAAATGAGGTTTTACCTAGGACTTTTTCAAAGGTTACTTACTTCATTTGATGGAGGTAAGTTCGTTGATGTTTAATCAAAATTTTATCGGGCGATGATTTTGTACCAATACTTCGATGATATTTTTTTAGACTTTTCTCGGTAAAGGAGTTATAACAGCGCCATAATATGATATACGACAACTGTTGGGATTGTTCCTCCTGACTGTTATATGCTTCAGAAACACGGGAACCAGGAGAGTTCATAGTTTTCTGTTTTGTAAAAAAGTGGATTTTGGTATAGAGAAGTACGGCTTAGCGATTTTGGGGAGCGAGCAGACCCAGCTTTGAAACTTTGGTTTTTTGATTGTACCTTGGATCATCAATGCCACATTATTGATAATCACTTACTAATGTTCAATTACACTTCATTCTTTGTAATTTAATGGAAAACTGTGTAAGAAATATGTTCGTATATTTTAAAGGCAAAGTTGCCAAATGTTTCTTTATTCATGGCCTATACCATTTATTTCGTGCAAGACATTTTTCTTGGAACAGTATTTAATCAAAGTGACGTCACTATGGTGTTTCCTCTCAGGTGGGTCTCGGGGCTCTGTAACAAATTTATTTCACACTCAATAAACTTATATATATATATATATATATATATATATATATATATATATATATATATATATATATATAAATGATGGTACTCACGTGGCTGTTGTGTAGAGTTACCTTGTGCAGATGTTGGCTTCTTCTCCTGTGTAACAAAAACTTCTGGCTTTTCATTTTTGTAGTGTTTTATTTTCTTTACTTTAGTCTAATTTAATCGACACTTATTTTAATCTAAATTCGTCTTTGTTTATTTTCAACACTTTTTGTTATAGATCCGTTTTTTATCTTATATCAAAGTTACGACACACGCTAGACAACCACCTATCAACCGCTTTTGGGTGCTCACAATTCACTACTCACTGACTCTACTGAACCACTCCTACCCAAGAAAAGGTACTCTCTCCATGATCGCCCACTTTCAATCGCACACTCATCCTTATTTTCCCATTTCCCCGCCCATTAAGGTGAATAAACTCTTGCGAATTTACTCAACAGTCAATGAATCCAGGAAGAATGGGAAAATTGCAACGGAGAGCATGGCGATTATAGGGGTTGATTTGGTTTCGCTTGCAACGAAAAGCGAAACCAGGAGGATGACCACATGACCCTGTTTCTTGTTTAAATTGTTCTTAGAAAACAGAACCAAAAATGCGCTTTGATATACATACTTTTCACTTGACCTTTTTTTGTTCCCAAACGAGTACCAGTAGATGCAAGAAGACGCGGATGGCGTTTGGGATCATTTTCTGCGTGGGAATGTGCAAAAGGAATTGGTGATAAACGAAACTGTCTCGGTATGTAGAAACAGCGTCTTTTACCCATACTTTGCTGTTGCTAACCAGCTTGGAAATTTTGTCTTCACGGAGGGAATAGCGCTTTCTCAGGCAAAAAAGAATGCGAATCAATTTAACGATTCTTGGGGGGCGTGGGGGGGGGGGTTAAATTATGTAACAGCTCTACGGTTTTATTGACGCCCCGCTGTCACCGTTTTCTGCTTGATATATTGATCAATTTAGGTTTAATCAACCCAAAAGAGTTCACATTAAGTGGTTCCAAACATTGTAGGGCTGCGAACCAGTAGATAGTTCTAGTGTGGCACAATGATACAATATCCGCGTGGCGCATGGTTTCCATGGAGTAGGTGATTGCTTCAGATGACAGATAGACTTTTTATATACTACTCTCAGGAGAGGCGAACATATAGCGACGAGGCGGCGCCCCAAAATGCCACCAAATAACCGTTGCAGTTCCTCGGAATAGTTGCAGGTTGTAACGATCCGGAAACTCGCGCGAATTAACGACAGAGACATCATACAGACATCACACATTCAGTGGATGACTTTGATACCACACAAATCCAGACTCATGAAAATTACCATGACTTTAATAACACTAGAATTTGGACTCTTATGGAAACTACCATACATGATACGAATCTCTTGGGGACCAAGATAAGACTTAGTATTAAGGAATTTGGACTCTTGTGGAACTACCATACATGATACGAAACTCTTAGGAGCCAAGATAAGACTTAGTTCTACGTAGAAATACCGAATGTAAAACCCAGCACGACGTTCATAGACCTGTTGAGAAAAGTAGCCTTAAGACATGAAATTAATAAAGGACCCCGGTCGCATGAAATATTATTTCTTGCCGTTTGTGCAATTGATAAAATTAAATCGTAGGGAATTCCATATCTTTCCCGCTCTGTAGCGGAACGAGTTCTGATGCAGGGACGTTTTCCCCGTCGGGAGATGAACCCCAAATTGGGGTTGTCTTGTTGAACGGATATAAACCGAATTGCGTCGAACAATGCAGCGAATCTCCGAAGAACAGTCCCGTGATAATATCTGTAAAACAGACATGGGTCAGCTATCCGCCTTCAATGTAATAGCGACTGAAGTTCCGACGTCAGCGCCATGTCTCCGAACAGGTGCATTGCTCTGCTCTGTATGCTCTCATGTAGGTCGAGGGTATGTTTACGAGCAGAGCTCCAAACATGTCAGCAACTCACGGGTCTAATTTAGGATTTATACAGCAGAGAAAATTTGGGTCGGAGTAAAATATTTATTGGATCTAAGAAGATAACTGAGTTTTCCAGAGGCGGACCGGGAGATATTCGACACGCTTTTATGCCACAACACTTTCCCGTATACCGTGACCCCGAGTAATATCAAGCTTTCCCCAGATGCGAGGCCCTGGCCATTCATCATCAGCTGTGGAACCGATGATCAACTTTTCTTGTGAATGTAGCACATGGGTGGCCTGAAAATGTTCTGACCTCAACGTGAAGGTATCAGCTCTCGTCAATAAAAGCTAGTGAATATAGTTGTGCATCTTGTGACAGTTACTCACCAAAATTTCAGCCATTTTGGTCGAGTAGTTTTTATTTCACAGCCGTTTGAGTGAGTCGATGTGAGTGTTTTTGTGAAAATGGACAAAATTGAGTATCGACCTGTCATTAAATTTTTCTTTTTGAAAGCCCATACACCTACGCAAATCAGAAATGACTTGTACTCTGTATATGGGGACTCTGCACCATCATTTACCACAGTGAAATTTTGGTCAGCTGAAATTAAACGTGGCCGTTAGAGCTTGGGAGTCGATGAACGTTCGGGACGTCCAAAAACGTACTGATGATAACATCGCTAAAGTTCACCAAATGGTGCTAGATGACCGCTGAATTAAAGTGAGAGAAATAGCAGAGGCTATGAGAATGTCCAAAGAACGTGTTTTTCACATATTAAATCAAGATTTAGGCATGATAAAGCTGTCCGCGCGTTGGGTGCCGCGTTTGCCCGCGTTAGACCAAAAACGTGTTCGAATGAACATTTCCAACACGCTATGTGCGCGCAGTTTAGGCGCAATAAATCCGAGTTATGGATTAATAACTGTCGATGAAACTTGGATAAACCATTATACGCCCAAAACAAAAATACAGCCCAAACAGTGGACTGGAAAGGGGGAATCGGCTCCACAAAAAGCAAAAACTGTTTTTTTTCCGGCTGGGAAAATGAAGGCGACTGGTTTTTTAGGATAGTCGTGGAGTTATCTTAATCGATTATCTTCAAAGTGGAAAACCATTACAGGAGCACACTACGCATCATTACTTGACCAACTGAAGGCAGAAATTGCGGAAAAACGGCCACATTTGCAGAAGGAGAAAATCCTGTTTCACCAAAAAAAGCCCATCACTAACGGAGGAAAAGCGGACGAAGCAAAGTTACTGCTGACAGCCCTTGCCATTGAACAGAATGGGCGCGAACCAGTTGGGCACTCAAAGAGTTTTTTAGTCGCTCTGTCGTTGTAAGCCTTCTTCGCGATATCAATCGCCTAGTTGCACGCATCGGTGGGATTGCAGCGCTATTGTTTAAAAGCTAACCCCTTCCCGCTGTAATCTGCTCGCATTTTTTATCAAGATTTATTAGATGAATTTAATTTGATAATCTCCGTGACCGACTCCGCGCATGCGTTAACGTCTGAGTCCCCGAAGCAGACCTGCAACCACGGAAAAGGATGCGAAGGAAACTCACAAATCGTCCCAGTTAGCAGCCACATACCTTCACAAATAGGAAGCTCCTTAGGTCGGTTATTCGTTTGAAATGCAAGTGGTCCCAGTATCACAGCTACTTTCAAAGGCAAAGTCACTGATTGCTTTCAAGCCGGCGAAGGCCAAGACGATCCGTGTCCCTGTTCAATACAAGTTGACATGCAGTCTCCACGTGACAACCCTTGAATAGCTACTTTGGCACCCGCCAAGTAGTGAACCAATTCATGCAGCGACATCCTGAGAAAGGTTGGGGCAAGGTTAATAACCTTGCCCGGAAAAACAAACTATTATGGAAAATTTATCAAGCCTCGGACATCGGGCCAAAATCGAAACCGATGGAGAGACTTGCTAAATAAGGCCAAGACCGGATCCCGGTTGTATTGCCGATGATAATGTTATCTTGACGGGGTGGTATTCCGCCCGGCGACAGGACGTTGGGACCGTACCTACCACTCGGCTTTTAGTCGCCTTTTACGGCAACCCGGTCTAGCTGTGAGTACATTCTGGCGCCCTACTCACAGGACAAACGATACCACGATGTTCCTGAAATCAGTTTGCTATCTCTTTTTTTTAATTTAAATTTATTCAATTTAAAAAAATGGCTCACTTGAGATGAGACCCGTATAAAATTAGTTCCAGACGTCATAATAAGTCACGACAGTTTAGTAATGAATAATATCGTATTTAATGGCTAACTGCCATGACAATAAAGAGTTAAGCCGACAGATGCCACATCTTGCTTACCGACTCAATAACCGAATTATTTACCTAAAAAAATTTTAAAACCATAGTAACCTTAAATACAAACTTTCCATTTGAGGGACTAAGTTACAAGGCAGTTCGCTTCGATTCGGCTTACTTTGGCCCACTAAAGGTTGCCAACCCTTCTCTAAATCTATTTTCAACTTTCTTGCCCTTCTTTCACCAAAGTTAAATAATTTAGGTATCAACGTCTCCTTAAGTGATAACTAGTCATTAAATCTATCTTCGAAAAACATTCAGATCTTTATCACCGCCTACCGTGACAATTAGCCGAATGGGACACTACATATTATATTCCACATGACCCACCCCATTCATATAATCAAATGAAACCAATTATTCATACATTCCCTTCCCACTGAGGACAATAAATAATTGCGTCTTTCTTGAAAGGACACATTTCACAGCAGAGCAACGTAATTGAATCGATATTAAATTCATTTGGGGATTGAACTAAATTCTGTTTGAAAACACGATTTAAGGGAATCAAGGACTGATCCTGGGGATTTTGTATTAAAATAATGATTGCACTCAAAACATCAAGGGACATTAAATTGATACTCCACACAATTAACCAGGTAATCGATTTTCCACTCGGAGACTACCACCACTAACACAAAAGTCGTTTTTAATTTGGTCGCATTTAATTTGATGTTATTGCAATTTGAAAATAGAAATTTTAAATTGCGTGATTGGCGAGTGATTACGAAGAGAGATGTAACAATCGCTCAATAAATCCCGTGTATCAATGACCTTCATATTTTCATGTCCATGGGAAGTGATTATACTTTCAGAAAAACATTAAGGCCCACTCGTTACGTATACTTCATTTATTTCAGGTGTTTACGTTAATTTTAATTTATCATTTACATTGTAAGAAAACTATATAATAACTTCGAGCTAATAGTTGTATGTTAGCTACTAAAGTTTTCGATCAAATTCGTATCTTTTTTTTCGCATTGTATTTTATATATTTATTCTGTTATTAATTAATTAATTAATTTATATATTCATTCATTCGCGTATTTATATTTTATTTTTATTTATTTGTTTATATACTTATTTATTTATTTATTTATTTATTAAAACAGATTATTCAGCAGGGGGTAAAAAAAGTCATTTTGCAACGAAACAAAAAAACGACTGTGGGGGGTGAAGTCTTGGCACCGGCATGGGTGCGAGGATCTACTTCGTCCTCACCAATCATCACAAAGTTCCAACACGTATTGTCCACCAGAAAAACTGTTCTCTTCACTAAATCGGATACACGCAGTTCTTCACAAACGAGAAGGATGAGTACTCCCAGTAACAGCAGCTCGGAAATCAAACACACTAATTCTTTATTTATTTTTACCATTGTTTTTTTATTTTTATTTTACTTCACTCTTGCTATTGTTTTTTATTTCATAACGGACGTACTAAGATACAAGACAGTGTACTCTACTTGACAACAAAATAACCGGTGACACAAGAAAGAATTACTTAATTAATCACGCGTTAGAAAAAAACACTTTTAAATTAAAGGCGCGCGCTTACTCCAATCGACTTAGAATTGCGTCCCTGTGCGCACCGGGAAGCGGGAGACTGAACGACCGTAGTGGTCGTAGGGTGTAAAAAGACTCTATCGAGGGTTGGAATCTGGTTCTCGATTTACCCTCGATTCGGTGGTGGTGGATATCCTCTCCGCTAAGGATATGTTTCTTCTTACCACAAGAGAGACGTAAAGTCTCTCTCTGTGGAACAGGAAACCAGATCTCGTAATAAAGATCATGGTGGTACACATGTATGTGTGTACATTGGTTCATTCATGGGACGAAACCATGAGAACAAATCCAAAACAAATAAAGGGCATATGTGCATCCATGCGGTGTGCGTTCGGCTAAGCAAACAAGCCAAATCTCATCGGATGCTAATTGGGTGTTTGTTTACTCATGCCTCAAGGTTATGAGGAACGGATGCAGGGAAATTAAAAGACTAAGGGACAGTATAGATCGTTGTGTAGGATAATGTGACGTTAAATAAATAGACGACGATGCATCGAAGAAATGGTGTTAAAAGCAAAGATGGGACCAGTGCATCATAAAAGTCTTAGATGAGTGATGCAATTATGTAAATAGGCGAATAGCCATTCGAAAGAGGTGCTAATGTATTACAATAATTTATACAATCAGAATTGTATATCGTATCTTGGGTCGATGGCCGAAACGAATCCCTTGCTTGCATTGAACATGCGGGGTAATTCGTTGTATGAAACGGATTCTATATTTGCATTGTTTATGCTTTGAATTCAATCCGGTGGCTATGCGTGAAGTCGATGATTGTTTGGAAATTCAAGCAACGGAGCATTTCGGGGTAAAGTGCTTACAGCTGTATCAATAGCCGCAAGTCATTGCGAAGCAAATTAGATGGTTACACAATGACGGTTTGTATAACATCAATGCCAATTGTATATGGCATCTAAGGCAACTCAAGGGTCACATTCCAGTGTGAGTATTTACACTAAACGAGAATTCGGTTCTAGATCGCTAATGCAGAGATGCTTTGATGCATGCATGAATGCCCTTGTGGAAGGAATTCTTTATAGGAATTCCTAGATAATGCGTTGAAAGCATTAATTGCCCTTGAGAAAGGATATGTTTCAGGTATGCTGGTGATTGGGATTTGCCTGGCAACCGAAGGTACCGAATTGGGCTTGGGATTTATGATGTTTGGAACAGAATTCTTATAGGGAATTTTGGATTCGAATAAATGAATGAAAGTAAGAATTCTCTTCCAGGAGCTTTTAGCTAAATACATTTGATAAATTTGTTGCGTGAAGCATTTACAGGTGCTAATGCGATTGCATTAGCAGAAACTTATGAAAGCTGGGTTGTAGTTATGGGGGTTCTTTGGTTAAGTAGACAGTGGGGTTTGGCGGAACCGCCACAAGGCCAAGACCCAATCTCAAAACAAATGTTTCGTTTCAGTTGTTTTTTTGGATACATTTAATTTGCGCCACTTGACCTTCATCCTGGCTTTACCTGAAATGATGTCTGATCGTCATCAAAGTTGGCGTATTTTTTTTTAGAAAATATGTCCCAAAATAAAAGGGAATGGCATCAACGGTTCCACCTACAGAATGCAATTTCGATTTATTTTGGGACATGTGATATACACGTGTTATACTGGATGCAATATTTTATTTTCCCTTCGTATTTGCCGGGTGGCATATTTCGTTTGTGACTGGGATTAAGAATAGGGGAGAAAATTCAGGAAGGACTTGTTGCGGATTCACAATTATATGCTCGGGGAGAATCTAGTACTCTCCCCGACAAACATATTCACCACAACTCGATGACAGTGCACAAACAACTGTCAATCAACAATCAACTATCTGCAACTGTCATTGCTTACTGTTTATGGTGCTCAATCAAGGATCAATGGTTTCTAATTGGTTTTAAAACAACATTTATATTGGATTTTACTTTGCACGCCACCATGTAGCTTTTTGTTTTGTAATGAATAAAGTTGTGTTCAGCGTTAATTAGTTCATATACAAATCTGTCTACTAACCGTGCCGCAAAGTCTGGCTTCGCTGCTGAAGCCCAACGCAAATCATCACTTCTACGGAGGCACAACAAGTTCAGCAAATGTATCTATCTAGCGGGAACTTAAGCCGGAAGATTATCAAAAGGTATTGCTGTTCATTTCAACTCTAACCTATTGGTTTCAGGCATCGTTGGGTCGGACGCCATTGCGTCAATCCTCTTTCATCATCAACGTGCTCATCTTTGGAGATTCCCCAACGACATTCTTCGTTCGGTGGAACATCAGAAAGGATCTCGACCGACGACATTCCTCGTCGGGCACCGAGATATTCAACAGACTGAGTGCCACAACATCTTAACTTCGTATATATTGTGACGCATATGACAGTCAGTACTGGAATATTCGGGAAAGTCCAAAACAAGTACTGGAATATTCTATAAAGTACTGGAAAACTGGAGACTAGAACATCCAAGATTATGGAACGGACGGAAACGAAATCATTGAGTGTACGGGATAAGTAACGGGTTATTAACGAATTAATAGTGTTATATTAATTAAAAATCGATTTAACGGCTCTTATTCACTAAAAATAATTAATACAGCGAACCCTAAGCTCGCTACAATTGGTGTCAGAAGTGGGATTAATTATTGGTGAAGAAAATAAGCTGTGAAAGCGTGTTGTGACGATGTCAGGTCGACATTTGGAGATCTTCGCGTTCCTGAGTTGAAGAAGGAACTTCAAGACCGGAATCTGGATAGCAGAGGACAGAAGCAAATTCTTCGACAGAGTCTGCAAGCAGCAATGGAGGAAGAGGGTATGGATGTTGGCACATATGTTTTTGCGATTACGCCAGAGTGTCCGGATGGAGAAGAAACACCGAGTCAAGATGGTGCCGATGTAACGGAGAAGAGTTCGCCACAGTTGGACATTGCGGAGATGCTGAGGATGATGATGATAAAATTGGAAGCACAAGCTACAGACATTAACACAAAATTGGACGCCCAAGCTGCAGACGTTAATGCAAAGTTGGATGCCCAAAATTCAAAATTCGACGCCCAAAACTCAAAATTCGACGCACAAGCTGCAGATCTGAATGAAAAATTGGATGGCCAAACGCAGTGGATGAAATGTAATTTTCAACACTTTTGTTGTATTCCAGAATACTACCCTTATATGCTTTAACACTAACTCATGTCCTTTCAAACACAACCCTTAAAACTACATCCTCACATATCTTACATTCTCAGTTATTACAATTCATAAATAAACAGACACAATATTCTATATCCAGTCACTTACAGTACATTTCATAAATAAACAGACACAATATTCTATATCCAGTCACTTACAGCACATTTCATAAATATGCCCCTTTTCATAACAAGCACATTTTTCATTTCAAAACATGGCCACTTTGATTTTCGTTCAAAGTTTATTCAAAATTCTAAGTCACAGAGACTTCTAGATTGTTTTGTTCAGTTTATACGCCACAGTCAGTTAGAACAAAATGTTCTATATAAACAAGTAAATTTATATGAAAAAAGTAGAAAGAAGAGAGCTCAGCTTGAGATAGCTGAGTTCGATAAAATAAAAAATAAATAAAACAAATATTTAAATAAAAGAGATCTTTTATTAATAACATATTAATAAAGAACAATTAAATTCTTTAATAAATATAATAACCTCCACGCTCTTCCCTCGAAAGAGGAAGCACGGCGTTGGAGCCGTAACACTTTAAGGAAGAAATTCAGTCAAAAATTCGAAACGAAGTGGGAAATCTAGATCTAAAAAACGAAGCTGAATTTAAGAAGGTCACCGATGAAATAACGCGAATCGAAAAGAGACTTGAGTGTGTTGAGAGAAATAAGACATCGCCACGCAATCAACATGACTACAAAGATACAAGGATGCAACCGCCAACCTTCGATGGAACGGGACCCCTCTCCGTATTTATACGTCAGTTTGACGCCGCGGCCAATTATAATAAGTGGTCGGATGAGCAAAAGTCAACATCACTAATCTTGTCACTCCGCGGGGCGGCTGCAGAATTGCTACAAACCATACCAGCAAAGAAGCAAACAGATTTCCAAGCGGTAAGAGACGGCCTTGAAGCTAGGTATAGAGACAACCACATGCAGCAGGTCTACCGCATGCAACTACGGAGCAGAATGCAGAAACCTGGAGAAAATCTCCAACAGTTGCAAGCAGACATTGAGCGATTGGCAAACTTGTCTTATTCAAATATGACTAAGGAATTTCTGAACGAGGTAGCAATGGATGCATTCACAAACGCGCTCCAAGATCGGGACTTGCAACAAGCCGTTCGTTTAACGGGAAAGAAAACGACTAATAAAATACTGGCGTTCGCATTGGCATATCAATCCGCTAAACTGGCTACCAGGAGTACATATAGAGTCCGAGAAACATCCGTCCAGGAATGTTCCTGCCAAAGAATCGGGCATGTACAACGGAGAACCCCGAGACCTGATATGAAGTGTTGGACATGCGGCGAAGTCGGCCACATCTCTGTTGACTGTAGGAAACGTCGACGAACGAATGAAACATCAAGTGAGAATTGATGTTCATGCGCTAATCATAGGAGGAGACTATCAACCTATCAACAGACCAACCTGAGGCTAATAGCTCGGGAAACTTGTAAGGGCAGACTTTACGGGGCGAAAGTCGCCTGGTGGAATGTGCAGCCCCAGCATCGTAACTGTATCACAACTCCAACGGGATAACCAAAGTTTGGTTATAACTACGATTGTTAATGCAAGGACAACAACAGTGACAATCGACACTGGAGCAACGAGATCCATAATTCAGCCGGACGTCGTGTGCCAAATTGCCCTTAAAAATAGAAGATACGCTTTGAGGACTGCCACAGGAGAATGCTCTACAGTCTACGGAGAAGTCGTGAGCATAATAGCGCTGGGCAATATTTCCATCTCCCACAAATTTTTGGTCGCCGATATTACGGACGAAAGCATTTTTGGAATGGATTTCATGAAGGAGCACCAAGTTATTCTAGATATCGGGCAAAAAACACTGCGAACTGGTAACTTGGAGGTTGCTATTACATTGCAGGACGAACAATTGCGAAGATTGAAATGTTATGCGCGTCAGGAGGATGAGATCCCAGCTCGTTCGGACTCGGTAATTTGGACCAGTCTCGAGAGTGATCCCGGTGACAATCGATTTTACATCACCGAGGCCGTACAAAATCAGCGTAAGGGGAACATCCTTGTTGGGAAAGCCCTTATCGATGCGAAGAAGAATATCGTACCCGTCAGAGTACTAAATGCGTCCAAGGAGCCGATCGCAATAAGAAAAGGAGAGGTAATCGCAGAATGTGCACCCGTGTCGGTGATAAGCTCAATTCAGACAAGGGGAGAGGACCATTTAATTCAACAGCCCTCTAGAGCACCGGCTGTGCTTAATAGGCTGATGCCCCAGAAAATCGGATTAACAAACGGAGAAAAGACAAGCGTTGAATCACTGCTGAACGATTTTTCTGATATTTTTGTGACAGGAAATGATAAATTCGGACGCACCGATATAGTTAAACATCGCATTGACACGGGTGACTCAAAACCTATAAGACAGCCACCTCGTCGACTACCGTTGGCCAAACAATCAGAAGTAGGTAACATGATTCGAGATATGGAAGAGCAAGGAGTCATCGAGAAATCATCGAGCCCATGGGCTTCGCCAGTAGTGCTCGTCAAGAAGAAGGATGGGACAACTAGATTTTGTGTCGACTACCGCCGGTTAAACGACGTTACGAAGAAAGACAGTTACCCACTTCCTCGAATCGACGACACACTAGATACCCTTTCTGGAGCTCAGTGGTTTTCAACATTGGACCTAAAAAGCGGTTACTGGCAAGTGGAAGTGAAGGAGGAAGACAAGGAGAAGACAGCGTTTAGTACCGGAAACGGACTTTATCAATTCAACGTAATGCCTTTTGGATTATGTAATGCTCCAGCAACGTTTGAACGATTAATGGAAAGTGTTCTACGGGGACTTACATGGAAGACGTGTCTCGTATACTTGGACGATATCATCGTTGTCGGAAGGAATTTACCAGAACACATCAATAATCTGCGCTCCGTCTTCGACCGACTAAGACAGGCCAACTTAAAGCTCAATTCGAAGAAATGTGAACTCTTCCAAAGGAGAGTAAAATTCCTGGGACACATCGTTTCATCTGCAGGAGTCCAAACGGATCCTGATAAGATAGCAGCTGTCCAAGAGTGGCCTACTCCAGAAGATAAGCAACAATTAAGAAGCTTTATGGGACTAGCCACATACTATCGACGGTTTGTTAAAGGTTTCGCTAACGTGGCTAAAACCCTACACGAACTAACGGGTAAAGACAAAAAATTCAATTGGACAGATAAGTGTGAGGCAGCATTCAACACATTGAAGGCCAAGTTATGTAAGACTCCAACATTGGCATTCCCAAGTTCGGATCGCCCATTTACATTGGATACTGATGGAAGTAGCACAGGCATCGGCGCAGTGCTGTCACAGGAAGTCGATGGTAAAGAGGGAGTTGTCGCATATTATACTCGAGTTCTATCTAAGCCAGAGAGAAACTATTGCGCAACAAGAAAGGAACTGCTGGCTGTCGTAGAAGCCGTTAATAATTTCCACAAGTACCTCTACGGACGCCGATTCCACCTTCGAGCGGATCATGCCGCCCTGAAATTGTTGTTAAATTTTAAGAATCCGGAAGGACAGATAGCTCGATGGATCGAACGACTTCAAACGTACGATTTCCAAATTTCCCACCGTCAAGGGAAGGTGCATAATAACGCTGACGCTCTATCAAGAAGACCATGTAAGCCAGATTGTAAACATTGTCATAGAGCGGAAGAGAAAGAAGAGACGTACGACCTGCGAAATGTATAAGTAGAAGTACTAGATGGGTGGACGAGTGATGCTATACGCGCAGCTCAACTTCAGGATGAAGATATGTCGCTAATCCTGAAATACAAAGAAAAGAACGAGCGGCCAACTTGGAACAATATTTCCGACAAGAGTGGAACATTTAAGGCATATTGGGCACAATGGAATTCCTTGCTGGTGGAAGATGGTATTCTTAAGCGTAAATGGGAAGCCGCGGACGGAAAATCCCATCGAATGCAGATTCTAGTCCTACCAACAAAAGTGAAAGATGTTCTTACAGAAATGCACGACGGGGCCTCCGGTGGACATTTGGGAGTTAATAAGACACTTTCAAAATTACGATCCCGATTTTACTGGCTTCACATGAGAGATGGCGTCGAGTCTTGGTGTAGGAAGTGCACAACTTGCACTGCGACCAAAGGACCAACGGCAAAACCAAGGAGCGCTATGAAGCAGTACAACGTGGGTGCCCCTTTCGAGCGAATTGCGATTGATATCTCAGGACCATTTCCAAAAACCAACGACAACAACAAATACTTGTTGGTCATCATGGATTACTTCAGCAAGTGGGTGGAAGTGCTTCCAATTCCAAACCAAGAAGCAACAACCGTCATTGAGCAGCTTATCAATAATTGGATCAGCAGATATGGAGTTCCCTGTGAGCTTCATTCCGATCAAGGCCGAAACTTCGAATCACAGATATTTCAAGGCATCTGTGCGGCACTGGGCGTAAGGAAAACAAGGACCACACCCTTACATCCACAGTCAGACGGAATGGTCGAAAAGTTCAACCGAACACTGAAAGAGCACTTATCGAAGGTCGTCAGTGGTCACCAACGAGACTGGGACAAATATGTACAAACCTTTCTCATGAGTTATAGATCGGCTAATCACGAGACGACAGGCCATTCTCCAGCAAGAATCTTATTTGGACGAGAGATACGATTACCAGCCGATCTGCGATTCGGATTACCTCCAGACGCCATAGATAAGACTGAAGACTACGTAGCCGAATGGAGAAATCGCCTCAACGAGATTCATGACTTGGTTCGAAAGCAAATCAAGATATCAAGTGATAGGATGAAAACAAGGTACGATGTTCGAGCCAATGCATCCGGATTTAATGCAGGCGATAACGTGTGGCTCTACAACCCTCACTGGCAAAGAGGGAGATCCCCGAAGTTGCAGCAACATTGGGAAGCACCGTATAAGGTCCTCACAAGAATTAACGACGTTGTCTATAGGATACAGCGAAGGCCGAACGCCAGAATGAAAGTGGTACATCGTGACCGACTGGCGACTTTTGTTAACCCAGAAGACCAGTGAACTTAGTTCGGGACGAACTAATCTAGGTTGAGGGCAGTGTGACGCATATGACAGTCAGTACTGGAATATTCGGAAAGTCCAAAACAAGTACTGGAATATTCTATAAAGTACTGGAAAACTGGAGACTAAAAGACTTAACGGGTCTTATTCACTAAAAATAATTAATCCAGCGAACCCTAAGCTCGCTACAATATGTATAGATAACCTTACAAAAAAAGAGAAATAAATGAATGCATACAAGTATAGTAAACACAAAAAAAAATCATAAAGTAACACTGTACCAAAATACCACGATAATGTATTTAAAATTTGCCAAAAAAACAAAAAAATGTCTATTCAAATATCCAATTGTATACGAATAAAATAATTTTGTAAATAGTATACAACACTTTTAATACCCAAAAAACAAACAAAACACAAAAAAATAAATATATATATAAAAACAAATATTAACGCACTTAATAAAATAAGTTTATATCATGTTTTAAATAACCACCACTAACTTAAATAAATAAACAACAAAAAATGTTTGTAATAATAATAAATAATCTTAAGCTATAAGAAAAAACACATTATATATATATATATGTATATATATATATATATATATATATATATATATATATATATATATATATATATATGAAGAAAAAATAACGAAAATACAAAAACAAAACTTACAAAACAATGTTAAAATAAGAACTTCTAATGTTTATATAAGTACAAAATAATTTTCAACTAAAAAATACTAAGAAAGTAGGAAAATTTTTAAATAACAAAAAAAAAAAAGAGACAAGTTATAAAATTAAATTATACGTTCAATTACATGAAAAAAAAACTATATAAATAAATAAACGCACCACAAACAAGGACAATGAAAATTCCTCAAAAAAAAACAGAAATAATATATGTAGATAACGTAAATTTATGTTTAAATAATGAAAATTCCATGTAATACACAAATTGTAAGATTAAACCATAAAAACCTTACTTATCTATGTATCTTTTTACAAATAGTACTTTATAAAAACAATGAAAAAAAAAACCCAAAGTTACAATAAGAAATAATGTTAATATAATGAATTCAAATACTTATGTAATTATAAAACATTCTACAATTAACCTTATACTCAGAAAATAAGAAAATATTTACTTTATCTCAAAACGAAAATTTGTAGAACTAAATGTTTCCTTCTAATACAATGTTTAACTAACATGAAAAAAAAACAAATTATATGAAACCTTAAAAACCAAATTGTATTTGTACAAAAGAAAATATCCAAATTTCATTATATAAAAAAAAAACCATCGTGGAAACTTCGATACACGACCATACATACAGTATAAACACGCTTATATTAATATTAAGGAAGAAACAAACTACAAAAATTACACACTTATAATAAATATTGTATACATAAAGCTACTATGTAAAAAAAAAGAGATCAGGCCTATGTAACGGAATCACGATACTATCATCCTTATTCCCAATCACACCATTTTCCAGAAAATTAATCTCATAAGGATCAATTTTCTTTTTTTCAAGGAAGGGAGGATGTAGCCCTACCACCTTTTTCCCCCATTCCTAATCCAAAATCCCAGCAATATTACCCTAAAACCCAGAATCCTATCAAAACCTGAAGAAACCCAAACATGATCCAAAATTCGCAATAAACGAATCAAACATTCGTTTATCGCATAACATTTGCCCCGATGGCATAATTAAATCCAAAATCAAAATTAAAATTAAAATTCACAATAAACGAATCCAATATTCGTTTATTGTTCTACATTTGCTCCACAGCATCACCCAAATCCAAAATTCAGAGATCGTTATCTCTATCCCAAAAATTCCATTGAGTTAAACAAACAAAAACTCAAAAGCAGATACATTCACACATCTGCGTAATAGTTTCGTAAGAATTCAAGAAATTGATTCCTTATCTTACGTAAATACATCTCGCTCGAAATATCCAAAAGATCGAGATTGTTGCACGAAAATGTGTATCTTTGGGATACAATTTTCGATTCTTTTTCCTTTATAAAAGAATAGTCAAGAGATCTCCGGGCCGCAGTATAATATCGTCCATTCTCCCTGGAGGAAGTACCCCAGGAGAAAGGCCGCAGTCTAAATTCACAGTCCCTGGAGGAAGTACCCCAGGAAAATCCTGAATAATATAATAAACTCATATTCATAAAGGAAACAAGACGTGTTTTCATTTTTTATGGACGACGGATATCTAAATATCACCTGCCCCCCGCGGAAGACCAAGTGAAGACATCAGGACGAAGGCCGAATAAAAGGACGTTGCTCTTCCCTTTGAACTCAGAGGAAGCACGGCAACGACCCCTTTTGTAGGACAAGTTTTCAGGAGCGGTCAAATTTTAAGAGATCGCCTTGTCCTTTTAAGGACTAGGAGACACGCTTCCTGGAAATAAAAACCCCTACAAGAAACACAACACATTCCTTAAAGGTCAAACATTACTCCTGAAAAGAAACAATTCGGTTCACATATAATGTAAACACATAATCGGGAAATATTAACCTTGAGTCGGCTATTCCCAACCTCACATGTGTACAACAATGTTCTTACATACACATTGGCTGGCGATTCCCTTGTCCAATGGCCAAAGCAGCGTCGGGCAGCTGGTTTGTCCAGCTGGAATATACCCGACCACGATCCCTTGTTTAACGAACAAACAACCACCAATTTCGCACTTTGCCACAAAATAATTACCCTGCATATACAAATGCAGACAAGGGATTCGTTTCTTCCACCGGCCCAAGATACGATATACAATTTTCATTGTAAAAAGTATCCCAATCCATTAGCACCTTTTTCTAATGGCTATGCGTCGATTTACGCAAGGGCATCACTCATCCAAGACTTTAATGATGCCCTCGTTCCATCCTTTCTTTTAGCAACATTTCCTCGATGCATTGCCGTCTATTTATTTAGCCGCAATGCACATCATAAACATTGATCTTCACGATCCCTTTGTCCTTGCGGTCATTCTGCTTCGTTCTCATGACCTCGATGCATGAGCAAACCAAGATCTATGCGATCACACACGCACACCACTGCGTGCCAGAGATCGCCTTTCAATTAGTCACTGGCAGTAAGGAAAGATGGCATTTCCTTGGTGGCCACACCCTAAAGAGAACATTTTCTCTTTCACCTACAAATCTCACCCTTAATCGAGGATTGAATACAGGTCGTATTACAACCACCGATCCCGTCGGTACGTCTTCCGTTCCCCGCAGCGCGCCGGGGAGGTGTAAATCCCATCCTGTAGTCGCGCATCTTTAACCCCCGAGCATAGAGTAAAGTCGAGTCGCCTCGCGCGAGTGCTAATTCAAGTGAAAGTTAAAAAAATAACTTATAAGAAACTAATCAAGAAATTCTAAATAAGTAAAACATCTTACATATTTGTGCATCCGTTTCACCGTCAGTGTAATTAGAATCTGTTTTCTGTAATCTAATTAAATTGAGTAAAAGTTAAACAATAAAATTATAACAATGAATAACATTTAGCGCATTTTAACTCTGGATTTTCTGGTGACTACCAACTGTTTGTTTTGAACCGTTCCTGAGAACAATTTTGGCTGAAAATGCAATGATGATGGGAGTGGAAGGGAACCCCGTGCCGTACGCCGGCACCCAAACTTCACCCCCCACACTTCACCTTTGGGCAATTCAGACACATCAGTTCCACCTCAACTCGAGCATAAGCAGCACACCATGAGCCAGATTCACTTCCGAACGCATACTGTTGCCCGCGCACTCAAAGAGCTAAACGCGCACAAATCCGCTGGTCCGGATGGCATTCCCCCAATCCTCTTGAAGAGATGTTCCTCTTCACTCGCTAAACCACTGCGGAAACTCTTCCATTTGTCTTATTCTACTGGCCGTTTCCCAAATAGATGGAAGTCAGCAAACAGTCAGCCAATTCCCAAAAAGGGTGACAAATCATCCATTTCTTCTTATCGACCCATAGCACTACCTTCTATTCTCTCCAAGGTTGTGGAATCACTTATCAACCGTCAACTTTCGAAATATCTGGAATCAAATTACCTCCCCAATGACCGCCGATATGGCTTTCGTAGCAACAGGTCCACGGGAGATCTGATGGCGTACCTTACCGAAAAGTGGAGCCATTCCATCCACTACCTCGGTGAAAGCAAGGTAGTCGCATTGGGTATTTCAAAAGCCTTCGACAGAGTTTGGCATCCAGCCCTTTTGTCAAAATTGCATTCATATGGAGTGGACAATGCCCTGAGCCAATGGATAAGAGACTATCTGTATGGCCGTTCAATCCAAGTGGTTCTTGATAGTGTCAAATCAATCTCCCATCAAATTAATGCAGGGGTTCCCCAGGGTTCGGTACTCTCACCCACTCTCTTCCTCATCTTTATAAATGATCTCTTGTCAAATACTCACAACCCAATTCACTCGTTTGCTGATGATAGTGTGGGGAAGAAGTATGGTGCGCCGACGTACGGTGCTGATTCACTTCAATCCCCATCGACCACTAATTCGGTCAAAAACGGTTCGCATGTACAATGAAATCGCCGCGCCGCAACATTAGACTCCGGATACTGCCTACTCAGCTTACTGTCCAACAAATGAAACACTAGTGTTGGTTGATGATCACCACTTTAAATTTAATTTTATTGTTTGTCCTTTAATTTTTGTACTTTAATTGATTCTGTTACACATTATTAAATATGGGTTTACACATAACTACTGGTAGGATAGTTCCTTTTATTGTTGTCCTTTAATTTCTGTACCTTAATTGATTCTGTTACACATTATTAAATATGGTTTTACACATAACTACTGATGGGATAGTTCCTTTTATTGGAAACGCAACACACAGCTCATTAATATGTTCAGATACAAACGCACGACTTAGAACACGATAGACTTCAACATGACACTAGCCACGACTCGTGGTATTTTCGCGTCCCCGTGCGTACTGGAGAGCGGGATCGGTGACGACCTGCTCGGTCGATGGGTGTAAGACGACTCAGCGATATCAATTCGCTGGCAAGGGAAATTCGGCCAGTGGCACTGACTCTCTTAGTTTAGGGATGCATTTTCTATCCCAAGAGAAACGTAAAGTCTCTCTTAGGGGGTAGGTAGCCAGATCTCATAGAGAAGATCGAAGTGGTACACATGTATGTGTGAACATTGGTTCTTTCATGGAACAAAGCCATGAGAACGAATCTGAAAACAAAGAAAGGGAATATTGTGCATCAATGAGATGTGAGTTCGGCTAAGTAAACAAACCGTATCTCATTGGTTAGTAATAGATTTCTGTTTGCTCATGCCGCGAGGTCGTTGTAGGACAAAGAGAACATATAGATCATTGTCTATGATTGTGCATTGCAGCCGTATTGATAGACCGCAATGCTGGTGGACATGGTGCTAATTCGTTTTAGCATATTCACAGGGAATTGATGTTTATGGCATCGCTGCCAAGGGTAAGTGTACAATTCCTGTATGCATTTGCTTATGCTATAGGTTTTGGTTTCGGGGTCGTTTGCGCCAATTGTGTGCAGCTGCGTTGGATTGTTTATAGTAGGGAGAAAAAGGTCGCCATCCAATGTGTATGTAAAGGGATTTATCGTACACATGATGCTGGGTATAGGCTTCGCGATGTTTATTATCCCAGTTATGATGGTTACATTATATGTAAACCAACTTGTTTCGTTTTCAGGAATTCGTCTAGGGAAAATGCGTATGATTAGGTTGGGATTTGCTTGGCAACCGAAGGTGCCGAATTGGACTTGGGATTTATGAAGTTTGGACAGAATTCTTGTAGGTAATTTTGAATTCGAATTAATGAATGAAGATAAGAATTCTCTTCCAGGAGCTTTTAGCTAAATACATTAGATTCTTGACGCGTGAAGCATTTACAGGTGCTAATGCGATTGCATTAGCGGAAAACTCTGAAGATTGGGTTATGGGGGTTCTTCGGGTAAGTAGACAGTGGGGTTGTGGCGTAGATGTAGGTGCCTGACATGGACACGGGTTTCCATCTATTACCCACTAACGATTTCCTCACAAAAATTGTCACCAAGCCATGTTCCAAGAGGAAAGATAAATAAGAGGCACTGATGGAGCTAGGTTGGATAAAGTTTTCTTTATTTGGATTTAATCATTACACAGTATTTCCTCCGGTCACACTTAATAAATATCCAGTTGATCTGCAATTTTGTTTATTCGATTAAGGTTTAGAAATATTCCGTACTCGTTTATTTTTACACTATGTTAGTGGATTCTAGTCCCATAAATGACACAACACTGTTATTCTTGAGTTCTTTTGGCGCACACACATTTAATTCAGACCAACCGACTACAAGCCACAGACCGCGATCACTTTTTGTGAAACGTACCAAGTGTTTAAGGGATAATTTGTCGTAATAACGTACCGCGATAAACTACACTTCGGACACCGAGTTCCCTTTACTAGAGAGAAAGACTTGGTTGTCAGGGCAAGTACTCGCGATAAAGGATGCAATTTGACTCCTCGTGTATTGTGTACTCCGTAAAGGTTGTTTTCAGACTCCTCTTGGAAATCGTCCTCAACATTCCTTGTAGTATCGGATACCTCTGGCGTACCAGGGAAATTCCAATACACATCTGGAAAATAAAGGAACAGGTATTGAAACTGGCAGAAAATGCAGTCTTAAATCATGAGAATGGTTTTCCCATGATGGTGATGAAATATCGGCAAAAACCCAAGGCTGCCTGAGAACATGAATCTTCTCGACTACATTATTTGTGTAGGAAATTGCCGCCTGCACGAAAATGTTTTCTTTTGTCTAAATCGGATAGACAGAAGTTTTTCGGGTAGCATAATGGAACAATGCTGGCGGCGGCAATTGGGTCTTCTGTGATGTAAAATTCACAGAAGATCGCTCGCCATAGCAACTAGAGACAAGGTTTATTGATCTGGTTTATCCCGCTCATTATGTCCTATTGCAGGGCTATTAGAAATCTGGCTTGCAGATGTGCAAGCCAGCAAATAGCCCGGCATGTATTTCTGGACGTTAAATGGGCATGGCGACAGTGTTTGTGTACACTTTGATTCTGCCAAAAATGTATCATTTCGTCGGTCGATGAATCGAGTGTGTGTTATTTAAATAACGCTCGATCGCTTGCAGGTAGCCAACGATGGCTACACTGTATATCGTCGATAGGACGATAGGCCGATGGGGCTGTAAATGAAGAGTAAATATGACATGCCGGGTGTTGAGGAAAAGTTCCTCGGCTGTGATGGGATATTTATGACGGTTATCCAAGTGGGTAACCGAATTGTTTTCAGCCATTTTAGGACAGTGGTGAATACTATGGCAAGGTTGTGTGATCTTGCCAGTGTATCGACTGAAGGGTAGATATGGGGTTTAAAGGATTTTTATGGGGTTAAAAATGATGCGAGGTTCTTCGGGCCCTGAAGAGTCCCACAGGGTTTGTCGGAACCGCCACAATAGCACGTTGAGTTTCTCATACTCATACGAACACTACCGTCCACACTCATCGAACATCTCTACCAGCCAGCAACTTATGCTTGATACATTGAATTCAGACCTCAACAAGATATATCAATGGGGATTATCTAACCGAGTAGAATTCAATGCCATAAAAACTCAGTGCTGCCTCTTGTCGTCAAAGGTGAACCCCAAAGTAAATATACTGTCGATGAACGGCACTTGCATCGACGAAGCCAAGGAGTTATCAATCTTCGGCACTTGAATTAATTCGACCGTTAACTGGAATGACCACATATTTGAAGCTGCGAAAAGTGCAGCCAAATGTATGGGGTTCCTTAAGAGATGCAAAAGATACTTCACTCCATCCAATCTGGCCACTATTTACAAGGCATATATTCTTCCAAAAATGGGGTTTAACTCCCATATTTGTTCAGGCGTATCCAAAACTACACTACACGTGCTCGACAGGTTGCAAAAACGAGCAGTGAAATTTATTGGAGACTCGGCCGTAAGGCGATCAATTCCGTCATTAGAACACAGGCGCAACGTATCATGCCTATCTCTTTTCTATAGGTATTACCATGGTCGTTGCTCAACTGAACTTGCTGAATGTGTTCCGCTCCTCCAGAGATTTTCCCGCGATACCGGCCAATCGGTGAATGCGCATCAGTTTACGTTGAAAGTGGACCTTAGGCGCACAAATAAACAGAGAGTCATTCTTTAGCCGAACCACACGAATGTGGAATGTTCTGCCTGATCATGTGTTTCCTGGCCGTTGTGATGTCCAGACATTCAAGACCAATATACATCGACACCTCCTTTCCTTATCCACTGCCTCTCCATCCCCTCGCACTGTGCTCTGACATTTAAGGGTACTTCAAAATCCCCTTTTGTGCGCGCGTTAGTGTAAAAAAAATTTAAATAAAACAAATATGGTCACTTCAAATGTTGATCAAAAACTGGACAACATTTTGGCGTTATTGATCCCTTTCAAAAATTAGACTCATCTTCATGAGAAATTCGTCATCCTACGGCAGGCGCCCAATTAAATAAATTGCGCTATATACCAAATTAAACGTTTTAGAAAAAGAAACAATAAATGCATCAAAAGAAAAACAGAAAGAATAATATACACCATAAGCACCGACTCTCACGTTCTATGCACAAATTTATTATTTCGCATTCAAAATTGTTGTTTCAAGAGTGGAAATTATAAAAGCAAACGCGATGAGGTTGAACTACCCTCCTCGTTCGCTATTAGTGGCCACTCGGAGTATTTAAATAACACAATGCAAATAAGGATAAAAAATCCCTAGACGGCGTGCCGTTAAATTTGCCAGGATATCTTGGGGCTTCAATTTTTAATTTGATTCAGTGACCCGTATGCGGAGTACTTTGTCCAGTGTGTTTTTCTAATAAAGTTTTTGTTCTTGTCACGTGTTTTATGATCAGCAGTGCAACCGCCCTTCCGGTAGTGTTCTAATTTTTTTATTACTTAATTCAATTATTGTCGTGCCACTCGTTTATCAAGGAGCGAATAATGAACGCAGGTTTTATCTGTCAATTCGGTGTGTCCTCCTGGAATATGTTTTTGTATAAACGACTTGTGTTCCATTTGGCTTTGGCAGTTTTTATGTAACTACAGGACATTACCGAGTCCTTCTCTGTATAAGCCAGAATACTGATGTCCATTCGGATCTTTTTCATTTCCTTTTTTGTTTTGGGAATGTACCGAGTATATGGACTTTTTTAAATTGATGCTTGGCGGTTTATAGCATTCCAAAAAACACTACAAATTGAAGTTGTTGAGTCGTAATCCAGTTTTTGTATGGTCAACATTAGTGAAAACATTTGAGAAGGTGATGTCGCTTAGGGTAGTAAACCTGAGTCAAGCACATGTAATAGACTTAAGTTGTTATCGGAATCATGGAGATAGCAGAGACTGTCTGGTATAATGCAGTAATCATTTCT
Organism: Microdon myrmicae; assembly: GCA_963931805.1. Classification (NCBI taxonomy): domain Eukaryota; kingdom Metazoa; phylum Arthropoda; class Insecta; order Diptera; family Syrphidae; genus Microdon; species Microdon myrmicae. The sequence goes on along the minus strand of OZ007497.1, from coordinate 50,976,696 downwards.
GGTAATTTGGATGTGATTAAGTTTTTATTTGTTAATTCTTTATTACATAGCTTTGTATAAGATATAGAAAAGAAGCTTAAATCTTGTTACTAATAAATGGTAGCCCATGCAGCGAGTTTTGTTAGCCTAGTAAGGGGTCTGAAGCCTCGTTTAAATGAAGTTTTGAATTGATAGAAGTTGAATATTCGGGTTAAGGTTAGTTTAGTTTAGCAAAGCTACCACCCTATTTATTAGCTTAAAGCAAACTTAAAAGACAAACAAATGAAAGAAAGAAGTGGAGAATCTAGTAGTGATGTAATGGTCTTATAGAATTTAGTATCGTCAGAGAAGGAAGAAGTACGGGAATGGTAGTGGCATCAAAACGAAAACATATTGTCAGTGACGTTGGTGGTTAGTATAGAAAGAAGGAGGGCTAGGTGGCTGCCTTAGGGACCCTGTGGCGGTTTTTACTAGTGCGTCAACACGGACGCGGATTCAGTAAAAACACCACCGAAGTAAAAGACAAAAAAGTTATCAGACAGGAAAAGATATCATATCGCCCGTGGTGCTGGGGTAGATTCCCCTCCGCTGTAGTGGAGAACAAATCCGATATCTCATTCTACCGGCGGCCAATGAGAAATCGGTTCGGTTTGATTGGAAGTACTTCCATGTGATCGTGCAAATCTGGTTGGGGATCCATACACTGGAAGTGCGGACAATGATACTGCACAGGCGGTTAGATGTGGGGGAGAGCGATCAGTCCTGCAGCTGTTCAAATAGATGATCATGTACCGGGGGCCGCCAGCATTGCGATCATAAACAATATACGATAGATTTTTCTGTTGATGTTAAGTCAACAGAACTTCGCTTACGATGGCAAGGCTAGGGTGGATGGGTGCATGTATGGTTTGGGAAACGAATCGTAGGGCACGACCATTGATATGATTGTTTGGATAAACAACTATAGGTCGTGTCCTATCCGCTATCCGATGATCGCTTATTGGTTGGGCGACCGATCATGAGGAATTTGGCTTGTAGATGTGCAAGTGTACACTTACCCAGCTTGTTTTGGATCAACGGAATTGCATCAGAGATTGGATGCGAAGAAGGGAGTTCGACCAGGTCAGCTGTGCAAACGAATGGTAGCACAATTGCGACCGAAAAAGGTTGCTATGTTTATACTAGCGATTCGTTTATGCTAGAGAATGTTGCCGTGCAGGCCAAAATAGATTCTTCTGTTTATACATCGTGTATACCGAAGCGCTCTGTTTGATAGCCAGCGTGAGGATCGTGGCTGTTCGTTGTTTAGACAGCAATCGTTAGACATGGCCGATGCGATGATCGTTCCTCGATAAGGCGACGGATCATGCAATTAGTCATGCGGCTATACAAAGCGACTTGCTATGGCGTGATCGTGGGACCAACGGATTGTTGGAACAAGTAAACACAAGAGGATTGCTGTGTGTTTGATGGACATGCTGCCGCCCAGAGAAACCGATCAAGTTCCTAAATGATTCATTTTACTGGTTTGCTTGATATGATTGTTTGATGCCATGGCATGATGATCTTGCCGTGGATTTATATTTCAGTTAAGAAATGATTGACGGAGAGCTTTGTACTGCTCTTATGCAGGTAAGAGACTATGATCGGTAATTTTTTGCAGGTTGGGTAAGGGGAGTTGGGTTCGGACGATGTGTGGTTCTTCCGGCAAGCCTTAAAGAACTCCCACAACCCCATAAGCAACAAGGAAGGGATGGTGTTAATATATGTATTTTCACCATTTTGTATTAAATCATAGGATAAGTTCATTTCATGTATCAATACAAACATCACACATCATTACGCGATTATAAAATTGTATTTATGAGATTTTGAGTACTTCTTCACGAGATACTATTTTATATGACAGTTCTCTTGTCTATGGCAATTCTTAGCAGATAATTCCCGTTCCCATGACACGACCTCGGTACACACATTTTATGCTGCATATACAAAGGAAATTAAGGGTTTTTCCTGGATGCAGCCTCGGCGGTATCGGTTTTTAATGATGCATGAAATAGACAAAGGACTTAGGTAATTAAGAAAATGTTGTGTCTATTGTAAGGATGATGCCCGCCATCATATGGTCGTATGAATAGTTGCATAGTTGTATTGTAGGAAGGAATTTTTGTACAAAAAAATAACGAATATTTGTTGGGTAGTAAGTTTTATAGATTGGGTATATATGGCAAGACAATTTTGAAATAAACGTGATTCTAATTTCACTGGTCGACAAGTGAACAGTAACGCAATTTTGTTGTTTGAATCATCATTTTCTTTTCAGCATCAACGTTGGATATTCGATTGTTGTTAGATCACCAACTGATCTTCTCTCAGGATGCATAGGTAAAAGAGTCTAGGCGCCAATTCAAAAAATATCACGTCACGGGTTTATGTGCCCTGACGAATTACCGACGCCAAGGTATTAATATTCAACAGAGGAAGGTCAAAAGAGGCCTTTCCTCTATAAATCATTAACAGATGGATATCTAAAACGTACGGTTTAAACTATATATTTCTCAGGTAGGAAGAAATCTAAAGCTAGTTCGAATCTAAAGCGGTGTGAATTCCAGAGTATACCAACCACTAGGTAACCTGCCAGTAAGAAACTCATGCTGCATTTGAAAAATTAGAGATTTGCAGGGAAAACTTAATATTGAATTTTTGGTATATGAGAAAAGTTGCCACGTGGCAATAGTTCGCGACGTATTTAAATTCCTTTTTATGAATGGCCAAAACGAAGGAGGTTTTTCAAATATCAGGGAATACACAATATAATTTTCAAGAGGGGAACAGAAAGATTAGATGAACATTTTTAAAGGAGTATTACGGGGCTGTTACAATTTAAGTGCGGTATTTGTTGCGTATTCGCACTGGACACAACCAGAGAATTCGCAACTGAATGCTACCCGTGGCAACAGAATAACAAATGTCAGCGACTAGCTGACATAAAGAAATAATTTGGTTGTCAAGGGAGAAACTCTCCTTTCTTCGTAAACTATTCGAAAGACACGTTGGCATAAATTATCATCTAGTTATAATCTACCTAATCAATTAAATAAATTCAATTGTTAAGAGCATAAAATCAACACATTTTTTGAGGTATTCTGGAGGACGATTATTTCCTGGATTGCTGCTCATTCAATAGGTATTCTTTTCCTGTTGCAACCATTTTGCTTTTATCGGTGTTTCAGCACAACAATCGCTACACGACAGGAGACACCAAATTGAACGGTAGATAAATCTTCCCCGACGACATTCCTCGGTCGGCGGCAATTATAGAAATCTTCCCCGACGACATTTCTCGGTCGGCGGAGATCAAACTACGTGTTGGCCGCTCAATTGCCAACACATTTATTGGTCCTTCGAGTCCGATTCATTGCTGCTAGTTCTCAGTGGACTAACGAGTTGCAGATATTTACGTCACGGCAGTAATCTAATACCATTGTCGAAATAATCAAGTAATCTTTATAAAGCTCCTTTATGAAAGGAAACTGAAACCGAATTGAAGAGAATCGCACTCAAACACCAACTTAGACTAACTGCGAGTTTTATAGAGACAACGGAACACACACCATTCGTCGCGAAGTGCTGCTAATCATCTCTGCGTTCGTTCGACCGTATGATCTTTCGAACATTATAGTCGATCAAGCAACCGCTGTGCATTAACGCCACCAAATCAGTGACGCCACAATGAGCTACCCACGTGGTAGCTAGAATACTGCCGCCAGGTTCGTGGCACAGTAACCAAAGCTGCCCCAACTACAGCTTCATATCGCTGCCCAGTCGCAGCCCCAAGGTCCAGCCTAAGAACCGTCCGCCGTCATTCGCGGCAAATTAGAGGATCCAAACGTACGGATCAACCGCGACCAAGTTCGCGACGTCACTGTAAGGGATCCAGATTGTGGATCCATCCCGCCGCCCAGCTTGCGGCGCAACCGAAAGACCGCCATCATTCGCGGAATATTAGAAGGTCCAGCCTAAGGACCAACCGCCGTCATTCGCGGCATATTATAAGGTCCAGCCTAAGGACGAACCAGTCAATCGCGGTATAATAGAGGGTCCAGCCTAAGGACCGGCCGTCGTCAATCGCGGCATATTAGAGAATCCAGACGTATGCATCCAAATTAAAAGGAGATGCCGGCACCAATGTCAGCGAAGTCAAACATGACAAAGGCTACATTGGGGGAACAACTCATCAGGGCCCAGTTTGCCGCACATGAGAAGATGATGGGCACTTTCAAGAATTTCAATAAGAAAGGGCCACCGACGCTTGGCACAGTGGAGGCGCAAGAGCGCGGCCTCCAGCTGGACTGGGATGAGATTCTGAACGGCTCATATGCCTGGCAATTCTATGGACGACCGTCATCCAACGATATTATGAAGATAGATTTATCGACGAGGCTGAGGAAACATATCTTGAAGGGGCCACGGAGCTTGCTGAGGCAAGGCACGCGCTGATCGCCGACCGTCCGATCGCTTACAAGACTGCGCCAGACACCGTGTATCAACCCAACAGTCGTTTGCCGCCATTGGTGGCTGGGAACCCCTTCAACACCTGGCAGGCGAATGCCACGGCCACCCATCAATATTACCATCACGAATGATGCCCCCGGAACACACACCCCCTATAGACAACAAAGTCGTAACGACAGACACTGAAAAGCCAGCCAAGGCAGGTGCTGCCGAACGCAAGACATCCAAAGGAGGAACGGTCGAGAAGAAAACCGATCCAAAACCTACAACTAACGCAGCCAATCACATCAAAAAGGTTCCAGAAGCAGTGAAAGAAGTGCAAACTGCAGCAGCACCCCTCGCCCCTAAAGCGACACTACCAAAGAAGGCTGATTTCAGCAAGAAGACACCAGCAGCTGCCAGTGCACCAGCACCAGTGAAAAAAGATGCCAAGAAATCCGATGCACCCAATCAAGGAAAAGAGCTTGCTGCAGAGAAACCCGCCGAGGAAGGCAATGATGACCACAACCTACCGAGACTGCTTGAGGCCCAGCCCGCGGTTGACCCACTCTCACCAATTACAGCAAACTTCGCCGATCAAAGCAATAGACAACTACCGAGACTGCTCGAGGCCCACTTCGCGCTCGACCCAGTCTCCCCAACCACGGTGGATCACGCCGACCAACTCGACATTAGCCAGTTGTCCTCAGTGCAGCTGTCAGAAGTCACCGCCAAACAAGCGGTTAAGGAACCACACACACTCTCTGTGAGTAAGAACCAGCAGTCCGCCGAACGGAGCGTTGTCTGCTCAATTAATGAACAGCATTCCAGTCCGGAGAGTATGCACCAGCAGGACGCCGACCAGAGTGCCGGCTGCCCAAAACTCAACCCGGCCAGGGCCCGATGCTCGGTCCATTGCCGACCCCTCAACAGAAACCGATGCCGCGCACGCGTTGTGGGGCACAACATCACATGGCCGTTCCTCGTGGGTTGCGACCTTACAACTCCGACCCAGAGAAACTGGTTCCCTTCAAAACGATTCAAGAACAAGCAGTGGCCATGGCACCTATAGGATCCTTGTCAGATCTAACGTCAGTGCATTCCACGAATACGCCATCAACTGTCCCAGCAACAGTAGCCACGCCCAATGTCCGCAGTGACCGTGACCAAACACAGACTCCATTAAATAGTCGGTCTCATCAGCAACATCCATTGCAACAGCAACAATTACAGAAGCATCAGCAGGAACTGGCCTAGGAGCAGGCCAAGCGCATTTGTCATTCACCAACCTATCGGTGATGTCGATCGACCCAATCAAGTGTAATTCGCTGTACTACCCGGATGGAAATCTTCCATCAAGCGATGGTCTCTCAGCAACTGTCAGTAGTACAGGCAACCGAACAGAGACACCCGATGGCCAAACTCCGGCTAATGGCCGGAATCTTCAAAGACGACCGCTACCGCATGGAGCCTCCTCAATAGCGATAGGAGAGCGCAATGCCCGCTTGACGGGTGGCGCCCCCTATCATTCAAGAATCAACCAGCACGCCTCTCAGTAATCCAGTAGAGGTGGTACTTCACTCAGTCCAGTAGGCACTAGGTCCGCACCTGCCATTCCGCCAGGACCCGGGGACGATGCCATGAAAGAAGCCGCACCTGAATCAACATTGTGACCTCACATGCCAAAGGCCGCATCCGATCTGTAAGTCTCGATGTAGTACTTTCGACCACCAGCCATTACGTGGTCATTGATCGTGGGTTGCGAACCTACAACTCCAACCCAGATCAAATGGCCAGGTCTGAGACCAAGGGTACCGAACATCAACGACGGAACTCTCGTCGTCACCTATCCCGCATCATTCACAAATTCAGGGCGGACGGCTCTCTCCAGACTTCTGCATCACCAGAAGACCAAGGCCCTGGGCCTCCGTCCCCTGGAACTAACGGATTCTCCAATGATTGTCGAATGCAGCTGCAAGCAATTACCACCAAGTCGGCGGAAAAGGAACCGCATCACTCCCCAGTGAGTGAGAATCACCAGGCCGCCGACCGGAGCGCCGCCTGCCCAGGGATCAACCCAGCCCATGTCCTGATGCATGGACCAGCGCCGGAGCCCTCACGGAGACAATCGCCATGCGTGGTCTGTGGGGCACGCCACTACATCTACGTTTGCGAGGGTTTTCGATCCCTCACACCTGTCCATCGGAGGAAACTGGGCCGAAACTCCCTGGGTCGCCACTTCATACGCGACTGTCTCTCAAAGAGGGTGTGCCGGCGATGCAATCAAAGACATCATACTTTGCTGCATGTGCCAATAGGAGCAGCACCCATCACAGCATCCAGTTTAAAAGTGACCAGTCCTGTCAACAGCCACCACATGGCCGGTCCTCGGGGGTTGCGACTTTACAACTCCGACCCAGAGGAACTGGTCGACCATACGATTGCTAATGACAGATCCCAGCAGGGAACAAAGAGGAGACATCGTCGACGTCGACACCGGAGACACACGCGGTACATGCATCCAGCTACCGCCGAACCCCCTCCTGTACAATTCATCAGACATGCTCCTCGCCCGCTGAACCGCCGCATGGACAACGGGCAATTGAAGAGCCGGGAGCCTGGCCATCCAAAGGCTTCAAGGCAACACCCAGCTACCCCCATCGACCAAGCAGAGTGCAATCGGCATCCTTTCACTGGAGGAGGAACCCACCGACCAAGCTCAGGACGACCACTGGAGCCAGAAGATTCGCCAATGATTGGAGAAGGCGGGCGGAATGTTGCCTCGACGACATTCCTCGGTCGGTGGAGATCAAACCACGTGTTGGCCGCTCAATTGCCAACAGTATTTAACGCACACATGCCTTTTTTTTATTTCTTTTTTTTTTATTACACTTCTCTCGGGAGAGGTAAATTTATAGCGCCGAGTCGGAGCCCCGAAATGCCGCCAAATAACTGTTGCAGTTCCTTTTGAACAGTTGTACTTTTGTTGCACGGGGATAAGACATGATGGTGTCTTCTGATATAAAGAATTCCGGAGGTAAACTAATCTCCTATTCGGATCTCCGGGGGGGACTATGTCAGGAGGAATGTCATGCAGATATCATGATAAATAATGGAACTTTGAGAGGTTCGTCATCGCATAACCGGGCTAGCTCTCGAGGCTCGGCCCACGCTCGACTGGTGACGGCATTTTGTAACATCAGGGGCATCGGTTTCACCAATACTAATGTAAACGCCGTCCACTAATATTTGCAAACAACGAAACCTAATATCCTTGCCCTAACTGAGACCCAGGTCGATTCTTCAACTGATTCGACATATCTTCGTTGCTCAGGATACGACTTACATTCGAGATTCCGTTATAAGGGCGGAGTCTGCGTCTTCGCACAGTCCGATCTGGCTTGCCAGAGGATGGAGGCGTTGGAGCCCAATAATATGGACATCATATGGTTGAGGGTCGTGCTGAGGAATTCCGTTAAATTTCTTTGTTGTCTTTACCGCTCCCCGAATGACGATCGGCCGGCGACATTTTTCAAACATCTTTCATATACCGTCGACTGGATACAGATCAACCACCCAGCTTCTGAAATTATTGTCCTTGGCGATTTTAATGTGCACAATTCCGACTGGTTGTTACATTCTAACAGAACCGACGGGGCTGGGAGGCTGGCGGAAATGTTTGCTGTAAGCCACAGCTTGACTCAACTAGTGGCGGAGCCAACGCGAGTACCGGATGCCCGGGTCGATTATGCGAACGCCCTGGATCTGGTTTTGACATCCGAGCCGAGTATTTATACCGTAGAGGTTTCTGCGCCACTGGGAAACTCAGATCACTGCTTGGTATCTGTCGCGCAAGCACTTGCATACCAAGCGAATAATCGGCCTAGGCAGCTTCGCCATGTATGGAAGTATGGGGCTGCTAACTGGGACGATATGCGAGATTTCTTCGCATCCTTTCCATGGTCGGAGGTGTGCTTCGGAAACTCCGATGTTAACGCTTGCGCTGAGTCGGTATCAGAGATTATTCTTCTGGGGATGGAGATGTATATTCCACATTCCATCAAACGAAGCTCGTCTGATAAACCTTGGTTTGACAAAAAATGCGAGCAGATTACAGCGGCAAAAAATAGAGCTTTTAAGCAATGGCGCTCCAATCCCACCGATGTTAACAGAACGAATTTTGTTAGAATCCGAAACGCGTGCAACCAGGCGATTGATACCGCGAAGAAGACTCACAACGACAGGGTGATCAATAAGCTCCTTCGGTGCCCAACTGGTTCGAGCTCCTTCTGGTCAATGGCAAAGGCTGTCAGCAGTAACTTTGCTTCCTCCTCTTTCCCTCCGTTGGTGACAGACAGCGGGACGTTAGTCACGAATCCTAAGGATAAAGCTAATGTGTGCGCGAATTTATTTTCCGCGAATTCAAACCTCGATCCCGGCCTTTTGGAGCCACCTGTGATCTCGCCGGTACAGTCTTCCATGCGGGATGTGAGATTTCGTCCGCTCACTATTCAACGCATTCTACCGGAACTGGATTGTAGGAAGGCAACCGGCCCGGACGGAATACCAGCAATAGTCCTTAAGAACTTTGCTCCAGAACTTTCGCCGGTTCTTGGCAGACTCTTCCGCTTACCTTATGCACGGAGGACCTTTCCTGCCTGCTGGAAAATCGCTCGATTTCAGCCAATCCCAAAGACGGGAAAAAAGTGTCTCCCACAAAATTGCCGTCCGATAGCATTACTGTCTATTTTATCTAAGGTAATGGAAAAAGTCATCAATACAGAGTTGATTAAGCATTTGGAGTGCAACGGTCTTCTGAATGATCGTCAATACGGATTCCGTGGCAGGCGGTCCACAGAAGACCTTTTGACACTTATAACCGATATATGGACATCTGCGATTGAACGGCATGGTGAGTCAAGGGCGGTCGCATTGGATATCTCCAAGGCTTTTGATCGCTTCTGGCACGGGGCATTGCTGAGAAAACTCCGTTCATATGGACTTTCCCAACAGCTTTGCGACTGGACGAGGAGCTTCCTCGAGAATCGATCCATCCGGGTTGTTGTGGACGGCGAGTGTTCGGATCTGTATCCTATTAATTCGGGGGTGCCCCAGGGTTCTATTTTGGCTCCAAACTTGTTCTTGCTTCACATAAATGATTTGTTGGAGACAATGGATAACAAAGTGTTCAGTTTTGCGGATGATAGTACGCTTGTTTCCTCCTTTTCGAGTGTTCGGCCGATTGGTGCATCTGCGTCGCACCAGCTGAGATGTAGACAGATTGACTCTCTGAACCAGGATCTAGATAAAGTCCTGCAGTAGGGAAAGGCCAATCTTGTCGACTTCAACGCAACGAAGACGCAGTATACAACATTCACAAAGAAAAGTGGATCATCGATTCCACAGCTGATGATGAGTGGCCGAGCCCTCGAGACTGGGGAAAGTTTGAAATTGCTCGGCGTCACGGTCTGTGGGAATGTATCATTGCATAAACACGTGTCGAGTATCGGCAGGTCAGCCTCAGGAAAACTGAGCTTTCTTTTTAGAGCCAAGAAATATTTTACTCCGGCCCAACTTCTTCTCCTATATAAATCCCAAATTAGACCCGCGCCCGAATATTGCTCTCATGTTTGGAGCTCGGCTCCTAAACATACCCTCGACCTACTTCAGAGCGTACAAAGACGAGCGATCCGCCTGGTCGGGGACTCGGCGCTGACGTCGGGACTACAGTCGCTATCACATCGAAGGCGCGTGGCCGACCTCTGTCTGTTTTACAGATATTATCACGGGTGCTGTTCTTCGGAGATTCTTGGCATTGTTCCACGCAATTCGGTCTATATGCGCTCCACAAGACAATCCGACGGATCGCGCCCTTTTGTGGTTCATCTCCCGACAGCGCGAACATCCCTGTATCAGAATTCGTTCCGTTACAGAGCGGGGAAGCTGTGGAACTCCCTTCCTACGCGAGTGTCCCCGGAGCGTTACAACCGGCAACTGTTCAAAAAACTCTGCAACAGTTATTTGATGGCATCTCGGGGCGCCCACTCGACGCTATAGTTTCGCCTCTCCCGAGAGAAGTCTAATAATAATAAAATAAAAAAAATAAAATAAATAAAAAAAAAAAAGCTCCGGAAATATCCGCGTAGGGTGGGAATTCCACAGCATTCAAGCTCTGTAACGGAACTGTTAAAATAGATTTAGCACTTAGACTAACATCGTATAAGTATTTTTTCTTTTCAAACATTTAGTCCAGTGGTTTTCAATAGTTTAATATGTTTTCTACCTAGTTTGCCTCTTCGAAATACGCACCGGATTCCAATTGATTTTCATCCTTTTATAAAAGGCTTTTTTCCGCGAAAGTTGTTTAATTGATATAATAATTATTCACGAAGTATGGCATGGAACTGGCTCAATTTTCGGCAGAATTCGTCTAAAATATGGTAGAGCGTAAACATATGAGTCTAGTTAAGCCATCTATGTATTGGACCAAGGACGTAGTAAGAACTTGAATGCCCAACAATTTAATGGCAATACTGATATCTCTCAGAGTTATGTTTGAATTCTAACTTCGGGCTTCCTTTTTAAGAAAAACTAGCACAACAAACAAACAAAAGAACACAACGAATCCTTTTTTAACACGAACCTAATATCCTGCAAAAAACTTTGTAATATTGTTGGGTAATCATACTCTATTTGAAATTATTGCAATCTGCTTAGAATGGATAACTTGAAGAGCAGTTCGTCCAGTAAGGTAAATTCAAAGAGCAATATTTCGTCAACAATTCAAACGTTAATAGCATCCTCAGCAAAAATACTCTCCCACTCTTCAGTTTCATTCATAACGCTATTATCGTTGTTCCACTGGCAAATTTCAGGATCAGACGAAGCCTCAAATAATCCTTGAACGCAAAGGGCGTTGGCATAGCACACCAACTGATTCAACTTCAGTACTCAGTATGCATTTGCCAATTAGCAAGGGCCACAAGTAAATGGATAAATGGCCGATCCGGGTCGGACGGCTTCCTCATGGATACGGTTTTATTTGTTAGCTGGTTTGTATCGTTATGCAGACACAACCGGGCCACTGGGATGCTGTAAGGGAGAGTCGATTTGGTTGCCACTTGCTTAAGAAACAATGTTTTCGATACGGTCTAGTAATTGGAACAATTTCATACAGTGGTTAAGCTAGATCAGAACGGTCCAGAGTTTGAAGTTTGGAGTTATCTGGTCTGATTGATAGGTCGATGCTGATGTTTCGGTGAGCTCAAGCAGTTACATAACCCGCCCCATACAATGAAACAATAGGGATTAAATTGGAGGATAATCTTATAAAGTTATAACAAGTTGTGCGTGTATTTTCAGATAATGTATCAGTATTAAAAATCTCACAATGTGGATGAAAAATGCGGTAGGAAAGGGACTGAACTCGAGTGAAGAGGTTTCGTTTGGGATAGCGTTGCTTAAGGATTAAGTGGTGAGAATCAATAAAGTTTAAAAGTCAATAGCTTCATGCAAGGTCGATCTTTTCGAATTAATCCAACCATAATTTTATGGATATTAATAAAAACGAATAGTATAGCAGCCTCAAAGACTGTTTCACCGACTTTATACACTGAGTTACTAGGTTGGGTTAAGCTAAACTAATTATGTTGTTGGAGACGGAGTAGCACTCGATGGCAACACTGGTGCTGTCATGTCAAACAAATGTCAGCGAACAGCTGACATTTCAATAATATTTAAATGAGCTGTCTTCTTCGTATATTCCTCACAGCAAGAGACACAGTTCTCAAAGGAATCAATTCAATCAAACGTAAATGTTCAATAGTTAAATAAAATAAAGAGAAATAGACTTAAAGGCACAATAGTTAACGACCGTGTTCATACGTTATCTGAAGGATTGCTTTCTTGAGGCCAACTTAAGGTATTCGTTTCTCCTTATCCTTTACCATAGCAATTGCTTTCAGGAATCAGTGTTTTGGTGCCAGGAGCTTCTTGTACAGCAGCGGACAATATATCCCACCACCAGAAGCAGTTGTTGATGGAACTTGCAAGGCGCAGTCTGCCGTTCGCAGCAAATTTGCATATTGGCCGACCGAGTGCCAAACAAATTGGTCCTTCGAGCCGGATCCAGTCTGTGGATCCAATCCACTGCTGCCAGTTCGCAGTGGACAAACGAGTTGCAGTTTCTTACATCACGGCATATTAGAGGATTCACGATCCGAGGTAAACACAACAACTGCCGACTGGACAACCTCTCCTGCAGTGCAACGTGTGACCCAAGCGTTTCAACCGCAACGCAAAGCAATAAGACAGACGGTCATCCAGCCGATTAAAGCTAGCCACAACCAGCAGCGCACTCAGTTGCGTAGAAGCCTAAGGCCAACCTACAGCCGATCCACAAGAATCGGAATCAAGTAGCTAGTGGCACTTCGATCCACAAGCATCAAAAAAGGGCAAACTAAGTTGCAATGGCTACCGGCGACATGACTGTTCCGACAATGAAGCGGAGACGAGGAGTCATCAAGGGATTCCTCACGCGGTTGGAGGAGTTCGCGGACAAGTCAAAGGAGGTGACCAGGGAGGAAGTCGCAAGCAGACTGCGCAAACTGGAGGACTCATTCAAATCTTTTGAGAACCTTCAGATATGTATCGAAGAGAACGACCCGGAACTGAACATCGACAGGGAGATCGAAGAGCGAGCAGAATTCGAGGAGCGATACTTTTCGCTGCAAAGCAAGCTCAACCAGCGGTTGACCATGGCAACAGGCACAGGTTCCATCGCATTAGATACGTCAGGAGACACCCTGGGAACGGCAACTACTACAACGTTAACAGCGGGGCAACCAGGAATAAAGAGGCTGCTTGACGCCATGAACGCCAGACAGAAGCTCATGAACAGCTTGGTGGAATTGGTTACGCGGTCAACGGAACCGACAGCAACGGATTCCACGAGTGGAGCGACAAGCCGAGCGGTCAAGCTGAGTCATATCGACGTGCCTACCTTCGAGGACTACCAGCAACAAGGTCAATCGCAAATGAACGGCACTGAACCACATTACAGTAGCCCGTCTCAGCCAACAAACTTCATTGTAAATCAAATGACTACTCCTCTGACCAGTAATGGCTGGGGGACCTGCAGTGTTCCGACAACTTTACAGGCGTTGCAACAACAAGAGCCAACGCAAAGATCTACACTGCCAATAAATATTCCTACATATAACGATATTGGCAACGGTAAAGCTGCGAATACGAATTATCAGCAAGCTCCTTATGTTCCGACATCGGTGTATCAAGGGGGAAATGAACTCGGTGGGTCTCCATCATCTTCCACACAACCGCAGCAACAAAACTTCCAAATTTATAATTCACCACCTGCTTCTAATATAACTCAGCAATCCTTATCCTCTGGTGTCACAAACACAATGACGGGCACTACGTACATAAACTCTCAAGTAACAAATGAACCACAGAGTTCTTATCAGGTAACTTCACAACGTTATTCAAATTCAAGGACTCCCCCGAATGGGCAAATGCACCACTGGATCCGCATCAGTTATTCCGCCAGGATCCGTGGACGGTGCCATGGAAGAAGTCGTACCAGACTCAACGTTGCGGCCTCACATGCCATAGGCAGCATCCCATTGGACGATACCGTCCAGCGACGGAACACTCGTTATCATCAATACACCCATCAGCAATTCGGGGTGGGCGGCTCTCTCCACGCCTCCACATCAATAGAAGTCCAAGGCCCTGGGCCTCCGTCCCCTGGAACAAACGGCTTCGCCAATGATGGGCGAATGCAGCAACCACAACCACCACCACTGCAACAGCATCAACCTTTGCAACGGCCACAATCGTTGCAACCACAAAATATTCAGTACTAGTCCATGACGCAACAACCTTTAACACAGCAACCAATGCCCCAACAGTCTCTGCCGGAACAATCTGTGGCGCAGCAATCTATGCCACAGCAATCTGTTCCGATACAACCTATATCACAGCAGTCTGGTTCGCAACAAGCTGTGCCATTACAATCGACGTCACAGCAACCTGTTCAGCAGCAGTTTATGCCACAGCAGTCTATGCCGCAGCAGTCGGTACAACACCAATCTGTACCACAGCAGACGGCATCACAATCTTTAACACCACAGTCTGTTCCTCTACAGTCTGTACCACAACAGTCTGTACCACAGCAGTCCATGTCACAACAATCAATGGCACAGCAGTGTGTACCACAGCAATCTGGACAACAACAATCTGTGACACACCAGCCTGTCTCTCATCAAACCTTACCGCAGCCTATGACTCAGCAATCTGTGCTACAACAGCATATGACACAGCAAAGTATGCAGCAGCAATCTGTTCCGCAACAGTCTTTGGCCCCACAACCTATGGGGCAGCAATCTATACCACACCAATCACACCAATCAAAGGGCCAAACCAAATTGGCGATCCAGTTGGTGAATCAACTGACGGAGGTTCTTAAAGGCGGCGGATTCCCGCTACGTAAGTGGAAATCAAATTGCCACAAGGTACTGAACCGGCTGTCCGCCGATTCACCGGGTTCTAAAGAAGTGTACCAGTTCATCACGAGCGAAGAAACGAAGCTACTTGGTGTGAATTGGCATCCCGGACCGGACTATTTGAGCTACAAGGTGCAGAAGATTCCGGAGGTATCATCGCTCACGAAGAGGAGGGTCCTGTCACACGTCTCCAGACTATATGATCCAAGCTGGTATTGCAAAAACTGTGGCTTAGAGGTGTCGATTGGGATGAACAACTGGATGAAGAGATCCGGAGAGAGTGCAAGGAGTACTTCGAAGAATTTGCCAGCGCTGGAGTCGGTGAAGATCCCACGACGGTTGGGACATCCGAAAACCCTTCAGTTACATGGATTTTCGGACGCAAGCGAGAAGGCGTATTGAGCGGTCCTCTACGTCAGATTTGAGGGGGACGGTGCTTCTCAAGTACGTATCATCATGGCAAAGGCAAAGGTGGCCCCAGTCAAGCAGGTGTCACTCCCAAGACTCGAGTTATGTGGCGCTCAGCTCTTGGCGCGGCTTTTTTTGTTCGTGAGGAAGGCGCTTCAACTTAGCGAGGTTCAATGTTTCGCATATACCGATTCCACGGTAGTGCGACAATGGCTATCGGATCATCCCGGGCGGTGGAAGACATTCATCGCAAATCGTACGTCGTACATTTTGGAAAGGCTGCCAAAAGGCCAGTGGCATCATGTACCGACTGCGTCCAATCCAGCGGATTACCTACCAAGGGGGCTTAAGGCAAAGGAGCTCGCCGGAGCAGAGCTGTGGTGGCGAGGGCCGGCCTTTTTGCAAGACAAGGAGCTGAAGTTGCCCCGGACGCCCACTCATCAAGTCCGAGAGGTGGACACCGGAACACCGGTAGACCTCGAGGAACGAAGGGCATCGTATTTCGTAATACAG
Source organism: Microdon myrmicae (assembly GCA_963931805.1). Classification (NCBI taxonomy): domain Eukaryota; kingdom Metazoa; phylum Arthropoda; class Insecta; order Diptera; family Syrphidae; genus Microdon; species Microdon myrmicae. The sequence continues at coordinate 50,960,779 of OZ007497.1, read as the reverse complement.
CAGGGGGAGCTGTCTCCAGCTTCACTCGAACGGTACGAACATTAGCGTGGCGGAAGGCGGACCTAACGGCCATGAGAGCCGGAAGGCAAGTATCAAGACAAAGCGAACTGATTGCGCTCAACCCATTCATCGATGACCAAGGTACCCTCAGGGTGGGCGGAAGACTAGAAGCAGCAAAGATGGAATACGAACGCCGACATCCACCAATCTTACATCGGCAACATCACCTGGCAAGGATTATCGTGAGAGATTTGCACTTGAGACTGATGCACGCTGGAAGCCGATCATAGGAAGTCGAAGACTTGTCCAGGGGGTCATCGCTGAATGCACGATTTGCGGCCGTCACAAGGGACGGGTGCTAGCTCAACAAATGACGGCATTACCAGCCAGTCGGATTAATCCCGCAAGGCCAGTTAGTAACACCGACGTGGATTATGGAGGTCCTATCAGCGAGCTGTCCAGTGAAACTTTCCTGATGGTGGCAGAAGATGAGACGGTTGAACCGACAGTTCAAGGTGGGCGGAATGTTGGAGACGGAGTAGCACTCGATGGCAACACTGGTGCAGGCACCACTGAAATGCTGTCATGACAAACAAATGTCAGCGAACAGCTGACATTTCAATAATATTTAAATGAGCTGTCTTCTTCGTATATTCCTCACAGCAAGAGACACAGTTCTCAAAGGAATCAATTCAATCAAACGTAAATGTTCAATAGTTAAATAAAATAAAGAGAAATAGACTTAAAGGCACAATAGTTAACGACCGTGTTCATACGTTATCTGAAGGATTGCTTTCTTGAGGCCAACTTAAGGTATTCGTTTCTCCTTATTCTTTACCATAGCAATTGCTTTCAGGAATCAGTGTTTTGATGCCAGGAGCTTCTTGTACAGCAGCGGACAATATATCCCACCACCAGAAGCAGTTGTTGGTGGAACTTGCAAGGCGCAGTCTGCCGTTCGCAGCAAATTTGCATATTGGCCGACCGAGTGCCAAACATATGTGTTATGGAGACCGACCTCTTAACCAGTTAACTGTTTATGACTAATTTATAAATAATTTAATTTAGTGAGGACGAAGTCCTCATATATATAGCTCACTGCAAGCGAAAGAAAAAAAAACAAAGAAGACAAACATATATCTTAAAACTAAAGTGTTAAATGTACAATTAAAGAAAGAGAAAAAAAATAAGAAAATAAAATAAGAAAATAAAGAAAATAAATATGTTAAGTAAATAATATAATGGATATGGTGGGTAGATGATGTTGTAAGTGGTGGGGTGGTGAAGGATAGGGTGATAGGATAAAATGATAGGGTGTTGGGATGTGTACGGATTGTAAGGGTGTAGACGGTGGGGGCAAGGTCAGGGGGGAAAGATAGGAGACGGAGTTTGAGTGCATTAGAGACTGTTATGGTTTATTCACACAAGTTACTTATAATATAGTAATATATATTATTATTTAGTAAGGTAATTTAAATGTAAGTAAAGGGGACTTACTTGATCGACCGTGGAGCGGTCGCTGTAGTTGCTGCGGTCTCTGCTGCTGGTAGGTTGCAGGGGGCCTTGAGCTTTGTGTTCCCCTGTTCAGATTGTTGTCGTTTGATTGTTTCTTTCTCAATCTCTTAGCGAGTCTGTGAGGGTTCTTTAACCCACTTCCAAAGATCCTCCCATTTCCATAAATTACCTGCCCCCCACTTAGCGAGTCTGTGGGGGTTCTTTAACCCACTTCCAAAGAACCTCCCATTTCCATAAATTACCCCACTTACCAATGAGCATTTCCTTACAGCTGAAAATATAGATTACCATCTTGCCATGACATTCAAACTTTCACCAGCATCATAAACCCCAAAAGCTAATTCAGCTACCTCATCAGGTAACCAGCAACAATTCATGCACAGCCCAATGCTCTATGTAAAGAAGCATTTCCTCTTATATGTGCATGACATGTTTATTTCCATCACCGCTGAACCATCGGTCGATTGTATAATCAACAACCTACAGCTCAACCATTGCTGGCCGTCCATAGGAATTTCTAGTGTTGTGTTAACACAAACAACACACCGACCGATGGGACGTTGGAAATTTGCGTGCAAGCTAATTGATGCTGTACGGAATGGCCAATGAATAAACAACCGATTCTTCCTATCCTGGGGTTCGCAACACTTGCGACAATTCCCTTTCATCGGTTATCAATCGATCATGGAATTTGGCCATGGAAATGATCATTGTTTAGACAATCTTACCCATGTCATGCCATATGATGACCGACAGCAAAGCAAAGCAAACACACAGTACCTCACTGCGTTTGTTTTGTTTACTAACCGCTGGTCCATGGTTCCCCTGGTTGAGACGTTAGCCTCCACATCTGCAGGTCAAATTCCTCACCACCATATCCATGTACCAGCATATTAACCTAAAAAAAAGATAACATCCAACGTGACCCTCGGCCACCGTCGGCAAGATTTCTGTTAACTTATCGTCAACCCAAATTGATGCCCTATCGTACGATGGGAATACACCCAGCCGTACACCGATCATCATATTTGACCAGCTGCATGTTTGTTTTTCTTTCCTGCGCCCAGCGAGTGTTCTGTGTGTCTTTCTTGCAGAGGAAAGATTGTTTTCCCCTGCGATGAAATGCGTGGAAACTCATCGCAATCGCCAGAGGCTGGGTCAACGGCGCCCAGCTCGTGGAGTCAGATTTCATCCCCCGCCGGGCACACACGCTTAGAGCCAAGTTCCGTCGCTATCGGAGACGAGTTCTTGTTTTCCTCATACACGGTGGAGCGCGTATCACCGGATCGAATATTAACAACGGATAACGTATCTCATTCGGGTCGTTAGTTTTCCTGATGTTCAGGAATTTCCCTTGCTTGAGTCGTGCTATTTTTGTTGTTAATCCGAGTTCGGGTGCTTTCGTCAGTGTGCTATTATCGTCGGGAGCTGTAATAAAAAGGAAAGTTAATCTATAAGTAAACATTTAAGAAAAAATTAAAAGAAAGTCGTGTGTGATCAATTTTCAACTCTATGTACAGTCAACCTGGACCAATTTTAAACACCGCAATAAATTGATGAAAGCGCTTTGTCGTAGATGTGTATTAATTTAATGTGACGAATATATAAATATAAGCCAATAAATGGAAGCGAGATAGTTTGCAGCAGAGCAGTTTCGTGTTTTATTTCCCCAGTATACTCTTGGGTGATCTGTGTTTTGACTTTTCCTCGGTGGGAATTTGCTGAACCCCGATCTCGTGCAGGGGTATGAGCAGATATCGCCACAAGTCCTCTACTTCAAACCTTACCTCTTCGCCAGAACAAGTTGCTCCTCGGGATGAAATTATTCTAAATTTATATTCGGGATCATATACCGGTAGAATAGGGTGGCGGTTCCACTGAACACCACTATTTACCTTTTTTCAATTACCCTAAAGTCCTCCTGTGGCGGTCCCACTAAACGCCACTACTTACCTTTTTGTTTCAATCACCCAAAATTCCTCCTAAAGCATCTAAAACATTATCATTTGCTACGGCATTTGCATTAGCATCTTCAAACATTTTGCCCAGGGGCATGCTTGCAAGCGTCGCATCATGTTCCTGAAAAGCAATTCAGTTACATTACCAAGTAACCGACATCAAACCCGAAGCATGTCAATGCTCATATCTCCCAATGAATTCCGCCACACACGTGCAGGGAATATTCCCCTGTTTTTATCTGAGTACACGTCAGCCGGTCGTTCGACCGAGGGGCATATCGTAGTTCACGGCTGGCCGCCGAAGGAAACCGAATTCTCTATAGTGTAAATACACACGAGAGTTCGACCATTTGAGCCATCATCGATGTGTGCACGATCGGCATAGATGCTGTACGCAGTTGCCAATCGTATGAACATCCAAATCCCTGGCTGCATGATGGCTTGCCCAGCTGCAGGCACTTCTCTCGATTTGCCTTTGTTGGGTGTATGTCTGCAGTTCGCGTACTCATGGACGCGGCCGAGATGATATTCGCGCGTGTGGTCGCATCCTCGCTGGGACCAATGTGTCGCAGATCTTATCCCATTGGCCGCTGGACGAGGGAGGAAATTCATTTTTCTCTCGCACGAGGAGTCGAGTATCGACCTTTGGTCTGAGCGCACGGAAGGTCCTGGCCTTATTTAACAAATATCTTCTCCGGTCCCGATTTCGAGCGGATGTCACCGAGTTTGACACTCCCAGGCTCTGGGCGTCCTGGTCTACGCCATCCCTTCATCGCAGACAAGGTCTGCCGCGCTGTCTTCTTCCATACATCCTGCCACAAAGGACTTTCCGGGCAGGCTCCTCTACGCTCATTCGAGCTAGGTGTTCGCCCACCGGAGTCTACCGAGCTTGATTTTTCTTACAATATTTGCTTCAAGGTATATTGCGTACAACTTGTGGTTGTAGCGTCTTCGGAATCGTCCTCCCTCACATACGGGGCCAACAATTCTCCTTAAGACCTTTTTCTCGACCGCGACTAAGAGTTCAGAGTGCCTTTTATTAAGCACCCAGGTCTCGGATCCATACATGAGTACTGGTAAGACCATGGTCTTGTACAGTAGTAGCTTGAATGTTCTGGATAAATTTCGGGATTTAAAGAGCCTTGGTAGACCATAGTAGGCTTTATTGGATTTGATCAGCCGTTCGCGTATTTCTTCTTCCATATTGTTATCGGCTGATACTATTGACCCAAAGTAGTTAAAGGATTGCACTAATTCAAATTCGTGCTAAACTAGGTAGTTTGACCAACGTTAGGTCTTCTCTTCGCAGAAGTTGCCACCATGTACTTAGTTTTTCCCTCAGTAATGTGCAGTCCCAGTTTGTGTGCCGCCTGCTCGATCTGGCTGAAGGATTTTTGTACCGCCGATTCGGTTCTACCGATGATGTCGATGTCATCTGCGTAGGCAAGTATCTGGCTGGACTTGGTGACAATAGTCCCTCTAGTTGTAACGCCAGAGTCACGGATTGCTTTCTCCAGCGCCAGCTTGAAGAGGAGATAATCCAGACCGCCCCCTTTTCGGAGTCCATTATAGATGTTCATTGGTTTGGACAGTAATCCGGCTATTTTTACTTGACTAGTTACGTTGGTCTTGGTCAACCTACAAAGTCGTATCAATTTGTTTGGAATGCCGAATTCTCTCATGGCATTATATAGTTCTACCCTGACTATGTTGTCGTAGGCGGCCTTAAAATCTATAAACAGATGATATAATGGAATCCAAACTTCCTGACATTTTTCCATCGCCTGCCTAAGGGTGAATATCTGATCAATTGCTGATTTGCCTGCGATGAAGCCACACTGATATTGACCAATGATGACTTTAGTGTATGGGGCTGTCCGATCTTGTAGGATAGTGGAGAGTATCTTGTAGGCGGTACTCACCAATGTTATACCCTATAACAATGTTATAGTGGCTGCACAGTGTGATATCTCCTTTCTTATGTATGGGGCAAATTATACCACGACGCCAATATTCCGGCATCTCCTCTTGTTCCCATACGTGCATACGATCTCATGAATTGCATGATGTAACGCTGTCCCTCCTTGTTTGATCAGCTCAGCTGGTATACCGTCAGATCCAGGGGCTTTATTTGATTTGAGTTGTCTTATGGCTTTTAATGTTTCCTCAATGCTTGGTAGCGGCAGCATTTAGTCTTGATCTTGCATTGGTGGAGCCTCCAATTCTTCTGTGAGCTGACCATTTAACAATGCATTGAAGTGCACCTCCCATCGCTCCAGAACGCCTTCAGGATCGGTGATCCCATTACCCTCTTTATCCTTGCAGTAAGTGCAGCGTGGTGTGTACCGCGTCACACTGCGGGTTATTTGGTAGAACTTCCGCGCCTGGTGCGAACCGCGCTGTCTACTTTTTTCTATTTCATAGAAATGGTTTTTTTCCCAGGTACTTTTCTTTTCTCTGTGTAGTCTTCTTTTAGATCTTCTGAGCTCTTTCTATTTCTCGTCGCGTACCCCCCGTCCTGCGAGACTGCTGCATTGTCCGGTATGCAGCATTCTTACGTTCAGTTGCTAGTTTGCAGTTATCATCAAACCAGTCGCTCCGATCGCTACGACTACTGCTTAAGATGGAGTTCGCAATACTAATGACAGCATTCTTAAGTCGTGTCCATTTCTCTTTTACGCCCGGCATTCTGGCCCCAGGACTTACTCTTCCTCCGTCGAGCTCTTCGAGGGCGAGTCTGAACGCATGACCAAGAGTGCTACTGGTATTCTCATTGCGTAAGGCAGCCGTGTTGATTCGAACCTGATCCGGGGATGCAATACGTCTCCGTAAGGCAATCCCCGCTCGGAAAACTACTCATATACCAACAAGATAGTGATCCGAGTCGACGTTGGCACCTCGGTACGTTCGTACCGTCATCGGGTTCGAGGAGTGGCGGCGATCTATCAACACGTAGTCAATTTGGCTCCATCAGGTGATACCCAGGTGGCTTTGTGGATATATTTTTGCGGAAACCTGATACTTGCAACGACCAAGTTTTTTGATGCTGTCAGTTCAATGACTCGTAGTCCATTGTCATTAGTGTTCTCATGCAAACTATGGGAACCTGCGTAGTGGCTGAAAACTGGCTCCCGACCTATTTTTGCATTCAAATCATCAAGAACGATTTTCAGATCGTATCTTGGGCAGGCATTGATGGGGCGATCGACGTTCTCGTAGTATTCTTCTTTTTCGTCGTCAGGGGACTCCTCTGTAGGTCCGTGAACGTTTATGAGGCTTATGTTCTTAAACTTGCCTCTCACGGGAAGAGTGCATAGCCTTTCGTTTATTGCATTAAAGCCGATGATGGCAGGCTTCATCGATCATCGATGCCAGGCTTGACTAGAAAGCCTACCCCAGGCACATGGTGTTTTGCATGATAGCCGTAATAAATGTCATACTCGTTTTTATGAACAACACCACCTTATTCTTATGCTTCCATCTTATTTCTTGTAATGCTGTTATGTAAGCCTTATATTCTGCTAGCTGCTGTGCAGCTCGAGCTCTGTATAGTGAGCGGACGTTCCATGAGAAAATTCTTAAATCATTTAGCCATATCCGTTTCCGTGGTCGTCGTCGTGTATCCATATCGGACGTTCGTTAAATTTTCCATAATAATTTGTTTTTCCGGGCAAGGTTATTAGCCTTGCGCCAACCTTTCTCAGGTTGTCGCTGCATGCATTGGTTCACTATTTGGCGGGAGCCAAAGTAGCTATCCAGGGGTGTCACATGGAGACTGCATGTCAACTTGGATTGAACAGGGACAAGGATCGTCCTGGCCTTCGCTGGGTTAAAAGCAATCAGAGACTTTGCCCTGTATGTTCGCTCCCATCCCCCCACATGAAATATATAACAAGATAAAAAATATAGAAGTCATTTCATTGCAACCTAATTTCATATCGAACATACTCAGGGTTTGACGTATATATACGTCAACGCTAAATTTGTACGACGCACGTAGTGGACACATTTTCCAACAAGATCGAAACTGTTAACTGGTCAATCAATAGAGATACATCAGACCGGAGCCCTACAACTTGAAATGTCAAACATGCAATCGAAAGAGAAAGAAAAGCAGCAACGGATGCCCACCAAGTAGAGTGTTTCTTTGTAAAAGAAAATCCTTTGACAACCAGCAGTTTTGTTAATCCACCCGGTGCATCGTTAGTGTTTGTTGTAACATTTTCATAGTGTGGGTTCGAATCACGCTCTTCACAACTTCTCAAAAACGCTACAACCTTTTTGCCCTTTGTCCTTGTGGTAAAGGCGAAATAAATCCACAATAATTATATCATTTATTCCTACTCACCCGTCTTGTCATTTCACACGAACTAAGAACTATTTACGGACACTCTTTCCATGCCTTTGTTGACTTCCTTCCCTTTTCCGTCCGTCATTTATTTTTAGATATCAAAAAGATGCTGATGACAACTTTTCCAAATATGAATTAGAAAAATGAAACTTTTGTCTGGTCATCTGGTCAGCTAGCCTCGTAATCGCACAACACCAATTCACATCGAAAAGAGACCTGCACTAGTAGATTCCATTTTACCTCTTTATTCTAAAAGCTTTATACAAGTAAAAGGACAATTTGCTGGCCTCTTTTCATTACATAAAATGTTTCGGTCCAAGAAACTATAGGCGTAAACAAACTCAAAAGTCACACAGTCGATTCTCTGATGAAATGTAAAGTCCTTGTTGGAGGCACATTGAATAGTTCCCCCACGGTAATGTGTGCGGGGCCCGAAAAATAAGTACATGTTTACCCACCACTTGAGCAGTAATGGACGAAGGCTAAATTCAATTCAGGCAGCGATCCCCTTCAAGTGTTGTAACCCATTTATGGCCAACAGTCTTTTAAGGATCAACAATTCTAGAGATAGTTGTTCTATTCACCCTTTAGCCTCAACCGTCACTACAGCACGAAAAACTTGACATCGGGTTATATAATAAAGAGTTTTTGCAATAGGGAAAAAAACAGACGGTTTGTGCCCCAAAGATACTGAACATAGCAGTCAACAAGTACCGTTGAAAGGACAACACGAAATACGACACAAACATACGGATCAAATGAAGTGACTGAAAAATGAATGACTGGTCGAGGATGAGGAGGATAGACCCTTTTTTACACTTCACCAGGACTAAAGTGTTATCCAAACAACCGCAGTGAAATTTCTTCTGCGACGTAAGACGTGAAAGGATTGTTGATATTTTACACTAAGAGATTTATTAGGTATAATCCTCATCATAACAGGATAAGCAAGAAGATTTGATACTCACATACACGACCATAGAAATGGTATCCTTCTATATTTATTGCTGTGCTTGCAAATAGACGATTATTCTTGTGGCGTCTCGTGTTGGAAAGGACATCATTGAGTATTAGGGTTTGTAGTGTCAGCAATTTAGTGGTACCGCAATTCAAGGATTTGTGAATGATTACCAATCTAGCAAAGTTCTTGTTGGGTGGTGGCTGAGTCTAGACGGCGCATAGTAGGATCTGAAGTTAATTAAAACACTTGAGACTGTTCACTCAAGCGCTAACCAGTTACTTGCTACTTCTCCATCCCTTGCGCGTGAATAAAATGGGCTTTTGACACCATCCTTAAAAAGCCTCAGCAAAGGGCGGTAGAACAAATGTTGCCAAGCGATGAAGATTACGACACGTGCTGTGGTAAATGTCTCGTTGTTTAATGTCCTTAGGGTTTTAAGGCAAAGCTCTTTATAGCAGTATCGCAGCACAGGAAAGGCACATGTGCTTCCTTAATCCCTCCGAGGAGCTTGAAGATATTTACCCATCATCTAATTCTCTAGGGTCAGTTACATGCCCCTCTATTCTGTCGGGAACAAAGATGTGTCCACAGTTTCATTGTTAGCTGGGAGATACACGTACTCTGTAGACTATTCATTGAGGAAGGTAGTGATTTATAAAACCACAGGATACACCTACAGGTGTTTAAGCAGAACCATTAAAGGATAGCAATAACACTGTTCCCGTTACGGATATCTTGTTGAAGTCACGTTCCTCAGCAATGTTTTGCTTGGAGCACAGCTTCCAATAGAGCAAATTTACTCTGTTGTACAATGATGACGGCGACAAAGTATAAGAAGATATATTATTAGTACCGTTGCAGAGAAACTAGATGTCCTTGCAGTGATTGTGCAGTATATATTTTCTGTATTTCCGCGGAAGCGTTCAAAACTATTAAAATACAATACAGGCTCCATGTGGGGGTGTCATTATATAGGTTTGTTGATCACTGTTCAGAGCATTTGAATACAGTTTTGAAGATTGAATTATTAGATCGGCGGGAAAGAACATGGAAATTTCGAGTATCGTTTTAGTAAGTCTATTGCTCAAAGACCTTGGAATATGCTCAGAACTAGGCCAGCTTCTGGTAAAAGGTGACAAAGAATGAGCGGTAGATTGGACCAAACGCCCATCCACCCTATGAAGTACCACCCTATGCGGCTATGGACTCCATAACATGGTCGACAGAAATCCTTTACCATCTTTCAGTTCATGCTGAAGCCCAAAAATTGGAAATCACAATGAGTAAAATATCACTAAGGGTAGCACTGTCTCGAAGAAGGGTTACATCTAGGGCAGCCATAACCAGAAGAATATTACTCGTGCTGAGCCCACAAAAAAAGTTAAGGCGAACTATGTGAAATGATGCCCCTCGAGAAATTATAGCGTTTGAAATAATAGTGAAGAAGATCGTGTGATTCGAACTGACGCTATGACAGCTCGAATCACGAAAAAAATTTTACCTAAGCGTTACACACCAGGCTACTGACCGTGTTTAGAATTTGATTTCCAAACTCGAGTATATTCCACTGGTGTGAATTATTTTTTTTATTTATCGCTTGGTATACGGTTCTGATGTATTTTTCTTATTCGATTTTTTCGTTCGGTTTTCTTCACTATTTTTGCTTGTGAATTGTGTGTATCTGGTAGAATCGTTACAAAATGACTGAACAATAAAAAAATAACCGCCATCATTCGTGACAACAGCGCCCTCTACAAGGAAGTTGGTAGTTCTAGATCCAAGGAGACGAAGGACGGCGCCGGTGCTCAGGATAACGGGATCCAAACTAAAAGTCAAGCAAAATTTGAACTGGCGAAAGTGCAAGACCATCACGAGAAAGCTGGCTTGGTACTGATCAGCGAGCGTATACAGCTTTTGATAAGAACATATGGATAAGCGACGAGACCAGGCAAGCTGTCATATGGGTATGTGGGAAATGTGGCATTCAAAACAGCGGGGGTCAACAGCGAGGCTTCATAAGAGCTCAACTTCTACAACTGTTATGCACGACTAAATTCGACAGCAAATGAATATCAAACCCTGCAAGACAATCGTATGCTAGATAGGAACGGCAAAAAATCGATTCTCAAAGCCGGTGACTTAAATGCTCGGGCAGCAAGTGTCCCAATACGAGGGGAGAAGAACAACAACATTGGGAGGAAGAACATATTTCGTAAAGTAAAAAGGGGATCAGTAATAGACATTGTGGCGAGCGATGTCATTGTGCCGGAGTACGGCACGGGGTTCTACTTCGCCCTCACAAACAAGTAATTCCGTAAGTTCCACCGAACACTAAGAAGCATAGTTCTCAACAAAAACAGCAAAACTCCGTCACAAACCGATTACGCAAAGCAAAGGAAACACCAACACAAGAAGTAAGACACACGGTTATTGTTTTATTAATATTGGTTTTTATTTAAATTTATTTACTTAGTGTTTTTGATTTATTTAAAATGGTTTAAAGGAACTTTAGAACTTTCAGTACAACTTTAACTGAATATACTTTTTAATGTCCGGTAGAGCTTAATTTATCTTCGCTCAAGGATATTTCACTCGCGGTTCCAACGCTTGGGGTTGTTGATTATAAATTACATTGCGCGATTGACTCACACGACTTGGGGGTTGAAAATCCGCAACTCCGGGGATCTAGGCCTCCCCGGCGGTACGGGGAGCGGGAGAAGTGCCAACCAGCGTGGCTGGATATTGAAATACGACTCAATCGAGGGTTAGAATCTGGCTCTTGATTCACTCTCGATTCGGTGGTGGTGGATATCCTTTCAGCTAAGGATATATTGTTACTTACCACAAGAGAAACGGAAAGTCTCTCTTTGTGGAATAGAAAACCAGATCTCGTAATGAAGATTATGGTGGTATGTATGTATGGGTGATCATTCAGATCACAGTGTTTATCGATGCATTTGAGCAAAGGATAAACGAAACCTGAAACGAGGGGAAAAGAACAAAGGGAGAAACGACCTAAGGCATCGGCCTGTAATGAGGGTCGGCTAAATAATTAAGCTGCAACTCATTAGGTGTGAAATGCATTTGGGATACATCATACAAGTTGTATATCGTATCTTTGGTCGTTGTGAGAAATGGATTCTTTATTTGTTGATGCTATTGAATTCAATCCGGCGGCTATGCGCGGAGTTGATGATTGTTTGGAGATTCAAACAAAGGAGCATTTCTGGGTAAAGTGCTTGCAGCTGTATCAATAGCTGCAGGTCATTGCGAAGCAAATTAGAGGGTTACATAATGACGGTTTGTATAACATCAATGCCAATTGTACTTGGCATCTAAGGCAACTCAAGGGTCGTATTCTAGTGCAAGTATTTACACTAAACAAGAAATCGGTTCTAGGTCGCTAATGCAGAGATGCATTGATGCATGCATGAAAGCCCTTGTGGGAGAAATTCTTTACAGGAATTCCTAGATAATGCGTTGAAAGCATTAATTGCCCTTGAGAAGGGAAATGTTTCAGGTATGCTGGTGATTGGGAGTTATGATGTTTGGAACAGAATTCTTATAGGGAATTTTGGATTCGAATAAATTATTGAAGGAAAGAATTTTCTTCCAGGACCTTTTAGCTAAGTACTTTTGATAAATTTGTTGTGTGAAGCATTTACATGTGCTAATGTGATTGCATTAGCAGAAAACTATAAAGGTTGGGTTGTAGTTATGGGGGTTCTTCGGGTAAGTAGACAGTGGGGTTTGGCGGAACCGCCACAACATCACCCACATCTACAACCGACACACAACGGAAGTTAAATGACAGCTCAGTGAAAAATATACCCACAGTGACCACCAAGACATATGAGAATGGTATACGGAGTATATATTATCGCTACCATTATTAGCCAGATGCAGTTCAACCCCGGACACCTCTATGGATTCAAAATGTGAGAGGTCAATAGCTTCATGGCGAAGTCAGCTATTAGCCAGTATACAAGTTGATGACGGGATCGCCAGTGAGGGTTCGATCTCTTCGAATTATGGAAAAGTTTGGGAATACGGGACGGTGATGTGGGCGCAATAGCTCCTCAATAGTATACTGGTTAGTATACCCGCCTGTCATGCGGGAGACCGGGGTTCGATTCCCCGTCGGGGAGCCTCTGGCGCAAGACTAATGACCTTGCCCGGAAAAAACAAATCATTATGGAAAATTTAACAAGCCTCAGGACTTGCTAAATAAGGCCAAGACCGGTTCCAGGTTGTAGTGCCGATGATGATGATGATGATGATGATGTGGGCGCAAGCTACTTTCGGTTACAAGAACCTCCTCCGCCCGGTTATCCTTCATGAAGTCACAGATTATCATACGCTTGAAATACAAACAAGGAAGTTTCCATTTTAAGGATAACTTCAGTTTTGGAATCCATTTTGGAGTGTATATCTTGCATATGCCGTGAAAAGGAGTGTATCCCTCTCAGCATCGGTTGTTAGTTTTCATATCGGGGTCGAATATCTTCAATCAGGCGGGAGAAACTAAGTAGTTTCTCGAGCATTGAGGATTGCCCCTCGAAGGGGTTTTTGTACCGGCGCTTGAATTCGTAACGTTGTGTTGGCCTTTACCGGGGAATGCTTAAGAACTTGAAAGATGTGGGGGGGGGGGGGGGGGGGGCTATATTCTTAGTTTGTCGTCCGTTAAGCATTTTGGCGAATGTAAATCCATTTTGGATGAAGTTTTGTTTGGCCTGTTTTGCGAAGTCTGACTTGACTGTTTGCTTAGCTCGAGTCTCCTTGAACCTTTGAATTAATTCTTTATATTTAGGACAGTTCTTATAACTGGCCGGGTGTCCTTTCTTACTGCGGTTGCAGCAAATTGACAGTGTCATTTCATCCTGCACATTTGTTGCGAGATCGTTATTTGCTGGTTGGTTCCTCGATAGAATAGTGGTTAGTAGGTTATACCCGCCTGTCACGCGGGAGACGGGGGTTCAATTCCCCGTCGGGGAGCCTCTGGCGCAAGACTAATGACCTTGCCCGGAAAAAAACAAATCATTATGGAAAATTTAACAAGCCGCAGGACTTGCTAAATAAGGCCAAGACCGGTTCCTGGTTGTAGTGCCGATGATGATGAAGTAAACTGACGTGATTAGCGAACAACAGCAGCTAGTTACGACAACTACAACGAATACAATGAAGACGAGAGTGTCTAAGACAATGATGATCACCAACCAAAGATCAATAACATCAACGACGACCATGTCAACAACTAACAACAATATCATGGATGAGGGAGAGAACATCATCGGTTGCTTGGATGTAAAGCAACAAACGAAAACCCTGTCTTTTATGCTAGACGTGTATTTGGAAAATATATTTAAAAAAATAACAAGAAATTAGTTTATAACAACCACTCTAATGTCGTCATCAACGGAAGGAAAGGATCTGAGAAGATCGATAAGTCTGAAGCCGAGAAAGGAAACACACTGTGCAGCTCGAAACGGGTATGAGAATCTTTTCACAGAACAATTGGAACGGTGAAGCCGGTATATAAGGCAGCACGCCACTGGAAACATCTATCGATTCAAATGACACATTAACATCAACCTGTAGTTCTACTGTACTACAGTCCAGCCATGGTTATGGCAAACAAACTATCCACCACCGAATCAATTTGGCGGAGATGTTATAGCGTTTTGGATGATAGCGAAGAACGTGTGATTCGAACTGACGCTATGACAGTTAGAATCACCAAAAATTGAACCAAACCGCAACCCATCAGGCCACCGCCGTGTGTACGAATTAGATTTCTAAACCCAAGTACATTCGACTGATGTGGATTCGTTATGTTATCGCTATCGTACACGGCTCTGATGCATTTTCTTATTCGATTTTCGATCGGTATTCTTCACTATTTGCTTGTGTATTGTGTGTGTAGAAACGCCACAATGTCACTTCGCCACATTCTATGTCTCATCATCCAATGAAGTATTCCAACCCACATATGTTTTCTACATCACCAACAACATTTTCAATATCATCAGCACCAGAAACAGCAGCCTCAAAATAACAGGGCGTCACTAAATGACAGCAATAACAATAATGCGAGCGATACATCAGCCTCTCAGATTTTACCTGCGCCACCAATTACCGTCTCTAGTAGTGTTTTGTCTAGTCCAGGCGGTCACCACAGGCCATTTGCACTCATATGGTAACAGTAACACGACTAGTGCCGGTGTCAGCAACAGTACCAATGCAAACACAAGCAGCCATTTCGACGACTTGATGAAAAACCCAACGTATCCTTTCCATCCTATGCCAATGAAAGTACAAGAAGGATATCTTGCAGAATTGATCGGCCGACACTCTATTGAACAACAATCATGTGGAATGACACGTGAGTAATTCCTACCTCCACTTTTGTTTGATTCATGTGAACCTAACACATGTTAACCTCACTTCATTCACCTGAAATTAAACCTACAACTTTAATCAATTTACTTCTTACACCTCAATCGAAATTATTTCTTTAGTTTTCTCCTTGCACCATAATTAACCGAATGATGACAGTATACAGTTTCCTTAACAATTGGTGTTTCGGTTGCACTTGGTAGAAAAATTGCTGATCTATGTTTGAACTGATTGACAAACACAGCTGCAAAATTGTAACTCATTTAACGAATGTTGCATTGATCGGCGCGAAACTCTTGTGGAGTTGTAATGGTTTTCTACGGAACAGGTGTATTGCCCTAGAATACGATGCAAGCAGGCTTCGTCGGGGATTGAATAGTGATTCGACCTCTAAGGACAGATCCATAATATCATTACATTTACACCTACCTCAAGAGCGCCGTTTTAAAATATCGCTTAAGTTAGATATAATTTCGCCATTTTCTGGATTAACTTATTTCTGTGCTGTACTTTTGCAGGGTAGCCAATAATTTGTGGGTCTCCCCATACCACTTACCAAGGTTTTTCCCATCGGTTAAGAATTTGTGAGGGTCCTCTATCCCACGTTGAGAACTAACCCACTAAACCAGCCTGCATCCACGCATAACCCCAACCTCAACCCCTTTCCGGTGCGCCTTCCCCACTAAACCAACCACAATTTCGGCGGCATCCACGCGAAACGCGCCAACTACAACCCCTCCCCGTGGGCCTATTACCTCCTGGCAAGGTACCTGTGGCACTTGCTTCACTAACTTACCCAACGCTAAAAGTCAATTCACCAACACACCACGGATAAAAACGTTACTCAATACCGCAACGTTGACGCAAATTAAAAACACTGGAGGATTTTTGTTTCTTAGCTTTTTTATTTAAAACCTCAAGGGTTATTAAACATCCCACTCTATGATACATTTCGTTCTAGTTTTCAAAGAAAAACGACCAGCAACGCATTTTTCTTATACACAATTGCAATTCGATACCTTAATATGAAACGCACACGAACTTTTCGATTATGTCAAAAACGCGACCATACTTCACATGTGTATTCGACTGGGAACGAACTCGATTCCTTGAGATATAAAATTTGACTCCGCCAATGTCTGTTGCCGCCAACATCCACTAGCTGTGATCGTGATGGATTTCCCGATCTAAGGGTAGCCAATCCGATCTTCTGCTGGGTGATAGCCAATGGGCGATCGAATGGGGATTTAATGGGACGATTTTCCGCATGACCGTACGGTCAAGTGTAATGCCCTTTCGCTCGAAATACCGACAACGAACGATCCTGCACTTGTTCAAACAAGGAACAAGCATAAGGGCTGCGGCATCGTTGTTGTAAATCATCGCAATGTCCTAAGTAAACAGAAACACAATTTCGAGGGTCGTATATTAGATGCACTTTGTTTGTGATTTAGCCGTATTGTGCTGGTGAACTATGGAGGGTAGATATTTTGTTGACATTAAGTCAACAGAAACCTCGCCGCCGATGGCAAGGGAACAGGCTGGGTGGCTGAATGTTTAGTTTGGGCAAGCACCGTAGGGCATGGCCATTACTATGATTGTTTAACTTAGGGAACGATACGTGAGACATGATCAGGGTATGTTTATTTTATTATTTACTGGCCTGTATGAACCCGGAAGTTCATGATCTCACCGACTCGGCTCCGCCATTGTTCCCTGTCCTGTGCGCCCTCCTTCCACGTTCGATCATCTGATCCGATCTCCTCGAGGTCCAATCTAACATTGTCCTCCCATTTCCGTCGCGGCCGTCCCGTCGGTCTCTTTCCCGTTAGTTTACCATCAAGAATTCTATGCACGGTCCTATCAGCGCCCATTCGCGCTACGTGTCCGGACCATTTTAATCTTCGCGACTTGATCACTCTCACTATTGTAGGTTTGCGGTATAGCTCTTCCAATTCGTGGTTGTGGAGTTTCCTCCATTGTCCTGACTCCTCGTCATATTTACCGCCAAATATACCCCTTAAAACTTTATTCTCGAATATGCGGAATTAGTTATCTTCCCGTTTCGTGAGCGGCCATGTTTCGCATCCGTATAGAGCAATCGGCATGATTATGGTTCTATAGACGCGGTGCTTTATATTACGTGATAGCTGTTTGGATTTTAATAGTTTACTGGGTGCATGCCAACTAGCGTTCCCGGAATGTAGTCTTTTGTTAATTTCCTTTGACGTTTCGTTTCTAGTCGTCAGTATCGTTCCCAGATATTTAAATATCTTGCCCCTGACGTTTATATGTGTTCTCTGAGGTCCACCTGCTCTCGTCGTAGTCATGTATTTCGTTTTGTTTTCGTTTATTTCTAGGCCCGCCTCTTCTACTGCTTGCATGATGATTTCACGGTTTTTACTTATAGTTTCGAGATTATCGCCCAGAACGGCGATGTCATCCGCATACGCAAGCTCTTGTGTGACCCCGTTCAGGAATGATCCGGCCGTGTTGTCGTCTTGTACCTTTCTGATAACATACTCGAGGACAAGGTTAAAAGGGCATGGTAAGAGGCCACCCCAAATGGTTCTGAGAGGTGGTTTTCTATTCTAACTCGCCCTTTGTTTTCGTTCATGCAGATTTGAATGAGGGCGGCATATTTTTTCGGGATCTCCAGCTCAATCACAATATGGTAGAGTCTTTGCCTTGCGACTGAGTCATAGGCTTTTTTGAAGTCCACGAACAGTTGGTGAACCGTCTCTCCGTATTCCCACTTCTTTTCCAGCAGTTGCCTTATTGTGAACATCTGGTGGCTTGTTGACCGGTTCCGACGAAATCCGGATTGGTAGTCTCCCAATATTTCTTCTGCGTATGGTGTGATTCTTGCCAGTATGATATTTGTTAATATTTTGTATGTGATTGGGAGCAATGATATTCCTCTGTAATTTTCGCAGTCAGATCTGTCGCCTTTTTTGAAAATGGGGATGACTATTGCGGTTTTTCATTCTTCCGGAATGACTTTCTTGCCCCATATTATTTTAACCAGTTGGTGGATCTTTCGAGCGGTTGCCTCTCCTCCATGCTTCACAAGCTCTGCCGGTATGCAATCGATTCCGGAGGCCTTGTTGTTTTTCAATCGATTTATCGCGTTTACAACTTGTCGAAAGAGGTCTCTGGGATCTGGGGCTCAGCTGTATGTACGTCTGGTGCGTTTATTTGTGGTTGATGGGTGCGCACATTGAGCAGGTTTTCAAAGTACTGCTTCCATCTTGTCACGATATTTTTTGTTTCTGTCACCAGACAGCCGTTTGTGTCTCGGATTATATTGGCTCTCCCTCGGTAGCCATTTCTAATTGAATTTATGCCGGCATACATACCTCTCCTGTTCTTTGCTCTGGCATTTTCTATGATTTTTTCGATCCGAGTCTTCTCTCATTCGCGTTTTTTGCGTTTGAAAAGTTTAGTTGTTTCTTTCCGAATTGTCGCGTATCTTACTGCGTTGACTTCATCATATGCTTCTAAGTGGATCATTCTGAGGCGTTTACGTTGTTCGATCTTTGCCCTGCACTCATCGTCAAACCAAGGTTTGGACTTAGTTGTTTTCTTAAATCCTAATACCTCTTGGGCTGTTTGTTTGATTGTGTCTCTGATCGATGCCCATTTAGCGTCCATACTATTGGCTTCCTCTTCCTCACTACTGTCATTCTCTAGGATGCTAAATCTATTCGTTAGTTCGTCTTGATATTCCGCCCTTTTACGTAGGTCTTTTAGTTTATCAATGCCGAAGTTTTTGCTCGTCTCACGTGACTGCCCGTGTAGGTTTGCTGCAAGCCGACTTCTAATTTTGCCCATCACTAGAAGGTGATCGGAGTCGCAATCTGCTCCTCTATATGATCTTTACGTCAAGGATATTCGAGTGGTGTTTTTTGTCTATGAGGAAGTGGTCTATTTGGTTACGCGTTACGCCGTCGGGTGATATCCATGTGGCTTTATGGATTTGCTTGTGCTTGAACATCGTGCTCTTCACTACCAGATCTTTTAACGCTGCGAACGTGATAATTCGAATACCATTATCATTTGAAACGTCATGTAGGCTTTCTTTACCTATTGTTGGTTGGAAGATATCTTCCTTTCCAATTTTCGCATTGAGGTCGCCGAGGAGGATTTTAACATCGAATGATGAGATTCCATCAAATACTTCCTCTAGGGTCTCGTAGAATGTATCCTTCGTTTCTTCGTCGGTAGATTCTGTTGGGGCGTGTACGTTTATAAATACATAATTGTACCATGGGCCCTGTATTTTTAGCACCGACATTCGGTCATTAATAAATTGCACATCTTTTACATGGGACGCAATCTTCTTGCTTATGATGAAGCCAGTTCCGAGGTTATGTGTATCGGTACCTCCACACACCAGTGTAAACCCGTTGGTTTCGATTACTTGATGTCGGAGTCGAACTTCCTGAAGCGCGACGATGTCCATTTTATATTTTTTCGCGTTTTCTACGACCGTCTGTATCGCGCCTGGTTTATATAACGTTCGAACATTCCACGTGCCGATTATTATATTATATAATAAAATAAAACGTCAACGGCAAAAAAAAAAACAAAAATATGACATTCAACGTTAAACTATCAATCGCAAAGTATTGTGAATACGGAAGTGAAACGACTTACTTGGGTGACCGTGGAGCGGTCACTTAGTGTTGCGGTTGTTGATGCTGCTGTCACGTTGCAGGGGGCGCTGAAGGGCTTCTCCCCTGTTCAGCTTCGTTGCGTTCTCTGTTTTGAGTTTATACGTCCGTATTCGATTGTTGGTTTAAAGCAACTCCTTAACAATTATTATTAGTTATAATTCACCGCCAATTCAAATTATAACAAAATCACACGCTTAGCCGCGTCTAGTCGAATTCACAATACTTTGCGATTGATAGTTTAACGTTGAATGTCAAATTTTTGTTTTTTTGTCGTTGACGTTTTATTTTATTATTCGACGCCAACGCCGGTTTTTATTATTTTCTCTGCCAAGAAGAATTTGCATTAAGTAGTTTATGCAAATTAACTACTTGGCGAGTTGTTCTCCGTTTAGAGGTAAAGAGGGGAAACTAACGAAAGTTGATTAGTGAATGTTGGAGGGACCTGGACTCAAGGTCGGTCCGTAACAATGGTAATCTTGCCGTGGGTTTATGTTTTCAGATGAAAGGTGATGCAGAATAGCTTACGCTGCTCATTTGCAGGTAAGTAGAATGACTTGCCTGCTAAGTGGGAGACAGGTTAATTTAAAGAGAATGGGTGGTTCTTTGGGAATGCCTTAAATAACTCCCACATCCCCGTCCCCTGGGGCATAACACAGGCGAAGGGTGCATTGTCTGAATTTATCATCGCGTGCAGACAATGCACAATCAAATTTGGTTTGTCATGCCATCGGGATCATAACATAAAACGTATAAACCTCGCATAAGCATTTACTGCATTTCTATGGGACAACAGCCAAAAATTTTCCTAAACGAAGAATCGTTCGCATCGTGAGTTGCATAACATCAATTCCAAGAAACGGATTACCTAACATGCAACACACACTAGGGAAATCATTGGGCGCACATCGCCAACATATTTACCCAGCTATAACACGTGCGCCGTGTATTTCTCTGACTTATTCTAAGTCACCCCAAGTTTCGTCAAACCGAGGAAACTTGTTCGCGCATCTCGCGCCACGAAGCCGAGAATTCTATCTTTCAGCATTATAACATGCAATAACGGATTCAACATGGCCACCAACTTCGATGCGACGCACCATCGTCGTCACCAAGGTACACTTACAGCCAATACTCCAAGTCGCACTTCGGACGGACAAACCACGGTTCGGATGCAGCTGCTTCCTTTAGTGTTACATTTTTACTGATTTTTTTGTTGACACGTCGGCAACAAGAAATATCACGCTCCCTTGCCATGATCAAATCGGGGATATTCTCTCTGATTGGTCACCGCACGAGCAACTTTACGTTGTTATTGCTTGTATTGGAAATCGTCCACTGAGGGATTTTTCGAAGAGTCGGGTTTCAACCGTCGAGGGAGTGAGTCGTAGCTCAGCCACGGGTGTAGTATCTGTCCGCGTGTTTCGATGTCAATTAATCTTTTCCTGTAAAAGAACACCACCAATGTGATCTCAGTGCGTGCCAATCAGTGGTTATGTTAGTAACTTTTCGTAGATTATTTAAGAACATTTATTATTTTCATCTGTTAAAGAACACAATTATTTTTGTACCTGTTTATAATTATTGAAGAACAATTAATCTTTTCCTGTAAAAGAACACCACCGGTGGATATCAGTGTATACCAATCAGTAGTCATTTTAGTAACTTTATGGTCTTCTTTAAGAACAATTAATATTTTCACCTGTTGGAGAACACAACTATTTTTGTAATTTTTTTCCGTTTATCGAAGAAATAATAATTTTCACCTGTTAAAGAACGCAACAAATTTTGTAAATTCTTATCGTTCTTCGAAGAACAATTTTGCCCTGTGAGTAGGGCGTTAGAATATACTCACAGCTAGGCCGGCTTGTTGTAAGAGGCGACTAAAGGCCGAGTGGTAGCCGGCATCCCAACGCCCTGTGCGCCCACTGAAATACCACCCCATCAAGCTTTAGGCTCCATGAAATGTCGGCGAGAAATCCCTGGCCATCTTTCGGAACTTGGCTGATGGACCGGTTCAAGAAAGGGTTGGTTAGGTGGTAGTCGGTCCCAAGGTAAGATACCACCCCGTCACGTTGTACATTCCGCGATATTGCCGAGAGAAGCCTTCGACGGTGTTTCGGATGTGTGGCTGACGGCCCGGTCTGACACGGAGATAAGTCATGATGGTACCTTCTGATATAAAGAATTCCGGAGGTAAACTAGTCTCGCATTCGGCTCTCCGGGGGGGACTATGTCACGGGGAACATCATGCAGATATTATGATAAATAATGGAACTTTGAGAGGTTCGTCATCGCATAACCGGGCTCGCTCTCGGGGCTCTGCCCACGCTCGACTGGTTACGGCATTTTGTGACATCAGGGGCATCGGTTTCACCAATTCGAATGTAAACGCCGTCCACCAATATTTGCAAACAACGAAACCTGATATCCTTCCCCTAACTGAGACCCGGGTCGATTCGTCAACTGATTTCACATATCTTCGTTGCTCAGGATACGACTTACATTCGAGATTACGTTTTAAGGGCGGAGTCTGCGTCTTCGCGCGGTCCAATCTGGCTTGCCAGATGATGGAGGCGTTGGAACCCAATAATATGGACATCATATGGTTGAGGGTCGTGCTAAGGAATTCCGTTAAATTTCTTTGTTACCTTTACCGCTTCCCGAATGACGATCGACCGGCGACATTTTTCGAACATCTTTCATATACCGTCGACTGGATACGGATCAACCACCGAGCTTCTAAAATTGGTTTCCTTGGTGATTTTAATGTGCACAATTCCGGCTGGTTGTTACATTCTAACAGAACTGACGAGGCTGGGAGGCTGGCGGAGATGTCTGCTGTAAGCACAACTTGACTCAACTCGTGGGGGAGCCAACGCGAGTGCCGGATGCCCGTGTTGTGATTCATAGCCGTTAGCATTACCACCTATCCCGAATAACCACTTCCATTTATCCATACCTACCTTTATCCATACTTACCCTTTTCCATCCTACATTTTCCTAGTCCAATTCTTACCTGCACCTACGATCCCCCATCCTACATACATTCCCCTCCTAGAGGACCGCATGTGCAACAGGCTAAGTCTAAACCTAATCAGTCGCACATTGACCTAATTACTAACCTTTTTATTAGCACGAAGATCGGGTTTGTACTCCAACATTAAATGTATACTTGTGTGCAAACCTCTATCTGACACAATATAAAAAGGGCGGCCGATCTTGGTTTCGGGGCAGTCGATCACAATCAGTCGCGGCAGCCAGTCGCAGAAGTAACTTAAAGGTATTAAATAAAACAAGAAGAGCAGAAACACAAAAGAGATCTATTTATTCGGCCCGGAGGTAAGTACCTAAAATCAACTAATAAATAAATTGAATATTGGTGGGTACCGGCATCACGTCCGGTATACCCAACACCCGAGGCGATTATGCGAACACCCTGGAACTGTTTTGACATCCGAACCGAGTATTTATACCGTAGAGGCTTCTGCGCCACTGGGAAACTCAGATCACTGCTTGGTATCTGTCGCGCAAGCACTTGCATGTCAAGCGAATAACCGGCCTAGGCAGCTTCGCCATGTATGGAAGTATGGGGCCACTAACTGGGACAATTTGCGAGATTTCTTCGCATCCTTTCCATGGTCCGCGGTGTGCTTCGGAAACTCCGATGTTAACGCTTGGGCGGAGTCGGTATCAGAGATTATTCTTCTGGGGATGGAGATGTATATTCCACATTCCATCAAACGAAGTTCGCCTGATAAACCTTGATTTGATAAAAAATGCGAGCAGATTACAGCGGCAAAAAATAGAGCTTTTAAACAATGGCGCTCGAATCCCACCGATGTTAACAGAACGAATTTTGTTAGAATCAGAAACGCGTGCAACCAGGGGATTGATACCGCGAAGAAAGCTCACAACGACAGGGTGATCAATAAACTCCTTCGGTGCCCGGCTAGTTCGGGCTCCTTCTGGTCAATGGCAATAGCTGTCAACCGTAACTTCGCATCCTCCTCTTTCCCTCCGTTGGTGACAGACAGTGGGACGTTAGTCACGAATTCAAAAGATAAAGTTAATGTGTGCGCGAATTTATTTTCCGCGAATTCAAACCTCGATCCCGGCCTTTTGGAGCCACCTGTGATCTCACCGGTACGGTCGTCGATGTGGGATGTAAGATTTCGTCCGCGAATTATTCGAAGCATTCTACGTGAACTGGATTATAGGAAGGCTACCGGCCCGGACGGGATACCAGCAATAGTCCTTAAGAACTGTGCTCCAGAACTATCGCCGGTTCTTGGAAGACTCTTCCGCTTATCTTATGCACGGAGGACCTTTCCTGCCTGCTGGAAAATCGCTCGAGCTCTGCCAATCCCAAAGACGGGAAAAAAGTATCTCCCACAAAATTACCGTCCGATAGCATTACTGTCTATTTTATCTAAAGTAATGGAAAAAGTCATCAATACAGGGTTAGTTAAGTATTTGGAGGGCAACGGACTTCTGAATGATCGTCAATACGGATTCCGTGGCAGGCGGTCTACGGGAGACCTTTTGACACTTATAACTGATATATGGAAATCTGCGATTGAACGGCATGGTGAGTCAAGAGTGGACGAAGAGCTTCCTCGAGAATAGATCGATCCGGGTTGTTGTGGACGGCGAGTGTTCGGATCTGTATCCTGTTATTTCGGGGGTGCCCCAAAATTCTATTTTGGCTCCAACCTTGTTCTTGCTTCACATAAATGATTTGTTGGAGACAACGGATAACAAAGTGTTCAGTTTTGCGGATGATAGTACGCTTGTTTCCTCCTTTTCGAGTGTTCGGCCGATTGGTGTGTCTGCTTCGCATCAGCTGAGATGTAGACAGATTGACTCTCTGAATCAGGATCTAGATAGGGTCCTGCAGTAGGGAAGGGCCAATCTCGCCGACTTCAATGCAGCGAAGACACAGTATATAACATTAACAAAGAAAAGTGGATCATCGGTTCCACAGCTGATGATGAATGGCCGAGCCCTCGAGGCTGGGGAAAGTTTGAAATTGCTCGGCGTCACGGTCTGTGGGAATGTATCATGGCATAAACACGCGTCGAGTATCGGCAGGTCAGACTCAGGAAAAGTGAGCTATCTGTGGGGGCTTTCTCTATTCTACATGAGAAACAAGCCACAATTCCAACCAACATGTCCACCTAATTTCGACCGCTTTCAGCGCGTCATACTTACCCATTTCCTTTATATGTATTCCCCTGTAAAACATTTCAAACGGACGTCTAGCTAAACTCATTATGCTTTGCAGATAATGCATAATTGAGTTTAGCTACATAAATGTCATACGGCAACTCCATTCTTGCTAACCATGAGTTTCCCATCGGAAATCTCATAATGTCGGTTAGCAACAACAAGTCTAAACGAACGACGCTGTTGCATCATAGCAAAATAGCTGGGGTAATTTTAGCGTCTTAGAGTCTGGTTCTCACGCGAATTATTTCCCAAACATCAGCGACGTCCTATCGACTTTCCCTCAGATCACCCATTCGTTTGGGATCAATGATCTCTCTTTGCAGGGGAGTAACATCAGCTAGGTTTCCCTCTCATTCGTATTTCTTTCCACGGTTTCATACACCATAGCCGTACCACTGGGTCAGTAGGTCGTGTCAGTAGCTGCTTCTGATACTAACACACACAACCAAAGCTACCCCGAGATCACAGCATATCATGTTTTCTGTTCTCTCGTTCTTCATGTCCGTCAATTACCCTATTAACAAAAGTTACTCATACTTTGACGGGCGTGGGGTTGAGAAGGCAGTGGCGTGGTCTCTTTTGGTTGTCCTGTGTGTAGAAAGAAATATGAATTTCCACCCTAATTCAGATTAGTCACTATTGAATCATTGCCACGGTTACTCACGCCGCCGCTCGCGCTAGTCATTATCCAACCATCAAAGTGTTCGCGCACGCCGCTATATAGCGCAACCTTTTCAAGTAGGACAAGTTCGAAATAACGTATTGACTGGTGCATATCGCTCTCACGTGGATATTTCGAGAGTTTACTAAATAATTGTTTTGCTTCTTGATTCATATTTAATGTCGAAAGTACTTGCGTAAAGTTGGTGAAAGAATTGATAAAAATCCGTGATTTTATGTGTTGCTCGAATTTGATGTGCAGTCACAACTAACGTTTCGTATTAAATTGTGTATTATCATTAAAGTAGACCACAATTAAAACGTAATAAAGAACATTATCTATAAAGGAACCTCCAGTGCGTTTAAATTTATTCTCCTCTTGGTAAACAATTTTGCTGTGGACAAGTGTTAGGGGGATTAGTGAACTCGTGCCATACGCTGGCAACAATACTTCTTACCCCCACATATCCTTTTAGAGGCAAGAAATATTTTACTCCGGCCCAACTTCTTCTCCTATATAAATCCCAAATTAGACCCGCGCTCGAATATTGCTCTCATGCTTGGAGCTCGGGTCCTAAATATACCCTCGACCTACTTGAGAGTATACAGAGACGGGCGATCCGCCTGATCGGGGACTCGGCGCTGACGTCGGGACTACAGTCGTTATCACATCGAAGGCGTGTAGCCGACCTGTGTCTTTTTTACAGATATTATCACGGATACTGTTCTTTAGATATTCTTAGTATTGTTCCACGCAATTCGGCTTATATGCGCTCCACAAGACATTCCGACAGATCGCACCCGTTTGTGGTTCATCTCCCGATGGTGCGAACGTCACTGCATCAGAACTCGTTCCGTTACAGAGCGGGGAAGCTGTGGAACTCCCTTCCCACGTGAATGTTCTCGGAGCGTTACAACCTGCAACTGTTCAAAAAGAACTGCAACAGTTATTGGATGGCATATCGGGGCGCCCACTCGGCACTATAGGTTCGCCTCTCCCGAGAGAAGTCTAATAAAAAAAATAAAATAAAAAAAATTGACATTTTCAACTGTTAAAGAACACCATATCACTTCAAATAAATAGATGATAAATAGACATCTCCAGTAAGTGTTATTTCATTTTTGTTTTGCCACAGTTCGGCGGAACTCGACGTGAGGAGTGGGTGAATGAGTGAACCCGTGCCCCGCAGCACATCCATACTCGAAACTATCCACAAATTCCTTCTGGTAATGTCAAAAGCTGTTCTAATATCTTCCCCCATAATAAGACAATTAAATTATAGTTAAAACAAAAGGAAGGAAATAATCCTTATTTATATGACCCCACGGCAAAAGGGTTAAGGGTCCGTTATGCAACGATCACTTCCACAACAATCATCGGCTTCTAATGCGTCATCATGAATTCCTCAAAGTGTTCTGTCTGGCCCGAAAATGTATTCGACTGTCGGAGTAAATCCTTTTTGAAGTTTTTCTTTCAGCTATTATAGATGAGAAGGATGCCGGTATGGATGGAGTGGTGCAAAGGTATAAGATTCATGACACTTAACATTTTCTTGACACGCTAGCGACGATTCCTGCTGCTAATGTATGTAATCCATCAGGATAAATTGAATCGACCGTTGACCCCCTCCACAGCAATAAGATACAATTTCTGCAGTGTTATTTTGGGTTCGTCCTTCTTTTTGGCTAAGGATTTTCAGATGAGACGAGAAGGTGAACGTATGAATCTTACGCAGTAATCCCATGAATGTGAATGTAATCTCATAAGGATACAAAGGATCCTCCATCAACTTTAAAGAGTTCATAAATTTTCCGGTTGAGTTTCCTTTTTCTTTTTTTTTTTTTTTTAATTTTTTTTTATTCGGTTTCATTTTTTTCAGTTTGTTGTCTCACTCGTGGACCTTCTTTGGGCCACCTTTGCTACACGTTGGTCCTGTTATTCGTTTTTGAATATTTTGCAGAGTCCTGGTTTGAAACTTATTCATATCACGTGAGCGAATTGAAATTGAAGAACAAAATTTGAAGGCACGGGGTGCGTTTCTTGTGAGGATAGTACACAAGGCTATATTCTCGCCTCCTTAGTGATTCAATGCCATCGTTTGGGACTTGTATTTATCGGAGCCAACACAAGGCGCCGACGACGACGACTACAACGATCAAGAAGAAGAAAAAAGGACATCATCGGGGTCTTTATTTATTTTCGATTTCTTTCTGTCGCTCGAACGTATGTGACTTCTTCGTGTTTATCCAGTTTGCACTCCAACTCAAAGTTTACATAGGGAAACGCTTCTAGCGAAAAGCATTAGACATAACATGTGATTCAAAGAGTAGGATCCGAACGGCAGACATCATTCCAATGCCTCTAACAAATAAAAGCAGCTCAAGGATATAGCTGGGGGGGTGTAGATTCTAGATTCAACGGAAAATATTCTAAAAACAAATTTACACTTTTCACATTTTATGAAACGTAATAAAGATGATAAATTTGATTGCCTCTGCTTGGTGATGTACACGCGTAAGTACACTACAGTGCGAGTAAAAGGATAAAATTAGTCATCAAACATCTTAGAGGTTGAAACAAGACAACAGTATCTGACCTACACCTTAACGTGCGGAACATAGTATATTCAGACTAAACCTATTACGAGTACAAGGTATCAATGAAATAATGAGTAATAGTCACGTTAACCAGTAAACCAATAGACACCCACGTTTACGCGAGTGTTTTATGATACCTTAAAATTAAATGAGGCCTTTCGCTGAGTCTTATGATTCATAGCACATCATTACCATGACGTTCACTAGTGAGCAATCGTCTCCGATTTATGGATTTGTGGGCCTTTGTCATGGCTGTAGAATTTAAAATTTTGACGGTGTTATAAATTTGGCAAAACAGTTGCCATTGCATATAAAGGACGACGACAACAGACCATTGGAAAGGGCATTTTGTCTTAAGATTGAACATAGAAGTTGTTATGCGGGCTCACCTCTTTACAACCTCTGTTTAACTGACGCGCCTGTTTACTGACATGAACTTTTTGTCCTTAAACTCAACAAATTCAAAGTTCTCTTATTTTATTCCTTGTTCTATTAACATACAACACAGCTCCATCCATTGACTAGTGGTAACCAGGTTGGACTATCATTTTAACGCGTTCAGCGCTTGAAATTCTTCCACCCGTTGACTTGCATTAGTCTTTTTTACACCTCTGCTATAGCCTTCAAACATCTATACTGATCAGCAAGTGTGAGACTGGCCTAATACTTACTATGGAGAGCTTGTAACCTGAGCTTCTAAATTGATTTACTGCAACAACTCCTCTAAGGGTATAAAATCTATAGCGGTCGCTTTCACTTTTGCAAATATTCCGCGCGTAAATGTTCCTTTTTGATTTTATCTTTACTATATTTCGAGTTTGTTTAATAACATTTATTCTAGTCCCAAATCACTTTTTTACACATTGAATTGAACTCTGGTTTAAATAAATTTGTTTAACGTTTCCTATACTCGTATTACACAGGAACATGCAAATTTACATCGATTCTAGGTGAAGCTCAAAATCGATTGCCTTCACTCAAGTAAACTGTTATAGTGAAAATCTATATAGGAACCGAACATCAGGGTTTACCATAAAAAATTTAAACAAGGTGTTTTCAAAGTATAATTTAAACAAAAATAAAACTTGGCTAGGGCTTTACTTATTCGCCACACGCTCACCCTAAAAGCTAAGAAATCGCGATGTTTTTTAACTCCCGTTAAAAAATCGCGATGGTTTTTTTTTTATGGCACAATATAGACCTTGGCCCGTTTTATTTCAGACAAAAATACATTTTTAAAAAAAACCAGAATATAGCCCTACGATTAGAGCATTAGAATAAAGTCGCAGTTGTTTTTTTTTTTACACTCACGCGTGCACAAAAGGGGATTTTGAAGTACCCTTAAATGTCAGAGCCAGTGCGAGCGGATGGAGAGGAAGTGGATAAGGAAATAAGGTGTCGATGTACATTGGTCTTGTATGTCTGGCCATCACAACGTTAAGCCAGCTTGACGTAAAAGCCGACTAAAGGCTAAGCTATCGGTGGGGCCACAACACACTCCAGTGTAATAACACCTCACTAAGCTATAAATTCCTTGATATGGTTATTTAAAAATTCGTTGCCACTGTAGTGATCCGAAATCACTACTCCCATCCAATCCCCATTATCTCCCATAACCTTAATCACATCCCATAGTGAATCATTGAGCGACAGATTAAACCAAACGTTAATTTGTCGCACATTGATCCAATTCCTAATTACCTCACCCTTACCCATAAGCCAAATCATGTTTCCCCAATTGAATCATATGCACGACAAAATTAAACCAAAATCCATTTGTCGTACATTGATTCAATTCCTAATAATCCCAACATGATGAAATGCATAACTCTAAATGCATTTCATGATTTCCCCTTCCAGGAATTTATTCAAATAAATTCCTATTAACTTCCCGGAATCCTATTCCAATTGAAGCACACAAGATCTTGTTTGTGCTTCTTGGAATTTTAACTCAAATTTTTAACAAATCTCTGTTGCCACAGAGTATAAAAGGGCGGCACATTTTGTATTCGTGATCAGTCCCTCGGTCGGTCTAAGCAACTGCACAACATCTTGAACTGGAGCAACAAAGTTGACACCAAAGTTAAGCTCCTCTGCTATAAGCAGCTAATCCGATCTGTAATACCGTACGCCTTTCCCATACGGTGCTGCATATCTTCGGCCCAAGTGGAAAGACTTCGAGTTTTCGAAAGAAAACTCCTCAGAAGATGCATCAACCACTTTAGAAGGCCTGACGGTCGTCATTACACGAGCTCTCACCTATACGATGACGCCTCCATTATCCCTATCGACAAGTACTTGCTACAATTAGCATATAAGTACCTCGAAAGCATTCAGAACAGCGAGAACCCACTTGTACGGGTGTCTTGCGTTCTTGACCCTTCTCTCTTTCGACCTCTTCGGATCAGACCACCACCATTTCTCCTTCAGTACAAAACTGAAGAAAGCACCCTTCCCAACAACATTCTTCTTTATAATAGAGGATTCCTGGACCCACCCCATAGTGTCTACTGCTGAAACACTACAAACACGCACGCACAGTACAAGACAGCACAAACACACATACATACACACCGGGTAAAAACCAGCGATGCCTCTGAATCGGTCAGGAGGTGTCTTTTTCTGATGCAGAGATGATCGCGCCGTCGGAAGATGTACCACAAACGGGTGGGATCCGTAGGATTGTCTTGTGGAGCGCATATAAGCCGAATTGCCCGGAACAATACCACGAATCTCCGAAGAACAGCACCCGTGATAATATCTGTAAAACAAACAGAGGTTGGCTACCCGCCGACGATGTGATAGCGGCTGTAGTTCCGACGTCAGTGCCGAGTCCCCGATCAGGGGGATCGCTCGTCTCTGTATGCTCTCAAGTAGGTCGAGAGTATGTTTAGGAGCCGAGCTCCAAATATGAGAGCAATATTCGAGCGCGGGTCTAATTTGTTATTTACATAGGAGAAGAAGTTGGGCCGGAGTAAAATATTTCTTGGCTCTAAAAAGATAGCTCAGTTTTCCAGGGGCTGACCTGCCGATACTCGACACGTGTTTATGCCATGATACATTCCCACAGACCGTGACGCCGGGCAATTTCAAACTTTCCCCAGCCTCGAGGGTCCGGCTATTCATCAACAGCTGTGGAACCGATGATCCACTTTTCTTTGTGAATGCTGTATATTGTGTCTTCGCTGCATTGAAGTCGACGATATTGGCCCTTCCCCACTGCAGGACCCTATCTAGATCCTGATTCAGAGAGTCAATTTGTCTACATCTCAGCTGATGCGAAGCAGACGCACCAATCGACCGAACACTCGAAAAGGAGGAAACAAGCGTACTATCATCCGCAAAACTGAACACTTTGTTATCCGTTGTCTCCAACAAATCATTTATGTGAAGCAAAAACAAGGTTGGAGCCAAAATAGAACCTTGGGGACCCCCCGAATTAACAGGATACAGATCCGAACACTCGCCATCCACAACAACCCGGATCGATCGACCCCCTCGTCCAGTCGCAAAGCTGTTGGGAAAGTCCATATGAACGAAGTTTTCTCAGTAATGCCCCGTGCCAGACGCGATCAAAAGCCTTGGAGATATCCAATGCGACCGCTCTTGACTCACCATGCCGTTCAATCGCAAATGTCCATATATCGGTTATAAGTGTCAAAAGGTCTCCCGTGGACCGCCTGCCATGGAATCCGTATTGACAATCATTCAGAAATCCGTTGCCCTCCAAATACTTAACTAACTCTGTATTGATGACTTTCTCCAATACCTTAGATAAAATACACAGTAATGCTATCGGACGGTAATTTTGTGGGAGACACTTTTTTCCCGTCTTTGGGATTGGCTGAAATCGAGCGATTTTCCAGCGGGCAGGAAAGGTCCTCCGTGCATAAGCTAAACGGAAGAGTCCGCCAAGAATCGGCGATAGTTCTGGAGCAAAGTTCTTAAGGACTATTGCTGGTATTCCGTCCGGGCCGGTTGCCGTTCTACAATCCAGTTCACGTAGAATGCGTTGAATAGTGTGCGGACGAAATCTCTCATCCCGCATGGAACACTGTACCGGCGAGATCACAGGTGGCTCCAAAAGGTCGGGATCGAGGTTTGAATTCGCGGAAAATTAATTCGCGCACACATTAGCTTTATCCTTTGAATTCGTGACTAACGTCCCACTGTCTGTCACCAACGGGGGGAAGAGGGCAACGCAAAGTTACCGCCGACAGCTTTTGCCATTGACCAGAAGGAGCGCGAACCAGTTGGAGACCGAAGGAGCTTATTGATCACCCTGTCGTTGTGCGCCTTCTTCGCGGTATCAATCTCCTGGTTGCATGCGTTTCTGGTTCTAACAAAATTCGTTGTGTTAACATCGGTGGGATTGGAGCGCCATTGCTTAAAAGCTCTATTTTTTGCCGCTATCATCAGCTCGCATTTTTTATCAAACGAATGTTTATCAGACGAACTTCGTTTCATGGAATGTGGAATATACATCTCCATCCCGAGAAGAATAATCTCTGATAACGACTCCGCGTTAACATCGGAGTTAACATCGGAGTTTCCGAAGCACACCTCGGACCATGGAAAGGATGCGAAAAAAATCTCCCAAATCGTCCCAGTTAGCAGCCCCATACTTCCATAGCTGGCGAAGCTGCCCAGGTCGGTTATTCGCTTGATATGCAAGTGCTTGCGCGACAGATACCAAGCAGTGATCTGAGCTTCCCAGTAGCGCAGAAACCTCCATAGTATAAATACTCGGTTCGGATGTCAAAAACAGATCCAGGGTGTTCGCATAATCGCCTCGGGCATCCGGCACTCGCGTTGGCTCCCCCACGAGTTGAGTCAAGTTGTGGTTTACAGCAAACATCTCCGCCAGCCTCCCAGCCTCGTCGGTTCTGTTAGAATGTAACAACCAGCCGGAA
This sequence comes from Microdon myrmicae, assembly GCA_963931805.1. Taxonomy (NCBI): domain Eukaryota; kingdom Metazoa; phylum Arthropoda; class Insecta; order Diptera; family Syrphidae; genus Microdon; species Microdon myrmicae. Next base: position 50,927,519 of record OZ007497.1, on the reverse strand, counting down.
TTGTGCACATTAAAATCGCCAAGGACAAAAATTTTAGAAGCTGGGTGGTTGATCTGTATCCAGTCTGCCTCAACGCTGGACTCCCAGTAAGGTAGAATCCCATTACATTAACCTTTGATTATGATTTGGACTTTGGTGGATGGCCCGGACCAAAATTGGGAAAATGACACGGTCTCGGAGGTAAAGAATACTGATGGTAGACTATAACAATAATTTATAAGGCGAAGAAATAAACGTTTCATTTATTGCCTTCCATTTCGTTTTATGTGTTGTTGTGGCGATGAAATTAATAATTTGAGTTAACCAGAAGTGAATTTTAATTACGATTACTACTATTTATTGTCCTGTAGGAACCCGAAAGTTCGTGACCTCGAAGACTCGACTCCGCTATCGTTCCCTGTCGTGTGCACTCTCCTTCCAGGCTTGACCATCTGATTCGACCTCCTCAACATTGCCCTCCCATATCCGACGCGGCCGTCCTGTCGGTCTTTTTCCCGTTAGTTTACCGTCAAGAATTCTATGCACGGTCCTATCATCGCCCATTCGCGCTACGTTTCCGGCCCATCTTAATCTTCGCGACATGATTACACTCACTATTGGAGGTTTGCGGTGTCCTGCCTCCTCATCATATTTACCGCCAAAGATACTCCCTAAAACTTTATTGTGGAATACACGAATTTTTTTTTCTTCCCGTTTTGTGAGAGCCCATGTTTCGCATCGGTATAGACCAATCGGTATGATTATGGTACTATAAAAACGGAGCTTTATATTACGCGATGGCAGTTTGGATTTCAGGAGTTTGCTGACCACGTCCCAGCTAGAGTTACCGGAATGCAGTTTTTTGTTAATCTTCTTCGACATTTCATTACTGGCCGTCAGTATCGTTCCTAGATATTTAAATTCTTTAACTTTTTTTTAATGTTTTGCCTATGACGTTTATGTGTGTTCCCTGGGGTCCACCTACAAGCGCCGTAATCATATATTTTGTTTTATCTTCATTTATTTCTAGGAACGCTTTTTCTGCCGCTTGCATGATGATTTCATTGTTTTTGTTTAGAGTTTATAGATTATCGGCCAATACGGCGATGTCATTCCCATATGCGAGCACTTGTGTAACCCCGTTCAGGGATGATCCGGCCATGTTATCGTCTTGTACCTTCCTGATGACATACTCGAGCACAAGGTTAAAAAGACATAGTGAGATACCATTCCCCTGTTTTAGTCCGTCGCGGATTTCAAATGGTTATAAGAGGTGGTTTTCTATACTCAGTCGCGACATATTTTTTCGGGATAATGATAATCTCCCAGCATTTCTTCTGCGTACGGTGTGATTCTCGCCAGTATAACATTTGCTAGTATTTCTTATGTGGTTGGGAGCAATGATATTCCTCTGTAGCTCTCGCTGTTAGATTTGTCGCCTTTTTGAAGATAGGGACGACTATTCAGGTTTTCCATTCTTCCGGAGTGACTTCCTTATCCCACATTGTTTTAATCACTTAGTGGATCTTTCGAGCGGTTGCCTCTTCTCCAAGCTTTGTAAGCTCTGCCGGTGTGCAGTCGACTCCGGGAGCCTTAATCGATTTGCGTCTGCAACTTCGTTGAAAGAGGGCTCTGGGATCTGAGGGTCGGCTGTATGTATGTTTGGTGCGTTTTTGTGTGGTTGATGGGTACGCAAGTTGAGGAAATTTTCAAAGAACTGCTGCCATCTTGTCACGATATTGTTTGTTTCTGTGACCAGACAGCCGTTTGCGTCTTGAATTATGTTGGCTCTCCCTCGGTAGCCATTTTTAATTGAGTTTATGCCGGCATACAAGGGTGGGCTCAAAAGTTTCCGACCTCAGCATGAAGATAGTGGCACTCGTCAATAAATGGTGAATGTAGTTGTGCATCTTTTGACAGTTACTCACCAAAATTTCAGCCATTTTGGAGGGGTGGTTTTTATTTGACAGTTGTTTGAGTAAGTTTGATATTCAGCCCTTTTGCGCGGGTCTTTTAGTTTATCAATGTGGAACTTTTTGCTCGTCCCCCGAGAGTGCCCGTGTGGGTTTGCTGCTTGCTGAGTCCTAATTCAGCCTATCACTAAGAGAAGGTCGGAATCGCAATCTGCTCCTCTATATGATCTTACGTCAAGGATGTTCGAGTGGGGTCTTTTGTCTATGAGGAAGTGGTCTATTTAGTTACGCGTTACGTTGTCAGGTGATATCCATGTGACTTTATGAATATGCTTGTTCTTGAACATCGTGCTTTTTACGACCAGATCTTTTGACGCTGCGAACGTGGTAATTCGAATTCCATTATCATTTGAAACGTCCTGTAGGCTTTCTTTACCTATTGTTGGTTGAAGTATGTCCTCCTTTTGGTGTGTACGTTGATAAATACATAATTGTACCATGGGCCCTGTATTTTTAGCACTGAGATTCGGTCATTAATAAATTAATTTTTTCTTTTAAATGGGCGTAATCTTCTTGGCGCAAGACTAATGACCTTGCCCTGAAAAAACAAATCATTACGGAAAATTTAACAAGCCTTAGGACTTGCTAAATAAGGCCAAGACCATTTCCCGGTTGTAGTGCCGATGATGATGATGAATCTTCTTGATTATGATGAAGCCGGTTCCGAGGTTATGTGTGTCTGTACCTCCGCACGCCCGTGTGATCCCGTTGGTATCGATTACTTGATGTGGGAGTTGGATTTCCTGAAGCGCGACGATGTTGATTTTATATTATTTCACATTTTCTACGACTGTCTGTGTCGCGCCTTGTTTATATGACGTTCGAACATTCTACATGCCGACCCGTACATCCCGCTTTTTTAATGATTTGTTCCTTTATGGTAGTGTCGGCTCATCACACCTACATCTAGCATAGTACAATATTATATTTAATTTAATACTGTTTAAATTGTACTAAATTTAGTTTGATTAAGTAAAACATGTGAAGGTTTACTGGGCCAGTGTTCAGCTCCCATGTCGATTTTTGTATGTTAAGTTTTAACATGTTAATTGATGAGGTTTCGTCCCTTTCAGCTGTCTCAATTCGTGGATAATATCCAAGAGCTGAATAGCTTCTACGTTGGTGTGATTATGTCGTTTTTCGTGTTTGACAGCATATTCTTGAATAACTTCATAAATTCATTTGATCTCTAGGTTATCGTGTATTTCCTGATTTGTCACAAAACGGTACGCATTGGTGATAATGCGAAGGAATTTGTTCTGGCTTTGTTGAATTATTTCCCTATTGGATTACTTTGTACAGCCCCATAATTGGATTCCGTATATCCAGATTGATAGATCAATCTTTTACAATAGACATTAAGTTGAGAGGGATGTTCGATTAACCAATACAACTGTCTACGTTTCAGCTTTATTTGTTCGGCTTTTTGTTTCAGATGATGTCTCCAGTTTAGTCTGCTATCCATGTGTATACCGAGATATTTCGTTGAATCTGCTTTGGGAACTGTAATTCCGTCGCAATGTAAATGTTACGTGAATAGATTTCATGTCGTTGAGTTTAATTTTCCAATCAGTGGCCCATTGGCTAATTTCGTTGGGTGCCTGTTGCAATTGGTGTGTAGCTTTTTTTGATTATCGTCAGCTGATATTATAACTGTATCATGTGCAAAGGTGCCTATGAATGTGTTTTTCGTTGTTTGGATGGCTGCTGTGTATAGTAAGTAGAGGAAAGGTCCCAGGACACTTCCTTGTGGTACGCCTGCTTCTATTGGATGGAAACTAAAGTGAGCTCCTTCCGTATGATTCGAGTAGTTGGCAATAGTTTGCTGGAAACAGTTTACTCATTTTATATATAAGACCTTCATGCCATACTCTATCGGCTTCTTGGGAGACGTCAAGAAAAACGCACCATATACATATCTGTTTTTTATTTAAACTTTTTTATAAAATATATTTGTTATTGATGTTGTTGTTGTTGTTGAAGATGATTTCAACGGATTTTTTAAACGTCCATACAGAAACATTAATTTTTTTGTACGTCTTATCATGCTTTCCAGCATATAACATGCGCAAGTATCCAGTTTATCCTGACTGATACGAGGGTTGCCTTTTATATTTCGGGATTAGAGAACAAAAACAAATATTGATCATCGAAAATCACTTTATTGTTTTTCAAAATATTCCCCATCAAGATCTATACACTTTTGCATGCGTTTGAACCAATTGTCGAAGCACTTTTGCCACTCTGATTGAGGTATCTCCAACACATGCATTCTGAATGCAGCAACCGCTTCTTCAGGTGTCGAAAAACGTTGACTTCTCAGTTTGTTTTTTACGTACGGGAATAAAAAGAAGTCATTCGGTGCCAAGTCAGGACTATAGGGCGGATGACCCATCAAATCGATGTTTCGGGTGCTCCAAAATGCAGTTGTCGCAGCCGATGTGTGAGAGCTCGCACTGTCGTGGTGAAGAGTGATCCGTCTTCGGCGGTTGGTTTTCCTGATTTCTTGGAAGACAACTGGCAAACAAATGGTTGTGTACCACTCAGAATTGACTGTTCTGCGTTGTTCTAGTGGTACGGTTGCGACATGTCCAGTTTTTTCGAAAAAACAGGCGACCATTTGCTTGGAAGTGCTTCGTGCGCGAACAACTTTTGTTGGATTTGGCTCATCTTGAAACACCCAGACAGTCGACTGCTGTTTACTTTCGGGCTCATACGCGTAAATCCACGATTCATCACCTGTCACGATGTCATAGACGTGTTTCGAAGCACCGCGACCGTATTTTTTGAGCATTTCTTTCGACCAATTGACACGAGCCTTTTTTTGGGCGATTGACAAATTGTGTGGGATCCAACGCGAACAAATTTTTTTTACAGTCAAATGTTTATGCAATATTGAATGTATGCTGGTCCCACTAACGCCTAAGGTTGTCTCAATCTCACGATAGGTCACATGACGATCTTCCAATATCAGTTCGCGCATCAATGGTTTTCGGAACAACAACTGATTTTGGACGACCTTCACGAAATTCATCTTGGAGTGAACTACGGCCACGATTGAATTCACCATATCATCGATAAACACTGGTCCTTGATGGAGCTTCATCGCCAAAAATTGAATTAAGTTCATACATGCACTGTTGCTGAGTTAATCCACGCCGAAAGTTGTAAAAAATAATCGCACGAAAATGTTGACGATTTAATTCCATTTTTGGGCCGAGATGAATCTTTTAAGTTACTGTAGACAACACAAATAGCGCTCGTATGTCAAAACGTTCTGAGTGCGTATAACCTCAAAAATGTCCAACTTTACGACAGAGCTGTCAATTACCGGATTGCAACACTAGGGTTGCCAAATCCCGAAACATAAGAGGCAACCCTCGTATCTAAACACATTCGGCATGCAGTACGTTGTCGTTGCTTCTTATATGTAGTGGTATACATTTCGTTGGATTGGATTATTTTTGAATGACATGCTGTTGTCTCATCTAAATGTTCGTCCAATAATATTTCCTTGTGGTCTATTAAAAAGTTTTTGATCTGCTTCAAAAATTCTGAACAATCTATTTATTCCATGTCTTATAATTTTTTTTATTTTGTATTTAGGAAAAAAACACAGCTGCGTATTCAATTAGGCAATCATATTTATTTTAGTGACCCGAACTGAATGCACTCCGTCGGAAAACGCCGTTGGATCTTTTTAGCGGTACTTAAGCGCGGGAATAAATTGGATGCGTTGTCTATACAATCGATAACAGTGGCACACTGATTTCTAACTGCCTTGCCAATTGATTCTCACATTCATTCACTAATACACACAATTATAATAAACAAAAGGGCCAGTTTGGACACATTTCAAGGATACGACATAGAACCTAAAATGAATGTGAAGCGAGAGCCGGCGCAGATGGTTTCGAAAAAGTAAGCGTAAGCAAAATGACGACGGTTTGAGGCGGTTACAAACAAATGATGTTGACTTTAAATTGATTGTTGTTTGTTGTGTAATATAAGAAAAAGATTTATTGGGACACGTTATCGCCTGCTTTAATCGTTTTGTGTGTGTGTTTTTTTTTCTTTTTGGTTTCGGTAGGAAGGTGGAAACCTTCAAAAGATACCTCTGGACCGATCTAGAGGCATGCCGGGTTTTTACTGACTAAAACCACCTCCCGCCAGGCTCATATTCCCGTTGATCCCCGTGGAACTTTTTTTTAGATATTCCATCGCGGGGCGAGACGGAGTTTGCCTGTTACTCCGCTCGTCGCGTCGCAACTGCTGCACCATTTCACAGGGAATACCATTTGTTACGGACCATGCCTGTGTGTGTGTGTGTGTGTGTGTGTGTGTGTATGTGGTTACAAACAAATGATGTTGTCTTTAACTGGACTGTATTTGGTGTGCGCCAATTTTTTTTAAAGGTCAAAGGTGAGATGTCAAAGGTCAAAGTTCAAGGGTCAACGGCCAAAGGTCAACGGGGACCGGTGGATTTCCCAGCATGACGTCACCGGGGGATTTCCCAACATGACGTCAAACGTCACTTCCTGGCCCCGAATCCCCTAATTCCTACCACTCTCAAGGTCAAATGTTTTCTCCGTTTGGGGGTTTTCTTTCCGTTTAAAATTTTTTTTTTCGTTTTTTTCTCCGGCGTTTTTTCTGGGGGGGTCAAAGGTCAAAGGTCAAGAGTCAAGATTCAAAGGTCGAAGGTCAAAAGCAATGACGATGACGTCACCGGGGGATCCCCCGGGATAACTTCACGGGGAGGTTCCCCAGGATGGCGTCACCGGAAATCCTCCATGACGTCACAGGGAATCCCCCATGACATCACGGGTAATCCCCTATGGCGTCACAGGGATTCCCCAGGGTGACGTCACATCCTGGCCCAGAATCCCCTGATTCCTACTACTGAGCGACTGCAACGATTGACGAGAACGAAGGAGTGGGTCAGCGGCGGACGATCAAGAACAAGACCAAAACGGTAAAGGTTCTTGAAAGCGACGAGATGGTCATATTTGGCATTTTATGCATAAATTCTCATATTCATAGTAAATACGGAACTTTCCTGTTAATTTTCTAGCACAAATTAATGCTAATCAACTTGTGACGTAATTTATAATAGACTTAACAAAGCATTTGTTTCCTGAGCTTGATCAGATTGTTAGCTATCGGTTTTACACAAAATGAGCTGATGGGTCAACCTGATTTGGTAGCACAGCCAAAAATTATCAATTAAGCAAGAAATCAAGAAAGAAATAGTAAACAATAAACAATAAACACTGAACCACAGTGAATAAATACATTAACACAGTACAGAACATTGAATTGTACTAATAAATAAACAAAACCATTAAAATGTAAGTATACAATAAAGGATAAAGCGAAAAGGTAAATAATAATAATCAAGGATAAAATTACGTTTAAGTTAAAGTTACACTAAACTTTTAGAATTAGAAATATCAAATTAATTTAAGGCTCATGCCAAAAAAATATTCAAGTAAATACATGTGCGTTATAACCAACCAAATATTATGGCAACAATGAAAAAATAGAGTAAATATAAGTTTTAAGTTTAGTGAGGCAGAACACTCATTTATTTTGCTTAATGCAAGCTCAAATTAAACTTAAATTAATTAATATAAAAAGAACCTTACAGACTATATTAAATCTAGAGTAAGAAGGAGAATAAAAAAGAGAAAACAAAAACCAGGAGGTGAAAATGACTGGTGATAGGGGGGGTAAGAGGCTAGGGAAGAGCAAGTTTATGTGGGGGAGGCAAATACGGCATTTGTGCGACAGTGTCAGTGGGGGGCACGTCTACATACTGGTATGGGGCCGGGGTTGGAGAACGGGTGGGAGAGGCTGAAATTGGGGCGGGGCGGGGTTAGGACGGGTTTCTTCTGAGACGTCGTTTGAGGACAGGAGTGGAGAGATTGAAATCGAAGGAGGGGAAAGATTTGGCATGTCGTAGCATACACGAGATGAGCTCGTTAGCGCCGTAAGAAGTGTGATGAGCGGCACGTAAAACAGGCGAGGGTTCCGCACATTACGGGGGTTTGTATGAAATGATAAAGTGGAGAGCAAGCTTGGGCAATTGATTGAGCCTGACAGAGGGCGATGGATAAAGATGATGTCAGCATGGATTCTGCGCTCCTCAAGTGTGTTAAGATTGATTAGAAGGAGCCAGCCTATGTATGGTGGTAGATTGAGTGGGTTTTCCTAGTCTAGTTCACGGAGGGCAAAGCGCAAGAAACGACGTTGAACGCCCTCGATCCTACGAATGTGAGACAGTTGATACGGGGACCAGACCTGACTAGCATATTCGAGTAGTGGCCGGACAAAAGTTGTGTAGAGTGATTGGGTGACGTGGGGGTTTAGGAATTCCTTCGACCAACGTTTTACAAAGCTAAGGACGGCGTTGGCCTTAAGGATCATGTCATCGATATGTGCGGTAAATGTAAGTTCCTTGTCGCATAGGACGCCCAGGTCGCGAATCGATTCAACCACATTATCGGTTGGTCTAGCAAGAGATAGGAGCGTGGCTGGGTGGGGGGGCGTTTCCGAGAGAAGGTGATTGTCTGACATTTGGCGATATTCAGTTCTAGGCAGTTATTTTGGCACCAGATGGAAAAGCTGTCAAGATCCGATTGGAGAAGAGAGGAGTCAAGGGGAGAGCGGATTGTCTTGAATATTTTGGTATCATCCGCGTAAAGCAAGACGAGGGAGTGATTGATGTACGAGCGTATGTCGTTTATGGTTAGAATAAATAGTAGAGGGCCGAGATAACTGCCCTGGGGGACACCTGAGGTTGGAAAAAAGGTTCGGAGAGGGTGGATCTAAATCGCACACGGCAGGTTCGAGAGTTGAGATAGGATGAGATCCACTGAATCAAGAGGGGTTCAAAACCAAGGGAAGATAATTTAAAGAGAATGGGGTTATGGGAGATTTTGTCGAAGGCCTTGCTAAAGTCAGTAGTGACTAGATCGACCTCATCGCCGTTTTCTAGGGCAAGAAGTGTGTGGGATGTGAATTCGACAAGGTTGGTAGTAGTGGACCTGCGGAAAGGAAGCCGTGCTGGTTAGGAGAGATGATGGGTGTGCAGCGAAAACATAACGCTTCATATAGAAGGCCTTAGAACAGTTTAGGAATGTGCGAAAGATTACCAATGGGACGATAATTGGATATATCGTTTTTTGGCCCCTTTTTATGTATGGAGGTTATGTAGGAGGATTTCCAAATGTCGGGGAATAGACCTTGTGCAAGGGATAGATTGAAGATTGACGCGAGCGGGAGAGAGAGAGAGAAGAGGAGCATTTTTTTAAGAAGATAGCAGGGAGTCGGTCTGGGACTGAAATCGTCTTTCAGTTCTTCAAGTTTTTTTGTGACTTGGTGTTGTTGAATGTATAGAGGTGTGGCGGTTCCCACGAACGCCACCAACATCTTCCCATAATCTAAGTAAAAAAAACCCCAAATAGGGCATACAACAAAAGAAAAGCAAGTACCGTGGCAGTTCCATTGAACGCCACTACTTACCTTACAGGTACACAAGGTAACAGTTCCCTGAAATACATTAAAAGCCTGTACTTACCTTCTGTACTGTCCCTGCAAAATCGAAGCAAAACCATGAAACATAAATTCTCGCTGATATGAAATTACAGCGGCAACTAATATAATATCTTCAAGGCAATTTAGTTTAACAACCAACCAACCAATATTGCCTATTTGCACGATATTCTTTTGTGCGCCAGCTGCACACCAGCAGAAAAAGGTATTTTGCCTTAGCAAGCATGCCCACATCGAACCACCGATACATGAGGGCGTCCGGCTGGCGCCCCGGCAGTCGAATTCGCAAATGGAAAATTACCATTAGAGTTCGACTGCGAGGATACACCAACAACTCGCACACGATCAGCATCACGCTACTCGTGGCCACTGATCGTGTAAACATTGCAACCCTTTTGCCGTCGAGATACTCGCACCTGTTGCGAACTTAAAAAGGGGACTTATGCAATGTCTGCATACTTGCGGACGCACACGATGAGCAGCGAAAGCAATCATCGTGTGTGTATTTCCACCCCCTTTTGTGTTGAACCAAATGCAAAAGGGAAATATTATCAAATTTGGTCATCGAAGCGATGATGGGATTTTTGTATCCTATCGCTTCGATGAAATAATTTAATCTCGGTTCGGATTCCGTGAGGGCAGGTTGCGCCCTCACGTTAATTTACATCCCTCTTGGGCCGTCCCAAGGGATAAGTTAATTCGCAAGTGAGTCTTGATTGTCTCGTCGGTGTCGTCGATCATTGGCAAGGAATATAAAGCGGTGCAGAACGGAAACCATATCCCACGTGAAGTAATATTATAATTTGAATTGAAATCCCTTGCGCGATTGGAACTCTTACCTTACGTAAATATAAACAATACTTCGAAGTGAAGTAATATCATGAAATACTAACTATTAATTGTAATTATAAGTTCTAGACGTGAAGTAATATTATAGTTTGAATCGAAATTCCTTGCGCGCTAGGAACTCACACCTTGTGTTAACTAAAGCAATATATTGATGGTGGTGAATTGAAGTATTAAATGTAAATCAAAATTACCTTTTTCTTGAAATAAAAACTGAAGATGAAATTATATTTCGACTATTATAATCTCAGTGTTTGATTTAATCCCGATTCGAGAGTTAGTCCTGACGAGGTCGTGAAAGCTGGGCAACAATACCCACAGAGGGATGAGACGGCCGAGGGAGATTTCAGACATGCCAGTAAAGTAGGAGGGGTTAGGCTCGAACGAGTCGTCCGTGATGGATAGTTTGAAGAAGGACACGAAAAGATTGGATATAGTTTGGGAGTCCGTTGTAGTAGTTGAGCCATAGAAAAGGGAGGTGGGGTGGGGATCAGATTTCCGTTTGTGGTTAATGAAGTGGAAGAAAGATTTGGGGTCGTTGATCAGGTTGCATTGAGCTTTGGCAAGGTAATTGTGGTAGAGGGATCTGAAAAGCTCGGTGAATTGGTAAAAGTAACCCAGATAGTTGGAGTAGTCGAGGGGAGAACGCGTGTTTAGGAAAGTGTTCCACAACTTATTCCTATTGTTACGAAGTGTGCGGAGTCTGCGGTTACCAAGGGGGCGATGAGAATGATAACCAGTTTCGGGAATATGGGACAAATAAGGATATGGCGTTGTAGATTACTGTGTAGAGCGAGGCTGTAGCGACCTCTAGACTAATATCATTTAAGCGGGGTGTGGTATTGCTGAGGTACTCATTTTGAGTCGGAAATTGGCTTTTCGGAAATTGAAAGAATATTGGTAGTGGGGGAGGGGGGAGTGGGTGTGCTGTGGGCTGAGTAGTCGCGGTATAAGGATAAGAGAAGTGGGGGATGGTGGTTGTCAATAGTTGAGAGGATGTTGGAACTAAGGGTAACTAAGGAGTTAAAGTGGTCTGTCGTGAACACAAGATCGAGTTGTCTGCCCAGATGATTTACGATATTGCTGACTTGGTAAAGGCTAGAGTCGGTGAGGTTGTCTATTAAGAGATACTCCTTGGTAGTATAGGGGCTAAATATATAGTGGGATTCATCGTCAGACAGCCTCCATTGGAGATGGGGGAGGTTGAAATCGCCCAGGACTACAATGTCGTCTTGGGAAGAACTCAATTCCGTTAAGCGGCCGATTGCAGCAATAGCGAGTTCGTATGCCTCGGTAGCATGCGAAGGTGGAATGTAGAAGCAAATGATGTACAAGGACTTTAAGCAGTGTTCAATTTTTATAGCGACATAGTCGGGGTTGGAAGAACAAGAGAAGGTGATAAGAGAAGATGTTAGTCCGTTTTGGATGGCAAGCAGCACGCCTCGGCAGGGGGTGTCAGGCAAGGAATGATGGACACCGTCGTCACGAAAAACTGTAAAGGAGGGGGAGAACAGTTCTAGGCTGTTGATGCTGGGGGTGAGGTTGGTATTGGTCATGGCGTATGGGGGGGTCAAAAATGTGGTGGCGGGGGGAGGCGTGGGGCTGAGGAGAGATGGGGAAGTTGGGCGAGGGGGTAAGAGATTCGACCTTAAGCACGGTTCAGGGGACAAATGGGCTGAGCTTTCGTGGGCGGGGCCTAAGGGATTGAGAGTGTGCGATCGGTGGAACTTGGTATATTTAGCACCTGTTTCAAGGTCAAAGAGCGGAAAGGGGCTGGGGATAGGGGCAGGATGAGACGTGGGGGGAATGGTTAGGTCGGTGTTGGGCAGGATGACATTACGGGAATGTGTGGGGGTGGGTAAGGGATAAGGAGTGCGGTCACGGTGAGATAAAGGGGGGACGGAGGATCGTTTGAACCTAGGCTTGGGAAAGGGTTTGGTGGGTCGAGGAAGCGAGTGAGTGGGCTTCTGGGAATGGGGGACGGAGTGTGCGTAATATTTGGCTTGGGCAGGGATTTTACCGGACGTGTTGTACCTGGACCGCGGTACCTTCTGGACGATTTTGGAGGAAGAGCGAGTGTCGATTTGGGACGGACAGTACTGTTTTTATTTCCATAAGTAGGGATAGGTGAAGACGGCAATGGTTTTGACCGTTTATTGGAGTTGCTTAGGGATAACGAAATCCTGCCGATCCTACAATACGCATTATTATCCGGGTGGGAAATCCAGTCATATCTGGAGGGAAGGAGAAAGCGGACACAAGGTTTAATTTTACTGCCGGGAAGCGGGTAACATCCTTTTACAGGAATGCTGAATTTCGTCAGGAAGAATTCAGCAATCCAGGCTGGATTCGCAGTTCTTGGTGCGCCCTTTAACAGATATAAAGTAACTGCTAGATTTGAGTGCTCCAGTTTGTTGAGTCAAGCTTGCCATTCAGCAGGTGTCCAAGATGTGCCAAAGTGGACTATTAGTGGAGACTCAGTTTGGGGAGTCGTGGAAGCAGGTGAGATGTCGATTGAAGTAGGGGGCGGGGGAGGAGTGGGTGTAGTGGGAAGAGGCGGAGGTGGGGTTACATTCTGGAGTTCGTCGTAAAGAGATGAAATGCACCGTGGGGAGGGGTGGGGGTTTGTATTCTTTGAATGCATGGAAGCAATAGCGGAGTCAAGTTGGCCAAGCACAGAACGGAAAGCCGAAAGTTCATCAGCGACAGAATCGAGTTTATGGAGTACAAGCTCAAGTAACGGGTTAGGTTCGGCCGAGATAGAGTGGCTATGAGTGGAGGATTGCGATAAAGCGAGCTCCTCACTAAGGCTGTTAAGCTTGCCGAGAATGTCATCAAAAAGGGGACTGGTAAAGTGAACAGGCGGATTTTTGGGTGTCGATTGGTGGATTTTATCAAAGTCAGAAAGAATGGCGTGGATTCATTCAAGAGTTGAAGTATTAAGCCATTCGTTGAACGTGTGGGTAAGTTGGTTGACGATTGTTTTGTTGTTGTCTCTGATGAGGGGGGTGATCTCGGAGAGCGACTTTTGGTGGAGAGAGGCAAGGTCGTCAATGCACCTAAGTCTACTCTCGAGGGGTGAAATTTTATCAGAGATCGTTTGCCGTCAATTGCGTTTCCTAGGCACTTGATAGCCAAAAGGGTATGGGAAAGCGAAACATTGGTGCATTCATCGCAAAAGAACAAGAGGTTGTCGAGAAATTCTTTAGCGAAGTGCGCGTTAAGCTTGTTCGGGCCCACGCAGGAGGCGTGGACATTTTTACCGTAGATGCCTTTGCAGCGAACGAAATCGGCATCGGAGTTGCTAATCCCACAAGTTTGGTTGCCACACGACATGTTGGGATGACGATTATAGGAGGAGAAAGAGTGGAGAGAGAAAGAAAGTGGGGCTAGGAAGGGGAAGAAAAAAGAGGAGAGTCCAGAAAGCGAGAATTGGTTAGGGTTAGTGGGGAAGTCAGATATTTACAGGGAGGTGTATTCCAGTTAGTGTGTGTTGAAATATTAACATACACCAGTGGTTTAGAAACCAACAATGACTGGGGAGGTTGGGGGTCTGATTAGGGGTAACAAAGAAAGTAGAGGAAATAATTATAAATTATAAAAGTAAAAATTAAGAAATTAAAGATTAAAGATCGGGAAATTCAAATTAAATTAAAATGGAAAGTATGTAAATTTAGAGATCTTAAAAAACTAGGGCAAATCAAAAAAAATAAAAAAATAAAACATTCAAGATTAAAAAATTCAAATTAAATTAAAAATTAAAAATAAGTAAATGTTGAGATCTTAAAAACTAGGACAAATAAAAAAAAGAATAGAAAAAATAAAAAAAAATAGAAAAGAGAACAGGAGAAAAGGAATAAAAAAGAAGAAGAACTTAGAATTAGGATTAAGAATAAACTAACAATTAATGAAAAACGAAAGAAAAAAAAGAATTAATTTATAAGCAAAGAAATGAAGCATAAAGATATAAAGAATACAAACAGTACGTTCTTATGATATAAATATGGAATAAAATAAAGACAAATAGCATAGCCGCCTTTGATTGAAGACTTTGGAAATTTAACCCAACTGACTAATACACTCCACAAACAGCGCCTCATCACACTGCAAAAAACGCTTCATCATTTAGTTTGTGTTTAACAGCTATTGAAAGCAGACAACTTCGTGAATTGTAACGAAAATGGAAAAAAGTGAATGTCGTTTGCTGATTAAGCATTATTTATTAAAATCCATAAATTGGGCTACGAGTTGTTACCCCATCCAGCATATTCTTCAGAGTTAGTCCCTGTAACTATTTCCTGCTTCCTAACCTGAGGAAATGGCTGTGTGTTAAGAGATTCCGGTCGAATGAGAGGTCATCAGAGAAACTAATGGCTATTTTGAGGGCCTTGAGAAGGGTTTCTTTAGAAGGAATAAAAAATGTGAAAAAACTCTGGACTAAATGTATCAGCTAAAAGGAGAGTATATTGAGAAATGAAATGCTTTCTTCCTGAAAAAAATATATTTTATTCAAAACTCACTGACTTATCAAAGTGCCCTCGTATCATCCCATCTTCAAGTCCCTCTTATAGCATATACTTCATTATAAGTATCATGCAGAGAGTACGATCTGGCATCACTTCAATATCATGAATAATTTTCATAATTCCCCAGGACACTTTAATTCCTTAGCAAATTTAATTAGCTGGTGTATTAGTTTCTATACACATGACTGCTCAATTAGTGTCAAACATTGAATGCATCGGATATACTTTGGACACACTCAGGCAAACACATTCGTATGCGTTTCATTCTGTTTTTCATCCGTGAACAGTGCAATATTCAATAGTGTTATAATCAATTGAAAACATTTTTCTCGCAAACAAACAAAAAGTTAATGTAGGTGCATATATTCTAAACTCGAAAATTTTGGTTAGGCGTAATAATAGGACAGGGAATGTCCAGAACAGAATTGAATAAAACGAATATAGCGTTACTAAATTAAACGCATGATATTAATTTGTCTGTGGCTTCGAAAATTGCTATGATTTCAAGTGATAATGCGGTAGCACACATACACGTGCCTTCAGTCGAATTGAATTTCGACATTTCAAGTGAAACCTCCTTTTAAGATGGATACGCTTTCAAGTCATGTGAGTGGCAAGCGGTTTGTGAGTGCTTTTAGAAATAATGTGAGATTCAATTTGAATGAGACCATTTTAGTGGTAAATCACGCAATACATCTGTAGGATTCTATTCCTACTTATAACACGTTATCCATTTTATGGTTTGAAAAATATAGCTTTGCAATTTTGGCAGCTGGCAAAATGGAATATCAGCCAACTCGTGACTTCTTCTATCTGAGGTTTACCGTTTGATAATATAGATCGTTTTTTGATTTTGTTACAAGCAAGCGCCCGGGGGGATGGGTGCGAACATACAGGGCAAAGTCTCTGATTGCCTTCAACCCGGCGAAGGCCAGGACGATCCTTGTCCCTGTTCAATCCAAGTTGACATGCAGTCTCCACGTGACACCCCTGGATAGCTACTTTGACACCCGCCAAGTAGTGAACCAATGCATGCAGCGACATCCTGAGAAAGGTTGGCGCAAGGCTAATAACCAGGCCCGTAAAAATGAATTATTATGGCAAATTTATAAAGCCTCGGATATGGACCGGATATACGACGACGACCACGGAAACGAAAACGGCTAAACGATTTAAGGATTTTTTCATGGAACATACGCTCACCATACAGAGCTCGAGCTGCACAGCAACTAGCCGATGCCCTGTCCGAATATAAGGCTGACATAACAGCATTACAAGAAATAAGATGGACGGGGAGTGGTGTTTTTCTAAGAAAAGAGTATGACATTTATTACAGCTGTCACGTAAAACACCATGTGCTCGGGGTAGGCTTTCTAGTCAGCCAAAAACTGAAGCCTGCCATCATCGGCTTTAATGCAATAAATGAAAGGCTATGCACTCTTCGCGTGCGAGGCAAATTTAAAAACATAAGCCTCATAAACGTTCACGGACCTACAGAGGAGTCCCCTGACGACGAAAAAGAAGAATACTATGAGAACGTCGAACGGGCCCTCAATGCCTGCCCAAGATACGATGTGAAAATCGTTCTCGGGGATTTGAATGCGAAAATAGGTCGGGAGCCGGTTTTCAGGCACTACGCAGGTTCCCATAGTTTGCATGAGAACACTAATGACAATGGACTACGAGTCATCGAACTGGCAGCATCGAAAAACTTGGTCGTTGCGAGTACCAGGTTTCCGCGTAAAGATATCCACAAAGCCACCTGGGTATCACCTGATGGAGCCACTCGCAACCGAATTGACCACGTGTTGATAGATCGCCGCCACTCTTCGAGCCTGATGACGGTACGAACGTACCGAGGTGCCAACGTCGACTCGGATCACTATCTTGTTGGTACAGTTTTCCGAGCGCGGATTGCCTTACGGAGACGTATTGCATCCACGGATCAGGTTCGAATCAACACGGCTGCCTTACGCAATGAGAACACCAGCAACACCTTTGGTCATGCGTTAAGACTCGCCCTCGAAGAGCTCGACGGAGGGAGAATAAGTCCTGGGGCCAGAATGCCGGGCGTAGAAGAGAAATGGGCACGCCTTAAGAATACTGTCATTAGTACTGCCAACTTCATCTTAGGCAGTAGTCGTAGAGATCGGAGCGAGTTTGATGATGAGTGCGACTGAACGTAAGAATGCTGCATACCGGGCAATGCAGCAGTCTCATAGGACGCGGGTAGGCGAGGAGAAATACAAAGAGCTCAGAAGAACTGAAAAAAGACTTCACAGACAAAAGAAAAGTGCCTGGGAAAAAAATCTTGTCTGTGAAATAGAGAAAAGTAGAGAGCGAGGTCCGCACCAGGCGCGGAAGTTCTACCAAATAATCCGCAGTATGACGCGGTACACACCACGCTGCACTTACTGCAAGGATAAAGAGGGTAATCTGATACCCGATCCTGAAGGCATTCTGGAGCGATGGGAAGTGCACTTTAATGAATTGCTAAATGGTCAGCTCACAGAAGAATTGGAGGCTCCACCAATGCAAGACCAGGACCAAATGCTGCCGCCACCAAGCATTGAGGAAACACTAAAAGCCATTAGACAGCTAAAATCAAATAAAGCCCCTGGAGCTGATGGCATACCAGCTGAGCTGATCAACCAAGGAGGGACAGCGTTACATCACGCAATTCACGAGATCGTGGTGCACGTATGGGAGCAAGAGGAGATGCCGGAAGATTGGCGTCGTGGTATAATTTGCCCCATACATAAGAAGGGAGATATCACACTGTGCAGCAACTATAGGGGTATAACATTGCTGAGTACCGCCTATAAGATACTCTCCACTATCCTACAAGACCGGATATCCCCATACGCTAAAGCCATCATTGGTCAATATCAGTGTGGCTTCATCCCAGGCAAATCAGCAATTGATCAGATATTCACCCTTAGGCAGGCGATGGAAAAATGTCTGGAATTTAAGATTCCATTATATCATCTATTTATAGACTTCAAGGCCGCCTACGACAGCATAGCCAGGGTAGAACTATATAATGCCATGAGAGAATTCGGCATTCCAAATAAATTGATACGACTTTGTAGGTTGATCATGACCAACGTAACTAGTCAAGTAAAAGTAGCGGGATTGCTGTCCAAACCAATAAACATCTATAATGGACTCCGACAAGGGGACGGTCTGGCCTGCCTCCTCTTCAACCTGGCGTTGGAGAAAGCAATCCGTGACTCTGGCGTTACAACAAGAGGGACTATTGTCACCAAGTCCAGCCAGATACTTGCCTACGCAGATGACATCGACATCATCGGTAGAACCGCATCGGCGGTACAGGAATCCTTCACCCAGATCGAGCAGGCGGCACAAAAACTGAGACTGCACATTAATGAGGGAAAAACCAAGTACATGGTGGCAACTTCTGCGAAGAGAAGACCTAACGTTGGTCAAACTATCAGGGTAGTGGAGCACGAATTTGAAGTAGTGCAATCCTTTAACTACCTTGGGTCAATAGTATCAGCCGATAACAATATGGAAGAAGAAATACGCGAAAGGCTGATTAAATCCAACAAAGCCTACTATGGTCTATCAAGGCTCTTTAAATCCCGAAATTTATCCAGAACATCCAAGCTACTACTGTACAAGACCATGGTCTTACCAGTACTCATGTATGGATCCGAGACCTGGGTGCTTAATAAAAAGCACTCTGAACTCTTGGCCGCGTTCGAGAGAAAGGTCTTAAGGAGAATTGTTGGCCCCGTATGTGAGGGAGGACGATTCCGGAGACGCTACAACCATGAGTTGTACGCAATCTACCTTGAAGCTCATATTGTAAGAAAAATCAAGCTCGGTAGACTCCGGTGGGCGGTTGTAGTGCGCCAATGATGATGATGACAAGCAAGCGCCCACCTTCAACTACTTACCTACTGGAGCCACCCTCATAATACGTGGAATCACCCAATATGATTTTCCGCGTGCTAATCTATTTTACATTGACCGAACCATCCAACTAGATCAAAACAACCAACGCCAGATCCTACTTCTAGATTACAAATCCTTTACGGAAACTCCGGCGCCATCCCATGAATGCAATTACCCATGATTATAAAGGCTCTCAAAGCAACAACCGAAATAAAGTTCGTTGTTGTTTACGTGTTCTGAGAATGTTTATGTTGGAAATTATTCAAAAATACAGCTTCATGATAAATGGCTAATTGGGACATTCGGTTCACGACATAAGATAGATTAATTCTCAAGTCGTTGAAACCAAAAGACGATTGTTTTCATCGGAAAGCAAACAAAGTCAAGGCAAGATGTCCACTCGAGTCCATCCACTGGAAAAACTCGGGGATCCGTGGTCGGCGGCAATTAATTTTTATATAAAAATCAGTCAACGATAAGTGTCAGTAAGAACAGTCAGTCATTACTCATCAGTAAGTCATTATTCTAGTACAATAGCTTGAACAAGAATTGCTTCATTTGGTGCAGAGTATTTATTTAAATGCGTTGTGTTATTGTGTGTATGCTTCCAATTACATATTACGCAATTAAACTGGATCTCACTATAAGTCGTGGAAGATCACAGTCATCACCAGCAGTCATCAAGTCTAACTCTGTTCATTAAAGAACGCAGTGAAGTGCTTAGTAAAAAAAAGGCAGGATTGAACCCCCTCGTGGAATTTTCGACACGGGCAGTATTTCATTTATTATAATCTAAATTTAAAGTATTTTAATTATTATAATTCCCTTTTCTTTTCATTTCATTCTCAATTTTAATTTCATTAATTTTGTTTTCTTTTCATTTAAATTTCCAAGATTGCATTTTGTGTTTTTAAAACATAAAATTGATACTCATTTTTCTTCACCTTTCTCTCAAATATTTCTATTCTAATTTACTTCGCAACTTTTTATATGTCGGGTTTGTGCTGAAATTTTGAGTTTAATTTAGGTTTCATTTGGGTTTATCTTTTGTCTTCCTATTTCTTGTTCCTATCTTCTTTTCTTCGCCTGCTTCTTATCTGCCTGTTTCTTGCTTCTTGTTTTCCCGTGTCCCTCACGTTTCTTTCATTTATCCTTCGCAAAATGGACATCTCTTCTCTTCAGAGCTTGGGGCACCAACCCCATTAGGATTTGATGACTCTTCTTGAGAGATTGAGAAGCGAACTCGCCACTGCGGTGGCCAGGGTTGCTGCTATCGAGAGGGAGAATGCAGCATTGAAAGCTAACTCACCCCCGACCTTCCCACCACAAACTTGGAAACCCTTCATTCACAGATCGAACCTGAAATGACAAGCCTCAACAGCGATTTTGATGTCTCCGCCGAGTACAATGCCCCCGAGTCCATACTCCTAATACTTCTCGCTCCACGTCCACCTCTCTTCGTGCGGAAAAGCGGAAAACACTGGCGGTTCCATTGAACGCCACTACTTACCTTCCCATCAATCATTAAGAAAATGCTACCTACAGCACTTAATACCCTGGAAAGCATTACTTACCTTGCAATTAAGCATGCAAAAACTTCCACCTAAGACGCATAAATCCTGGAAAACATTACTTACCTCTCCTAAAACAATTACCATTGGCTAATGCAATTGCATTAGCATCTATAAACATTTCCTCCAGGGCATGCTTGCATACCACGCACCATGTTCCTGAAATTCAATTCGGTTACGACATCACGTAACCGACAAAAACCCCGAACTTGTCCATGCACATAAATAACATAGATTTTTCCACACACGTGCATGGCAAGTCATAGCGACAGACATTTTCTCTAAGGGCATGATCGCATGAAAAGCATCATGTGCCTAAAAGGCAATTCGGTTGCGACGCCAAGCAACCGATATAAACTCAAATCATAACGGCGCCCATATTCCCTGTCGAATTCTACAGCACACAAGCAGGAGATATTTTCTCCTTTCCTTTTTGCTGCAAGCACGTCGGTCGCTATACCGATTGACAAGACGCAATAGCATATCTCACCACTGACTGCGAAGGAAATCGAATTCTCGCTAATGTAAATGCACATACGAGAATTCGACCCTTTCAAGACTCCACCGATTGGTGCATGATCAGCATAAGTGCCGTGCGCGGTTGTTGATCATGTAGACACCGGTTCATGATTATTGATCAGCTGCAACCACTCCGCATAATGTTTCCCTTATACGAAATTCGGATATCCACGGTTCGCATGCTGGGCGATACATGGCAAGAGCGGTAATTGCGATCATCGTGTGTGTGTTCCGCGCCCTTTACCGTGACCAATGTGTGGAGAATCATCCCCTATTGATCACTTAAACGATGAATGGGGTTTGGTATTCGTTTGTTGCTAAGTCACTCTTCAGTCTTGATACAGATTCCGTGGAGGCAAGCAGTGTCCTCCACGTAAACTTTGTTGCAGCACAATGCAACAACAAACGACAATAAGAGATGAATCGATTCCTCAAAGATATAACAAAGGCTAATCGATTCATCACAATTCAAATAGTTAATTCACCTGCCAAACAAGCAACAAAATTCACCATTGACAACCCCATCGCCGAAAGGTAGACTCCGTTTTTTGTTGCTGAATTGCTGGTATCGACAGTACGAAGGAAAATCAGTCGTGCGATACGACCGTTTTCCACGATAACGTGCCGTTCGATGGCACGGTGCTTATCATCAAAAAAGACTTTTATCTTTCTTTTGAGTTTCTTTTGTGTTCTTTTTTAACAGTATGTTTTTTACATTGTGACACTCAAGGTGCGGTGAAATATTAAAATTCGTCTTTTTGTTCGGTTAAAAGTTATCTTGTCTCGAAATGTTAAAATAAAGACGGTGTTTTAAGTTAAGATGAAAAACTCTCCTTTATTTGTTTTTCTTATGTTTCTGGTCGAGTGAATAACGACCACGGATTAATGTATTTTTGCTGGCTTCCAATGCCAAACAATGGTGCTGTTTCGTTGAGAATAAGTTCGACGCTGGACATAGAGGATCGGGGATCTCCTGTTCTCGACCAGGAGTATGGCTTTTCCCAGTTGACGAACTGGATTCAACTAATAGAGTTGGATCCAATATTCTCAACTGGCGAAACAACTTTGGTTAAATATATCGAGCCGGAGTCGGGTCCCTTTTATAAGCTAAATCATTTTTTGTGTTAACGGCAGACATAGAAGACGTTTACCAATACAATCCGTGTGTGCAATATAGTTCAGTGAAGTTGTAATCCTTATTTAGTTAAAAAATGCCGTCGGCCATGAACAATCATCTTGTAACAAATATACCTGTAACCTTAAAACTACTTATAAATAAAACCATCAATAAATAACAAGTTCCAGTGCTTTTAATTATACCTCTATTCTTTGTGTACGGTTTGCTGCGTTGCTCAGGGATTGGCCCAGTGAACTCTTATACTGAGAACAGGGTTCGGCGATTCTATTAATCATGATGGGAATCTTTGTAGGACCAGTGACAATACCGGCACAAAGACGGAGATATATACCCCATAACACCACGATCAACAATGAACTGCGAGGGAGGTCCCTCCAGTAAACGTATTGCCACCGGCTGTACAACAATATTGCCCCCGGCTTTGGTTAATGCAACTGTGATAAACCTCTCGGTTCACCCTACTCCACGAAAAGTCATTCCCTCGCAAAAATTGTGCCCGCCGAAGGCAGTACCATCCACAATCCCAAAATCAAAGAGCGCTCCAAATCGAAAGGCCACACAAACAGCGGTCATGGTCGACCCAACTGCTTAAAAAAAGCAGCAACCTGGACTCCTTGCGTGAGATCTCAACCTGAATGAGTTCGTCAGTGATATGAGCCGACAAGGAATCTCCAACTTTAGGGCAAAGACCTTGAGTCCAAACCTCAGTAACATAGTAACCTACGATCGACAAACGTTCTGTAAGGTTAACAACATCCTCAAGGCCAAAGAGAAAAATTATTATTCTTTCACCCCGGCCGACGAAAAGTCGAGGACCATCCCTCTAAAACGAGTCGCTGATTGTTTGGAAATGAACGACATCATCATTGCCCTGAGGCAACATTTCGTAACTTCAAATTTACCGACGTAAAAAAAATCTCTCCACCATTACGATGTGTGAAAATCAGACCGGAGAAGTACAGCAGGGTGTACAATGTACCTTAGCCCAGGGACTGACATAGACTCCACAATTCTGAAAAAGTCGCTCCCAATCTTCCATCAGCAAATTGTCTTCGAGGTATTTTATAATAATGAAATACCTCAAGACAGACGCTGCCAACGTATCGGACCTGTCTCCCGGAAATGCAACATGGATCGGCGTTGTGTCCGTTATGGAAAATCCCACGATATTGGCAACTGCGAACTCCCGCCAGTAAAATATGATCCCGCAACAAATGTTCAGGATGAAACAACACTGCCAACTTGCAACTGCGATAAAAAGGGACATCCGGCCAGTTACAGGAACTGTCCTAAATATAAAGCGATTGTCCAGAGTTCTAAGGAGACTCGAGCTAAACAAATAGCCAAGTCAGACTTCGGAAAATAAGCCACACAATATTTCATCAAAAATGGATTTACATTCGCCGATAAGGTTAAAGGGATGAAACTCCCCCAAAAACATATTCAAGTCCCTAAGTGATCCGCTATACAGGCCAACACAACGTCACAAATCCAAGCGGCGGTACAAAAGCCTACAAACGGGCAATTCTCAATGCTTGAGAAACTACTTCGTCACCCCTTTGATTGAGGATATTCGACCCCGATATAAAAAACTAACAACCGAGGCTGAATTGGATGCACTCCTTTTCACAGCATATATAAAACATAGCTTTCAAAATGGATCCCAAAATTAAAGTTATCCTCATAAATGTCAACTCCCTTGTTTCGCTACCAAACCGGATGATAGTCGGTGACTTCATAAAGGATAACCGGGCGGACGTGGTTCTTGTAACCGAAACTAGGTTGCATCCATCTCACCATCCGGTATTCCCAAACTTTTCCATGATTCGACAAGATCAAACCCTCACTGGCCGCCCCACCTCTACACTAGTCAACAGCGGACTTCACCATGAAGCTGTGACCTCCCAAATTTTGAGGTCATAGAGGTCTCCGGGGTTAAACAGTATCTAGTTAAAAATAGTAGAATGAATATATACTCCGTATACCACTCGCATAAAACTAATAATAGCCCCATTAATCCCGAAAATATCGGCCAATTAATAAGGCATTCGAGGCATGCACTCTTCATCATAGGCAGCGATTTGAACTCCAAGCATCCCCACTGGAACAACTCTGTTTCTTGACCAAATGATACAAAGTTGTACCAATGGTACACTAAAAAGTCTCATGCCCTCAACTTTGAAATACTCGCACCTACGGTTGGTACCCAAGGTAACTCAATTCTGGACATATTTTTTGTGTCCAAAGATTTACTTCCCCAAATCACTCCTTCCCAACTATCGGCGGGTGTATCTGACCACGTTCATCCGCGGCTATCGAGCATCCCGGGCTCATATCAGATACATACCCGATTATGGGCACACAAATTGGGACAACTTCAACGCCACACTGAACTTAAAACTCCATCAACTCTCTCTTCCCACTGACAAGAACCTAACGACGGCTGAGGTAAATAATGCTGCAACGCGACTTCAAAGGATTCTAGTTGAAACTTCGAAGACTCATGTCCTGAAGTACAAACTTGAAAGGACTTATCAGATTCTCCATGACGACTTCCCTCTTCGTCTCATCCGGGAGCGTAAAAATCTCTGCAGAATGAGATATCATCACCGCTTTACGCAAAGGGTAATCCATCCACACACAACGATACACACTGACCGAGTGCGGACGTGTTTTCAATTCGCCGATCGAGATAAATGTAAAAGTTACTTTTATGAGTCGCGAGTGAAATTTGAAATAATAAGGCTATTTATAAATAAATCAATTCTAGTAACAAGAACAGTCAAAACAAAGTTATTATACATAAATATAAACAAATAAAACAAAACGAAGTCACGTGTTTTGACAGTCAAAACAAACACCGTTTAATACTAATCAACTGTGAGAGTGTATGTGAGCACGTGTTTAGCGAAAAAAAAATTAAAGTAAAAGAAAAACAAAACAAAAACAACAAATATAAATAAAAAAGAAACAAAAGGAACTAAAATATATTGTGAAATTACAAATTGAAGCCAACCTAACAACTGGTTTACAACAAAGACAGGCCAGCTATCTTGGAGGCAACAAGCTCGGTGTACTGACCCTCAGCATGCAGAATGGCAGACAAAAAACAAAATAAAAAAAAATTGAAACCAAAGTCCGCGTTAATAAAACGCCCGGCGTGCTACCCACTAACACGAGCGACAACAAAAGTCAACAAGCCAAACGAGGCAATAACAGACTTGCTCGAAAAGGCGCAAAAAATGGAAGAGCACAATACATTCCCCCCGGTTCCATATAATGACGGCCATGTCACCAATAACATGTTTGCATGTTTAGCGAGTACAGACACTCAGGACGAGGAGGAGGAAATCAGCGATCTTGAAACGAGGCTAGCCCGAGCAAGGGCGCAATTAGCAGAGAAGCGTCGCAGAAAAAAGGAATTGGCAGAAAAGGAGCAGCTAATGGTAAAACAACAACAGCAGAAAAATCAGCAACAATGTGCACAACAGAAGCCTACCCACCAAAAATGATATCCACCGCAAGAGATTACAAAACAACAACCACAACAAGAGCAACAGGCAGCAAAAAGGAAAGCGAAGATGCCACCCATCAACATTACAGATATGGACTGTAACGAACTGGTAAGTCTATGTAAGCTTTCTATTGGGGAGGATTTTTCAATTAAAAGACTGATAGGGAACAGGTTTGCCATACAGAGAAATTCGGTTGAGGACTTCCAAAAATGAAAAATATGCTAAAAAGGGCCACCGCGGAATTTTACACCTACACCCCGAAAGAAGTAAAGAATATAACGGTTCTACTAAAAGGCGTTGACCCTGAAACAGAACCAGAAGTTCTATTACAAACGCTACGAGAGCTTAACTGTAATGATATTGAATTTATCGCGGTAAAACCTTTCAATACAGCTAGGGCTAGACGGGAGAATCGAAAATTACCATTCTTCCTGGTGCAGCTAGGCCCTGGGAGCAAAATTGGTAGACTTAGGAAAATCACTATCCTGAACCATCAAATTGTCACATGGGACAAATTGAAAAAAGGCAGAGATATAATCCAATGTCTTCGCTGCCAAAGGTTCGGGCACTCAGCAGCAAACTGCGAAATGCAGTATCGATGCGTAAGATGCGGACAGGACCACAGCGCAGAACAATGCACGGTAGGTAAAGAAAGGGAAGACGACAGATCTCTTCTAAAGTGTGCAGTTTGTAAGAGTGAGGGACACCCCGCTAATTATCGAGGCTGTCCTAAGTTCCGCGAACTACAGGAAAAAAAGTTTTCACAGCAACGAAAATTAGAACGCGCGATAGTTCAAGGCCGACCAGCACTAAATGTAACACCCCAGTTCTCGTATGCTCAAGTAACAGCTGGTAGGAGAAACACGCCACAACCCACCACGCGGGTACCGCCACAACATACTGTGTCTCCACAAACAGTAACACTAGCAGATGTGCTCACAACCTTGCTCGCTATACAGACGCAGATGACACAAATGCAAAAACAAATAAAGGACCAGGACACTAGACTAGACTGGGCCTATTCGCAGTTGTCTAGCCAGCCGTCAATATACACCCCTCAACAGAAAGCACAATTAAGGCTTTAGTCGTGAATGTTAATTGACCTTATCAGAATCGAGAGAAGAGCCGATCTCTTTAAACTGTTGCAAGACGAAAGTCCTGACGTGCTTCTGGCTAGCGAAACTAAGCTGAATCAGAGGCATAAACTATGTCACACAAACTACGACATTATACGAAGAGACCGACCCAACTCCACACAAGGAGGAGGGGTGGCAATCTTTATTAAAAAACAACTTCAACATAAGGTAATATATAGTGGTGAGATTCGCAGATTTCAGGTGCTTGAAGCGTGCATTATCCGCATACCCCTCCGACAAGGTAGGGGGATGCATGTGATATCTGCCTACGCACCAGAAGCACATCAACAAAATCAATTTATAGTGGAGCTAGAGACTCTTTTCCAATGCTTACAACTTTACTCGGAAGGAAACTATTACATCGTGGGTGGCGATTTGAATGCTAAACACCCAAATTGGGGAAATAGCATATCAAACACGAGAGGGAATCAACTAGCTAGTTGGCTAGATCAACATCACATTGAATATAAAGTTGACCTGCTAGCTACAGAATATCCTTCTTTCCCCAGAGGGGGCTCGTTCCTCGATATTATGCTTATTGACACACGCCTTAAACATACACATACTAACAGACAAAATATAAACTGCCTACGCATAATTGAGTATGACAGCGACCATAGTGCATTATCAATATTGATAAAAACACCAAGCGAAGTTGTGGAACTCGGTGAATGTATGATACCGCAATCCTATAACTATTGGGGTATGCGATGGACGCGTTTCACGAGAACCTTAACAAGAGAAATTCGCTTAAAAGACATTAACCCTCCTACCAACAGAAACATACCCAACGATGACATCGACAAATACATACAAAAAATGGACGAAACCATAAAACAGACTATGGACAAAACAATACCAAAAACCACACCTACAGACAACATGAACATGTACCGAAACGCCACAATCAACGCACTCCACAGAAAAAAAAGTAGACTTCTGTCGCAACTAAAACTACGGTACAGACGATTTATTGATAGGCACGACCAGGAGATAATATCACTGAAGTCCAGATTAAAAAATCTCCAACAGCTGATAAAATCCAACTATAGGCTATCAGCAAATTTGTATTGGAACAACAAAGTTCGGGCGGTAAAATCCAACAACCCTAGTATGTTTCCGCAAATTAATAAAATATTTAGACGGAGTAATGAAAACGAGATTCAGTGTCTCCAAATACCACGAACTGACGAAAACCAACGAATGCTGACAAATATAGGCATAGACACAAACAACGCCATCCTAAATGACGAAGTTTTTGTGTTTGAAGATCCCTTGGAAAAAGTGAATGTTGTAGGGGCCGTCTTTCAAGAACTGTACGAGGCAAATGAAGTAATTCGTCGCAACCATGACTTGGAGGATAAAGTTCTACTGAATTATCGTCATCTTCGAAATGACATTTGACAGTGGCGATCAGAAAACCCAGTATACCCGCCTGTCACGCGGGAGACCGGGGTTCGATTCCCCGTCGGGGAGCCTCTGGCGCAAGACTAATGACCTTGCCCGGAAAAAACAAATCATTATGGAAAATTTAACAAGCCTCAGGACTTGCTAAATAAGGCCAAGACCAGATCCCGGTTGTAGTGGCGATGATGATGATGATGATGATGATCAGAAAACCATGGTTTTATCGAATTCAGTAATGAAAATACGGCAAACGCCGATATCACTGTCGAAAGCGCTAACAGCTTTTTGATCACTAGTGAAGACATCCATGGCGTCTTTGCATCATTAAGAAACAAAAAATCAGTTGGAATCGATGGAGTACCCAATATCGTACTAGAACATCTTCCTCCAATCGCAATGGACATATATGCAGTCTTATTTAACAATGCTCTGAACAACGCACACTATCCAGTACGTTGGAAAACGGCCATCATCCAACCGTTACCAAAAAGAGGGAAAGACAAAACAAACCCAAAAAATCTGCGACCGATCAGTTTGTTACCGAGTATCAGTAAAGTATTCGAAAAGGTTCTAAACATGGCTCTACTTAAATGGGTTGAGGACAATAATATTATTCCAAATAACCAGTTTGGTTTTAAAGCTGGTCATGAAACCACACATGCCGCAACTAAACTGGTTTCAGACATTCAGTGGAATAAAAATCTGAAACAGTGCACAGGTGCCTGTTTGATTGACTTGGAGAGGGCCTTCGACACCGTTTGGCTAGAAGGGTTATACTACAAGCTAATGAGAATATTATTATTATTTATTGGCCTGTAGGAACCCGGAAGTTCATGACCTCACCGACTCGGCTTCGCCATCCTTCCCTGTCCCGGGCACTCTCCTTCCACGCTTCACCATTCGATCCGATCTCCTCAAGGTCAAACCTAACATTGTCCTCCCATCTCCGTCGCGGCCGTCCTACCGGTCTCTTTCCCGTTGGTCTACCGTCAAGAATTCTATGCACGGTCCTATCGTTCCCCATTCGCGCCACGTGTCCGGCCCATCTTAATCTTCGCGACTTGATTACTCTCACTATTGTAGGTTTGCGATATAGTTCTTCCAATTCGTGGTTATGGAGTCTCCTCCATTGTCCTGCCTCCTCGTCATATTTACCTCCAAAGATGCCTCTCAAAACTTTATTCTCGAATAGACGGAATTTGTTTTCTTCCCGTTTTGTGAGAGCCCATGTTTCGCATCCATATAGAACAATTGGCATGATTATGGTTCTATAGACACGGAGCTTTATGTTACGTGATAGCAGTCTGGATTTCAGCAGTTTACTGACTGCGTGCCAACTCACGTTGCCGGAATGCAGTCTCTTGTTAATTTCCTTTGACATTTCGTTACTAGCCGTCAGTATCGTTCCCAGATATTTAAATTCTTTAACTTTTTCAAAGATCTTACCTCTGACGTTTATATGTGTTCTCTGAGACCCACCTGCTCTCGCCGTAATCATGTATTTTGTTTTGTCTTCATTTATTTCTAGGCCCACCTCTTCTGCCGCTTGCATGATGATTTCACAGTTTTTACTAACAGTCTCTAGATTATCGCCCAGAACGGCGATGTCATCCGCATATGCGAGCACTTGTGTGACCCCGTTCAGGGATGATCCGGCCATGTTGTCGTCTTGTACCTTTCTGATGACATACTCGAGCACAAGGTTAAAGAGACACGGTGATAGACCATCTCCCTGTTTTAGTCCGTCCCGGATTTCAAATGGTTCTGAGAGGTGGTTTTCTATTCTAACTCGCCCTTTGTTTTCGTTCATGCAAATTTGAATGAGCGCGGCATATTTTTTTGGGACTCCCAGCTCAACTAGAATATGGTAGAGTCTCTGCCTTGCGACTGAGTCGTAGGCTTTTTTGAAGTCAACGAACAGTTGGTGAACCGTCTCTCCGTATTCCCACTTCTTTTCCAGCAGTTGTCTTATTGTGAACATTTGGTCGCTTGTTGACCGGTTCCTACGGAATCCACATTGGTAGTCTCCCAGTATCTCTTCTGCGTACGGTGTGATTCTCGCCAGAATGACATTTGTTAATATTTTGTATGCGGTTGGGAGCAATGATATTCCTCTGTAGTTTTCACAGTCAGATCTGTCGCCTTTTTTGAAAATGGGGATGACTATTGAGGTTTTCCATTCTTCCGGAGTGACTTCCTTATCCCATATTGTTTGGATGAGCTGGTGGATCTTTCGAGCGTTTGCCTCTCCTCCATGCTTCACAAGCTCTGCCGGTATGCAGTCGACTCCGGGAGCCTTGTTGATTTTCAATCGATTTATTGCGTCTACAACTTCGTTGAGAGACGGCTCTGGGATCTGAGGCTCAGCTGTATGTACGCTTGGTACATTTATCTGTGGTTGATTGGTGCGTACATTGAGCAGGTTTTCAAAGTACTGCTTCCACCTTGTCACGACATTGTTTGTTTCTGTGACCAGACAGCCGTTTGCGTCTCGAATTATTTTGGCTCTTCCTCGGTAGCCATTTCTAATTGAATTT
Organism: Microdon myrmicae; assembly: GCA_963931805.1. NCBI lineage: Eukaryota > Metazoa > Arthropoda > Insecta > Diptera > Syrphidae > Microdon > Microdon myrmicae. The sequence continues at coordinate 50,896,897 of OZ007497.1, read as the reverse complement.
ATGCCGACATACATACCCCTGATGTTCTTTGCCCTAGAATTTTCTAGGATTTTTTCGATCCTAGTCTTCTCCCATTCGCGTTTTTTGCCTTTGAAGAGCCTCATTGTCTCTCTCCGAATTGTCGCGTATCTTTCTGCGTTGACTTCATCATATCTTTCTAAGTGGATCACTCTGAGGCGTTTACGTTCTTCGATCTTCGCCCTGCACTCATCGTCAAACCAAGGTTTGGACTTAATTGTTTTCTTACTAATGAGAATAGGCATTTATAAACCACTACTGTATATACTATACGACATGTTGAATGAATGGAAATTCGTCATCAAAAGTGGCAATGTGACCTCCAACATTACTTACAATATAGAAAACGGTCTGCAACAGGGAGCGGTGTTATCTCTGATCCTTTTTAATATTTACACCAGCGACCTAGTAAGGTCTCTTCATCAGGCTATTGCGTATGCAGACGATCTGATAATATATAGAACAGCACCAAAAATTGAAATCATTAACGGATTATTACAAGGGGATTTCAATGATGTTCAGCGATACTGCGACAACTGGAAACTCAAAATCAATATCCAGAAGTGTGAAACCATCCTTTTTAGAACACCACTGGCTGAAGCTACCAGAGACACCAGGAAAAACAGGCGAAAGCTAGCTATTATGGGACCACATCAACAAACAATGGAAACCAAAACTGTAGTCAAATACTTAGGCATCTGGTTGGATCAGCATCTATATTTTAACAAACATGTAGAAGCTGCCCTGGCCAGAGCAAAGAAAGCTTACGCTATGACAAGAAGACTGTTTCATAGTAGTCAACTTGACAGCAGAGTTAAAGTTATGTGCTACATGGCTCTCATCAGACCGATGACCATATATGGATGTCCAGTGTGGTTTAATGTGGGACCTAGCTTAATGGAAAAGATTCGGATTTTTGAGAGGCAATGCCTCAGGACGTGTCTTAACTTACATCGGACTCCTGAATCCGATCACAAAAAATATTATCCCGATGAAGCGTTGTACAGTGGGGCCAATATAAACAGAGTGGATAACTTTATGATCAAGCTGATCCGAGGGCATATTGCAAGATCAATGAGCTCACAGAACGATTTGATTTTTGGTGCATATTACCCAAACAATATGTATTATGAGGGGGTACGTCGGAATGGCCTGTAGTGCTCCGCAGCCCTACCGTCTTCCCAAAATCCTTACCTCAATCCTAACATATCCATTTTAACCATAAAATGATTGATGGCAGATTCTGTGCCCACGATAGAAGTTGATGGCAGACTCTGTGCCCACGATAGAAGTTGATTGCCGACTGACTAATTGACATAACTGCCAATTCAAAAAGCGACGCTATGACATCATCGTGGTGACAATGATGACCAGTTGGTGCCAGCTGCTGCGCAACTGGTATACATGCGAATGTACTAGTTTTCTCCAGTACATTCCAGCACATTTAATTGCCAATCCGCAACATATACATTTATACACTTAATATAGTAAATAAATCCTCTAATATCTTTTTACCTCAAACACATTTGCATATCTATTCAATTTCCATAGTTCATACATTTACAAATAATCAATTCAATTTCCATAGTTCATACATTTGCACAATATCAATTCAATTTCCATTACATTAGAAATACAATACTTCATACATTAGAAATACATTCATCATCCCTAATTCTCAAATTTGCATAACATAACATAACACACACATACCAAATTTCCAGCCATACATTTCAGAACAACAGTTAATACAATTTCCGTTATCCTAAGCAGCTGCATAGTTTGCAATAGTTTCGGTTAACGAAAAACAATGAATCACCCCCATTAAGTAACTAGGGACAACTGAATGATTTCGTTCATACGAAATCAAAAATAACAAGGAGAAAGAATTAGACTTCCGACCAGGAAGGTCGAAATTTAAATTTAGATAAAAAAAAGACATAAATAAAATAAACACAGACGTGTGCGGACGTCTTGTGTTCGGAATAAAAATAACATTTTAGTTTTATTTGAATATTAAGAAATTCCGTTATTTAAAATAAATTCCACGCTCTTCCCTCGGTCGCGTCGAGGAAGGACGGCGTTGGAATTGTACAAATGGTGGCAGCGGTGGGATCCAATCGCTGGATCACATTTTGTGGAAAAAAAAAAAGTGGAGGAAATGAGAAAAAAAAATTAATTTAAACGAAAAAAAAATGTTTAAACGTGGAGAATATTATAACAAATGGTGGCAGCACATTAGAACAAACCAGTGAACACAAACTTTTTTCAAAATTTATACGAGGGTTGCCTTTTATATTTCGGGATTAGAGAACAAAAACAAATATTGATCATCGAAAATCAAAATATTCCCCATGAAGATCTATACACTTTTGCATGTTTTTGAACCAATTGTCGAAGCACTTTTGCCACTCTGATTGAGGTATCTCCAACACATGCATTCTGAATGCAGCAACCGCTTCTTCAGGTGTCGAAAAACGTTGACCTCTCAGTTTGTTTTTTACGTACGGGAATAAAAAGAAGTCATTCGGTGCCAAGTCAGGACTATACGGCGGATGACCCATCAAATCGATGTTTTGGGTGCTCAAAAATGCAGTTGTCGCAGCCGATGTGTGAGAGCTCGCATTGTCGTGGTGAAGAGTGATCCGTCTTCGGCGGTTGGTTTTCCTGATTTCTTGGGAGACACCTGGCAAACAAATGCTTGGGTACCACTCAGAATTGACTGTTCTGCGTTGCTCTAGTGGTACGGTTGCGACATGTCCAGTTTTTCCGAAAAAACAGGCGACCATTTGCTTGGAAGTGTTTCGTGCGCGAACAACTTTTGTTGGATTTGGCTCATCTTGAAACACCCAGACAGTCGACTGCTATTTACTTTCGGGCTCATACGCGTAAATCCACGATTCATCACCTGTCACGATGTCATAGACGTGTTTCGAAGCACCGCGACCGTATTTTTTGAGCATTTCTTTCGACCAATTGACACGAGCCATTTTTTGGGCGATTGACAAATTGTGTGGGATCCAACGCGAACAAATTTTTTTGACAGTCAAATGTTTATGCAATATTGAATGTATGCTGGTCCCACTAACGCCTAAGGTTGTCTCAATCTGACGATAGGTGACATGACGATCTTCCAATATCAGTTCGCGCACAGCATCAATGGTTTTCGGAACAACAACTGATTTTGGACGACCTTCACGAAATTCTTCTTGGAGTGAACTACGACTACGATTGAATTCACCATACCATCGATAAACACTGGTCCTTGATGGAGCTTCATCGCCAAAAATTGAATTAAGTTCATCCATGCACTGTTGCTGAGTTAATCCACGCCGAAAATTGTAAAACATAATCGCACGAAAATGTTGACGATTTAATTCCATTTTTGGGCCGAGATGAATCTTTTAAGTTACTGTAAACAACACAAATAGCGCTTGTTTGTCAAAACGTTCTGAGTGCGTATAACCTCAAAAATGTCCAACTTTACGACAGAGCTGTCAATTGCCGGATAGCAACACTAGGGTTGCCAAATCCCGAAACATAAGAGGCAACCCTCGTATAAAAAAGAAAAAAAAAATCTCAAATAAAAGACAAACGCTAGGATGAACAATTGGTGCGGAAGAATGTTCATCGATATCAACAACAAGTTAATATAAATCATGATGATGAAAAATTTTGATAGTGTGATGTGAAATTCTAATTAAATGATGTGATTGGAAAAAAAGAATTCAAAATAACAGAACTAACCATCAAGAAGTTATAAAAAAAAAAAAAAAAAAAAAAAAAACCGTTTAACTGCGAATCTTTGAGAAATAGAAATATCAACATCAATCTACAATCAACAAACATCAATCCACAACTATCATCAATAACATCCACCATCAATCTACAATCAACAAAAATCAGAAATACAATAGGAAGTTACTAAAAAAAAAGAAAAAAAAAAAAAAAATTCGAAAAATATAGAGGAAAACTAAACTTTTTTTAATAATATGACAAGATCTATACAATACATACAATAGCAGGTGATTCATTGAAAACCCTGGGGACGGTAGTTGATGCCCTAGATTTTAAAACCAAGGATCATACTATGCGCTTGGATCACCCTTTTCACCTACTTACCGAACAGGTAAATCTGCCTTATGACGGCATCATAGGAAACGAGTTTTTATTTAAATATAGATGCGTAATCGATTATAAGGAACACTTTCTGAAGATTCCAATGGCCAATGGTAATTTAAATCATAGGGAGAAAAGGGAGGCATTGCCCTCGGGTAATGAGAGTGAGCATCGAGGAAAGCCATACAGCTCTACGAACGGGGCACCGACCCTAATCCGTAATAAGTTAGTATGTGAATCACGATCCACCTGCCCAGACCTTCAGTTCGATTCAAAAGTAAAAAGCAATAAATCTAAACAGAACAGAAAGCGAAAACAGAGAAAATTTTGTGACCAAGTTTCATCAGCAAAGACTGAAGAACAAAATGTTTCAGCAGCATATAAGACTGAAGGAGCAACTCTCACTTTAAAACCCAGAAGCCAACAAATTATAGACTTTCCTTTAAATAGTAAACACCAGGACATATCCGGCGATATAATCATTCAAAAAAAACGAATTATGCCAGGAATATACGCGGGCGAAACCTTAACCAGTCCCAAGAGCTCCAAATTAAAAGTGTTAATGATGAACACTTCAGAAACAGAGCAAACGGTGAATACTAAAGACGTTGACTTCAAATGGGACAAGCTAAGTGATTTCAACCTGATCTCTAGTCAATCAGACGACCTAATCAAAGGCAGGCTAAATAAGTTAAAGTCAATAATCGATCTCAGTCACTGTAATGGTGAAGAAAAACAATCAATTCTCCAAATCTGTAGAGAATACAATGATTTATTTTTTCTCGAAGGTGACAACCTCACGTTTACAGAAGCGCTGAAACATAGAATCATTACTGACCCAAACAAACCACCCTTATTTACCAAACCCTACAGGCTCCCTGACACACAAAAAACCGAGATACATAAACAGGTGAATGACATGCTACAGAGTGGCATTATCCAACCCAGTGCTAGTCCTTGGAACTCCCCCTTGCTCTTGGTACCAAAAAAAATCTGACAAGGAAGATAATAAGAGATGGAGAGTTGTGGTGAATTTCCGTAGGTTAAACGAAGTAACTGTTGCCGATGCATACCCGTTACCAAATATCACGGACATACTAGATCAACTAGGGAGGGCAACTTACTTTAGCACCCTCGATCTGGCAAGCGGATTTCATCAAATCCTCATGGGCAATGAAGACAAGTGCAAAACCGGCTTCAGTACCCGTTATGGACATTATGAATATAACCGTATGCCGTTTGGTCTACGAAACGCTCCCGCAACTTTTCAACGTTTAATGAACAACGTTTCAATTGGATTACAAGGATTTGACTGCTTTGTATACATCGATGACATAGTCCTTTACGGGTATAACCTGCAAGAACATAACTCCAAGCTTATACGAATATTCAATTGTTTACGTCAGAATAACCTAAGGCTTCAACCAGATAAATGTAATTTTCTGAAGAAGGAACTAATGTATCTTGGTCATATAATTTCTGAACACGGTCTTAAACCAGACCCCGAAAAGATAAAAGCTGCTAAAACATACCCCACGCCCAAAAACGTAAAGGGAGTAAAATCATTCCTCGGATTCATAGGATACTACCGGCGGTTTATAGACAATTTCTCAACCATAGCAAAGCCACTAACGAAGTTACTAAAAAAAACCGAGGCATTTGAATGGGACCATTTCTGTGATGAAGCATTCCATACTTTAAAAAATAAACTTATAGAACCCCCCATCTTAGCTTACCCAGACTTCAATAAAGACTTTATAGTAACTACGGACGCTAGCGACGTTGGAATAGGCGCGGTATTATCGCAGGGGGAAATCGGCCAGGACAAAGCAATCTGTTATGCTAGTCGCACCCTTAACGACGCCGAAACTCGGTACAGCACTACAGAAAAGGAACTGCTGGCAATTATCTACGCCGTCAAACAATTTCGCCCCTATATCTATGGACGAAAGTTCACTATATGCACAGACCACAAGCCACTACAGTGGCTCATGAATCTGAAGGATCCGACATCAAGATTGGCTCGTTGGAGAATATTGTTAGACGAATATGAATACCAAATCATTTACAAAGCGGGAAAGTACAACTCCAACGCAGATGCACTTAGCCGCATCCCTATTAAACTCCAAGACACACAACAGGTAAGCCAGATACTAGTTACCACTAGAAGCAAAACGAGAGGTCAAGACACCGATGAAACATTAGTAGCCGCAAGTGAGGAATTTACTCCCCGACCTACCAACATAATCGAATTTTCTAAACCCATAGAGTATGCCAAAACCCGTTCGCCTATCCAAATCTTTATACTAACTAATGACGAATGCCAAGACGAAAAATTACTAAAAACCCTCTCTAACTATACAAGTCCGAACCCATACGAAATAAAAATATACCCAAACACAATAAAATCCCCCTTATATATTGTCACTACGTTGCCGCTAGACTTAGGAGACGAATCCATACTTGAACAAACACTTATAAAAATTCGTAACTATTGTATTAAAAAAAAGGTAAACCACATCGATATTTCTATCCCAAAACAAGAGCCAATAAACCCTCGCCTCAAAAATGCCATTATACAAACATTCGCCCAAACCAAGATCATCTTGTATCTCTACTCTGACAAAAGAATCTATATCAAAGACCGGTAGGATATCGATAAAATTCTCCGTGACTTCCACAATTCACCTTTTGGAGGGCACCCGGGAATCTCCCGCACAATTAAACGTCTTAGAACAAGATACTTTTGGCCAACCCTCATAAAAGATACGAAAGAATTCATTCGCAAATGCGAATCATGTCAAAGAAATAAACTAACACTAAATAGAAAAATCCCCATGAAAATCACTACAACAAGTACAACCCCCTTCAAACGCGTGGCTTTGGATATTGTTGGCCCACTCCCAACTAGTTACGAAAATAATAAGTACATCTTAACTTTTCAAGATGATTCAACAAAGTTCACTGAAGCTATGCCGCTACCTAATGCGGAAGCACCCACCATAGCTCGTAGTTTTGTGGAGAAAATTGTATGTCGTTTTGGAATACCCGACGCGGTATTAACTGACCAAGGCACCAACTTCCTGAGCCACCTTTTTAAGGAAATATGTAAGATTCTGAAAATCAAAAAGATACAGACAACACCTTATCATCCCCAAACAAATGGAGCCTTAGAACGTAGCCACCGAATGTTGGCCGAATATCTCAGACACTACGTTAACAAGGACCAACTTTCATGGGATACCTGGCTACCATATTCAATGTTTGTGTATAAAACCACACCTCATAGTAGTACCGCATTTAGCCCTTTTGAATTACTTTATGGTTTTCCTGCACGGATACCGAATTCTACCAGCACAAATCCGCAAACCTCATACAACTATGACAACTACGCTAACGAGCTAAAAGCCCGCCTACAGTACGGCTACAAGATCGCTAAAAACTTATTGCAGGACAAAAAGGGAAAAGCTAAAGCGTGTTATGACAAAGGAACAAGCCATAAAACATTCAAGGTTGGCGACAAGGTCCTCATAAAAAATCATACCCGACAAAATAGGCCTGCATCTTTATGGGAGGGTCCTTACGAAGTACACAAAATAGTATCCGATGAGAACTCGGAAATCAAAATAGGAAATGAATTTAAAATTTTACACAATAATAATATAAAACTATTTTCGGAATAAATAAATAACATATACACTCAACGTAACCTATTTTTAACAATCATTTTAAAATTAGAACCCAAACGAGTATGGAGAATTTTCCATAAATTTAAAGAAAAAATTAAAATAACAACAATGGCTTTTCTTTTGTTATCCAAATGAACATATAAAATATAATTCAAATGAAAAAAAAAAAAAGTAAGTGAGAGAGAGAGAAAGAAAAAAAATTATTTAATGGTAAAGAATTTTAATATATAAATCTTAAAGAATTATAAAATGTTAATATATTTTAGAAAAGGAAAATTTATTAATTTAATTTATTAAAATAGAAAATTTTAATACAAAATATTTTGGAAGAGGGGCATTTATTAAATTATAAACTTTAAATTAAAACCAGAAAACTTTAATAGTGTTAATATCATCATCATCGGCACTACAACCGGGGACCGGTCTTGACCTTGTTTAGCAAGTCCTAAGGCTTGTTAAATTTTCCATAATGATTTATTTTTTCTGGGCAAGGTCATTAGTCTTATTGATAGTGTTAATACATTTTAGAAAAAGAAAAAAATATGAAATTATTATAATATATCTTAGGAAAAATATTGTAACTTGTAACGGGAATGTTTGATGTTGCCCGCTGTTCCCTTGTAGAGAGGAACCCGATGAAACTTGCAGCGAAGCAGAACCCCAAGAAAACCAAAACTGAACTGAAGGTGGATCTTTAATTCTTTATTGTCTAAGTCGGATGCGACTTAGTTAACAATTTCTTAACAACGCACAACAATTCAATTTCTCTACATGAGATTGAGTAAGTTTACTTCATAATTTATGTTGGATCTGCAGCAATGACTCGGAAGGTGTGCGCGTGAGAATAGCTGGTAGCAGACTGACTCATTGGGCATAACTGCCAATTCAAAAGGGGACGCCATGACCTCATCGTGGTGACAATCGGCCAGCTGGTGCCAGCTGCTGCGTAACGGGTATACACAGCGAATGTACTAGATTTCTCCAGTACATTCCAGCACATTTAATTGCCAATCCGCAACATTCCGCCCGCCTTCCCCAATCATTGGCGAATCGTTATTTTCCAGGGGACGGTGGCTAGGGGTCGGGAGTGTGCGGTGTGCTAGTGGCGGTTGTCTGCTGCCCACTCTCACGTGGATGGTCGGGTCTGGAGGGACCGCCCGCCCTGAGGAGCGCTGGCGACGTGATGGTATTTTCCATCGCTGGAGTCCGCTAACCTTTGAGGTCAGGGAACCGGCCAATTGATCTGGTTCGGCGTCGTAAAGTCGCAACCCACGATCAATAACCACGTGATGGCTTGTGATGTGTCTCGCTGCATCGAGACCGGTGGTGGTTGGTCCTGCGCACGTTGGCGCCCGTCTGGAGTAAGTGGCCGGTGGGGTGCGGCCGTTGCTGTATGACGCTGTAGCGTGGAGTCGGGTGCGGCGTCGTCTCTGGCACTGTCCGCGTGTCCTGCCGGAATGGCTGTCACGGGCCAAGGACCTCCCGGGGTCGTCGCAATGCCGCCCCTGTGGATGCACAGAGAAGCGTGCTTTCTTGTTGGAGTTCGAGAGACCGCTGGTTGCTGGGGAGCGCCGCCCGCCAAGCGGGGCATTGCGCGCTCCTGGTCCTGTTGTGGTGGCTACACGTGGTAGCGGTTGGCCTGGGTAGTTTTGGACTTGGGCAGGAGCTTGACCACGTGGTGTCCTGGGTATGGTGGGATGCCTTAAGGCCTTTGGGTGGGCCGGCTGCTGGCTCCTCGATTGCCTCTCGCCCTTGCGGTGGTTCAGCGGGCGAGCGGGGAGTCTCCTAGTTAGGCCACGCAAGTGGTCGGTGGCTGGTAGTTGAATGGGCTTCGTATGTGGCCACTGGGGCCGATGCCGGCGAGACTTCCTTTGCGTTATCTGATGGAAGCCGCGGCCGTCGGTCGGAAGGACGACCAGTTCCTCTGGGTTTGTAAATTCGCAACCCACGAGGAATGGCCATATGATGGCTGGTGACAGGCCTTGTCACCTTTGCGCTGGATGATATGGTGGGTGCTGAGCCTGTTAGCACCCATCCCAGTTCAGAGGCCTGCGCGAAGACGCCGGAACGTTGGCCCTTCCTTAGGCCTTCGAGGATGATGTTGGGGTACACGTCTGCCCCAAGGATGATGTCCACCTTGTCGACGGAGGCGATGTTTGGATCGGCCAGGTTCAGATCCGCCACGAACGAGCGATCCCTCGTCGCCGATTGTGATGGTGGTTCATACACCGATAGCCCGGACAGGATGAAGGGCCTCAGTGTCTATTGTCTCGAGCCGCGGAGGCGAGAAGTGATTCTGGTGGCAAGGCCACGAGTGCCCCCGACACCCTAGATGGGGACGGATGATGCTTGGCGTCGGGGGTTTAGTCTTCGGGCGAGTGATGCTGAAATGAAGGTGCCGCTGGAGCAGGGGTCCAGCTGAGCACGGACTTCAATCATCTGTTCGGTCTCCGACGTCACGATGACTCTGGCTGTTGGCAGCAACGCGGAATGCTGTGAAGGGGTGCTGATTGTATGTGCGCAGGCCCCTTCCTGGCGGTCGATCGGGGGTCGGATCCTTTGGCTCGTCGCGGCGGTGATGTTGTCCCGTCGATGGCGGTAGTCAAGACATGCACCAGAGTGTGATGTCTCCGCTGGCATCGACGGCACGTCTTGCTGGAGTGGCAGTCGAGTAGGCGGTGGCGACCCAAACAGTTGGTGCATAAGTTCCTTTGTTGTGCGAAGGACTTCCGACGACCGGGTGTGAATGATGGGAAGCCCTCGCAAGCGTAAATCGTGTGTGCGGCCCTGCAGAATGTGCAAGGGCCCTGTTGCCTTGCGGGTGCCGGCGGTGTTTCGTGCATCGGGACACGGGGCTGGCTAGTCATCGGGCCAGCTACTGTTGCTGGAACAGTCGAAGGCGGTTTTGTGGGAGGCATTGGCGTTGGTTCTGCCACGGATCCTAAGCGCGCCGTGCCCACTGCTTTATCTGGATGCGGTGCGAAGTGAACCAACTCCTCTGGGTTGGAGTTGTAAGTTCGCAACCCGCGAGGAACGGCCATGTCACCTGGTGCCCCACAACGCGTGCGCGGCATCGTCTTCTGTGGGGGCTTCGGCTGGTCGATCATTGGGACCTGGGGTAGATTGGGCTTTGGGCAGGCGGCACTCTGGTCGGCGGCCTGCTGATCCTTATCCACTGTTCTGGGGTGCGGTTCCTTTTGCTGGACCATGTCAACCGTTGGCAGCTGCACTGGGGGCAGCTCGCTAGGGTGGAAACGATTGGCGCTGTTGGCCATGGTTGGAGGGGCTGAATCGAGAGCGTGCTGGGCCTCGAGGAGCTTCGTCTGTTCCTCGAGGTATATTTCTTCGCTCTCGCCGATGAAGTCCTCCGCAAAGTACTGAAGCTGTTGGTACTCATGTAAATGACTTGGTTATGCCGCCTGCGGATGGCTTCCCATTCGATGTGGAGGTCTCGTTTTGTGGTTTCGATTGCTTTCGGACTTGGTTGTCCCTTGTCCTGCAGGTTGAGGGAGGTGCCAGAGACGCGATCCTGTGCCGCGAACTGAGCGGCGATGAGTTCTCCAAACGGCATTTGCTCATCAATAGGTTGGTTCGCGGCAACAGAAGTTTCCGTTGATTTTGTATCTCTTCCGACCGAGGAATGTCGTCGGGGCTTCGGTGTCCCTACGGGGGGATTTTCCGGCCCCATCATCCGTGATGACGATCCGGGTGGGGGGCCGGGCGGCATGCGCATGTCAGGTGTTGGTGGAGTTTCCGGGCGCCGTGGAGGTGGCCGGAACATCATTGGCGGCGAAAGACTTGCTGGCGGGGAGATGGCCGGTGCACCAGCCCGAGGAGCATCGTTACCAGGTTTCGGCGTCGAATCACTTTCTCCGTCACCGGTTTCACTCGATGTATAACTTTCTTCCTGCTTGTCACTCTCACTGTGGTTAGGCTTAGGGTTCTGTTCCTTTCCCCGTTTGCTTTGAGCACTCTCCGTTCCCTTCAGGGATTCACCAGCATTTTGTCCGGATATTGCCAGCCTTCGCTGCTGCACTGGGTGCAGCTTCGGTAGATCGGCTTCTACCTTTGCCTGTGGTTTCCTTTCACATATTTTTGTTGCCAAGTCCTTTTGACTCAATCCTTTCCCTTGACGTTCCTGTTGAATGATCTTGTCGACTTCTAAAGGTATTTTTTCATGTTTAAGTTCTTCAGTTTCCCTGTCCAATTTAGCCGAGTTGTTAGTGTTGATGTGCTGCTTATTAGTACCTGCACCAAGTTTCTGTTGAGTATCCGCTTGAACGCCCTGACGACGTGCCTGAGTAATAGCACTTTTTGTTTTGAGGGCAGGTGATTTCGGAGCCCGTTTACGTAAAACCGTAACTGTGTCCCAGTCAGACATCTTGTGTTTGTTTCACAGACGATTGGATTGAAAATTAAATTGATACTTCAGATCCTACAGATATTATGATTTCTTGAATGTTGCAGCTTCAGTTCCTTGATGTGTTGAGGTGGCTGGCAGTTGTCGATGTTTCGCGAACTGGGCGGCGATGATGTAAATCCAATTAGGCACTGGATCCGTTTCGAAGGACCAGAAAATGTGGTTGAAGTGGTACGGGTTTCGTTGGCCACCGATGGACGGTCACAACGAACAATGGCTGCCGCAAAGGAGAGGGAGCAGCGCGGTCAATGCAGAAGAGCACGTCACCAATTGAACTTCGCAGCACAAACAGTAAGATACCTCGAACACATAATAGAATACAACACAGTAAAGGACTAGTAAAAGATAAATTAACTTTTATTTCCTATTATTTAAATTGTACAGCCTTGTTTTATTTCTCTCGACTGTTGCTGGCGATGATTGCTCCGATAAACGAGCCCGTTGAAGGTTGGTTGCAGACTCTATGCCCACGATGGAAGTTGATGGCAGACTCTGTGCCCACTTTAGAAGTTGATGGCAGACTCTGTGCCCACGATAAAAGTTGATGACAGACTCTGTGCCCAAAATGGAAGTTGATGGCAGACTCTGTACCCACGATAGAAGTTGATGGCAGACTCTGTGCCCACGATAGAAGTTGATGGCAGACTCTGTGCCCACGATGGAAGTTGATGGCAGATTCTGTGCCCACGATAGAAGTTGATGGCAGACTCTGTGCCCACGATAGAAGTTGATTGCCGACTGACTAATTGGCATAACTGCCAATTCAAAAAGCGACGCTATGACATCATCGTGGTGACAATGATGACCAGTTGGTGCCAGCTGCTGCGCAACTGGTATACATGCGAATGTACTAGATTTCTCCAGTACATTCCAGCACATTTAATTGCCAAACCGCAACATATGCATTTATACACTTAATATAGTAAATAAATCCTCTAATATCTTTTTACCTCAAACACATTTGAATATCTATTCAATTTCCATAGTTCATACATTTACAAATAATCAATTCAATTTCCATAGTTCATACATTTGCACACTAATCAATTCAATTTTCATTACATTAGAAATACAATACTTCATACATTAAAAATACATTCATCATCCCTAATTCTCAAATTTGCATAACATAACATAACACACACATACCAAATTTCCAGCCATACATTTCGCAACAACAGTTAATACAATTTCCGTTATCCTAAGCAGCTGCATAGTTTGCAATAGTTTCGGTTAACGAAAAACAATGAATCACCCCCATTAAGTAACTAGGGACAACTGAATGATTTCGTTCATACGAAATCAAAAATAACAAGGAGAAAGAATTAGACTTCCGCCCAGGAAGGTCGAAATTTAAATTTAGATAAAAAAAAAAGACATAAATAAAATAAACACAGACGTGTGCGGACGTCTTGTGTTCGGAATAAAAATAACATTTTAGTTTTATTTGAATATTAAGAAATTCCGTTATTTAAAATAAATTCCACGCTCTTCCCTCGGTCTCGTCGAGGAAGCACGGCGTTGGAATTGTACAGGCCTTATTCCACCAGAAGCATTCCTTAGTCTTGACATGAACGGTCTCATACAAAATAAATCCGCTATACCGTTGATTTATCACGTGCGTCGGTCGGGTATAGATAAACGAATATCTTATAATCGAGAGGTTGCGCACACTAATGAAGAGAGCCTGCAGTTCAGTACGGCAGTAGCACAGAAAGACCGAAAAGACACGAATAAGTAACACCAGAGATTTTGTTGGCTGAGTGGCAATTAAAAACCTGTTTCCTTATAAAACTAAAGCAATAATAATAATAATAATTAAAAAAAAAACCCCCCGACAAACAACGGAAAGCTTACATAGATTTATCATTTCGAAAACTTAGTTTTGATGTTAGGTTTAGAATAGAGTTAAGTTAAAAAAAAAAAAAAAAATCTATAGATAGTTTAGTATTTAAGTTAGATATATAAGGTAAAAACAATAACAAAAACAAAGTTTTTACTTTTCTTCATTTTCTTTGTATCCAATTAAGTTCCCTAAAAATGCATGTAAACAAAATAATTATAATGTCGAAAGACAAATTTTCATGCTTTAAGCGTATGCATGTAACTTAGTGAGTCCGCAAGGGACCAGTAAGTTAAGAAATAAGATAACATAAGCTAGAGTTTAATCATTTTTGTCTAGCAAGTAAATAAATTATAATAATAGGAAGAAAAAAAAAATGATATATTTAAAAAAAAAAAAAAAAAAAAGGGTAATCCATCATTCACTATATTGGTACACTGATACGACGGTTGCCTCTTATGTTTCGGGATTTGGCAACCCTAGCGTTGCAATCCGGCAATTGACAGCTCTGTCGTAAAGTTGGACATTTTCGAGGTTATACGCACTCAGAACGTTTTGACATACGAGCGCTATTTGTGTTGTTTACAGTAACTTAAAACATTCATCTCGGCCCAAAAATGGAATTAAATCGTCAACATTTTCGTGCGATTATTTTTTACAACTTTCGGCGTGGATTAACTCAGCAACAGTGCATGGATGAACTTAATTCAATTTTTGGCGATGAAGCTCCATCAAGGACCAGTGTTTATCGATGGTATGGTGAATTCAATCGTGGTCGTAGTTCACTCCAAGATGAATTTCGTGAAGGTCGTCCAAAATCAGTTGTTGTTCCGAAAACCATTGATGCTGTGCGCGAACTGATATTGGAAGATCGTCATGTGACCTATCGTGAGATTGAGACAACCTTAGGCGTTAGTGGGACCAGCATACATTCAATATTGCATAAACATTTGACTGTCAAAAAAATTTGTTCGCGTTGGATCCCACACAATTTGTCAATCGCCCAGAAAAAGACTCGTGTCAATTGGTCGAAAGAAATGCTCAAAAAATACAGTCGCGGTGCTTCGAAACACGTCTATGACATCGTGACAGGTGATGAATCGTGGACTTACGCGTATGAGCCCGAAAGTAAACAGCAGTCGACTGTCTGGGTGTTTCAAGATGAGCCAAATCCAACAAAAGTTGTTCAAAATGCATGTGTTGGAGATACCTCAATCAGAGTGGCAAAGGTGCTTCGATAATTGGTTTAAACGCATGCAAACGTGTAGAGATCTTCATGGGGAATATTGTGAAAAACAATAAAGTGATTTTCGATGATCAATATGTGTTTTTGTTCTCTAATCCCGAAATATAAAAGGCAACCCTCGTACAATAAAGATACGAAAACAATCGTACCCGACAATTGGAAGACAAACTGAAGTGCATTCAGATGGACCAGGGCGTTTATAAAAATGTTAAAAAGATTCATGGGTGACTTCTGTTGGTTCTGCGACCCTGGTTGTGAAGGCTCGGGATTATCTGCCATGATTTGCGTGCTTTGTGCACGATAGTCTTGGGCATCGTCCCCATATCGATCACACGTCGTACACAACGTTGTGTTCCGGGGTCGAAGGTATTCATCGTATAAATGCCCTTTCCTATTGCAGAATCTGCATGTCAGACGTGCAATCCATGAGTGTGGTGCACGTTTATCCCGGCCTTGACTGGATGAGTCCTGTGATCATCACCTCCGCCTCTCTGAAGTTGCCGTGGTATCTCAGACTTCTTCGGTTTAGACCCTATTGGTCTTCTGGAAGAATGTGGTGGTGTTTCTGACCTAAACGGGTTTTTCCCAGGTTGGGGGCGTGTCGCAGGGTACGGTTGTTCTGGGAACCTAGTGTTAGTGTTCCTATTCTTGTCTCTACTACCTGAGACGCATCGTTTACAGGCCTATTTTACCTTTGTCTCGATTCCTGGGGATTTTGGCATGTATCCCCTAGGTCCTATCCGAAACCCTATTTGTTTCCTCTGGGGGATCCTGTTCATCTTCTCAGTAGTAGAATGGGTAGTTCCTTAAAATGGTTTGTCTATTAGATGAGATGGGGGCATGATGTGTGTCGTTCCTACCAGGTGAAGGTCGTGGTATGTGTCTACCCTCGTTGGTATTCCCCTCCTATACCATCCACTGTCGCTCCTCATCTCATTTTCGGTTTTCTCTATTTGGAGAAGTCTGGCAATAATCCTATCTAGTGGATCCCTTTCTGATTCTAGTATCAGATGTCGGAATTGGTCGTTCCTAATCCCTACCATCAGTACCGACTTTGCCAATCTCTCGATCTGGATTGTGAATGCTACGCTGTTGTCGCATCCGTACTTACGGTTTGCTGCCTCATTGCAGTCCGTTACTGCTTGAGTTATCCGGTGCGTGAAATCTGCGACTTCCTCTTCGCGGGATTGTCGCATATGAGAGAGTTTCGAATGTAACTCCTCATACGAAGCGTGTGGCAGTAGCGTATTTCGGAGTCGTTGTTCGTACTCCTTGAAAGTTGCTGGGAGGTTTTCCTTAAACATGCGGCGAGCTTTCCCACTTAACCGCATGAGTATCCACCACAGGAAAATTTTCTCCTCCGTTTCGGACAAACAGCCCAAAGTCCTGCCACAGCTTTTGAAGAAGTTATGCAGTACCCTCGCTGCATTAGGACCTTTCTGGCCACTGAAGACTGCCACGTTGTTTTGGACCAGGTCCAAAATTCTTTGCGCACCTAAGATAGCGGCGATGGGTTCCTCCGTTACAAGTTCCGCGGAATTTCTCCTTGTGTGGCTTCTCGTTTGCATCGCGGAGTAATGAAGTACGCCCGTTTATTTATTTTTCCTAAGGAGGGACTACCCGGATTATACTTACCGTGGTTCGCTATTAACCGGTAGCGAACAAAAACAGATTAAGGAACAAACGACCAGTGATGAGGGACAAGAACCAATCTAGATAAAAACGAAAGAAAAAAAGAAGGAAAAATACAAAAACCTGAAAATACACGCGAAAAAATGGAAAGTATTTGGGTAAAATTATTTATGCTTTTTCCACCCAACATTGCTTTCGTCCTCTTGCCTGTAAATTGAAAAAAAAGGAAAAAGAGAACCACAATTTTTATTTATTTTTGTTATTATATATATATATTTTTTTGTTATACGGCTTTTTATTTGTTTTGTTATCCTAGCCGGTAATTCCGCTAGGCTAGGAAACAAACACAGTGGCGGGACTCTTCCCACCACTGTGTTTGTTTCCCCGACGGATCCGACACAAACCTCAGCTGGTGGTCTGCGCCAAAATGGTTGTATAATATATTTAACAATTTAATTATGTTGTATGAAAAGAGCACTTAGAAGAAACTAATGCAACGGGACTTACTTGTACTGAACGTGGAGCGGGCGATGTTGCTGGTCCCTGGTGTGCAGGTTGCAGGGGACGTTGAGTTCTTGACTCCCCCTGTTCAGCTGGCTGTTTGTTGATGATGGTTATTATAGATGGGTTTTACCTTTCACAAATATTTTTTCACAGACCTACTATTATTTCATGTAATTTCTATAAGTACAAATTTAGTCGCAGTAGGTCTTCTAATGAGTATGAGAATTGAATTTATTTTTATTTTTTGCCGTTGACGTTTCTATTTTTTATTCAGCGCCAACGCCTTTTTTATTATTTTTACTGCCAAGTAGAATTTGCATAAAGTAGTTTATGCAAATTAGCTAAATGACGATTTTTCTTTCCTTTAAATTTGCGGAAATCAGTGGGTGTTGGGTGAGGACACTGAGGCGGAGCCTGTAACAACTATACTATCAACATTTTTCAATATAGTCTCCTGTGTGATCTACACACTTTTGCCACCGATTTGGAAGCTCCCATATCCCTTGTTCGTAGAAGAATTCAGAGTAACTTGTTAGCCAAATACGCACGAGCTCCTCGACTTCTCCATTACTTTCGAATTTTTTTCCTCCAAGTGATTCCTTCAAGGGTGCGAACAAAAAAATAGTCACAGGGAGACAAGTCTGAGCTGTAAGCAGGGTGTTCGAGTTTTTGATTTACGATTAATAACCTTGGAACCCATCGAGCAGTATTTTTTTTATGCAAAGATCATCGGTGATAATGGATTGAACACTTCCATAACTGAAACCCACTTCTGATAAGATTTCTTGAAAAGTTAAGCGGCGATCACTTTCAATACGACTTGTACTTGGGCGTCGATCATGACTTTCGTTTTCGATACGTTCTCGCCCACTTTTAAATTCTCCGGCCCACGTATACACACGATTCTAAGACAGTGTATCATCACCAAACTGTGCCGTCAATTGAGCACAAATTTCCGAGGGTTTAACGCCTTTATTTGTTAAAAAATTAATATTAATCTGATGCGCAACAGACGTATGTACCTCTAGCTGGCTCATGGCTGTACTGACTACAAAGTCGATCGCGACCGCTAGGTAAGCTGGTACCCCCTACTCTTCATAAACCAAACACCAGCCACGCACAAGATTATCTAGCGTGCAACTTGTTGCTATGCAAAAAAGTAAAATTACTATTAATATTTGAATCACGCTTGTATTTATACTTCCTGAACGATGTTATAGCGTTTGCAAGGGTAGTGAAGAAGGTTTGATTCGAACCGACGCTATGACAGTTAGAATCACTAAAAAACGGAACCAATGCTCAGCACATCAGGCCTCTGCCGCGTGTATGAATTCGATTTCTGAACTCAAGTACTCTGGATGTGTAATTGCTATGTTATTGGTTGGTACACGGCTGATGCTTTTACTAGGATTTTCTTTCTGTGTTGTTCTTCACTATTTTATATATACTATGTGTGAATCAGTTACGAGGAAACGCCACGGTGACATAAAGCAATGTTCAATCAGAGAGATAGCTTGCTAATATACGCACTGGATAGAGTGGAACTTATAGACTGCCCAACGCTTCTAGAATGTGATTCGATTTGGCGGAATTGAATGCATTTTTGACATTGCAGTATATGTTTGCTTTTCCCTGCCATTGTGTTCGGGCTATTGCGTTGCGAACAGAGTCCCATACAACAGATAAGGCTTTAGCGGTTGAACAACTTTTTCTAAGCTCATATTGCCTTTCAGAGAGTCCTGGTGTGTCTGCGACGAGCGTGTGGAGATTACTTGTGCGATCAGTTTTACTTTTGTGTCAGGTATGAACAGCGGACAGTAGGACGACGGCACTTCTAGTTGATTGGCTGCTTTAGGTATGAGCATAAGCCATTGGTTTTTCTGGCGAAAAGGTTCCTAAAGACTTCTGTCTTTTTATTTAAAGCAGTCTTCACCACGGAATCATTCCATTTAGTCCTGGGGTCTTATGAACTTGGCTGCCGTAAGCCCATCTTCGCTGGTCACTGGGGGTATTATCCTTTTCCGAATGTGTCACTCCTGTTGCGGTTCTTTGTTTTACACTTTGGGAAGAGATCAGCAATATTTGCTCTTTTGAATTTTACTATTGTAAACAACGTAATTTTTTCATTACTTACTTGTAAGCCCTGTCTCATGAACTATTATTTAATTCATCTCTTAGGACGCACAACGCGTTGGGGATCATATTTCTCAACTCTTTACGTTTTTTAAGGAAATCTTTGTGGGTAAGTCTAACGTTTTCTTGCTCGTAACCTGTTCCACCCCGCTTAGGCAATTTCTGGGTTTCAACTTCTAGTTTATGTGGTTGGAAGTATAGATGCCGGCGTACGGCACGGGTTCACTACCACTCACCGACGGAAATCCCGGGGGCGACGAATGGTTGCGGACAATGGCGCTGGTAATGGCAAGCTCGTTTGTAATTTGTGTTCTTTTAGTCCTTTCAAGTCTTGTATGCCCTTTCACACTGAAACTCAATCAATTATAACACACATGCTTTCGTATAGCGGGTCTTGTCACTACCCTTACAGATGTCCTCCGTTACCCGACTGCCGAATACAACTATTCCAGTAAATCAAATAAAACGCCAGAACACTGTTTGTAGTTAATTGTCGTTTATTGTTTAGCAATATGGCTGTAGCTGACACATAATTTACATGGATAGTGCTGGTTCGCCTTGTTCGGTTGCCGCCACATTTACCTTATTTCGCTATTTTACAACGGATCATATTGGTCACTGCTGTCGTGCCAAGCGATTGATTTACAATAAGGTATTTAGTGGACAACGCTGCGATCGCGACCACTGATTAATTTACTCATAGCTGTTAGATTTACAATAAAGTATTTAATGGACAACACTGCGATCGCGAGCACTGATTGATACTACTCTACATCCGCAACCCACCGTGACTGAGCCTTGACTGACTAAATGAAGGCAAGAATCCATTTAGAGTGTCGTGGCAGTGGAGTCATCGCTAAGTAAACTCACTGCCACTTACTAGGAACATGAAGAAGGGCTGCTATGCGTACATAGAGCATTTTGTTTCAGGGAATTTCTGCCCTACAGGCTGAATTAGATTCCTCTGTTGCTGTGTATACGGAGAAATCGGTTTCGGAGGCATAACCGAGTATGGGCATGGCTTGTCGGTTAGACAAAGGAATGGGTCTTGAGCATTGCGATGGTTGTTTCGTGGAAATGCATCCCATCGTGCTGATGACTTACCAGTAAGGAGAATTGGTATTATTTAAAATCGTTTAGGTAGGGTGGGAGCCGAAATGGTTTTCGGGGAAACTAAATGCTGCTTGGTTGCAAGCGAGAACAATGGTTTAAGTAAGAAGTGAGCCGGAATGGTTTTCGGCGAAAACTAAATGCGGTTTGATTGTAGATTAGGGAGATGATTGAAAATGTATTCTATTGCAGGATTTCGAATGTATTCTGTTGTAGGTTTTGAAAATGCATTCTATTACAGATTTGGAAATATATGCTATTGCGGATTTGGGAATGAATGTTGTTGCAGATTGGGGGAATGTATTCTTTGCAAGTTTGAATGGGGAGTTCGGTTAAGGTGACGGGCTATAAGCGATCGAAATTGGTTGGATTTGTGGGTTGGTTCTCCATGTAATATAGAGAACCCCCACAAGTTTGGTAGACCATACTGGTTTTCCTTATCCGCTAGTCAGCCACTTCATTAGGGTGTCCGTTGCTTGCCTGTTCGCATCGATCTCCGCGTCGGGTTGTTCGATTGGGGTTTCCAGAATATAATCGAGCAGCACCACATCGAAGTCATTTTCAATCCATTCGTTTTTCTAAGCTTTCTTCACCAATCTGCGTGTAACGAATCCTCATGTGTGTTAGTATTGGGTACATCACGGGTTGGTAGTCACTGTGGGTGTCCATAAATTGTTTCTTGCCAACATAGAGCTGGCAAAAGAGATGTTGATTTTGGTCCGGCCTCAGTCGGTTAAGAAGATGTCCTGACCTCTACTGTTAGTCCTAGTACTTCCCCATTCTACCGCCCAACCTTGAAGTCACCAGCAATTGTTATGGAATTTTTTTCTCTGACATCTTCAGATACCCGGTATATGGCGTTTTTGAATTGCCCTATTTTCCAACATGGTGGAGTGTTGCAGCACAAGCAACAAACAATCACAACAAGGGTGAATAGATTTATCACCGACAAAAGATAAGGAGAACAAACAATCACAATTCAACGGCAGACCCACCTATCATCAAACCAGCGAAACTTACAACTTCGGAGCTACTACGCCCTAAAAGGTATGCACAAGAGATCGCACCATAGGTTGTCGTGTTTACTAAGTTTACAATAGCATTCCAGTACAGTTCACAATAGCGTTCAAGTACACTGGATATGACGTGATCGACCGACCAATGGATATTGGCAAACAGCATTGGATCATAGAACAGTTTTTGCGATAATTACTGTGCTATGGTACGGGCCTTTGATCTGATGATTCCAACGGCGAAGAAAAAGACCTTGTATGACTGCATACAAATAGAAGCACAATTTCAAAAATTCGACTGATAGTATATTGGAGTGATCTTGTGCGGTTCACATTTTTAAGTTAGAGATAATAAACACCAATTAAACTTTGGCATTTTTACGCAATTGTTTTTTTTTTGTTCAACTACGATCGCTGGTGTTGGACTCAGGGTCAATGTGGATTTATATTTTCTGAGGGGCTCCCGGCTACAATATTGGCTATTCCCAGTTGGCGGACCACAACTGGCGAAGTGGCATGGTCCTTCGAGCCGGATCCCACGACCAGCGATTCTGAAATTTATCCGAAGTCTATTGGCGATCTTGTTGGATACCTGTAAGCAGATAAGTACGAAATAGAAGCTGATCTTGTTAGATACCTGTAAGCAGATCAATACGAAGTGGAAGCTGATCTTGTTGGATACCTGTAAGCCGATCAGTACTAAGTAGAAGCTGATCTTGTTGGATACCTGTAAGCAGATCAGGACGAAGTGGAAGCTGATCTTGTTGGATACCTGTAACCAGAGAAGTACGAAATAGAAGCTGATCTTGTTGGATACCTGTAAGCCGATCAGTACTAAGTAGAAGCTGATCTTGTTGGATACTTGTAAGCAGATCAGTACAAAGTGGATGCTGACCTTGTTGGATTCCTGTAAGCGGGCAATATACCACATTTGGAGCAACACACCGAAACAAGGTAGGGTGCCCTTTTTCATAATTTATTACCAATTAATTTTGATCCGAATTGAATCTTAACGTAAGAAAGTGTTGTGTGGTGTGTGTTGACAAGTGACTACCGCGGCGGTCGGAATACGCAATATACAAGAGTTATCGGTGGACACTTTGCAACGTTGCTGGGTGCTATCGCGGATATACAAGGATACAGAGTTGTGTTCATATAATCGTTGAAGCGGAGAATTAAATAGAGTGTCTTTTTTAAATATTTTCGCGTCACAATTGGCAGAACGGAGTTTTTAAACGCTGCGATACACGAGGTAGTATCGGTGGATGCGATACTCTGCAGACAGCGTCTTCATTAATTGCTAGTTCTTAACATCAGAGTGTGTTTGGCTGTGCTAAATAATAATATACATTAAAACAAGATACAACACCGAGGACTTCGTAAACATCGAACAATCCAAGCACAAACGAGGGTGAGGTACTGGGAACAGTGGACAACCAATATAGCTGATTAAGCTATAGCATTAAAGAAACAGAAGAAAGCGTACAATTGAGATCCAGAACAAAACTTTTATTTCTCTTCTTCAGTTAATTAATTGTTTTTGGTAATCAGCGAAATAAATAATAACACGAAATAGTTTCTATGTTTCATTTTCTAAATTCTACAATTCTAACGACAAGTTAAACAATAATATTGACATCATCGATAGGGATCGAACGATCCAGCACAAATACTTTAATTTCTTTCATCATTTAAATAATTGTTTTTGTGTAATCTACGGAGAATAAAATAATAAACATTTTTATTTATTATATTCTCATTTTATAAATTCCATAATATATAAACAAAAACAAACATTTCAAGGTAAATTCCACAATTATAACGACAAGCTAAACAATTTCGTTCGAAAGGATAAGAATTCTACCATACAATAGTCAACTTATCAAATACAGTCCACTTTTCAAAATTCGGAGTTGTTCATTTGTCAATCCAAGGCTGTTTCTTGGTCTACAATCTACAAAATAAAATTCAGGTAGATCTGTAGAAATCGTTCCAGCGATCTCAGCATTTTTGGCTGCTGACATTCCTCTATTCAATTTGTCAACGGCGTTGCAGATACTTTACGACACACGTGGTTCATTATAGAAGTTGAGTCGTCAACAGAACAATTCACGACAACCTTTTACGCATTTCATCCGGGCTACATCTCCACCAGACACCATGAGCAAGCAAAGAACGTCTAACTGGATAGACTGCTTGCAGAACATCGCGACAGAACTAACCGCCGATCATAAAGCGTACTTGGCTTTGGATCATTCAGCCAAGTCTATGATATGAATGAAGCGCGGTTAAAGAACCTGGAGCAAGCGTTCGAAGATGCAAGGGGGCTTCATCAGAAGATAATCGTCGCTCCAAATGATGATGCTAAGGCGCGATATATGCAGGATTTAACCTCTGAGCTGAAGACCAAGCTACACAACATAGAATCCCAATCTCTATTGCACAACTCGTTCAACGGCTCAATGGGAGGAACAAAGGCGTCAACGGCGGAATTGAAACTTCCCCCCAATACACGCGGTTTGTGGGAAGCGCACATTGCAGCTTACGCAGACTATCCGGCATATGACGTGCTGGAGGAGTTCTGGATGACGAGGGCAAGAGCCTTGGAAGTGATGGGCCCATCCGCAACAGAGTAATCGCAACGAAGACCAAAGGGCCACACACCAGGCACAGTTCGCGCATTTAACTCAACAATTGGCGACTGTTACATGTGCCAAGGATCGCATCTCATCAAGAACTGTTACAAGTTCAAGGCGTTGAACCCGACCAAAAGACAAGAGGTCGTTCGAAGGAACAAACTGTGTTTCAACTGCCTGTCGGGTGCACATACTGTGCGAAATTGCACTAGCATGTTCACGTGTTGGACATGCAAAAGGAAGCACCATTCGTTGCTGCACCCAACTGATCACAACGAAATGCATGCTAACGAACCCCGTTCAACGATGGATAGCCAGTCGCAGTCTCCATCCACTTCCTCTTCCACTCAACATACACCGTCGAACCAAGCCCAGAATTTTATACCCCCCTCCAGGACTGCTTCAGTAAATAATACGTATGTAGCCGAAAACCATAAAGTACAAACGGTTCTTCTGGCTACTGCTTTAGTCAAGGTCTTCCCAAATGTTGGACAGCCTGTGCTGCTGAGAGCATTACTCGATCCTGGAACAGAGGCTTCGTTCATCTCGGAGTCTGCTGAACAACTGCTAAAACTGAAAATGGAAAGGAATCTCACTAACATCCGAGGCGTTGGAGAAGACAATACGAGTGTATCCAGGCATGCGGTGTCAGTAACGATACATTCGAATGTGAATAAGGATTTTAACATTCAATTGAGGGCATTGGTCTTACACAAGCTTACGTCTATGCTCCCGACACAGAATATATCGTGTGACAACTGGAGTCACATCCAAAATGTTCAGCTTGCGGACCCATCGTTTAGTAAACCAGGTGAGGTCAACATGTTACTTGGTAGCGATGTGTATCCAGCTATTCTCCAAGAAGGGATTATCAAGGGACCACCGGGAACCCCTATGGCCCAGTAAACAGAACTTGGCTGGGTGCTTTCGGGCGGAGTCAATTTCAAGGTCCCACCAACAGTAACATCGCTGCATACAACCATTGAGCACCAATGGGGAAAACATTTCGATAGGATTCATCCAGCAGTGCAATATTCAGCCGATGTTCCTCCTGGTCAGCGAACTGTTCTTCCTATTAGAAACCTAATTACGCAACCTGTCTTCCTCAGTCAAATGCCAGTTCCAGTTCAACAAAAACCAAACCACAATGCAGTTTCCGATGGACACTAGGCGCCGTCACAGAATATGCAGCATCAAATACATTTTATGGAAAAGCATCATGAAGATGATGGCGGTTCTAAAATAACGACTACAACTCATGGTCGCATTATACCTTCATCAAACAAAGGTGGGGTTCAACGACGTCGACGGCGGAATTACGAATCGAGTGATGGAAACCAAAATTCAAATTTTAGAGTGACCGCTAATACTGGAGGACTAACTTCTACGATTCAGTATCAAGGGAACAGATCAAAGAATTCTGGACTGAAAGGAAATTCAGCAACTTCTAGCAATTCAAAAAACGCAGCGACTTCGTCGGGTGATCAAGGCCAACAAGGTGATCCCTATGGCTGCCATCATAGGAAACACCGAAGAGATCATTCTAGACGCCATCACTCGACAAATGGATCGAATTCACCGTCAGGCAATGCTGGCAACACAAATGTCAGCTCCCATAGAGAAATTCGCCCGAGGCCAACCAGTGGCATTAGCGGCGTACGTCGAACTCATCCCCAACTACAACGGCACCAGCCACAGCAATCATGTGCGATTCTGAACGCAGACGGTGCTACGCAGTTGGCGACTACTTCAACATTTCGGGATTCAACACAGGCTAACCGTCCGCAGAAAATGGCGAGCATACAAGCGGTCAATAACAATATTACACGACCGGCTGTAACCCAACTAAGTGGACGTCATGCTGAATCAGCAGCTTCATCTGGGGCATATCGACCTCAGCACTTGCTAAACGGTCGCATTCCAAACCAAGGTATGGTTGCACAATCACCACTTCAACGTATTGACGACCACATTTCTCAAATACACATGCAAAATGGTCTCAATGGTCCGATCGTTTTACAACGGCCAGTGCAGTCACAGCGGAGCTTAACAGGATTGAATTATCGCAACCAGAATATCAATCTTGAACGATGGACTAACACAGACATTCATCAAGCAATTGCCGCGGCCAATGCGGCAATTATCGCCTTTCGGGCACCTCCTCCACAACAGATCGGAGGTTGGCAAATATCGACAACTGCAACTGCTATGCCAGCCCAGAACATCCGATTGTCTGGCATGGCTTCACCAACTGTCTTTTTTCTACCGCACATAGTTCAGTCAGAAACTCCTGAACCGGTTAGAATTTCTACGCCATTTAAGCTGGAAATGGTGACGACAAGCTTACAACACACCAGCAATGGCAAACCAGCGAATGTGGTCCACAATCGCCAACAAAGACGCACGAAAACCCCATATACGAGGGTAGATGG